>JAFJYI010000203.1:0-1422299 GCA_019022655.1 Acacia acuminata
CATGTGCATGGAGGAGCATACAAGTTATCTTCTTATGCTCCACTCACAGCGATCTAGGGCCTACGTTGATGCAGACCATCAATGAGTAAGCATGTCATTTTGAATCTCTTGTCTGAAATCTCTGGTGTGAATTTTCAGTGACCATTATTGATAAATTTATGATTTTGATGATAGTGCCATGAAGACCTTCCAAATCTAGTAAATAAAAAGCATACTTATGATTCCAAAGAACCTAAATGGCTCACACCAAAGGTTAGTACATATTTGGACACTGACACACTGCCTTGTGAACTTGGTCAGTAAGCTATATATGCTCTTATATATATATATATATATATATATATATATATATTTCTTGTTCTTTTTAGACCCGTCGGCAACCAAAGGGGTCCAACTTATGTGGCCCGTACATCATGAAACACATATATGATATTATCAAGCAAGGAAGGACAAAATTCACCGCAAAGGTAAATGTATTTGATGTTACATATTATGGTTGAATTCAGTTTCTGGCTTAATGTTACATATAAAATATGCACGCAAGTTAATTCAATTTATGTCTTTGATGTTACAGAGGTTTGCCTGTGTTGATCCTTTTTCTGATGATGCAGTGGAGCACATACGCAATGTGTTGTGTGAATATTTGTATGACCTCTTAAAGTCAAAATAATAATTAATGTCCTAAATTCATTTGTAAATATATGTTGTAGCAACAATAATCTTTCTGTAAATTTATTTATTTTTTCAAACAATTCATTCATTTGTAAATATACATACACAATGTGTAATTCAATAATAAATTTGTTTATTTTTTGAACAATTTTCTTGTGTCCATTTTGGGTTTCTGAATGTATTGGATGGTGGATAAAGCTATTTAGTGCTTGTACCTTGAGGTACAGGATGTTGTAAATGAGCAGTAAGAGTCTCTGAAAAGTATTCATAACTTTTAGGATCATATATTTGTTAAAAGTCCAGTCTTAAAAGTCTTCATTTATTTTAAAAATATGGCGAGACTTTTAGGACCGAATATTTGTTAAACATCTCGTCTAAAAAGTTTTCGTTTAATTCTCAAGCAAGACTTTCAAGACCGCATATTTTTTAAATATCTCGGTCCCAAAAGTCTTCGTTTATTTTAAAAATATGGCTAGACTTTTAGGACCGTATATTTATTAAACATCCGGTCTTAAAAGTCTTCGATTTTTAAAACGAGTCTTTTAGACCGTATATTTGTTAAAGGTCCGATCTTAAAAGTCTTCGTTTAATTCTGTGAGACTTTGAGAACCGCATATTTTTTAAATATCCGGTCCTAAAAGTCTTCGTTTATTTTAAAAATATGGCTAGACTTTCAGGACCGTATATTTTTTAAACATCCGGTCTTAAAAGTCTTTGATTAATATTTTTAAAAATATGGCGAGACTTTTAGGATCGTGTATTTGTTAAACATCCGGTCTTAAAAGTCTTCGTTTAAATATAAATAGTGACTCGCTTTTCGCAGAATGCATTAGGGTTCAAGACAACCGCGGTTCTGCTCAAGCTAGGTCCCTCCTTGTCGTCGTTTTTACCTTTCCATATTTTGAGCAACATTATCGGTCTCCCTTTTCTCTGTCTTTTTTCTTTTTTTCGGAAAAGAAGGAAGATAATGAAAAAGGACACTGAAAATATTCAAATATGGGCGAGGTAAAACCGACGACAAGGACGGTCCAAACTTGAGAAGAACTATCACTGTGTTTGTATTTGTTCGAATAAGGTAAACGATGTTTTTTGTTTTTGTTTTGTATGGTCTTAACATTGTATTCTGTGAATTTTTAATGTTGATCATATGAGGACAATGTTTTGTTTGTTTCCTTTTTGTCAGAAAAGAAGATAATGAAAAAGATAATACAATCAAAGATGGGAACTAAAAATTATTTTCATTATATTTTACCAAAAAAAGACAAGTACGTAAAAAAAACAAAACATAAAACATCTAAATCTCCCCATCGTTGTCGGAGGGGAGGGTCGGAGAGGTTGGAGACGTCGTCATCGGAAGGATGGTACTCAACATCATTGGCAACGAGTACCACGTTCAGCCTTGTTGTTGACGACATGATAGACTCGAAACAGCTTGGCCCAAGCGTCGATCTATATGATCGATGCGGCGAAGGTGCCGCATCATCTGATAGAATGACAGGTTCGGAGGCAACATAAGAGGGTACGGAGGTGGAAGAGGATTAAGAGGAAAATGAGAACCTGGTGCTGGTGGAGCAGCCATTACGGTGGAGGTTGTAGAAGTGATGGAGAAGAATGTGAAGAAAGTAAAGTAACAACGGGTTTAAATAGAGAACCCATCTTGAACAATATGAAACGCTGGAAACTTTAATGAGGAGATGCATAGTTCCTCAGAATACGAGGAGACGCCTAGTTGGGAAGTTTATCGGAAGTCGAAGAGACTCGAATCATGCATTTGAACAGAGTGTGAGGATACGACTGCTATACGAGTAATTTGAAAAGAATGAACTTTTAATACCGAATATTGTAAAAGATTCATTCTTAAAAGTAAGATTTTTTAAGAAAAAAATTCCTATTTAAAAAATTGAAAAAAATAAATGAATTTTAGGACCGGATATAAGATAAAAAAGGTCGGTCTTAAAAGTGATTAAATTGATTGAAAAAAATAAATAATAAACTTTTAGGACCGGATATATTATAAAGGGTAGATCTTAAAGGTAATTGAATTGGAAAAAAAAAATAGACTTTTAGGACTGGATATATTATAAAAGGTAGATCTTAAAAGTAATTGAATTGAAAAAATAAATAATAGACTTTTAGGACGGGATATTTATAAAATACGCTCTTAAAGTAGAAACACTAAATTCATTTATACCAAATGAATCCGAATTCATTCGCATCATCAATTGCGTATCTCTCATGTTCTCTACCCTTATTAACTCCTCACACTACCTCTCTGTCCTTATTAACTTCTCACTACCTCCTAACTCCTCACTACCTAGCTCTCGCCCTAACCGCTCAAAGCCTCAAACCATGGTTAGATACAAGAGAACTCCTCGTAGGGGTGCTCTTACACCTAAAGCTCGTGTCATCCTTAGATCGTTATACGGTGCACCTCCTCCAGTGAGAGTGCGTTCTATTGTGACCGAAGAGTCTCGGGTCGTTGGACCCATTGTTATTTCGGATGTTGAAGAGATTGCCGCACCCCCTCCATCCTTCTACCGACCCTTCAGATCATGAAGAGGTTCCTGCTCCCCCTCTCCAACCTGTTGGCCCTAGCGCGCCTACCTCTAACCCCTCTCCTCTTTCCTCTAATGATGCATTGTGGCTGATGCAACAAAGACAGGAACTTGCTGATCTCCAGCGGGAAATTAATGCTGTTCACGCCGATATCGCCAAGGCAATGGATGATAATAAGCTTTAGGATGTTCAGTCATATTCTTGTTTTTGATAATTTTCAGCTTGTTTTTCTTTTTTTTTTCTTGTGTACGTGCATATTCTCCAGCAATGTATGAAGCATTAAGAACTAAGCTTATGTATTTTTTTTTGTTCATATTCTCTAGTAATTAAAGAAGCTTATTCTCCAGTTTTCCTTTATTTTATTCATTCAATTGCTGCTGCGCTCGCCCAAACCAATCCTCTTTGTTTTTGGTTTGGTTAATAAATGAGGACTTTTAGGACTAGATACTTTATAAGTAACTGGTCTAAAAAGTATTTGACTTTTAGACCGATGTTTTATAAAACTCCGGCCTTAAAATTAAATGAATAATAAAAATTTAGGACCAGATGTTTTATAAAACTCTGATCTTAAAAATCAAATTAATAAAATGCTTATCTTTAGGACCTAGGATACTTTATAATTAACCGGTCTTAATAAAATCCAAAATACTAAAACATGTCTTTGTAATACCCTAAAAATTCTAATTATCATATTAAATCATGGTTCTTATATAGCCAAGAGGGGTAAGAAAATGTTATGGAAATACTTAAACAAATTAAAGGAAATTAATAAAGATTAATGAGCAATTAAGTTTTCACTAATTAAATAATTGTGTAAATCTTCATAATTAACCAAGGGCAAATTAAAAAGTAACAATTAGGGAATGTCTTAATTAAAAATCAAGGATCAATTAAAAGACAATATTAGTTACAAGATAATTAGAGGCAAGCTAAGATCATCAAAAAGGGGGCTAACTAATGAAGAATTAAGCTTGTCTAATTAAGCACTAATTTTCATGGTTAGTTAACAAATGCAATTAAGAGTTAATTAAACTTTGTTAATTAATCAACAATGACACCTAAGCCTTGATTGTAAGTGGAGCTATATACCCAAGAGGGGGTGAATTGGGTATTTTAAAACTTTTCAAGAAATGCTGTTTTGAAGCTATAAAAACAGAGGTAAACAGAGTGAGGGAAGAAGAAGAAGGACACAAGGATTTATACTGTTCGGTCCAACTCTTTGACCTACGTCCAAATTCCTTAAACACTCTTGGATTTTCCACTATCACTCAATTACAATTACACACTCGTACTCGTGGATGATCCTCTCCCTAGGACTCACTCCCCTTACAAGTCGTAATTGTAAACAATCGATACACACTCGTACTCAAGAGTTATCCTCTCCCTAGGACTAACTCCCCTTACAAGTTGTACTCGATTACAATCGATACCCACTCGTAAACGAAGGATGCTCCTCAACCTAGGACACACTCCCCCTTACAAGTTGTACTGATTATCCCAATCTCCAAGTCACCCGACTTGAGATTGTTACAATGAATGATATACACGAAAATAAACTCTCTAAGAGTAGATATGATAAACACCGAAGCTCAATGTATCACAAGATACTACGTATAAAACCGAAGAAATAAATATGAGACTTGAATGATTTTCGTCTTCAGCAGGTGTATCTATTGGAAAGGCTTGAATGCAACTCTATTTATACTCAGAGATCATTAAATGACCGTTGTTTTCCAAATAGATCCGTTGGAGAAGTTCTCCCAGTGTTAGGAGGTGGCTTAGGCACTTTCTCTCTCCAATATTCTCTTAAACCAGCTGGCCAAGTAATCTGTGTTGACCTTCTGTGAATTAATCCATTGGAGATGCAGTTGCTTGTTGTAGTAAGCATTCTTTAACGTTCAGAAGGCGTGCTCAGATGAATTAGCTGAAAGTAGGTTGATTTGTAGAGGTGCATTAAATGCACTGTACACTTTTTGCTTTATGGCTTTGACCTTCAATAATCTTCATCTGATCTTAATGAAATTCACTCAACAAACTTGTTAAACATAGCTAGGAATATGATTGAATGAATTATGGAAGCAATAAGATCAAACAACAATGATTTGCAAATTCGTATAATTCAAAAATCAGTTTTTACCGTTGTATACTAGAGTATGTTCATGCTTACTGGAGTATGGCACTGTATACAAATGTCCATACTGCAGTATCCAATAGGATACTTGAGTATGCACCTTTCAGAGGCAAACCAACGTGTCTTGTGTTTAAAAGACAAAACCTATACTCTAGTATGTTAGTGGCTTACTCTAGTATGGCACTATTTGTCTGAAAAAATTCTAAGTTCAAAATGCCTCTATACTCGGAGTATCCATTGGTATACTTGAGTACACAAGAACAAGTGCCAAGTTGAAAAACAATTTAAGAGCTCAATACTCGAGTATGCAAACCCTTACTCGAGTACGCATTAGTTATAAAATGTTTGGAGCTCTCGTAACACTCTATACTCGAGTATGCACTCCTTTACTCGAGTAAGCAACTTTGTTTGAAAAATCCTTTTGATCTTCGGAAGTCCAATACTCGAGTATGGCTACCCATACTACAAAGATTGACTTAGTTTGAAAATCCTGGTTGCTCTCTCGGAAGTCCAATACTGAGTATGGCTACCAATACCAGTATTGACTTAATTTGAAAAACTTGGTTGCTCTTCGGAAGTCCAATACTTGAGTATGGCTAACCATACTCGCAAAGTATTGACTTAGTTTGAAAAACTTGGTTGCTCTCTGGAAGTCCAATACTTGAGTATGGCTAACCGGCCATACTGCAGTATTGACTTAGTTTAAAAAACTTGGTTGCTCTCTGGATGGTCTTTACTCGAGTATACATACCTTTACTCTAGTATGCACTTGTAAAATGCAATTGAGCAATCTTTTAATAGTCCTATACTCGAGTAAGCAAACCTATACTCGAAAGTATGCAACTATCAATGTTTTTAATTGACTTTGCAAACTTCAAAAACATGTTTTACATTTGTTGTTGATCATCAAAACATATTGAGAACTAACATTGATTATGTCATCAAGATGACATCACAAGAGCTCATGCTTTATAGTGAAGGGTGAGGATTAAAACTTCTTGATTAAGTTTAGATCTAATGGTTGAGATTAAGGAAGAGGCAAATGGTGGGGCCCACATTGGGCTTGAGATTTGATAATCTCTAAATTCATACTATTTTAAATGCAAAAAGGAGCTAGAAACTCTATCATTGTAATGCTTTAATGGATCAATTAGATAAATATATGATTTCATCTTCATAATGAGTTTTTAGATTTTATTTGCATTAATCTTGGCCATATATTGAGTTTGGATTCAAAACTGAACTTTAGTCACATTCTTACTACAATTGGGTCGTGAATACTGTTTGGTATTTTGGGTATAACTTGAGTTCTAGAAATCCAATGGATCTTCAATTTGCATTTTCAGAAATCTAAGAGGAAGCCCTACAAATCTTATGAAGAGCCCAAAAGCCAAATCAGATGTTTAGAGGGCCAAAATGGGCCTGGAAGCCGAAACAGGCTGCTGTCACTGGACTCTGGAATGACGTTCGGTATTTGACCCATAACTGGAGCTACAGACCTCCAAATTAGGTCCGGTTTGCGCGGTTGGAAAGCTGACATTCAGGGCAACATTTAATATGAAGACCACGTGGTCTAGATCCGCCGTTTTCGGGGTGTAATCCAGCTTGCAAATGACGCGTTTTTGTCCAGCTTGCAAATGACGCGTTTTTGGAGGTGGAAAGTGGTTTAATGATTCTTCCATATTTGCCACCAATTAAAATGACGCGTTTTTGGAGGTGGAAAGTGGATGAATGAGATGCCCAATTTTCCTATAAATAGATGAAGAGGCTGAAAGGAAACACACACACACCTTGGAGAGACCAAGATCTCTCCCATTCTAAGTTCCTTCTTTATTTCTTGCCTCCTACTTGGGATGGCTTAGTTTTAATAATTCCTTTTAATTATGTTATTTTGATTTTATGTTCTTCTTCTTTTTCTTCTATGGATTCATTATGTTCTTGAGATTTATTTTGGAATAGAAGCTTTCATTTTCTTTAATTGTTCTTCGTGTTCTTCATGTTCATGATGAACTTGTTCATGTTCTTCATGGTCATGATGAACATCTTTCTTTCTACATTTTCATTTTACATAGCCATGCTTGGCTAAGTTTCTGTGATCGACCCATGAGTTGAGGATTCCATGGTGTCATCCGGAGGACTTGTGCTTTAATTCCAGAATCGATTTGTTTCTATTGATTTTATCGGATCCGATTATAGTCATGGATTGGGTATTAGATTTAATACCCAGATTGAAATCCCAAGGACATAGGTTGGACCGGGTTGTAGAGAGCGTTGTGCGATCGTGACATGAGCTCGCCACGTGTTCGATCAGATGCTAGGCGATCGTCTAGTCGAGGGAGTTTCGGACAAATGCGTAGATTTTGGTTTGTCTAGAATCAATCATAAGTTCAGTTATTCTATTTTTGTTCGATGATGGAAGGTCTTGGAATCCCATTAAAGGTTGATCCGTTTTAATTTGATTAATCTTACATTTTTCTCATTCTATCTTTAATTCTTATTCTAAATCCAACAAAAACCAATCCCCCCTTGTTTTTATTTCATTTGCATGACATCTAGATTACTTAGGATTCAATAAAAGGCTCCTCGAGAAGAGAGAACGATCCAGATTGTTTGCCTATCGCAATCCTTGGTTAATTGTTGATTGTGGACCCCAAGGCTAATGACAAAAGGTCTTCATCAAATGGCGCGCTTGTCGGGAGCTAAGTAATTGGCTCCCTAGGTAATCTAATTGTCAAATTGACTTTTGACAAGGGGTTTCTCATGTGAAGCTTGTTAGATTTACATTTTTTTTTCATTTTGTTAGCATTTTTGCATTTAGGTAGCTTGTGTGAGCTTGTTTTCTTTATCTCTAAAAAAAAAAAAAAAAACAAATTGGTCTTGCATCTTTTACCATTTTGAATTCTTTTTCCTTTTCTTTTTCACTTGCATTTTTATTTTCTTAGATTCCTTTTCTTAATAGTTATTTTCTCATTCATTGGGGATTAATTGCATTGAATTTTCATGGCTTGGTTTTACGATAATCATGATCTACCTTTTAATTCTCACCCTTTTGTAGACAATCAAGAATGTGATGGCCCATTCCACCACCACCATGAACCATACCAACAACCTTCATTCCAACAATATTATCAACCCTCTCACTTACCATACCATCCTTCATTTCATCCCACTTTCATACCATGCCATCCATCTCATGAATCCCTATACCCATTGAGCCACCTTATGGACCTCGCCTCACCCATTTGTGCCCAACCAAGATCCTTCATTTTATGAAGACATTGGAGATTTTCAAAATCAAACGGCTTTGGACTATAAATGAGGAGTGGTCACATAAGGACGACTTTCATCAACACATTGACTCTATTTTTAGAATGATGGAACAACAATTGATATCAACCGAGAGGTTAGGAAAGGAAATTGAGCAACAATCACAAATGTTGAAAATGAATTTTCAAGAAAACCCTTCTCTTATGGTCACACATACACAAGAAGTGAAGCAAGTACAAAAGCATATTGAAGAGTCTTCTCTCCCATTTGGTAATGATCATATCCTTATAGAAATAGACTCTTCTACTATCGTGATTAATGAAGCAATTCATGATTTGAGTGATAATGAGATGGATGAGGAAATCATTGTTAAACCCCCTCAATTGTTTGAAAATGTAATTGCTCAACCAATTGGCTTTAGTAGTAGTGATTCGATCAGTACTTGTTGATGAGTGTGTTCCTATTTCTTCATGTGATGCTCCAGCTGTTGAAGATGCTTCTCTTCATAGTACTATGGATGAATGTGATAAATTGAATGACATATTTCCATGCTCTTGTGAGGAATATCAAATGTGTGTGGATTGTTATCATGAAAAATGTCATTTACTTGTTGAGCTTCAAAAGAAAGCATTTAGTGAAGTGGTTGATTCTACCATTGATCATAATGCACCCTGTTGTACTATTGATGATAGTAAGCATGTCAATTTTGAAAAAGATTGAATCAAGCATGGATGCCAATGTTGTTGATGATGTTCTTCTTGAATGGTATCTTGATTATCCCATTTGCATCTATGAGTGACTCCATTAATTGTACCGTTCTAATAATGAATGGTGTCCTATTTTGCTGAAATTAATGATGCATTATACGATGATTTTGAATTGATTAGTGATTCTGCATTGATGGTGGATTCTTCTGTTGATGTGAGTGAGAACAATCATAGCCTGGAATGTCAAATGCATAAAATTCCCATTGGATTACTTTCTTTTAGTCTTGTTGGTGACAAAGATTCTGAAATTTTGATTGATAAAATTTTGCATGTTGATGAATCTTTCCAACAAGTATTGTCCCGTGATTTGCCACCCGATTTAGAAAAGAAAAATGATGGCTTTAAAATTTTGGAGCCCTCGGGTGGTGACAATTTCAAAAATTCTCTTACTTCTTCCACTATTTTTCCTTCTATCTCTTGTGATTGCAATAATGATGTAGTGTACTCTAACACTAAGTTGGATTCCACACCTTCCATTTTGCAAGCACAAGAGAGTTTTCACAATGTAATTGGTTGCTTGACTCCTACTGATGGGAGTGTCATTGATTTCCTTGGATGTGATAGTTATCGAAGAGTTTAGTTCCTAAAATGAATTTACTTCACTTGAAATCTCTTCATCTTGCTATTTTTGGATGGGATACTTGCTATTTGCTTGTCTTCTTTGCAAGCACATGGTTGGAAGGATCGTCGAGAAGAGTCAATCTCTACCGTACATGCTTGGACCTCTTCGATTGACCCGAGCCACCTCCAACAAGGAAATTCAATAGAAGGGAAGATATTTTTGAAGACAAATGCATGATTCTCATTGGCGATGAGAACTTCTCCTTCAAGCGATCGAAGATACTCTAACAAAGGTTGTCTCTTTCCTCACTTATTTTCTTCCTAATTCATATGATTACTTGGGCTTAATTGTTGTACGAGGAAGATAAGTGTGGGGGAGGGACACAACCCAGTAGAAAAAGTAGAAATAATGTAGTTTATTAAGTAGAATAAGAATAAAACATTCTCTCCTTCTATCATTGCTACATATTATGCACTTGGACATTTTAGTTTTGATGGATCATTCTTGTTTTGATTGATATTTTGAAGTCTTGGATTATAATATCTTGGTAGTTGATTCTGTGATGCTGATTAAAACCGTGAGATTTTGGGCTGCATGAATGGAAATACTCTTCTCCCATTCTTTCTTTCTTGTGTGCATCTGCTAATGATTTATGTTCTCGAACTTGCTCTCTTTCTTTTTCAAAACTACATTTTTCACTTGCATGCATAAATATGATGGAGGCTTGTTTTCTTTCTTTCATTTTCCTACTTTGACTAAATAGCCTTTCCTTGAATTATAATCCCTTTGTTAGCCCCTTTGTGCCTTTTTGACCCATTCCTTTTTAAGCCACGTTACTAGCCTAAATGCCGAACCATTTTATTCTCGCGACCTTGAAAATTTATTGAGCATTGGTTTTGTGGTTAAGTATGGGGGTTTGCCCTGGAGTGCAACATTTTAAGTGGGGGGGGGGAGTATTGGTTAGAAGTATATTATGTGCTATTCATTGTTCGACATTTATTGTTAAAGAAAAAAAAAGAAGCAAAAAAAGAGAAAAAGAAAAAAAAAAGAACAAAAAAGAAGAACAAAAAAAAAAAAAAGAAGAAAAAAAAAAAAAAAGAAAAAAAAAGAAGAAAAAAAAAAAAAAGCTATTTGAGTGACTTTATATTATTTACTAGTGCTCTTTTAAATTTCTTATTTAGCCTCTCATTTCCACGACATTACCTACCATTACCATAGCCCCATTACAACCTTAATAACAAGTCCTCTTGATTTTTGCAAGCATGTGTTATGAGTAGTGGAGAAATAGAACTTGAGCAAGCTTATGGTAGAACAATTTCATTGTGTAGAATTTGAGTGATACACTGATTAACCTCATACACTTGAGAGATTGATTGAGGGCATCCCATGAAAGACAATCTTGTGTGATCGGCATCATTGTATGATATTGTCAAGATTAGTAATTTGAGATGAAGAGATTTTTGTCTTGATTGGTTGATCCTTTGAAGCTTTTGTGATCCTTGTTAAGTTTTGAAATTTCAGCAATTGTTAGAAAAGAGAATTTTTTCTTACTCCTTGTCTTTTAATTTTGCTCAGGAGTGCAAAAGGATAAGTGTGGGGGAGTTTGATAATCTCTAAATTCATACTATTTTAAATGCAAAAAGGAGCTAGAAACTCTATCATTGTAATGCTTTAATGGATCAATTAGATAAATATATGATTTCATCTTCATAATGAGTTTTTAGATTTTATTTGCATTAATCTTGGCCATATATTGAGTTTGGATTCAAAACTGAACTTTAGTCACATTCTTACTACAATTGGGTCGTGAATACTGTTTGGTATTTTGGGTATAACTTGAGTTCTAGAAGTCCAATGGATCTTCAATTTGCATTTTCAGAAATCTAAGAGGAAGCCCTACAAATCTTATGAAGAGCCCAAAAGCCAAATCAGATGTTTAGAGGGCCAAAATGGGCCTGGAAGCCGAAACAGGCTGCTGTCACTGGACTCTGGAATGACGTTCGGTATTTGACCCATAACTGGAGCTACAGACCTCCAAATTAGGTCCGGTTTGCGCGGTTGGAAAGCTGACATTCAGGGCAACATTTAATATGAAGACCACGTGGTCTAGATCCGCCGTTTTCGGGGTGTAATCCAGCTTGCAAATGACGCGTTTTTGTCCAGCTTGCAAATGACGCGTTTTTGGAGGTGGAAAGTGGTTTAATGATTCTTCCATATTTGCCACCAATTAAAATGACGCGTTTTTGGAGGTGGAAAGTGGATGAATGAGATGCCCAATTTTCCTATAAATAGATGAAGAGGCTGAAAGGAAACACACACACACCTTGGAGAGACCAAGATCTCTCCCATTCTAAGTTCCTTCTTTATTTCTTGCCTCCTACTTGGGATGGCTTAGTTTTAATAATTCCTTTTAATTATGTTATTTTGATTTTATGTTCTTCTTCTTTTTCTTCTATGGATTCATTATGTTCTTGAGATTTATTTTGGAATAGAAGCTTTCATTTTCTTTAATTGTTCTTCGTGTTCTTCATGTTCATGATGAACTTGTTCATGTTCTTCATGGTCATGATGAACATCTTTCTTTCTACATTTTCATTTTACATAGCCATGCTTGGCTAAGTTTCTGTGATCGACCCATGAGTTGAGGATTCCATGGTGTCATCCGGAGGACTTGTGCTTTAATCGGAATCGATTTGTTTCTATTGATTTTATCGGATCCGATTATAGTCATGGATTGGGTATTAGATTTAATACCCGATTGAAATCCCAAGGACATAGGTTGGACCGGGTTGTAGAGAGCGTTGTGCGATCGTACAGCGAGCTCGCCACGTGTTCGATCGAGATGCTAGGCGATCGTCTAGTCGAGGGAGTTTCTGGACAAATGCGAGATTTCGGTTTGTCTAGAATCAATCATAAGTTCAGTTATTCTATTTTTGTTCGATGATGGAAGGTCTTGGAATCCCAGTGCAGGTTGATCCGTTTTAATTTGATTAATCTTACATTTTTCTCATTCTATCTTTAATTCTTATTCTAAATCCAACAAAAACCAATCCCCCTTGTTTTTATTTCATTTGCATGACATCTAGATTACTTAGGATTCAATAAAAGGCTCCTCGAGAAGAGAGAACGATCCCAGGTTTGCCTATCGCAATCCTTGGTTAATTGTTGATTGTGGACCCCAAGGCTAATGACAAAAGGTCTTCATCAAGATTACCATTTTAACCTTGAGATTTTCCCTATAAATAGAGGCCTTGCCTCTCCTCATTCTTCACACCAAATCAAACTCCAAGAGTTGATTTCAAATAGAGTAGAAGTAAGAAGGAGGAGGCAAGCAAGAGGCTTCAAGAGGTAAGCTTGTCTTTAGTTTTTAGTTTCTAGTCTTTAGTTCTATAGTCCTTAGTAGTTCTTAGTATAAATGTTAGTTTAATCTAGGAAATAGGTAAAGTAATTTCCCATAATTTTTTTCAGGCCTTATTGCATCGAAAGATGCCTGACAAGGTGGGAACATGTTGGGAAGTAACTTTTAGGATAATAAAACAAGTTAGAATGAGATAGAGAATTGCTGAGCTGTTGGAGTCAGGCAGTTAGAGAATAACATTTTATATGCAAGATTATCTTTGAAAATTCTGAAACAATTCATAGGTGTAGTAGACATGTATAGATTTCCATTGATATAAAATAAGAATCAATTAGAGGTCTGTAGAGGGAGATAAAAATTCTGGAAATAAAGCTACGTTTTTCTGGAAAAATTCTGGGCAGAGGTTGAAGATCATTAAACTGGGAGTGATTCACGAATTCTGGGTGAAAAAAATATTGTTTCTCAAAAATAGACATGCTAAGGTTTCTGGGAAATTTTACGGAACCTCATTTCGATTTTTCTAGAATTAGCTATGATTTTTGAAAGTTACGAAAATTCTGCCCATAAATGCTGAAGTAGCGTTTTTAAGAAAATGTAAGGGGAAAGTTGTAAATAACAAATCCACCAAGGGTAGAAAGGTAAATTAAACCTTTGGATATTATTGTAAGCAATATGATATTTATCAAATATCATAAAATAATCCGACGATAATGTATAGGATATCCGGGAAGTCCGGAGTCAGGTTCAAAGGTCGGGCGTTTGACAATTACCCGGTGAAAGGTACGTTCGCGTACTGTAACTTTAACTCTGATGTGTCTTGTATGCATGTATGTGATGGAATGATTCATGAAGTGATGGACAAGACTAGGTCTTGGGCCGCACCGTGACTAAGTTTATGGGGCTTAGATCATCGGTTTATACATTCGGCTTTATACGGGTTATAGTCTTGATAATACCGTTGAGTTTTCCTAGCGAGGACACGAGGAGCTGTCATGGCACCGGTTAGTGCAAACGTTGCAAAACTTTACATGTCTTTGTTTGCTATGTACTTGTTGTTGTGTTAACATTACATTTCTTTTGTGTGCTTATGTACTGTTGTAACCTTTCATTTGCTGTGTGCTATGTATTGGTTAATGCTGTAATGAAATGAATATCTGTCATACATATACTGTTTATACTTTTCACTTGAGGTTAACTGTTACCTGAGGTCCGATGGGTATTGGACCTCAGATTTGTCTAAGGTTCAGGAAAAGAACCAGGATCAGAGAAGGCACCGGTAGATGGAGCCGTGAAAAGGCATCGAAGGGAGGAGCCGTGAAGAGGCACCGGTCAAAGCAAATGCCAAAAGAAGTTTAACAGAGCCTACCTTCTGGCATGAATCTAATAAGGTTACTTCAAACCATTTGGCGTCTAGAAAGGGTTCGTCTATGTGGTTCAGTCAGTGAGTCACCGTGAATTCGGGGAGACTTCCACTAGACACCTGTCTGGCCAAATTGTTTGATTAACTGAGTTAGGTTCATTGCCCCAAGTCTAGCTATGGCTTGGTTGAAGATTGTATAAAGATTTGTAATTATACAAAGCTCTATATTGTTGTATCATATGAATATTCCTTCGGGAAATTTTTAATATATCAGCATATGTCAGGGCATCAGCATATGCCTGGGCATTTTGTATCAGTTACTCATCGTCCAAACGTTAGCGCATGCTCTCCGTTTCCACATTACTCTGAGAGGTAGCACCTCAAACTCTGTCGATTTTCTTAAAACTGAGTGTCAACCGACACATTTTGAACTAAGAAATTTGGGGTGTTACATCTTTGTCGCCCGGAAAATTAAATTTCCCTCTCTGAACTTCTCTTGTCATGCCGAAAGTGATTACTCAGGTTTTGTCTCCAGTGTTTGTGTGTTGCTTCGTCACTGCTTCATGTTGCTCTCTCGACAATCACTTTCTGGTTCCTTAGCTAAAGGTCTATAGACCAAGCTGTAAGAGGTGTTTCGGTTATATAACTTTATGATTTTCCTGCTTATCGTTCTGGGTTTTTCATTGGTTGAATGAAATCGATGAGATGTTCTTGTGGGTTTCTCTGTTGTTAATGAATATTGTATTTTGAAGATTATATTTGCACTTTAGACTTACCCAACTGACCAACAAGTGTTTTTAGGTTACTCTTGTCATCGCAACATCAACATTCATGGCTGGAGAAGAAAGACTCAGTAAACGCATTTGAATTTATATGCTACAAGTGAGTCCACAAGACCTTCATGCGATGCATTTAATTTCCTTGTCTTGCATTTATTTTGCTTCTTGGATTCACTGTGATAGATTTATGACCAAAAGTGATTCTTCGTTATGCATTTAATAGGCAAGTTTCTTCATAAAAAAATAGAAGACATAATCGACATTGAGCATATATATGCATTTGGAGTTGGCTTATTTTATATGCAAGTTTCAATTTTTTTTTCAGATTATGTATGTTAAATCTTTCTGTCTATAGGAATTCTACTATGGATCATAGTTGGATAAATGCTTTACGGATGAGTGTTGAATATCGAATGGGGTGAGGAAATTTATAGAATTTGCTAAACAAAATATCCATGATGATAGTGGGAAATTTTATTGCCCTTGTGTAAAATGTTTAAATGAGAGATGACTAAGTCTTGAAGTTATACACACACATTTAATTTGTAAAGGATTTTGTAAGACTTATACAGTATGGGTATGGCATGGTGAAAAAATGTCAAGTGGGTCTCAACATGGGGAAGTGGCCTTTAACGATAATGACACGGATATGGATGATCGCATAGAGGACATGGGTATCGCATAGGAGAAGAGGTTTTTGATCAATCACATGCATATGGTAATATGTGCAGTGATGCAAAGACCCCGCTATACCTTGGGTGTAAAAAATACCAATTGTTGAACGCTGTATTGAAATTGGTCAGCTTGAAGGCACGTCATGGATGGAGTGACAAGAGTTTTTCTGAAATGCTTGAGGCTTTTAAGGACATGCTTCTAGATGATAATGTGTTGTCGCATCGATACTATGATGCTAAGAAAATACTTTGTCCACAAGGGATGGAGTACAAAAAGATTGATGCATACCCGAATGATTGCGTATTGTATAGAAAAGAGTTTGAAGAGAAGCAGAATTGTCCGATATGTGAAACCCCAAGGTACAAGTCAAATAAGGGGCTTGCAAAAGTGTTGTGGTATCTTCCAATCATACCAAGGTTCAAGCGTGTTAGTTCTCTATGTGTTTTGATGATAACGAGACAATTGTAAACACAAGTTATAGTTTTGTCTTTGGTAAGTTGAAAAACTTTGTCAAGACAAAACTCGAGTTTTGGTTTCAAAACTCAAGTTTTGCGTTTGCGAGAGAGTTGCTCATTTTCAGCAATCAAAGCAAAACTTGAGTTTTCAATTGAAAACTCGAGTTTTGGGACTTAGAGAGCACTCGAGTTTTTCACTTAAAGACAAACTCGAGTTTTGATCATAAAACTCGAGTTTTGCCTTACATAGAAACTTCACATTATTTTCAAATGAGGACAAAACTCGAGTTTTGGCCGACAAAGAGTCTTAAACTTTTGAACATATGCAAACTCGTTTTGCGCTAAAACTCCGTGATTTTGATTTGCTCGAGTTTTATAAGTTTTCTCTAAGCTAAGAGAAAACTCGAGTTTTGACTTGACGAGAGAGTTTTCAAGTTTTTTACTCGTCTTTGAAAACTCGAGTCTTGAGAGAAAACTCAAGTTTTGACTTGGCACAGCTTTCCTCAAGGTTTTCATAATTATGTGAAAACTCGAGTTTTGTTATGAAAACTCAAGTTTTGGCCAAGCCGAGAGCAATGTCACTTTTCAAGATTTTGAAAACTCAAGTTTCCCTTTGGAAACTCAAGTTTTGATTTGACTCGATCTCTCAATGTTTTCATACTTAAATAAAAACTCAAGTTTTATTCGGAAACTCGAATTTTGGGCAACCCGAGAGCTTTGAGCTTTTTCAATGTTTTGAAAACTCCGAGTTTTGAATGAAAACTCGAGTTTTGATGTTTTGGACTTAAACACACGTTTTCATTAAAAGTCCAAAACTCGAGTTTTGTTTTGGAAACTCGAGTTTTGAGTTTCTCTCAAAATATGCTTCAAAGCTCAAATCGCGACTTTCCTCTCTGGATGGAGGAAACTCGAGTCTTGATATTGAAACTCGAGTTTTGACTTAAGTGCAGAGTTGGAAACTCGAGTTTACATTAACAAACTCGAGTTTGCATCGCGGTGACTGAAATTCAAATCTGATGAAATTGTAAAACCTTTTTGTTTGATCTCAATACTTCCTATGATTATTCTCTAATGTTCCTAGATATGTTTAACCACTTTGTTATTGAGTTTCGATAAATTAGAGAATGTTTATTGAAGGTTTAAAGCAAAAGCAAAAAGTGATGTCAAGACATTAAATGCAAAACCCGAGAAAGTTGCATACTTTTGGGTAATCAGTCCGCACACATTTGCAAAGCATTAAAGAATGTTTTCCACATCCAGCAGCTGCTACTCCAATGGAATAATTTGCAGAGAGTCAACTCGAACTTCTGCACAGCTGGATTAAGAGAAGATTAGAGAGAGAAGAAGACCAAGGCTTAAGCTAATCCTTGTCTAATGAAGGCAACAGTTATATTGAAGATTACAACGGTCATTCAATGCTCTCTTAGTATAAATAGAGCAGTATTCAAGTCTTCTCAAAGAACACACCTGCTGAAAAAAAAATTGCATTCAAATTTCTTCAACTACCTTTCTGTTTTCACTTGTATTGTATCTTGTGATACTAAAAGCTTCAGTGTTTATCATTATTCACTCTTAGAGAGAGTTTTTATCTGTAAATCATTTATTGTAAAGAATCACAAGTCAAGGGACTTGGTGATTGGGTTCATTGATTACAACTTGTAAGGGGGAGTAAGTTCTAGAGAGAGAATTACTCTTGAGTACAGAGTGTGTAATCATTTGAGATAGTGGAAATCCCAGAGAGTCTGAGGACTGGACGTAGGTCAAGAGGTTAGACCGAACCAGTATAAATTTGTGTGTCTTGCTCTTCTCCTTTCTACTCTGTTTACCTCTGTTTTCGCTGCCCTAAACAGAGCAAGATTTTAAAGTTTTTAAAATCCCCAATTCACCCCCTCTCTTGGTGATTTAGCTCCACTTTCAAAGCGGTTGTTTGCGAATGAAAATGATGCAAAAATTTTGAGGTGGCATGCAGATGAGAGGATCTCTGATGGAAAGCTTCGACATCCAGCCGATTCTTCTCAATGGAAGAAAATCGATCAATTATTTTCAAACTTCGGCGAAGAACCTAGGAACCTTAGGCTTGCGCTTAGCACGGATGACATGAATCCCTATGGAAGCCTTAGCAGCATACATAGTTCATGGCCTGTACTCCTGATTATGTACAACTTATCTCCTATGTTATGCATGAAATGAAAGTACATCATGTTGTCTATGTTGATTTCGGGACCAAAACAACTCGGAAATGACATTGATGTTTACCTTCAATCCTTGATCAAAGACTTGAAGGAGTTTGGGAAAAAGGTGTCGATGTTTTTGACTCTTTCAAGAACGAGTTCTCTAAAATGAGAGCCATGATATTTTGTACTATAAACGACTTCCCAACATATGGGAACTTGTCGGGTATAGTGTAAAAGGCCATAAAGCATGTCGGTTTGTGAAGAAGGCACATGCTACCATCAACTTCAACATGGAAGAAAGACAGTTTATCTTGGAAATAGGAGATTTCTTAGATGGGGCCACCCATATCGCACTACTACAGAAATTGGTTTTAACGTCCCTGATTGGCGTCCTATTATTAAAAAAGGAAGTAAAACAAAACGCGGTGGCATTTTTGTAATTAGCAGGTGACTTTTGGAGTCTAATTTTATTTCTTAAACGCCAAAAGTGTAGCTCTGGCGCCAAAAGCAAGCGAAAAGGAGTCTAAGTTTGAAAATTAGACTCCCTAGGGCGAAAAAACCAAACCATTTGGAGTCTAAGTCTATTAATTGGACTCCCTAGGTCGAAATTTGGAGTCTAATTTTTACAATTAGACTCCTTAGCCCATCCCAAAACACCCATTCCCGCGGACCATCGCGATTCTCATTCTCTCGGAGACATCGATCACTCTCATTCTCAACCCTAGTTTGCCTTCTCTCGGAGCCATCGATTACTCTCATTCTCTCATTCTCAACCCTGGTCCACCTGCCCTCACTCCGTCGTTGCTCCGTCGTCCCCCTCTCCACCGTAGTCCTCCGATCTCCGTCTCTCCCGCGTATTCATTTTGGTTTTCCAATTCTCACGATCAAGTCGGCAAAAGGTACTCTCTTCTCTTCCAAATCTCCTAATCTAGGGTTCCTTCATTATTGATTACGTTCGTTCCTTCAAACCAAGCGCAGTCTTAGTCTTGCCCTAACCCCTGAATCTCTTTCATTTCTATTTACGATTTTGCGTTTTTTCTCCAGCTAATCGTGTTACATCAGAGCCAAAAACGCAAACCCAGTGGAATCGCCAAAAACGCATCCATTACACGCAAAATCGCATTGTTTTTTCATAAACTGGAGAAAAAAAAACTTGGCGTCTTACCCTAACCTAGTGGAATCTCTTTCATTTCTATTTGCGAAAAAACACTCCAGAGGCGAGGTGCGGCGCATAGGTCTTCGATTTTCATCTCTACTGGCTTCTGCTCGTCTGCTCCTCTTCGGCTTTCGTCTGACGCCTCCGATCGTCTTCCTCTCTTCAATTAGCAACAATCTGATAGACTCACACCTCGTCTCGTTGGTTGCGGCATCTGGTGGAAGGTGAGTAATTCCTTGTTCTAACTTCTGCTTGTCTTCCTTCGTTTGAGGAATTAGAATTTTTAAGTTGGCTTTCCTATCATTTGCTTTATTTTTTACTGGATATAAAGATGTCTCGCAGAACTATTTGTATTTGTTATCCAGATCTTCACGTCTGATAGTTCCTAGAACTTACAGAGTACAGTCGTGAAGAAATTTTGGGAAGAAATTGCAGGTATGTTTTGAAGTAATATCCCATTAGCATGGGAATTGAATATTAAAACAACAGTTCTTATACCAAAAAGCATGGACCACTAACACTTGAAATTGAAGCGTCCACGTAGGGCCTGGCAAAGAAGCTGAGGATTAAAGGCGTATGGATTGTCTTATCTCATTGTATATGTTTTATGACTGTATGGACTTACTTATTGCCCAGTACATACGATGGACGGTTGTACCCTTACCCCTCCGAGGATTATTTTATGTAATTGTTTGTACCTTTACCAGTATAGTGTAAGTTGTCCAAACCGATCCAATGCTCTGCCATGCGTACTGTGATCTATGTTTAAAGTGATAAATTAACAAAGGAAAAAACAAATAAGTGAAAAGGATCCCTCTAACCCGCCACCTGAAAGGGCGAGGCCGATAGGGGTGTAACATATATGAACATATGCTTATAATCACCTCAACAAGTATACAAGATAAATTGGAAAGTGGTTACTGAGTCCTCGTGACTCATCCCGTCATTGTTTATTTTTCAGGTGAGAATTTAGGCGGTGGTACTAAGGGGAAGACATCCAAGACTTGATCTAAATTATCAATCTTGTATGTCTCTTTTTGTTACATGAGCATAGCCTAATGTATATTACCAACGTTTAGGGCCTTTTTGGTACATTGCATAATTTGAATATTCCGTTGCATACTAGAATTTTTATTATGAACAGATGCTTTTGATATGATGTTTAATGTGGAATACTTTATTATTGGTGGGACTTAAAATGTTTAGGTATAAAATAATTGTTTAAATGTTAATTATGGAAGGATGTTGCGCATGCACACACACACACACATATATTTTGCACGTGAAATTAATTCCTGGTTGCGTTCTAAATAAAACTTGATAGATTGAAGATGAGGTGATTATAGACATCAAAGAAATGATTCAAGATTGTGGAGATGGTCTTTTGTCACCAGAATGTTGTATCTATAGGGTACCCACTAAACTTCGTCATATTAAAGAAGAGGCCTACACCCCACAAGTTGTTTCAATTGGCCCCTTTCATCATGGTAATGAGAGGTTGCAAAACATGGAAAGGTATAAAGAAATATTGTTCAAAAGATTTACTCACAGGGCTAGATCAAGCTTGGATGATTTGGTTGGTTTTGTAAAACATTTAGAGACAAACGTTCATGCTTCTTATTCAGAGACCATTAATAAATCTGAACATGAACTTGTGAAACTAACATTAACGGATGCTGGCTTCATCATTGAACTCTTCATGATGACTTGGAAAAATGAGGTAGGCGATGACGCTAAATTGTCACAGCGATAGTTAATGATTTCTATATGTGAAGACTTGGCTTTAATTGAGAATCAACTTCCATTCTTTGTTATTGAAGATATGTTCAATAAAGCTTTTCCCCAAAACCATGATGGTAGGAGTGGCCCTTCATTTCTTGAGCTTGCATATGATTATTTTCATTATTTTAACACACAAGAATTAGAGCCTAATCCTGATATGAAGATAAAGCATTTTACATATCTTTTTAGATTGTTTTACTTGCATGAAAAAAATGCCTCAACGGGATGACTACTTCACTGGTCGAGGAAGCGATATTCTTTTATACAATGCAAATGCATTGCAAGAAACAGGCATAAAGTTGAAGGCTAGTAACAGCAAGTGCTTAATGGACTTGAAATTTTCAGGACATATTCTTGAAATTCCACAAATTTGGGTGGAGGAAGATACTGAACTTTTACTTTTTTTTCAAAATATGATAGCATTAGAACAGTGTCATTATCTTGATGATGCTTACATTACTGACTATGCTATTGTAATGGATTGGCTAATAGACACAAATAAAGATGTGGATCTCCTCATCCACAAGAAAATAGCCCGCCACTCCTTAGGTGATAGCCATAATGTTGCTTCATTTTTTAATGGTCTTTCGCAACAAGTCATTCAATCAAAATTCAATTCTGAATACAACAACATCTGCAAAGGGTTGAATGGGTATTGTGAAAATCGTAGGCACAAGATGAAGGCAACTCTAAGACGTGACTATTGCAACACTCCTTGGCGTATTGTGGCCTCTATAGCTGGAATCATCCTCCTTGTTCTCACCATTGTTCAAACCATATTTTTAGTCCTCCAAGTTGTATTGAAGAAGTAGATTTAAAGCTTATTGTATAGGTTTAGTTTGAGTGTTCTATATCATCTAAACAATGTTAGTTCTGTAATTATTATTAATTTTCTTTACATTATAAATTACGCTCTTGTATTGGATTATCTAGTAGACACATATAAAGATGTGGATATCCTTGCTCCCGAGAACATAGTATGCAACATTTTCTAATTTAATGGTCTTACGGAAAATGTCGGTAGAAATGAATTTCAATTATGAACATCTCTTCATATATGCAAAAGGTTCAAAACTATTTTGAAGATCCTTGGTACCAGGGGTGGAATTAGTGGAGCTAGGGGTGGCCTCGCCCCCTAAAATTACAAAATTGGACCCAGAGGTTTAGAAAATTATATTTTAGCCTTATAAAAATTTCAATATTTTCACTTTAGTCCCCATTAAATGTTTCATGGAGAGATTAAAATAAAAATATTGAAATATTCATAGGGATGAAATGTAATTTCATGAACAGTGGGTTCTATTATGTACTTTTCACCCCTAATTTCAAATCTTGTCTCCGCCCCTGCTTGGCACAAGATGAAGGCAACTCCAAGAAAGGATTATTATCGTAAACTTTGGACAAACTGTTGCTTCTATTGCTGTTATAATTGTACTCCTCTTTCTCATAATTGTTCAAGCCATATTCTCTATCCTAGAAATAGTGAATTAAATTCACCGCCTTTGTATAATATTTGAATTTGATTACGATGTCCTTTGACTTTGTTATGACTGGGAAACTAATGTGCTCGTTATTAGTAGGGATGTCCAAAAAATCTGACTGTCAGTGTGGTCCATCGACTCGGTCCGATCCAGAAAAAAAAGAGGTCTATGATAGTATTACACAGACCAGACCAAACTGGTTTGGTCGGGTTGGACTGGACCTCGGTCCCGAGGTTCAGACCCCTTGGACTGGTCTAGTTTGGCTTGGAAGTATTATTTTATTTTATTTTTTTGGAAAAATACCACTACATTCACCACTCAATCAGGACATCCTTATTCCCTAGTCCTAAATACGCGACTTCCTCTTCACTCTTTAGTTCGACCTCCGTCTCTTTTCTCGTCTCTCGTCCTCCATCTCCCAAGTGTCAAATACTCAACCTCCAGCCTGGGGCTGTTCTAATCTTGAGCTTCCACCTTCAGATGCACTGATTAAGGGTCAGTAGTACCTTTGTACACTCGATTATGCTTCTTTAGCCACCTTCAAGATCAGATTAGTTCAAGCTTAAGACTCAGTACCCTGATTTGAAGGTGGAAGCTCAAGATCAGAACAGTTGAGAATAGCTTCAACTCTTCAAGAAGTATAATCAAGAAACACATACTCATTGGAGTTCAAATCTGGACACTCCACACTAGTGCAAAAAAGGCTTTTAAGATCGGACAAAAGAGGAATCGTAGGACCGGACCGCGACCGGTCTTGTTCCGGCGGTATTAAAAGTCTACATTTAAGACCAGGACTACGACCGGTCTTAAAGAAAATATTTTAGACCGAACATTTAAAACATTGGGTCTTAAAAGTCATACTAAAATAAACCTGAAATACTTTTTGTTCGGTCCTAAAACTCAACTTTTAAGACCGGCTAATAATTAGACCGCTCTTAAAAAGAGAATTTTAAGATAGGACAAAAATAAATACGGTCTTAAACTTAGCGGCTTCTAAGACCCGACTAATTATACGCGGTCTTAAAAGATTGACTTTCAAGACTGGATGATAAATAGATGCGGTCTTAAAAATTTTATTTTAGACCGCATGTATAAATTTACGGTCTTAAAAAGACCGACTTTTAAGACCGGGTGCTTATTATGAAATGTGTTACCTGACCTTTAAGACCGGACATATAAATACATCCGGTCTTAAAAAATCACCATTTAAGACCGGCACATTTATTAGCGGTGTAATTTTCCTGAATTTTTCTCTGTTCTGTTCTTCCTGATTGTATTACACACAAATCCACCACCCAATCTAGCACATAAAAGTCGATACTTTAAGCTGTAAGCTATGAACAATTATTTGAATAAATTGAATTGGAAAAAGAATACAAATATTATTCACCATGAGTTATTTGGCCTCTTAATTAATGATTATACTATGACTACAACACCCAAATTAATTCATACAATAAGATAACTTACTTACAAATACAATAAGTTACAAATACAAGACACATGCCCAAAATAATATTCACCATGCCTTCATCGATTCCCACCCAACAAAGTAACATCCTCTTTTATAACATGCCCCTTTGGATCGGATCCTCGCCACAAAAATAAAACAAGAACAAACTTCATAGTCAGTTACATTGTTTATGAACATAGAAGGAATATAATATAGTTAAAACCTTAAAGTTTTCAAAGAAATCTGCATATGAATATTACCTTATGAATTGACTCTTTTATAAAGTGATATCTTCCCATATCCCTTCTTGATGATCACTTCTTATGCCGGGTTCATTATCCGCTTCATCTTCTTCGTTTATGTCCTAGGTAGACCCCTTGAAAAATGAGTACTCTCGGGAATACCATAATCGAATTCATTTCCTCATCAATATCAATGACCCTCTTTCCTTGGAGAGCTACGGACCACATTTTATTTTCTTGATCGGCGATATAGAACACTTGTTTTGCCTGGTCTGCCATAATAAAAGGTTCATCTCCAAAACGTCTACCATGGATATCGACTAATGTAAATCCTAGCTGATCGATCCGAACACCATTATTGACATTGACCCACTTGCATTTGAAAATGGGAAATCTAATTTTCACATAGTCCACCTCCCAAATCTCTTCAATAACCCCATAATATGGCATGACTGCCAATAAAGGGCTCTTGTCTTTCGAACTGGAGAAGTGCATAGATTCAGCCTCTAACATAACACCACTGTTCTGGACGGTGCTCCTATCATCTAGGGACTTTGTGTAAAATGTATAACCATTGATCACATACAAATTCCAACTTATGACATCAACCTCCAGACCACGTGCTAACCATTTGATTGTATCAGAAACACATTCCTCTCCCTCGACCTTTTGTTTGAACCAGTTTGCAAAAGTTCTGTTATGCTCCCTAATCAACCTTTGTTGGTCATTCGATAATTTTCTTTTCTTTGAGCTTCTTTATGTTCAGCTATCTGGCTTGAACTTCATCAACATTATTCAAGATGTATAAGTGGACTTGTGACAATTCATCACGATCCACACTCTTTACGGAAGCCCTCGTCTACCCCCCTTCAAAGATGCCGACGTTTTGGAAGCCCAATATGTCTTACTTTGGCCAAATAATTTTGACAAAATTCCATGGCTTCTTCAAAAACATGTTTCTAAACAATCGATGCTTCTGGCCGGTATGCGTTCTTCACGTACCCTTTTAGGAATTTCATAGATCTTTCAATTGGGTACATCCACCGTAAATGGATAAGGCCGCACATCTTTATCTCCCTCACTAGATGAACAATTAGATGAACCATGATGTCAAAAAATGTAGGAACAAAAAGCTTCTCAAGGTGGCACAAGATAAGATATCCGTCATTCTCCAATTCATCCAACTCTTCAATCTCGAAAACTTTACTACAAAGCGCATTGAAGAAGACACAAAGTCTAGTCAAAACGACCCGAAGATCATATTCGGCGATGCCTCAAATAGCTATTGGGAGTAGTGTTGCATCAAGACATGACAATCATGAGACTTTTGGCCTACTAATTTCAAGTCCTTCATCGATACAAGCCTCTTAAAATTTGAAGAATACCCCATGGGAACTTTTGTGCCATGTAAACACTCACAAAACTTCGTTTCTCATTCTTAGGCAAAGTATGAGAAGCTAGGGGACAATAAGTTCTCTTCCATCGGCCTTAGATGTAACTCTTCGCGTATTCCCATTGCTATCAGATCCAATCTTGCCTTCACACCATCCTTGGAACTACCTTGTATGTTGAGAAGCGTGCCAACAATACTATCACATACGTTTTTCTCCACATGCATGACATCAATACTGTGTCTCACATCAAGATTGCGCCAATATGGAAGATCGAAGAATACAGATCTCTTTTTCCATATATTTGTTTCTTTTCTACTATTTGCAATCTTACCGAAGACGACATTGATATTTTTCACCTTTTCATAAACTTGCTCCCCAGTCAATGCCATCGGAGCATCTTCATACTCTTGGCCACCAAAAAAGGCTTTCTTTAATCGATGATATGGGTGGCCCCATTTAAGAAATCTCCTATGTCCAAGATAAACCATCTTTCTTCCATGTTGAAGTTGATGGTAGCGTGTGCCTTCTTCACAAACCAGACATGCTTTATGGCCTTTTACACTATACCTTGACAAGTTCCCATATCCTGGGAAGTCGTTTATAGTACAAAATATCATGGCTCGCATTTTAAACACCTCCTTCTTGAAAGAGTCAAAAACATCAACACCTTCTCGCCCAACCCTCCTTCAAGTCTTCGATCAAGGGTGAAGGTAAACATCAATGTCATTTCGGGTTGTTTTCGGTCCCGAAATCAACATAGACAAGACATGATGTACTTTCGTTTCATGCATAACATTGGAGATAAGTTGTAAATAATCGTAGTACGGGCCATGAACTATGTATGCTTGCTAAGGCTTCCATATGGATTCATGCCATCCGTGCTAAGGGCAAGCCTAAGGTTCCTAGGTTCTTCGCCGAAGTTCGGAAATAATTGATCGATTTTCTTCCATTGAGAAGAATTGGCCGGATATTGAAGCTTTCCATCAGAAATCCTCTCATCTGTATGCCATCTCAAATTTTTTGCATCATTTTCATTCGCAAACAACCGCTTGAACCTTGGTATGATTGGAACATACCACAACACTTTTTTGCAGGCCCCTTATTTGACTTGTACCTTGGGGTTTCAAATATCGACAGTCGCTTCTCTTCAAACTCTTTTCTATACAATACGCAATCATTCGGGCATGCACGGATCTTTTTGTACTCCATCCCAGTGGACAAAGTATTTTCTTAGCATCATAGTATCGATGCGGCAACACATTATCATTCGAAAGCATGTCCTTAAAAGCCTCAAGCATTTCAGAAAAACTCTTTTCGCTCCATCCATGACTTGCCTTCAAGCTTACCAATTTCAATACAGCGTTCAACAATTGGTATTTTTTACACCCACGGTATAGAAGGGTCTCTGCATCACTGCGCATATTACCATATGCATGTGATTGATGAAAAGCCTCTTCTTCTACATCACCGATAATGTCCTCTATGCGATCATCCATATCCGTGTCATTATCATCAAAGGCCACTTCCCCATGTTGAGACCCACTTGGTATTTTTTCACCATGCCATACCCATACTGTATAAGTCTTACAAAATTCTTCACAAATTAAATGTGTGTGTATAACTTCAATACTTAGTCGCCTCTCATTCAGACATTTTACATAGGGGCAATAAAACTTCCCACTATCATCATGGGCATTTTGTTTAGCAAATTCAATAAAGTCCCTCACCTCATTCTGATATTCAACACTCGTCCGTAAAGCATTTATCCAACTGTGGTCCATAGTAGAATTCCTATAGACGGAAAGATTTAACATATACATAATCTGGAAAAAGGCAGAGACTTGCGTATAAAATAAGCCAACTCCAAATGCATATTATGCTCAACGAAGAAACTTGCCCATTAAATGCATAACGAAGAATCACTTTTGGTCATAAATGTATCACAGTGAATCCAAGAAGCCAAATAAATGCATGACGAGGAAATTAAATGCATCGCATGAAGGTCTTGTGGACTCACCCGTACCATATAAATTCAAATGCGTTTGCCGAGTCTTTCTTCTCCCGCCACGAACGTTGATGTTGCGCAAAGAAGAGTAACCTAAAAACATTTCTTGGTCGTTGGGTAGGTCTAAAGTGCAAATATAATCTTCAAAATACAATATTCATTAACAACAGAGAAACCCACAATGAAAAACCCAAAACCATTAGAAGGAAAATCATAAAGTTATATAACCGAAACATCTCGTACAGCTTGGTCTATAGACGTTTAGCTAAGGAACCAGAGACGTGGAGTATGATCCTGCTGAAGACGACTCCGACTCCAACTCCGACTCCGACGACTCCGGCTCCCCCTCCCTCTCCGACTACGAAGAGGATTAGTTATTTTTTATAGTTGTTTTTTTGTTGCTTTTTTGTTGCTTTTTTTTGTAATGGGGCAGCGATAAAAATTATTATATAAAATATTATGGACTCTTTTTGTTCTCGTGCGAGTTTAGTACTTTAATTAGTTAGTTTATCCATTATCGAACCCGGAAAGCAATAAACAAGGCAACTATGAAAGATGGATAATGGCGAGACTCAAAAACTAAGATGAAAGAACGAAGACTTTTAGGACCGCACACTTAGTAAATCGAGGGTCCTAAAAACACCGCCTTTTTGTCGCCTTTGGTTTCCATATTGGATCACCTTGTCCTTTTCAATATCGTCTTTCTTTTTCCGACAAAAAGGAAACAAACAAAACATTGTCCTCGTGTAAATCAACAATAGAAATTCACAGAATACAGTTAAGAACATACAAAAAACAAAAACATCTTTTATCGAAGAAAGACGGTGTCAATTTGAACGGGAAGAGGATGAGGGACGCCTAATACTTCATTGATAGGCCACGATTTATCTTTAAAATATCCACTCTTCACCATATCGGATATTTTTTCCGTGGCAGTCAACTTAACAGTAGGGATTGAGCTTGAGGAGGGGATGGAGCTTGACGAGGGGATGGAACTTGAAGAGGAGGGGTTGAAGCCGAGGACCGTAGAGACATGTACAAGCTTCACCGGCCAAGAGATGAAGGTTCCCTTGACATCACTCACAAGCTTTAGCGATCGGTTGGGAGGGAGAGGTGCATCAATGATCACCTTTTCAAGCGACACTCGAACTTCATCATCACCATTTGTTGGTGGTGTATAGTTGATCCCGATAAGTTGTGGAGTCCCTTTTACAACTAATCGTGCGGGACTATCACGATCCTCCACATATAGGTCACAAGGTTGCTCGATCGTCCAACAATGCAGCTCCTCTAGTGCTCACGCAGCACAGTGAATGTGTCAAGGGAACACGGTCTCGGACGATTGCTCAAAAGCGCCTTCATCGATTCAATTCCTCCTCATCCGGCTCATCTCGATTGATACCTTGCTTCTTTAGCCGCCGCATCCTCACTTAATTTGGCCACCGTCTGTTCCATCTCCTCCCGGTAACCATACTTTGTCTATGGCATTTGGATTTACTAAAGTATTCCTTCAGGCCTACCCGTCCTCCAATCCCCCTTACACGCCCACCATGATCCGGTTTTCCGGGCCGCAATCGAGCCGAACATCACTCATCCCGTCCGACACAAACGATCCCTCTACTTCTTTCTTTTTAAGATCTTTACGTAAGATACGGATAACGAGAAGCTTAGTAATGAAACATGTTTAGTAACTAAAAAAAATAACAATAACGATACTTACAATTTGACAGAGATTTGCCGTAATCTGCCAAAATAACCAGATTAGAAAAGGATTTAGTATAATGTAACTCGGGTCATTTCCCAACGAATTCTCGGTCGGTTCAATTCGCACAAAAATAAAACGTTGAAGGATAAATGGAGGTTTTTTGATTCAGAATAATATTAAAAACGAAGTAAGAGACAAAACGAAATAAAACGAATTGAACGTAAAACAGAGGATTAAAGGATCAACCCACGATTTCGGATTCACCCACTACCCTTCCTCGAACGAAACAGATTTATAACCGAACTCGTAATCGACTCTAGACAAACCGAAATCTCTGCATTTGTCTAGAAATTCCCTCAACCGAACAATCATTCAGAATTTGTTCGAATCAATGGTGCACCTCTGTACGATCACACAGAAATACTTTAACCCAGTCCGAACTTCGTCCTTGGGAAATATCGATTTGGATTTTTAATCAAAAACCCAATCCGAACCAAAAATCAAATCTGATTAAGGGATACAGAAACGAGTTAGACGGTTACCAATTAGGCGTGAATCCTCTGGATAGTGGATGGAACCCTCATCGTGGATCAATCTCAGAAATTTAGCCGAACATAATTAAGAAAGACGAAAAACAGATGAAGAACACGAAGAACATTGCAGAGAATTTGAAAACTACTATTTTGATCCTCTGAATTCTAAAACACATGAATGAGTGATATGTTTGTGGCTTCCACTAACTTAAACCTAACCCTAAAATGGAAATGGGTCAGCCCAAAAACGAAATTAAAATCAAATTGGGCTTTAGTTATAAAGTTCGAGCCCAAAATAAAATCCAAAAATACATATGCTTCGGCTCCAAAATTGACCGCCCTCTTGTCCGAATTTTCTCTTCATGTCTTCATAACAATTGTAGCGCTCTGAATCATCTGAAATATGAGACAAAAATGAGGTAAATCCGATGTCTGGTTGAAGAGTTATGGTAAAAACAGTGAAGCAATGTAAAACTGGAATTTATTTTTAAATAATGGCTAAAATGTAATAAAAGGCCCAAAGCCCAAATAAATATAAAAGCCATTATTTGTTAGCTAAAAAGCCCTAAATTGTAAATCAAGAGACAAAAAGTAGTGTATGAAATATTCAATTATCAAATTCCCCGCACTTATCTTTTTGCACTCCCGAGCAAAATTCAAAGAAAAAGACCTAAAGGAGAAACTCTTCTTTTCTAACAATTGCTAACAATGCAAAATTTGAACAAGGGACACAAAGCTCCAAAAGATCAATCAATCAAGACCACAATCCCTTCATCTCAAATTACAATCCATGGCAATCTCATCAATGATGCTAATCACAAAAGATGGTCTCTCAAATGATGCGCTCAACCAATCAATCAATCTCTCAAGTGTTTAAGGTAAATAAGTATATCGCTCAAATTCTACTCAATAAATTTGTTCTACCATAAGCTTGCTCAATTTCTACGTCTCCACTACTCGTAACACATGCATGCACAAATCAAGAGAGCTTGTTATGAAAGGTTGTAATGGGGTTAGGGTGAAGGTAGGTAATAGTATGGAATGAGAGGTTAAGCACCAAAGAAATTCAAAAGAGCACTAATTAACACAATCATTCTCAATGTAAGAAAATTTTTATTTTACTTATATATCTCCTTTCTTTCTATGTATTTTCTTTCTTTTTTTTCTTCTCTTTTTTTCTTTTTCTTTTTTTCTGCTTTTCTTTCTTTTCTTTTCTTTTTTTTTTCTTTCTTCCTTTCTTTCTTTTTCTTTCTTTCCTTTCTATACTATATACATAATCACAATGACAAAAGCAAACATCCCCCCACACTTAAACCGTTGCACTCCCGAGCAACCCCCACACTTAAACACAAAACCAAGGTGAAACCAATGCTCAATAAATTTTCAAGGTGCGGAATAAAATGGTTTTACGCTTAGGCTTGTAATGTGGCTTAGAAAAGAAGGAGTCAAAAAGGCACAAAGGGTTAGCAAAGGGATCATAATGCAAGGGAAAGGCTATTTGGCCAAAGTAGGGAAAATAAAAGAAAGAAAACAAGCTTCCATCATACTTATGCACGTAAATGAAAAATGTATTTTCAAAAAGAAAAGGAGCAAGTTCTAGAGAACACAAATCATGAGTAGATGCACACATGAAAGAATGAATGGCAAAAGATGAATTCCATTCATGCAGGCCCAAAATCTCACAAGGTCAACACCAACTTAAGCAACCAACATCACCAAATCAACTACCAAGACATGTAATCGAAGAGTCAAGAATGGTAGATCCAACAGAATAATCCCTTAAAACCAAAATGTCCTAGTTCATAATATGTAGCAATCATAGAATGAGAGACTGTATTTATTTTCAAAAAAAAAACAAAGTAGAAAAAAAGAAAACAAATAGAAGAAAGAGGGAGAAAGAAAGAAGAATACTCCCCAAGGGGTTTATGGAGGATAAGTGGCATCAATGAGGAGAATCTATGCTTCCTCAGTGGCCGGGATCCCTCATGAAATACAATAGCCAACAACTCTTTCTCGTAGTGGTGTAATTAGATGGCGGGATCCAAAGTCTTGGAGGCATATGCAATCACATGAGATGCTCTATCAACTCGCTATGCCAAGATAGCACCAACCGCATAGTTGGAAGCATCACACATCAACTCGAAGGGGAGGCACCAATCAAGGGCTTGGATCACTAGGGCTGTAGTCAGGCAACGCTTCAAATGATCGAAGGCCGCCTTGCAAGCATCATCAAATACAAAGTCAGTGTCCTTATGCAGAAGGTTGGACAAGGGTCGGGCAATCTTGCTGAAATCCTGAATGAAACGCCGATAGAAACCTGCATGACCAAGAAAAGAGCGAACTTCCCGCACAGATGCGGGGTAAGGCAAAGCAGTAATTACATCTATCTTAGCAGGATCTACCTCAATCGCTTTCCTAGACACTATGTGTCCCAAGACTATACCCGACTCAACCATAAAGTGACACTTCTCATAATTGAGCACAAGATTAGACTCAATACACCTATGCAAAACTCTAGACAAATTAGCTAAGCATGCATCAAAATCAGACCCATATACAAGTGAAATCATCCATAAAAACCTCCATGCAAAGTCCTCTAGAAATTCGGAGAAAATGCTTACCATACAACGCCGAAAGGTGCCGGGTGCGTTGCAAAGGCCAAAAGGCATCCTTCGGTAGGCATATGTTCCAAAGGGGCATGTGAAGGTGGTCTTCTCCTGATCTTCAGGAGCAATATGGATCTGGAAGTATCCGGAGTAGCCATCCAAGAAGTAGTAATGAGACTTGCCAGCCAATCGCTCTAACATCTGATCAATGAAAGGTAGAGGGTAATGATCCTTGCGAGTGGCTTGGTTGAGTCTCCTATAGTCGATGCAAACTCTCCAACTATTCTGGACTCGAGTAGGAATGAGCTCATTCTTCTGATTGGCTACCACGGTGACTCTAGATTTCTTAGGAACCACACTCCGGGCCGGGCTAACCCATCGGCTATCGAAATGGGATAGATGATACCAGCCTTGCGTAAGCTTAGTGACCTCCTTCTTCACCACATCAAGGATAAGAGGATTAAGGCGTCTCTCGGGGTTGCCTCATCGGCTTAGAGTCCTCTTCCAAATGAATTCGATGCATACACATGGAAGGGCTGATGCCAATGATATCAGCTAATGTCCACCCAATGGCTTTCTTGTTTGCCCTCAATAAGCTTAGCAGCCTCTCTTCTTGGTCAGGAAGAAGATTATTTGCCACAATGACTGGCAACTGTTCATCCACCTCCAAAAATGCATACTTCAGGTGATCTGGAAGGGATTTCAACTCAAGCTTAGGTGGTTGCTCAGTGGAGGGAAGAAGCTTGGGTGGTTTTTGCAACAACTCTGATGTCATCACACTAGAAATGCCTGAAACCACATTCAAAGAAACAGAAGAACTGCGTCTATACAGCTCAATGTTAACATCGAATCAAGCTCATCAAAATCGAGTTAAGCTCATCAAAATCAATCGGGATGCACATTAGGATCGGGATGAAGCTCAAACTCGTAATCAATATCGAATCCACATGTAATGTAGAATCACCAAGCAAGTCGAATCACCAAATAATGCAAAGATTAAGCAAATCGGTGCAAACAGAGCACCATTCATTATCAAGCACATGCACAAATGAGAGAATCACTCGGATGCAAAATCGGGATAATCAAGACACCAATCAAGCAATAACATCATCCACAAGATCATCAATCACATCAATGCGAAAAAGAGTGTTCTTCCCTAGGATGTTTCATGGCATCAAAGATATTGAAATTCACAGATATATCACCAAACTCCATGGAAAGAGTACGAGAATGTACATCTATCTTAGTCCTAGTTGTTTTCATGAAAGGCCTCCCTAGAATGATTGGTGACCTACTACTAGGAGACTCATCCTCCATATCTAAGATGTAAAAATCAGCAGGAAATATCAGTTCATTAACTTTGACTAATACATCTTCAACTAAACCAGAAGGATGAACATTACTCCTATTAGCTAGCTGAACAACAACACCAATAGGACGTAAAGGACCAAGACCAAGAGATTTATAAATAGATGCAGGCATGACATTAATAGAAGCACCTAAATCTAGCATGCAATCATCAAATCTATAGTTACCAAAACAACAAGGGATAGAAAACGTCCCTAGATCCTTGCACTTGTGAGGCATTGTAGGCTGGATGAGTGCTGATACATTCTGGTTCAAACTCACTCGTTCACTCCCCTTCAGTCGCCTCTTGTTGGTGCACAACTCCTTTAGAAACTTGGCATATTTAGGAATTTGTTTGACCACATCTAAGAGAGGAATGTTGATCTCTACTCTTCTGAATGTCTTAAGTATATCCTTCTCTTGTGCTTTTTCTGCCAACTTCTTAGATTGAACTGCTCTCTGAGGGAAAGGAAGAGGAATGAGGATGTCTTCCTCTTCACCTTGCTGCATGCCTTTTTACTTTTAGAGTCAATCTTCACATTTTCTGACTCTCTTTCGATGTAGAAGTCACATCTCCAATGGTGTAGGTTCCTCCAATTGCTTGCCGTAACGAAGGGAGATAGCACTCACATTCCCCTTAGGATTAGGAATTGTTTGTGAAGGAAGAGTGTTGGATCCCCGAGGTTGAAGCTGGTTCAATGAGGTTGCCAACCGCCCAATCTGTGTTTGCAAACTCGAATGGAAGTGTCGTTCTTTCGTTGGAACCGCATATTGGCTATGACAAATTGCTTCATCATATCTTCAAGTGAGGAACCACCACCACCACTACTACTAGCCTTGTTGTCTTTGCCCGGAGGTGCACATATGGCTGATCGAGGAGGTGGTGCCTGGCAAAGGCAAAGGAGGTGCAGATTGCCGTTGGAAATTTCGTGGTAGTGATCTTTGTTTCGTTGGTAATTCCCATAATTCGCCGATATTGGTTACTCGGGTTCGATTCTCGGGTTCCAACGGAAATTGGGGTGATTTCTCCAACCAGGATTGTAGGTATTGGAGAAGGCATTATTCTCGTTGGTATTGTGGCTTTCCCGGAAAAGCACCCACCGAAGCTTACCGACGGGTCTTGATAAGTAGGATCATGCAAGGTAGGGCAAGAGTTAGTAGAATGGTAAGGGTCGAACAGTAACCACATGAGTAGCCAATCCGAGGAGGAGAAGATTGTACTCGTCTCGTGTCATCGCTACCGCCTCACCGAGAGGTTAGATCATCAAGTCTATTCTCTAATCTCTCGAGAATCGTCGACTGGAGGTGTTTGCACATAGTAAACAGGAGTACTATTGGCCCTGGTGCCAAATTGCTGAGAGTTGGCTGCCATCTCGGATATCAATTCTCGGGCATCTTCAGGTGTCTTGTTACGTAGAGCCCCAACGCTAGAAGCATCCACCAAACCTTTGTCTATCGGGTAGCAAACCATCATAGAAATGGGTAATCAAGAGTTGCTCGATGATCCGGGGTGGTGTGGATGACTTGCACATAACCTTTTGAACCTCTCCCAAGACTCATGCAAAGTCTCCCCATTGGCCTGTTTAATGTTGGCAATTTCTTTCTTGATCGCAGTTGCTCTTGAGGCGGGGTAATATTTCTCCATAAATAACCTCTCGAACATCAGTCCAGCTCCCAATAGATGAAGGTCAAGGTACAACAACCAAGTCTTTGGCTCCACCTTCCAATGAGAAAGGAAAAGCTCTCGCCTTGATTTGATCTTCATCAATGGCATGTGGTTTCATTTGCTGCACACTAGATGGAATTCCTTCAAATGCTTAATGGCACACTCACCGAAAGACCATGAAACTTAGGCAGAAGTGTATTAGACCGCATTTAAGCTCAAAGTTAGGCAAAGAAGGGCGAGGACATTGAATGCACAAAGGTTGATAATTAACATCAGGTTCATTCAATTCCTTTAAAGTAGGCCGATTTTCCTGTTCTTCTGCCATAATTTCTGAGTTAGGAAAATTGCTACTAGAATCAGTGAAAACAACAAGACTATCGGAAAGATCAACGAATGAACACAATCGAATGGTCGGACTTAAGTTCAATGTCCAATTCAAGTATTAATCCCACGACTTAGCCTAACAACTCTTCTAGCAAGAAGAATTGTTCTTTCTATTTCAGGATCAAATGGCAACAAGTCTTCTCGGATTGATAGTGCTCCTAGTATTCATGCAAAAGCATAATCACAAGGCGAGAATTTGCGAGAAAATCGAATTACGAAAATACCACTAAAAGTGGTAAAAACAAACTAATTAAGAAAAGTAGAAAAACACTAAGACTTCACACAAAAGCAAAATCACAAAAGCAAAAATCTATGTTAGAAATTGACCAAAAGCAAAAACCTATTTTAGGAATTTTTTTTTTTTTTTTTTTTGATCTTGTTGGGACGAAACGGTATTTCGTAATTTAATGACTTACTCCGATGGGGCTGATTTTTGGTGACCTGAAGGAAAACCCTATTCTAAGACAAACTCGGTGCCATGAAGGCACCGAGACCCTCAGATTTAAGCCAAATTCCATCGTTTAGACCACTTTTTCAATTTTGTTTTCATTTTCACTAATTTATTGAAACTTAAAGCGGCAAAAACATGGCCTAAACGTTGGAATTTGGGAAAATAGGTGAGACCTCACTTACTAGAAGTAAGTGATTCTTGCTTAAAATGCCCAATTCCTTGTGAATAAGACTGGATTGAGTAATCTAGGCAGAAAAATTTACGTCCGGCCCACCCAACCAACTAAACTACCGAAACAAAGCTATTTACACTATCGTTACTAATCAAACCGATGCAAATTCCCCGGCGCGCCATATTTTGACAGAGATTTGCCGTAATCCGCCAAAATAACCAGATTAGAAAAGGATTTGCGGTATAATGTAACCCGGGTCGTTTCCCAACGAATTCTCGTCGGTTCAATTCGCATGACAATAAAAGCGATGTGATTGATAAATGGGGGTTTTTTTGATTCAGAATAATATTAAAAATGAAATAACGAGAGACAAAACGAAATAACACGAATTGTAGAAAAAATGAGGATTAAAGGATCAACCCACGATTTCGGATTCACCCACTACCCTTCCTCGAACGAAACATTTATAACCGAACTTCAGTAATCGACTCTAGACAAACCGAAATCTACGCATTTGTCTAGAAATTCCCTCAACCGAACAATCGTTCAGAATTTGTTCGAATCAGTGGCGCACCTGCGTACGATCACACGAAATACTTTAACCCAGTCCGAACTTCGTCCTTGGGAAATATCGATTTGGGTTTTTAATCAAAAACCCAATCCGAACCAAAAATCAAATCTGATTAAGGGATACAGAAACGAGTTAGATGGTTACCGATTAGGCGTGAATCCTCTGGATAGTGGATGGAACCCTCATCGTGGATCAATCTCAGAAATTTAGCCGAACATAATTAAGAAAGACGAAAAACAGATGAAGAACGCGAAGAACACGAAGAACATTGCCGAGAATTTGAAAACTACTATTTTGATCCTCTGAATTCTAAAACACATGAATGAGTGATATGTTTGTGGCTGCCACTAACTTAAACCTAACCCTAAAATGGAAATGGGTCAGCCCAAAAACGAAATTAAAATCAAATTGGGCTTTAGTTATAAAGTTCGAGCCCAAAATAAAATCCAAAAATACATATGCTTCGGCTCCAAAATTGACCGCCCTCTTGTCCGAATTTTCTCTTCATATCTTCATAACAATTGTAGTGCTCTGAATCATCTGAAATATGAGACAAAAATGAGGTAAATCCGATGTCCGGTTGAAGAGTTATGGTAAAAACAAGTGAAGCAATGTAAAACTGGAATTTATTATTAAATAATGGCTAAAATGTAATAAAAGGCCCAAAGCCCAAATAAATATAAAAGCCATTATTTGTTAGCTAAAAAGTCCTAAATTGTAAATCGAGAGACAAAAAGTAGTGTATAAAATATTCAATTATCACAATTCTTTCAGCAACTACACAAGTTTGTTCACTCATGTAGGCGCCGCTTGACTTTTTTCGAATGTGCAACCACAACTCCTCGCGACGTATTGAAGATGGCGGATCATGTACCGCAGAAGGTGTAACATCCCATTTTCAAAAGCAGTATATATATATATTTTTTTTTTTCATCGAGTAGAGCATCGGAGCGATTGAGTAATCGATATTTATATTCAAAATGCCTTAAGTCCGGCGATTACGGTAGTGGTACGTTATACCGAGTGTTTTCAAAAGTAAATAACAAAAGAAAGTCTTGGTGAGTCCCTATGCGTGCCGCTTGCCTTTCTCCTCGATCCTCGGTCCTCCCGACCCCGACGCTATGATAAGAGCCGAGGTTCAATGCCCATTGAACCTCGGTAACGGTTAACCTCATGCTTATGTGTGACAAATTATGTATGACGAGATACTCATAACATTACAAAGATTAACCAATACATAGCACACGAGATGTAAGGTTACAACAATACATAAGCACACAAGAGATGTAATGTCAATCACAACAACAAGACATAGCACACAAAGATATGCACGGTCAACCATGTTTGCACTAACCGGTGCCACGATAGCTCCTCGTGTCCTCGCTAGGAAAACTCAACGGCATTACCAAGATCGTAACCCGTATAAACAAAGCTGAATGTATAAAAGTGAACTAAGACAGAGTCTTAGACACGGTGCATGACCCAAGACAAAGTCCCGTCCATGACTCTATGAAATAGTCTATCACATATAAGCATACAATAAGCATCGAGTTAGTGTTACGAAGACGCGAACGTACCTTCGTTGACGGAAAAACGATCCTTTTTGACGGTACGACAAATGGTACGTGATTACAGATATCCTATAAGGATAATATCATATTATCAAGGCCCAACATCATAATAGGCATTTTAGGTACAAACTACCATTTTGCCCCTAACTCTCCTAATTGGCGGAATTTCGCGTAACTTCGTCACTTCAACTCTAATCTTCCAAAATTTTGACATATCTCCATCTCCAATATATTTTTGAAATAAATATCATATTTATCCCTAAAACATGATATCTAAACTAACTTGGAAGATTAAAGATCAATTTAGCATTTCTACTATAACTACCGAAGGAACTACCAAAGCTTAAGACTAGGGACCGAAGAACTTACCCAGCACTTCGCTACTCCTTTTCCAGAGCTCCTCCTTGCTCTCACTTCTCTCTAACCTCTCTCTAAGTGGCTCTAGGAATTGTGAATTGGTGAGGAATGAAGTGAAGAGGGGTTGCCTATTTATAGAGAATTTCCATGGATCTCAACCCTTGGATCAACTTTTGCATCAACGGTTAAGAAGACGAAGATGTGGCCTCTTGCAAACCATTCACTCTCCTCTCTTCTCTACCACAAATTTGCCCCCCACATGTCACCCCATGTCACCAACATGATGTCATCCATGTGCTTTATGAACTTCTACCGATAAAGTCCCCCGTTCGGTTCTAATCGCGTAATCTTAGAAGATCTCAAAAATCCGGAACACACCTTGAAGTTCTATTCCTCCTCTTTGGAAATATCCGAGTTAACTAAATTTTTGATCCCATTAAGGGTATTCCGTTGTACTGCTGAACATTTTCGACAGATATTGTCGATTCTGAGAAATTACTTCGGGTAATGCTAATTTCGGGACAAAAATCCACCGATTCATAATACGTCCAGTTGTTTTCTACTTAGTTCAAGGATTTCAAGTTACGATTTATTTTCCATTGGTTCTCACTTTTCTTATCGCCCTTTGTTTACAAAATATCTTTTCATCTGATCCCTTATTCGCCCCCATGTTACGGAAATGACTTCCGCTAACACCAACTTCTGGACAAAAATTCACTTGTTTGTAATATGTCCTGACCTAAGAAACTTAGTTCATGGTTTTCTAGATAGGATTTAATTTCTATCGGTTCCCCTTTATCCAACTGGTTCTTCCACAAATATCTTAATTATATTATTATTTAATTAACAAAATATCATGATACTATTTTTGAAAAACCCACAACCCTTTTCACACTCAAATTTTGGTTTTCTCTTCCCTTTATTATTATTTTTTTTTTTTTTATCTAAATTAGCTAGAAGCTTAATTAGAGCCTTAATCCCATGATTAGCAATCTTTTAGGATTTAGGGTTTTCATGTTCTTAATCTCACCAATTTTTCTTAATCTTTTCTAATTGATTAGCAAGCACACTTTATGCTAATATTAGCCATAAACACTTAATTAAAGGATTTTCCATAATCTACCTTAAATATTCTCTTGTTTAGGCTTAAACAATTAGCCATTAATTACTTAACTAATCATTTTCTAATTGTTGATAATTTTCTTAATTAGGATTAATCATTTTCTCACAACTATTTCATTGACATTGGTATTTTATGTCCCACATATCATATTAAAAATCATGGGGCAACTTATGCTCCCCAAAATTATATTTAATTTTGCCTCATTATTTTTTAAGGGAAATAATCCCAAAAATTCAAAATTAGAGACAACATACTTTCTAATTTTCAATAAATATTTTATTGCCTCTTGGGATTTATCATAATATTTTCGGGGCATTTCATGGCCCATAATTGCATTTAGGGATTTTGACACTTTAATCCCTCTAATTTCATTAGAAATTTCCCTAGACAATAGAATAAGTATCCTACAAGGTTTTAAAACCACATATTCACCTATTTCCAAATAGGTATTATTTGCTAAAATATAGTATTCCGATAGATAATTATCGGGTATTACGAAGGATTGGATTACGCTTCATCATCCAATCTCTTCCGCTTGGCCGCCATCAATTCTTTTTCAGCCTTTTCATATCCCGGCGAGAAGCCCTATGCGGGCAATCATTCTTTCTCCTTATCTCCTGTGCTCGTTCCCTTCTTTCCCGTGAATCGAATTGAAAACAACTATTAATTATGAATTCCATCCATCTCACTAATGAAATTAGAGAACTTTTTGCTTGATATGAACCTCAAACACTAGTCAAATTCACTTCATCAAGTTTCAACATTTTATGTAAGGAAGATGTAGAATTGTAGAAGAAATTGGAGCTATGTCTTGTATCGCTAGATAGATAGGTTAAGAAACAAAAGAGAATTATGCTTGAGAATAATACAAACTTGATCCTTTTTAAGGCATCCGGTGGGATCGGCAGTCTTCATTAGATAGTAACAGAACTAACAGACAATGTCTAACCACTACCTACTATAATGAGAACTAAGACTATAATAATGGCTTGACTCTTATGCCATTATTATTTCCCGAATTACCTTCTTAGTATTTTACCTTTTCGTGGTTTACATATCACACTTGCAAAGACAAAGGCGGGAAATGTATACTTCTATTCACACACCAAACAATTTAACTAACAGATTAGATGAACACAATAACATTCACATATCAAAGACAAAAAGTTAATAAGCAAACAAAAGGGCAAAAAAAAAACTAAATATAAACTCACCGAGCTTCGGGAGTGGTCCGCAATGAACAAATTGTTGCCAAGTCTCGTTTCATCAATAAATGTGTACTTGTCCCAAGGCTTTTGGTCAGGCTGAATCTCGACAAAAATATACTTGTTAGCGAGAGAGGTCTTAAACTTCCTCCACCGATCAGCACAATAAGACAATACTTGTCTTTCAACTTCTCAGAGTCAGGGACAGTGTATGTAAGCCGGATAGTGTCCCAAATAGGTTGCTTTACTTTGCCGAAGTCCACATTTTCCACTCATCGGTCAATATGCTAACCTTATGCGTGCAAGACAGTACCGACAAAACTAGTATATTTGCTTTTATTAGGACCGAAAGGTCGCAACTTTTCATCAAACTGAATCTCCGGCTTTGACCCGGAAGTCCGACTTAGGGTTACATCCATCATTCTTGTGCCTCTTCTACCACGATGTCTTCAAGGCGTTCGAGGCACATTGTCGATGAAGAGGGTTCGTTCGACTCACACGAATCGGCGATCTCGAACACGAATGAAATCGTTTTCACTTGTTTCATTTTCGAGACGGGAAGAGAGGAATGCCCGAGCAAATGAGATCGTAACGAGGCTAATGGTACGTGGGCGAGGAAGAGAGGTAATGCAACGGGAAGAGTGGTTTCACAACAAGAAGAGGGGTTTCGAGTTCGGAGGGACAACGTAAGTCGTAAGGTAACGTTTCGCGTGGGCGAGGAAGAGAGGTAATGCAACAGGAAGAGTGGTTACACAACACGAAGAGGGGTTTCAGAGTTCAGAGGGACAACGTAAGTCATAAGGAACATTTCACGCGAAGAAGAATATATTTGGCGCTTTATTTTTAAGACCGTATGAACTAAAAAGACGTTCTTAAATGTTAAGTTTTAAGACCGCCGTTTATTAAACTCCGAACTTAAAAGTAATAAACTATTTAGTACCTAGGTCAAAATTTATGTCCGGTCTAAAAAGTATAATCTTTAAGACCGTCATTATATATATCGGGTCTTAAAAGTTTATTTAATTTTTTCCTTATTATTTTGACCGCGAGAAAATATAAGTCACTGTTCAAGATTTCTCTATAAAGAAATTTGAACTTTCAGCTTTTTTCCAATAACATTTTTAAGACCGTTTGTTTGTTAAGCGGTCTAAATAATATATTTAAGACTCATTGATAAAGGATGCGGTCCAAGAAGTTCTTTATATTTACAAAACTGCCACCGGTCATACTATTAAGACCGATGCTCATTAGGATACGGTCCAAGAAGTTCTTTATATTTACAAAACTGCCACCGGTCATACTATTAAGACCGGTACATCATTACTCCAGTCTAAATGAGGCAGTCTTAAAGCCCTTTTTTCCACTAGTGCCAAATCCTTCGAAGAAACCAAGATGTGATTTTTCTGTCTTGGTTGCCATCAAAGCCAAATGAAGAAGATGAAGTCGAAGTTGAAGCTTTGAAGAGGTCGTCGTCCAAGATTTTTCCATCTTCGTTTCTGTCATGGTCGTCGTCTTGTAGAGAGTTGAGGAGATCTCCTCGCCTTTAGATTTTAGAGAGTGAGGGAAGAGACAAGAGAGAAGGAGGGAGTCACTGGAAAAGAGAGAAAGTGAGAGATGATGGTGAGGGAAGAGACGAGAGAGAGAGTCATGGGAAAATAGAGAAAGTGAGAGATGAGGGTGAGGGAAGAGACAAAAGAGAGTGAGGGAAGAGGAGTCACGTGAATCTAGAAAAAAAAAGGTCCTGGTCCAGGCAATCCCCTAGACGGGTGCGGGTCCACTCGAGTTCGGGTTGGCTTCGGACGAGATCGACATCGGGCTGGCTTGTCTAGCCTAAGCTCTTACTTAGACCAGACCTTGGGTTGATCCCCAACTCGATCCAGTTTGATCCATGGACATCCCTAATTATTAGTGGTGAACCAATTTTTGTACCTAGCTTTGTTTGATGACAATAAAAAATTCACCTTTTAGCTTTTAGCCATAGAAATATAGTTATATAGTCCATATTTCATGTTTTGTTTAAATATTGGTCCACTGTGTAAAGCTTGTAAGAAATTATTACACACACACACACACACACTTCTGTTCTTTCAATTTTTGTCGCCATCAGATTATGGATAGCGTTAATTAAAGAGAACACAGGAGGTTATTCGTGTGTGTGTGTGTGTGTGTGTGTGTGTGTGTATGTAGTGGTTTTAATCCTATAAAAAAAGGTGACTTGTTATGGACTCATATATGACTCAAATACTTGGCAAAAAACAAAGAAATTGATTTTGAGTAAAGAAATTAGTTATCACGGAGTATAAAATCGATTTTTTTTCTTTCTTTCTTTCATGGATGAATTCAAATGTTGGAAATGACCAAATCAAATTTTGTAAGTAACAAGTTCTGTTGTGTTGAAGTTCTTCAATGATCATCTTCATCATCATATCTAAAACTACGCATATATAATTTTCTCAAAATGGTTCTCATGATTTGCTTATTTGTTGCCCAGATGAACTACAGAAAGACATCGTCTACTTATATGAATTTAAGATACACACATACACAAGAGAAAATGGTGGAAATAAGAAATTTATTTCCCAGATTTTCAAATAATTATACACAACATGGATTTTTTTTTTTTTTTTTTTTTGGTATCCTCCTATTGGAAATAATCTCATTTGAGGCATTGTCAGACACTAAACGTGGGTACCTCTCCAAGCGGGGATTCGAACCTTGGTTCGGCATGTTGTGATAGACTAGTTCATTCCGTTAAACCTAATCTCGTTGATCACAACATGGAGAATTAAAACTACGTGCTGCATAAACAACTAAAAATTCTAGTCATTACTAACATCATTTTGAGTTGGTCCAAATCTTCAAAAAGAGTGACTCACTCATAATGAAGAACATCAATCAGAACATAAACCAAAACTAAAGACAGAAAATATAAAAGGTATGCTCCCAATGATGTCCACAGAGTAAAAGTGGGCAAAAAGTTGTAGAGAGGCCCATTATGTACAACACACTATTGCCACAACCTACGTTTCAGCTGAGAATTCCTACCTTATTTCTGTCACATATATCAGAGTTGCAATTGCTGAAAATCTAAGAAAGTTGTTCATAAATATTGCTCCATAAGCCTGCATTAATTTCAAAACAATGAGTAGAATGCATTAATTTTCATTGAAATTTTCCTAAATCTCTTACCACATAATGTAATTGAACCATGGAGGAGATTAGCGTGATTTGCTCATATATGACTGACCTCAAAGATTGTGTGAGAAGTGTTATTTCTGTTTTAATTTGGTGGCTAGCTTCTTTGGTGGCTAAAGTTGTTTCTCTAAAATTTGAGGCCAGAGGGACTAAAATGAATGAGGCAAAGAAAGATGGGATTCCCGCTTCTACAGAAAATTTTTGCACACTTGCTATTATTAGTTCTTATGTTTTGATGATCACAATTTCCAAGTTATTGAATTAAATAATTGAAGTTCATCTGATAAAATAGTCTGATAAAAGCATTTTATAAAAGGTTACTCGAGCATAACTTCTGTATGCTCGAGAAACATCGTGTGCAAGGCGAAAACAGATGCGTCTTAAGGAAGCCTTGCTCGAGCAGACTATCCAGTCTTGCTCGAGCAACATCGAGCAAAGTAAAGAACTAAGCAAAGCAAGATACAATGATACTCGAGCAAGCAGTGAAAGAGTGCTCGAGCACCATGCTCGAGCAGGCTTAAAAGCTTGCTCGAGCAAAGTCGAGCAACCAACGTTGTCAACTTATACAAAATCCGTACTCGAGCAAGACATGGAAGGTTGCTCGAGCAAAGTATCTCGAGCAAGCATAAAGGAGTGCTCGAGCGAGTCTAACAACACCGTGCCTCATTGGTTAAATGTATCTTGCCCGAGCAAGAATTTATTCATGCTCGGCGGACTAAAAACTATGCTCGAGCATCAACGGTATAAGTGAGTTTCCGCCTGGTTTTCTGGTTTAAGTAAGAGCGTTTCCCGAGTATGATTAAATCATGCTTGAGCACCATGCTCGAGCAAGCAGAAAAGCATGCTCAAGCATCAACGAGTTTAAAGTGTTTTGAACTGATTCATTAAGGGCTTGCTCGAGCATGATAAACTCATGCTCGAGCAAAGGGATTTTGTTGCTCGAGCATCAACGACCAAAGAACAATGTATGGGCAATTCAAAGAAGCTTGCTCGAGCAAGCATAGATCATTGCTCGAGCATGTCATCCCTGCTTTTTAACACCGTTCTACGAGATTCATGGATCATTGAATGAATCAATATCTCTTCGGATTATTACTTCTTGTGATTACCAAATGCTTTTAACCAATTTGTTCAAGAGTTTCAGATCACTTAGACATGGATTACCAGCAGATTTGAATAAAGCAATCTCATTTGTCAGAGGCATTAATTGCTGCTACCTAAACCGTGATACTCTCAGAGACCGATATTCTGAACGAAGTAAAGCTAACTCTGATATTCTCCGACTTCGCATTTAATGCCATTTCACAACGGAAAAACAAAAGGAATGAAAGAGAATGTCAACTTTGCAAATTCCAGTTGTAACATTCAAACGAGCGAAACTCACGAACTCTTCATTCATCGGTTTAACGGACATATTCAAGAGACTCAACGGCTACTTCATGAGCTTCAACAATGGTCATTAATGGAAACAACTATAAATACAAGAAGCATTGAATTCGCCAACTACCGAAAACGCTGCGCGATCAATTAAAGTTCAATATCATTCGCTATTTCAACTATTTCATTAATTGTACTTCAGTGTTCATCTTTCTATCAACTCGTGAGGAGTACTTAAACATTTATTTCATTGCTAAGTTGTATCTTAAGGTTGTGGAACCTTAAGAGAGGGTGTATTAATTACAACTTGTAACGGGGAGTGGAGTCCGAGAGTGAGAGGACAATCCTTCGTTTACAGAGAGTGTAATTATTCTTGAGAAATAGTGAAATCCTGTGTGTTCCGGGACCGGACGTAGGTCGAGTATTGGACCGAACCAAGTATAAATTGTCTTGTGTTCTTTTATCTTATTGGTCTCTATTTCGTTTATACACGAGAAAAGATTTTAAATTTTAAAGATCACCTATTCACCCCCCCTCTAGGTGATATTCCATCTTCATTTGGTATCGAGCAATGGTTTCTCGTTGGGCTTAATATCCCTAGAAAGATCATGGAAGGAATATTACCAGATGGTGCTTCAATCAATCGACCCCCAGGATTCAACGGGGAACACTATTCCTTTTGGAAAGCAAAATTCAGAGTGTTCGTATTGGCTACTGAATACGGTCTCTATAGAGTGATAGAAACTGGAGACTATGTACCGTAAAAATCGAAAGAGGAATTAATGTTCCAAAGACAGAGGCTGAATTCGATGAGAATGACAAGAAGAATATCACTCTCAACAGTAAGGCTATTTTGATGCTTCAAAGTGCTCTTAGTCAAAAGGAGTACTTTCGAATATGTAATCTGTCAACCGCGAAAGAAATGTGGAAGGCTCTAGAAATTGCATATGAAGGTACTTCTGACATCAAGGAGAATTGGATTGATACTCTAACCACTGAGTATGACTTACTTGCGAATGTAGTCGGGAGAAACAATTGCTGATTTCCAACTCAGGTACACTCATTTAACAAATCAGTTGGCGGCCTTGGGTAAAATATATGATCAAGGGCCTCAAGTCAGGAAGATTCTCAATGTTCTCACAAAAGATTGGGAAGCTAAAGTCACTGCAATAGAGGAGGCTCAAGGAGAATCAATGGCTTCAGCTGCTGCCTTATTTGGAAGTCTGTCTGAATATGAAAGCAAATTGAGATTCAAAAAGGACCTGGACGATGTCAATAGTAGTCGGAATAAGGGAATTGCTCTTAACTCCTTGAAGGAGAAAGTAGAAAAAGACGAGGATGATGAGGACGATGACGAGATGGCCATGTTTGTACAAAGATTCAAAAAGTTCTATAGAAAGGATCGTGGCTTCAGAAATAGATTTCAAAAAGGGGATTCCAGTAATAGACGAGAATTCAGAGACAAAGATCAAATCACCTGTTACGAATGTGGGAAGCCTGGTCATTACAAGTCAAAATGCCCTCAACTGAAAGACAGTGAAAAAGAAAAGAAGAAAAAGTCTTATCAATTTAAGAAGAAGGCCTATGTGTCAGGAATCTGGGGAGATGACTCGTCAAGAGAAGAGAGAGAAGAAGAGAAAGAGACGGCCAACATTTGTCGGTGGCAAAGAAGAAGAGCAAACTGAAAATGACAAGTGAGCTACATGATACACTACCAACCTATGATGAATTATTTGATGAATACAATGAAATTCAATCTGAATACATAAAATTTTGTAATGAAAGTATAGATTTAAAAAGGCGAACATGACTCTTAAAATGCAAGTTGAAAATCTCACGTGTGGGGATCTTATTTGTGATGACTGCCTGGATTTGGAGAAAAGAAATTTGTATCTTACAAAAACACTCAAGAAATTCACTAGAGGTAGTGAAATGCTCAATGTAATTTTGAAAGCCAAAGGTTTACGAACGACCGTTCGGTGAATAGGATATAATCCTATTTTTGATAAGCAAAAAGGCAAGAAGAAAACGGGTGGAAAATCCTATTTGAATTACTTTCAAAAAATAGCTCACTTCGCAAATCCATTTGCTCACTATAATTATTGTAATCGAAAGGGACACAAGACCTCATCTTGTTTTCACAAAAAAAGATAGAAGAGACAAACCGTTGGTACCTATCAATGGGTACCTAAAGGAACCTATGTTCCGAAGGCCCGAGCTAAACACAAAGGACCCAAGAGAAAATGGGTACCTAAAGTGTAAATCCCTTTTTGATTGCAGGTTTGTTTGAGAGCATCAAGAATCAACAAGTGGTATATTGACAGTGGATGCTCCAGACATATGACGAGAGATGCAGACAAATTTGTTGCAATGAGATCCAAAAGACGGTAAAGTCACCTTTGGAGGAAATCAATGCGCGGGAAGATCACCGGCATTGGTGAGATCGGTGCAAAGGACGGACCTCAATCAAAGACGTGTATTTAGTTGAAGGTCTCGTGCCACAACCTTACGAGTGTGAGTCAAAGTGCTGACAAAAACAACTGGATTATCTTTGACTCAGAAGAATGTCTCATTGTTAACAAAGATGATCTCCCAATTGATAAAGGTAAACTGAAAGTATTATTCAAAACTCCTCGTGAAGGAAATTGTTATACCTTGGACTTGCCTAAAATAAACTCTGAAAAATGTTTTTTTAGCAACTTGAATGAAAGGGGTCGTGGCATAAGCGTTTGGCTCATGTCAACATGCATCAACCTGGATAAATTGTTAAGAAAAGATTTAGTGATTGGTTTAGCCAAACTACATTTTAAAAATGACATAATTTGTGATTCATGTCACGAGGCAAACAAACTAAATCATCTTTCAAAAACAAACCTGAAATCTCGACAAACCGAGCCCCTCCAACTACTTCATATGGATTTAGTTGGACCGCTAGAGTAAAGAGTCTTGGTGGGAATCTATATACTCTGGTCATTGTCGATGATTTCTCACGTTTTACTTGGACTATTTTCCTATCCTCTAAGGATGAAACATTTGATCTGTTTGTTGTATTTGCCAAAAGGGTGCAAAACGAGAAAGGTATTTGTATTACAACTATCCGAACGGATCATAGAGGTAAATTCGAAAATCAAGCATTCAAAGAATTCTGTGATGCTCACGGGATCGATCATAATTTCTCGGCTCCAACGACACCACAACAGAATGGTGTGGTCGAAAGAAAGAACTGTGTACTAACTGAGATGGCTCATGCAATGTTAAATGAGAATCAGACATCACAAGTCTTCTGGGCAGATGCTATGAGCATGACCACCTATATATCAAACCGAGCCTATCTCCAGAAGAAACTTAACAAGACTCCGTATAAGCTCTATAAAGGGAGGAAACTGAACTTGGCTATCTTTGGCCGTAAGTGCTTCGTTCACAACAATGGTAAGGACAATTTGGGAAAATTTGATCCCAAATCCGATGAAGGTATTTTTCTTGGATACTCAAATAGAAGTAAGACATATAGAGTTTTTAACAAACGTACTCGTATGGACGTACTCGTATGGTTGAAGAATCAATACATGTTGTGTTCTATGAATCCAAATTAGATGAATCTCTAGATGATGATGAGGAAAATGGCTTCAAAAATCAATTCTTTTCAAAATCTACTTCTGCCTGTATTGAATACTCTGAAGATGTTTTCAAAATTGGTCCTCAAAACAACTTAGAAAACCCTGATCAATCTCAACCTAAAGCTTGGAAGTTCATAAGGAATCATCCCTTAGATCAAGTAATAGGTGATGTTAATCAAGGAGTGAGAACCAGAAAAAGCATTTTAAATGAAGTAACGTTTTCAGTTTTTATTTTTCACATTGAACCTTCAAAGATTGACGAAGCCCTATCAGATAATGATTGGGTGTTAGCAATGCAAGAAGAATTACACCAATTTGATAGAAATCAATTTTGGGATTTGGTACCTAGGCCTAAAGACCATCCGGTCATTGGCACCAAATGGGTATTAAAAAACAAACGAGATGAATCTGCAATTATAGTCCGTAACAAGGCTAGATTGGTCGTCAAAGGCTATAATCAGAAAGAAGGTATTGATTATTAGGAAACGTTTGCTCCAGTGGCTAGATTGGAAGCAATACGTGTACTCTTATCCTTTGCGTGCATCAAAGGATTCAAACTATATTAAATGGATGTAAAGAGTGCTTTCTTAAATGGTTTTATTCAGGAGGAAGTATATGTTGAACAACGTCCTGGTTTTGAAAATGAACATCATCTAGATCATGTTTATCGTCTTAAGAAAGCCTTATATGGTCTCAAACAAGCTCCTAGAGCTTGGTATGAACGTTTAAGTAAATTTCTTTTAAATAAAGGGTTTGTTAGAGGAAAAGCAGACACAACGCTTTTTATCAAAACTAATAACCTTAATGAACTACTAATTGTACAAATATTGTAGATGATATAATATTTGGAGCTACTAATGATTCTCTCTGTGAGGAATTTTCTAAAAGGATGCAGGGAGAGTTCGAGATGTTTATGATGGGAGAGCTAAACTACTTTCTCGGATTGCAAATCAAGCAACGGAAGGATGGGATATTCATATCACAAACAAAGTATCTCCGTGATTTGCTCAAAAAGTTTGGATTGGAGCATTGTAATGGTGCAGATACTCCAATGAGCTCAACAGCCTCGCTGGATGCGGATGAAGAAAAGGGAAAAGACTTCAACATAACTAAATATAAAGGAATGATCGGCTCTTTGCTCTACTTGACTGCTAGTCGGTCGGACATTCAATTTAGTGTGGGAATGTGCGAGAGATTCCAATCGGCTCCTATGGAATCACACGCCAAGCATGTCAAAAGAATATTTTGATATCTTTCGGACACAAAGGAATTGGGTCTCGGTTTCCAAAAGGTCAACAAGAATTCCTGGTTGCATACTTGGACGCTAATCATGCTGGATACAAGGCTGACAGAAAAAGCACCAGTGGACAATGTGAGTTCTTCGGAGGCTCACTTGTATCTTGGTTCAGTAAGAAGCAGACTACTGTAGCTGTGTCATCAACTAAAGCAGAGTATGTTGCTACCTCAAGCTGCTATGTACAAGTCTTGTGGTTAAAACAACAATTGTCTGACTTGGGAGTCCACTTGAGAGAGATTCCAATTATGTGTGATAACACGAGCACGATTAGCCTAGCGAAAAATCTAGTTCAACATACAAGGACCAAGCATATCGATGTAAGGCATCATTTTATTCATGATCACGTGCAAAAGAAAGACATCAAAGTGATGTTCATTCCCACACATCTTCAACTGGCCGACATCTTTACCAAACCGCTGGCTAAAGAGCAATTTTTATTCATTCGGAGAGAATTAGGAATGGCCAATCCCAATGAGTTGTAAGTGCTCATTCTTTACTTAATTCATTTTTAATATAAGCTTACTGACTTTGGCATCGGAGCTTCTTGTTTGTGTTTATGCAGGATACTCTATACACGAGAGGCTAAACAGAGTTTAACAGAGAAGGTCTTGCTCGAGCACATCCGTTATACCTGCTCGAGCAGTGACGAGAAAGCAGAGAAAAGGATAGGGAAAAGAAGGTTGCTCGAGCACACTTTTCAAGCCTGCTCGAGCAACAATGAGTAACTGTCATAAGGAAATTCAGACAAAGGAAAGCACTTGGGCATACTTTCTGATATTGCTCAAGAAACGACGTAAAACACAGAAGTAGAAGAAGGTCACTCGAGCACAATAGTCAAGCATACTCAAGCAAAAATGGGAAATGAGGAAAATGGAGAGCATTGGTCGAGAAATCTTCCAGAGTTTGCCCGAGCATGTCTCGCTGATGAATCCTATTCAAGATGAGCAGAGGATCAATCTCAAGTCTCAATATTCCAAATGTGCTTATAAATCAAATGTTCTCAGTACACATTTGATGGGAGGTTAGATCTTGCAGTTCAATTCAATTAAAATTAAAATTGCATGTGCGTGTCCATGCTCGAGCAAGATAAGAAGTCTGCTCAAGCAAGAACTCTGCTCAAGCACACAAAAAGCATGCTCAAGCAACGTCGGCCTCCAGGTTTTCAAAAGACGAGTGTCCTTTCATTTTCACGAAAAGAGCATATTTTCCTATTTCGTTCCATCAAAACCCTAACTCCCTTTCTCTTAAATCTTCTTCAATCCGTTACATCCTTTGGCTAATCGTTTCGAATTCTTCCGTTTCGACTCTTAAATTATAGGAGATTAACCGTTTTAACGATTAATCTTCTCAAATTTGCTCATCTCCCTCCTATTTCAAACCACCGTCGGACCCATCGATTTCAAACCTTCATTTCTCCCATTTTCGATTCCTCAAATGGTGGGTTCGAGTGATAAATCTCCCTCCAAACATTCTCCCACGAAGAAATCGAGGTATTTCAAACCCAACGTTGCAAATCCTGAAAAACCCACAAAATCCACAAAACCCAAATCATCGTAGCAACTGTCAAAATTGTCATCCATGTCCAAGACAGTTGAGAAGCATAAGACGGCTGTGCAACCTCTGGAATCACCAACGACTAGACTCAAGACTGGGTCTCTTCCTACCAGAAAGAGCAAATGCTCAAGGTCACCGTCTCCACCGTCTTTGAAGACCGTCGGCATCGAGAAGACTTTTGATGAGATTAGCGGTAAAGGACAAGAAGACCATCCTCGGCCCCTCAAGCCTTCTCTCAGTCTGAAATCACAAGGCTCCGGAAGCAAGAAATTGAAGGTCTCGTTCTCGTTCGAATCAGAAGAATCTGAAAGCAAAAAGGAACACGAAGTAACAAGCCGTCCTCCAGATGGCCAATTACCTGAACCTTCACCAGGTATGGCTGTTGGTAATGTTGCTGTTGATGATTACCCTCTGTATGAGCGCTACTATCAGTCGAGGCCTTTCTGCTAAATTGTATATGTGGACTTGGCTCATTTCAAAGACAATTTCAACTTCGATATGACAGACTGGCTACTTCAATTCATGCCACTTCTTAGTATTAACAAGCCGTATTCTCCTGAGGTTGTGCGTGTATTTTATCATAACATGCATCTACAAGAACAGGTCCACAAAACTGATGAAGATCTTCTGGTCACAAAAGTTCGAAATACTGATATCAAACTTACAGTTCATGATCTTAATGTGCTTCTGGGCATTTTCGATGTTCCAGAGGATCCTCCTAAGTTATCCCCAGTCGAGTGCCATCGGATTCTTCTCCTGGATGTGCCAATTGAAGGAAAGAAAATCATTGTGTCTCCAGCCATGATGAAGGACGAGTACAGAGTCCTCTGGTATGTGTACAGTCGCAGTCTTGTTCAAAAAGGCCAGAGCTACACTCACTTTGTAAGAAAAGATTTTGAACGTTTTGCCTCACTTATTGCCATGGAGCCACGGGATCTAGGCAAATGGATTATGGAGGAAATGGTGTCATTCATCTCCGAGGCTCAAGTTAAGCTTCGAGCTACCATACCGTATCCTTCATTAGTCTCTCAGATATTGGAAGTCAACAATGTTTGGTACCTCTCGGACGACAAAGAAGTATATCCTCCACGATTTGGGAAGGAACACATGAAAAGTATGAGAATCTCCTTCACTAAAGCCTCATCCAAGAAACAAAAGGGTAAGGGCCCACTTTCTTCCTCTCAACCATATGCCTCCAAGCCATCTGCCTCACAACCTCCTGACGAAGCAGAGTCTTCTAAGGCTGGACCCTCTTCCCCTGCTCCAATGCCATCATTCTCTCAGGCAGCCGTCCAAGCTATTATTGAATCCACTATACAAAAAGCCATGGCTCTTGTGTTGAAATCCTTAGATGTTTATCAGTAATTGACAAGGCAGATGATCAAAGGATTTTCTGAAGATATGGTGAAGCTCAAGAGTAATCTTGGCATCCAAATGGACCTAGACTTCCAAGATTTCAAGTCAGAATTGGACCAGCGCTTCTCCATTCTGTATGATCAACAACAAGAACTCAAGACCGAGGTCCAGACTCTTGTCCAGCAACATAAAAACTTTGATGCAACTCTGGATGCTTTAGCGACAAGCCTTGGCTACTCTGGTCCCTCTGAGAAGCCCCCTAGTCCTGCTCCTCATCCTCCTCCATCTTCTCCAGTTGTGGATCCGGTTCTTCCTCCGCCTGCCATAGACCCTTCCACTGTTCCTCTTCCATCCTCTTCCTCATCCGATTTTCCTGACAGCTCTCCTCCATCTCCGTCTGTCCAGGGTCCCTTTTTGCCGATGACAATGGGGGAGAGTAGTACTTAGTACATAGGATTCAGTATTTAGTAGTCTTTATTGTTGCTTTTATTTTTATTCCTTGTTTTTGACTTGATTTGTATCCTCCGAATTTGCAATGATAATACATTTTTAGTCTATGCTTCTTTGATTAAATTTAAAATTTCATTCAATAACGTTTGAAATTAATTCTCAGAATTGTCATCATCAAAAAGGGGGAGAATGTTAGTTCTTATGTTTTGATGATCACAATTTCCAAGTTATTGAATTAAATAATTGAAGTTCATCTGATAAAATAGTCTGATAAAAGCATTTTATAAAAGGATACTCGAGCATAACTTCGTATGCTCGAGCAACATCATGTGCAAGGCGAAAAGCAGATCGTCTTAAGGAAGCCTTGCTCGAGCAGACTATCGGTCTTGCTCGAGCAACATCGAGCAAAGTAAAGAACTAAGCAAAGCAAGATACAATGATACTCGAGCAAGCAAGTAAAAGCGTGCTCGAGCACCATGCCGAGCAGGCTTAAAAGGTTGCTCGAGCAAAGTCGAGCAACCAACATTCTCAACTTATACAGAATCCGTACTCGAGCAAGACACGGAGGTTGCTCGAGCAGTATGCTCGAGCAAGCATAAAGGAGTGCTCGAGCGAGAGTCAAACAACGTTGTGCCTCATTGGTTAAATGTATCTTGCCCGAGCATGAATTTATTCATGCTCGAGCACCATGCTCGAGCAGACTAAAAACTATGCTTGAGCATCAACGGTATAAGTGAGTTCCGCCTAGTTTTCTGGTTTAAGTAAGAGCATTGCCCAAGTATGATTAAATCATGCTTGAGCACCATGCTCGAGCAAGCAGAAAAGCATGCTCAAGCATCAGCGAGTTTGAAGTGTTTTGAACTGATTCATTAAGGGCTTGCCCGAGCATGATAAACTCATGCTCGAGCAACATGCTCGAGCAAATGGATTTTGTTGCTCGAGCATCAGCGACCAAAGAACAATGTATGGGCAATTCAAAGAAGCTTGCTTGAGCAAGCATAGATCATTGCTCGAGCATGTCATCCCTGCTTTTTAATCACCGTTCTACGAGATTCATGGATCATTGAATGAATCAATATCTCTTCGGATTATTACTTCTTGTGATTACCAAATGCTTTTAACCAATCTGTTCATGAGTTTCAGATCATTTAGACATGGATTACCAGCAGATGCTCGAGCATTAAATGCTACTACCTAAACCGTGATACTCTCGGAGACCGATATTACGAGCGAAGTAAAGCTAACTCGATATTCTCTCGACTTCGCATTTAATGCCATTTCACAACGGAAAAACAAAAGGAATGAAATAGAATGTCAACTCTGCAAATTCCAGCTGTAACATTCAAACGAGCGAAACTCACGAACTCTTCATTCATCGGTCTAACGGACATATTCAAGAGACTCAACGGCTACTTCATGAGCTTCAACAAAGGTCATTAATGGAAACAACTATAAATACAAGAAGCATTGAATTCGCCAACTACCTAAAAGCTATGCGATCAATTAAAGTTCAATATCATTATTTGTTTCAACTATTTCATTAAGCGTACCGGTGTTCATCTTTCTATCAATTCGTGAGGAGTACTTAAACATTTATTTCATTGTTAAGTTGTATCTTAAGGTTGTGGAACCTTAAGAGAGGGTGTATTAATTACAACTTATAAGGGGGAGTGGAGTCCGAGAGTGAGAGGACAATCCTTCGTTTACAGAGAGTGTAATTATTCTTGAGAAATAGTGAAATCCCAAGTGTTCTGGGGACTGGACGTAGGTCAGAGTATTGGACCGAACCAGTATAAATTGTCTTGTGTTCTTTTATCTTATTGGTCTCTATTTCGTTTATACACGATAAAAGATTTTAAATTTTAAAGATCACCTATTCACCCCCCTCTAGGTGATATTTCATCTTCAGCTATTAATAGCCCTGCAAGAATAGATAATATAGTGATTCATAACACCACATTTATTATAGCCATCATCCATGATAGTTCTTTATTTCCAAGGGTTTGTCTTCTCTCCGTAGGAGTCTCCTATTGAAATTGTGTTTTGAATATTTAATCTTCTTCTTTATAATATAGTTGCTTTTTATTCATTAAAATTTCAATGATTCAAATTTGAAATGTATTTAAACCAATTGTTGTCATTTATTTTATTCTAATAATTTAATCATATACTTTTAATACTGATATTTATTTATTGATAAAAATTAACCTTTTATGAGTTTACGATCTAAGTTACGTTCTTGTGAGTCTTTTTGTTTGTTTGTTTTTTTTTTTTTTTTTGCCAACAAGTTTGGTGTGTTATGAGTCCAAGGGATATCGAGATACGGATGAAAAGGATAAGAGTGAGATAGGGCTCGATTAAGGATCGGCCAAAAGGCCCAATACGGAAGAGCCTTCGAATCGGAAGGATATGGGTGGAAGAAGCATAGAGCCTATTAGGGGGTGGGCATGGGCGGGGTTGGGTAGGAGAGACCCACATCGGATGCCCGGCCCAAAGAATGAACAGTGCATTTTGCGACGATGCCGATAAAAGCCCTAACCATTTTCGGGTTGGGCAAGGGCAAGCCGAGCGGGGCGGGCTTCCCTTGCTCAAGTAATGACACATTGCCCTGCTCCATGAAGAGTCTAATTCACACTTTACAGAATTTCAAAGCTTTGGAGATACCTGAAGTATAATATATTATATTTATAATATATTTAGACATAATAATATAATATATTTTAAATAAAATAATATATATATATATATATATAATAATATTTATTTAAATATATTTAATTTTCCGGGGAAGGGCCAAATGGGCAAGGTAAGATCCCCGCCTAATGCCCGCCTTACGCCTGCCCGATTCTTCGGGCCAACCCAAAATTACCCAAATTTTTTCCGAGCCTCTTTTAATACAGGGCTGGGCAATTTTTTGCTAGGCTTAGGCAGGCGTACCGGGCATCTGAACACCATACTCACTCCTAGAGCCTATAAGAGAGCCCTCTTGGTTTAAAGTGATGGCTGAAAAGGAATGAAAAATATTTTGTCACATTATATCAAAAAAAAAAAAAATGTCACAAAGGTTTTGGATTATATTAAAAAAGAAAATGAGGTAGGAAAATAGTTAAAAGACCATTATGCCTCTAGAGTAAAAAGAAATTTAAATGTCTATGTGACCAATGCATCCTACTTACCTTTTTTATATCATATACAAAGTCACATCAAAGTGTTTGTATCTTTAGGTCATTTTTTACCCTACTTAAAAATCATTTCCCACCAATTTTGATGGGACAACATTTTTAATTATCCAACTGAAAATGAGTTTCAGCAAGAAACCATTTTCTAACTAAAAATGGGAACCAAATGCATGCCATACGCAGGAAAATGAGAAAATTTGATTTTTCCCTCTCCAGGCCAAAGGGCTCTAAATGGAGTAATGGACACGTGAGTGAGAAGTGGGTGTGGATGATTTGAAGAATCTTTCTCTAGTGTATTCTCTCTCTCTCTCTATTCTATTGCTCATTTCTCTCTCTTTCTGCCATATTCTCTGACATCCTGTTATCTTCTATGACAGTTTGTGCATTCTGGATTTGTTAATTTGAAATATCTAGTAATATCATTATCATTTATTTTTTGCATTTATTTGTTATCATCCATCACATTTTTTTTTTTCCTTTTGGTTCTCGTGGTTAAGATGCGGATCTATTCTTTACTTTTGGAAGTTCGTACCATGAACAATAAAAAACAATGAAGTTTAAAATAAAGACGACAATATGAAATGAAACGCTAGTTTGTCCAAAAATAACATAAAACAAAATCTTACAGATCAGAATGGGCAGACGATTAAAGCGCCTTGTATTTCTCTCTTATATGGACTTCGTCTTGTTTATATATAATTCTTAAAAAGGTAGTAATAATCTCGTATATGTTATCGATCTTGGTGCTCACAAACTCAATAACTTTGGCCCCCACGACACGACGTAAAACAATTTGACAACTCTATGGGGAAACCGATATATTTACAAAATAATTTGACAGTTTGCACCAACCAAATTTAATTAATTTTTTTTTTATAACAAATCTAATTAATTAAACTAAGGATAACCAAAAGAAAGTGTTCTTTTTTTGTTGTTGTTTAGAATGGGGAGCGTCCTCCGCAAATTGCGCGCGACTAATCTAGTTTAGAGTAGAGTTAAGAATATACATCTGTCAATTGAGAGATTACGTACTCCATATATGAAGATGACAAATCAAACCTACTAACCATTACTGTATTCATTTAAGCAACGGGAAAATTCCTGTCGCTTATATCAACCTATTGGGTAATATTTATTCTTTTCATATGGCTAATCGACTCCTATATCTCAGGCTTCTTTCTTAACAACTAATGAGCATTTAGAAACACATGATTAAGATAAATTACAAAAAAAAAAAAAAAAAAGTCATTTCATCAAAATATATTCAGCGGTAGGCGGCAGGTTTCTTTAATTTCCTCTCTTAACTTCTCCAACAAGTGGAACACACGCACACATATACAATTATGCATATAGACATATATATATGTACAGACACACATATATATTACAAGTGGGACTACAGAAGATTTCCTTTGTCTTTTTTTTTTCCTCATTTTTTTAATGGGGAACCAATAATAGCCTTCTTCAACATCTTCAAAACGTGTCGGGTGGATTGCTGAGTAGAGCATATCGACTTTCTCCTTCTCCTTCCCATCTACTCGCTGTTGTCAGGTGGATCTATTGTTTGCCGAGTAAGTTAGATGGCCGAAGAAATACATAGAGAGATTTATTTACTGTTGTTATGGGATTTTGAAATTCAAGTGGTATTTTTCTTTAATTTTCCCTTTTCTGGATTTGTCTACCCGAAAATAAGCTTATCCCAATAAATTTATTTTCTTGAGCCCTTAATTAATCCCTTATAACCTCCTTACTATTCTATAAATCATTAATCCGCGTTAAAGGTCTGTTAGGGTGGGGGAGAATCGCTCCATTTTTAATACATCAAGAACAAAAGGAAAGAACATGCATATATATGGGATATGGCTATGATTTTAGATCGTTACAAAAACCAACGTTTATTAGTATCTGTATATCTTTAATCAAGAAAAAAGGTATTGTCAATTTTTCCCTCAATTCAAATCCTCGACATTCCCGTAGTATAAACGTATTGTATTTTCGCCTACTGTTGTTTGAGTTCAACACTGATTGTCTTTATAAGGATCTTTTTCTATATTTAAAAAATAGAAGAATGCATGTGTTATTCTGTCATATTATTCTTCCTGACAATGCATGTGCTACAGCTGTATAGTCTAAATTTTCATACTTTTTCCTGACAATGCATATCATTTTTTATCACTTTTCCCTATAGTTTTTTTTTTTTTTTAACATAATAGTTTACTTAAATCTAGTACATTATTATTTGTTCCAAGCATTACATTATGAAAACTACTTTCTTTAAAATCATTAGAGAAAAAATATCAGACCACCAAAGAAGGGTACCGCAGCCACACCAATGTCCTATGGTTGGATAGACCGAAATTTTACTAAAGACCGAAGGGATTTTTCAAGAAAATGGTTTTAAATTTTTAATTTTTAATTATACTCAAAATCAATTACAATCTATGTTTAACATCATAATTATAAATCAATCAATTTTATTCAAAATATTTTCCCTCAAGGAGATCCTACATATTATATTATTGGCATCTTGTTAATCATACCAATATGGAACGTGTCTGTAGTCATTTGGATTACCACGTCGGGCCATTCATTTGATTAAGTGATTAAGTAATCATGCTAATGGATGTCGTCTTATTATTTGATCAATGCACAGCTGCCAAAACAAATTTTTAAAAAAATGTTGAATGAAGTCGAGATGAGAGGGGTAGATCTAATAGAAAAAGGTAGAAGCTTAATTGATTGGAAATAAAGAGTAGAAGTTTATTATGTGTATTTATTATTACAAGTTATTATATACGAGTATGTTTTCTTTTTTAGCAGGTTGTTGATGAGCTGCTTTTTATCGCGAAAGCAATCAATTAAACTAGGTTCTAACTAATTATGCAATACAAGGTCAACCTAGGTCATCCTCCCAAGGAGCAATCTGTGGGTTTTTCTTTAGGTTGAATTTAGGTGATGAAAAATGCAATAAAATGAAACTAAACTAACTAAATGCAATATGCAATTGACTCTAAAACCTAAATGAGAATGGAAGTAATCTAAATGCGGATGCAATTAAGGGGGCGGTTTTGTGATGAGAGAATAATTAAAATCCTAAGAAAAGAATTTAACTAACTATTAAGAAAATCAAATAAGAAAAGACACAAAATGTTTACTTGTGTACGGTGAAGGGGACAACTCGGGATTTACATAGAGTTAACTTTCTTAGCCCAAATTAATTAGTTAGACCAAAGGGGGGTTGATGAAAGATTGAAAGTAATGAATTTAATTGCCTAATTAAACATAGGAAACCCTCAAATTTAATAACACATATTACACCGGACAACTCATAGTGAAATAAGTGGTGGCTAATTAAACTCATTAAAAACCAATACAATTAATTTTCTAATTAATTTTGGAATCTTATTTACAATCATCCAATTAAACAACTAGATAATTTATCAACTCAATAAACAATTAAATCGATAAACCTAATTGACAATTAAATTAATAACGAAAACTCAATTATTAATTCAATTGACAATCCAAAGGTTGCAAACAAGAATCCAACAATAAGCATAAAAACTTTGAGTTGATAAATCATTCCTAGGCTTTAGTAATTCTGGAATTAATTTTGGAATTCTCAGACTATAGGATCTTCTAATATGATAAATCGTAATCTATCATATCTTAAGAAATATTATTTAATCACAAGATAACAATTAGGATATTAATAATTTAAGCTTAATAATCTCATGATTAATTCAGATTTATATTATTTCCTAAAATTGGCTAACAATCTAAATATTATCTAATATATCCAAATTAGCCTAAAATAATCCCCAAAATAAATGAATATGGCGGGATAAAATATATGAAAATTAGGATTTATCAGTTGTAAATGAGGAGGATGAAGGTCCAAGCTATAATCAAATTTTGAAGGGCAAAATTGCGGTTTTCTAAAAGTTATCCAACATTCATATTTTGGTTAAATCATGAGACCCTTAATAACCAAACACCCATACAAAAACTACAAAAGCACTAAGATATGGAAAATTGAAGAGCAATGCTTTGAATCTACTAAGTGCGGGAAATAAGCATGTTGCGGATCTTTGCTGGCACTGAGAAACCTATTTGATGCAGAAGACCGCAGAGTTGTGCTGGATCTACTTGATTCGGAGAAAATTAACACTATTTTTTAGAGGATACGTATTCATATTCAGTGGTGTTTAATTTTCTCTCCTTTATAATTCATTTTTTATATAATTTCTTATTCCTTCTTTATAGGCATAAAGGGACGTGGTTTTCCATTTGATCCATGCTCTTGCAAATTTCACATATTTAATTTTGGTCACTTGCTGCAGCTTTTCCAAAACTCTCCACTTGTCCAAGATGTGAGAATTGTGCCTTGGGTAGTTTTTTGGGGTCCCTTTCGGCTTGAGCTAGAATAAGACCCAAACAACACCCAATGCATATGACTTAGCTCACAATTATTACTCCCTCTGGTCCTTATTATAAGGCACTAATTAATAATTCTTACAAAACCACAAAACCATGTTTTTAGAAGCTCATTTCCGCAAGTTCAGGCAAAACTCCTCTTACAGACTTACTTCGTAAATTGTAAAAGCTATTCTCCAAAAATTAATCCAAACGTTTAAGTGACAATGCAAATGTTGACGTCTACCCGCTTCAGCTGAGAACTGGGCAGAGCAGATGGACTTTCTTGTGCTGTTTCTTGATAAAGTTTAGATAATGGCAGAAGTAATACATAGTGAGATTCATTTGGAGAGGAAGCAATACATGTGGTGGAGCTGCAACCACTTCTCCCATCTCATAATCCTACAGATTTATCGTCCAATTACTTGCCACTACAACAAGAAGTGCGTATGCATCCTTTATTAGTCTTTCTTCAATTGTGAAGGCTTGTCTCTTGTTTTCTTTACTTTCTTTTTTCTTACAACTTTCAAGGTTTCTTCGTGTTTAATCCCTCAACTATTACACTGTTTTGGCCTAATTTTGTTTCACTTTCAAATACACTTGTCAGATTGCAAGTATGCATCCTGCGGCCTTCCTCTGAACTTGTGTAGTTTCTTTTTAATTTAGTGTATTTTTCTTTAAAAAATTGTAAAAAATTAAAAACTGCGCTAGTTTTCCAATAATATATCAAGTAGCCATTCATTTTATGTAGAATCTCATAATCAAAAGAAATAAGAAAAAACATTTGGGAGGTTTGGCAAATTTGAGAGGCAGCAGAGGGAGCGTTTAGGAATAGGGCACTCTTTATGCGTATATATATTGAATGCATAATCCCTTGTTGCATATATTCTAAATAAAATTTCATTGGTGGAAGATGATGTGACTATAGACATCAAACAAATGATTCAACATTTGTGGAGATGGTCTTTTAGTTACCAGAATGTTGTATCTACAGGCCATTGCCATCCGTAGCCTTAAAGAAGAGGCTTACACTCCAAAACTTGTTTCAATTGGTCCCTTTCATTATGGTAATGAGAGATTACCAAACATGGAAAAGCATAAACAAGTATTGTTCAAAAGATTTACTCAATTAAGAGCTATGTCAACTTTGGATGATTTGGTAAAACATTTAGAGTCAAAATTTCATACTTCTTATTATTCAGAGACCATTAACCTTACTGAACATCAACTTATGGAACTGGCATTAACGGATGCTGGCTTCATCATGTACCATGAGAAACATGAGTTATGCAACGACGCTAAATTGTCACTACCAATTGGTTCCAGACATATATATTTGAAGATTTGCTTTTACTTGAGAATCAAACTACCACTCTTTATTATTAAAGATGTTCAATAAAGCAGTTCCCCATGACAGCTGCACTAGCCTCCCATCATTTCCTGAGCTCATGTATGGGTATTTTGGGTACTTTAACAGTCAAAAACTAAAGTCTAATACTAATGTTAAGATAAAGCATTTTACTGATCTTCTTAGATTCTTTTACCTACAAGGAAAAGTGATTAAACTGATATATTGGGGCACACTATATATATGTATCACCAGGACGATTGATTAAACTATAAAGGCACCTTCACATAAATATTTCTGTGGTGGTGATCATATTTAAATCCAATGTAAATCTACCTACTCTATTATATTTTACTAGTTATATACGTCACAAAGAATGCATGATTTAATAGTTAAGAAGGTGTCAGCAACAACAACAACAAAAGTTGAGAAGGTACATGTTGTGCTTAAATTATTTGATGTTCAAACCATGGATATAATTTAAAATTTTCTAATTGCTTGATGAACATTGGATTCGTTAGACAAAGTCATAATTAATATTGAATATATTGGTTTCAAATGGTTCATTATTATGTTGTTTAGAATTTAATATAAACATGAAAGACTTGATGAAGTCCATATGAAAAGTATCGCTTCTATATATGTAGTAATAGCACGTGGGAGAGGCGCTTTAATCGTCGTCTTCCCCGTTCAGATCTAAATGATTTTATTTTAATCAAAAAATGGGCGTATGTTTGGGTGCTTCCTAATTAATTTAATTAAAATATAAGTGTTTGGAAAAAAAATTTAGGAAATCACAACCTTCAAAATTGATTATATCATGGACCTTTTGAACCCATGACCTTGCAACTATAGAGGAGCTTACATGCCACACTAGGTTAACTGATTACCATGAGTTCTACAACTAATTGTCACATTTCTAGAAGTTCTTTTGGGAACCCTTTGGGTTTAATTTGAGCTAAAATATATTTCCTCTTGTCCTTTTTATAAGAGCCCATAATTTGAATTACCTTTATCCTTTTTATAAGAGCTAATAAGAGTTATCTGAATATTTATTGAGTTTTTCTTTTCTTTTTTTGCCCCTTATTATCGTATAATTAAAAGGTTAGTAATATTTATATTTACTCAATTCTCTCTATCTTATATGCCCTCTTACAAATAAGAACATACTTGAAAAAAATTGTTTATTTCATATATACTTATTATTTTGTATTAATTTTAACCACTTTTTTTAAATAATGTAAATCAGTTATCCAGCATTTACAAATCGGCAAGAAGGGAATAAAAAATTTCAATATTGACCCAAACACTAACCAACGCATATGATGACTCAGCTCATTATTATATTAAGTACTCCCTCCCTTCCTTTTTATAAAATACTAATAACTGAATTGAGTTGTTCCCGCGTAGTTAAAAGTAGTTAGATGCAATAAATATGTATAAAATTAAATTTTTTTTTTTTTCTAAAAATGTCCTCATTTACATGGAAGAGAGAGAATATGTTATACTGAGTATTTTAGTTAAACATTGGCATTAAATGTAATAGCATAATGAGACATTTTTTAAATTAAGTGAGGCTAAAATGGAAAGTTAGGAGAAACTTTTTCAGACATTCAAAACAATATTTTATAAAAACAAGGAGGGTATAGTAAATAAATTATATTTTATAAAATGAAAGGAGGAGGAGTAATAATCATCCAAGTATGAAATCATCAAATAATGCAGCTGTCGAATGAAATGATGGGCAAAAATAATAAAGTACGAAAGAAAATGTTGGCGAGCACAACAGCGAGGCGCGTCCCATCTATTTATTGAGATGACTACCGTCGTGGGTAAAGAGCAGAGCTGATCGACTTTCTTCTGTTGTTTGAAAAAGAAGCAATAGAGAGCGAGATTCATTCTGAGGGAGATGTCTACTAATGAAATAGAGGCTGCTCTACAACAAATGCTTGATCTTCTCTCATCTCAGGCTTCAGATCATTTATCCTCCGATCATTTCCAACAACAACATGATGTGCGTATGCATCCTCCTTTCTGCTTACAATTTCTAAGCCCGATTCTGTTTCATTCCTCAATTGATTACACCTTTTTTACCCTTACTTTGTTTCTCTTTCCAAGATATACACACACTTGTCAGATTGCAGGTATATATGCATCCTGTGCATTTCATTTGTCATGACTTTTATTACCTTCGTTACATTCCCTTTAATTTCCATTAGATTTGTGTTTCTGACCCTGTTGTAGCCTCTCTATCTTTTTTTTTTCCAAACCTATTTCTTTGGCTATCTGATTTTCACTATATATATACAATTTATGATAATACAAATCAGTTATTATCAAGATCACGATGTATATCGTATAGGCACTTTGACACCGTTTTTATAATTATTATTTTACCAAATTGAGATGTTATATAGAGTCTATGACTTTATTTGACCCTTGTTCAACCGTTAATTAATTATTCCCCCAACCTCTGTCTCAACTTATACCACATTTTTCTATATTCATCAACTTTCAAGTTTTAAGCGTCATATAATCCCATTTTTATGTAATAGTGTTTTTCTTTCTTTCTTTTATTGTATTTTTATTTTTGGAATAGGGGACTCTTTATACACATATATATATATATATATATATATATATATCTGTGTGTGTGTGTGTGTTATTGCTTGTGTAATTCCTCGTTGTATATTAGAAGGGTTTTGATGGAAAAAGAGCAGGGAAAGCAGGGTTAGGTTTCTTTCATTATCCCTCATAATCTCTAAATCACATCTATCCAATCAACATAGTACTACTTTCACTTTTCTCTCATTTTCTCAAATCAATGGTCAAGATATGGCCAATGAGAAACAATGAAAAGAAAGATAAGGAGAGTATCTCCTCTCGGGAAAGCAGATGCATTAACGTTGTGTACTTGTTTGTTGAGTAAGTATAGATGGCAGAAGCAACAGACAGTGATGAGGGTGTTCAACAATTGGTGGAGAGCTCAGAAGCAACAGACAGTGATGAGAGTGCAACGGTACACCTTTATCCTTATTATTATTTTTTCTAATTTCTGTAGTCTTTTCTTATTTTCTTTTCTTTTCTTTCTTTTTTTCTCCTGACAATTTTTAAAAAAGTAGAACTAAATTGACGATTGTTTCTTACAATCAAATTAAAATAGTCGACAATCAAGTACTTCCCCTCCATCTGCCTCAATTTATACCACGCACGGTCCATTCAAACGTTAAGCTTTAAGGTTTAAAAAAACTTTTTTTTTTTTTTTTTTGTAGTATTGTTTTTAATTTCTCTATTTATTTTTATTTTTATTTTACTTAGATTCCAAGGGAGTCTTTTGTGAGGAGTCATGAAGAGAGGACGCAGAATCCGCGATCACCTCACTCATATCAACAACAAGTAAGAACCCTTTAATACTACTTCCTTTCTGCTTACAATTTTTAACGTTGCTTCTGTTTGATTCCTTTATATATATATATATATATATATATTGCTTTTGTGATTCCTGTTTTTCTGTAAATCAAACTTCGTAGATTGAAAATGAGGTGACTCCCAACCGGAAGATAATGATTATTCAAGATCACGTTGGAAAATTTTTCAATGTAGGATATATTTTTATGAGTTAACTAACTTTTTCTTGATATATGAAAATTAGATAAACTGTATTTATGAGAAGGACCAGAATGGTATACACACAGTATGGACTCAACCACACGTACGTATGCATCGTCCTTTCTGCTAAGAATTTTTAAGCTTGCTTCTGTTTCATTCCTCAATTTATTACACTTTTTTAGCCTTACTTTTGTTTCTCTTTCCAAGAAATATGCATCCTGTGCATTTCACTCATCATGGCTTTCCTTAGCTAATTCGTTACATTCCCTTTAATTTGCGTTAGATTTGTGTTTGTTGTAGCCTCTCTCTCTTATTTTTTCCAAACCCATTTCTTTGGTTATCTGATTTTGGCTATACACACACACACACATATTATGATAATACAAATCAGTTATTATTAGGAACACAATTTAGATCGTATAGGTTCTTTGACACCGTTTTTATAATTATTATTTTATCAAATTGAGATGTTATATAGAGTCTCTGACTTTATTTGACTCTTTTTCAAGCATCAGTCAATTAAGTATTCCCCCAACTCCTTTCTCAATTTATACCACATTTTTCTATATTAATCAACTTTCAAGTTTTAAGCGTCATAAAATCCGTTTTTTTGTTATCGTGTTTTTCTTTCTTTCTTTTTTAATTTTTTTTTTTTTTTTTAATAGGGGACTCTTTATATATATATATATATATATATATATATATATATATATATATATTCGTATGTTGCTTGTGTAATTCCTAGTTGCGTTATTCTAAATTAAACTTCATAGGTGGAAGATGATGAGGTGACACTAGACATGAAAAAGATGATTCAAGATTGCGGAGATAGTGCATGGTCGTCACCACAGTGTTGTATCTACAAGGTGCCCCCTATGTTGCGTCAACTTAATGAAGAGGCTTACACTCCAAAACTTGTTTCAGTTGGCCCTTTTCATTATGGTAAGGAGAGGCTACAAGACATGGAAAGGCATAAACAAATAATGTTTAAGAAATTTACTCACAGGGCTAGGTCAAGCTTGGATGATTTGGTTCATTTCGTGAAACCTTTCGAGCCAACAGTCCGTGCTTCTTATTCAAATACCTTTAAGCAGCTTACTGAACACCAACTTGTGAAATTGACATTAACAGATGCTGGCTTCATCATTCAACTCTTCATCATGTTCCATGAGAGGCATGAGTTATGTACCGATGCTAAATTATCATTGCCAATTTTCGACGAATGTATAGTTGAAGATTTGCTTTTATTAGAGAATCAACTTCCATTCTTTGTTATTGAACAATTGTTCAATAAAGCATTTCCTCATGACAATCGCAATAGCCTCCCTTCATTTCTTGAGGTCACATATGAGTATTTTGATGGCTTTAAGGATGAACAATTTGAGCCTAATGATGATGTTAAGATAAATCATTTTACGGATCTTCTCAGAATTTTTTACCTGAATGGACACAATCCTACCCGGCGTCAAACCATAGAGGCTGGAAGGGATATTCTTCCATATAGTGCCAATGCATTGAAAGAAAAAGGCATAAAGTTGGAGAAGAGTGACAGCAATTGCTTATTAGACATGAAATTTTCAAGAAATATTCTTGAAATTCCACAAATTCTTGTTGGGGCTGGCACTAAACGTTTGTTTCGTAATATGATAGCATTAGAACAATGCCATTATCCTGATCATGCTCATATTAGCGACTTTGCTCTTGTATTAGATTGTCTAATAGACACATCTAAGGATGTGGAAGTCCTCGTTAGCAAGAAAATAGTTAGGAACTATTTAGGCGATTCCAACGAAGTTGCTTCATTATTAAATGGTCTTGGAGGAAATATCACTCGATGGGATTTCAATTCTGAATACCTTGATATCTGCAACAGGTTGAATGCCCATTGTAAAGCTCGTTTGAATAGGTACAAGGCAACTCTAAAGCGTGATTATTGTAGTACACCTTGGCATATAGTTGTTTCTATTGCTGGAATTGTAGTCATCTTATTAACAGTTGTTCAAACCATTATTTCTATTCACCAAGTAGGGAAGTAAATTCAATGCTTTGTATAATATTGAAATTTGATTATTGTATCCTCTGAGTTTGTTATGAATGGACTGTACTCATAAAGTGAAGCAATTTCTTGTACACCTGGTTTTGTCGACAATAAAAATTGCACATTGTAGCCATAGAAATGTAGTTACACTCCCCATTTTATGTTCATTTTAAATATTTGTCCATTATTAAGTTTATAAAAAAAATATTACACACACATATCCTCTCTCTTTCTCTCCCCCTTTCTTTCTTTCTTTGTTAAGTCACATGTCCTCTTTCTATTCTTTCAATTTTCATTGCAATCAATTTAACCCATATCGATAAATCAATTATTAGTTGTTTTTTAAAAATAAAAATAAAAATAAAGGGATAGACAATAACGGCCAAATATTATGAGCGGTATCAAACCCACAATCTTCCACCAATAGGAGAACTCTAATGTTACTAGGCTATTAGTTCGGTTTTTGAGTGGCTCACCAGACCTTGATGGACTTGTACTTGTCAGATCCAACAAAAACTATGGCGGAAGCAAATACTGCTGAGATTCGAGGGGACATGCCTATTGAGATGAATCAAACGGACTTGGCCCATCACCCCGAGCTACACGATTATTATTAATGATATTAGTTGCTGTGTGCCAATGAGAGTTGGCATAGATGGTAAGGGATCCAGGATTAGGCCCTTGGGTGGTGGGTTCGATCCCTCTCGCCGTTCTTTGGGACTCCTTTGGTAGGCGATCTCGTAAGTCCCCAGTAAGTGCTCATAGAGCCCGGGGCCGTGCCCTGGCCTTGGTGGGGGACTGATGTCGAACCCCTCCAAAACTTTTTTCTTATAAAAAAATATTAGTTGTTGTGCTCTTATTCTTTCGTAATTGTGAAGAAGATATTATATTGTCATAAAAGATGGGATAAAAATCATTTTTATCCCAGAAGTTTCTCGAAGATCGAGTAGTGAGTAGTCGAAGTTTTTGAGGAACAATTTTATCCAGAAATTTACACAACAAAGCAATTTGCATTGCCATCAATTAAGTATCCCCCAACTTCTGTCTCAACTTATACAGCATTTTTCTATATAGAGTCTCTGACTTTATTTGACCCTCGTCCAACCTTTGAACATACGGTTCCCAGTGGGCCTATACGTTTGAAGATCCTTTTATTAAATTTGGAAAATCCTAATTAAATCCATATAAAATGATAAAAACTAAAGTTAAGCTTATATTTTCAATAAATTCTTAATCAGGAGGCCTGTTTAAATATTTTTAATATTGTTAAAAGACCAGAATGCCCCTATTTTACTAAAGTAGAAAATTGAAGGGCCCATCTAACTTAAATTATTTAATAACCTATTCAATACAAATAGTAAGCATTTGTTATTTTCATTACGGATATTTGAAAGAGTTTTTTTTAAAAAATATATATATATAATCATGGATTTATATATTTATATCTATATGTCATATATGAAAATTTTAATGAAACAGTGACTTATAAATAATACTACTCATTTTTTATATTTCATATAACACAAAATCAATCTCCACTCATTTGAGTAATAAGAATAAAATACTTAGACTTATAAATAAGGGAAAAACATTTCTCGTGTTGTAGGAGAAGTGTATTCTCATGTCACACACACATAAAATGGTGAGACCCACATATATATATAATTAGAATTAGGGAAAAACACTTCTCATGTTGTAGGAGAAGTGTATTCTTATGTCACACATACATGAAATAGTGGGACCAACATATATATATATATATAATGCTCATTATATATACACGTGAGTCCCACCATTCATGTGTGTGTAGGAATCTTCTTCTTCTCATGCAACATGAGAAGTTTAAACCCCTTAGAATTATATATATATGTGGGTCCCACCATTTCATGTGTGTGTAGGAATCTTCTTCTTCTCATACAACATGAGAAGTTTAAACCCCTATAAATAATACTACTCATTTTTTATATTTCATATAACACAAAATCAATCTCCACTCATTTGAGTAATAAAAATAAAATACTTAGCATAATTCTAAAATTTTCTACTTCGTAAGTGTGAAGGTTTTTGTAAAATGGGTGGATTTCGTGTTTATCATCTCCACCAATCGGCAATCTTTTTGATTTTATTTCTGTTATATAGAGAGAGAGATCATTCGTTAACTTCCAAGATTCTACATATATAAATAGGGTTAAGGTGAAAAAATGTATATGTGCTTACTCGAAGAATGCCCAACACCAAGGGCTTTTTCATGTGCAAAAGTACACACGTGGTTACAAATTAGGTGCAAAAATATCGTCTCACCGTTAAGTTTGACTTTCAAAAGTACAAAAATACACATGTGGTTTAGCAAAAAGAGCGTCTAGCACCAAGTTCTTTTTTTTTTTTTTAATTTAATAATTTTATTCAATTAAAGGAAAATTATTATTTTTCTAGGTATAATTCTTGGAAGGCCAAATTTTTTATTTCCATAATTTATTTTATTTTTTATAAATAATATATTTACTAAATACTCATTTATTAATTATTTTTTAGAAAATTTACTCAGGATTTTAAAAAAATAAAATAAATTATGGAAATAAAAAATTTGGCCTCCCAGAAATTATACCTAGAAAATAATAATTTTCCTTTAATTGAAATAATATTATTAAATTTTAAAAAAAAACTTGTGTTGGGCGCTCTTTTAGCCAAACCACATGTGCGTTTTTTACCTTTGAAAGTCAAACTTAATAGTCAAAGTCAAATTTAATGGTCAAACGGTATTTTTGCATCTAATTTATAACCATGTGTGTACTTTTTGCACTTAAAAGCACTTGGTGTTGGCTCCTTAGGGTAAAACACATGTATTTTTTTGCACCTTAACCTTATATAAATATATACTCCTCTCTATCTCTCTATGTTTGTCTTTTTGTCAATACATGATCATATTTTTTAGAGAAAATTAGAATAAAGGACCTGGAGAAAAAATATTTATTAATAAAGATATAAAAATTATAATTATTTAGAAAGACCGAATGAAAAAATATAAAATACTAAAATTCCTCTAAATAAATCTTTTGCATTCCCTCCTACATTATCTCACATATTCTATTTTTAAAATTAAGACAAAATTATAAATTTTACTAAATTAAACAAAAGTCTTCTCAATTTTCATTTTTGAAAACTTGCATAGATATCTATTTTTAAAAAAAAAAAATTATACATTCTTTAATTTTGTAAAAGTTATAATTTTTAAAAAATCAACAAAATTTTTTATTAAGAATAAAAAAGATATATAATTTTAACAAAACACAAGGTTTTTTTTTTTATAATTTATTATATATGTTATAGCAAAAAATTTATCTGATTTGTTTTCATTTTAGGAGAAAATTTATGTGCGTTAATAAAATTAAAAAAATATAAATAATTTATTATATATAAATAATCAAATGATATATTGATTAAATGAATATGAAAATTGGTTAAAAATATTTTAAAAATATATATGAGTTTAGTCTTTGTTAATTAAATAATGTATTAATTGCATGAATATGAAACTTGGTGAAAAAACAATTCAATAATGATGGAAGGCTTTAATTTTGGTTTTAGTTATTTTTAAATTATGAATGCAAGAGATAATGGAGGAAGTTTAGTTTGGGGAAATTTAGTAATTTAAAATTTATATTATGATTTTTGGTCTTTTTAAGTAATTATAAATTTTATGGTCCTTTATAATAAATATGATTTTCTCAAGGTCCTTTATTTTAATTTTTCTTATTTTTTATATAAAAAAATCTGTCGAAATGTTAAAATAACAAATGCATGCTGATTATATCGAATAATTAGAAATTAATTTAAGTTAGATGAGGCCTAACTTAGAAATACCTTTTTTCCTTTAAAGGTTAAGGTGCAGATTTTCTCGGAAGTACTCTTTGAGGAGTAATGTTACCCTGGAAGATTTTTGGGTTCAAGTTGGCGGAAGTATTAAAATGAAGCAATGTTACCTTTTTTAGTTAAAAAAGTTAACGGTCAATGATAATTTTTCAGAAATCAATGTTAGTTTTTTAACGGTATATGGTAAGATTGCTATATTTTAAAACTTCTAAAGTGACATTTAACCTTAAAAACTTACTGGAGCAACATTGCTCCTCGATATACTTTTAGGGCAAATTTGCACCTTAACTCTTCTTTTAAACTACCTTCAATTTACTTTTTAAACAATAGAGGAACATTCGAATGTTTTAACGACATTCAAAAACCCCTAATTAAGCCTCTGGGTTTTATTAAGAATTTGTTAAAAATGTAGGCCCAATTTTAGTTTTAATCATTTCAATTGAGATTTTTTCTATTAAATTTCAATTTTTATACTTTAAAATATTTAAAATAAAACAATAAACTAATTTCATGAAATCACCAATTCAAATTATAAATATTAACAAAACAAAGTGTTCAAACTCATAAAATTAAGCCAAATCAAATAATTGTCCTCAACACTTATGTCAATAAACCATTGTCTAAACTTAAAAGAACCAAAATAAATATATCAAACAAATCAAATTCCAAAAGCTAAAGAAAACAAAAAATGAAACAACTTTTCTTTGCCTGGTTAAAAGAAGAAAAATAAAAGAACAATTCTAATTAGTAATTTTTGCATAATATTTGTGCAAGAATTAACTTGGACACATTTTGAAATCCAAATCAAAGAGTAAGATTGAATGGATGAGAAATGACAAGAAAGAAAAGATTGATATGGATGTTCAATTTAAACTTCTCACTTATTCATAGTCAATTTCCCTTCTTTTACTAGTTAGACATAATCCTCTCCAGAAATTTCTCCATCCCCACTTCTTTCGAGATTTCCAACTTTTTGAAGTATAAAAATATCTTGAGTTGTCAAGAAAATATTAATATAAAATAATTAAAAGATTTATCTCCCAACCCCTGTATCAATAAATTATATTTTATTGAAAAAAATTATTGTAGGCTTAAAAGGATTGGCCCTAGCGTTGATATTGCTTTCTTAATTGGGCTGTCATTTTAAGCCCGATTTCCTTCTACACCTTATAAAGTACAAGTTCGGACCTTGACTTAAGCATACTTAAACGGACTAAGATTGTTTTAACAACTTCTAGTAGTAGGCTATTTATTCATAATAAAAAGGAACATAGGGTGTGGGAAGGGAATTCTTTCTTCATCTTTTTCTCCTTATCCCTCATCAACCTCATCTATACCGTTGATTGAGAAGATAAGAGAAAAGTTAAAGTAATAATGTGACTCTATAGATTGATTGGAAGGATATGATTTAAAGATTATAAGGGATGATGAGAAAAACCCAACCCTAGAATGTGGGAGCTAGAGACAAAGTTTAGAAATGCAATAGGTTTTGAAATTGGGTTTTGAAATGCAATAATTGTTAGTTAATTATTAAAAAACAATCAAATTGAAAGTTACAACTTGTTTGGTTTGAGGGGAAGGAGGAGGGAGAATTTTTTTTATTTTATCTTTACTAAATAGCCCACAAATTTTTTTAAATATTCTAAAAATACACTCGCAACAAAAAAGAATATTCCTCTCATTAATGGTAATTTGGTCAATATCCTCCATCTTCTCCCCCCCTCAAACCAAAGTTCAAATTAATAATTGTCAATTAAGTACCCCCAACTTTCACATTTTTCTTGTGATAGGGACTGTGTCAGTATGTGCGCGAGCGCATTATATATATGTGTGTGTGTGTGTGTTTCCCGTGAAATTCCTGGTTGCATTCTAAATAAAACTTGATAGGTGGAAGAAGAGGTGATTATAGACATCAAAGAAATGATTCAAGATTGCGGAGATGTTGTATCTACAGGGTACCTACTACACTTCCTCATCTTAAAGAAGGGGCGCCTACACCCCACAAGTTATTTCAATTGGCCCCTTTCATCATGGAGACACAGCTCTGTTGGTCCCTTGGATCTGAAACATGAGCACCCTCATTAATTATATATAATATTATGGCCAAGCAAAAGCCTTTACCTTAGCAGGTGTCTGTTAAGAAACTGTAGAAGAATATAGAAGAAGAGGGGGAAACGAGGGAAAGAGGAAGAAGGAGTAAAGAAACAGAGGAAGAGAAGAGAGGCTGAGGAATTTGAAAAACTGTTCAGGCAAAACATAGATGATACAATGTGACTAATATGCCTTATATTGGCGAGTACTTCTCATCCCGTTGAACCCAACTAACTCCTAACTGCTCTTAACGTTTCTATTAACCCTCGGTGACTCTAACTAACCAATTACGATGAGCTTATGGACCTAAAGACGTCATAGTTGATCTATATTATTATTTATTTATTACATTTACATATCAGTGCCTGGGTATTACAAAAAGAAGCTTTTATCGTGGGAGGCCAGAGTTCTTGATACGCTTGATCTCAGCACTTAGATTTTGCCTTTTCTGTTAAAAATTGAAAATGTTAGGATAAAACAAAAGGAATTATCATCTCCCTTTATCTCCCCTTCCTAAGGAAACTTCTATTATGTCTGTATTTTTACTGGGTTATCTAGTTTGGTAGTTTTTCACGGTATTATTAAGCTGTGATCTTTTGTATCACAAATCATTCTCTAACAATCATAAATGCTAAGATGCAACTCAAGTTTGTCTTCATGAATGGCACAAAGCCTAGTTTTTAAAACACCGCTACAGCTTCATTGTAAGTTGAAACGAAAATTGGTTCGATAATTTATTTATTCCATAATTTTTTAATCAATATTTGGGAGACATGTATATCCCTGCGTGTTCTTGGCTTGATGGGGGAACATCTTGGTGGTAGAGATTTTCTTTTTAATTTAATTATTAACAATGAATTTGTTTTTTCAATATTTGTAATTATTGCTGTTGTCCATGTTTAGCTAATACTGATAATACTATTTCACCAAGAAAGAAAAACCAATTTACATCCTAAATTGTATAATTGTTCTTATATTTCTGCCTGATTCATGTTTCTCTTGCTTGCATGTATCAACTTAATTGAAACTCCAATTTCCTTATTTACAATTGTGACTGCAGGATCATTAAAGGAATGGAAGTGGAGTCTTATTCGGAATTTGGGATTTTTACTTGACATGCATGGCAACTTCTTTTATAGCTTTTGGCCATTACTTGCCTGTTTGGTGGCTTCGTGGCAAATTACAGCTTTCCATGCTTAATGTTTCCTATTGTTCTCTAAAGCTTTTGTTGTTCCAGATAAATTTGGAAGTTTAATTTGAAAAATGTTCTGAAGTAACTGATTTATATTAACAATGACACATGCATACCACCCTGGGGTAAAAGGACCATGATCTGAGAAACTGTGAAGGTCAAAGAAAGGAACTCTGAATAAGTGGTCTTGGGGAAATATTATTTTTCTGTAGAACACTGCCATTCTGCTCCAGCCAGAAAAAGCTGGACAAATCCATTGCTTCTTAGACAAACCGAGAGGTTGCCAACAAATAATGTTTCAGATTCCATACCCTATGTGGGTTTGAATCCTGCTGCCAAAGGTAATTTTTAAGTATTTTTCCAATTGCTCTTTGAGCTATGAGGCTTGTCCTTACCTTGGTAAGCCTCTAACCCTACTCACGCAAACTTTTCTTTGCCAAAATATTTTTGGAAGGCCAATTCTGAAGTTGGATAGATCCACACCTCAATGTAAATGAGATGATTGTTCTTCTAAACACTGAAAATCATACGCTTTGGGGCCTGTGGTCTGTATTTTTCTATTTCTAATTAGGACAGCTACCCAAATAAAAGTTCAGCCCGGAGCCTTCATCCTTTGCACATGAGAGAAAAATTGTGAACAGTTCAATTTCAAGTGAAAAACTTTGGAAAGAACTTCATAGTACCTGAGTCAGAAGAGTCTAATGTCCATATATGTACATATATAATGTAACACCCCTAATTTTCATGCAAATTAATTAATAAAATATATGAATTTCTCACCAAGTAGTGGTCAATGGTATATTATTTTTCTGACAAGATAAATTATTTATTGGAAAAAATATATATAGTGGAATTATTTCAAAGGTGACAATTAAATTTGGTTATAGATAATTGGAGATAAGTAATGTCAATTAACCTAGGTGTACTTGAAGACTAAAAGAAGGATGTGAATGTTGGGAAAACTTAATTAATGAAGGAGGTAGACACGTGCAAATGGAGATCAAACAATTCCTTCAATATTCTCAACTTGTCTGACATAAGGAGAGGCCCAAAGAAATAATAATATTACTACCTACTTCTATAAAGCCGCCGGTTGAGAGAAGATAAAGGTGATAGATTAGACAATATGCAATTAATGAATGGGAGAGAGGGAGCACGTGAACAAGGTGAAGGAATCACGTAATTTTTTTTAATGTATTTTCCCAACACAAAGATCCTTATGGGAGGTTAAACAAAAAAAATAAAATAAACTAAAATACTTCCCATATTTTCCTATGTCAGACGTGAGGGAGAGAAAGAGAAGGGAAGAAGTTGCAATTAATGATCTACTTTTAGGTGTATTTATGACCTATGAAATTGATGGAGGAAACAATACATTTTAATTAATCAAGGGAAGAGGGAGTACACACAGATTGAGGCATGGATTGCACACATTTTTATTTTTTCCTCTCCAATTCTTCTCTATGCCCCTCACGTGAAAAAAAAAAAATGCCAAAGGAAGTAGAAATATATATTTCCCCAACATTTCTCATAGAAACTCACGTGAGAGAGAGATAAAATGGAGTAAGGAATTTTTTGCCTCCCATCCCCCAAAAACCGCCGGCTGAGAGTGAGAAAAAGTGAAATGCAATATTTTTTTTCACTTCACACTTCTCTAAAACCACTGCACGTGTGAGAGAGATCAAGAATATAATCATATTTAGCTAGATTTCTCTAGAATGTTGATGAATGCTTGAGAGGTTTATTTAAGGAGCCCAAATCGTGCTTTGTGTTGTTGGTGACGTTGAGGGAAAAAAAAAAAACCAGAAGAGGAGGAGAGTCTAAGTGGGAGACACCACGTGAGCCAAGCAAAACGTCCAAAAAGAAGAAGAAAGATAGAAAAGGGTTCGGAAAGAGCTCCAATAAACATCCAAAAGGAAGGTAAGACTTTTGGGTATTTTGTCAACCTTCTTCTACTTGTTCTTGGGAATCATATTTTTAATGGAAACTCTCTCTTGCTGTGTGAAGGATAAGGCTGAAGGAAGAAAGAAGAAATATTGAAGATTAAAACTTAAGGTGGTAAAATACTAAGAGCAAGTAAGTGATCATTTTAACTACCTTATGATTTTATGGTTGAGAAAGTGGTAGTATCTGTCCCCTACTTTTTTTTGTTCATGAGATGTTCTGATTAATGGATAAAGGGTTGAATAAAAGATTAAACTTAAGGTTTGAGATTTAGGAAGAGGAGTCATTATGATATAAGAGAAAGTTTGGTAGTGGGATTCAAGAGATGTTTTTGGTCAGTCTCAAGCATGTGGAAACTGATTTTATATTTGTGGTGTTTAATGTTTCAACTCGTTAAAAATAGGATTTTCGTGTGGGAGTGAGGGTTTTCTTTTTAAGATTGAGGAAGGCTTCTTTTTGATTCAACAAATAAATTTTTTTCAAAGAAGAGTTACTTATATTTATATATTTTGGTTATTTTAGGATCATTTTGATTCTGTGCATCCGGAGAAAAATCATACTAATAATTTTTTTCAACTACCAGATAGTAACCTTAATCCTCATATGTCTTGTGTTGCCTTGTATGTTTGTTTTTCCATGATTGTGGACCGAGTGTCTCACGAAAAGGGACATGCGTTTATGTGCATTCGGTGTGGTGCGGGTTGAGCCGACTCTTGTGTTTTTCCTAGCGTTGTGGATCGGGGCTTGCTTTGTTGGCGATCTGCGTTTGTTTGTAGGACATGTAGTCCTTCCGCGATTAACACGGTATACTTGGTATGTTGTATTTGTGTTCTTTGGCGTTTGTTCTTGAATGCTCTTGTTTGGTGTTTTCCTAATTATGGTTACATACATGCCTTTGTTTAGGCATTACATATGAGATTAGTGGTTACTCGAGATCCATTTATGAATCCCAGATTTTTGTAGAGCCTTTGGAAGTTCCTTGAGGGCAGATTTTGGAGATAAGGGTAAGGCTAGCTGGGCAGGAGTAGATGGAGTCGTTGGTGGCGGTGGAAATTTATTTTGTGATTTATTTTGAGGTTGGATATTTGTATATTATTTTGGCCTTTTTGGCATTGTTAGATGAATGTATGTCTAACCCTTTGGGGATTATATTTGGTTACTTACTTTTAATTATACCAGTATTGTCTAAAATCCAACCGGGAAATGCTCTGTTGCGATTAAACTCTGATGCGTGGTAATAAATAATAATTATATGATATATGGTAATTATTAAAAAGAATCCCTCTATCCGCCACCCGGGAGGGCGAGGCCGGTAGGGGTGTTACATATAAGCCCTAAATGACATTATTTATAAATTTTATGGCCAGATTCTAATGTCGTTTTTGAATGCGCAATATGTTAGTTGTCACTTAGAGACAGTGATATGTTCAAGATGACTAGGATAATATGAGCAACTGAAATGTCAAACTGTTTATAATAAATGTCAAACTGTTTATAATACTTTTCGTCCCTAAAGACATTAGTTCATGTTAGGAGAAAATACCGCTTTATGTTTTTTCTTGTTTTCCCCTAGAATTTACTTAGCTAACTACAGAAATCAAAATTTATGCACTTGGCTGTGGTTCACAAAAATAGCATATGCTTGAATTGATTCACTTTTTTTGTTTGACTGTACATTCCCTTTTATAGGGGTCCAGCAGGACTGGAGTCACCTTGGTTGCATTTTTGGCCAAATGAAGGTGTTGATGGGGCTGGTCCATCAACTGCAATCAGATCCGTTGGATTAGGAAGGGTTCAAATGATGGTGAGACATCTTGCATCTGTTGGAGAAAATGCTCAGAATGCCCTTGAAGATACTGTCTGGAGCCTTTGGCCCATCAACACTTCTCAGGCTTCCGCAAGTGGTTTACGGATTCCTCCTCCTCATGGGAGGATCCCGGGAGAGCTCTGATAATCTACATATGAGGAATGCCCCACGTTTTGCAAATGATAATCTGGCAAATATAGGCCATGGCTGAGACCGTTCGTGAGGTTCTACCTCATATACCAGATGACGTAATTTTCCAGGTATGGTTTGTCTCATGATGAAGTGTTTTACTATACAAAATTATTGGTTCGTGCAAGTAGTTTTATCTGAGATTTCTGTTGGGAATGCCTGATGGCCATTGAGTGCAGTTTGTAAACCAGCTTTACACTTTAACATGCTTTGGTTTTGGGAACATGCTACGTGTGGCCCACCTTGTGTAAAATTTACTTAATACTTCTATAGTTCTTCTGACTTTCATCCTCATAATAAGATCATCAAGTATTGTTGAAGACGGTTATGTCAGCACATGACCGATTTGATGAAGGAACCTATTCTGGGAAATCATGTAGTGATAATTAAGGGTTTTTGTAACTACCATGCTCGTAATCGGAATTTGTTTTTTGAAAGTAGGCTTTGTATCAGGAAACTCCTCATCCTATCTGATATTGTTATTTTATTTAAGTATGTGGGCCCTATGCATTGTTTGGAGTCTGAAAAATATGAACTGCAATCTTTACAGCTTGTGAATATGAATAGTGCAGCATGCTGTAGATTTTATATAATATCGATTAATTTTCCTGTATTGTTACTAAAATGAAATAAAAAGTGTGGTAAGATGTATAACTGTTTTGCACAAAGCATGTATCTGGTGAAACTCTAAACCTGGTTACTAATACGGTGGAATACTTAAATGTACAATAAGTTAGTGTAATTTGCTTGGATGTCTAATGTTTAATGGGACAATGGTTCCTGGTAAATTCTTGTTTAAGATTATTGCTTGTCTAGTTGTCTTAATATGTACGTATTAGAATCTGAAGATTTAGAGATACTGCAGGACTTACGGCGGACAAATTCTGTGTCAATTACAATGAATAATCTTCTCCAAATGTGATAATTGTGTGATATTTTGGAATTGAATCGGAGAAAGTCATGGCCAGTTTTTGTCTCTCATGACCCTTTCGTCGTCTCTCTCTCAAGCGGAACTATAAATTTGCTGGAGATAGTTGAGGAGGGATGTGATGTTTCTGCATATATGTTAAGTATAGGGAGATTTGAAGTCAATCTCTTGAATTTAATTAAGACGAAATAAAGAGGGAGGAAGATGGAAAAAAAGAGGGGGATCTATTTGGATATTTGTGGTTATTTTCTCTATTTAATTAAGGTGAAGCTCATATTTTTTAAAAAAATCTCAAGGATGCTTGTAACTTTAGGTTTTTAGGGTTACCAATGTCGTTGGAAATTTATAGGCTACATTTTTTGTATATAGGATCAGCAAATATACCCAAGAAAGATTGGATAAGTATAGGTTTTGTTCCTTCCTCTTTTTTCTTGCATTAATAAAATTGAGTGTGATTCTTCCATTATGCCAAATTGGGTGTTTATTCATTTTATTTTTTTGTCTGATAAATATCTTTCAACTTAAGTCTAGTTTGATTCCCAAACGAATCACTTGAGATCTCAAGAGTAAAATGAGTACATTGAAGCACTAAGCTCCCTGATAAAGTAGATAATGTAGATTTTGAGTCATGATAAATGATACTCGGGCCTCTTTGACAAGAGGGAAAGGGAGGCGAGGAAAAAAATTTAGCTGAATTAAAAAAAATAGGAGAAGATAATATGTAAATAAAAAAAATAAGAAAAATTAAAAACTTTCAATCCCACTTTTCTAATTTTTTTTAGATCTAACTCCTGGAAATTTCTCTCCCCTCCAAATCCCCCATACCAAACAACCTTTAAGAGATAGAATAATTTTATGCATTACGTTAGTTTTTCGTCACGTGATAAATCATATTAGCCTAACACTCTTTTCATTTTTGTTCTCATCCCATTGAAAATCTGGTCCCCCAACTAAACAATACTAATCTTCTGTTAAATATTTTTCAACTAGGTTTAAAATTCTACTTTTCATTTTACAAAAACTTTGATATGGTTATCTGATTGATTAAGGAAAATTTGAATATTACCCTCCAATTCAGGATAGTTCTTCTAAAAGTGTTTTCCTTTGTTTTTAGTTGCCAAGTATTGTTTTTTTTTTTTTTTTAAAAAAAAAGTATACTGTTAAATAGTTTTCCTTAACTTTAGATACAGTATCTGTTTAGTTACTCAAAATGGGGTTATGGTTTCACACCATTGGACCAAAAAAAAATAAAAAATAAAAAATAAAAATAAAAATCCTAATAAATGATAACATTGTTTAATAATTTGAAATTGGGAGAATCTCATATAAAGGCGGTTAAAATATGAAAATCTTATATAAAGCTGATAAATTGAACAAATCTTAAATTGGGTCAATGACCCAATCTAGAATATTTAAATGTTGATTACTTTTCAATAATACCCCCAACCCATAAATCAAAGAAAATAAAATGCCTCCAATAATCTTTATTTTATTGGGCCAACAAATTCTTATTCTTAATTCTTAATATATTTAAATTCTCATCGGGAATCTTTCCCTGACGAAACAGACGAGAAGTCTGGGGACCAGCTTCCGGTGAGTTTCCCTTTTAATTGTCACGACCTTTCCTCCATCCTAAAAAATAGCTTGGATTTATAGCGTAATTGTATGGAAGACTTCTCTTTTCCAATTTTTGTATTGGACGTTTTTAATAATTCAAAATCTTAAGAACAAGTGAAGAAAATCGACTCACATCTGCCATGCCGAAAGGATGAAGACTGAGGCAAAGAGGACACGACACAGAAAGTGATCACAAAAATGTTGCACTAATATGCTATACTACCTCCAGCGCACATTAATTAAACGGGATCAAGGAATGGAGATTTAATATTAGAACCAATTTGTTGTAGTCTTTTTGTCGATTTTCTGACAGTATTGTGGCCTCTAATGAATGTTAGGGTTCTTCCGTAATGCATAAACAATACTGTTTTGTCCCCAATTTTTCCTTTTTTTTCTTAATAACTAAAAAGGGATATAGATGTAATTTGGTCCAAATTCTAAATCCCTAATTATGTTGCATAACCTAATTAATAATTTGTTAAATTTAGTAATTCAAATTAGAATTTAGGTAATTCAACCGTCTTTTATATAGGATTCTCCCTTTGAAATTTATATGTTAAAATTTGACAGTTTTTTGTCAAAAATTGAAGGACAAGCGATTTGACAGTTATATTTCAAAATTTGACGATGAAATAATTTTAAAAAGTTATTGTTAAATACTATATATCAGTGTCAAGTTTTGGCAAAAATAAAACCCACTTATATATATATATATATTCTTCATTGCAAAATTTATTATTAAAAGGATATTCAAATTCTTGAGCAAATGCAACTTCTTTTTTTCTTTCAGTTGTGCGATTTTTTTTTTTTTTTTTTTTGCACTTAATTGAAAATATATTACATACTGATGTAGTTGCATCTATTGGGCCTTTTGTTTGGGTTGGCGGTAGGAGCGGTGGCTTAAAAGCTATCTGACTTTTATAAAAGCCAGGTAGGAAAAAGTCAGGTTGAAAAAGTCAAGTTGTGTTTGGATTGCTAGTCTGACTTTTTGCAGAAGTAGCTTTTTTCTCAATGATGAGTGTTTGGATTATTATTTGAAAAGTCAGTTAAAATGGAAAATAACTGAAAAAGGCATGAATCATATTAAATACTACTATACATATTACTTGTATATATTAGGATAATAAAAATTGTAATTTCAATTTTAATTTGGACAAAAGTTAAGTGATTATTAAATAAATTAATAAACAATAAAGTCCTTAATTAAATATATTTAATGGATAAAGTTAAATTGTTTATAAAATAAAATGCATACAAATAATACATTAAGTTCTCCTATTGCTATGGCGGACAAGTTTTTCTCTGATTTTATCACGAAGATGATTCATAATGTATCAGAAAATGCCCTAGGATCTTTTTTGACATGTGATTTTTGTAAAAAATCTTTTTTGACAACTTTTTTTATTACTTAGGCCTTGAAGGAGATTTTCCCAATTATCAATTATCGACTTAAGAACCGGTAGCCACGTGGGATTGGCGGGGAGCCGACTTTCTTCTTTGTCGATTATCTCTTGCTCGATTCATCTTCAACAGTGGTGGAAGAAGACAAATAGTGTTTTTATTCTCTTTCCTTTCTCCTATTTTATATTTGAGAGACTGATTGAAAGAGAGCACAGGCTGGAGGGGATGGAGATTTTTTTTTTTGACATAATGGAGGGGATGGAGATTAGCACGGGCTGGAGGCTGGAGGTTCAGTGCGTTGGAATAAGCTTGGATTTCAGGCGTCCAATAAGTCCAGTTGCTTTTTTGTAAATGGAAAAAGTTCATCTAACCTACTGATCCAGCCAAACACTCATCATTGGGTTTTTTTTTTCATTGGTCCATTAGCTTAAAAGTCACTGAGTTTTTTTCACTAAAATGCTGATAAATAAGTTGACCCAAACAAGCCCATTAAAAGTAAGTTATTTAATTGTTTGTAGTGTCGGCTCATCTTGATGCTCTCACCCAGATATCGAGATATGAGGTCTCATATCGGTTAGGGAAGTAAACGAAAGATGAATTATAAGAGTCTGTATACTTTTTCTTTGACGTGTTTTAAAGGTGGAAGGGCCCCGAATCGAACGATATCACCAACGATGTACAGAGATGTTACAATTTATATCATTTTACAAAAACTTTGATATGATTATTTCATTTACTTAAATTTGAGAATTGCCGTCCAATTGAGGGTAGTTCTTCTAAAAGTGTTTTCTTTTGTTTTTTTGGCTGTACGTGTTGTTTTTTAAAAAAAAATAAAAAGTAAAAGCATACCTTAGCATGTTAAATATTTTTCATTAACTTGATATTTGGTCTTAGCATGTCAAATATTTTTCCTTAACTTTATATTTGGTTAGAAATTTAAAATGTGCTTATAGTTTCACACCGTTGGGACAAAAAGAATCTAAATTTCTAATTAATGATAGCATTATTTAATAATTTGACATTAATAAAGAGCCGACAATCTCAATATTTAATGACTTTTTTTTTTCATATTGTCCTTCATAAATCATTTATATGGCATTAAATAAAAGGGGGCCTTTTTTCATTCTCTCTCTATGTTTTCTTTTATAGTTTTACTATTCTACATTCTCATGTTTACTTTCCCAGTTTCCCTCACTTATTGATATTTTCTTTCTCTTACTTGCCTCCTCATACATACTTATTAATTTTAATAAATTTTAACCATTTTCTTAAATAGCATAATATGGTTACTGAACCTTTGTAAAGAGGACAAGAGGGAACATAACGTGCAAGATGAAAAATACTTACACATATGTGAAAACAAAAAATTTGCATTTGCTCGAGAACTTGGGACTTTAGGTACTTTTTAAAAATAACTTTTGCAATGGAGAATTTACATATGAGTTTAATGTTTTTGTTCTTGCTGAGAAACATTTTTTTCGTCACATTTCACATAAAAGTGAGTGGGTCCCAATAATATTTTCTCTCTCTTATCTTTACAATAGGACCTATTCACTTTTATGTGAGTGTGTCGGACAAAATGTTTCTCCAAGAAAAAAGCGAAACATTAAACCCTTTATATATATAGATATATATATATATATATATATAATTTTGGTTAAAAATTAAATATTTAAAAGACTAAAATGTAAATTCAGTTTTATTTTTAGATTAAAATATTTTTAAAATTCATTAAATGAAATAAGATTATTAATTACTTTAATACTGGTATTCTAAAATTTAATATTGATATTTGAAATTGGACACTTTTTTGCCAAAGTCTGATCGATCGACAAATAACACATCAATATTTACCAATAATATTCTCAATTTATTTTACCGTCAAATTTTGATATATACGCGTCAAAACCAAATTAAATTTGTAAAATACTAAAATATAAATTCAATCTTATTTTTAGATTATTATATTTTTAAAATTCAGTAAATGACATAAGATTATTAATTACTTTAATGCTGGTATTCTAAAATTTAATATCAAGATTGCGCCAAAGTTTGACACTAACACATCAATATTTAACAATGATTTTCTAAAATTAATTTATCGTCAAATTTTGACATATAAGTGTCAAATTACTTATTCTTTAATATTTTGAGAAAACTATCAAATTTTTATAAAAAGAACAAAGTCAATTCAAATTTCGGATTATTAAAAAAAGACTAAAAAGAGATGCATCCACTAAAAATAAGTTATATTTTTTTTCCAGTTAAAGTATGTCACACATTTTGGTCCTTAAATAAATTCAATATATTTGGATGATAAATTTTGGAATGGGAATTGTTTTAGCAATTTTTCCTATTTTTTAATTTAATGGTTTGTAACGTCGGGTCCGGATACCGGACACCGGTGTGAGGGCAAATGCTATAGGTTTACCCTAATCACTGCGTTTGTCGGAGGAGGAAGCTCGCAGAACGTTCCTCCCCTCGTAGCTACTTTCTGTCGCTCGTTTCGGTCGAAGAGATACTGGTGAAATAGAGGATGGTGAAGAAGGATTACAAGAGGCTAAAAGGATGTCAGAGCTTCAAGCAACGATTAGTTCTTGCCACTCTCTCTGGTACTTCGATTATTATCGAGGATATTCGCGCAGATGAGACTTTCCCGGGTCTTCTGAAACACGAGGTCTCTTTTCTTCGTTTGCTTGAGAAAATCTGTGATGGTTGCTATGTCGAAATCAGCGAAGCTGGTAATTTCAGTTTCTCTGTTGGCTCATATGATTTTATTCTTCTTTAAAAATAAAAAATAAAAAAAATAAAAAATTCTGGGCATAATTCATTCAACTTGCCATGTGGGGGCTGAATTGGGTTTTGTTTGTGGATAGCTACTAAATTAAAGTATAGGACTGGGATTGTCATGGGTAGGAAGAGTCTTGCGCGTGACTGTGGTGTTAATCGTTCCATTGGTTATTTCTTGGAACCGCTGCTCGTTCTTTTGTGATATGATCTCTTATGATCACGTATGGTTTTTGTAAAGTTTTCAGGAGGTTTTAGGATAAGTGATGAAATTATGTGTGTTACTTTGATTGGCAAACTTCTTGGCAATTGGGTGCTAGTTGATGCTAATACATATGAGACAAGTAGGTAATTTGATTTATATATGTAATATTGTGACATTATGTCCTATGAGTGCATAATTGTTATGGGGCACTAGTTGACAGAATGTAATAAAGAAAATGGTTAGATAGTTAATATTTCCTTTGTTAATTGGTTAATTGTATTTAACTTAGCTATAGTTTGTTTGTAACTTAGTTAGAGCTGGTTAGTTGTATTTCCATTATTAGTTGTAACTGATTCAGTAGGTCCCACGCATAGTCAGAGAGTTGGAGACTATATGAGCAAATGTATACTGTACACAATTCATATATTCAGAAATTCTTTTCTCAGTTTCATCTCTCCTCTCGAACTTCCCTTTCCCTTTCCCGAAGGCTCACGACTCAGATCATCTGTGTTCGATCTGAGGTCGTCTCATGGTATCAGAGCACGATCGGTAACAATGGCTGACTCTTCATCAGCTGCCAGCGGTACGGCGGCTCGATCGCTGTCCGACGGTACGGCGGCTCGATCGCTGTCCGATACGCCTCCAAATGCTTCCAGCCCCTATTACCTTCATCCTAACGAAAATCCAGCACTGGTGTTGGTTAGTCCAGTTCTCACAGGTCCGAACTATCATTCTTGGTCCAGATCCATGCGAGTGGCGCTTCAATCGAAGAATAAACTTGTCTTCGTGGATGGTACGATTCCAGCACCTGCGATTTCTCACTCGACCTATTCTTCTTGGCTACAGTGCAACACGATGGTGTGTTCGTGGCTTACAAGATCACTCTCGCCGACGATTGCACAGAGTATTCTGTGGTTGGATAAAGCCTGTGATGTTTGGATTGATCTTAAGGAAATATTAACTATCTAACCATTTTCTTTTCTTGCATTACGTACTTTACATCAAGAATTTCCTTTTATTTCTTGTCGTTCTAGCTCATTTCCCTGTGATGTATGTCATATGGCCAAACAAAAGAGGTTACAATTCCCTGTAAGCACGTCTTTGAGCAATAGCATTTTTTCTTTAATACATACAGACACTTGGGGCCCTTTTGCTGTCACTTCTCTTCGTGGTTTTAAATACTTTTTAACTATTGTTGATGATTTTAGTCGATATACTTGGGTTTTTCCAATGAAATCTAAATCTGAGGTTAGAGTTCATCTTCAAAACTTTATTCTTATGATTGAAACTCAACACAATACAAGGGTCCAGATTCTTCGATCTGATAATGGCCTAGAATTTTTTATGGATTCATTTTACAAGTCTAAAGGAATCATTCACCAAACTTCTTGTATTGAAACTCCTCAGCAAAATGGCATTGTTGAACACAAACATCAGCACATTTTAAATGTTGCACGTGCTCTTTTATTTCAAGCTAAACTTCCCAAGTTATATTGGTGTTTTGCTATTAATCATGCTGTTTTTCTCATTAACCATTTACCTTCTCCTATTATCCAGAATTCTACTCCCTTTACCTTAATGTTCAGCAAATCACCTTCTTATTCTGATTTAAAGGTATTTAGTTGTTTATGCTATGCTTCAACTATTTCTGCACATAGATCCAAATTTGACCCCCAAGGGCTTCCAAATGTGTGTTTCTTGGTTTTCCTAACCATACTAAAGGTTATTTGCTTTTAAATCTTCACACTAATGCTATTTTTATCTCTAGAGATGTTCTTTTTTATGAATCCTCTTTTCCTTATCCTATGCATACATCATCTGCCATCACTGATGCCTCTCTACCTCTACTTGCTGCTACTTCTCATCTTTCTTTTCCTTGTTCGGTTCCATCCTCTTCTTCACCGATTCTGTTCCTCTTCCTTCCTCCTCGTTTCTTCTTTCCCTTCGCCTTCTCCAACACTTGTTTCGATCCACCTAATTCGACCAACTTTGATTATGTTTCTTCTCATTCTGTTACACTGAATCTGCCCCTCTTCGTGTTTCTACTAGGCCACATAAACCTCCCCCTTATTTGCGGGATTATTATTGCTCGGCCCTCACTACTTCAGCTGCTCCCTTTTCTTAGGAGACAAGTATCCATTCTTTTCATCTCTTTCTTCTTCATTTTCTCCCTCTTACAAAAATTTTTGTCTTACTCTTTCTTGTGATGATATTCCTACTACTTACCGTCAAGCTTCCAAATTTAAACCCTGGCGTGACGCTATGGATGCTGAAATTTCTGCTCTTGAACAGAATAAGACTTGGATCCTCACTCATTTGCCTCTAGGAAACAACCAATTGGTTGCAAATGGGTTTTTACCAAAAAGTACAAATCGATGGTACCCTTGATCAAGTACAAGGCAAGGTTAGTTGCTAAAGGCTTTACTCAAACTGAGGGTATTGATTTTTTTGATACATTCTCCCCTGTTGTTAAAATGACTACGGTTCGGTTATTACTTGCTCTTGCTTTCGCTAATAAATGGCATATTCAGCAACTTGATGTGAATAATGCTTTTCTCCATGGGGATTTAAATGAGGAAGTTTACATGGTTTTGCCTCCGGGATTTTACTCTTCTGATTCTTCTTTGGTTTGTCGGCTGCAAAAATCACTTTATGGCTTAAATAGGCTAGTAGGCAATGGTTTCAGAAATTGTCTTCTGCTCTTCTTTCCTCTGGTTATGTTGCTTCCAAGGCTGATCATTCCTTGTTTGTTAAGTTTTCTGGTTCTGGTTTTACTGCCCTATTGGTTTATGTTGATGATATACTTTTAATTGGGAATGATATGTCTGAAATTAATACTGTGAAGCATAATCTTGATCATCTTTTCAAAATCAAGGATCTTGGTTCAGTACGCTACTTCCTTGTCTTGAAATTGCTCGTAATAATTCTGGAATTTCTGTTTGCTAGAGAAAGTTTGTCCTGGATTTGCTTACTGAAACAGGTTACCTTGATTGCAAGCCTGCCTCCACTCCTATGGATAACAAGGTCAAGTTAAGTCTTCATTCTGGTACTCCCTTGTCTGATTTGTATTCCTATCGCAAGCTTGTTGGTAGACTTCTTTACTTGACCACCACCCGGCCGGACATTGCCTTTGTTACTCAACAATTAAGTCAGTTTTTGGCAACTCCTACTGATCTTCATCTCAAAGCAGCTCACAGAGTCCTTCGCTACCTGAAATCTACTCCTTCCAAGGGTCTGTTCTTCCCTTCTACTTCTGATTTTTCCTTAAAGGGGTTTAGTGATAGTGATTGGGCTGCTTGTCTTGACTCTAGAAGGTCTATTACTGGTTATTGTATCCTTTTAGATCATGCTCTTATTTCCTGGAAATCCAAGAAGCAAAGTACTGTTTCTATGTCTTCTTGTGAAGCTGAGTATCGTGCCCTCGCTATGACATCTTGTGATATTCAGTGGCTTTTATATTTGTTAGATGATCTACACATCTCTCGGTCACAGCCTGCTCTGTTGTATTGTGACAACCAATCAGCACTTCAATTGCCTCCAATCCTACATTTCATGCTCGCACCAAACATATTGAGTTGGACTGTCATCTCATTCATGATAAGGTTCAGCAGGGCATCATTCGGTTACTACCTATTCGCTCTCACAATCAGCTTGCTGATCCTTTTACTAAACCACTTAGTAATAGCCCATTTCATTCTCTTGTTTCCAAGCTGGGCATGATTGATATCCCTGCTCCAGCTTGTGGGGGGCTGACAGAATGTAATAAAGAAAATGGTTAGATAGTTAATATTTCCTTTGTTAATTGGTTAATTGTATTTAACTTAGTTATAGTTTGTTTGTAACTTAGTTAGAGCTGGTTAGTTGTATTTCCATTATTAGTTGTAACTGATTCGATGGGTCCCACGCATAGTCAGAGAGTTGGAGACTATATGAGCAAATGTATACTGTACACAATTCATATATTCAGAAATTCTTTTCTCAGTTTCATCTCTCCTCTCGAACTTCCCTTTCCCTTTCCCGAAGGCTCACGACTCAGATCATCGGTGTTCGATCTGAGGTCGTCTCACTAGTCAAACTTATACTGGTAGCTATTAATTTCAGTTCCTCGGCTCTTGATGATGGTTGCGTGATATGCTGTTATATTTGACTCATGAGTTGCTATCTTCCTATATTACAGGGACAAATGTTAACTTGATTTTTTTTCTTTTAAAAAATAATACATACATGAACTAAATATACAATTCAATGCAACAAGGATGGGATATGACCAGATGATCTGTTAGTTATAACTGTTCATCATTATGTTATCAGGAATTACAAATGATTCTAAGGATCCATCAGTTGATACTTTCCGCTCTACCACTTTGCACATATTGAAACGCTTTGGAGTCCCTTCTGAACTATTGGATCTTAAAATAGAGTCTCGTGGAGTTCCTCCACATGGTGGTGGGGAAGTTGTTTTGTCTGTGCCTATTGTTCTGAGTCTAACTGTGACTACCCAAATTTATTGCTAATTTATAATTATATAACTTTATTTGTGATCTTACATATTTGTCCTAGCAAGCAGTTTTCTGGACTGATGAGGGCATGGTTAAGAGGATTAGAGGGAGTTACACTTTCTTCTAGAGTGTCTTCTCAGTTTGAACATAGCATGATTCATGCTGCCCGTGGAATCTTCAATTGTCTACTCCCAGATGTACACATTTTTACAGATCACAAAGCTTGTCCACAGGCTGGAAAGTATGATTTCTTTCATTCAGTATATAATTAACCTTACATTTTGTTAATATATTTGTTATTTGTTAGGCATTTGAGAAATCCCAAGTTTTATTTGTTTTTGGGTGATTTGTCCTCTTAATAACACAGGTCACCTGGATATGGGATTTTGCTTGTTGCGGAAACTACTTCTGGTTGCTTCATTTCTGTCGACATTGCTGTTTCTCGATATCATGCTGAAGAAACTTCTGACTTCACAGATGACGAGAAGAAAGGCCCGATACCCACAGAAGACGTTGGTCAGCAAACAACTTATGCTTTACTTCAGGAGATCCAGTAGGGCAGAGTTGTGGACAAAACGCATCAGGTCTGATTTCTTAATTGCACTGGCCCTTTTTAATCTTTCTGGACAATCTTTTTTGTTATTTGGCTTGAAGTTCTGAGAAATGAAACATTTGAACGGTTAGTTGCTAATAAAAGTCAATGGCATTGTTCGATCTACCTAGCTAATCTTACTAAATGGAATAAGGCTGCTCGTTGTTGTTGCTTTAACCTTTCTTCTTCTATTTGCTTGGAATGGACCATCCTTTGATTCTGTAACATTGTTCTTTGATGTGCAGTTCTTGTTGTTTCTTCTCTGGGCACTGTGTCCACAAGATGCTTCCTAGATTCATGTGGGGCAGCTATCCCAGCATTGTTGGAGGCCACTTGTGACTTGTGGGCAGGTACAACATTGGCCGCATTTGCAATCTCATGTGGGCTATGGGTTGCACAAGAAATAACACAAAGAATAAAGTCAAATTCATTGAATCTTAGATATGTCTAAGATTTAATGAATCAACGTTTAATCTAGGATATATATATATATATATATATATAAAACTTCGAAAATAATAATAATATTATTATTTATATAAATAATATTATTATTATATAGTATTTAATTTATTTGATAAATTAAATAACTAAAACAAATAGAAATATCGTATCTCGATTTAATTTCGAAGAAGAGATATCGTGTATCAAATTTAATTTAAATTGAGATATTGTATCTGATTTAATTAAATAGATAGATATCATATCTGATTTAATTTATAAAGATAAATTAAATCGGCTAGCTTTTAATTTGGATTAAATAAATAGATTAGATTAGATCTGTTGAATAGATTTAATTAATATTATTTTAATCAAATTCGAATTTCAAAATCAATCGAGATTAATTTTGAATATTTTAATACGGCTCATTAGGGTTTGGAAAAACCCTATAAGATAATAATCAAGTCGTATTAAAAGTAGCGCCAAAGAGAAACCCTAGAGAAAGAGAAGAGGCGAAAAACGTGAAAGTGCTAGCATTTGTTATGCGTGTTGGAGTTCTATTCGGTGTGGATCTTGGTAAAGGGAGTTGATTTACTCGATTCGGCTCCAGGTGATCGTATCGAACAAGATGCACATGAATAAGAAAGATGCGGTCTGCCGACTACCATAGTTTAAAGCGTCATTGATAGATCCTCCTATAGGATTCGTAATTTTATTGGATATATTCCTTCCATTGCGTAATACGAATCCCAACGGTTGTTAGATTTAAAGTATATTGCATATTTATTGAGTGTTCTACATCATCTAAACAATATAATGTTCCGTTTCTAATTATTATTAATCTTCTTTACATTACAGACTATGTTCTTGTGTTGGATTACTAATAGACACACCTAAAGATGTGGAGATACATATATATATATATATATATATATATATCCTCACTCACATGAACTAGAAGTCTGTGCTTCTTATCTAGAGACCATTAAGCTTACTAATACAAGTTCATCATGTTCTATAAGAATGAGATGAGAGAGAGAGAGGCAACAACAATGCAAAACTCATGCAGCCATGGTTAGCAAATTATATACATTGTGATTTGCTTTTATTTGAGAATCAACTTCCATTTTTCTTTATTGAGGAGTTGTTCAATAAAGCTTCCCCTATAACCATATAACCATCGCTGTTGCCTCCCTTCATTTCTTGGGCTCACATATGACTATTTTAAGTATCATAACATGCAAGAATTAAAGTATGATCCTGATGCTAAGATAAAGCATATTTCATAGATCTCCTTAGATTGTTTTACTTGCAAGGAAACATGTCTGAAAGGCAATCAATACTAAAGGATAGAAGACATGTTCTTTCATACAATGCTAATGCATTGCAAGAAGCAGGCATAGAGTTGAGAAGTGTCTGTTAGACTTAAAATTTTCAGGATATACTCTTGAAATCCCACAGATTGTGGTGGATGATAACACTAAACTTTTGTTTTGTAACATGATAGCATTAGAATGGTGTCACTATCCTTATGTTGGTTACATTACTGACTATTCCATTGTATTGGAACCGGATGAAGGCAACTCTAAGATATGATTATTGTCGTACACCTTGGCAAACTGTTGCTTCTATTGCTGCAATTGTACTCCTCTTTCTCACTATTGTTCAATGTTCAAACTGTATTTTCTATCCTCCAAGTAGTGAATTAAATTTACAGACTTTGTATAATATTGGAGTTTGCTTATCGTGTCTATAAACTTTGTTATAACTCGGATTGTACTCGTAACTAGTGAAGCAATTTCTTGTTCCAAGATTTGATGAAATAGAATTTATGCATGGCCTTGTAGCCTCAGGCACAATATCTTTTTTTTTTTTTCCTTTTCAATTTTTGTGGCCATCAAATAAATCCGATGGAAGATCCATATTAGTGTGTATCTTGAGCATAATTAAAAAAAGAAAAGGATAGGACTAATCAAAGAGACGGGGGAGGTTATTCATATATACATGCTTATGGCCATCCTTTTTTTTTTTTTTTTTTTTTTGATTTTTTAACAGGCTTAAAAAAATGCACACAGTAATTAATGAACAAGAAAACTGTATATTGATACTTTATATGAATATTTATATTTATAAGAATGAGCATTATATTGCTGATTCAAACCGGATAAGGAGAACGTGATGTGATCATTGGTGTCAAAGCAATGATTCAAGATACAGAAGATGGTCTATTAATAATACCAAGATAGCATGTTTGGTATGAGAATTGGGTTTATAAAATTTAAATAACGAAAATATGTTAGATAAAAAAGTAAGAAAAAATTAATTAAAAACTCATTTAATTTCTCTAATTTTTTTTTTTTTTAAAAAAAAATTCAACTCAAAATTTTGCCTCCGCTTCCTTCCAAATTTCTCATACCAAACAGCCCACTAAAGGCCTATTTGGTAGGCAGTTTCGGTGAGAAGGGAAAGGAAAATTAACAAGTACCTCCGTTTGGTACTCATTTTGGACAAATCTTTTCGGGAACTCAAGTTCCCGGGCCCACCAATCTTCTCTTATATGTGGGAAGATCAGATCCCACCAAAATTGGTGGAATCTCAAATTCCCATGTCACTGTTTACATTTTTTTGACAAATTTACCCCTCAAATTTGAATTTAGTAGGAAATTTTGGTGGCAATTTAAAAAGATTCATGCTGATTTGTTCAAATGCAATTAAAATGCTCCAAATAATATTGTACATGTATGTAGATGAAAGATTGAAAAATGGTAAATATGTAATTAATATCAAATGTTTCTTCTTTCTAACCCTAATTTCAATTTCAGCCTCATTCTCATCCATCTCACTCCACGCTTAGTCTGCACTCAGCCTCGTCGATCTTGTCTCAGTCTCAGCCACTTGTGGTGGTTCAGCGTTCGGCCGCCGCTCGCCGCTCTCACATTCGGCCGCTCCTCGCTCTCACACTCACTCTCAGCCTCTCACGGTGTCTAATCACAGCCGAGCAGTATGCTTCTCTTGTTATCTCTCGCCTTCTTCTTCTCTTGCGTCTTCCCATCTCGTTTATCCCTTTCCCTTTTTATTCTGTGTGTTTTCCGGTGATACCTCACTGATCTCACGATGAATAAGATGAAAGGGGTTTTTCCTATGGAGCCTCCGTATGCTTCGTATGAAGATCATAGGGCAAGGCTTCGGCATCAGAGCCTATTGCAGGACTACGAAGAGTCGCTCATGGTAAATTTTTCATCTCGTTTTTTAGGATTCGAGAATTTCGTTAGGATTTCGTTAGATCTGGTGGTTCTTGGCATCTGGTTTCATGTTTATTAATTTAATGTTATATTTTTCATCTCGTTTGTTTTTTGGTGTCTATCGAGTAGGCAGATCCGCAGGCATAGCATGGACAATATTCCTGAATCTATTCATCACTCGGTACGTCATTTCATTACCTACTGTTCTATGTTTTATCGAATTGGTGCGAATTCTTCTATCGAAGTCTCTGAAATTTTGACTTTATTTTTCTTCATCGTTCTTTTTCGGTTATTCCCTGAGTTCACCAGAAGTTGCTAAACTTGAAATGCAAACAACGATCTTACATTCAGATACAATTTTGGCACTTCGAATAATGCGAGCTCAGTTTCCGCACATTGAGAAGGTTAGAGACTAATAGAGTTGGTTCTTCTGATTAAAATGAATTATTCGAGAAATGCACAGAAGTGAAGAAAAAGCTGATATATTCTTTCGAATAATTTGTACACTGTTGATTTCTTTGAAATGCGGATTAGTTCTTTTATCACTATGGGCAGTGGCGGAGTAGGAATTTATATTTGTGGGTGAACAATTTGTGTGAAATTTTTTTTTTTTAAGGAAAATTTTAAATGCATTAAAAATCAAATGAATATAGATAAGAAAAGAAAAGAAAACTCCTTTCAATGGGTTCTAAGCAAATTAGATGTGCATAAAATAGCATCAGTATCTACCATCAAATCAGCAATAAACTATGAATTTTCTAAATCCTAACAAATTTCATCCGATGTCAAGAGGCACAAATTATCTATCACACTACGTAAGACAAAAATTGGAGAATTTTACATAAAACCAAAGTTTCAACCACCAAACTCATTACAATTTTAAATAAAGCTAATCAATGAAACTAGACTACTCAATGATTTCGAATTAAAAAAACTATCTTTGTCGGTTTAACCAAATTACAAAAATCTTTTCTTGTTGATAGTGGTGGTTATAAAAAATATATCTTTCTGCTATTTTGAAATCACAAATAAAACTATTTTGGTATTTTTATAAGGATTAAAAGCTTGGGAAAATAATAAGAAATGAAAAAGGGGTGTTTTTTTTTTTTTTTTTTTTTTTTGGTTTAGAGATGAGGGAGTATATATACCAGGCTGGAACTCACAACCCCCAAGAATCAATGAAGAATGACCCAAAAGGCTGCGAGGGAGACTGGGAGAGTGGTAAAAAGAACAAAAAAAAGCACGTGTTCCCATGAGTAAAACTTGGGGAAAAAATTAGGAAATGAAAGGGGTCCAACGGCTCGAACCAGTGACTTCCTATTTAGCAATCAATTGCTTTACCACCGAGCTACGGGTCCATTATTAGATATCATAGCTAAATAATATATATATTTCAAAATTTTATGGGTGCACTTGCACCCAAAGACACAAGTGTGGCTCCGCCACTGGTTATGGGTATTTACATTTTCTAAAATTTTATGATTTGCTTTTGCAGCTTTCGGTTCAGCCGTTTATTTTGAAATTACAATCGTATAGCAGTGTCAAGGACCGAACCCAGCTGGATAGGGACTTAGAGGTGCAGTTCTTTATCCACTCAAGTCTCCGAAACTCTCATGTATCTCTCCAGGAACAAAAGTGTAGCTTTTTACCTTGCAATTATTGAGCATAAGAATTTCATCTAAAACAATTGTGCCTGGCGAGCGCTTCTTTTCTAATTCTTTATTTACGTGCAAATAATTGTGACAATTACACACACACCTTTCAACATGATACAAAAAAGTCTGTGAGTTGTACTTGCATATGAACAGCCTATAATTTGAAGTTGTTCAAACCATTAAAATTGCAAATTAGTGCTAACGACCTAAAGCAAGGGAGGTTTTTGGGTTAGAATTTGTAGAATTGATGAGAGGTTGAAATATAATTTGGAACTAGAAGGGATGTGATCTGATGTGTTGTGAGTTGGTGTCTTAAGAATGTTAGGGTGGTCAGTGTAATTTACTTTTGCAATGAATGATACTAAATCAATGTTGTGTCTTTAGTTTTGTGTCCTTAATGATTTTTTGGAGTTCTGTTATTTGTGTAAGAAGCATAGACGTACACCTCAAACAAGGAGCTTTGTCCATTTCTAAGTCCTGCGTTTACATGTTAATTTATTTTAAAATGGAATTGTGTTGTTTGATGAATTACGTTTTGGCATGTCACAATAATGAGCTGCCATTTCAGAATCTTCTATATGGATCTTGTTGGAAGTCTTATCTTTTATCATAGTCATGGAGCTTGATTCAGTTGTGAAATCCTTAGAGTATTTTAACTTTATGAAATAGGGAAGATATACATAGGTAGACATAACATTCCATGAGAGATGGGTGGTCTGCACTTCTATTCAAAGACTTGAACAATATTAAGCTAAGTCGGTATGTAATTAACCTTTTACGCAATGTAGCTTCCTTTCCAGCCATAAGTCCTTCAATATGGTGTTTGAGTTGATAGTGGCCCGGGAGTTTCAATCACATAGACAATTGATTAATAGAGATGGGTGGCTTGCTATTCTAGAAAGAAGAATTAGCTATGGCCGACCAATTGGTCTCTTAAAATCATATGCATACATCTGACAGGAATTGTTTGAACCAACGTAACATCAGCCTCAGGAGGATCATCATGGCCCTGCTTAGCCATATAGTCCGCGCATGAAATAGTGTCTCGTGGACAGTAATGGAGCTCCACGTCCCGGCCCTCGAAGAGGAGGTCCCTAGTCACCCCTATAATGTCTCTGAGGGGATGATCGCTGCCCGAATCCCTCATCAGGATGTTGATGGCGTCAAGCGAATCGAGTAAGCGATGATTTTCGAAAGCCCATACGAAGACAGATTCTTAAACCGAACATAATAGCATGAATCTACGCTGATGTGAGAATGAAGACCCGGGGACTTATGAAATCCCATCAAGCAATGGCCCTGAGAATCTTTGATCACTCCTCCGCAAGCCGCGTGATGCTGGTGGCGTACAAATCCATCGACGTCAATGCGGACTGCATTTGCAGGCGGCGGTGTCCAGGACCTTTCCTCATTCTGTGAATTTGGAAAATTTGATGAGTTAGGGTTTGATTAACGAGAATTTTCCATCGAGAAGATAGTTTAGGGTATGAATTATCTCCTGGAATCCGTTTTTCGCCTTGAAAGAGGAATTTGCATCTTGATGTCCAAAGAATCCAAGCACCCCAAGGAAAAGATTCTTGACCATTTGAAATCTGAAGCCGAGTCCTTTCGGGATTGCGGTTGGAGTTGGAGTTCCATCGAGCCAAGCACGCAAATTACCACCCAAAAAGCTGAGCAAAGTAATTAGATTGCGAAGTTGTTTCCGAAGTTCTTTGCTGTCGAGTCCCTTATCACATGAGTCACACTTTCCTCCGTATTACAACGGAATGGATAGTAGCCTTCATTTGTAATTCCTCTTTTGGCCCTGAGAGAATTTGTCATAAGCCTTTCATGGCCAACCTGCCACATGAAAATTTTTACTTTTTCCGGGATCTGCCATTTCCATATTTGGGCCCAAAAGCTATTAGCCCTTGCCACCCCTCGATCAGTGAGATAGAGATAAGCGGATTTAACAGAGAAACAACCGTCATTTGCTGCTCTCCAAGTGAAACAGTCAGAGGAGCTATTAGACGGAGGAGACTTTCTGGTGATATAGTTTATGATTTGAAGAGGTAAGATGCCCGCCATCTATTAGCATTCCATCTTAGTTCACCGAAGCTGATCTCTTACCGTCTCTTCTTCATTAATCAAAGTTGGGTTATGGACAAAGGAGATAAGGGGCCGATCAAGAGGAAGCCAAAGATCATGCCAAAATTTAGTTCCTGACCCATTATTCACTTTTTTCCCCACTCCAGCAATAAATTTATCCCAAACTTGGACAATCGCTTTCCAGACAGAGGATGAATTTCTCTTTTTGGAGACCATAAGAACCGAGGAGTTACCACAATTATACTTAGACCAAAGGCATTCGGTCCACAAAGTTTGCTTCTTCGTTAAGAGACTCCAGCAGAGCTTCATAATGAAGGCCTTGTTCTGATCCCTGAGATTTTTGAACCCAAGCTCCCCTTGCTTCTTAGCTTTAGTGATTTTGTCCCAAGCGATGAGGTGCATCTTCTTTACTTCTACATCTTGAGACCAAAGGAACTTCCTTGAGATCTTATCAAGCTCATTAATAGTGCGAGATAGGAAGAAGGGTCGATTGCATGCGATGGCGGGAAGAGAGGACAACATAGATTTAATCAACACCGACCTACCAACCATAGTAAGGAATTTGCTTTTCCACATGGACAGCTTCTTCCGAGCCTTTTGCACAATGGGGTGGTAAGTGGCTTTTGTAACTCTCTTATGAATAATGGGGACCCCCAAATATTTTCCAAGATTAGGAGTGATGCCAATGCCAAGGAGTTGACTTAGTTCAAGGGCTCTGTTAAAATTGACATTGCTAGAGCAGAACATTCGTGATTTTGATAAGTTAATTCTGTGCCCTGAGACCTCGCAGAAGCTTTGCATGACATTACGGACCTCTGTCATTTGGTTAGGAGAAGCTTCGGTAAAAAGAACAAGATCATCAGCGAAGAACAGATGTGAGATACTAGGACCCGTTCTCTTGAAACTGAATGGCTTCCAACGCCGGGCATTACATTCCGCTTTGATAAAATGGCCCAGGCGTTCCATACAAAGGACAAAAATATACGGGCTTAGGGGATCTCCTTGCCTAACACCCCTGGAAAGGGTAAAGCTTGGGCTTTCGTCACCATTCCAAAGAATAGACAAGGATGAAGTAGAGAGACAGGCCATAATGAGATTAATAAGATAATCATCCGTCGAATCGCATAAGTGTGTCCTTTATAAACCTCTAGTCAAGTCTGTCAAATGCTTTTTCCATATCTATCTTGATGGCAACGAATCCTTTCTTCTTGCCCTTCATTCTCATGGAATGGATGATTTCTTGGGCGATGATAATGTTGTCACAACTCGATCCTCCAGTAATGAAGCTGCATTGCTCAGGACTTATCAGCTGTGGCATAACATTTCTGAATCTATTCGCCAATATCTTAGTAATAATTTTAAAACTCACGTTACACAAGAATATCGGGCGAAAGTCATTTAAAGTGGTAGGATTATCGATCTTAGGGATAAGAACGACCTTGGACTTATTGATGTTGGCCATAGAGGAAGGATTATAAAAGCATTGCTCAATAAAATCGCAAATTTTATCGCCAACAACATTCCATTGAGTTTGAAAAAAGTGAGCGTGAAGACCATCGGGACTGGTGCTTTAAAAGCACCCATAGCAAAAGTTGCATTTTTTATCTCAAGTCCGGTAACTTTTCTAGAAAGCATTTGTAATTCACGAGCATCAAAGGTAGGGAAATTGGAGTACCACTCGTCAAGGATCTTTCATAGAAGGATCACGCGTGTAAAGGTTCAAGAAGAAGTCATGGGCCATTTTTTTTTGCAACGTCATGATCCTCAATCCATTGACCTGCATCATTCTGGATGGCCCCAATGCGTTGCTTTTTCCTTTTAACCATAGTAGAGGCATGGAAGAATTTTGTATTCTGTCTCCCCCACGGAGCCATTTGCTTCTAGACTTTTGGAACCATGTGATTTCTTCTTGAGCAGCAAGTTTATGATATTCACCCCAAAGCTTTTCTCCAATTTAAAGAGACCCGGTTGCGGGTTCATCCTTCTACTTCTGTCAATACCTTCCAAGCAACGAATCAGATGTTTTTTCTTTCTACTATAGTTACCAATCCGGTTATCGTTCCATTGCATGGAAGAGTGTTGGAAGTTTTGCAAACCTTGGAGCCAATCTCTATCCCTCCAGGCTTCAGTGGTGATGTCCTTAAAGTCATCCTCGAGGGTCCAAGCAACCTGATAAGAGAAGAATTTTCGGTAAGACGCTCTTTGTAATGATGGATTGGAGTTCACCAGCACAATTCTATGATCGGATTTAAATTTTAGCTCATGACGAACGGTGAAGTTGGGAAAGGAATTAATCCAATTGAAATTCGTGAAAGTCCAGTCAAGTCTCTCCTTCAGGCCCTTTTTTTCCCAGGTGAACTTTTCTTCGTGAATCTTTGCTTCAATGAGTCCAGTGTCATCAATGCAATCTCTGAAATGACGCATGGCAGTCCAAGACGGAGGGGCACCACCAGCCTTGTCATCAGGGGATAAGAAAATATTGAAGTCACCCAGGACTAACCAAGGTGAGCTAGAGTTGGCAGCAAGAGAACGAAGAGAGCTCCAAAGGGTGGTTCTGCCAATAGTACTAGTTTCACCATAGACAACGAGTCAAAAGACTCGTAACATTCTTTGTTTTTCTCCTTTACTTGGCGGTGAAGCAACCGGGTGGTGGAGGTAAGGTAGGAAATATCAAAAACATCACTGTTCCACAAAACCCAAATACCACCAGAAAATCCACTAGATTCCACGCGGGTCCAATTGCTAAAGCCCAATTTACGACACACCTTGTCGGCCCTTTGACCGCTAATACGAGGCTCAATTAGACAAAGAATGTTAATGCAATACTTATTAATAACATCTTTAACGAGTTAAATGGAAGGCCGGCTACCGGCCCCTACGAGTTCCAAGATGCAATAATCATTAAAAAATGTATAAAAGTATGGGAAAGAACACTTACACAGGGTCACCGACCTCACCTTCTTCGCCTTGCTTCTCGAATTGAGTTTCAGCCACATAAATTTCGTTGGCCTCCAAAAATTCCGGAGCAATGTCATCGTTGGGGTCCCATTGGTCGGGAGGGTGGTCAGGAGGGTGCTGGTAATTAATTTGTGAAGAAGCGTGTGTTGCCGCCACCAAAGAACCATCAGTGTTATGTTCCTGTTTTGAGGAGTTGGTATTTGTAGTTTGAGCTTGAGGGCCCTGTTTAGGCTTAGTGAGAATATCTCCATGGATTACAATGTGTGACCGAGGCCCTTTATTGGCTTTTCGGAATTTTTATTGTGGCCCATTTGCGTGTCGGCTCACTAAGCATTATTGGACTTCCTTCATTAATAATTGAAGGATTTTCTTTGGGAATAAGATCCCTATCGAGTCATGTTGGCCCATAGAGTGTGACTTGTTTTTCGGCCCGTTTCATCCAACGGCCCACTTTCATCCAACAGCATGCTTGGTCCAGCGCTTATTTTCACCGGTTTTGCCTCTTTTGGTTTATATACTGCTAATTGCTTTTGTGCAGAGTCAGACCTTTAACCCACCAACTTGCCAGCTGGCTCTCTTCTCTTCATATGCGTCATCATCTTCCCTTGAAAGCTTGTCTTTTCGCATTAAATTCTACCGACCAGAGGAGATATCGAGGGATTTTCCGTTCGAGCCTCCTCTCTCGATCCGCACGGCATGCTCCTCTGTCAATTGAGTTTCCCGTTCAAGATCTCTGATTGCCGTAAATCTTGAGCCCTATCCGAGTTGGTACGGCCTCGTCCCCCTATTGTCGGTGCTCGATGCTTGGCGTTGTTCCCTGTAATCCGCTCGTTGGAGCGTTCGAGCTCGGCTAGCCCGTCGATTGACTATCATCCAGGGTCCGAAGGCCTCTTCCTCCGTGCTTCCCACCGAAATACTCGCTGTCGACCTATTAATAGGCTGCGTGGAGGCTTGCTCAACGGATTTGCCTCCTCATGAGAAATCAAAGTGGAACACTTGTAAGGGCATTTCTCCCGTCTATGTCCAAACCTACCACAGGCAAAGCATATTAAGGTAAGCCCTTCATATTCTACATTGAAAATGGATCCCGCAGCAATGACTTTGGGGACCAATTTTTTCTGAAGGTCAAGCTCCACACAGATCCTAACGAATTTTCCTCTTTGGATTTTTGGCATTGAACCCTGACAGTCTTGTAGTGTATTCATGTCGACTCTGAGGGTGTGTTCGATCCTATCTCCAATCCGCAAAATATAGTGTTTATTGTAGCAATGAAGTGGAACATCTAGGATACGGACCCAGGTAGCCACCCGACCCAATGGGTTCTGATAGGGGTTGAAGTAGGGCGTCCACCGTTGAACCAGAACACAGTGACCCTTTATAACCCAAGGGCCATCATATAAAACCTTTTTGTAATGAGATCTCCGTAGTTGTTGATCCTGGAATCTAACAACAAAGTAATTGTTTGGCACATCAATAAGTTCAAAACTTGAGAACCCCCATTGTTTAATCAGGAACTCTTTTAGGACATAGAGGTTAAATTTTTTCCCCAGAACAGTGAGAATGAGGACATAATTCCATGGCTCACAACACTCATTATATTCCTCCTCGGTGCAGACTCTAGGATACATTTCCATCGACTTCTTCATCTCTTCGATTGTTCGGGTACTTTCCAAAGCATATTTCCCTATCGTTTGTGAAAAGGTCATCCTCTTCCATTATGCTGCTGCTATGTGCAATTCCGTTGAAACCCATATGGGATGCCCGATATGATGGGAATTTTGGAGCTTCATCGTCCTTCCTCTCATTGTTTCCCTTATTTTCAGGGCTAATAGATTTCTCAGCACTTTGCTCTGTTTTCTTATCAGTCATGGCATTTTGCTCTGTTTCCCTATCTGTCATACTATCATCCATAATAGCATGAGGTGTTTCTTCCCATTTTGTCTTCTTTTTCCGATCGTCTTTATAACGTCCTTCATTTAACTTAACGTAATTACAATTTAAGGGTTGATCAATAACGTGGTAATGCTTCATCACTTACCAAAATATACAAAATAAATCAGAGTATGCACAATGAGCCCTAACGTGGCAATATACAATCATCCAACGTATACCAAAAGATGGAAGCACTCTTTGTCGGAAGAAGTAGCTTAAGCTTAGAAGTCTTCCCTGAGGGACCCGGACCGGAACTATCACCTAGGAAAAATGTGGTAACCATCAATCCATCTCATTATGAATACTAATATGTGCTAGTGAGGTGCCATGTGGAACAATTTTATACAACAAAGTATTTAAAAATAATAATATATAAAATTTGCCAATATCCAAATCACAAAATTTCATATCAGAAATTATGTATCACAGTTTTCATTAACACAGTTCCCAAGATACCTCCCACCAATCCAACCGAACCGCCTTATTTCCTCGACTAGACCCATGGGCTAAGTTACATCCATGTTGCGGTTACTTAAAAGCTCACGGGTCATGTGATGAGAAGAGCCAAAATCCTCGAGCACATGTCCCGGACCATGGGCCTTTTCCCCTTATTGAACATTTGGGGTGTCGTATGCCCTCATTAAACAAGTGGGCCAGTCCCTCATTGAACAGGTGGGACAATATAAAGCCAACCATCATGCATCAATGGAGGCCTCACCACGTGGTGGAATATACATTAGCTTCCAATTCAACCCTTCCCATAATTATCATAATAAATATCATTATATCAAAACTCTCAATTCTTATACATAAATAAATAAATATGTATAAATTGATAATCTAAATCATAAGGTTCCACAAGGCAATTTATATTAAAAATATTCATAGTGATTTCACAAAATACTCACAAACAACATATCAATATACATAACAAGTGGAAAGTGGTTACCTCTCGCAAGTAGCTAACTATTATCATCTTGCTCCTAATCCAAGAGCGCAAATACACGCCAAAAATCAATCTACCACAACCGATTTACTAACTATTAATAACTCTTCTAAAAATCTACATAAAATTATAACTTATAATTTAATAAAATTAAGATATACAAATAATAATAATAATATATCTAGAATGCTTGCCTAGCAATTTATGCCTGAAAAATTGGTGAGACCCATTGTAATTACAAATTCTCCCTTTCATCAATTACTAATTAATGATACCATTTTCTATTTATTATTATTAATAATATTATTATTTATTACTATTTATTTATTTTATTATTATTGTTTTACTATCTATTATTATTTCTCTACAATTATTTTAAACTCTCAAAGATTTTTCTACATTTTAAATTAAGAGTTTATAAGTACCAATCATTATATATAAATTATGCCCTTTAGGTATTAATAAAATTATTTAATTTATAACTTCAATCTGATTGATGTTTACAAATCTTAACAATAATAAGAGATATTATGAAATAATGAAAATACCAATACGAAAATATACAAGAAGATAATTGATAAATAAATTAATTAATTACTTCAATTAAAAACAATGCAAAATATAATATTGTTGAAGCACGATGACAACGTGGCTTTTAACTTTTATAGTAATAAAGATGAGCTCCACCTTTACACGTTGCTCACAGCTACATGTTTTGTAAGGTCTCATTGTTCATGATGTAATTAGTTGGCTCAAATTATTAAATGAGTAAAAATATAACCCAAGTATAAGTCTCGCGTGCTATATATTTTTATTATAAATGAAATATTATAAGAATAAGTTAGATTAGATCCTATAATCTAGGAGTAAGTTGGATTAGATTTTGTCTTTTTTTTTTTTTTTTTTTTTTTTTTTTTTTTTTTTAATTTTGAAATCCCTAGATGCAAAGTATATATATAAATATATATATAGAGGTCGTTGGTTTTAGAAATAATAATAATAATAATAATAGAATACTCATGGCATGTCGTTGGTTTTAAAAATAATAATAATACTAATAAATAATAATAATAATAATAATAGAATACTCATAGCATGCATATATATATATATATATATATATATATATATACTTCCAACACCACACAAAGTGAAACTTTCTCCATAGGCATCGATACATATATAATAAACAAGGTTCCTCTTCTCTTTCACAAACACAAACGTGTATATATATATATATATATATATATATATATTCCTATTGTGTGCGTCGACATAAAAGTAGAACAACAAATCTTTGGTTCTATATAAATATATATATATCATGTCGGCAAGGTTTTGTGATAGTCATTAAGCCTTGCGTTTTAACATCTACGTAACTATTATATATATATATATATATATATATATATTTATTCATACTTTCAACACCACAAATAAGAATTACGTCTAGCTTTCATTTTGAAACCTCCATATATATATATATAACAACAAGTTCTCTCTCTCTCTCTCTCTCTCTCTCTCTCTCTCTCTCTCTATATATATATATATATAGCCCTGTTTTAGTTTCTTTTTGCCAAGAGTTCATGGCTTCATTTTCTTAAAGCTTATCACCTAGCATCTAGTGTTGGGAAATGATGGAAAACTTGAGGAAGATGCTCGATGATTACCTCCAGTTTCGACTTGTTTGCACGTGGTGATCCTTGGTAAAACGCAACGCCCCCGCTCTTCGGCGTTAGATGCGAAGGAGATGAACAATACAATATCGGTTGCATCTCTCTCTCTCTCCTTCCTTCTCTCTCTCTTTCTCTCAGCTTCACTGTGTCTCCACGTCATCCTCTCCCTCTTGCTCTAACTCTCAGTCTCTCGTTCTCTCTCTCGGCTTGGTTCTGGTTTTCGGTACAGCAACGTGCATGAAAAGGAGTCCAGGAGCAGTGATTAAATAAAGGACTAAAGTGCAGTCCGAGGCAATGAAAGAATGAACCGAAGGAGAAGGACCAATGTGTATCCGGCGTGGTTGGGGGCTCGAGACGTCGGTGGAAGGTATGGAGAAATATGAAATTATCGTTGCGTGTGGTCTTTGCCTCGATCGCGTGATTTGGTGATCTGGCCGAATGAGATAAGCAAATCGAGGGGGGTATGGCGCTATGATCTCTTGCTTGCATTTGTTCTCTTGTCGACCAAGATGGATTAGCATTTTAGGATCAAATAGCGTAATGGATTGGTGTTGGGCTAGGTTTGGTTTTTCTTGTTGGATATTAAATAAATTATGGGCACTTGTGTGATAGGTTAAAGGATTGAATTAGATAATGGGTTGGATCTATACATTGGGGCGTGGGGTTGAGCTACGGTCGATGGAGGTGTTAACTATATGAGGATAATAGATTGGTTTGGGTAATAGATGTTGAGCTTATGTTTCATGGACTTATTCCACTTTTTATCCTTTACCATATTTCCACAATTTTATTGTTAAATATTATAAGGAAAATAATTCCTAATTTTCCAAACCATAAAATATTGATTTTATAATTTTTTTAGGGCATAATTTATTCCTTATTTGAATTATTCTTTTCACAAAATAATTAAGGAAAAAAAAAACCTAAATTTCAAATAATTATTCTTATAATTACTTTAAACCAAAACTATCTAATTAATTCCATAAAATACCCAAATTTCAAATCCAAAATTTGGGATGTTACGATCTTGCCCCCTCGCCAGGGGGCGGTCCGTGGCAATTTGCGTTGATCGGTATCGGTCATTGAGAGCACTCTAGATGAGCCCAATGAGTTCGCCATCCTTTGGTTCGGGATAACCCTTATAATCGGCTATCTCTGACAGCCCAATGGCCTCAACATCCCCCACCGGCTCACGGATTTGGGTGGCTTGCTATTCTGTTCATAGACTTGACTGAAATATGATTAGATGGGCGGTATGCATCCACACAACATGTTGAGAGTGGTGACTAGTGACCTCACTAAGTGGGTTAAGACTAGAGAGTGGTGATTGTCAGTTGTATGTATGTGTCTTCACTCTTTGGTATAAATATGTTAAAGGCTTAAATCTGGGAGCTGAAATATTCATTTTGTAGTGGCAAATATTGATATCCTATAAGCTTTGATGAATAATTTACACACATTCATCTAATATATTTGTTGTCTATGGCTATCTTGAAAACCTGTCATCACTTTCTGATTATATATTGCTAATTAGCTATTTTCTATAAGATGTATATTTATGTACATTTAACCAAGTTACAAATATATTTATTCTGAAAATGGAACCTTCATCAGTTTTGTTTTGACTTGTCTTGGAAATTTTAATGTTTTTTTCAAGTTTTAAGTTTGGTTGTGTTTCAAGGCCATGACATTACAATTCTAAAACCCATGTCATGTTCCATAAGCATTTTCAAGACGTTTTGGTAACACTTTGAAATGTTTGGCTTATATCACAACAATGTCATTCAAAGCACGGGCGGATTGTTGGAGGTGTTCCTACGGATAGACGTAATACTTTTGCTACCAATTGCAAACCATTATTTCCTCGTCCATTTAAATGAAGTATAAAAAATAAATTGACTTCGTAATGTTGGTATTGCAGAAAATATGAGGGTAAAGGCGTTAGAAACGAAGGTGAAGGAGCAAGGAGAGATGATTACTGAGATGCGGGCACTTCTCCAGTCCATATTGAAGGACAAAGTGCGGAGTTCCCTCCTAGTGGTGATGACGATGCGGTGGTGATAATGACCAGGCTGCTTGCAATTTAGACTTTTTTTAAGTTCATTTTGGTGAAATATTATAATTTGTAATATTTTGTTTTTGCTATGTAAACTCTTATGATTGTTACAATTTATTTTTATGCTATACAAGTCTTTTTATTTTCTAACTTTTAAAATTTTTTTATGTAATTATTTTATTTTTTATGATTTTTTTATATTTTTTAAAAAAATTAATTGGCATTGCGAGGAAACGTGTTTTCCTCGCAAACTCCTCAAATTTGCGAGGAAAAAGTTTCCCTCGCAAATTTGAAATTTTACGAGGGAACGACTTTCCCTCGCAAATTCTGAATTTGCGATGGAAAAAAACATATTTACGACGGAAATTTGGTTTGCGAGGGCATTTTTGCGATGGAAATTTTTTTGTCGCAAATTCCGCCGCAAATCGGTTTGCGGCAGAAAATAGCTTTTTTGCGAGGGAATTTTTCGCTAGTAAAAAACAGTTTTTTTTTTTTGTAGTGAGGATAGACATCATCAATTAATTTGACTCCATTATGAATCAAACCTACCAATAACTTATTTAAAGAGACGAACACTAGACAGTTTAATATCTTGCATGCATTTATGTTTCTTATCATAGGAGACGTTTTGTGAGTATAACTTGCTTCCTTGTATGAGAGACAATTTGAGCAAGGCAAGAACCCGTCCATTTGCTTGCGTGCACTCTTCTTGAGAATAGGGTTCAAATTCAATACCTTTAAAAAGTATTCCCTCATGACTCCTATCCTTAATATACACGATATATTTATATAATTTGATTGTATTAAAAAAGCTAATTAATATAATATATATTTTATAAAATATTGTGATTATCTTCTTTAATTCTCTCATTCCCTCCACTCCTTAATTATTGTTGATTAAATTGATTAAAACTCATTTCTCTAATTTTTTAAAATCAAACTCAAAATTTTCGGAACCCCCTCCACTCCAAATCCCTTGTACCAAACTTGACCTTTCAAGGGATCTTGTTTTTGAAGAGATTATGGAATCTAATTAAATTACTTTAAAATATTTTTTATTTGTATTTTTTCTCCAAATTAATTAGTTTGACTAATAAAATGATGTATAATATAAAGATACACAACATATAATATGATTAAGTAACTTATTTAACTTCCTTGATCTTTCAAAAAAAAAAAATCAACTCGCTTTATATTTAAGATCGGATGGAGTATTATTTTAGGATTAATATAATGTTTGATCTTTATAATTTACCCTAATTTTAATTTTAGTTCCTACAGTATAATTTTAAACCATGGGTTTAAATCCCTCAAATTGGGAAAAGCACCAAAATAAGGTGTTTTTTTTTAATAAAAAAAAAAACCTAAAAAACATATTGGAAAGTTTTTGCCGGACTAATGCTCACACCACTAATGGTGTAAAAGGGTTCACGCCCTTGACACTTTTGAAAAAGGTTCACGCCATCCAATGGCATGAACGCATTTCACGCCACTAGGTGACCCACACTCAATTGTGGGTCTAATTCCATTAAAAAAAAATTAAATTAATATTAAATAATAATAATAAATGTAAAAAAAAAGTAGAATAATTTAAAACTCTACTTTATTTAATTTGAAGTCAAAATAAAGAAAGCGGAGCTAAAATAACTCATTAAAAATGATTTTTTTAATCATTTATTATTATTATTATTATTATATATTATTATTATTATATTTAATATTAATTTAATTTTTATATGGAATCGGACCCACAATTGAGTGGGTCTGATTGTATTTCACACCACCTAGTGGCGTGAACAACTGACACTTTTATGTTAGAAAGTGTCAATAGCGTGAACCCTATTTATGCCACTAGTGGCGTGACTGTCTTTACGTCACCAACTGCATTATTTTGGCAAAATGTTTAATATCTTTAATTAGGTAAATTTTTTGAGAAATATTTTGGTGCTTTTCCCCTCAAATTTCCTAAAATGTAAGTCCCTATAATTATTAACACTGACAACTGAGCTTTAACTAAGCTGATGCGGCTTCATGACTAGGCGCTCATGAGGCAATGGCCACGTGATATATATATATATATTTTAAAGAAAAGAATCAGGGAAAGAGAAGACCCCTCATCCACTATCCATCGTCATCTTCATCCAGAGAGAGAACGTCATCACCTGAGCAAGTCAATAGTTGATCCAGCGGCGGAGCCATACTTGCATACGTATCCCACATAAATTTTGAGTTTTCTTTTTTAATAAATGAACAAAAAAAAAAAAAAAACGAAATTGTGTGGCAAAAAATAAGGGCGTTCAATTATTGAGTACGGGGAGTAGTTGGGATGGTTGGGGGATTGTTGTCCCCTGTCCCCAGAGTAAATAAAGGATGGCAGCACCCACGTGCTGTCACCAGTTTTTTTTATTTTTTTATTGTTTATTATTATTATTATTATCTTACAATCTAACATATTCTGTCCAAACAAAATATCTTTAATGTTTAACAAGTTATCATATTTTCTTTGACTCTCAGAAAATTTACTCCCATGCTGAATGGTTATATAATAAATTCTAATTACTATAAAATAATCCATCCTAAAATATTATTACTGCAGTTTTAATTATAAGAACACTTTTTATAATACAAATTGTCTTGTAAAAGTGTTTATAATTAGAATAGGATGAGGTATTTAGTTTAAAAATTTTAAAAACTGGGATGTTACCGCAAGAAGAAGGGAATATAAAATTTGAATATTTAAAACCATCAATTATCTTTAAACTAAAAAAAATAAAAATAAGAAATTAAATAACTTATCTTAAAAACCCAAACAAGCCCTACCCTTTTTTCTCTTCACCTCTTCCCCTCATTCTTTTCCCGCTCTTACACTATAGTCTCCTCACCGTAGGGAGTCGTTGGCATGGTTGGTGTATTATTACCCCCTCCCTTTTTTTTTTTTTTTTTTTTTTTTTTTTTTTTTCTTTTGGTCAAATTACCCCTCCCCCAAAGTAAATATGGTGGTAGCACCCACGTGCTGCTGTCACCATTTTTTTTTTTTTTTGGCTTTTTTAATTATTTTACTTCATTTAATATAAAATGTAGTTGAGTTTCTTAAAAATATTAAGAAAATTAAATAATTTTTTTAAAATATTTATATTTATCATTTTCTCTTGACACTATTTTATCTAATTTATAAACTGATATATAATCTAAGAATACATAACATACTATATGATTAAGTAACGTATTTAGCTTCTTTAATTTCTTGAGAAAAAAGTCAACTATGTCTCATATTTAGAACCATAACGAGTATTATATTTTTAACAATTAGGTCAAGCTTATATATTCGGTCTAAAGAAAATTTTCTCAATGCTTAACAAGTTATGGTATTTTCTATAAATAAAACTTACAATATTTTCTTTCATTCTCACTTTAGAAAATTAAACCTCATACTGATTAATTGCATTATAACTTTTAATTATCATAAATTAATTTCTTCTAAAATATTATTTAGTTTTAGAATATAAAAAAATTGGGATGGTACAGAAAAAAGGAGGGAATATAAAATTTGAATATGACCCAAACACTAACCAATGCATATAATGACTCAGCTCATTATTATATTAAGTACTCCATCCCTTTCTTTCTATAAGATACTAATACTTGAATTGAATTATCCGATGAGGTAGTTAAAATTAGTTAGCTGCAATATATATATATATATATAATTAAATTTATTTTCCAAAAATGTCCTCAATTACATGTTTGAGAGATAATATGTTATGTTGAGTTTTGTTAATCAATTATAAGAATTAAATGCAATAGTATCATAACTCAAAAATCTTCACTTTCTTGTCGATTTAGCTCCAAGTTAGCTCGGCCTAATACTGGCGACCCTTAACACAATATTTGACCAGTTTGATTTTAATAACGTTGCGTTTTTCCTCTTTGACATTTCAAAGAATTGGATACACAGACTAAGAGAGTGAAGAAGATCATTAAATGACTATCCATGGTGGGCTTGCCCGGAGATTTAGTCATTACATTTATTTAATTCTTAAAATCTTTTTAAGGATCAGCGTGGATGAATCTTAAATCTTCCATGGATATCCAAATCTTGTTGAAAGCAGAACAAAAACTCTATCTATGGGGGGAAAAAATCGGGTCATTACAATGAGAGAAGAATAGGGCAATCATTAAGACCTTGCTTGGTTGTTTAGAAGGGTTTTGGTGGAAAAAGAGCAGGGAAAGCAGATGAGAATATAAATAGAAAAAGAGAAAAAAATTGTTGTGGTAAAAACAAGTATGATAAACACGAGTTAAACAATAAGCTTATATTTATCTTCTTTGGTGTACCGTAAGATTTGAGTGCGGAAAGCATGCTCATAATTTTTTAATTATAAGAACTTGTAATGATGAATACTACTCTATTATGTCTTTAATATTTGTTAGATAATTAATGTACGAATATTTAAAAAAAAATGTTGTTCTTCATAATAAATATATATTGGTTTGCCTAAAATTCGTTTTTTATTCACGAGCATTGTAATTACTTATTGATTGAAGCCTCTTATTCTATGTGCTAAATCAATAATGAGGATACTTTCTTTGAGCAAAAAATTAATAAGAAGGATGCTTTTTATAAAAATATAAATAAAAAGATATAGTGGATTAAGATTCCATATTTAGAAATTAAAGGAAAACTCTTGTAACCTAACTCATGTATTTAAGATGAAGGTAGTAATAATTTTACTTGTAAATTTGTACCATTTGAATAGTAGATAGTTGTACATTTGCTTGGCGACTAGAGGTAGTATGTTGAGCCAAACACACCCTAACTGTGTGTTTGGTTTGAAGGGAGGAAATGAGATTGGATGGGATGGGATGGGAGGGAGACTAATGTTCAAGCTCATCCTGGTTGGAGTCACGTACCTTGGGGTTAGGGTTTGTAACATTGGTACTGATCTAATCATCGGTGATAGTAGAATTTGGGGTATCTTCTACCACCATTTTCCCTTGTTTTCTTGGTGCAAGATTATGTCTTTCTCTCTACCAACTTTTAGCTTGAAGAAGATAGATCTTCAGAAAATATGAAAACACTCCGGTAACATTTGCTTTCAACTCCTATGCGGAAAAAAAAAATAGGTTCGGGAATATTATTGGACTGGGTTAGTTTCCTTCTCGGCCCAATATATTTTTGGATTAATTTTAATAGGGCTAATATTTACTCCCTCCTAAATATAAGATCGTATGAAAACTAATTAAATTATTTAAAAATATACATATCATTATTTTTCTCCAAAATATTTTGTTAAAGATAAGTTGTGTAATCAAATAAGTGATGATTGGCTTAACTTATGCATGTTAACTTATATTGAATGTGATATGTTTGATAAGATTGATGATGAAGATATAATGCAATTTTTTTAAGAAATAAAGAATTGAATAATACTTTTGTAATCATTCTATTGTAATAGTTTAGTTGACTCTTAATTATTATTTTTCTATGTAAATTTAAAGTTTTCTTTTTATTTTCTTATTTATATTTTTTTAATGCATTTTAAACTTTCTTTTTTAAAAAAAATTAGAAACCCCCACTAATTATGCGGACGAGAAATAAAAAATCCTAACGAGTTGGTCGATCTCAAATGGGAAAACCACGGAAAAGGACTAGAGATCACAATAATACTCTAGTTCTTATTATAAGGCACCAACTAACTTTTCTCACAAACCAATAAAAGTAGTTAAAGTGAATAAAGTTGTCCTACAATCTAAGTAATTTCCAACACTATCCCTACTAATTGCACAAAACTCTAATATTATATTAATTATTACTCTCACCTACTACCCTTATTAATTATGGGCGAGACATAAAAAAAAATTAATACTCATTAAAAATAAACAAATGCCTTATAAAAAGAACCAAATAAATTTACTAATTAGTACCATATAATAAATACCGAGCATTACGTAAGAGAGACCGAGTTTTGAATTGTGATTCTAGTTCTACAACTTTTATTTCACATTCTGAAAGTTTGGTTCTTTTCTCGTTCTCCACACCTACCTCCGTACCTCTGCAGCGTCTAATTATTGAGTACGGGAAGTCGTTGGGATGGTTGGGGGATTATTGTCCGTAAATAATGGATGGCGGCACCACGTCTTTGTCACCAATTTTTATATTTTTTTAATTGTTTATTATTATTTTTTACAGTCTAACTTATTTGTCCAAACAAAATATCTTTAATGTTTAACAAGGATCATATTTTCTTTGACTCTCGGAAAATTTACTCCGTGGTTATATAATAAATTTTAATTACTATTCCTTCCGATCCTAATTATAATAACAAATTATTAAAATTTGGAGGGATTAAGGAAGAAAGTTAAATTAGTTAATTATATATATTTTCCTAAAATATCCATACCCAAAATTTAAAATGACATTAATTAATTATTTTATTTAAAAATTTCATATTGCATTGATGCCGCACGTAACACTACAAACCTTCAAATATCTAGAAAACTAACGGTAGCATTTGTTGAAAGAAGAAACAACGTTAATTAATAGAATAAAATTAGTTAAAAAAATTCTTAAAGGAATATTAAAATTATGTTATTTAAAAATAAAAAATAAAGTAGAATATCTCACTTGATAGAATATAAGCGTGTTGTTAAATTAATTATTGTGGAAGAAGTATTAGTAGGGGTGATATGGGAAAAACATAACAAAAATTGCTCAAAATTATTTTATATAAAAAAGTATAATTTAGGTGTATATGATATTAATGAGTTGCAAACATTATTTATTTTATATATAGGTGTATTAATAAATTATTATTGTCTTTAATTATTATTGATAAAGTATAAATAGGGTATTATAGGAAAAAATTGACAAAAGTTAAAACTTGCTCTTATAATTAGGACCAAAACTAACTCCAAAATTTGCTCCTATAATGGGGACCAGGAGGAGTATAAATTAATAAGAACACTTTTATAGTATAAATTGTACTATAAAAGTGTTTTATAATTAGAACCCGGAGGAAGTATTTAGTTTTAAAATTTAAAAAAGCTGGGATGTTACCACAAGAAGGAGGGAATATAAAAATTTGAATATTTAAAATCCTATAAATCTTAAAAAAATTTCACCATCAATTATCTTTAAACTAAAAAAAAAAAAAAAAAAGAAAAAGAAATTAAATAACTTATCTTAAAAACCCAAACAACTTCTACCCTTATTTCCTCTTCACCTCTTCCCCTCATTCTTTTCCAGCTCTCACTCTACGGTCTCACACCAAACCTTGTCTGGTGCGTTTAAATATGGCGTTGGCATGGTTGGGGTATTATTACCCCCTTCCTCTTTTTCTTTTGGTCAAATTACCCCTCCCCCAAAGTAAATAATGGCGGTAGCACCCACGTGCATTGTCATCATTTTAAAAAAAAAAAAATTATTTAACTTCATTTAATATTGAATATAAAATGAAGTTAAGTTTCATAAAAATATTAAGAAAATTAAATAATTTATTTTAAAATATTTATATTTTTCATTTTCTCTCAAAACTATTTTATCTAATTTATAAGCGATATATAATCTAAGAATACATAACATACGATATGATTAAGTAACTTATTTAGCTTCTTTAATCCTAAAAAAAAAAGTCAACTATGTCTTATATTTAAGACCATAACGAATACTATATTTTTAACAATTTAACAATTAGGTCAAGCATATATATTCAGTCTAAATAAAATTTTATCAATGCTTAACAAGTTATGGTATTTTCTATAAATAAGACTTACAATATTTTCTTTCACTCTCACATTAGAAAATTAAACCTCATCTTGATTAATTTCATTGTAACTTTTACATAAATTAATCTCTCCTAAAATATTATTTAGTTTTAGAATAAATAAAAAATTGGAATGTTATAGCAAGAAGGGAGGGAATATAAAATTTGAATATGACCTAAACACTAACCAATGTAGATAATGACTCAGCTCATTATTATATTAAGTACTCCATCCGTTCCTTTCTATAAGATACTAATACTCGAATTGAATTATTCAATGAGGTAGTTAAAATTAGTTGGATGCAATAAATATATATATAATTAAATTTATTTTCCAAAAATGTCCTCAATTACATGGAAGAGAGATAATATGTTATGTTGAGTTTTCTTAATCAATTATAAGAATTAAATGCAATAGTATCATAACTCGAAATCTTCACTTTCTCGTTGATTTAGCTCCAAGTTAGCTCTGACCTAACACATTGACCCTTAACACAATATGCTGACCAGTTTGATTTTAATAACGTTGTGTTTTTCCTCTTTGACATTTCAAAGAATTGGATACACAGACTAAGAGAGTGAAGAAGATCATTAAATGACTATCAATGGTGTGAAAGTGGAGCTTAATCACTAAGAGGGGGTGAATTGGGGATTTTAAAACTTTAAAAATTAGCTGTTTTGGGCGTAGCAGAGGTAAGCGAAGTAAAGAAGAAGAGGAAAAAATACAAGAGTTTATACTGGTTCGGTCTAACTCCTTGACCTACATCCAGTCCCCAAACTCTCTGGGTTTTTCACTATCACAATTGATTACACACTCTGCACTCAAGAGTAGTTCTCTCACTAGAACTCACTCCCCCTTACAAGTTGTAATCAATGCACCCAATCACTAAGTCCCCTGACTTGTGATTCTTTACAATAAATGTTTTATAAACAGAAACTCTCTCTAAGAGTGGATAGAAATAATCACTGAAGCACAAGTGTATCAAAAGATACAATACAATTGAAAACTGAAGAAATGAATGTAAGACTTGAATGTATTTCGTTTTCAGTAGTTGTAGTTATTGAGAAGAATTGAATGCAACTCTATTTATACTAAGAGTGCATTAAATGGCTACATTGTAATCTTGATTATAACCTTAGTTGCCTTCATTACACAAGGTTACGGTTCGGTTTAGGTCTTCTTCTCTCTCTAAACTTCACTTAATCATTTGGGCGAAGTTCGAGTTGACTCTGCGAATTTGTCCGTTGCAATAGCATTTTTGGATGTGGAAAACATTCTTTAATGCTACGTAAACGTGTGCAAATGGATTAACCAAAATTATACAACTTTACGGGTTTTGCATTTAATGTCTTGACATCACTTTTTGCTTTTGCTTTAAACCTTCAATAAACATTCTCAAATCATGCGAAACTCACTAACACGGTGGTTAAACATAGCTAGGAATGTATAAGAATAATTATAGGAAGTATTGAAATCAAACATGAAGGTATTTCAAATTCGTCGATTTGAATTTCGACTTCCGATGGAAACTCGAGTTTGTTCTTCTAAACTCGAGTTTTCTATGTGCACTTAAGGCAAAACTTGAGTTTTAATATCAAGACTCGAGTTTCCTCCATCCGAGAGGAAAGTCACGATTTGAGCTTTTGGACATAGTTTTGGCTAAAACTCAAAACTTCGAGTTTTGTACTCGAGTTTTCAAAACAAAACTTCGAGTTTTGGACTTTTAATGAAAACAGTACACTTAAGTCCAAAACATCAAAGTTGGAGTTTTCAAAACACTGAAAAAGTTCAAAGCTCTCGGCTTGGCCAAAACTCGAGTTTCCAAATCAAAACTCGAGTTTCCATTTAAGTATGAAAACATTGAGAAATTGAGCCGAGTCAAAACTCGAGTTTCTGTTGGAAACTTGAGTTTTCAATTCTTAGAAAAATGCATTGCTCTGCTTGGCTCTAAACTCGAGTTTTAAAATCAAAACTCGAGTTTTCATATATTTATGAAAACGTTGAAAAATTGTGCCAAGTCAAAACTTGAGTTTTCTCCCGAAGACTCGAGTTTTTAAAAGCGAGTGAAAACTTGAAAACTCTCTGTCAAGTCAAAACTCGAGTTTTGTAACCAAAACTCGAGTTTTCTCTTAACTTGGAGAAAACTCACGAAAGCTCGAGCAAAGCAAGATCATGTGCTTGTAGTGCCAAACTTAGTTCAAAATGTTTAAGACTACGTATCGACCAAAACTCGAGTTTTGAAATCAAAACTCGAGTTTTGTCCTTAAGTGAAATGGCGAGTGCTCTCGTAAGTCCCAAAACTCGAGTTTTCATCGAAAACTCAAGTTTTGCTTTGATCAGCGAAAATGAGCAACTCTACGCAAGTCAAAACTCGAGTTTTGAAACCAAAACTTCGAGTTTTGTCTTGACGGTATGTTTTCAACTTACCAAAGACAAAACTATATCTTGTTTACAATTGTCGTTATCATCAAAACACATAGAGAACTAACATGGTGGGCTTGCCGGAGATTTAGTCATTACATTTATTTAATTCTTAAAGTCTTTTTTAAGGATCAACGTGGATGAATCTCAAAGCTTCCATGGATATCCAAATCTTGTTGAAAGCAGAACAAAAACTCTATCTATGAAAAAAAAAAAATCAATTGCGTACTGATGAGAGAGAAGAATAGGGCAATCATTAAGACCTTGCTTGGTTGTTTAGAAGGGTTTTGGTGGAAAAAGAGCGAGGAAAGCGAGATGAGAATATAAATAGAAAAAGAGCTGATAATAGGTTTAAAAAGTGTCTTCAAAGTGAAAAAAAAAAAATTGTTGTGGTAAAAACAAGTATGATAAACACGATTTAAACAATAAGCTTATATTTATCTTCTTTGGTGTACTATAAGATTTGAGTGCGGAAAGCATGCTCATAATTTTTTAATTCTAAGAACTTGTAATGATGAATACTACTCTATTATGTCTTTAATCTTTGTTAGATAATTAATGTACGAATATTTTTTTTTTAAAAAAATAATGTTACCTAAAATTTGTTTTTATTCACGAGCATTGTAATTACTTATTGATTGAAACCTCTTATTCTATGTACAAAATCAATAATAAGGATACTTGTTTTGAGCAAACAAATAATAATAAGGATACTTTTTTAAAAAGATATAAATCAAAAGATAAAGTACATTAAGACTTTATACCACTATGGTCCTATTTATAAGTCCAGTTTGACCAAATCTCACATATCGAGGAGAGGTAAGTATCTCGATGATTATGGAACAAGCTTCCAACTTTGCCCTCATTTATGAATGCGTAGTATTGTCAAATCTCTCTCATCTTTTTCTTTTTCCAATATGGCTAGCCAATCTCTCTCATCATCATTATTATGGGCAAAATTGTCACAATCTCATTTATTTGGTCAAAATGGACTTATAAAAAGGACCAAATTTTTTGGTCAAACTGGACTTATAAATAGGACCATAGTGGTATTTAGAATACGTCCCTTTCTTCTAGTTCCTGATCAATCCAGAGAATCTGTATATGTGGCCATCCACCACATGACGAGATAATAAAACAAGAAATCTAACAGTTAACAACAACAAAAAGCAAGTGGCTCTAAAAAAGTTATCTACGAGTTTTAAGGCGACGGCAGAGAAGTGAAACATAACGAGCGGGGAGCAGAGGAAACATGACTTCGTCGGAGTCTCCCAAAGCTCTCCCACTATCAGATGCTGGGCAACGCAAGCTTCCACCCGGATCGACCACCGGTGAAGGACGGGACGGCCGGAAAAAGAAGAAGTAAACGGAAGTTACTCCACGAGGCCATTATGGATGACCGAGATGTCGGATAATGAATGAGACCAATCCAATGAACATAACATAAACTCTGAGGATAAGGGAAAGTCAGATATGGAGGAAGATAAATCACGACAACAGAAATTTCCTTCCTACAAGGCCTCCTTAATGGGTTTTAATGGTGTGGCTCACAGTAACCATATATTAGAGGAAGAGGATCTTTTCATGGATGATAAAGAGATCAGTTGGAAGTTACCTGAGGAATCAGAAGAAATGAAGAAATTGATGGAATTATATCCAGTTGCACCATGCACAGAGGAAGAATACAACGAGTGGTGCAAACCATGGAATTATGCCTTGATTCTCACAGTGCTGGGCAAGAAATTCAATTTGTTTGTCCTCAAAGAGGTCTTGATCAAAATCTGGGGATTCTCTAGCTTCGAACCCATTGACATTCCTAATAATTATTTTATTGTCAGATTCCAAGATCAGGAGTTGTGGAAAACGCATTACCGGAAGGTGTTATATGATGGCCCCTGGGTGATTAGGCAGCATTGTCTCCTCATACAACGTTGGACTCCATACTTCAATCCTTACCAAAATCCCTTGGGTAGAGTGGCAACTTGGGTTCGCATCCCGGATGTGCCTATGCATTGCTATAATAAACATTGCATATCACACTTGGGGGATCGAATTGGACACACCTTGAGGGTGGACATGAACATGTTGCAAGATTATCAGGCGGCTACACCAAAAATTCAAAGAAGGAGATTTGTTAGGATTTGTGTGGAGCTAGATCTCCAAAAGAAACTTGTTCCAAAGGTTATCACAGCAGGCTCAATATTCAACGTGGAGTATGAAGGTCTTACATTGATCTGCTTCACATGTGGACGCTATGGTCATAAGTGTGAAGAGTGTCCATTTAAATGCTCCATGTCACACGTTGGTGGTGATGAAGGTGGAATATCACCTAGAGGGGGGGTGAATAGGTGATCTTTATAATTTTCAAATCTCTTTCTTGAATAAACAAAATAGAGACCAATAAGATAAAAGAACACAAGACAATTTATCTTGGTTCGGTCTAATATTCGACCTACGTCCGGTCCCGACACACGAGATTTAACTATTCCTCAAGAACGATTACAAACTACGTAAACGAAGGATTGTCCTCTCACTCTCGACTACACTCCCCCTTACAACTTGTAATCAATGCACCCTCACTTAAGATTCCTCAATCTTAAGATACAAATTCAACAATGAAATAAGTGTTTAAATACTCCTCACGAGTTGATAAAAGAATGAACACTGAAGTGCAATTAGTGATACAAATGAAACAGCGAATGATGTTAAACTCGAATTGATTGCGCAGCTTTTCGGTAGTTGACAAATTGAATGCTCTCGCTATTTATACTTGATGTAATTAATGACCGTTGGTGGGCTTTAAGAATAGCCGTTTAGACTCTTGAATATGTTTATATAGATGAGGCGTTCCTCGAGAATTCCTCGATTTGAATGGTACAGCTGGAAACTTTCAGGCTCGACATTCTCTTTCAATCCTTTTGTTTTTCCGTTGTGAGATGGCATTTAATGCGAGAACGAAGAATATCAGAGTTGGCTTTACTTCACTCAGAATCTCGGTGTCCGAGAATATCACGGTTTAGGTAGCGGCATTTAATGCTTCTGACAGGGGATAGCTTTATTCAAATCTGCCGTTTAAACCATACTTAAGTAACCTGAAACTTTCGAGCACACATGTTAAAAGCTTTTTAGAATTTATATTGAATAATAATCAAGAGAGACAGAATGATAAGCCATGAACCATGATTTTGCGAATCAGAGATATGAGAAACAGTATTTGAATTTGATTCAGTATTCTCGAGAATCATATTGGACATTCTGGAGAATTGCTTGAAGGCCAGGATCCTTTGAACTCTGCAATACTCGAGAGCCATCTTGTTATACTCGAGAATTGTATTGTTGGATCAGAACATGAGCATGTATTCTCGAGAAACATCTCATGTGTTCCGAGAATTGCATGATCGAGTTTTATTGGATCGACAAGAGGAATTCTCGAGAAGCATACCCTAGTTCTTGAGAATTACATGAGTTGTGAAATCTCTATTAATTCGACCGGAGGATTCTCGAGAATTATACGCCTATACTCGAGAATCGAGTTTTAGATCTTATGACTTCACCAATCTTACGTATGTCTATTATACTCGAGAATGCTAGATCAATATTCGAGAATCGTAAATTTACCAATATGCACTATTTCATATTACTTAAAAATCTTCTTGAGAAACTTCAATTGTCATCATCAAAACACTTGGAGTCAACATTCTCCCCTTTTTGATGATGACAACATTTATGAGAGAGAGTGGATTTGAAGGGTTTTGACATGCCAATAAATCGAGCTAATTCATTTAATTCACACAAAGTCAGAAACTCTTAGGAGGAAAAAAAAAAAGGAACCCAACAACATTATAACCCTGTGCATTAGTTGAGACATATTATCAGGCAAGTCAATCATCATCCAAAATAACATGAATTAGAAGTTCTAAGAGCTAAACACTAGTAAGTCTAAATATTTGCAAATAGAAACAACTACAAACTACTCAATCTAGAAGTATTTCCAATCTTCTTCAACTTCATCACCATCTTCAACAATCTCTCCCCTTTGTCATCATCCAAAGGGAAGGAGGAGCAGATGTTGATTTGGATGCGGAGTTGGGAATATTTCTTCAAAGCCAATCCTTCGAGGGACATATCTAAGCGATGAACATGTCCCTGAAGAAGATCCTGAATTGCCTTGGTCAATTGAGATGAAGATTCTTCTGAGCCTTGGTGCAAATTTGAAAGCTAGTTGCAATCTTGGTTCCAATATTCTCAAATTCAGTTCGAAGGCCCTTTATAATGGTAGTAGTAACCTTTTTAAGGTTATTGGCCAGATCAGTCACTTGGTTGGCGTTATCATACAATGGAGTGACAGCATCAGAAAAACCTTTGGCGATCCCTTTTGCAATGGCTCAACGCTCAAGCTATCTTGAATGGCGTAAGGAATAGAAGAACCGGGAGTGAAAGCGGTGCCGATTTTGTGAAGATTGAGCCTCTTCAGGTGGCTTAGAGGTGGATGGCTTCAGATGGAAACTTTTTCCTTTCTTCTTCTTCCCAGTAGCTTCGGTAAAAGTGATATTCATGAACAAGAGTTGGGTGGTGGTAAACTGTCTAGGAAAGGACACATCTTCTTTGTCTAGCAAATACCATACATTGTTGAGGGCTAAAATTTGAGACACCAGATTAGGGTATGGAATAGTGTTCTTTTTGCCCTTTCTGTTTTTGTAGGTGGAGATAAAGTCTGACATCTCAGATATGACCAGATTCCCTAGATTTCTAGGCATGCGAGTGAGGATAGAAGCCATGATCTCGTAGTCTTTGCTCACAAAATGTGTGAAACTCGACCCTTATTAACTATATTTCGACTATACAGATACCAGATAATTCTATATGTATCAGACATCTTGGAAGGTTTGAATTTCAGAGGCTTGCCATCATAGGTTTCATTCGGAAAGAGAATTTTAAAGCTTTCATTCTCAGGAAGTTTAGGGGGATCAGGTATGTCAGAAAGACCAAAAAATGTATTCGAGAATACGGAACGGTAATCCTAATTTTTTGGCCCCTAATTGAGGTAGTCAAAACAGTCTCATTATCTTCCTTTGACTCACTCATATTATAATAAAATATTTTCACTACTAGAGGAGAAAATGGAGTGGTAATACCAAGCAGAGGCATATATGGGGTTAACCAAGGAGATAGGTCCAAATTACATTTTGTTCTGAAGTCCTCCAGATCTAAATAAACAGTGGGACAAAATGGTCTATGCTCAAAATTCGTCCAAAACAAGGGTTCAGATGGGATTACCAGTTCATCTTCGCAGAAGCCAGGAGGACAATGCAGAGCACTCTTCTCGTCGCAGAGTTTGGAGGCAATTGACTTCGAGTATCCCTTGTGGTGTGCCTCAGACGACCAGGATGTTTGTGAGGAGGTTTCTGACCCCTAATTTCTTTGCTCTTTGACCTCAGTTTGTGAAATTGTGGATGATCATCTTGATACAAATCAGTGGTCTTAGTAGACTGGGTGAGGAGACTTTTCCCTTTGTCAATTGGTAGAGAGTGTGTTTGAGTACGAGTGAGTGGTCGAGAGGAATCGTGATGATAATCCCTTTGGATTTAGACTTGGAAGGGTTCGGCTGAGAGGGCTCTTTGCTTGCAATGCCTTTAGATTGAGACTTAAGAGGCCCATATGAGTTTACTTTGGATCGAAATTTCTTGCTCGTGCGATGCTTTTTAGTAGGAGGTTTTGGAGGAGATTCTGAAGGGGATTTCTCCATTGGGATACTATTCGCGCGAGAAGTCAGGAGAAGAAGGGGATTTAAAATGGTGAAGAGCAGAGTGCAATTTCAAAGGAGGTTGAAAGAAGGATACCTAGAAAGGATTAATGAAGAGGCCATAAAAGCTTCTAATAAAAAAAAAAAAATGAAATGCCTGAGGGAGTTAAAGATGGTGAATGATTCTCAAGAATTCTCTCATTGTTCTCGAGAGACATTTCAGGCATATTGATCCCTAATGTATTTTAGTCAAGGAGGATGCTTGTGCATTAAATAACACAGCTGTAGTTCTGACAGATATAAGACGTAACATGCTGAGAGAGATGACTTTTAAATCAAAGAAGCACAATTAATTAAGAACCCTGAGAACCTTGATGCCAATATTCAATTAATGGAAGATAAGGCAAAGTGGAATCATTATTGGGAAAACGATGCGACACATCGAAGCTTACTTGGCTAATTCACAAAATTATTTGAGCAGTGTTTGGAAATAACGCAGACAGTTGACAAACAAAAAAAAATAAAAAAAATGATGAAGCTTTTTATGAAGGATCGGAAGAATCAAAGCAAGTATTCAACATTGGTATGCAATATGTTGATTATCCATAATTCTCGAGAACTATATTCAATTCTCGGGAATGAGAGGAAGAGGGAATAATACGGGTAGCCAATTCTTAGGAACATGATTTTGATTTTCGAGAATGTAATGGAATAAGATTAACTCCTGATTATACGTTCTCGAGAATTCAAAGTTGGTTCTCGAGAATTCCATGACGAGAGATTGAAAACTATTAAGCTACTAAACATACTCGAGAATTTACGGTGATTCTCGGGAACGCGAGAATATAGAAATCACTTATTTGGTTCTCGGGAATACTAGTTTAATTCTCGGGAATTGGTCATCAGATGACGTTAAACACAGGCAATTCTCGAGAGTTTCTTCTAATTCTCGAGAGTGTTTTATTTGAAAGCTTATATTTTCTCTTCTGCTACTTGCTTATTGACAGTTCTCGGGAATTTAGAATCAATTCTCGAGAATGCGAGAAAGACATGCAAATGAAGGACGCGATTCTCGGGAGCACTTAAGCGATTCTCGAGAATATGGTATTTAAATTAGTTAGTCACATGATAAATCCTCAAGAATACAAAAGTAATTCTCGAGAATGATCTATCTATCTAAGTGCAAATCTACTGCAATTCTCGAGAATTCAGTTTAATTCTCGAGAATGATCTTATGAAGTATAATTCTCAAGAATCCCTTTCTCATCCAATACTCGGGAATCCTTGATGATTCTCGGGAATTAGAAAATTACCGTTCTTAAAACGAGTTAAGCCCTGATAATTCTCGAGAGGTTATGGTCAATTCTCGAGAATACTCAACCTTCTTCAGAACTAACATTGCATTAATTCTCGAGAGTCCTAATACTCATTCTTGAGAATAGCTATGCTCTGTAAACCTCTGTTTTTCTCTCATTGAACGGGGAACTGCAAAACTTGATTTAGGCACTCCGATGCTTAAGTTAGTCTCCTTCAATCATCACAACACAATTAACGACATTTAACTAGAATTACTTACAGTTCATTTGGGTTTACCATCCCTAATTCTCTTCGGATGAACATAAATTGTTCTTTGGCCAATGGTTTGGTAAAAATGTCGGCCGGTTGAAGGTGTGTGGGAATGAACATTACTTTGATATCTTTCTTTTGTACGTGATCACGAATAAAGTGATGCCTTACATCGATATGCTTGGTCCTTGTATGTTGGACTGGATTTTTTGTCGGGCTTATCGTGCTTGTGTTGTCACATAAGATTGGAATCTCTCTTAAGTGGACTCCCAAGTCACTCGATTCTTTGTTTTAACCACAATACTTGTGCACAGCTTGAGGCAGCAACGTATTACGCCGGTGGATGAGACAGCTACGGTGGTTTGCTTTTTACTGAACCAAGAAACCAGTGAGCCACCGAGGAACTCGCATTGACCACTGGTGCTCTTTCTGTCAGTTTTATACCCAGCGTGGTCAGCATCCGAGTATGCAACCAAGAACTCTTGTTGTCCTTTTGGAAACCAGAGACCCAATTCCTTTGTGTCCGAGAGATATCGAAAAATTCTCTTGACGTGCTCGGCGTGAGATTCTTTAGGAGCTGATTGGAATCTCGCGCACATTCCCACACTAAATTGAATATCTGGCCGACTTGCAGTCAAGTAGAGCAAAGACCCAATCATCCCTCTATACTTTGTTATATTGAAGTCTTTGCCTTTTTCTTCATCCGCATCCAGCGAGGCTGTCGAGCTCATTGGAGTGTCTGCCCCATTACAGTGCTCCAAGCCAAACTTTTTGAGCAAATCTCGGAGATACTTCGCTTGTGAAATAAATATTCCATCCTTTCGTTGCTTGATTTGTAATCCGAGAAAGTAATTAAGCTCTCCCATCATTGACATTTCAAATTCACCCTGCATCTTCTTGGAAAATTCCTCACAGAGAGAGTCATTAGTAGCACCAAAAATTATATCGTCTACATATATTTGCACAACTAGAAGTTCATTGAGCTTATTAGTTTTAATGAAAAGTGTTGTGTCTACTTTTCCTCTAACAAAATCTTGATCTAGAAGAAATTTGCTTTAGACGTTCATACCAAGCTCGGGAGCTTGTTTGAGACCATACAAGGCTTTCTTAAGACGATAAACGTGGTCCGGATGATGTTCATTTTCAAAACCAGGAGGTTGTTCAACATATACTTCCTCTTGAATAAAACCGTTTAAGAAGGCGCTTTTTACGTCCATTTGATACAATTTGAATCCTTTGATACACGCAAAGGCTAAGAGTACACGTATTGCTTCCAACCTAGCCACTTTGGAGCAAACGTTTCCTCATAATCAATACCTTCTTCCTGATTATAGCCTTTGGCGACCAATCTAGCCTTGTTACGGACTATAATTGCGGATTCATCCCGTTTGTTTTTGAATACCCATTTGGTGCCAATGACCGGATGGTCTTTAGGCCTAGGTACCAAATCCCAAACTTGATTTCTATCAAATTGATGTAATTCTTCTTGCATTGCTAACACCCAATCATTATCTCGATAGGGCTTCGTCAATTTTGAAGGTTCAATGTGAGAAATAAAAGCTGAAAACGTTACTTCATTTAAAGTGCTTTTTCTGGTCCTCACTCCTTGATTAACATCACCAATCACTTGGTCCAAAGGGTGATTCCTTATGAACTTCCAAGCCTTTGGTTGAGATTGATCAGGATTTTCTAAATTGTTTTGAGGATCAGTTTCAAAAACATCTTCAGAGTTTCCAATAGAGGCAGGAGTAGATTTCGAAAAGAATTGGTTTTTGAAAGTATTTTCCTCATCATCATCCAGAGATCCATCTAATTTAGATTCACTGAGAACACAACGTGTATTGACTCTTCAACTACACGAGTACGTTTGTTAAAAACTCGTATGCCTTACTCCTATTAGAGTAACCAAGAAATATACCTTCATCGGATTTGGGATCAAATTTCCCAAATTGTCCTTACCATTATTATGAACAAAGCACTTACAAACAAAGATATGAAGATGAGCCAGGTTTGGTTTCCTCCTTTATAGAGCTCATACGGAGTCTTGTTAAGTTTCTTCCGAGATAGGCTCGGTTTGATATGTAATTTGTGCTCATCGCGTCCACCCAGAAGACTTGTGATGTTTGATTCTCATTCAACATTGCACGAGCCATCTCGGTTAGTACACGGTTCTTCCTTTCGACCACACCATTGTTGTGGTGTCCTTGGAGCCGAGAAATTGTGATTGATTCCGTGAGCATCACGAGAATCCTCCGAATGCTTGATTTTCGAATTCACCTCCATGATCCGTTCGAAATAGCTGTAATGCAAATACCTTTCTCGTTTTGTACCTTATTGGCAAACACAACGAAGAGGTCAAAAGTTTCATCCTTAGAGGATAAGAAAATAGTCCAAGTAAATCGTGAGAAATCATCGACAATCACCAGAGTATATAGGTTTCCACCAAGACTTCTAACTCTTGCAGGTCCAATTAGATCCATATGAAGTAATTGAAGAGGGTGGTTTGTCGAGATTTCAGGTTTGTTTTTAAAAGACGATTTAGTTTGTTTACCTCGTTGACATGAATCACAAATCATATCATTTTTAAAACGCAGTTTAGGTAAACCAATCACTAAATCTTTTCTCGGAACTTGTCTAGTTGATGCATGTTGACATGAGCCGACGCTTATGCCACAACCAACTTTCATCTAAGTTTCTAACGAAACATTTTTCGAGTTTAGTTTTGGTAGATTCAAGGTATAACAATTTCCTCACGTGGAGCTTTGAACAATACCTTTAGTTTACCTTTATCGATTGGGAGATCGTCTTTGTTGACAATGAGACATTCTTCGGAATCAAAGATAATCCAGTTGTTCTTATCGGCACTTTGACTCACACTCAAAAGATTGTGGTAGAGACCTTCCACAAGATAGACATCCTTGATCTGAGGCCCGTCTTTTCCACCAATTTCACCAATGCCAGTAATTTTTCCGGATTGATTTCCTCCAAAAGTGACTCGCCTCCATCTTTAGATTTCATGGCAACAAACTTTTCTGCATCTCCCGTCATGTGTCCGGAGCATCCACTTGTCGATATACCACTTGTTGATTCTTGATGCTCTCAAGCACACCCTGCAAAAACGAGAGGAGATCAAGCTTTAGGTACCCACTTTTTCTTGGGTCCTTTAGGGTTAGTCTGCGCCTTAGGAACATAGGTTCCCTTAGGCACCCACTGATAATTACCAACCGGCTCATCCCTTCTATCCTTTTTATGAAAACACGATGAGGTACTATGTCCCTTTCGGTTGCAGTAATTATAATGTGCGAATGAGTTTGAAGAGTGAATTGTTTTTCGAAAGTAATTCAAATAGGATTTTCCACCCATTTTCTTCTTGCCTTTTTGTTTATCAAAAATAGGATTATATCCTATTCCGAACGATCGCTTGTAAACCTTTGTGCTTTCAAAATCACATTGAGCATTTCACTACCTCTAGTGAACTTCTCAAGTGTTTTTGTAAGATACACATTCCTTTTCTCAGAGGGCAATTATCACGAGATAAGATCTTCATACGTGAAACTTTCGGCTTGTACTTTAAGAGTTAAGTTTTGCCTTTTCAAATCTATACATTCATTACAAACTTCTATGTATTCAGAATGGATTTCATTATATTCATCAAATAATTCATCATAGGTTGGTTGTATATCATGTACCTCACTGTCGTTTTTGGTTGGCTCTTCTTCTTCGGCCACCAGACAGATGTTGGCAGTCTCTTTCTCTTCTTCACTTTCTTCTCCCGAGGAGTCATCTCCCCAGATTCCTGACACATATGCCTTCTTCTTAAATTGATACGACTTCTTCTTCTTTTCTTTCTCACTGTCTTTTAGCTGAGGACATTCTGACTTGTAATGACCGGGTTTCTCACATTCGTAACAAATGACTTGATCTTTGTCTCTGAAGTCACGTTTGTTACTTGGATTCCCTTTTGAAATCTATTTCGAAACCACGATCCTTTCTATAGAACCTTTTGAATTTTTGAACAAACATGGCCATCTCGTCATCGTCTTCATCATCCTCGTCCTTCTCTTCTTTCTCCTTCAGGGCATTAAGAGCAATTCCCTTATTTCGGCTACTATTGACATCATCCAGATCCTTTTTGAATCTCAGTTTGCTTTCATATTCAGATAAACTTCCGAACAGGGCAGCAACTGAGGCCATTGATTCTCCACGAGCTTCCTCTATTGCAGTGACCTTTGCTTCCCAGTCTTTTGTCAGAACATTGAGAATCTTCTTGACTTGAGGACCTTGTTCATATATTTTACCCAAGGCCGCCAACTGATTTGTTAGATGAGTGTATCTGAGTTAGAACTCGGCGATGGTTTCGCCTGACTTCATCCGTAGTAAGTCATACTCGGTGGTCAGAGTGTTGATACGGTTCTCCTTGATGCCGGAAGTACCTTCATATGCAATCTCTAGAGCCTTCCACATTTCTTTCGCGGTTGGCCAGTTACATATTTGAAAGTACTCCTTTGACCGAGAGCACTTTGAAGCATCGGAATAGCCTTCTTGTTGAGAGTGATATTTTTCTTATCATTCTCATCAAATTCAGCCTCGTCTTCGGAACATTAATTCCTCCTTCAGTTTTCACTGGTACATAATCTCCGTTTCTATTACTCTCCAGAGACCATATTTGGTAGCCATCACGAACACTCTAAATTTAGCTTTCCAAAAGGAATAATGTTCACCGTTGAATCCTGGGGGTCGGTTGATTGAAGCACCGTCAGGTAATATTCCTTCCATAGTCTTTCTCGGGATGTTAAGCCCAACTGAGAAATCAGGCTTTGATACCAAAATGAAGGTGGAATATCACCTAGAGGGGGGGTGAATAGGTGATCTTTATAATTTTCAAATCTCTTTCTTGAATAAACAAAATAGAGACCAATAAGATAAAAGAACACAAGACAATTTATACTGGTTCGGTCTAATATTCTGACCTACGTCCAGTCCCCAGAACACCTGAGATTTAACTATTCCTCAAGAACGATTACAAACTCTGTAAACGAAGGATTGTCCTCTCACTCTCGACTACACTCCCCCTTACAACTTGTAATCAATGCACCCTCACTTAAGATTCCTCAATCTTAAGATACAAATTCAACAATGAAATAAGTGTTTAAATACTCCTCACGAGTTGATAAAAGAATGAACATTGAAGTGCAATTAGTGATACAAATGAAACAGCGAATGATGTTAGACTCGAATTGATTGCGCAGCTTTTCGGTAGTTGACAAATTGAATGCTCTCGCTATTTATACTTGATGTAATTAATGACCGTTGGTGGGCTTTAAGAATAGCCGTTTAGACTCTTGAATATGTTTGTTATATAGATGAGGCGTTCCTCAAGAATTCTCTCGATTTGAATGGTACAATTTGAAACTTTCGGGCTCGACATTCTCTTTCAATCCTTTTGTTTTTCCGTTGTGAGATGGCATTTAATGCGAGAACGAAGAATATCGAGTTGGCTTTACTTCACTCGAATCTCGGTGTCCGAGAATATCACGGTTTAGGTAGCGGCATTTAATGCTTCGACGGGGGATAGCTTTATTCAAATCTGCCGTTTAAACCATACTTAAGTAACCTGAAACTTTCGAGCACACATGTTAAAAGCTTTTTAGAATTTATATTGAATAATAATCAAGAGAGGCAGAATGATAAGCCATGAACCATGATTTTGTGAATCAGAGATATGAGAAAGCAGTATTTGAATTTGATTCAAGTATTCTCGAGAATCATATTGGACATTCGGAGAATTGCTTGAAGGCCAGAATCCTTTGAACTCTGCAATACTCGAGAGCCATCTTGTTATACTCGAGAATTGTATTGTTGGATCAGAACATGAGCATGTATTCTCGAGAAACATCTCATGTGTTCCCGAGAATTGCATGACTGAGTTTTATTGGATCGACAAGAGGAATTCTCGAGAAGCATACCCTAGTTCTCGAGAATTACATGAGTTGTGAAATCTCTATTAATTTCGACCGGAGGATTCTCGAGAATTATACGCCTATACTCGAGAATCGAGTTTTAGATCTTATGACTTCACCAATCTTACGTATGTCTATTATACTCGAGAATGCTAGATCAATATTCGAGAATCGTAAATTTACCAATATGCACTATTTCATATTACTTAAAAATCTTACTGAGAAACTTCAATTGTTATCATCAAAACACTTGGAGTCAACAGGTGAGGCAGAATGGATGATGCATCAATCGCAGCAACAGCCGTCGAAGCAACCTCTCAATCGGACAACAGCGAATTTGTAGCCTACCACCGTACCGTTGAAGAATCATTTGGCCCATGGATGCTTGTCTCTCGGCGAGCTAACCGTAATCATCTTCCTCAGCGATCTGAAATGAGAGAAGCTCAGGGACGCTCTGTGGTGACTGGATCGAGGCCGGTGAGAACGGCTAATGTCAGGCAGATCTCACGTTTTGCGGCAATAGAAGATTTACAGGACGATCAACTGACACGTGATGATGGATCTGTACGAAGAGACACTTCTCAAGTAAGGCAAGCTGACTTCAGAATGGAGAAATTCTCGGTGAAGATGCATATGCAGAGTACAAAGTGGGTCCAGCTGGAAAAAATCAGAAAAGCTTAGTTGGGAATTAACCAAAAGTTCACTTTAGGCCTAAAGAGGACAAAACCGTTAGTGGGCCGGTTACTTCAGAATACGTCCCTGGGCTTGGTCACGATGGGCAAAGTAATGTAATAGCTTTGGATGGGCCAATTAATTCAGAAATACTCCCTGGGCCTGGACATCCGTTGGATCACGTTGGGCAAAGCATTGCACAACACATCATAGCTATGGATGGCGCAACTCATGAAAAGGGATTGATTGATGGATCAAATAAAGCAGAATCAGCTGTAGGGTCTAGTATTTCGAAGGATGCTCCAAACTCCATGAATCAAACCAAGAAAACATCCCATTCTCCGATGGAAGCCACAGCAATACTAATTCATTGCTACTGCACATGTCCTAAAAAAAATCAAATGAAAAGAAGAACAAAAGCAAAGGGCCACGCACTCATGTTATTGTTCAAAGGAATATTGCCTGTGAATCAATAAGGCATCCCTCCTATGAACCCTGGCAATATTCCTATGAGAGAACAAAGTCGTGATGTCGCCCTTACGAAGCATAATCAACACTCAACGGATCAGTGGGACCCGAATGAAGACATTGCGCCAAATTTTTTGGAAGACAATGGAACTTATGTGCCTGAAACTCAACTTGGCCGGCAGAATGGAGTGGATATCGACTAGCACAGGTAAGTATGTCTATCTTTATCCTATATTTATTTGATTTTAATGATTATTGCCTCTTGGAATTGCAGGGGGGCCGGTGGCCGGTCCTTCCCTTTAACGATTAAGGATATTGTCTTTAAATACCACGTTAATATTCTTTGTCTTTTGGAGCCCCGCGTTAGTGGGGGATAGAGCCAATAAGGTTTGCCGTAAGCTCAGTTTTAGTCATTGGATTCGATGGAATCTACCGGATTTTCTGGAGGAATTTGGGTTTTATGGGATAATAATGCTTTTGATGTTGCTTACCTTACTTCCTCTACCCAATTCGCATTGTCAAATCAAAGATCTCAATAGCAACAACTTGAGCCTTGTCACTATTGTTTATGGTGAAACATCTACAAGTGGCAGAGCATCTTTATGGAACTCTCTCCGTTTGCTTGCTAACCACAATCTTCCTTGGCTGGTGTTGGGTGACTTCAACACTTTTTTGTCACCAAATGATAAACTTGGAGGAACTCATCTTTCTTGGGCTTCAATGCAACATTTCAAGGACTGTATTGACGATTCTAATCTCATTGAGGCCACTGTTCAGGGAGACAAATTCACTTGGGAAAGAAAGGGTTTAAAAGAGCGGCTTGATTGGGTTTTCACTAATCTTAATTGGATTAACTGCTTTCCTAATTCCTCCGTTCGTCATGAGCTTAAGTTTAAATCTGATCATAGGATTGTGGTTGTGAATTCGGACCCGTCTTCCCAAAGAAGGAATTATCGCAAATCATTTACCTATCAAATTGCGTGGTCCCTGGAAGACGATTTTAAGGACATCACCAGGCAAGCTTGGCATGAAAAAAATTGGCTTCAAGGTCTACAATGTTTCCAAGTATTCACCACAGAATGGAATGACAACAAAGTTGGTAATTTTTCAAAAAAGAAAAAAGAGCTGATTCGTCGTCTTGAGGGGATTGACAGAGTTAGGAGGATGAATTTGCAGACTGGTCTGTTTAGATTGGAGAGGAAATTGTGGGAGGAATATCATAAGGTAGCAACTCAAGAGGAAATCACTTGGTTCCAGAAATCCAGAAGTAAATGGTTACAGGAGGGAGATAGAAATACTAGATTTTTCCATGCCTCCACCATGATTAAAAGGAAGAAGCAGAGAATTGGGGCCATCCTGAATAATGCGGGAGATTGGGTTGAGGATCATGAAACGGCAAAAATGATGGCACATGACTTCTTTCTCAATCTTTATACTCGTGATGCTTCTGTAAAAGATCCCAACACGTTGTGCTCTAATTTTCCCCCTTTACATTCTAATGATTTACGCATGTTGGCAGGAAAAGTCACAAGGGTGGAAATAAAGAACACAGCTTTTGCTATGGGAGCTTTTAAGGCCCCGGGTCCTGACGGCCTAACTACTCATTTTTTTCAGAGTCAGTGGAATGTTGTGGGGGGATAAAATTTGTGATTTTGTTGAGGACTGCTTTTGTAATCCTTCCAATATGTCTAGCATTAACAAGTCCAAGATTGTTCTCATACCCAAGGTTGATAATCCTTCGTCGTTAAGAGATTTCCGTCCCATATCCTTGTGTAATGTGAGCTTTAAAATTATTACTAAAGTTTTGGCTAATAGGCTTAGAGGCATAATGGGTCACCTTAGAAGTCAGGAATAATGCGGCTTTATTGCGAACAGATCCGTTGCGATAACATCCTTATTGCCCAAGAGATCATCCATTCTATGAGATTGAAAGGCAGGAAGAAAGGATTTGTTGCCATAAATATGGAGAAAGCCTTTGACAGACTTGACTGGGGATTCATTAAAAACACTCTCCTATGTTTGAATTTGGATAACAACATTATTGATATCATTATGGCTTGCATATCTACTAACTCCATGTCCATCCTCTAGAATGGAGATGAGAGTCTGAGCTTCACGCCCTCTAGAGGTGTTAGACAAAGAGATCCTCTAAGCCCTTACATATTTTTCCTTTGTATGGAGCGCCTTGGTCATCTTATTAAAGCCGAATGTCAGCTCTGGCGCTGGAAACCGTTTACATTTAAAAGAGGAAGTCCTCATATCTCCCACCTGTTTTTCGCCGATGACCTCATTCTTTTTACGGAAGCTACAGCGAGTCAAATGATTGAAGTTCGTAAAGTGATGCAAATCTTCTGCGAGGTCTCGGGACATCGGATTAATTTGGAGAAATCAAGAATGTTTTGTTCTACGAATGTTAACTTTAATAGAGCTCTTGATTTGAGCAGGCTTTTGGGTATTGGAAATATCTCGGGATGTCGATTATTCACAAGAGAGTAACAAAAGGTACTTACCACCCCCATTGTGCAAAAAGCTAGAAAGAGGTTGTCCATGTGGAAAAGTAAATTCCTAACTATGGCTGGCCGCTCTGTTCTGATCAAATCCGTGCTCTCCTCTTTACCTAGTTACCATATGCAATCAACCCTCCTTCCCATTTCTACTATCAATGAAATTGATAAAATCTCGAGGAGGTTCCTTTGGTCTCAGGATGAGGATAGGAGGAAAATGCACCTTGTTGCTTGGGATAAGATTACTCAGGCAAAAAAGGAGGGGGTCTGGGGTTCAAGGATCTTAGACGTCAGAATAAAGCGTTTATCATGAAATTATGTTGGAGCCTCCTGACCAAAAAACATGCTCTATGGGTCCAGTGCCTTTTGTCTAAATATAATTGCGGCGACTCCTCCGTGCCTAATGTCTCACGAAAGCGAAACTCATCCTCTGCATGGAGAGCGATTGTCACAATTTGGGAGAAATTCCTTAGTGGGGTTGGGAAAAAAGTTAACAATGGAGAGGGGACTAAATTCTGGTATGATCTTTGGCTGCCTCTTGATCGTCCCCTGGCAACCTACGCTGTCGATCCATCCTTAATAAATGAAGAAGACACTGTATGGGATCACCTCTTGATAAATGGGAATTGGGATACCAGTAGATGGCGGGGTGTTATTCCTCCCCACATCATCAATAATATCTCCAGAATGCGCCCGCCTTGCAACAGCTCCCCAGACTACTTCACCTAGAGAGCGGCAAAAGATGGTGGTTTCTCTGTTAAGTCCGCTTATCACTATCTCTCTGACCGAGGTGGAACTCATATGGGTGGCTTCTGGTCCCGGATGTGGAAATGGAAGCTTCCTGAAAAAGTCAAGTATTTCATGTGGCAGGTTGGTCATGAGAGGCTTGCCACGAACTCTCTTAGAGCCAAAGAGGCCTTTCAAATGATAGCCTATGTCCATATCACTGTAGCAGCGAGGAAAGTGTGATCCATATTCTCAGGGACTGTGAGTGAGCAAGAAATTTGTGGAAAGAAATTTTAAAACCTAACTACTTTTCTCAGTTTTTTTACAGGAAATTTGCAGGTTTGGCTCAACTGGAACTCAAATCATCATCCCGCAAAAAGAAGGTTTCAGAATTTCCCATGGACACGTGTCTTTAGCTTGGGATGCTGGATCCTTTGGACATCAAGATGTACCTTCTTGTTCCAGGGCAAAAACAAAGATACCAGGGAGTTGCTCCATTTGTGTAATTATTTTCTTATGGAAAATTCTGTCAATCAAAATTTATCTCATCAGATTTTTCAACTTGACAGGTACGAGGAAAGTTCTTGGACCCTCCCCCTGCTGACGCTGTCCGAATTGATGTGGACGGGTCTATACGCCATCAAAATCAGGCAGCCTGCAGGGGAGTAATCAGGCATTCTGAAGGGCATTGGCTAATGGGGTTTTGCAAGTCTCCGGGCCTTCATGCGTTATTGAGGCAAAGCCGTACGCCATCATGCTGGGATTGAAAGTGCCTATCAGATGGGCTTACAGAGGATTTTCCTCTATTCTGATTCCCTGGACGCTGTTAATATCCTCATGAGAGATTGCTGTTATGTTGATCACCCGTTGAGGGACATTATCAGGGAGACCAGGGACCTGCTCTTCCGGGATTGGGATGTGAAGCTCCACTATACCCCGAGAAACATCATTGCGTGTGCCGACTATATGGCCAAGGAGGGCCATAATGCTCCCGTTTGTGCAGAAATATCACTAGTTCCGATGATTCCTACCGGTTGTATGAATATGGTCCTGAACGACCAGTTGGTCGGCTGTCCCTAGTTTTTTTTTTTTTATGTATTATAGAGTTAGGCTTTTGTAGCCTAGCCTCTATTTCCCCTTTTCAAGCTTCGGCTTGCCTATTTCAATAAAAAAAAAATAAAAAAAGATAATAAAACAGGACACACACTGGTATATAGGGAAGAGCGACGAGTAATCCGTGTCAATAGGTTTTGTTCCCTCCTCGATCTCTTCATGTCAAAATTATGAACAAGCACACATATACGAAGATCATATTTCTGACACAACCATTGGAAGATACAAATAATTCCACGAAAGAGCGTGAAACCAATACAAGATGACGAATGAGACTATACTTGCACAAACTAACTTGGCAAATCTATATTCGGAGATGGCATTAAATACAAGGATTTACTGGCACTACTACAAAAATTGGATATTACTACCCTAAAAGACGTCCATATTAAAAAATGGGAAGTAAAAAATGAAAGCGGTGGCATTCTTGTAATTATTTACATGAAGTTAAGCCTTTGACGTCCCAAATTATATTTCAGGACTCCTAAAATTTATTTTTGACGTCCAAAAATTATTTCAGGACGCCTAAAATTTGGGAATATTATTTGGGAGAATCACTGTTAGGGCCCTTTTAACCACAATTAGCCCAAAAGGGCCCCAAGAATCTAATTCTCTCGAGCAGGCCCTTGGGCCCTTTCGGAAAAAATAGAATCTTGGTGAGTTGTAAATGAGGCGATATAGTTATTAACTTAGGATCGATATTGTTGTAAATCAGACTGATTTAGTTGTAAAAAAATTGTTGTAAATGTGACTGATTTAGTTGTAAACGAGTAAAAAAATTGTTGTAAATCAGACTGATTTAGTTGTTAAATTTTAATGCATTTTTTCCAGAAAGGGCCCAAGGGCCTGTTCTGGGAGAATTAGATTCTTGGGGCCCTTTTTGGGCTAATTGTGGTTAAAAGGGCCCTAACAGTGATTCTCCCATATTATTTGGCGCTATAAAAACTATAGGAATTTTTTATTTGGCGGCTTTTTAATGCAATTTTGGCGTCCGGAAATATATTTCCGGACGCCAATTTTGCCATTCGTACACAGTTAATTAATCGGACTCGACCCTTAGGTAGAATACTCCTCCTTTCCATCAATCCCGATAGAACAGCTAGCACACCCCTCCTCTCGGTCAGTCCCGATAGAACCTTTCATTTCCTCCCTCTTTGCCGCGCCTCCATCTCCGCCCCGCCCCGCCGAGCGTCAAACCAATCACAATCGATCCCTTGGCTCATTCACTCCACCTCCTTGCCAATAGAAAATCGATCCCCTGGCTCTCTCTCCCTCACAATCGATCCCCTGGCTGTCGCTCACAATCGATCCTCTGGCTCACTAACTCCGCCTCCTTGCCGATTGAAATCACACCGCTCCGTGGCTCCATCTGATTTGGTATTATTCTCTTCAATTAATTTATTTCTTGGGACAGCATCTAAGTTTTCTGGTGAGGAAGAAGGCCTCTTCGTCGTTCATTTTGCCTTTTGCTTATACGGCCTCTATTATTTTTCCTATTTGCTTCCTTTTCTTCTTAATATCTCATTATTGTATATCGCTTCCTTCTCCGAGCAGAATCGAACAGGTTTTTATACTTAGATAATGTCATTTGCGACACTCCGACCGGCCGAGCACTCTCCCCATTTCGTCTAGTAAGTTTTTGAGTCCCACGCTCTTGTTCTTTTTTCGTCTCATTGGTCGGTCGGTGATTTAGTAAACAATATCAAGTTTGATTCTTCTTGCAGTTCTTAGTTTTGTCAGGGTTTAATTAGACCATCGCGTTCATTTTTTTTTTTTTTTTTTTTTTTTTTTTTTTTTGGGGGGGGGGGGGGGGCTGTGTGTGTGGGTTGCTATTGAGTCTTTCGTGGCATATCCATAATCGGTTTTATACATTGAACTAGGGGTTTATTTTTAGTCTTGCTCATGGCTAGGATCGTCTGTTTAGCCTCTTCTTGAAAGGATTAAACTCAGTTGTTGGTGATAGAGGAAACTCAAATCTGATTTTTATTTCCTCGGAAAGGAGTTAACTTTATTGTATGTCTATCATTTTTGTTTCTTTCTTGAATAATTTTTCTCGACTTGAATCAAATGGAAATACTGTATTAGTAGAATTTATTTATATGTTCAAATATTATACCTCTTCAAAAATTACATTTTTTCAATGCTAAAGGAGTAATTATGAATGTTCTTTGTGAAAACAGGCCAAAGCCATTTCATTTTGCAAGTTGTCGATGAAATGGACTCTGTCCTGATAGATGAAGGAAGAAACCCTTTGTTAATTAGTGGTGAGGTAATTAACTTTTATAGTTAGTGTTTTTGACCTCAATTTCTTCAGCATATAGTTTAGTGGTTTTAATGAAAAAACAATCTGGGTTGGAATTGTGAGTACAATCTCTTGCAATATTGCTCATAAGAAGTTTTTAAGAACTGTGTATGCTGATTAAATAGTTATCTGCGTTGATTTTGATTACAGCATTATAATGTGGAGCTTAAAGATAATTCTGTTGAGTTGACTGAGGAAGGAATTGCTCTTTCTGAAATGGCTCTGGAAACAAATGACCATGACTATCAGGTATTTCATCCGAAAGTCTTGGTGCATAAAATTATTAATTGAATTGAATATTTAAGTAGTTTGTTCCAGTTACCCATAGCTCATCCGTCAATGAGAAGCAAAATACAAGATGATCTGAGCCATTTTTCAACACTTTGCAGGTCACTTGGCAAGACAACATTGATCCTGATAACATGTCCTATGAGGTTGGAATGGGTGGCTCAAAATTATTGTGTCATAAGTCTTTATATTTCTCTTTCTCAAATTAGAGCTGTTATATGCCTGATTTTCTTGGAGTATATAAAGTCATTGTTCCAGAAATACGCATAGTTAGTCTTGCAAGATAAAAAATTTAATTATATGAGCCTACTTTTGTGGCTACTTTTTTTTTTTTTTGATACAGACTTCTGTGGCTACTTAATTACTATTACATTGGTTGTTATGTAATGCTTCACTACAATAGAAAACCTTACCCTCTTGTGTTTATCATTGTGACACATGGAGATAATTACTCTTGAGGACAACATTGTTTGGCCAAATCACTTCACAAATAACCTGATATTCTTATTATATCTCCTTACTAGTTAAATTGCAACTGTAAAATCCATGATGCTTCATCTAACAGTTATCTATTGATTACATTAAGTAGCACGGTTAATAAGGAAACATTTGCTTTAGAAAGTTTCCTTCAATCTACTTGGGTTGGTTATCGTTGTTGGGACTTGAATTGAAAATAGAGTTGAGTACTCCTAACATTCTATTTAAATGACTCGTGTCAGCTATTTGTTCATGTATATTTGTCTTATTGATTAATATTTTGTTTCGTTTTCCCTTTTTTATAGTTTTGCATATATGTGCAATGTGAAAAGTGTCTTGGAACTTTGCTGAATTGCATTTTACTTCAGGTTAAATGCAACAGCCAATCTGGTGAGAGTGATTGGAGTGTTTGGTTCTCTTTTCCACTGTACTTCACTTGGCTTGAATCAGCTTTAGAATGCTTGCAGGTGTCTCTTCTTCTCTCTATATTTCAACGTTTGATTTGTTATCTTGTGTTGATGGAACCTGATTGCTTGATGAATTCACAGTTTCACACCTATCAAATAGGTAGGGCCATAACCAGCTATGTGACTGAGTTTGCTTCAATGAACTTCATATTTGTAGGTGACTTCATTTCTAAACTCAGTAATGACCCAATATTGGCGTACGCTTGTTTAAGTATTCATTCCAACTTGTATTCACTGTTTGATGCAAATTGCTAGAAATGATTTTCAATGTTTTTATATTATGCTATATGTCTTGACTTCTTGCGGTGATTGATATCATTTTGAATTTGATAAATCCATTTCAACGCTTTGTTGGAGAGTGATGATGACAGACCTGAGATTCCCATTGCAAGACAATACAATTGCACTTTGCGCTGTTCCATAGTAAGTTTTTCTTCCTGGGATCAACTTCATTAAAAAGAAATTTCTATCATGCTGATATTTCTATCATGTTATGTTGCGCTGTTCCATACTAAGTTTTGATGAATTTTTTTTCAAAAGTACTGTCTAGAGAACTCCTAGCGTTAGTTTTTATTTTGTTGCTTTCTTTACAGCTTTCAATCTTTTGAATAGATTTCTTGCACGAAGCATCTTGACTGTTCATGTTTTAACATTCTAAATACACTTGCTTGCAGTGCACTTGCTTTTTAATATTGTTCACATGGTTCATTTTTATTTAGGGATGATTTGCATTTATTCGTATTTGAATTTCTCCTTGTTGTATCCTAATATCCAGTCTTCTGCTTGTCTCCTTTAGTATATCTTTGCCAAAAATGAAATTCAAGATCTGTCTTTATAGTAAATCTTCTGTGTACGTGTGATGTCTATGTAAAGAAAGCCTTCTAATCTTGTAAAGTTATGATATGTAAGTTTTTTTTTTTTTTTTTGTCAAAACATAATATGTAAGTTTGAGGATCTTTTGCTGGTATTTGTTTTATGCTGATGTGATATAGTATACAGTTATAGACTTATAGTAGATTTTGTGGCAGATGCCATCTTCTATCAATTGTAGTAGTTGCATGCTATAGGCGTAATTAATTGCTATCTTCTGTCTTTATAATAGTTGCATGCTACAGACGTCATCAATTGCTTAAGAAAGGATTATTTAATTTTGCATGAAGAGAGGAAAACTATATCTGATTGGGAATTCAAATTGGTTAAGATAAAGTTGTATTTTGTATGATTTCATTTAAGTAATATTCAATAACTTGTTTGTTCAATTGTGTGAGCGTTATCATAATTCAACCTTTTTCGTTAAGTTTATTTATTTTAAGTTCTTTCGTTACCTAGCTCGCTTGGAGCTTTTACTCAATATTGGTTTTAAGATGCATCATTGAGTTTTTCGGTTGTATCCTTGTATTTGGTGTGTAAGCAAAATGGTGTTTACTTTAGCTTTTGCCGTGGGTGGGGTGAACACCTATATTATCCATTTATTCTTTGAATAATGCTTATACATATTTTCTTTACAATTTTTAGCCATTTCTTTCTGATTTTCTTTTAATCAGTTTGTGCAGGTTGTCATGTGCAATTTTTGGGATTGCTGATGGAAATGGTTTTTTTTATTACTTCGTTGTTGATAAGTGGCTAGAAGCAAAAGGAAAATTTATACACTAGCAAAGCATTATGCTGCCAATAATTTTTTAGCTCAAGAGGTATGCAACTACTCCTAATTTTATGAAATTTTGTTATTCGAGAGTTATGTCTAATTGCATCCCCCCTTTTTTCTGCTTTTGATGAAGCAAGGTAGCAGAAATGTAAATTAACTTTTTACAATCAATATTACACCAGTTTCCATGAGGCTATTCGTTCATGCTAAAGCTGTTGCGATAGCTTCGTCTGCAGTAACGGATAGGTATGTTGTTTTAGCTTTCAATATTCCTTCATATATACTATTGTAGTGCTAACTTATAGGAAAGTGAAGTTCTTGCTTGTCATTAGGCAGTGCTGTTGCAGGAATTTTGATCTAGTTTCTTGGGCAGAAATATGCGATGGGAAAAAGTAGTTTTAGAGATAGGAAATGATACTTGTGCTTTTGGGTAAAAATAACAAGACAGAGTAATGATAAGAATAACTAACGATGCATCTCTCATTTTTTAAACATTGGAGCTATGCAAGTTTTTTTCATTCTGCTTGGGTTCATATCTGATTTGTTGGAATCATTTGAGTAATTGCATCTTCCAAAAATATGTTTTTTTTCAAAAAAAAAATTTACTTAAGGCGTCCCAAAAATGCTATTTTGGGACGCCAAAGATGATAGTTATTATTGCACCTTACACGATTTTTGGCGTCCCAAAATTATTGTGGGACGCATTAAATAACACTTTTGGCGTCCCAAAATAATTTTGAGACGCCAATAGTATTATTTTATTGCGACCCCTCAGCAGACGTCCCTGAAGAAAGGGACGTAAATTGGGTCTATTTTAGGACGTTAAACATGTTTTTTGTAGTAGTGTGGGAGTTTCGTGATCATTTTGCCTTGCTGTGCCATACTGTATGCATGCCTGAAGCTAATAAATCAACCCCCATGGAATTCATGGCAGCCACAGAGAGTTAGATGTGAGCATTAAAGATGGATTCACATACATAATAAAGGAAACACGAACAATATAGGTGAAGAATCCACAACAAACTTCAGTTCGGAACAAATACCCGAAATCCGGTTGGATGGTTTAAATGTGCCCAACTTTTATTGTTGGGAACTCGAATCGCCAACCCGAGATTACTAGCCCTTTATATTTCCGCCCCAGGTTCTTTCTTCTCTCCATGCGTTACTTAATTATTATAGTCTTATTTACAAGTTTAAATTAACTAACTCTCATGTACTAAGGAGAATTAGTTAACTCAAGAGCTAAATTTTCAATTTTACTATTATCTATAATTAGCTCCAAAACGTCAATATAAATAAATTCTTTTTTGTTTATTGCAATTAAAAGAGCCAAAAAGAGAGAGTAAAAAACACATTTATTACTTAAAAATGGACTTATATAACGAAAGCACGACGTTTTGTATTGGCAAAACGTGAACCCTCTTTCATAGCTGTCAATATTATGATGTATCACAATATACGAACCCTCTATCATTTCATGCATTATTATATTGTCTGGAGACTTGGGCGAAAATCTAAGGATTTGTTATGTATATTGTGTTTTATGGTTATATAATTAATGTAGCTTTAGTGACGGATGTCACGGTATAGTAAAGAAATGGAGAGATCCCAATAATTGAAACACTAGGCGATCATATTACATATTGGAGCGAAGATATAAGAGTTGAAGCTAGTGAAGAAATAATGAGCGATTCATAGTGGTAGAAGAAAAGGACAAGCTAAGTGAGTAAACACTACTACAAAAAACGGTTTTTGCATCTCAAAAAGACATCCTTTTTTTAAAAAATGAAGTAAAAAATAAAGGCGGTGGCATTTTTGTAATTATATGTGATAAAAATTGACTTTTGGCGACTAAGTTTAATAATTAGACTCCAAAAGTATGACTTTGGAGTCTAAGCTTAGACTCCAAAAGTCATGCTTTTGGAGTCTAAGTATAAAACTTAGACTCCAAAAGTCAGCGTTAGGTTATGTGTGGGGTCCGCGAGAGACACTTTTGTAGTTTAAGTTTTATGATTCAAAAAAAGAAAAAATGCGGTAAACGAAAATCCTAGCGAGAAAAACACTACTACAAAAATTGGTTTTAACGTCCCTAATTGGCGTCCTATTATTAAAAAAGGAAGTAAAACAAAACGCGGTGGCATTTTTGTAATTAGTAGGTGACTTTTGGAGTCTAATTTTATTTCTTAAACGCCAAAAGTGCAACTCCGGCAACGAAAAGGAGTCTAAGTTTGAAAATTAGACTTCTTAAGACGAAAAAAGCAAGCCATTTGGAGTCTAAGTCCATTAATTAGACTCCTTAAATCGAAATTTGGAGTCTAATTTTTAGAATTAGACTCCTTAGGTCATCCCAAAAATACCCATCCCGCGAACAATCGCGATTCTCATTCTCTCAGACCCATCGATCACTCTCATTCTCTCGTTCTCAACCCTGGTCCGCCTTCTCTCGGAGCCATCGATCACTCTCATTCTCAACGCTGGTCCGCCTGCCCTCACTCCGTCGTTGCTCCATCATCCCACTCTCCACCGTAGGTCCTCCGTTCTCCATCTCTCCCGCGTATTCATTTCTTCTGGGGTTGAACGCAGCTATATGTCGTAAGAACTCCGACGGTATTTACAATTTCGTGTCGTAAATTGGCCTCGCTTCATTATTTTGTCTTTTAATATCTTTGCATTCCGAGTGAGAGAATTATTTATGGTCGCTTTACCTATTGATATCGGTGTGATGCATTTTTTGTTCGGAAGTATTTACAGCCCTGGTTCTGGTTTAAATCGAACAAAAAAATTAGCTTTTTATAAGTAGAAAAAATTTTCTTTCGATTTAAGGTGATAGTGATAGTGATGCAAATAAACTTTGAATCATAGACAGTAACGACATTTAGGTTTTCTACATCCTTATCAATCAAAAGTTTAATCTTGTCCTTTATTTCAATTTTGTTGTCCGATTCTCTTAAAATTTAGGTTTTTGTAGTCCTTTCTTTAATTGGGAAAAGAAATTCAACTCGGAGTCGTTCTTCCGTGCCTGAGTTTGTGGGTTTGCGTATGTGTATGTGTTTTTTGGGCCCAGAGTATGGGTACCTTGTTGCCTGGCTTAAAAGCATGCTTCAGGCTTTCAATATAGTTTAAGACTTTTGCGCGCAAGTCTGAGGGAAGTAAGCAACTAACAGGACTTTTATTTTCGTTGAACTCCTACAGCTTCAGCTGATTTTCGGTATGCATAGTTTCCCTCTTACCATCTTTTTTGTTGAGGTCTTTAAACTCCCGTTATAATAGATATATATTAACTTATTTCATTCATGCCTGCAGTTTTCAGTCTGCTTGGTTTCCTCTTAGCATCTCTTTGTGAAGGTCTCTAAACTCTTACTATAATAGTCACGCATTAACTTGTTTTATGTTGGACTTTTTAAAAGTATTCGGGCTTAATTTATGTAAATATGGCCTCCTTTGCTGTTGTGGTGTTTGGAGTTATCTAAGCCCCATCTGCTAATTGATTACATGATAATGATTGTAAAGAAATATTTTGACCTTCTAGTTTTCACGTGTTAACCTGTATCATTCAAATGAATGTCATGGATTTGGATACAAAACCGTGTGTGATGAAAGCTTATGACGCTTGCACACTTTGAAACCCACATGCTAACCCCCAATGCCACAGTGAATAGTATAAGCAACTATTAATTAAACTAATAAGAGCAAAAAGCTCTCTTTGTAAGAGATAGATGTCCTTGGGTTCGTAGGATCTAGGTGACTATTTGTGATTGATTCCCTGTCACTGAGCAGATTTGATCTAGAATGATATGTAGTCTTTCCCATCCCCTTTTGTGCATACTTGATGGTTTTTAGGACCGGGAAAAAAAGATGTGAGAATGATTATGGTTGATACCTCTTACTTATCTATCTCTCTTCTTGATTTATGCTAGGTGTTTCAAATTGTTATGTTTTCAAGAGCCGACTACAAGAATATGCACAGAAAGTGGGACTTCCCACACCTGTCTATGAAACCATCAAGGAAGGACCTTCACATCAACCTTCTTTCAGATCCACAGTCATAGTCAATAATGTAAGATATGATTCTTTGCCTGGATTTTTCAATCGTAAAGCAGCAGAGCAGTCAGCTGCGGAGATTGCTCTTGTGGAACTGCCAAAATCCGATGAAATTAATCAATCCATCACACAACCCGTTGTAAGTTATCTTTATTATATAGGAACTTAAAAGTTTCTAGTTCTTAGTTGTAAATATTTTTCAATTTGTCTTTTCTTCTCAAATCTCAATCTGATTGGTATGTCTAGAGGAGGTTCTTTTTTCTTTTCTTTTTTTTTAATCATAATTGGTACATTGTTGTTACTTCATGAGGGGTACCCAGATGTTTTAGTTACCAAGTTAGATGCCAAGTTGATAGAATTTAGGAAATTAAAAGAGAGAAAGGAACTAGTGTCGAGATCTGAAACTCTAGGACAAGACAATTATACTGAATAATACTTTACTTGATGCATAAAAAGTCTCCCAACATCCTGATATTGACCTACAACCTAATAACCGACTTGGTTAAGATAAGAACAACATAACTGACTAAGAATAAAGAACTGCTATTAACTACCCTTTGAAATCCTAACAATGAAGTCGTAATGCCCAGAATGAGTTCTAAATGTAGTGTTGTGGACATCTTCAGGAAGGACACAAATCTGATGGTATTTAGATTTGAGAGTGATTTTAGAAGAGTAAATTTGCATATGTTTATTTTATGACTTATTTTCCTGAGTCAAGAATGTTTATTGCTCTGTCTCTGTTTTTTCTCCTTATTAAAATAGAGAAATTGAGAATATTCCCTATTCACCTGGCAAGGCAAAAAAATCATCTGTTTTACATAAGCTTTAGTACACCTATTTTGTCAGGTCTTGAGTGGTTCATTTTTATACTTGTTAATCTTCCAAAAACGATGTACATGTATAGTATTTGATCATCCTGTCTGCTTCATTGTGAAATATTAAAATGTATTTTTTGAATTTATGTTTTCTACAAATCTGCATTTCTATTGAGAGCTTATCATATGAATGTCATAGCTGGATTTTGCTTGGATTGCAGGCACATGAACAAGAAGATTTGGCTCGGGACACATACCATCACATTTTTGAACTTGTGCGTAATCGCAACATGTCATTTCAGGAGAATCGATTGGAAGAGGTGATATAAAAATTTTAATTTCAAGTTGTCAACGTTACTTTTATTCCATTGTGCATGTTTGTTCAGTCTATCAATATATAGGGATTGACTTTCATTAATAATTTAAGGATTGTGTGATGGCCTATAGTTGTGTGACATTTTTATCTTTTGTACTCTTCTGGCATGCTTTCTGACCATAATTTTTCACTTATCACACTTGGAAGATAATGCAGTTTTCATGCTTTACTAATCTACTTGTGGAAATGGCATATCATTCCTGTGCTGACATTTGGGATTAATAATACAGGCAATCAACTTTTACTCAAGAGCAAATAGCATCAAACCCGGTGATCCTGTTATCCTCAACAACCGATGTGCAGCTTATCTTAGGTTGAGCATGGTTCAATGATATTTGTTTGAAATTTCTTGTTAAAACTTACCTTTTGAATCTGCATAATTTTGCTTTAAAGTTGTGAACTTTGATGATATCATGACAATCAGAATATCTTTTAACCTGGATTAGTAGATTCTTAAAAGATAGATCTCCATCAGCTTCAGAATATAAACCATTGAGCGGGCTTGATCCTACAATTCATGCTGAAGTATGTTCTTTGTATCATCATGTCACACTTAAAAACATCATCTTCTTTCTGAATCAATTTCTGTTTAATAAATTAATTTTTTTAATTATAATTTCAGCTTGGTTTGAAGGATGCCGAGAAGCTTGTGAACCTGCGAAATAATTTAGTAAAATCATACCTCTTGAAGGCTAATGCGCTTGTTCTAGTAAGATTTCTTATGTTATTAGTGTCAATTGTACTTCTGCGAAAATCTCTTTTCATTTGTGGAAGTGTCCTCTATTGAGAAGCATGTCAGATGTATTTTAACTGTTTTATGGTACTAAAAGATTATTTCACCATGTGTGACAAGCTTTGGTTAACTAAAGATTTGGGCTATTTTGAGCAAGTTCAATAGCTTTGCTATTGGGTGTGGTAAATTATGGCCAAACTCTATCGGTTTGGGCACTTTATGATTTTTTCCCCCTTTTTTCTAAGGATTTTTCATTAGGTGTGTGTTTTTTTTTTTTCGTTCTGATTTTTCTTAGGTTTTAGTGTATTTTTGAGTTTGTTTTAGTTAGTTATTGATTTTTTTTGGGGTGTTTGGTCGTGCTCTACTGCTCTAGGTCATTTTCACATGATCATAGTAGTATTGCATTCCATTTGCTTATAATTTGTTTGGAAAGAGAAAAGAGTAATTGTTGTCACATGCTTGTTGCTACTGTTCTGGACTGCTACTGCTATCATTATCATAAATCTTCTCTCATGAATTTCTTTGGCTGAGAGTAATACCCAAGAGTTGTCCTTTGTGAGATCAAATCTTGTGAGTTGTTAAAATTCAGTATTGCTGCTGTTAAGTTTGATATAAGCTGTTTGAGCATAACTTGCTGTCATTGTGTGATTCATTCTGGTTTTGTGGTGAGCAACTTGAAATTCTTCATCTTTGTGAAACTGTTAAGATGTGAGCACACTTGTTAATGCATTTCATATTTGCTTCCTTTGCTGTGTGATATTTTGGTTTTGTCAAAAGAAGTGTTGTGTGGGATTTAATTGATGAATTTGTCATTAAGTTGTCATGACATTAGGCTCTAAGATTCACGGAGCATGACTTTGGCTGGGTGAGAATCATTGGCTGTGTTTGGAATTAAATTTGATTTGAGTATGGTAATAAATGCTTGATTAAATGTTTCTCACTGTTTTTTTATGAGATTTAATTTTTTTTAGCTTGATTGTGCTTGCTGGAATTTTGTTCAAAATTCCCAGATTTGAACAAACAGTGTTTTCTTGAAGAATTCTCTCCAATTTTGGACAAAATCATTTGGTTTGTTGCTGGAACTAAGTGGCACTTGGCTTGCACATTGATTGGATTTTGTTCAAACTCATCAACACTCTCCTTGAGCTCGCTGGAAAATTTTCAAAAAGTTTGACCAGAAAATTGCAAGCTTTGGTTAACTAAAGATTTGTTGGGATATTTGTTATATAAAGGTGCATGTATTACGTTTACGTATAAGGTTAGCTGAGCAAACCTTTTAGCACATAGCTGGGTGTTGATGTATGCAATTATCACATTCTGGTGGTGCATGTATTCTGTTTCTGTACAAGGTTAGCTGAGCTAACCTTTTAGCACATAGCTAGTTGTTGTATGCAATTATCATATTCTGGTGGTGCATGTATTTTGTTTATGTAAGGATTTTTTTGCAAGGAATTTTGGTGGTGCATGTATTCTGTTTCTGTTAGCTAACCTTTTAGCACATAGCTTGGTGTTGTATGCAATTATCACATTCTGGTGGTGAATGTATTATGTTTATGTAAGGATATTTTTTGCAAGGAATTGTGGGATAGTAAATATATGAAGCAATTGTTTTTTTTTTTTAAAAAAAAGAGCGCTTAAGGAGTCTAAATACATGAATTGGACTCCTAAAGTGAGACTTACGAAGTCTAACTACTGGAATTAGACTCCTAAAGTGAGACTTAAGGAGTCTAAATAATGGAATTGGACTCGAAAGTGAGACTTAAGAGTCTAACTCTTTTGGAATTAGACTCCTTAAGTGACATCAAAGAGAGTAAATGTCATGACTTAAAAGTCTAAGTTCGGAATTGGACTCCTTAAGTCATGACTTAAGGAGTCTAATTCAAGAACTTAGACGCCTTATATTAGGCGTCTAATTTTAAAATAGGACTCCTTAAGTTTTCCCTATTGCGCCCCCCAGATAGACGTCCCCCCCGAATTAGATGCCCAAAGTACAAAAAATAGGATTCCATATCCTGTTTTGTAGTAGTGAAAGTATCACTTTTCACGCTTTTTATTCACCCACTCTTTGAAACTCGAACCTTACCCATTCTACGAACCTCATGCAATCTCTCATACCTTTCACGCGTTTGCTTGTCTCGCCGACGTCGCTCGCTCCGGTCGTTCGCTCGAGGTCACTCTTTCTCCCATGGCCTTGTTTGTTTCTTCTTCATCCGTCAGTTCTACGGTTGCGATCGATCTCCTCTTCGACCATTTAGGTATTTATGCATTCATCTTCTTCTTTTACCTTTTTCCTCATTTGATTTTATCAATTCCTAATGGTTTTTTTGTTTTGTTTTGTTTTGCAAATAAATGCGAGATGGTGCTCGTCCGACTATGGTGTTGCCCCTAGATTCTCGGCTCCCTCTTCTCTGTTCATCATGTTTAATTTTACTTTGATATTCAAAGATTTTTCGGATTTTTTTTCCAAATCTAAAATTTCTCGGATCGTGTTTAACGTCCCGGCACCGTCCTCATTTGTTTTGTTTTGTTTTTTGTTTTTTTTTTATAAAAAAAATACTTAAGACATCTAATTATAGAACTTAGACTCTTTATGTTAGGTGTCTAATTTTGAAATAGGACTCCTTAAGTTTTCCCCTCTTTGCCCCCGGATATACGTCCGCGGGGAAAAGGACGTCAAAAGTACAAAAAGTAGGACTCCGTATCCCTGTTTTGTAGTAGTGAGAGAGGGAAGTCAAGCTAGAGATGTGGGCCTGTTTGAGTTGGCGTTGTAGGAGTTTATGTAAATTGAGATAAAACCCATCTCATTTATTGTAAATTACGTCGAAAAAGCAGCTTTTACTGCTAACACAAACAGCACTTGAGAGATGACTAATGAAGGCATTATAATTAGCAACCTAAAGAAGTGACTAGAGAACCGGTCTCTCATTAACTTCGTTCATATATTTTAGCACTTGTTTGTTTGTAGAGATCATATTTGTAGTTTATAATGCCATCATTATTTCGTTGCCGTTCAATGAAAGGAAGCGCGCAACTCTACAACATGGCTCATCTAATAGTGTTCTAATTCGTTGTATATTTTTGCAACGTTCATGCACCTAATTAACTTGTTTGCCTTTCCACACAATATAAGTGGCTATCTGAGAAACTCTTAGACCATGATTTCAAAAACCTTTATAAATCAAAATAGAATTCCTCTCATATACTTATTTCGTAAATTATTAAAGTACTTTTAAAAAGCTAAAATAAATAAGCACTAACCGGTGAATTATTGCTCAATGTGAAGGAAATTTTCAAAAGAAAAAGTTAGAATTCGATATAAGTATGTAACCATATGACTTATTAACATGTTATAGGTGTGTGTTATAAGTGTATAATATACACACAAACATATATATAATAGAATTTGTGTTATATGCGTATGATATAAAAATTCCAATAAAGCGCCCTTCATTATATTCTTTATGAATTATACATAGATAGTGATTGTGGCATTTATATTGCAAGTTTCACATAAGTATTCTTGTCACTAAAAGGCTCTACAATAAGTGAGCAACATATACTGACAAACCGATTGTCAAGAAAATAACAACATATTGTGATATAGATCGGAGTATTAATAGCTCAATGGATTTTTTCAGTGATTAAATTGTTTATGTGGAACTAACATTGCATAGTAATTTCCTTATTGTAAGGGACACATACTAGTTACTTATTGAAATACATAAAATCTTAAAAATGTAAATTACAATAGGAAAAAATAAAATTGAATGAAGAGATTGAAATTTGGAACCTCCTTTCGTGTGTTTGAATAACGCCTTTCGCTTGAGTAAAAATACATAAACAACTGTAGTGATCATCATCTTCTTCCAACATTCAGGTCGTTTAGAATTTTCGATCAAAATATTAAGTTTAGGCTTAAAAACACTCACTGCGCTGGCAAAAAAATTACACACACACAACTCTCCAAATTTGCATAACATATGACATGCAAAATTCGTTTGACTAAATCAATAATAAGGATACATAACTCCAATTTAAATAAAATTCGTTTTTTATTCACGAGCATTGTAATTACTTATTCACGAGCACTGTAATTACTTATTGATTGAAACCTCTTATTCTATGCCCGTGAATACTTATTCACGAGCATTGTAATTACTTATTCACGAGCATTGTAATCATTTAAATAAAATTCGTTTTTTATTCACGAGCATTGTAATTACTTATTGATTGAAACCTCTTATTCTATGTACAAAATCAATAATAAGGATACTTTTTTTGTAGCAAAATAATAATAATGAGGATACTTTTTTTTTTTAAAAAAAATACAAATCAAAAGATAAAGTACATTGAGATTTTATATTTAGAAATTAAAGAAAAACTCTACTATGCTAACTGATGTATTTAAGATTTGTAGATTTGCACCATTTGAATAGTAGATAGTTGTACATTTGCTTGGGGACTAGAGGGAGTATGTTGAGTCAAACACACCGTGATTGTGTGTTTGGTTTGAAAGGAAGGGATGAGATTGGATGGGATGGGAGGGAAGGGAGATTAATGTTTGAGGCTAATATTATATTAGCCTCAAACATTAATCCCCCCTTCCCTTTTTTACCATCAAACCAAACACACCTTAAGAGGCGACCTTTGTTAGCATTGTGATATTTGATATTCTCTCAAATTCTAAATATTAGACAAATTTAACTTCTTTTTTTTAGAGATTAAGGATTCTAATTAAATTACTTTAGAGTATTTGTATTTTTTCAAACTAATTAGTCGACTAATAAACTGATATATAATATAAATATACATAACATATGATATGATTGAATAACTTATTTAACTTCTTTAATCTCTCCAAAAAAATCTACTCAATCTTATATTTAAGATCGGATGGAGTATTATTTTAGGATTAATATAATGTTTGGTCTTTATAGTTTACCCTAATTTTGATTTTAGTCTCTATAATTTTAAATCATAGGCTTAAATCCCGCAAATTTCTAAATGTTTCTTTCCGTCTAAATGTAAGTCCCCATAATTTAATAAGAACAGTCTAAATATGGTGATTTGACATTAACACTGACAATTAAGCTTTAACTAAGCTGATGCGGCATGATGACCAATGGCGGAATTAGGGGGGGCTAGGGTGGGCCCCCGCCCCCTCCCAAAAAAAAATTAAAAAAAAAAAAAACATGAGAATAAGAGGGTTTATTATGAGCATATTGAAGAACTGAAGATAACTTTTTATTTAATAGGGGGCTAGCGTACAGGGATTCTGTGTAATATGGACTAGAATGTTGTTATTCAAGTGACTTAATAGTTTGTGTACACTATGTTCATTATGAGCAATTTGTCCTCTCAAAATACACCGTATAATGAGAAGATTATTCAGCTTTATGGGACGAATTTAGTGTTTATCAAGTAAAGATTGTTGGTAGTTGTTGCTGTGTAAAATTGTAAAATGCATCAAGAATGAAAATAATATTTTTCTTATTAATAGTATTATACATTTCAATCCCCGAAAAATTTAATATCAACTAAAAAGTGCATTCAATGTTTGTTATTGACTCTAGGAAAGTTCATATTGATTGACTTTATTATCATAAATTGTTTGTCTAAGAATTGCATATCTCCATAAATTTTTTCTTCAACTCCCATGTACTTTACTTTATAATCTCGCCCCCCTCGTTTACAAATCCTGGCTCCGTCCCTGATGATGACTAGGCGCTGATCAGGCAATGGCCATGTGATAAGATTTTTTATTTTTTATTTTTAAAAAAGAATCAGGGAGAGAGAAGACCGCGTCTTCCCCTATCCATGATTCCATGGTCATCTTCATCCAGAGGGAGAACTTCATCACCGAACAAGTCAATAGTCTCAATCAGCGGAAAAGGACTAGAGGTCACAATAAATATTAAGTGAGAAAGACCGCACATTCTGCAAGGTTGGTTATTTTCTCGCTCTCCGCACCGTCGCTCCGTACCTCTGTGGCGTTTAAATATTGAGTAAACGGAGTGGTTGGCACATGGTAGTGAAAGCGTGGTTTTTACGTAAAAGCGGAAGGAGAATGAAAAATCGTAAAACGTAAAATCGTAAAATAAAGCGGAGTTTTTACCTCCGCTTATGTATATAAGGTACCTGCCTTCATACACACATATCTTGATCAACGAATATCAATCAAAATGTCTAACATTGTCATTGATCAAACCATATTTTTTATATGATTTTACATGATTAAATTGGGATTTTTAATGCATTTTGTGGGACATTATTGTATGATTAAGTACTAAGTTGAGTTAGGAACATTTGTATTGAATTAAGTGTAATTAGGGGTAAAATGATCTTTATTTATTAATTACAGAAAAGGACCCAGATGTTTTTGAAATTTCATTTATGCCCCAAAATAGTTTGAAAATTCTCACTTTAGTCCCTCTCCAGAACTTTTAAAACTTTCACTTAAGTCCCTTAGTAAAATCGGCGCTTTTTGCAAAAACGCTGCGTTTTTACGCTTTTACGCTTTAAAGCGGCGCTTTTTACGCTTTTACCCCTGATGCGTTTTTCCCCCATATAACACGTTTTGCCGAAAAAAGCGTAAAAGCGGCGTTTTTTGCTTTTTAAAGCGCGATTTTGACTACCGTGGGTTGGCACTTGGCATGGTTGGTGTATTATAGTCCGCTGTCCCCCAAAGTAAATAATAGTGGCAGCACCCACGTGCTGTCACCAATTTTTTTAAATTATTATTATTATTATTATTATTATTTTACAGTTTAACAATTAGGCCAATCTTATATATTCTGTCCAAACAAAATATCTTTAATGATTAACAAGTTTCTTTGACTCTCAGAAAATTTACCCCCATACCGAGTAGTTATATAATAAATTTTAATTATGATAAATTAATCTATCATAAAATATTATTTAGTTTTAAAATTTAAAAAATTGAGAGGGAATATAAACTTTGAATATTTAAAATCCTATAAACCTTAAAATTTTTTACCATCAATTATCTTTGAACTAAAAAAAAAATAAAAATAAGAAGTTAAATAACTTATCTTAAAAACCCAAACAACTTCTACCCTTTTTCCTCTTCGTCTCTTCCCTCATTCTTTTCCTGCTATCACTCTACACTCTCCACACCGTACCTTATCCTTAGGGGTGTGCATGAAGCCTAGGAGCCTAGTGCGCCCGCTTGAGCTTGATGAAAAATCACCCTATCCAACCCAACAAAAGAAGCCTAGAAAAAATTGGGGACAATCGGGTTGGGCACTTTTATAGGCACTGACCAAGCATTGGGTAGGTATGCCGCCCTGGCTATTTGGCCCTAACCTTAGTAAGTTTATATATTATTATATTTGACATAAATATCTTTTTATATACTACTTTATATACTTATATTATATTATATATTTATTAGTACTCTAATATATTCATTGAGTATTTGACTATTAGTCCATCATATTACTAATGATGCCTTGTATCTAATGAACTATGGATGTTATTTAATTTTTCAAGTTTGGGTATTTGACTATTTTTTAAGACATATGGTATCTTTTTAATTTCAAAACTCAAGTTGTAGACTTATTTTGGAATATTCTAAAATGTATAATTATGGATAACCTTTGAAGTTTGAAATATTGTTTATCAGGTATGATTGAAACTATTTTTTTTTTTTTTTTTCATATAAGGGGTAGCACGATATCCCCATTTGGGTAGGGAAACCCGCCCCGCCTGGGCCATTATTGTCCATCCTGAAAATGTTAAGATTTCTATCGGGTAAAGCCGCATTAATCGAACTACATTTTACCGCCCGATGATAATTTGGATTGGGCATCAAACAGAGAGATCTCACCACATCCATACTCAACCCTAATTGCCCGGTGCGTTTAAATATTGAGAGAGGGGAGTCGTTGGCATCCCCCCGGGGCTGTTTTTTGTTGGTCAAATTACCCCTCCCCCAAAGTAAATAATGGTGGCTGGACCCACGTCTTTGTTGTTACCAATATCTTTTTCCCTCTAATTAGTAATTATTTTACTCTACTTAATCTTAAATATAAAATATAATTGACTTTCTTAAAAAAAATTAAGAAAGTTAAATAATTTATTTTAAAATAGTTATATTTTTCATTTTCTCTCAACACTATTTTACCTAATTTATAAACTTATATACAATCTAAGAATACATAACATACGATATAATTAAGTAACTTATTTAGCTTCGTTAATCTCTCCAAAAAAAGTCAACTATGTCTTATATTTAGGACCATAAGGAGTATTATATTTCTAACAATTTAACAATTAGGTCAAGCTTATATATTCAGTCCAAAGAAAATTTTCTCAATGCTTAACAAGTTATGGTATTTTCTATAAATAAAACTTACAATATTTTCTTTCACTCTCACTTTAGAAAACTAAATCTCATACTGAGTAATTGCATTGTAACTTTTTATTATAATAAATTAATCTCTTCTAAAATATTATTTAGTTCTAGAATAAATAAAAAATTTGGGATGTTACAACAAGAAGGGGGAATATAAAATTTGAACATGACCCAAACAATAACCAACACATATGATGACTAAGCTCATTATTATATTAAGTACTCCATCCGTTCTTTTTTTTTTTTTTTTTTTTTTTTTTTGGGGTCAAAGCCATCCGTTCTTTTCTCTAAAATACTAATACTCGAATTGCATTATTCGATGAGGTAGTTAAAATTAGTTAAATGCAATAAATATGTATAACATTAAATTTATTTTCCAAAAATGTCTTCAATCACATGGAAGAGAGATAATATGTTATGTTGAGTTTTGTTAATCAACATAATAACGTTGATTGAATACAATAGTATCATAACTCTAAAATCTTCACTTTTTCGTTGATTTGGATCTGAGTTAATTCCGAGCTGACACATTGACTCTTAACGCAATATGCTGACCGGTTTGATTTTATTTTAATGACGTTGCATTTGTCCTCTTTGACATTTCAAAGAATTGGATGGACAAACTAAGAGAGTGGAGAAGATCATTAAATGACTATCAATGATGGGCTTGCCCGGAGATTTAGTCATTACATTTATTTAATTCTGAAAATCCTTTTAAGGATCAACGTGGATGAACGTAAAGCTTCCATGGATATCCAAATCTTGTTGAAAGCAGAACAAAAACTCTATCTATGGGGAAAAAACAGTTGCATTACAACGAGAGAAGAATAGGGCAATCATTAAGACCTTGCTTGGTTGTTTAGAAGGGTTTTGGTGGAAATAGAGCAAGGAAAGCAGAGACTCCAAGTTAGAAGTTATTCTACATTAAAATCTAAGTTTTGAAAAAAACTATCTTTTTTTAGATTTTTCTCTCTCCTCAATCATCATCAATATTTTTTAGTATCGTTCCAATTATCCCAAATATTTTTTTAATATCATTCAAGTACTTGAAATATTTTTTTTAAGATTAGTCATAACCTTGAAATATTTTTTCAATATCCTAAAATAAATTTTAAAGACCATGAAAAGTATCTTTCTAGTACGAGTCAATATTAAGTATCTTTTTAATATGGTCATTGACACGAAATATTTTTTCAAGATCAGTCATTATCCTAAAATATTTTTTCAATATCCTAAAATAAATTCTTAAAACCCTAAAGTATTTTTTTAGTACCATTTAGTACTCGAAATATTTCATGATCTTAAAAATATATTTTAGGTGCTGAAAAAATATTTTAGGGTAACAACTGATCTTGGAAAAATGTTTCGGGGTATTGATGGGTATTAAAAAGATACTTAATACTAACTAATACTGAAAAGATACTTTTCATGGTCTTAAAAATTGATTTTAGGATATTGAAAAAATATTTTAAGTATACAACTGATCTTGAAAAAAATATTTTAGGGTATTGAAAATCTTGAAAAAAGAATTTCATGATACTAACGGTACAAAAAAGATATTTGAAAAATATTTCCTAATCTTTGAAAAAAAATTTTAGGATATTGAAAAAATATTTTAGGGTACAGAAAGGTACTAAAAAATATCTTAAGGATCTTGGACCGATCGAAAAAATACGATGATGGCGAGAGAAAAAATTCTGAAAAAATAGCTTTTCACAAAACCTAGGTTTTGGGGCCAAAACCTAGGTTTTGAATGCAGAATAGCTTCTGAAAAAAAATGGGTGTTTCACAAACTTTTGCCAAAACCTATGTTTTGATACCTGGAAAAAAAAATCTAAAAGTTATTCTTCAAAAGCTATTGTTCAAAAATCATTTTTACCTTATAAATCTCAAAAACTATTCTCTAAAAGTTATTCTCCAAAAGTCATTTTTTACCTTATAAATCGAAAAAATCATTTTATAAATCCAAACGGGATCTAAGAATAGAAAAAGTGAGTGATAATAGGTTTAAAGTGTCTTCAGTTTCAGTGTGATAAAAAATTTTGTTGTGGTAAAAACAAGTATGATAAACACAATTTAAACAGTATGCCTATATTTATCTTCTTTGGTGTACCGTAAGATTTGAGTGTGGAAAGCATGCTCATAATTTTTTAATTCTAAGAACTTGTAATGATGAATACTACTCTATTATGTCTTTAATATTTGTTAGATAATTAATGTACGCAATATTAAGAAAAATTAATGTTGTTATTCATAATAAATATATATTGATTTGCCTAAAATTCGTTTTTTATTCAGGAGCACTGTAATTACTTATTGATTGAAACCTCTTATTCTATGTGCAAAATCAATAATAAGGATATTTTTTTTTTAAAAAAATAAATCAAAAGATATAGCAGATTAAGATTTTATATCTAGAAATTATAGAAAAAATCTTGTAACCTAACTCATGTATTTAAGATCAAAGGTAGTAATAATTTTACTTGTAAATTTGTACCGTTTGAATAGTAGATAGTTGTACATTTGCTTGGGTATTAGAGGGAGAATGCTGAGCCAAACACACCCTAATTGTGTGTTTGGTTTGAAGGGAGGGGATGAGTTGGGAGAGGAGACTAATATTTGAGGCTAATATTATGGGAAGATAATGGTCGATTGTATTTGTTGCTTGTTGATAGTGGGGGTACACCACAAGTTTCTTCAATCTCTACATGATTGGGTAGTTGACCCATGTAATTATCAAGCTTAATATATGCTTGCCTTTGTACTTTAAAAAACAAAAAATAAAAGAGCTAGCAGAGAAAATAGAGCTGATAATTAACATAGGCGAAAATGGACATCTTGACCGTGTTTCTTCAAGCCTATAAGCTCTTCTACTTTGAATGTGGGCATTTTCTCAAACTCGAACTTGATTGATCACGTTTAATATTGGGTTGGAAAGCTCGAATAACATTTTATTTTTCTAATGTAAATGTCTTATCAATCATAACACGTATATAAACTCTAAAGACCGAAAAAATGTTTATAAGAACAAAATTAAGAACCATGATTTGTATTTTCATAAAGTCATGTTCACTTTTTTGAAAAGTTGCAATAATCAAGGCCATGTGAATAAAGCAGTGAACGCCATTATTTTATGCCCACATGTCTTTGTAAAACGACAAACCGGTTCCATGGTGGTGGGGAACATATATAATAGTAACAATTCGGAAAAAAGATTAATGATCAATCAACCCCTTTGAACAAATGCCAAACATAATTAACAGTTCTGGTGTAATTTTTTAAAAAAATTAGTTGTCCAAACTGAACAAATATTTTACAAAAAAAAAAAAGAACTACGTAGGTGAGTAGCTGCAGTACAAAAAATTCAAGGAATGAAAAGTTATATTCAATATTAATATTAAAAATTATTACAAACTAATTTTGTTTCTAAAAATTTAATGATCTGTTAGTACTTAGCATGTGATGTTTGTTTTGGATGGTTATGTCTTTCTAGTAAGGACTGTCCTTGCAATAATGAAAAGAATACAAGATTTTTTTTTTGGGGGTAAAAAAAAGAATACAAGAATCAACTATTCTACTTTTGATTTTTTTTTTCCAAAAAAAAAAAAAAATCATTGTGAAAAAATTAGAGTTACACCCTTACATGAATGCAAGATATTAAATGTAAAAAAAATCATTTACATGGAAGAGAGAATATGTTAAATTGATTTTTTATTTTATTTTTTATTTTTTTGTCAAACATAGGAATTAAATATAACAGTATCATAAAAAAATTATAATTAACTGAGGGTATAATAAAAAGTTTACAAAAAACTTTTCACACCTTGAAATTATATTTATAAAACGAAAGGAGGAGGGATGGAGGGAGTAATAATCATCTAATTAAGGAAAAGCAAAAAGGTTGTTATAGCTCTGCTAGGGTTTCTTGCTAGGGTTCATGGCGCTTGAGGGTGGGGAGAAGGTTCAACCGTATGCTGGAGTAGTACGCAAGGTTCAGGATCTATGGGATGGAGAGTTGGAAGACGAGGATGTGGATGAAGGCTCGGCGATGGACGGTGAAATCTCGAAACAACGCAACGCAAAGGGTCAAATGGTTTTCTCTCTCTCAGAAGGGTTTAAGCACTGTGCTTGGCGCCGTTGGAGATAGACCCTCGTTGTCAAAGCCGTGGAAGGAAATTTGCTTTTGAATATCTGCGACACCGACTGGAGACTTTCTGGGCGAAGAATGGTAGAATCGCATTAACGGACGTGGTGAATGGTTACTACCTGGTTTGATTCGAATCCATGACAGACCTAATTTCGGATAAATCAGATGGACCTTTGGGTAGTGCAGAATCAGTATCTCGCAGTTAAGGAGTGGACACCAGACTTTGATCCGGAGAATGATGCAATTGGAAAGGTCAAGATGTGAGTGACCCTGCTGGCATTCCTCCTGAGTTTGTCAACACAAAGCTATTGTCAGACGTTGGGAATTTAATTGGAAGCTTCATTCAAAGGGATTCAGTAGCCATGAAAGTAGCTAGGGGTCGATTCACAAGGATATGCGTGGATGTTGACTTGTCTAAAGAACTTGAATTAAACTGCATACTAGAAGACAAACCGAGAGACATTGTATACGAAGGGTTAGAAGCTATCTATGGGGATTGCAAGGTATATGGTCACAAAGTAGCTGATTGTCCGCAAGTAAAATCAACTAAGTCTCAGCTCAGTGAACGACAGAAAAAAAAAAAAACTTCAACTGGGGTTTAGCACGTGGTGGGTAGTAACAGAGGTCCTGATAGACATGCTGCTAGGGACACGAGTGTTCCAAGCACTGAAACCCAGAACAAGTTCTTGACCGTGGGCGAGTCTTCTCATCAGGCGATGGAGGAGGATCCTGGCAAGAGGTGTGGCAGTGTTTCTGCAATTACATCAGATGGGGTGGAGTTTCTCTTGGGTCTTGGACATGGGGCTTTGGCGTCAGGTAATTTTCCTGGAAAGGAGTTGGTACTCGATTTTAAGAGTGTTGTGGGGGCCATGTCGGACGTGGTGAGGCAACAAGTAAATAGTGGGGGTGGGAAAGGCGTTGTTGAGAAGGAGGGAGCTGATGCAATAATTGGAGCTCAAAATGAAGGTTTACTAGTGAACGAATCTCATGAACAGGTGGTGAAAGACAAAATTTTGCAGTCGCTGGAGGTATAGGAAATTATGCAATCGGTAGAGGTGCCTGATGCAGCGAATGATGTACACAATGGTGTTGCGGTATTGGATGAACCCTTTCAACAGGTGGTTGAGATTAATATGCAATCGGTGGAGGTACAAGATGTGGAGTGTAGCCTTGGTCAAAAGGTGAGATTCTTAGATGCATCAGAAAATGACGTGGAGACCTACATACCAAGTGACGTTGGGTTGAACGTGGAAGCTGCGACGCGTGTTCTTGGAATTAAAGATGGGTCCAATATGGAGGGTATTAATTTAGACTTTCCCAATGTGGGCCATGGAAGAGAGGTGAAGGCATGTGGGGTTGTGGACGATAGTACTGAGGAAAATAATGTGCTAATTAATAATGCTCAAAATGGTGGTGGTAGTCGTTTGGCCGAGGCAAGTGGGAGTCCAATGAAGAATGGGGATAAAAGAAAAAGAGGTAGACCAGCAGGAACCAGGAAGGCTAAAGTAAAGGTGGGAATTACTGGTAAAGCGTCTCAGGTGCGCGGTTCGCCTGTCCTTTCTTCACAGTTATTATGATGCCGTTCCTCATATGGGGCGCCAGTTGAGTTTCTTGACCACGAAGTATAATATTAGCCTAGCGGTGTTAGTTGAGACGAGGACGAGTGGAGATAAGTGCTTGAAGTTGCGGAGGAAGGTGGGGTTTGATAGCTCTTTTGTGGAGGAAGCGAGAGGTTTCTCTGGAGGGATTTAGGTCCTTTGGAAATCTCAGGATGCTCAGGTTACTATTTTAAATAATTCTTTTTAGCATGTTCATATGAAAGTTGTAACATCCATCCAAAATTTCCATTTAAATAATTATTTTATATCTAAACATATTTAATTCTGCCCAAAATAAATAATTTACACATTAAATTTCATAGCAACGAGTTATATTGATAATATAAGTTCTAGTATGCAGCGAAATGATCAAAATATGCAATGTATCAAAAATGCCGTAAAGTTTGGCAATATACATCAAACTATGCTCATGCAACAAGAAGAGACATACAAGATTGATAACTTAGATAAAGTCTCGAATGCCTTCTTCCCCTTAGTATTTGCACCTGAATTCTCGCCTGAAAAATAAATAAAGACGGGATGAGTCACGAAGACTCAATAACCACATATCCAATTTAACAGGTATACAGGGAGTGATTACAAGATAGTTAAGCGGGCCAATTATCCATTCGTATATCAATAACTCTGAGTAATTTACCAAATCAATTAACAATTCAAAATTATTCAATATGCATGTAACTCCCTCAACCATCCTTATAACCGCTGACAGAATCCATGAGCTACAATATAATAGGTTTAATCTCTTTGACGAGATTATTTCAAGCTCACTAATGATGAGGTGTAGCCCAGCCAAAGGCTACAGAACTCATATCAGACCATGGGTTCCCTCTCTCTCGAATATAGAAAGGTGTCACTATCCTAAGGGCTGACCCTTATTCTGGCCAAAGGATAAGGATGATACCAAGGGCCCTGAAAATGTCCGGCCATCCACTGTGCGCTCAGTGGCGGCAATACCACGTGGTATAAAATCAATCTCCTACCATCACATCTCATCTCATCTCAATCCAGAACACCTCAATATGCAGTACAATATCACAATTTTCAACATCAACAATTCGCAGTTATGTTCAATAATCAACATCATGCATAAACTTTCATAATTTCAAAATAAACAATTTTAATTATAACAATATAAACAATTTATGCCCACTTAACTAAAAATTTACCTTCAAACAAATATCTCACACATATATACATTTTCGTAGGTAACAAACTATAATATATTTATATCATTTATATAAGCACACGTTTATAATCACTTCAACAAGTATACAAGGTAAATTGGAAAGTGGTTACCTCAAGTTCTTGACACGACACTAAAGATAAGAGAAATCAGTCCCCTTAAAAATAAATATATGATTATATGTTATAGAATTAACAATAATCACTAATTTTATAATTAAATAATCTTTAAATTTTCCTAGGGAAGATGACAATTGACCTATTCCTCAATCCTTAACCTAATCCTAACTTTTATATGTATAACCCAATTTATTAAAAATCTCCATATAATCAAAATCATATCAATCTCTAGTTTAAAATTTCAAATCCCAATTCATAATTTCATATAGTTTAAGATTTAGCAAAACTAACCGATTAAACCTTAAAAAATACCTCTAACAATCCAACTAAATGCTTATGTTCTCATTTAATCGGTAAAAATATCGTATGACACAAATCCTAACTTCTTCTTCTTTTTTTTTTTTATAAAAAAAAACTAACTTTTAAATTTCCACAACAACCTACTAACAAATCTAAACCGATTAAAGTTATTTATTAATTGTGCTCTTCATATATACAGTCTTCTATTATTAAAACTCAAAAATTTACCAATATCGTAATCCCAAATTTTCAATAATCAATACTATTTTACCCTCATTAGAAAAAGAAAAATACGTAGAACAACTTTCATGAAGAAAGCTTATTGAAAAGAAATTGATTTAACTACCTAAATAATCTTATAAAATAAATAACGTACCTTAATAGCTCTCTTTTCCTCTTCCAAACTCTCGGACTCTCGATCTTCGCCAAATCACTCACATGCACTAATACATACTTAAGAAATACACATACATTTATATAGAAGTGTTGAGGCGGTGGATTAAGGGATAAGTTTTTTTTTTTTTAATAATTACACTAATACTTCCTCTCGCCACGTTGTGGCGAATCGTTGCCACTTCCAAATGGTGATAGCATACCATACACAAAATACATATATATAATATATTTTTTATTTTTATTATTTTGTTTTGTTTTGTTGTTATTTTTTTAATTAATTAATTATTTTAAGAATATTACAAAAGTGGTTGCTATGGATCACGTTTTCCATTTTACGTTGTATATGGAAGTCCTAGTGAGGAGGAACGCAGAATTCTCTGGGAGTGCTTGGATACTATTGTAGGATCTTCTGTAGATCAATGGGTGGATGCGGGAGATTTTAATGAGATTGCGGATGTGAAGGAAAAGAAAGGGGGTAATGCTGCTCCAATTGGGCCGTGTAGGGTTTTTCGGAGCTGGCTGTTAGGGTGGCAACTTGATGATATTAAGGTATTGGGAAGTTATTATACATGGATGGGCCCAAAGTGGGGTCATCTGACTTGTGTCTACAAGAAGCTTACCGTGTTATTGCTAATGCTTCCTTGCGAATGTCCTTTTCCAAGGCAGATGTGGTTAATCTCCCACATGTGAGGAGGTCTGGAGGTGTTTGTTTAGCATGGGTAGTTATAAAGCCCCTGGTATTGACGGATTCCCTACGGTGTTTTTCCAGAGACAGTGGAGTATGCTCCAGCATCAGATTATGAGATTGATTGTAGATGTTTGGCATATCCCTTCTCATATTCACTTTCTAAATGATACTTTGATTGCTTTGATTCCTAAAGTGTAGGTGCCTATGTCTATGTCTCAGTTTCGGCCCATCTCATTGTGCTCAGTCTTGTATAAACTGATCACTAAACTGATTGTGAGACGCTTGCAACCGATAATGGAGATTGTTATTTTGCCTTATCAATCCAATTTTGTTCCCAACAAACAAATCCATGACAATATTATCATTGCTCAAGAATTGATCCACTCAATGAACAAAATGTGAAAAGGCGTATGATCTTGTGAACTGGAATTTTGTTCATAACATACTTGAGGAAGTTGGCTTTCCACGTACTACAATTGAATTGAGTATGCAGGTTGTTTCTACTTAGTCCTTCAATATTTTATGGAATGAGGGTAAAATTTCATCGTTCAAGCCATCGAGGGGCATCAAGCAGGGCGATCCCATTTCCCCGTACATATTTACATTAGCCATGGAGAAACTGTCTCATATTATTTCCACAGCTGTTAGTGGAAGGCTTTGGACACCTATTAAGGTGGGCCAAGGAGGCCCCCTAGTTTCTCACTTGATATTTGTTGATGATCTTATGTTATTTGTAGAGGCAAAGTCTGATCAGTTGGAAATTGTTATGAAGTGCCTATCTTTATTTGAACAGGTTTCCGGATTAAAGGTAAGCATGGAGAAAATTGTCATCTATTTCTCTAGGTACATATTTGAGGATTTGGCTGGTTCTTTGGAGGCTAAGAGTGGCTTCAAGAGAGTTAAAAATGTTGGAAGATATTTGGGGGTGGGATGGTACATGGGCGTGCAACTAAACAGTGTTATCAGCATATTATGGAGAAGTTACGGAGGAAGCTAGATGGATGGCAGCAACAGTGTCTGTCTCAGGCAGGTAGAATAACTCTTGTCAAATCAGTATTATCTACTATTCCTTTATATCATATGCAATATGCTAGGCTCCCCCTAAATATATGCAATGAGATTGATAGAATTCAAAGGAATTTCATTTAGGGTGCTTCCCACCTTCGTAAAGCTCATCATGCTTTAAGTTGGAATGTGTTGACTAGTCCTAAGAACATGGGAGGACTTAGTTTAAAATCGGCAGCAACTATGAATGATGCTATCCTTATGAAGTGTGGCTGGAGGTTCCAAAATGAGCATGATGCCCTATGGGTTCAATTTTTACGAAGTAAGTATAAGGTACAAAGTGGAAACTTGCCAGTCCTTAAAACTGGTTGTTCAACGTTCTGGTCCTCTTTATGTAACATTCTTATTAATATGAAGGATGAAGTGGTATGGGAAATTGGGGATGGATCTGCTATTTCTTTCTAGAAAGGTAAGTGGGTGTCCTCATCCATTTGTCTTCAAGACTATGTAGTATAAGTTCCATTCCTGCTGAGATGCGAAACTGTGTGGTTATAGGTTTGTAGATCAACAGGGTCGGTGGGATCTGCCTTTACTAAACAGCCTACTGCCCCAGAACGTGGTTGATCTAATTAGAGGTATGCTTTCTCCTTCTTATGATGATGGCCCGATTGATCATTTTGGTTGGCTGGAAGCTTATCTGGTGTTAGTGTTAAAAGTTGTTATCGTTATTTAGCTGAAGTTGGATTTCAACAATTCACTAGTGCAAAAAAGGGCTTTAAGACCGCCTCATTTAGACCAGAGATTCGACGCGCCGGTCTTAAAGGAATGACTGGTGACAGTTAGTAAATATAAAGAACATTTTGAACCGGATCATATTTTCATCGGTCTTAAATATATTATTCAAACCGAAGATAAAAACAACCGGTGTTAAAAATGTTATTAAAAAAATTCGAATTTCAATTACTTTATAGAGAAATCTCATACAACCGTACTTATATTTTCTGTGGTCCATCATAATAAGGAAAAATTTAAATATAAAAGTCTCAAGTTTTTAAGACCGCACATATGTAATAGGCGGTCTTACAAGTTAAACTTTTAAGACCGGAGATATACTAAGGCCGGTCACAAAAATTTATTTAATTTTAAGACCGGACGTTTATAATGAAAAGTCTTAAAGGTTAACTTTTAAGACCGTCTTATAATTTGTCTGTTCGTAAAGTTAAATATTTTAAGTCCGGACTTAAATTGTGGCGGCTAGTACCTTGATATTGAAGAAAATTAAACAAATAATTAATTACTTTTAAGACCGGCCTTAAATATGAATGGTCTTGATTTTAATATTAAGACTGGACTTCATTTTTTGTTCGGTCTTAAAAATGAGGCGCCAACAAAACATTTCTTCGCGCGAAAGCTTTTGTTACTCTCACTGAAGAACCTACGTTCTTCTGTTGCGAAACCCTTCCTGTTGCATTACCTCTCTTCCTTGCCCACGTACGATATCTGTTAGTCTCTCATTTGCTCAGGCATTCCTCTCTTCCTGTCTCGAAAATGAACGGTGAAAACGATTCTATTTGTGTTCCGGAAACGCCAGTTACTGGTGTGAGTCAGAACGAACCCTCTTCACTCACAATGAGCCTCGTAACCGCCATGCACGCCGTGGTAGAAGAGACACAAGAATGATGGATGTAACCCTAAGTCGGACTTCTGGGTCAAGGCTCGAGATTCAGTTTGATGAAAATTTGGAACCTTTCGGTCCTAATAAAAGCAAATATACTAGTTTTGTCGGCTATCTTGCACGCAGCAAGGTTAGCATCTTGACAGATGAGTGGAGAAATGTTGACTTTGACAATGTAAAGCAACCTATTTGGAACACTATCCGGCTTACATACACTGTCCCTGACTCTCAGAAGTTGAAAGACAAGACATTGTCTTATTGTGCTGATCGGTGGAGGAAGTTTAAGACCTTTCTAGCTAACACATATATTTTTGCCGAGGTTAGGCCGACGACCAAAATCCTTGGGACAATTACACATTTATTGATGAACAAACTTGGCAACAATTTGTTCATTTGCGGACCACTCCGAAGCTCCGGTGAGTTTATATTTAGTTTTTTTTTGCCCTTTTGTTTGCTTATTAACACGTGCGGATATGTGAATGTTATTGTGTTCATCTAATCATGTTAGTTAAATGGTTTGATGTGTGAATAGAAGTATACATTTCCTGCCTTTGTCTATACAAGTTTGATATGTAAACCCTAAAAAGGTAAAATACTAAGAAGGTAATTGTGTAATGGTTTGTCTTGCAAAGGAGGAAATGAATAGTCTTAAAAGGGGGAAACTTTATATACCCAATTGTTACTATCTAATGGGGACTGTTGATCCCATTTGGATGCCTTAAAAAGGATCAAGTTTGTATTATTATGTAAGCATAATTCTCTTTTGTTTCTTAACCTATCTATCTAGTAGTACAATACATAGCTCCAATTTATGTTCAAACTCCCTATGGTTGGAGGTATGTGATATTTTTTTTTGAATTCGGTATGCGGCCTATGCTAATTTCTCTTGCTATAGTTTCTTTTGTTTTTTGTTTTAACTAAGAGAAATAGTCTATCAAACTCCCTATGGTTGAATAGAATCAAGACGTCGTTTGCTCCGCTTTGCCTATTGAGAATTAGCATAATTAAATAGTTGTTTTCAATTCGATAATTAGAAGTTCTCTAATTTACGTTAGTGACACATATTTGGAATTCAAAATTAATAGTTGTTTTCAATTCGATTCACGAGAAAAGAAGGGAACAAGCACATGATATAGAGAGAAAGAATGATTGCTGCATAGGGCTTCTCATGCGGATATGAAAAGGCCGAAAAAGAATTGATGGAGGCCAAGCGGAAGAGATCGGAAGATGAAGGCTGAATCCAATCTTTCTGCGATAGTTGATCGACCATCTCCAATACGTCGCGAGGAGTTGTGGTTGCATATTAGGCAAAAGCCAAGCGGCGCCTACACGAGTGAACAAACTCATGTAGTTGCTGAAAGAATTGTAAGTATCGTTATTGTTATTTTTTAGTTACTAAACAAGTTTCATTACTAAGCTTCTCGTTATCGGTATCTTACGGGAAGATCTTAAAAAGAAAGAAGCAGAGGGATCTTTTGTGTAACACGGGAGGAATGATGTTCTGGCCGTAGCGACCGGAAAACCGGATCACCCGGGGCGTGTAAGGGGGATTGAAGGATGGGTAGGCCTGAAGGAATACTTTGGTAAATCCAAACGCCATAGACAAAGTATGGTTACTTGGGAGGAGATGGACCACACGGTGGGCAAAATAAATGAGGAAGCAGCGGCTAAAGAAGCAAAGTGGCAATTCGAGATGAGCCAGATGAAGGAGGAATTGAAGTAGATGAGGCTTCTTTTGAGCTCTTGTCTAGAGACCAGTGTTCCTTTGCCACACTCACCTACAGCTGCTATGCAGCAGAGCACTAGAAGGAGCTGTATTGTTGGACAATTAGAGAAACCCTGTGACCTGTATGTGGAGGATCGTGATATTCATAGACGATTAGTTGCAAAAGGGACTGTCCACAACTTGGGATCAACTATACACCACCAACAAATGGCTGATGATGAAGTCAGAGTGTCAATTGAAAAGTGATCAGTGATGCACCTCTCCCTCTCCCAACTGATGAGCTGAAGCTTGTGAGTCATGTCAAGGGAACCTTCATCTCTTGGCCAGTGAAGCTTGTACATGTCTCTACTCCTCCTGAAGCTTCATCCCCTCCTCCTCAAGTTCGACTCCCTCCTCCTCAAGTTCCACCCCTTCCTCGTCAAGCTCCATCCCCTCCTCAAGCTCTATCCCCTACTGCTAAGTTGACTGCTAAGGAAAAATATCCGATATGGTGAAGAGTGGATATTTTAAAGATAAATGGTGGCCTGTCAATGAAGTAGTAGGCCTCACTAATCCTCAACTGGTTTACTTTGACACCGATGATGTAACGTCCCTGCTTCTTCCTCGACAGGAGCTTACTAGTGCAATTGTTCAAATGTGGATGAAGTAAGTATCTTCTTCTATGAGTACATAATTTAAATGCATCGTTTAGACACACATACATATATACTAATTCCTTGATCGATGTCATTATTGTAGGTTCATGCATCAAGTATTGGAGCAACAGGGCAAAATCAATGATTTTGGATTCTTGTGCCCGATCTATGCAAGTACAACATCCAAGGAGGAGAGCGAAGTACATATCAAAGAGGTTGTGTGAAGTGAGAAGAAAGGTTTACATGTTTCCATACTTTCACAGGTACATATCACAATTCTTGTCTGCAATTCACTTAATTCTGCTACATATATCACTGAGTACTTTACTACTGTGAATTTTCAGCCGCCACTGGTAGTTGGTCCTCATGTGCATGGAGGAGCATAAAGTTATCTTCTTATGCTCCACCCACGGTGATCCATGGACTACGTTGGTGCAGACCATCAACGAGTAAGCATGTCATTTTGATTTTCTTGTCTGAAATCTCTGCTGTGAATTTTCAGTGAACCTTTATTGATAAATTTGTGATTTTTATGATAGTGCCATGAAGACCTTCCAAGTCGAGGTAAAAAAAAAATGTTCGTATCAGGCCACTAACCCTACATGGCACACACCAAAGGTTGGTACATATTTGGACACTGCCACACTGCCTTGTGAACTTGGTCAGTAAGCTATATATGCTCTTATATATATTTCTTGTTCTTTTTAGACCCATCGGCAACCAACAGAGTCCAACTTATGTGGCCAGTATGTCATGAAACACATATATGATATTATCACGGAAGGAAGGACTAAATTAACTGTAAAGGTAAATGTATTTGATGTTACAGAGGTTTGGCTTGTTGGTTATGATTAGTTTTGATGATGTCTTATACAATTCTTCTACTTTGACTAATTCTTATATTTAATGTAGATATGAATTTTAATAATGAAGAATATTCAAGAAAGAAGATTGAAGAAGGAAGAACTTGCTCTATGGAATGAGAAAATCATCATACAAGTTCCTAGATTGATTCTAGAAGTCCCCAAGTTGATATGGAAGTTGGAATGACTCAAATCGGAGTTAAAATAAGCAAATTCAATGAGCTAACTCGAGCCAGGTAGCTTACCTCGAGTTAGAATATTTATCTACAGTGTTTTGGTCTTCTGGAATGGGTTACCTCGAATCAAGATGTTTTCCAAGTCAATTTCGCTCCTGGAATGGTTTAACTCGAGTCAGGACTTATTTGCCTCGAGTCTGGGTGATTTCCAAGTGATTTTTGCTCCCTGGAACATTTTTCCTCGAGTCAGCACTCATCTACCTCGAGTTAGGGCCAAAAACTCGAGGCAGGCTTCATGTACCTCGAGTTAAACCAACTTACAAGCAACTCTGGTGCACTCTGTTCCACGTTCAGCTCGGGCGACCTCTGGTAATTTGATGATATCTCTCAAAATAGGAATCGGATTGATGTGAAACCAGTGGCATATGAAACTAGACATCCAATGCATCATTTTGATATATAATTAAAGTCAAAAATAGTTCAGATAAAGGAGCTATGAATTTTAAAAGTTGCCACAAACATCACCGTAGTCAGAACCAAGGTTCAATGTTTTGGGTGTATCTCACAAACTACAAATCCAATTGAGGTAAAATTTGTTCCATTGGAAAGCTGACACATAGAGCTTTGCATCAAGAGTTGAATCAACCAAAACTGAGCTCAGAACAAGGAGATATGGCATTCTAAATTTGACACTCAAATTTATGGAATCAATTCAGCATAGCCTCGGGTTTCTTTCAATATCTCACTTTGAGAAGAGCTTTTACCTCGAGTCAGAAGTTCCACCTCAAGTCAAATGGCCTTCCCGAGAGTTTGAACAATGGAGAGCAGTTTTTACCTCGAGTCAGAGTATATGCCTCGAGTTTTTCCTTCACCTCGAGTCTAAGCCTTCCTCACCTCGAGTCAGTGTGCTTCTGTTTCAAAACAGGATTTCGCATACATCGAATAACTCGAGTCTTTCAAGATCCTTGCCTCGAGTTTCCATTGTCTCGAGTCGATCAAAATCACCTCGAGTTAGATGTGCATCCTCAACGTTACAAGTTCTTCATCACCTCGAGTCGATGGCAAGATAGCCTCGAGTCAAGTGGCAACCCGAGAGTTTCAAGAATGGAGAGCACGTTTTGCCTCGAGTCACTACTCATTACCTCGAGTCTCTGTCACTTACATTATACTTCAACTTATTTCCTCTTCACAGGCACCTCGAGTTATAATATCTACCTCGAGTTAAGACTTTACCTCGAGTCAAGGATGCTTCTCCCTCGAGTTAAAAAGACTTCTCAAATCAATACTTTGAATCCAATTAATCGATTAACTCGAGTCAACTGTTTCTTCAACTAGAGTCAAACAAAGATCAACTTGGGTTCTGTGGTTTTAATTCACCGTATGCAAAATCTTGAATTCTCTTCAACAACATCCAAATGAATCCCAAAAGATCTTATACTACTTCTAAACATCATTCAACATTTATTGTGATATCATTAATCATAATGTTGAGTGATTTTCAGATGATTTAGCAACGGTCAACAATAGTTCTGTAAAACAGAGACGACTAGAAACAACAGATTGAATCCAATTAAGGCGAGATTGGCGTGAATGGTTAAATGCTAACAACGGTCATAATCAAACGGACAAATTCAAATCCTACCAACGGCTATTTCTCCAACTATTATAAATTCACGAAGAATAGAGTTCATCTACGAAAAACAACGTATACACAGTCAAAGCATACATAGAGTTCAAATTCTATTCTGAATATATCTTCGGATATTACTAAGCTTCATTGTTTATTATTCATCTGCTCTCTGTGAGAGAGTTTTATCATTTGTATTTACATTTGTTCAAATTTCAAGGTAGTGGTATCTTAAGTGTGGGTGTACGATTACAACTTGTAAGGGGGAGTGAGTCCTAGTGAGAAAGGATCATTCTAAGTTGCAGAGTGTGTAATTGTATTTGTGAGATAGTGAAAATCCTAGAGTGTCTGGGTACTGAACGTAGGTCAAGAGTTGGACCGAACCAGTATAATTCCTCTGTGTCATTTCTCTTTTCTCTTCTTACTGCTTTCATCGTTTATCCATCATACGTCAAAAGAATTTTTGAGATCACCTATTCACCCCCCCTCTAGGTGATATTCCACCTTCATGGCTAAATTCAGTTTCTGGCTTAATGTTGCATATGAAATATGCATGCAAGTTAATTCAGTTTTTGTCTTTAATGTTACAGAGGTTTGCCTGTCCTGATCCCTTTCCTGATGATGAAATAGAGCACATACGCAATTTCTTTTGTGAATATCGGTATGACACGATTAACGTCATGACAATAATTAATGTCCTAAATTCATTTGTAAATATATGTTGTAGCAAAAATAATTTTCTGTAAATTTGTTTATTTTTTTGAACAATTCATTCATTTGTAAATATACATTCACAATGTGTAATTCAATAATAAATTTGTTTATTTTTTCGAAGAAATTCATTCATTCTAGCTATTTAGTGCTTGAAATTTGAGGTACAAAGATGTTGTGAATGTCAATTAGAAAATTTAATCGCGACTTTTAGGACCGCATATTTTTTAAAAGTCCGGTCCTAAATATTTAGGACCGTAGGTTTGTTTAAACTCCGGTCTTAAAAGTGTATCGTACCTAAAAGTCTAGAGACTTTTAGGGCCGCATATTTATTAGCGGTCCGATCCTAAAAATAATGTTGTGAATGAGCCGACTTTTAGGATCGCATATTTTTTAAATGTCCGGTCCTAAAGATTTAGGACCGTAGGTTTGTTTAAACTCCGGTCTTAAAAGTGTATTATTGTCCAGTCCTAGAAGTCTCTAAAGACTAGAGACTTTTAGGCCGCATATTTTAGAGGTCCGGCCCTAAAAGTAACATATTTTTATGTCCGTCCTAAAAGTCCAGCTTCGTGTATTTTCAGCTCAACATTTAGGACTGTGTATTTGTCAAATCCCCGGTCTTAATAGTCTTCTTATAAATAATATATGTTGTCTGTTTTCAGACAAACCATTAGGGTTCAAGACAACCGAGGTTCTGGCGTTCTGCTCAAGCTAGGTCCTTCATTGTCGTCGTTTTTACCTCTCCTGATTTTGAGCAGCATTATCGGTGTCCCTTTTCTTTTGTCTCTTTTCTTTTTGTCGGAAAAAGAAGGAAGATAATGAAAAGGACGCTTTGTTTCAAATCAAGGCGAGGTAAAACCGACGACAATGACGGTCCAACCTTGGGAAGAATTGTCACTGTGTTTGTTTTTTATTCAAATAAGGTAAACGATGTTTTTTGCTTTGTATGGTCTGATCTTAACTGTATTGTGCGAGTTTTTAATGTTGACCACACACGAGGACAATGTTTTGTTTGTTTCCTTTTTGTTGGAAAAAGAAAGAATCTAATGAGAAGGACAAGGCGATAGAAATAGGAAAGAAAAAAAATTTATTATATATTTTTATGCTGCCCCCCACAATACAGAAAAACAAAACAAAAAAATATTTACTCCTCCCCATCGTTGTCGAAGGGGAGGAGTTGTCGGAGACGTCGTCGTCCCGAAGGATGGTACTCAATGTCCGGGTGTCGAATCATGCGTGATTGCTTTGTTGTTGACGGCGTGATGACCTGAAACACCGGCCCAAGCATCGATCTATATGATCGACGCGGACAAAATGTCTTGCCGCAAAGCATCTCGGTAGCGGGTCGGGTTCGGTGGCGGCGGAGGGTACGGAGGTGGAAGAGGATTAATCGGGAAAGGAGGACTGGTGGTGGTTGAGGACCTCGTGGTGGTGGTGGAGCAGCCATTCTTGTGGAGGAAAAGAAGTGATGGAGAAGAATGTTATTGAAGGAAGTACAGATAACATCGGGTTTAAATAGAGAACTGCCGAACAATGTGAAAGGCCGGAAACTTTAATGAGGGGACGCATAGTTCATCGAATACGAGGAGATGCCTAGTTGGAAAGTTTATCCGGAAGCGAAGAGACTCTGAATCATTCATTTGATACAAAGTGTAAAAGGATACGACTGAAGTTGAATAGAATGACTTTTAGGACCAGATACAATATAAGGCCGGTCTTAAAGTAACTGGCGAATTGAATAAAAAATAAAAAATATACTTTTAGGATTTGGATAAATGATGAAAGGTCGGTTTTTAAAATGAATTGATTAAAAAAATAATATACTTTTAGGACCGGCCATATTATAAAAGGTCGATCTTAAAATAAATTGAATTGAAAAAAAATTAAATAATAGAATTTGAGATCGCATATTTATAAAACCCGCTCGTAAAGTAGATCATTTATTTATACGCTCTCTATTAACTCCTCATACCTCTATGTCCTTAACTCCTTATTAACTCCTCACTACCTCGTAACTCCAAACTACGTACCTCTTTGCCCTAACCGAGAAGCGCTCTGCCTTTATTAATAAACTCCTCATACCTCTTTGCCCCAACTGCTCAAACCATGGTTAGATACAAGAGAACTGCTCGTAGGGGTGCTCTTACTCGGGATGCTTGTGCCTTCCGTCGATCGTTATACGGTGCGCCTCCTCCATCAAGAGTGCGTTCTATTGAAACAGAAGAGTCCCGGGTCGTTGGGACCCATTGTTATTTCCGATGATGAAGAGATTGCCGCACCCCCCTCCATCCTTCTACCAAAACCCGTCTATCCGAGTTCCTCCGTATTCTTGAGGATGAAGAGATTGCCAGCCCCCTCCAGCCTTCAGACCATGAAGAGGTTCCTGCTCCCCCTCTCCAACCAGTTGGCCCCAGCGCGCCTACCGCTGACCCCACTCCTCTTTCCTCTAATGATCCGCTAATACGAATAAGATAGGAACTTGCTGATCTTTGGCAGGAAGTTAATCTTTGCTCATTTGATATCGCCAAGGCTTTGAAGGATATTAAGCTTTAGGATGTTTAGTCGATTCTTGTTTTTGATAATTTTTTGCTTGTTTTTCTTTTGTATTTCTTCTTGTGTACCTGCATATTCAAGTAATATATGTAGCATTAAGAACTAAGTCTTTTTTTGTTTGTTCATATTCTCCAAGTAATTAAAGAAACTCCATTTTTCCTTTAATTTTTGTCTGCCAAAATTTAGGACGAGTATTCTAAACCTCCGGTCTTAAAAAGTTATATATTTACCGCTTCTTTAGAATTAACCGGTCTTAATAAAATCATTAGGACCGGTGTATTCTAAATCTCCGGCCTTAAAAAGTTATATATTTAGGACTGCTTCTTTAGAATTAACCTAGGTCTTAATAAACCAAAACGCGGAGTATTAAATGAATGATAAAAATTTAGGTCCAGAGTCTTCTAAAACTCCAGTCTTAAAAATTTCATTATATTTTTAGGACCGGCTACTTTGTAATTTACCGGCCTTAATAAAATCCAAAATACTTAAACATCTCTCTATCGCGTGAAATATTAAATTTCCCTCTCTGAACTTATCTTGTCGCGACGAAAGTGATTACTCAGGTTCTGTATCCAGTGTTTTTCTGTTGTTTTGTTGCTGCTTCATGTTGCTCTCTCAACAATCACTTTCTGGTTACTGAGCTAAACGTCTATAGACCAAGCTATAAGAGGTGTTTCGGTTATATAACTTCATGATTTTCCTGCTTATCGTTTTGGGTTTTTTATGGGTTGAACGAAATCGATGAAATGTTCTTGTGAGTTTTTCTGTTGTTAATGAGTATTGTATTTTGAAGATTATATTTGCACTTTAGACCTACCCAACCGACCAACGAATGTTTTTAGGGTACTCTTGTCACCCAACATCAACGTTCGTGGCGGGAGAAGAAAGACTCGAGAAACGCATTTGATTTTATATGCTACATGTGAGTCCACAAGACCTTCATGCGATGCATTTAATTTCCTCCTCATGCATTTATTTTGCTTCTTGGATTCAATCGTGATACATTTATGACCAAAAGTGATTCTTCAGTATGCATTTAATGGGCAAGTTTCTACGTAAAAAAAATAAAAATAAAAATAAAAAGACATAACCGACATTGAGCATAAATATGCATTTGGTGTTGCCTTATTTTATATGCAAGTGTGCCAATTTTTTCGGATTACGTATGTTAAATCTTTTCGTCTATAGGAATTATACTATCGATCATAGTCGGATAAATGCTTTACAGATGAGTGTTGCATATCAGAATGGGGTGAGGGACTTTGTAGAATTTGCTAAACAAAATGTCCATGATGATAGTGGGAAGTTTTATTGCCCTTGTGTAAAATGTTTGAATGAAAGGTGACTAAGTCCTCAAGTTATACACACACATTTAATTTGTGATGGATTTTGTAAGACTTATACGGTATGGGTATGGCATGGTGAAAAAAATACCAAGTGGGTCTCAACATGGGGAAGTGGCCTTTGATGATAATGACACGGATATGGATGATCGCATAGAGGACATTATCCGTGATGTAGGTTAAGAGGCTTTTCATCAATCACATACATATGGTAATATGTGCAGTGATGCAGAGACCCCGCTATACCGTGGGTGCACAAAATACCAATTGTTGAACGCTGTATTGAAATTAGTAAGCTTGAAGGCACGTCATGGATGGAGCGACAAGAGTTTTTTTGAAATGCTTTAGGCTTTTAAGGACATGCTTCCAGATGATAATGTGTTTCCGCATCGATACTATGATGCGAAAAAATACTTTGTCCACTGGGGTTGGAGTACAAAAAGATCCATGCATGCCTGAATGATTGAGTGTTGTATAGAAAAGAGTTTGAACAGAAGCAGCATTGTCCGATATGTGAACCCGACATAAGAAATGATTATCAAGAAGGGATATGGGAGGATATCACTTTATAAAAGAGTCAATTCATAAGGTAATATTCATATGCATAATTCTTTGAAAACTTTAAGGTTTTACCTATATTATATTCCTTCTATGTTCATAAACAATGTCACTGACTATGAAGTTTGTTCTTGTTTTATTTTTGTGGTAGGATTTGATCCAAAGGGGCATGTTATAAAAGAGGATGTTATTACGTTGTTGGGTGGGAATCAGATGAAGGCATGTTGAATATTATTTTGGGCATGTATGTTGTATTTGTAACTTATTGTATTTGTAAGTAAGTTATTTTATTGTATTAATTAATTTAGGTGTTGTAGTCATAGTATAATCATTAATTAAAGGCCACATAACTCGTGGTGAATAATATTTGTATTCTTTGTCCCAATTCAATTTATTCATGATTGTTCATAGCTTGTAGCTTAAAGTATCGACTTTTATGTCTTGGATTGGGTGGTGGATTTGTGTGTAATACAATTAGGAAGAATGAACAAGGAAAATTTAGACCGGAAATAAATGCGTCGGTCTTAAATGTTTGACTCTTAAGACCGGATGTATTTATATGTCCGATCTTAAAGGTCCATATTAAGCCCGGTCTTTAAAAATTGGTCTTTTAAGACCGGTATATATATACGTCCGATTTTAAAAGTTCAATTTTTAAGACTGGATTTATTTATCATCCAGTCCTAAAAGGCAGTCTTTTAAGACCGCATATAATTAGTCGTCGGTCTTAGAAGCCGCTATTTTGTAGACCGTATTTAGTTTTGTCCGATCTTAAAATTCCAAACTTTTAAGAGCGGCCTAGTTTTTAGCCGGTCTTAAAAGTTGAGTTTTAGGACGAACCAAAAATATTTTAGGTTTATTTAGTACGACTTTTAAGACCCATTGTTTCAAATGTCAGTCTAAAGAGTTTCTTTAAGACCGGTCCGAGTCGGTCTTAAATGTTAGACTTTTAATGGTTGGAACAAGACGGTCGTTGGTCCGGTCTTACGATGCCTCTTTTGTCCGGTCTTAAAAGCCTTTTTTGCATTAGTGATTTGTTGTTAATTGTCACATGTGGATAAAGTTATGGAAATGGATGGGACCACCTAGAATACAAGTATTTGGGTGGAAACTATTTCATCAGCGACTCCCTTTGAGGTCATGGATCTGTGCTTGGTCTGACAATGATGGTCTTTGTCCAATTTTTCAGCAAGAAGTAGAGACCAGTTTACATGCATTTAGAGATTGTCATGTGGTTCGTGCTTTTTGGTATGAGGTGGTACATGGTGATCAGGTACACTCTTTTTTTTAGCTATGATTGGATTGATGGGTAATGGGGAATTGGAAGAGTAATGAAATTACTATACGAGGTTTTCTCTGGCATGAGTTATTTATTGTCTCTTGTTGGTTTATCTGGAAATGGAGAAATGAATTTATTTATAACACGCAAGATGCATATGTTAAATATTGTATGAGGCCCATTCTTGAGTTACTGGGAGAATTAAAACCTAGAATTGACAGAGGAGGGTTCTAGTGCGTATTACAGAAACATGTCCGCTGGTTCTTTGCAGAAGCTCCTTTTGTGAAACTTAACTCAGATGGGGCTTCAAAGGGAGCTGAACAGGTGGCAGCTTGTGGGTGTTTGGTGCGGGATGTTTCTGGTAGGTGGCGTGGAGGCTTTGCTACATGTCTTGGAAGGTGCTCAGCAATGATAGCTGAGTTATGGGGAGTATTGAGAGGATTAGAGAAGGGGAGGCAAGTTGGAGGCATGTAGTTGTTGAAAGTGACTGTCAATCAGTCATTGCATTACTTTCCAAACAAGGTAATGCAGCTCGTAAGTCCCATTTGGTGTCTCGGATACGAGCAATCACTAGCAGACAGTGGGTTTTTCGATATAGCCATGTTTTACGGGAGGGCAATCGGTGTGCGGATTGGTTGGCCAATTTTGCTTTTGACGCGTGTGGAGTCTCAGATGGAACCCATTTCTCTCGATCCCCCGCTTGGACTCTATTGTTTCCTTGTTGCTGATCTGGGGGGAGTACAACACACTAGGAGATGTCTTTGATTTTAATGCTTTGGTTTCTTCTGGTTGTTTAACTTGGTTGATTATTTTCCTTGTATGAAAAAAAAAAAATCATCCAAGTAAGAAATCATTAAATAATGCAGCTGTCTTATCCAAAAATAATAAAGTAAGAAAGAAAATGGTGACAAGCACAACAGCGAGGCACGTCGCATCTATTTATCGAGACGACTTCCATCCCCCCCCATTTTTTCTTCGTCTTATTTTTATTATTTATTATTTTTTTACAATTTAACAATTATTCAGTCTAAATAAAATATTCTCAATATTTAATAAGTTACGGTATTTTCTACAACTAAAACTTACCATATTTTCTTTGATTCTCACTTTAGAAAATTTACTCACATGTTAAGTAATTACATGTTAAATTTTAATTACATAAATTAATCTCTGATAAAATATTATTTAATTCTACAATTAAAAAAATTAGGATTTTACAGAAACAAGAAGGAGGGAATATAAAATTTGAATATGACCCCAACACTAACCAACGCATATGATGACTTAGCTCATTATTATGTTAATAAGTATTCCTCGATTCCTTTTTATAAGATATGAATAGTCGAATTGAGTTGTTCGATGAGGTAGTTAAAAGAAGTTAGATAGAATAAAATTTATAAAATTAATTTTTTTTTTTCAAAAATGTACTGATTTACATGAAAGAGAAAGAATATGTTATGCTAAGTTTTTTAGTCAAACATAAAAATTTAATGCAAGAGTATCATGAGAAGTTTTTATAATTAAGTGAGGACAAAATGAAATTTTCACACATTCAAAACAATATCTTATAAAAACAAAGAGGGTATAGTTAAGAAATTATATTTTATAAAAAGAAAGGAGGAGGGAGGGACTTGTGCTCATCAGATCTAGCAAAAACTACGACGGAAGCAAATACTGCTGAGATTCGTGGGGAGATGCCTATTGAGATGAATCAAACGGACTTGGCCCATCACCCCTAGCTACACGATTATTATTAATGATATTAGTTGCTCTACTCTTATTCTTTTATAATTGTGAAAATGACATTATATTGTCATCAAAGTTGGGATAAGAGTCATTTTTGTCCCATAAGTTTTTGCTGAAGAGTGGGGGGTATCGAAAACTTTTTAGGAGCAATCTTACGAGAAGCTTACAAAATTTACCAATTTTGTGTTGTCGTCCTCCATTATTAGGTATGACTATTAAATCAGTGAAACATTCTATATGACAAGCCACCTCATTATCCACGTTGTCACTTTCTTTAGAGGCCATTAACCATGAAAATTCTGGGAATTTTTACCGTGAAAATCGAAAGCCTAACGCTGATCTTAAGATAAATCATTTTATGGTTCCTCTCATATTGTTTTACTTGCAAGGAAAAATGCCTATCCGGATCCTATCCGAAAAGGCTAGAAGGCATATTTTTATACAATGCCAATGCATTGCAAGAAAAAGACATAAAGTTTGAGGCTAGTGATAGCAAGTGCTAATTAGACATAAAATTTTCAAGACATCTTGAAATTCAACAAATTTGTGTGGAGGCTGGCACTGAACTTTTGTTTTGTAATATGAAAGCATTAGAACAATATCATTATCCTGATCATACTTATATTAGCGACTGTGCTCTTGTATTATATTGTCTAATAGAGACATATATAAGGATGTGGATCTCCTCGTTAGCAAGAAAATAGTTGGGTGATTCCAATAATGTTGCTTCATTATTTAATGATCTTGGAGGAAAGTTCTCTCGACGGCTTTTCAATTCTGAATACCTTGATATCTGCAAAAGGTTGAATGACTATTGTCAACATCGTTAGCATGAGATGAAAGCAACTCTAAAGTGTGATTATTGCCGTACACCTTGACAAATAGTTGCTTCTATTGCTGCAATTGCATTCCTACCGTTCTTCAAACCAGTTTTTCTATTCTCCAAGTAGTGAAGTAAATTCAATGCTTTGAATAAAATTGTAATTTGATTATTGTATCCTCTGAATTTGTTATGAATGGACTGCACTCATAACTAGTGAAGCAATTTCTTGCACTAGGTTTTGTTGACAATACAAATTTCACATTGTAGCCATAGATATGTAGTTATACTCCCCATTTCATGTTCTGTTTAAATATTCGTCCATTATTAAGTTTATAAAAAAAAAAATATTACAAACACATATCCTCTCTCTCTTTCTTTTATAAGTCACATGTCCTCCTTCTATTCTTTCGATTTTCGTTGCAATCAAATTAATCTGATATCAATAAATCAGTTTTTTTTTTTTTAAAAAAAAAAAAAAACAATAAAGGGAGAGACACTAATGGCCTCATGTTACGAGCTGAATCTCACAATAGAAATTCATCTTTATTCCAACTCATTATAAATGCAACCGCTATGATAATTATATTCACTTATCAATAAATATAATATGATTAAAAGACAATGTACAATAAAGCATACTTCTATATGTATCAAATATCATTACATATTCAAACATGCGAAAAAGGAAACAATAATCCAAGAATATGTTAATTTTAACTTTATAAATAAAGTGAGTTATAAAGAAATTTACTTGTTACATTACTTACTTGAATATTTACAATATATACACATATACATATAATTCAGCCCATTTTTTTAAAATAAAATATAGTTTTTCACATAAGGTGTGGCGAGTATCCCCATTTAGATAGGGAAACCCGCCCTACTCCGGGCCATTATTGTCCAAACCCTAAAAATGTTAGAGCTTTTATCGGGTAAAGCCGACACCGAACTACATTTTTCGCCCGATAACCATTTGGGTAGGACATCGAACAAAGATCTCAACCCACCCATGCTCACCCCTACTTGCCCTAGTGCGTTTAAATATTGAAAGAGAGGGGAGTTGTTGGCATGGTTGGCGTATTATTACCCCACTCACTGTTTTTATTTTGGTCAAATTACCCATCCCCCAAAGTAAATAATGGTGGCCGCACCCACGTGCGGTTGTCACCAATTTTTTTCTTCTAATTATTTTATTTCATTTTATCTTAAATATAAAATATAGTTAACTTTCTTAAAAAACTTAAGAAAGTTAAATAATTTATTTTAAAATATTTATATTTGTCATTTTCTCTCAATACTATTTTACCTAATTTATAAACTTATATATAATTTAAGAATATATAACATACAATATGATTAAGTAACTTATTTAGTTTCTTTAATCTCTAAAAAAAAAAAATCAACTATGTCTTATATTTAGGACCATAAGGAGTATTATATTTTTAACAATTTAACAATTAGGTCAAGCTTATATATTCAGTCCAAAGAAAATTTTCTCAATGCTTAACAAGTTATGATATTTTCTATAAATAAAACTTACAATATTTTCTTTCACTCTCACTTTAGAAAATTAAATCTCATACTGTGTAATTGCATTGTAACTTTTTATTATCATAAATTAATCTCTCCTAAAATATTATTTAGTTCTAGAATAAAAAAAAAAAATTGGGATGTTACAGCAAGAGCAAGAAGGAGGAAATATAAAATTTGAATATGACCCAAACACTAACCAACGCATATGATGATATTCAGCTCATTATTATAAGTACTCCATCCATTTCTTTTATAAGATACTAAGAATTGAATTGAGTTATTTGATGAGAGGTAGTTAAAAGTGATTAGATGTAATAAATATGTATAAAATTAAAATTCTTTTTCCAAAAATGTTCTCATTTATGTGGAAGAGAGAGAATATGTTATGCTGAGTTTTTTAGTTAAACATAGAAACTAAAAACAATATTATAATGATTTTTTTTTTTTTTTTTTTGTAAGTAAGTGAGAATAAAATAAAAAGCTTACAATAAACTTTTCACACATTAAAAAACAATACGTATCTTATAAAAAAAGGAGGGTATGGTTAAGAAATTATATTTTATAAAATGAAAGGAGGAGGGAGGGAGTAATAATCATCCAAGTATGAAATCATCAAATAATGCAGCTGTCGAATGAAATGATGGCAATAATAAAGTAAGAAAGAAAATGGTGACGAGCACAACAGTGAGGCGCGTCCCATCTATTTATTGAGACAAGTTCCGTCGTGGGTTGCTGAGCAGAGCCGATCGACTTTCTTCTGTTGTTTGAAAAAGAAGCAATAGATAGTGAGATTCATTCACAGGAAGATGTCTAATAATGAGATTGAGGCTGCTCAACAATACATGCTTGAGCTTCTCTACTCTCAGGCTTCAGATCATTTATCCTCCGATCACTTCCAACAACAACATGATGTACGTATGCATCCTCCTTTCTGCTTACAATTTTTAAGCTTGCTTCTGTTTCATTCCTCAATTTATTACACTTTTTTTTAGCGTTACTTTGTTTCTCTTTTCAAGATATAAATACACTTTGTCAGATTGCAACTATATATGCATCCTGTGCATTTCATTCGTCATGGCTTTTCTTACCTTGGTTACATTCCCTTTAATTTGCGTTAGATTTATGTTTATGACCCTGTTGTAGCCTCTCTCTCTCTCTAATTTTTTGTTTTTGTTTTTTTCCAAACCCATTTCTTTGGCTATCTGATTTTGGCTATATATATATATACAATTTATGATAATAAAAATCAGTTATTAACAAGAACACGATTTAGATCGTATAGGCTCTTTGACACCGTTTTTATAATTATTATTTTATCAAATTGAGATGTTATACTTATATAGAGTCTATGACTTTATTTGACCCTTGTTCAACCGTCAATTAATTATTCCCCCAATTTCTATTTCAACTTATACCACATTTTTCTATATTCATCTACTTTCAAGTTTCAAACGTCTTAAAATCCCATTTTTATGTAATAGTGTTTTTTCTTTATTTCTTTTATTTGGAATAGGGAACTCTTTATATATATATATATATAGACACAAAGACATATACATATACATCATACATGTATATGTGTATACATATATGTGTGTGTGTGTTGCTTGTGTAATTCCTCGTTGTATGTTAGAAGGGTTTTGGTGGAAAAAGATCAGGGAAAGCAGAAGCATTAACGTTGTGTGTTTGTTTGTTGAGTAAGCATAGATGGCAGAAGCAACAGCTAACAGTGATGAGAGTGCAACGGTACACCTTTTTCCTTAATTTCTTTATTTCTGTAGCCTTTTCTTATTTTCTTTTCTTTTCTTTTTCTCCTGAAATTTTTAAAAAAAGTAGAACTGAGTAGACGACTTTTTCATACAATCAAATTAAAATAAACGACAATCAATTACTTCCCCTTCATCCGCCTCACTTTATACCACGCACGTTTCTCTATTCAAACGTTAAGTTTTAAGGTTTAAAAAAGCATTTTTTTGTAGTATTGTTTTTAATTTTTCTCTTTCTTTCTATTTTTATTTTACTTAGATTTCAAGGGAGCCTTTTGTGAGGAGTCATGAAGAGAGGACGCAGGATCCGCGATCATCTCACTCATCTCAACAACAAGTAATATACGCATCCATTAATACTACTTTCTTTCTGCTTACAATTTTTAAGGTTGCTTCTGTTTGATTCCTTTTATATATATATATATATATATATATATATATATATATATATATATATATATATATATATATATATTGCTTGTGTAATTCCTGTTTTTCTGTAAATCAAACTTCATAGATTGAAAATGAGGTGAACTCCCGACTGGAACATAATGATTCAAGTTCATGCTGGAAAAATTTATCAATTTAGGATATAACTAATGAGTTAACTAAGTTTTCCTTATATGTGAAAATTGGATAAACTGTATTTATAAGAAGGACCAGAACGGTATACACACAGTATGCACTCAACCATACGTACGTATGCATCTCCTTTCTGCTAACAATTTTTAAGCTTGCTTCTGTTTCATTCCTCAATTTATTACACTTTTTTAGACTTACTTTTGTTTCTCTTTCCAAGATATATGCATCCTGTGCAGTCATGGCTTTTCTTAGCTTCGTTACATTCCCTTTAATTTGCGTTAGATTTGTGTTTATGACCCTGTTGTAGCCTCTCTCTTAATTTTTTTTTTTTTTTTTCCAAACCCATTTCTTTGGCTATCTGATTTTGACTATATATATACACATTTATGATAATACAAATCAGTTATTATCAAGAACACAATTAAGATCGCATAGGCTCTTTGACACCGTTTTTATAATTATTATTTTATTAATATTGAGATGTTATATAGAGTCTCTAACTTTATGTGACTCTTCTTCAAGCGTCAATTAAGTATCCCCACCTTCTGTCTCAATTTATACCATAATTTTCTATACTCATCAACTTTCAAGTTTTAAGCGTCATAAAATCCTTATATATATATATATATATATATATATTGAATAGGGAACTCTTTTTATATATATATATATATATATATATATGGGTTAAATACCAATTTTGCCATGGAAGTATTGATAAGGGGCACTCAAGCGCGAAAGTTTTTTTTGTATCATTTTTGTCCTAAAAGTTTAAAAACTTGTAATTTTGCCGATCAATTGATCTTGACCGTTAGATTGTTGCTCTCTTTGTAAACTTCCAGGGCATATTTGCTCCTTTTTGTAAACTTCGCAATAATGATAATAAAAAAAACTTTCGGATCTTGAGTGCCCTCTTACCAATACTTCTATGGCAAAAATGGTATTTAACCCTATATATATATATATATATATATGTTGCTTGTCTAATTCCTGGTTGCATTATTCTAAATCAAACTTGATAGGTGGAAGATGATGAGGTGACACTAGACATAGAAGAAATGATTGAAGATTACAGAGTAGATGCTGCTTTGTTATCAGAGGGTGCTGTGTCATCAGAGCGTTGTATCTACAAGGTGCCCCATCTGCTCCGTCACACTCATGAAGACTTTTATATTCCAAAAGTTGTTTCAATTGGCCCTTTTCATTATCAGTCTGAGAAGCTACATGACATGGAAATGCATAAAAAAAAAATGTTCACAAAATTTATTGAGGGGGCTGAGTCAAGCTTGGATGATTTGTTTCGTTTGGTGAAACATTTAGAGCCAAAAGTCCGTGCTTCTTATTCAGAGCCCATTAACCACATTACTAAACATCAACTTGTGAAATTGACATTAAGGGATGCTGGCTACATCATTCAACTCTTCATCATGACCTATAAGATAGATAAGGCAGGCAATGATGAGGTAGGCAACGATGCCCAATTATTACGGCCAAGTTTGAAGCGAAGCGTATTTAGAGATTTGCTTTTATTGGAGAATCAACTGCCATTCTTTGTTATTGAAAAGTTGTTCAATAAAGCATTTCCCCGTAACAGTCATGATGGCCTCCCTTCATTTCTTGACCTCACATATCATTATTTTCGTCGCTTTACAGTTGAAAAATTAAAGCCTAATCGTGGTGTAAATCATTTTACGGATCTTCTCAGATTTTTTTACCTGCAAGGAAAAAGTCCTTCCCGGTGTCTAACCACAGAGGATGGAAGGGATATTCTTCAATACAATGCCAGTGCATTGCAAGAAAAAGGCATACAGTTGAAGGCTAGTGACAGCAATTGCTTCTTAAACATGGAATTTTCAAGAAATACTCTATTTTCAAGAAATACTCTTGAAATTCCAAAACTTTTGGTTGATGCTAACACTAAACTTGTGTTTCGTAATATGATAGCATTAGAACAATGCCATTATTCTAATCATGCTTATATTAGCGACTATGCTCATATATTAGATTGTTTAGTGGACACATCTAAGGATGTGGATCTCCTCATTAGCAAGAAAATAGTTACGAATCGTTTTGGTGATTCCAACGAAGTTGCTTTATTATTTAATGGTCTTGGAGAAAATATCACTCAATTGGATTTCAATCGTAAATACCTTGGTATCTGCAAAAGCTTGAATAACTATTTTCAAGATTCTTGGACTCAGAGGAAGGCAACTCTGATGCGTGATTATTGTCATACACCTTGGAAAATAGTTGCTACTATTGCTGCTGTTGTACTCCTCTTGTTAACTGTTGTTCAAACCATTTTTTCTATTCTCCAAGTAGTGAAGTAAATTCAATGCTTTGTATAATATTGAAATTTGATTATTGTATCCTCTGAGTTTGTTATGAATGGACTGTACTCATAACTAGTGAAGCAATTTCTTGTACTTGGTTTTGTCGACAATAAAATCACATTGTAGCCATAGAAATGTAGTTACACTCCCCATTTCATGTTCTGTTTAAATATTCATCCATTATTAAGTTTATAAAAAAATATTACACACACATATGCCCCCTCCTTCTTTCTTTTATAAGTCACATGTCCTCTTTCTATTCTTTAAATTTTCATTGCAATCAATTTAACCCATATCAATAAATCAATTATTTTTTATAAAAAAAGAGGGATAGACAATAACGGCCAAATATTATGAGCAGTATCAAACCCACAATCTTCCACTCAATGGCAGACCGAGGTATAGGGTTGTACCCACCCTTAAAATAACGTTTTTTTTCCTTTCTTCTATTGCTCTCTCGCCTCCCTTCCTCAGTCTCGGTCTCGGTCTCTCACTGCACGCCGGCTCTGGTCGTCAGCTCGTAGCTGCTTCTCACTGCTTTTAGGTGCTTGTGCTTTCAGCCACTTCTCAGTACTTTCAGGTACTCTTTCATTCCCAACCTTCATCTTTCTCGCCGTTCAGGATTTCAAAGTTGATTATGCTTCTTTTGTTTTATTTGCTGCAACTAATCTTTGTCGAGATGCATCATGGTTCTGACTTTTTTGTTCGAACGACTACCATTGTCACTTTGATTGGAAAGTTTAAGTTCTGTGTGTAACTCGCCTCTAACAAATTTTCGGGTTCCCAAGATTAATTTCCTGTTCATGATTCAATTGTGTTGTACCCACAATACAGTTATATATGGGCTCACTGTTTTAAACTCTCCCAATTTCTTTACTGATCCAAGGATGGACTCATTAGAGTCTAGAGTTGTCTTCTTTCCGTGGGTTCAAGTTTTTTTTTTTTTTTTTTTTTTTCAATGGATTGAAGAAGGTTCATTTCTGGAGCATTGTATCCAGTAAAAATGGGGAAAGAGGAGATGGTTTTATCAACTAATAATCCATCAAGTAGGTGATGTGATATTACAGTTTTCATTCGGTCAAATTTGCTTCTTAATGCGTTGAATACACATTCAGAGTTCAAACAAAGGAGATACTTGTGACGATGCCAAGATGCAGTAAAATGTTATTATTAAATAATTCACCTCCATTTTGGTTGATAGGAAGTTGCTGTTACAAGATACTCTTGTTAGTGCTGCTAAACTGAATTCTTGGTGGAATCGAACCTTGATCATGATGTGGCTGGACTAAGAAATTATTTATAGTGTGACTATTGCATGTTTTTAATTGATGCCACTATTCTTATATTGTCATTGATGATTTTTTAGAGAAATCCTTGTGGAAATTTCATGTTGTCTTGGCTGAATATGTTTTTTGGTTACTACATGTGCTGTGATTCACTAAATTGTTGTTCATGGGCTGAAAATTGCTTATGTGCTCTAACTTTTGTTTTTCAATATGTTTGTTTGGTATATATATTATTTCTCAATTCATTTTTTTCATTTTCAATTTTTTAGGATAGAAAGGTATTTAGGTTCTATTTTTACAAAGTCAAGTGGTAGTAGAACTAAACATTTCCAATCAGAATCTTCATCTATTGATTTATCTCAAGATAAACAAAATGAGTGTGCTACTCCTTCAAGTCAGAATAAACCAACAGTATAAGGTCTATCGCATTTGTATGTTCCTCGATCCGGGTAAAAGACTTCCTATTATAAGCTTTGCGAAGAGTGCACAAGAAAGGGAAATGATTCAAAGAATTTATCTAACGAATGGTCCTTGTCAACCAAAACTTGACAACTTTCCTCAATCCTTAATTGGGGAAAAATACGAGATTCAATCCTCAATGGTACAATGAGTTTGGTACTTGGTTGGAGTATAATGAATCAAAAGATGCTATATTTTGCTTGCATTGTTATCTATTTAGTTGTGAGCATGGTGATGGAAGGGGTGGTTATGATTCATTTGTGGGAGAAGGATTTAGCAATTGGAAGGACAGACAACGGCTTCTTAAACATATTGGGAAATTTGGAAGCACTCATAACTTGTGCTTCAATCTTTTGCCAAAGATTTGATGAATCAAAATCAACATATTGACATTGTTATGTCTAAGATTTCGATAAAGCCAAACAAGATTATTGTATTTGTCCGAATGGTTCTATTTGATGTATTCGATATCTCATATGACAAGGTTTGGCTTTCCAAGGACATGATGAGATAGATGCTTCAATGAATCAGGGAAATTTTGCGGAGCTTGTAAAATTCCTTTGTGAAAGCAATGAGTAGGTAAAGAATGTCTCTTTGAATAATGCCTCAGAGAATTTCAAAATGATAGCTCCCAAAATTTAGAAAGATATTACTAATGTTGTTGTTAGTTTAGTTACTAGAGCTATTATTTCAGACATTGAGGATAATTTCTTCTCTATACTAGTTGATGAAGCTCGTGATATATCAATTAAAGAACAGATGGCCATTGTTTTAAGATATGTGAACTGCAACGACGACATTATTGAGTGTTTTCTTGGTCTTGTTCATGTTTCAGATACTACAGCTAGTTCACTTAAAGAAACAATTGAGTTAATTTTTGCCAAAAATGGCTTGACCTTGACAAAGATTTGTGATCAAGGTTATGATGGCGCAAGCAATATGAGTGGTCATTTTATACCGTTGGTGTGTAATGTAGTTAGTGCTTCTTGCAAAAGAGCAGATATTTTGAGAGAAAGGCAATTGGAAGAATTAGTCAAAAGTATTGCAAGTGATGATGTTCAATCAGGGAGAGGCTTGAATCAAGAAATGAGTTTGTCATGACAAGGGGACACACGTTGGAGCTCACATTACCGATCATTGGTAAGTCTGTGTACATTGTTTGATCCGTGCTTCATGTGCTAGAAATTATAAATGATGATACAACCCTTATGCATGCAAAAAGGTTTAAAGCCTCTAGCCTTATGATGCGTATGGAAACTTTTGAATTTGTATTACTTTTGCACCTAATGATTAAGGTCTTGGCATAACAAATGAGTTGTCACAAGCACTTCAGAGAAAAGATCAAGATATTGTGAATGCTATGACTCTTGTAAAAGTTTCAAAGATGTTATTACTGAAGAAGAGAGATAATGGGTGGGATAATCACTTTCAGAAGACTTCTAAATTTTGTATAAAATATGATATAGATATCCCTGATATGGAAAGTGTACTGCAAGTATAAGGGAGAACAAAACGTAGAGGACCAGTTACTCATCTGCATCACTTTAAGGTTGACATATTTTATGCAGTGATAGATACTTAACTTCAAGAGTTGAATGATCATTTTAGTGAAATTAGTTCAAATTTGCTAGAATGCATGGCATGTTTAAATCTGTGCATCTCTTTCTTGGCATTTGACAAGAATAAGTTGTGTGAATTTGCTCCCTATTATCCTTCAAATTTTGATTTGAATGATTTTATTATGCTTGAATATCAGCTTGACACGTATATTGTTGATGTACAACGTGATCCTGATTTTTTGAATTTGTAATGAATAGCTGATCTTGCCAAGACGATGGTTGAAAAGAAAAAACATATTGTGTATCCTTTGGTTTATTTACTTGTATAGTTAGCATTAACTTTGCCTGTAGCAACTGCATATGTGGAAAGAGCATTTCAGCTATGAAATACATCAAGACTGTACTTCATAATCGGATGGGAGATGAATGGTTGAATGATTGCTTAGTGCCTTATATTGAAAAAAATGTATTTGATAGCATCGATAATGAGGTAATTATGATAGAATTCCAAAAAATAAAGTCTAGAAGGATGACATTGTAATTATTTTTATTGTAATATACTATTGTTATTAAAATATATGTACTTGAACTTATTTAGTGCCCAACTTTACTATTTCTAACAGCACTTAGCCTTATTTTTCCCTTTATATTCTTTTTATTTTTTAATGCATTTAAAACTTTGCTTAAAAAAAAGTGGATCTGATGAGTACAAGTCCATCAAGGTTTGGTGAGCCACTCAAAAACCTAATAGTCTAATAGCATTAGAGTTCTCTTATTAGAGGTTGTTTGGATGGCCTTTTTTCCTAAAAAAAGTCCTTTTTTTCTATAAAAAAAGTGCTTTTTTATTATTCTATATGTTTGGATGAGAACTTCAAAAAAAAGCAAAAATAAGAAAAAAGCTCAAAATTCTCCTTTTTTTGGAAGCTACAATTTGAAGCTTTAAAAAAAAGCTAAAAGCGGTAGATGAGAGAGAAACCAAAACTTGCGGACCAAAGCATTTGATTTTGGGGCAATTGACACCCAATACCCCGTGTCCGGATCTCTTTTCCCGCCTTCGCGCAAATACTGTTAGTTCTCAATGTGTTTTGATGATGATTGGAACAATTGTAAAGCCATGAAAGCCAAATTGTTCGGTTTTCTCTTGCAAAAATCGAATTCTTTATCGTCGAGGAAAACTCGAGTTTTGGGTCAAAACTCGAGTTTTGGCTTGTCTGAGGAAAAATATGATCAAAGGCAAAACTGCCAGTTTTGGCGAAAACTGCCAGTTTTGAGTTTTCATGTAAACAAATGAAAACTCGAGTTTTGGGAATGAAAACTCGAGTTTTGGTTTGCCAAGACCCTTTGAATTTTCCAAGTCTCAAAACCTCCGGTTTTCAAAGAGCACCGTTTTGAACTATTCAAAGAATTTCTCATATTTTGTGAAATAGTTCAAAACTCGAGTTTTGGGGTCAAAACTCGAGCTTTGGTATGTTACTCGAGAGAGATGATTTTTGAACATATGAACACCGAGTTTTGGTTTGAAAACCGCCGGTTTTAATATCGACGGATTTTTTCAAGAGTTTTCACAAGTATATGAAAACTCGAGTTTTGGAAATAAAAATCGAGTTTTGATCGCGCAGAGCACTCAAGTTTTCACAAATACAAAACCGCCGTTTTGATATATTCACGAGTTTTCGTTGTTTTCATGCTTTAAGTGAAAACTCGAGTTTGGGAAGGCAAACTCGAGTTTCGAGCAACCCGAGAGCATCGTATTCTCTTGATTTGAAAACCTCCAGTTTTGGATGAAAACCTCGGTTTTGATGTTTTGGACTAAAAACTACATTTTCATATCAATAGTCCAAAACTCGAGTTTTGGGCAAAACTCGAGTTTTGGGCAAAACTCGAGTTTTGAGTTTTCCATCGAAAACCCGGTTTGAAGCATAAATCGCGATGTTGCTCTCGGAAGAAGAAAACTCGAGTTTGGATTTGGAAACTCGAGTTTGGTCTTGTGCATAGTTGAAAACTCGAGTTTCAAGAACAAAACTCGAGTTTTGATCGATTTTGAAATTTGATTTACACGATTTTCAAATCATTCTTGTTTAATCTTAATACTTCCCAGGATTATTCTCTACTATTCTTAGCTATGTTTAATGAGTTTATTATTGAGTCTCAGATGATTTAGAGAAAGATTTTGAAGTGTTGAAGCAAAAAGCAAAAAGTGGTTGAGAACATTAAATGCACCGATCGAAAGTTGCATAACTTTGGCTAATCCACCTGCACGCGTCTACAAAGCATTTAAGAATGTTTTCTAGAACAAGCAACTGCATCTCCAACGGATTAATTCGCAGAAGGTCAACACAGATTACTTGGCCGGTGATTGAAGAGAATATTGGAGAGAGAAAGTGCCTAAGCCACCTCTAACTTTGGGAGAACTTCTCCAACGGATCTTTTTGGAAAGCAACGGTCATTTAATGATCTCTAAGTATAAATGGAGTAGCATTCAAGCCTTTCCAACTAACACACTTGCTGAAGGCGAAAATCATTCAAGTCTTATATTTATTTCTTCAGTTTTTATCTGTATAGTATCTTGTGATACATTGAGCTTCAGTGCTTATCATATCTACTCTTAGAGAGAGTTTATTTTGTGTATATCATTCATTGTAACAATCTCAAGTCGAGGTGACTTGGAGATTGGGAAAATCGAGTACAACTTGTAAAGGGGAGTGTGTCCTAGGTTGAGGAGCATTCTTCGTTTACGAGTGTGTATCGATTGTAATCGAGTACAACTTTTAAGGGGAGTTAGTCTAGGGAGAGGATAACTCTTGAGTACGAGTGTGTATCGATTGTATACAATTACTGACTTGTAAGGGGGTGAGTCTAGGGAGAGGATCATCCCGAGTACGGAAGTGTGTAATTGTAATTGAGTGATAGTGGAAAATCCCCAGTGTTTCGGGGATTTGGACGTAGGTCAAAGAGTTGGACCGAACCAAGTATAAATCCTTGTGTCAGCTTCTTCTTCCCTCTCTGTTTACCTCTGTTTTTATAGCTTCAAAAAACGAGCATTTTTCGAAAAGTTTTAAAATACCCAATTCACCCCCTCTTGGGTATATAGCTCCACTTACATTTGGTATCGAGCAAGGTCTTCTCAAAAGAGCTTAACATCTCGAGAAGGATCGGTATGGAAGGTATCTTACACGATGGAGCTTCTATCAACAGACCACCGGTTTCAATAGAGAGCACTACTCATTGGAAAGCAAAGTTCAAAGTCTTTGTGAATGCTACGAGTATGGTCTGTGGAGAGTATTTGAAAGAGGAGATTATGAGCCATCAACCGTTGAAGATGGAGTTAGAGTTCCTAAGCTAGAAGAAGAATATGATAAGAATGACGAAGAAATGTCACACTCAACGGCAAAGGCTGTCCTTACGCTTCAAAGTGCTTTAAGTCAACAAGAATACTTTCGTATTTGCACTCTACCTTCTGCAAAACATATGTGGGATGCTCGGAGATAGCTCATGAGGGAACAATTTGAGTCAAGCAAAATTGGGTCAATACTCTTATGACCGAATACGATCTTATGCGCATGAAGCCTGATGAATCCATTGACGAATTTCAGTTGAGGTTTATCCATCTGATTAATCAACTTGCTGCCCTAGGAAAGGAGTATGATCAATCAATTCAAGTAAGGAAAATCCTGAATATCCTTACTAAAGAATGGGAAGCCAAAGTCACAGCAATCGAAGAAGCCCGTGGAGAATCAATACAATCAGTAGCTGCTCTATTTGGAAGCTTATTCGAATATGAAGGCAAGCTCAAATTCAAGAAGGGCTTAGATAAAATCAAAGATGATAGAAAGTTTGGTATTGTTTTGAATGCTGTGAAAGAGAAACCCAATGAGGAAGATGAAGGTGATGAAGAGATGGCTATGCTTGTACGAAAATTCAAGAAATTCTATAAGAGAGATCAAGGCTCAAGAGACAGATTTCAGAGAAGAACTTCAAGCAACGAACAAGATCAAATCATTTGCTACGAGTGTGGGAAGCATGGTCATATCAAGCCTGAATGTCCTCAGCTGAAAGCTGAAGAAAAGGAGAGAAAGGCAAGATTCAACCACCTCAAGAAGAAAGCTTATATACGGCAAGATGATTCTGCGGATGAAGAAAGTGATGAGGAAGGAGTAGCAAATGTTTGCCTAGTTGCTGAAGAACAACCTGAACATGTCAATGAGGTTGATTCTAAGAGAAATGAACATAAAGGGGTTAAGAATCAAAGAATCCCTTATGCACTGAAAAGGAGAACCACTCAAGTATCAAAGAGTAGATACTTGAAGCCTGTACCTTTGTGAGAACTTTGCGGACACCTAAGAGACAATGGGTGTGCAAAGCCAATCCTCCAAGTACCTAAGGCAAGGGTACATGTTGATAAAACCTCCTACTCTATTATCTAGAATATTTATTGAGGTTTTATACATTGGATTTTAGGAATGAACACTGCAAATCATTTTGAAATTTTTTTTAAAAATTCATTCATTAGTTTTTGCATTGTTCAAAAAGCTTAATTCATTATGCCTACATGACATTTTGAAAAGAAAAATGTATCTTTTGTGCATAAAGCTATGGTTAATTCATTATGCTCAATTATCATAATCGATCATATTCTTGGAGCATATGAATTTTGTTCCTACAAGCTAACAATGATTGGATCCAAACAAGATTGGATACCAAGAGGGAAAAAGTCTATATACAAGCATTGTAGGATCAAGGATAGCTTATCAAGAGAACAACTATATAGCAAAACATTTTGACTCTTGAGGAAGCTGAAGATGCAATGCTTGATGATGAATTTCAAAGCAAAAGATATCTGCATCAACTCATCCCAGCAAGCTTCAACAAGGACAAGAACATTTATGGTGATATCTAACCTTACCCTATATTGTGCTTATGTGAAATTCATATTTGGGTATTGTATACTTGTCAAATAATGCATTCCATTAAGCAATCAATCATTTATGACTCTCAAGATTTTTTTCAGATTGTTAATGGATCACTGGTGAATTTGTGCATAATTTTCTAAGTTTAAGATTTCTGGAATGCACAATTCAAAAACTTGTTTTGAATCACAATTCATTCTGTGTTTGGAAAATGCATTTCAATGTTTTAAAAATATGCATGTTTTGATTGCACTCAAATGATATTTCAAAAAAGTTGGAAATTGACTTTCATTATATTAGCAAGTGCATTGATTTTTTGAGCATATTCTCAAAGATGAATTTTCATATCACCAACATCTCAATTTTATAAAGCACTATCATGATTTGAAAGAAAATTTGAGATTTGAAACTATTTGCATAGTTTATGAAAAACTCATATCAATGACATACTTTCCTACATGAATGTATTTACAAATTGTCATCGAAAAATGATTTTCTTGGTATCACTTATTTGCTTATCTGTATGTTCAACGTTATGAATTAATTGGATAAGATTATTTGTGATACACCCCATGTTTGAATGTAATATGCTCATTTAGAAGCAATTCAGTTTTGTAAGAAGAGAATTTGGGAATCATAAATCCCAATAAGTTGTGAATTGCCTCCACTTAATGTTAGTTATGTGTTTTGATGATTAACTAATCACTAACTTAAGAATTGGAGAATCTAGATGTGGTTTTATGCGGGATGTTTATCTTGTTCAAATTCTTTGAAATCCTGCTGAAGTTTGCTGTCGAGAAAAGCAAACTCAAGCCTATCCATGTCGAACTCGAGCCTGAGAATTATCAAACTGAATTTTTGTTGTCAAAGGATGAAAACTCGAGTTTTGGAGTAAGAACTCGAGTTTTGGGTGTGCAAAAGATCGGGGTCGAAAACAAGCCGAGATTTACGAGAACAGATGAAAACTCGAGTTTTTGAAGCAAAAACTCGAGTTTTGAAGTTCCAAATGTCGGGGTCAGAAAATAAGCACAAAGCATTTCAAACAGATGAAAACTCGAGTTTTGAGATGAAAACTCGAGTTCTTCACTCAGAAGGTCAAAGGTTATCAGTACACCATTGACGTCCAGGTTAGCAACCAAAGAGTCATCAAAACTCGAGTTTTGGTGTGAAAACTCGAGTTTTGGAATGTTTATATATATATGTTTGCTCGTGTTCTTCAAAATCGTTCTCATAAGCGCCGGTTTTGCCCTAAACGCTCGGTCTTCCCCTCTCGATTCTCTCAATCTCCGACAAAAACCCATGTTTGCAACTCGAAAATGTCTCGCAAAATCAACTCCTCCTACACAATCGGACACTAATCCACAATTTAAAGGTCTCATTCTCAATCGTCTCCACCTTCTCGGCCTCCTCGGCGTCCACCAAGAACGAAAATGATTCCTAGTAAGTTGCGGGATGGAATCGACCATTCATTTCGAAGTGTAAGAAGCGAAATCCCTGATTCAACTTCAAAGGGAACCTCAGCAACCCCGTCTAAGTCCAAGGGAGTGTCCTTCCAAGAACCAGTTATTACTCCTTCAAAGAAACGAAGGGAACCAGAACCAGAAATCACCTGGAAGGAAGAAACCAAGAACAAAGAGGGCTTCAAATTTTGAACCGAGAGAAGGTTTCTAAATCGACTAGGAAGAAGAAAGCCTCTAATTCGAACCGAAGTGACTATGGAGGTAATTCATCATCTAGACCTGATGCTTCCAATGTACCAGAACAGACATCTTCTGTTATTGAAAATGCCATAGTCGACATTTACCATATTTCCTCTTCTCCTAAAGATTTTGATATTAGAACTACTGGTCTGTCTGCTGATTTGAATACCAAATTCAAAGAATCATATGCCAAAAGGCATTTCTGTCCTGTTGTTGTCGTAGATTTAGAACAAATCCAGAGGGAATTCAACTTAGACTTGTCTCCTTGGCTGAAATTTTATGAAAATTTCCTGTCTATATCTGCTCCATATTCTCCTAATCTTGTACGTCTATTTTATTTCAATATGGAAACAGATAATGTTTTGAATGAAAATGGTGATCTAGTTGAGGAAAGAGCCACTAATTTTGTTAGGGGAACTAGGTTCACCTTATCTCCTTCAATTATCAATACAATTTTGAAATTGGATGCATATCCTATTCCAAATTTCAATTACAGCAATGAAATGGTTTGGTCTATACTTAGACCAGATGAACCCTTTCCTGAAAATCAATCTCAGTTGCTGTCTTTCAGTCCAAGTTCAATGTCTTCTAAGTACAAAATTCTCTGGTATATCTTCTCCAGGAACTTCATACAAAAGGGTGGAAACTTCACCCATTTTGCTTTAAGGGATTATCCTATATTCACTGCCTTTGTCAATAAAGTTCCTTTTGATCTTGGTCATCACATTTTCCATGAGATGATCGATTCAAATTTCCCACTAGAAAACTCTCCCACATGCCATTTCCTTGGCGATTCGGTCATCCTCTTTTATTTCAAGATTTGGTATGTTGATTCTGCTTGAAACTTTGAAATCCCCTCCTTTCTTTGGCAAATCTCAACTGAATTTGATGAATATAACCTTTAAGGGAGAAGGTTCAGGACAATCACAAGCTCCTAGCAGAACTCAATCAAGAGCTCCTCAAGCTCGTGCTCAATCTCAGAATCAAGAAGCCCAGTCTGCTCCACCTCCTCCTTCCACATTTCCATCAGCTTTTGACACTCGTGTGAAGGAAATTGTGGATTCTGCCCTTGCAGCCATAACCATGAGAATTGAGTTTGAAGTGGGAAAGTTGAGAGCTGAACACGCTAGGGGAAACAATGGTTTGATTGAGGTTCAGGATGCGATGAAAGAAGACTTGGTTGGGATTTCTGGGCAGACGGCTAAGATTACAGAGTTGGTTGAGGATCATGATCTCAGGCTAGCAACCTTGTCTGTGTCCAACTCAAGTTTAAATGACAAAATGGATCAGTTGTTGAAGCATTTCAACATTGGTTCTTCTTCAGCTTTTGGAAATTCTGCTGGCCCAAGTACATCTGATCCTGTATCTGGATCATCATCCCCTTCCTTCACCTTCGCAAGTCAACAGATTCAAGCATCTTCACCTCATCCAGCCACTCCTATTTTCACATCTCCCATACCTCAGTCTACTCCTACCACTGAAATTTTACCCACTCCTTCCCCAACTACTCCAGGAAATTGTAAATGGAGCTATATACCTAAAAGGGGGGGTGAATTGGGTATTTTAAAAACTTTTCTGAAAGTGCTCTGTTTTGACCAAGTAAAAATAGATTATAACAGAGGAGGAAGGGAAGGAAAGCTTGCACAAGAGAAATTATCCTGGTTCGGTCTTATCCTTGACCTACATCCAGTCCCAAGCCACACTTGGGATTTTCAATCCACTATACTCACAAAGCGATTACAAACTCGTACTCAAGAGTAGTTCTCTCTCTAGAACTCACTCCCCCTTACAAGTTGTAATCAATACACCCAACCACCAAGTCCCCCGACTTGTGGTTATCTCAATCAATAAATGATTTACGAGATAAAACTCTCTCACGGAGCGAGATAAAATGAACACTGAAGTACCGAAGTATCGATTGATACAATACAGATGAAAGCTGAACACAATAAATGACAATCAATGAATTTTCACTCTCAGTAGGTGTATCAGCTTGAGAAGAAGTTAATGAACTCTATTTATAGGTAGAGAACATTAAATGATCGTTGCTTGATGAATCCAACCGTTGTAGGTGATTAGCTTAAAGTCCGGTCATCTTCTCTCTCTAAAACGCTAATCCAGGTGTTAATTTGATCTGGTGTGATTCTCGAGAATTCGCCGTTGGAGATTACCTTGCTTGTTGTAGTAAGCATTCTTTAACGTTCGAAGGCGTGCTCGGATGGATTAGCTGAAAGTAGGTTGTTTTGCGAGAGGTGCATTAAATGCCGAACACTTTTGCTTTATGGCTTTGACCTTCAATAATCTTCATCGATCTTAATGAAATTCACTCAACAAACTTGTTAAACATAGCTAGGAATGTGATTGAATGAATTATGGAAGCAATGAGATCAAACAACAATGATTTGCAAATTCGTATAATTCAAAATCAGTTTTTAGCGTTGTAAACCGTAGTATGTTCATGTAAACTCGAGTATGGCACTTTGTTCACAAGTGTCCAAACCGCGATATCAATTGGATACTCGAGTTTGCACCTTTCAGAGGCAAACCATCGTGTCTTGTATTTGAAAGACAAAACCTATACTCGAGTTTGCCTATGCAAACTGCAGTATTGTTTTAACTTAAAAAATCCTTTTGCTCTCTGTAAGTCCAATACTCGAGTTTGGCTACGCAAACTGCAGTATTGACTTAACTTGAAAAATCCTTTTGCTCTCTGTAAGTCCAATACTCGAGTTTGGCTAAAACTGCAAGTATTGACTTAAATTGAAAAATCCTTTTGCTCTCTGTAAGTCCAATACTCGAGTTTGGCTACGCAAACTGCAGTATTGACTTAACGTGAAAAATCCTTTTGCTCTCTGGAAGTCCAATACTCGAGTTTAACTATGCAAACTGCGGTATTTGATCGCATTCAATACTCGAGTTTGGCTATGCAAGCTGCGGTATTGATTTAACTTGAAAAGCTTTAGCTCTTTGGAAGTTCAATACTCGAGTTTAGCTATCAAACTGCGGTATTGACTGTTCAATACTCGAGTTTGCAAACCTATCTTGCGGTTTGCAACTATCGAATGTTTTTAAACAACTTTGCAAACTTCAAAACATGTTTTACATTTGTTGTTAATCATCAAAACATATTGAGAACTAACAGAAATGAGATTCTCCATCCTACTTCCTCTTCTCCAGACACTCCAGCCACTGTGCCATTTAATCCTCAATCCCCTCCAGCTACTCCTCTTGTTGATCCTCATTTTGAAGATGACAAAGGGGGAGAAGATCAGCTAGAAGATCAGAGCTAGAGTAGAATTTGAGTTATGAGATTTTTGAAGAACTGACAATGATTAGTGTATTTTGATATCTTTTGATGTTTAGCTATGTTGCTGACAATGTTTAAGTGTTTGTGTTTGCATTTCAGTATTGAACTTTCTGAACTTAACTTAATGAAATTGTCCGGTTAATTTATGCTTCTCAATCACTTTGTGTATTGTGTATTTCATTCTATTATGATTAGAAAATGTACAAAAAGCAATTTCATTTTAACTTAAAGATTTCAAAACTTTTCATCTGTCTATCATATGTCAAAACTTTGGAATTTCAAATGATCAAGGATTTCTAATGCTCAATCATTTTTCAAAATCCAAATTTCCTCAAATTCTTGAAAGAATGGTTTACAAGTGTTGTCATCATCAAAAAGGGGAGAATGTTAGTTCTCAATGTGTTTTGATGATGATTGGAACAATTGTAAAGCCATGAAAGCCAAATTGTTCAGTTTTCTCTTGCAAAAATCGAATTCTTTTCTTGTCGAGGAAAACTCGAGTTTTGGGTCAAAACTCGAGTTTTGGCTTGTCTAAGGAAAAATATGATCAAAGGCAAATCGCGGTTTTTGGCGCGCCGATTTTGAGTTTTCATGTGAACAAATGAAAACTCGAGTTTTGGTTTGGCCGAGACCCTTTGAATTTTCCAAGTCTCAAAACCTCCAGTTTTCAAAAAACCTTGCCGGAGTTTTGAACTATTCAAAGAATTTCTCATATTTTGTGAAATAGTTCAAAACTCGAGTTTTGGGGTCAAAACTCGAGTTTTGGTATGTTACTCAGAGAGATGATTTTTGAACATATGAACACCGCCAGTTTTAATATCGACGGATTTTTTCAAGAGTTTTCACAAGTATATGAAAACTCGAGTTTTGGAAGTAAAACTCGAGTTTTGATCGCGAGAAGAGCACTCAAGTTTTCACAAATACAAAACCGCCGAGTTTTTGAAGTAAAACCGCCGATTTTGATATATTCACAGGTTTTCAGTGTTTTCATGCTTTAAGTGAAAACTCGAGTTTGGGAAGGCAAACTCGAGTTTCGAGCAACCCGAGAGCATCGGTATTCTCTTGATTTGAAAACCTCCAATTTTGGATGAAAACCTCCGGTTTTGATGTTTTGGACTAAAAACTACATTTTCATATCAATAGTCCAAAACTCGAGTTTTGGGCAAAGTTGAAAACTCGAGTTTCAAAGAACAAAACTCGAGTTTTGATCGCGATTTTGAAATTTGATTTACACGATTTTTCAAATCATTCTTGTTTAATCTTAATACTTCCCGGATTATTCTCTACTATTCTTAGCTATGTTTAATGAGTTTATTATTGAGTCTCAGATGATTTAGAGAAAGATTTTGAAGTGTTGAAGCAAAAAGCAAAAAGTGGTTGAGAACATTAAATGCACTGATCAGAAAGTTGCATAACTTTGGCTAATCCACCACGCGTCTACAAAGCATTTAAGAATGTTTTCTAGAACAAGCAAGCGCATCTCCAACGGATTAATTCGCGAAGGTCAACACAGATTACTTGGCCGGTGATTGAAGAGAATATTGGAGAGAGAAAGTGCCTAAGCCACCTCCTAACATTGGGAGAACTTCTCCAACAGATCTTTTTGGAAAGCAACGGTCATTTAATGATCTCTCGAGTATAAATGGAGTAGCATTCAAGCCTTTCCAACTAACACACTTCTTTGAAGACGAAAATCATTCAAGTCTTATATTTATTTCTTCGAGTTTTTATCTGTATAGTATCTTGTGATACATTGAGCTTCATTGCTTATCATATCTACTCTTAGAGAGAGTTTATTTACGTGTATATCATTCATTGTAACAATCTCAAGTCGGGTGACTTGGAGATTGGGAAAATCGAGTACAACTTGTAAAGGGGAGTGTGTCTAGGTTGAGGAGCATTCTTCATTTACGAGTGTGTATCGATTAATCGTCAGTACAACTTGTAAGGGGGAGTTAGTCTAGGGGGAGAGGATAACTCTTGAGTACGAGTGTGTATCGATTGTATACAATTACTGACTTGTAAGGGGAGTGAGTCCTAGGGAGAGGATCATCCCGAGTACGAGTGTGTAATTGTAATTGAGTGATAGTGGAAAATCCCGAGTGTTTCGGGGATGGACGTAGGTCAAAGAGTTGGACCGAACCAAAGTATAAATCCTTGTGTCCAGCCTTCTTCTTCCCTCACTCTGTTTACCTCTGTTTTTATAGCTTCAAAACAGAGCATTTTCTGAAAAGTTTTAAAATACCCAATTCACCCCCCTCTTGGGTATATAGCTCCACTTACATACTCCTCCTCTTCGCCATCGTTTGCGCCGTTTGTACTCTCCTTCGCGCCGTCAAATCGTCAACCTCGCCTCATCGCTTGTAAAAGGTGGGCCTCTGAGGCTTTTGACTTCTATAGTTTGTGTTTTTCTTTGTTGAGTCTCTGATCCCAGCTTCTGTTTGTCGACGGGAATTTTTTTAGTTTGTTACATTTTCGATCTATTTATCTATTTTGTTTTGTTTTTGTCTTCTTTACAAAGTTTTTAGGGTAGCCCATTAGTTTTAGATTGTGATTTTCGATTCGGGAACTGCTTTTTCTTGTTTTACTTGGAAGAATGAAATCGTTTGTGGTTTTGTTGCTCTTGATCTAAAGTGAAGGATGATGATAAACGAAACATTGTTCTTTTCAATCTCGCTACCCATGAATCTAAGATGGTTGTTGTTTGGAGATATGACTTTGATGGTCGTATTTTCAGTTATATGGAAAGTCCTGTACCAACTGGGTAACAATCACATACAAGAGGCTTTTATTTACTCAAGACTTCGGGCATTGTGTTTCATCTTGTTTATCTTTTGATTCGTGTTATGTTGGACCTACGGTTGGATTGTTTATTTGATGATATAAAGAAGTTTTTTTTCTTAAGGTGAAAAGAAAAACTCTGTAGGACCATTATTAATTAATAATAAAAAGTAAGGAATTAGGATCCAAGATATATGAAGATAATTAACATGGAGGTTAGTGAGACCCAAAAGGTCCTATCAAAGCGCTTCAACTTTCTGTTTTTGAGTTTCAAATATCGGGAACTATATATAGAAGCAAAAGAAAGTGAAGATTAAGAAACAAATATATATAACTTTATAAGAACTATATAACCACCACTGACCACAGAATTTGAATGTCTTCATAAGAAATATATAATTCCCACCTTTTCAAATTTATTTGAGCGCAGCAACAATATTCAAAACAATGCTCGATAGATCTCTATGGATAAATGTTTCTAGCTAGCATGCAGAACTACCAAACAAACATAAAAGTAGTGTGGTATGAACATATAATGAAGTTCTTTAAAATAAAGGACAAAACTGCCTTTTTCTATTGAAGTTACAAATTTGTCCATCTATTCTCAACATGCTTGCTTCTCTCAGACTTGCTGGTCTCACTAATTATGCCTAAGATGCGATTTAGAAATAAAGAACGAAGCTGAATATTATAATAGTTGTTAGCTAGTGACTTAGTATAAGAATCACATTGTGAAGATTTGAGCATTAATTTAAGGATTAAGTATTTCAAGTCTTTGTTGTTATGTTAGAACTGACTATTGTACTCTACATGCATACTTTGTTGAGTGTAATCATAAATTGTGTGTTTTTATTGGAAGAAGATTCTTTCATACCTGCTGGCTGCAGCACAAGTACATTGGTTGTTTGTTTGCCAGCTATTCAAATTTATTGCATCAAGTTTGATATATCTAATTAGTTTGCTTGAGCTGTTGAGCTAATAATCTATCCTTTCCATGGTGTAATAAAGTCAGTGGTCGCAGTGTACATACATTTATTCCTCTGTTTGTACATCTTGCCTTGCAGCTAATTTGTTTCCTCATTTTTGGAGGTTTTATATTCTTTGGCCTTCAATTGAACCACTTGTAGCATATCATTGTTACCCATAAATTTGTAGGAGTTAAGAATGGAGAAGATATGTAGAATCGCCACTAAGATGTGTATGTGTTGTATTTTTTCCCCTGGTCTTTATTTTTTTTAGGTACATTCTTTGGCCACATCTTAGCATAGGAAAGTGACGTAAGCTCTACAAATTGTAAACTGTTGTATCGGCTCTTTGAAAGGCTACTTTATTACGCCTAGTCATGTATTCTATGTAGAATCAATTTGTTAATCTAAAATGAATGAATAATTTTCTCCTACGGGATGTGGTTTTTATCTTAGTTTCTTGACTTGCTTATTCAAAAGAATGGGATAGTCTTTGTTTTGGCTTACCACGGTTGAGAATTTGGTATTAGAAATAAGAAAAAATAAGGCCTATTTGTTTATGTTTTCTGTTTGTTTTTTAAAACAGTTTTATAGAATTGTTTGTGGAAAGGTTTGTATGATTTTTTGTTTTAAAACATTTTTTAAACTTGTTTTATGTTTGAACTTGAACTGTTGTTATAGTCTATTCATTGCACTTATTAGACATTTGTTTTGGAAAATTATGGGAACAAAGTTATTTTGTTTAGACAATATGATCATAATTGTTTATTGATATTATTTGTTTGGTTGCACGGGATGTCGATATCTCGACACGAGACAAATGATGACTACGAAAATGCAAATAGATTATCTATTATGAAGAAGAATACATTACTTGCAACTAGAGTAGTTGCTGTTGCTATCTCGAATTATCGTTCTCTATATGTACACAAACAGAAAAAGAGAACATCAATTCTTTCTGGACATAGATGGGTAGAAGAATTGAAGATAGGAAATGAAAATCGATTTTTTGAGCAATTTCGGATGAGAAAGCATGTGTTTAGAAATTTGGTGAGCGAATTGACTCAACACTTTGGATTAAAGCCAACACAAAGCATGTCGACGAGGAAGCCGTGGCCATGTTTTTGTACATGATTGGTCATGGAGCCACTTATAGAGACGTTGAAGAGAGATTTCAACATTCTAGAGACAAGTGTGGAGGCAATTTAATAGTGTGTTAAGGTCCGTTGAGAGCTTAGGACTTCAAATTATTAAGCCTGCTGATAATATGTTTAGAGATGCTCCAAAATTTATTATACAGTTGTTCCAAATATAACAATATTTTATTACAGGAAAATACTACCTTGTTGATTCTGGATATCCTAATTTCAAAGGGTTTTTAGGGCCATATAGAAATACAAGATATCATATTCCTCTATTCAGATTGGCGCCAACTTTTAGATCACAAAATGAAATGTTCAATTATCGTCATTCAAGTTTAAGAAGTGTCATTGAAAGAACATTTGGAGTTTGCAAACCAAGGTGGAGAATATGGCGAATATGACCAACTTTGAGAAGAAAACTCAATTTGCTATCATATGGGCAACCTTTGCTCTTCATAACTATATAAGGAGAATGGATTCTTGTGATATAGATATGCTTAGAAGATTTGAGAACATTGATGAGTTTGAACATAATAATGATGATCATAGAGAATATGAATTGGAAGGGCCAACTCCATACTCTATTATACTGATGGAAGAAACAAGGAATACTATTAGAGATCAATTGTTAGATAGAAGTCGAGTGCGTCGTTAGCTTTTAGTAACTTGTAGTATAATGAATATTATTTCTGTTTTTGGAATATGGTGTAATATGACTCTATTTTTAATTAATGCATTGGTTATAATATAGTATTAACCATTTTGAGTGGAAATTACTATTCATTAGTGATAATGAAGTTTTAAGATATCTTACATTGTTGTATATTATTTAATTCTTGTGTTTTAGTCATTTCGGTATATAAATTAAAAGAAATATTTGAGAACAACTTTGATCTATATGGGTGTATCAACAATTTAATTTCAATATTATTAAAATTCAATTATTGAATATAATATTTCTAAAATTTTAACATAAGTGCTTTCTTATCCAAATGAATGTAAAAAAAAAGGTGCTTTTATATGTCCATTTCAGTAATTTTACTAATAAAAAAGTGCTTCTCTATTTTAACATCCAAACAGCTTTTTTATTTAAAAGTGCTTTTTAAATTGTGTATCCAAACGTAAAATAGTTTAATTTCTAATAAAAGCACTTTTTTAAAAAGCAATGAAAAAAAAGCACTTTTTTAAAAGTCCATCTAAACGGGCACTTAGTGGAAGCAAGGGTGGACCTAGAAAATTCTTAAAGGGGGCACCATTGGCGGAAGCAAAAGCTGCGAGATTCGAGGGGAGATGCCTATTGAGATGAATCAAACGGACTTGGCCCCTCACCCCTAGTTACACGCAAAGGCAGATTCAGAAATTTATGGAAGGGGGGCACCATTAGTGGGGAGATGCGGGGGTTCCCAAATTTTTTTTTTAGACAAAGCTTTAAATGTATTAAAAAATAAAAGAATATAAAGGGAAAAGTAAATCTAAGTGTTGTTAAAAATAGCAAATTTGGACACCATATATTTTAATAACAAAAGTATATTACAATAAAAATAATTACAATATCATTTTTCTAAGCCTTATTTTTGGGTTCCATCATAATTGTTTCATTATCAATGTTATCAAATACATCTTTTTCAATATAAGACACTAAACAATCATTCAACTATTCATCAGAGGAAGAAGGAGTCTCATAGAGTCTCCAGAAATCTCCCTTTGAGGCTTTGAGGAAGTAAGAGATGAGGGGGAAAATAGAGAGGTTCACCCTATAAAAAAAAAAAAAAAAACAGAAATTTAAAGGTAGGCACGTGCCCCCAATATACTACGTGGATCCGCCTATGGCTACACAATTATTATTAATGATATTAGTTGCTAGTACTCTTATTCTTTCATTCGTTATTGTGAAAAAGATATTATATTGTCATAAAAGATAGGATAAAAATCATTTTTTAGGAACAATTTTATCCAGAAATTTACAAAACAAAGCAACTTTGCATTGCCATCCTCGGTGGAGGGAGTATTATTTTATCAATATTGAGATGTTATATAGAGTCTCTGACTTTATTTGACTCTTGTCCAACCTTGGAACATATGGTTCGAGCGGGCCACGGTTTGAAGATTCTTATATGAAATTTGAAAAATCCTAATTAAATCCAAATAAAATGATAAAAACTAAAATTAAGCTTATATTTTCAATAAATTCTAAATAAGGAGGCCTGTTTAAATATTTTTTTAATATTGTTAAAAGACCATAATGGCCCTATCTTTCTAAAATAGAAAATTGAAGGGCCCTTTTAACTTAAAATATTTAATAACTATTCAATACAAGTAGTAAGCATTTGTTATTTTAACTACGGATAAAATATAATCATCGATTTATATATTTATATCTATATGTCATATATGAAAATTTTAATAAAACAGTGACTTATAAATAATACCACTCATTTTTTATATTTCATATAACACAAGATCAATCTCCACTGATTTAAGTAATAAAAATAAAATACTTAGCATAATTGTAAAATTTTCTACTTCGTAAGTGTGAAGGTTTTTGTAGGGTGGATTTCGTGTTCATCATCTCCACCAATCGTCAATCTTTTTAATTTTATTTCTGTTATATATATAGAGAGATCATTCATTAACTTCTAAGATTCTACATTATAAATATATACTCTCTCTCTCTCTCTCTCTCTCTCTCTCTCTCTCTCTCTCTCTCTCTCTCTCTCTCTCTCTCTCTCTCTCTCTCTCTCTCTCTCTCTCTCTCTCTCTCTCTCTCTCTCTCGTCTTTTTGTCAATACATGATCTTATTTTTTAGGGAAAATTAGAATGAAGGACTTGGAAGAAAAAAATATTTATTAATAAACAAAATTATAATTATAATTATTTAGAAGGAAAAAATAAAAAAAATACTAAAATTCCCTAAAGAAATCTTTTGCATTCCCTCCTACATTCTCTCACACATTCTATTTTTAAAAACTAAGCAGAATTATAAATTTTACTAAATTAAACAAAAAATCTTCTCAATTTTCATTTTTGAAAACTTGCATAGATATCTAAAAAACAATTACACATTGTTTAATTTTGTAAAAGTTATAATTTTTTGAAAATCAACAAAAAATTTAATTAAAATTAAAAAAAAAATATCATTTTAACAAAACTCAAGGTCTTTTATAATTTATTATATATTTTATACCAAAAAAAATTATCTGATTTATTTTCATTTTAGAAGACAATTTATGTGTGTTAAGAAAATTCATTTAATGTTAATAAAATTTTAAAATATAAATAATTTATTATATCTAAATAATTAAATGATATATATATTGATTAAATGAACATGGAAATTGGTTAAAAAAAAATTTAAAATAATATGAGTTTAGTGGTTGTTAATTAAATAAGGCATTAATTGCATGAATATGAAACTTGGTGAAAAAACAATTCAATAATGATGGGACGCATTAATTTTGGTTTTAGTTATTTTGAAATTATGAATGCAAGAGGTAATGGAGGAAGTTTAGTTGGGGGCAATATAATTTAGTAATTTAAAATTTATATTATGATGTTTGGTCTTTTTAAGTAATTATAAATTTTATGGTCCTTTATAAATGAGGAAGGTTGTGCAACAAATCAGATTGGTGTAGGGCTCCTTTTGACCTATAATGTTAGTGCTTAGAAACTGATTCTCTGGCTCCCGCTTCCACCTCTTCATTTGCAGATCTGAGAATTAAAAGCACAGATCTAGAATTAAAAGTGCAGATCTAGAATTAAAAGCGAAGCAACAGATGTTAAGGTAAGAGATTATCTTTGATTTCGATTACTGTTCCTGTTTCAACTATTTTTCTTCGATCTTGGTTCCTGATTGTTCATGGTTAGATCTTCTTTTTTTTTTTTTTTTTTTTTTTTCTTTTTTTCGATTTTGGCTCAAGTGCTACCAGGGGAGGTGGCACACCATCATTGATGGAGGAGGAGGTCCATAATGACGGGGCCAACTTGCTCCGATGTTGGTTGTGGACTTGTCGGAGGAAGAGATTTTTTTTTTTTTTTGACAACTTATTTATTTTTAAGACCTGATGTTTTAAACATCCCATCTTAAAAGTCTTATTTTTAAGATCGGTCACATATCCGGTCTCAAAAGTAATAGATTTTAAGACCGCTTGTATCAAGATTGGTTCCGATTAGGTCTTAGAGGCGTATTTTCGTCCGGTCTTAAAAGCAATTTTGTATCCGTGTTAATGTGCAAATTTTTTCTGAAAGTATTCTTTGAGGAGTAATGTTACCCTGGAAAGTTTTTAGGTTCATTGTTGGTTCGGAAGTATTAAAATAGAGTAATGTTTCCTTTTATTGTTAAAGAAGTTAACAGCCAATGCTAATTTTTCAGCAATTAACGTTAGTTTTTTAATGGTATAGGGTAAGATTGCTATTTTTAAAAACTTCTGAAGTGATATTAAACCTTAAAAAAACTTTTAGAGTAACATTGCTCCTCAACGAATACTTTTAGGGCAAATTTACATCTTAACTCTTCTTTTAAACTACCTTCAATTTACTTTTTAAACAATAAAGGGACGTTCGAGACTTTTAACAACATTCGAGAAAGCCCTAATTAAGCCTCTTGGTATTATTAAGAGTTTGTTAAAAATGTAGGCCCAATTTTAGTTTTAATCATTTCAATTGGACTCAATTGAGATTTTTCCTATTAAATTTCAATTTTTCTACTTTAAAACATTTAAAATAAAACAATAAATTTCATGAAATCAGCAATTCAAATTATAAATATTTACCAAATAAAGTGTTCAAACTCATAAAATTAAGCCAAATCAAATAATTGTCCTCAACACTTGTGTCAATAAACCATTGTCTAAACTTAAAAGAACCAAAATAAATAAATCAAACAAATCACATTCCAAAAAACTAAAGAAAACAAAAAATGAAACAACTTTTCTTTGCCTGGTTCAAGAAGAAAAACAAGAGAACAATTCTAATTAGTAATTTTCGCATAATATTTGTGTAAGAATTAACTTGGACACATTTTGAAATCCAAATCAAAGAGTGAGATAGAATGGATGAGAAATGACAAGAAAGAAAAGATTGATATGGATATTCAATTTAAACTTCTCACTTATTCATAGTCAATTTCCCTTCTTTTACTACTTAGACATAATCCTCTACAGAAATTTCCCCATCCCCACTTCTTTCGAGATTTCCAAATTTTTAAAGTACAAAAATATCTTGAGTAGTCGGGAAAATATTAATATAAAATAATTAAAATATTTATCTCCCAACCCCAGTATCAATAAATTATATTTTAATATGTATATTAAAATTACCGACAGAAAATTTCCGTCGCAAAAAACAAGCCATGGCAGAATAAAATTGATTTTTTATGACGGCCTTTTTTGTGACGAAAATTTTCGATCGGTAATTTTAATTACCTACGGAATTGTAAGTAATCGAATTTTGTCGGTAATTTTGTAGCACCCAGATTTTGGGGTTTGAAAGTTAAATATTATATGGAAATTTAATTGGGAAATTTGGCATGAAGTTAATTATTTGAAATAAAGGCTTATTTTTCCTTGAGAAATATATAGGAAAGGAATAAATTCAATGAATATTTGTAAAGGATAATTTAGGCCTAAAAACTATAGAATCAACATTTTATGGTTTAGGGAAAAATTAATTTATGGAGAAAAATCCTTATATTAAATTAAGGATTTATCTTCCACAATTATTCAATGTTCAATATTCATTGGGTTAAATATTTACAAGCCCAAAACTAAAGCACATAACATCCCTTTATCCATTGGGCCATATTTTCATTTTGGGTGTAGAACCACTTGAAACAATGAAGCAAAGCACGTGACCCATACTCCTCCAATAACCATTATTATATTGGCCTATATGCTCAACACCCAACATCTTTATATATATATATATATACACACACAAATCAGCTACTCCCTCTACGTAATATGTCTGAGCAACGCTGATTAAAGAGAAATATCAGTAAATCAGAGATAGCCATACTCTCGGCGATAGACCATACACGCAAGATCAGAAACACCATACTCTTCCAGTGGCTTGTACGCTCAAACACTCACTACAAAGACTCTCCATACGTCCTTATTTAAACATTGTTCCTTGATCTTCATTCATTTACTTTGCTCATCTCAAGTAAAACTTAGAGTTGAGAATCAGGACTAGCCCAACCCGACAGGGGCTAGGGCCTAATAGGGTCGGCTCTACAAGATTGGGGTAAGGAAAACATCTATTTTTTAAAGCCTGGCCCTCTAGTACTAGGGCCAAGGCCGGCCCTACAGGACCTAAAAATTACAATTCCAAATTTTAACTATTTTTCCTTCGATTTTTTTTCAAAAAAGTATAATTAATAAATTGTAACCATCAAAGTTATAATCTATCAAATAAATATTATCAACATTAATATCTAAACAATATAAATTATTCAACAAATAAACACATTCATTAATTCGTAACAAAAAACAAATAAACACAAAGAATGTGTTTTTTCCTTTTTTTCAAAAAATATTAAACAAAGGAATTGCTTTATGTATGACATATGCCCACGACAAAATACTTTTTCCTCTCATAATTTTGTGTGTGTCTACAGATTCCTTAGGTTCATTCATGATTTTATCGACGGTAAAAATAATTACAATTATTTTACACAAAATATATTTATAATTTATTACTTATAATATTGTAATACCAAAGTATGTGTTTATTTAATATGAAAACATCTCTTCTTTAAAATTTTTAATAACTAATTATGTGTTTTACATTTTTAATACATAATAATAATAAACATAAAAAAATGGTTATAGTTTAAACTAAAAAAATCTAAGTAATTATAAATAAACACATTCATTAAATGGAAGTCTAAGTAATTATTATTTTTTTTTAAAAAAAAGCTACAGTTAAAAGGGCCTAATGGGCCGGCCCGAGGCCCCGTATTTCAAATTTCTGGCATATTTTTCAAGCCCGAGCCCTACAGGGCCAAGGCTTAAATGGGCCGGCCGACGGGTTCGCCCGATTTCCCACTCTAGTAAAACTAAGAGCAAGTAGGAAACTAAGAGTGAGAACCCAAGGAGAGAGGTTGGTGTAACATTGTGAAGCAGCAAGCCTAGACATATCTGAAAGACTAACAAGGGAAGCCATTAAGCTAAATATAGTTGTTGCTACCTATGTGTGTGTGCATGTATGTATGTATGTATGGAAACCAAAAGCTTTGTTGTGTGTTGCTAATATTATGATAAAATGCTGCACACTTTGGAAACAAGAAGAAATTGGTTGTCATGAAAGAATACATATGTCACGTTGCTTTGGAAGAAAATATAAGATTTTGTTGTCATGTTGTAGTATATACATATAGAGGAAGCTTACTGTAAATACACAAATACATATAAGCCACTGCATGAGAAAACAGAAAGAAAAGTTTATGTCATAAGCTTATGTATGTGTGTGCCGAGATAATTGAGGAAGAGAGTAAAAGCTTGATGTAGCACCCCCATTTCGGCACCCCATGCCAGAACCCCATCCCGGAACCCTATCTCGGAACCCCATCCCGGCATCCTATCCTGGAACTCCATCCCAAAGAACCCCATCCCAAAGCACCCTCATCCCGAGAACCCTCAACCCCAACCTAGAACCCCTCAACCCGAACCCCCTCAACCCGAGAAATAATTCCAAAGAAAATAATAATAATAATAATAATAAATATTATTAATATTTGGAAGGACACAAGTAATAAATTAAAAAGGGTATTATTATTAAGGGAATTTTAGGGATTTATAACCACTTTTAATCCTCTAAAAATAATTCATGTAGTTAGTTACTTTGCGACGCAAGAAGTGACACTACTAGAAAAAACGTGAATAGCGACAATTTGCGATGGAAAATAATTCACTGGATTCTATTTGTAGCTATACCTTATCGGTCGCCAAAGATTTGTTTTGTTTATCTCGCTTTTGAACAACATATTATTTTGACCAGATGATTGATTAAATCAATATTTGTGATAGGAATAAACAATTTAAAAAAATTTCAATTTTTTTTTTAAAAATCAAAATTTATATAAATTTAAAAAAATTAGAAAAATAATAATTTTTTAATTTAAAAAAAATATTCGAATTTAGCGACGGAAAAAAAATCCGTCGCTAACCCCATGGGATTAGCGACGGATTTTAATTCCGTCGCTAATCCCATGGGGTTAGCGACGGATATTTTCCGTCGCTAATTAGCGACGGATTTTCAATACGTAAGCTAATTAGCGACGGAAATTAAATCCGTCGCAAAATTCAAATTTTGACGGATTTAGAGTTTTCCGTCGCAATTGCGGCGAGGTTTTTGCGACGGAGGAAATCCGTCGCAAATTTCGTCGCTAACTCATTTAGCGACGGAAAAGTCCTTTTTAGCGACGGATTTTTTCCGTCGCTAAAACTGATTTTTTTGTAGTGTGACTAATAACAAATGGTAAACGTTTATAGGCATACCTTAACACCTCAACCGATCCCAACACCTTCGGACAAAGTTAAGGATTCAAGCTTGAGGTGGGTAACTGTTATCTTATTAGCTTGTATGTATGTATTCATGTATGACTAATCATGATTACTAGATAATTCTGCATATATGTATTCTAGCTATGGATTTGAGCTGCATGTCCTATAGGGTTGCGTGTCTGTTGGTTGATTTCCTTATTGACAAGTGAACTATTCAAACAAGTAATAAAGAGTAAGTAAAGATCATCCCACTGAGACTGAGATATCGATGAGGACACTGATTTATGCAAACAGTTGTGTACAAAAATTAAAAGAAAAGTGTGATTGGTTTAGGATTTTTGTGGTTATAACTAATAAGAAAGAAAACAACAAATGATCGTAGTCGTAAGAAGATATCAGTAAAAGATAGGTTGAGCATCAGATTTCATCCTAAGTGCATCAATCCCTTAGTCTCCCTTAACGCATTGCTATAGGAATTATACTGCACAGCTTCCGCAATGCTACAACATAGCCGCCTTTCATAATGTAATTCAGTTAACCTACCACTATATTATACAAAAGCTTCTGCATCCTATACGTACAACCTAAACTATACTTTTCCCATATGCCTATGGCGATTTTCTAGTTGAAATTATCCTTCCAAATCAAGGTGTTATGGTTATGAGCAGTAAACCCATTCTTGAAGCCTAAAATGATAGGTCAAGCCTTGCACCAACTTGCCCAACAAACACTGTCTATCAGATGTCTAACCTCGACTCCCTTCCAGTAAGTCGAGGCTACTGATCTAGCCCTTAGCTTCTCGTTAACCGACAAAAATTAAGAATACTGATAAACAAACTCAATTTATTAAATTAAGTACTAGCAAATTGGGTTCATTCTACACTCAAGAATTTATCCTTACTCAGCCAAAGCAGATTTAGTTCATGATTGATGAGGAAATTACAAAACAAATCACAGTAGAATAGCCTATGACAAAAGATTAACTAAAATTAACAAAAGAAAACAGAAAGTTTGGTGGAGGTTTCAACGGCGTAGGATAAGCTTGTCACTTGACAACTCCACGTCTTCTCATCTTCGTCTCACTGCAAGGAAGGATTTGGGTTCTCCTGGAGTTCTTGTGCTTTGTGCTTCTCTCCCTCTTCTTTCGAGCCTGGCTGAATAAGAATTTTCTTTGACTCTAAATGACTCGATGATCTTTAGGGTTAGCCGTCTTTTCCTTTTATAGTCAGGTTTACTTGCGGTGTAGGCTCAGTGAGCTGGGCCTTTCCAAATCTGTCAAGTCCAACTTTCTAAATTCGGTAGATTGATTTTGCTGATTCTATGAGATTCTCCAAATCTTAATCTTCAATTCTCCGCATCTTCTAGTCCAATCTATCAACAATCTAACCATGAACTAACGCCCGTCCATTAACCTGCACTTAGTTCCTGAAAAAGCCTCGAGGAAAAGTTAGAACATGTGGCACATAGCATTGCTTCCGTTACGCTACTATAGCATGGGTAGCATTGTATTGTAGCTTAATATGGTTGACTCGATGCTATAGCATTGTATCGGCAGTGCTATGTGCGTTCATAATAAACCCTTAGGCTTGCCTTCTTCTTATGCGCATGTATAGGATATTTATGTATTTATCATGATTTATGAGATGTATCCTACATTTCCCTATATGCGTGAATTATGACATATTTGCTCAGATAAAATGCTTTTAAGCTCATATTCAACACACAAAATAATCACACATTATAGGCAAAACATTGCATAAATAGTACTCATCAGTGTCCTAAGGGCTGCGGTCCTTAGCCGATAACTGCGGTTACGATGCGACTTGTTGACTGCAAATTATTATTCTATGCTTATTATGTGATGTGTTGTCATTTATATTTCATACTTGCATGTAAGATGAACTGTTACCCCTGGGGTTCATTCATTTGAACTCTAGATTGCATGAAAGAGACAGATAGTGGATTAGGATCAAGAGGAAAGATGCAGCTATAAGGAATACAATAGAAGGGATATTTTGGTGATAATATAAGTAGTTGGATTGTAATTATCGTTTATCATTTGTCTATATTTTTTTGGGATTATTGTATTAAGATCCCCATATGAGATAGATTCAAATCGCGAAAAATTTATCCTCATGTTTTCAAGAAAGTTTTATTCTGCATAAAGTTGTCCAAATCATTTCGATGCATGTGCGCTATAACTCTAATAAATAAAGGCATATAAAGTAAGGGTGTCACAAATTTTTACCCACGGAATTCATGAGTAATTTCTGACGGAATTTTTTTCCGTCGTTAAGTCCGTGGGTAATTCGTGTTTTTTTTTTTTTTTTTTTTTTTTTTTTTTTTTTTTTTTTTTGTAGTGAGAGTTCTTGATAGGCTTGATCTCAGCACTTAGATTTTTCCTTTTCTGTGAAAAATTGAAAATGTTAGGATAAAAAAAGGGAATTATCATCCCCCTTTATCTCCCCCTCCTAAGGAAACTTTTATTATGTCTTAATTTTTACTGAGTTATCTAGTTTCGTAGTTTTTCACGGCATTATTAAGTTGTGATCTTTTGTATCACAAGTCATTCTCTAACAATTATAAATGCTAAGATGCAACTCAAGTTTGTCTTCATGAATGGCACAAAGCCTAGTTTTTAAAACACCGTTACAGCATGATTGTATGTTAAAACGAAAATTGGTTCAATAATTTATTTATTCCATAATTTTTTAATTAATATTTGGGAGACATGTATATCCCTGCGTGTGCTTGGCTTGATGGTAGAACATCTGGGTGGTAGAGATTTTCTTTTTAATTTAATTATTAAAAATGAATTTGTTTTTTCAATATTTGTAATTATTGCTATTGTCCATGTTTAGCTAATACTATTTCACCAAGAAAGAAAAACTAATTTACTTCCGACATTGTATAATTGTTCTTATATTGCTGCCTGATTCACGTTTCTCTTGCTCGCTTGTATCAACTTAATTGAAACTCCAATTTCCTAATTTACAATTGTGACTCTAGGATCATTAATGGAATGGAAGTGGAGTCTTATCGGAATTTGGGATTTTTACTTGACATGGCAACTTCTTTTACAGCTTTTGGCCATTACTTGCATGTTTGGTGGCTTCGTGGCATAGCTTTCAATGCTTAATGTTTCCTATTGCTCTCTAATGCTTTTGTTGTTCCAGATAAATTTGGAAGTTTGAAAAATGTTCTGAATTAACTTATTTATATTAACAATGACACATGCATACCACCCTGGGGTAAAAGGACCATGATCTGAGAAACTGTGAGGGCCAAAGGAAGGAACTCTGAATAAGTGGTCTTGGGGAAATATTATTTTTCTGTAGAACACTACCATTCTGCTCCAGCCAGAAAAAGCTGGGCAAATCCATTGCTTCTTAGGACCTAAGCCAGAAGAGTCTAATGTCCACATATATACATATATTAGCCCTAAATGACATTATTTATTAATTTTAGGTCCAGATTCTAATGTCGTTTTTGAATGCGCAGTAAGTTAGGTGTCACTTAGAGACAGTGATATGTTCAAGATGACTAAAATAATATGAGCAACTGAAATGTCAAACTCTTTATAATACTTTTTTTCCCTAAAGACATTAGTTCATGTTAGGAGAAAATACTGCTTTATGTTTTTTCTTGTTTTCCCCTAGAATTTACTTAGCTAACTACAGAAATCAAAATTTATGCACTTGGTTGTGGTTCTCAAAAATAGCATATGCTTGAATTGATTCACTTTTTTGGTTTGACTTTACATCCCCTTTTATAGGGGGTGCAGCAAGACTGGACTCACCTTGGTTGCATTCTTGGCCAAATGAAGGTGGGGTGTTGATGGGACTGGTCCATCTACTGCAGTCAGATCCGTTGGATTAGGAAGGGCTCAAATGATGGTGAGACATCTTGCATCTGTTGGAGAAAATGCTCATCAGAAAGTCAGAACGCCCTTGAAGATACTGCCTGGAGCCTTTGGCCCATCAAAACGTCTCAGGCTTCCGCAAGTGGTTTACGGATTCCTCCTCCTCATGGGAGGATCCCGGGAGGCTCTGATAATCTACATATGAGGAATGCCCCACGTTTTGCAAATGATAATCTGGCAAATATAGGCCATGGCTGAGACCGTTCGGGAGGTTCTACCTCATATACCAGATGACGTAATTTTCCAGGTATGGTTTGTCTCATGATGAAATGTTTTACTATACAAAATTTTGGTTCGTGCAAGTAGTTTTATCTGAGATTTCTGTTGGAAATGTGTTACACCCCTACCGGCTCGCCTTTTTGGGTGGCGGATAGTGTGATCCTTTACTTTACTTCAAATTTAAAATTATTTTCCCAGGTTACTCCACGTCATTTATCAGATTATTAGCAGCAGAGCATGCACCAGTTTGGACAATTATATAATAGTAAGATAAAATGCGGGAAGATACATTTTCCTTGAGGGATTAAATATACAGTCATCCCACATTACAGCTCCCAAAATAATTATATGAAAATATGGTCATTTGAGAAACCTAAATAAATAACCAAAAGAAATCACCAACATCTTCCACTACACTAGTTCAGCTCTGGAGCCTTTCCTTTGTCTCCCTACTCAGGTCTAAATGAACTATCAGAGGGCTTAAAAGGGGTTGGGATTCATAATTGAATCCTAAAGTAACTATTAATCTCATATAAAATGTATAAACAATGCATGTAAGAAAACCAATAATAAAAACGCAAACCACATAGCATTCAGTACCATGCACACAACAAGGCACATAGCCAAATCCGAAACTAGCAGTCCTAATAACACACAACACAGACCACCGAGCACATATTGGTAAGCATTCAGTATTAATGCACACAGCATGTTCCGGTTCCAGAGCGCTTGGAAAATGAGTGATAACCAAATGTATGTAATATATATGGTAAAAAATACATACACAAGTCATATAGAGTATATGAGGATTAAGGTTACTACCTATTAGTCGACCACAAATAAAAATAGTTTCCCCAGCGCAAGATATCACAATTAGATCTATAATAATAAATATAATTATGATTAAGTCCACCTCAATAAATATTCCCTTTTGATAATTTAAAATAAGTCCAATTCATGTCTCCATATTTACTAAATTCCTTTTCTTATTAAGGAATTTAATATGAGCTTATATTCCCTCTATTTTCGTCATCTTTCGGGAATTTATAGCAAATAGTGTCTAATCTTCAAAAATTCATAATTAAATCTAGAAAAATCTGTTTGGGGTGGTTCAAAAGGCCAATGACCCTTATTATGTCTAATTTTGACTAAAAATACTTGTCATGACCAGACACACCCAGGTTTTTCCCAGATTCCAAAGATACCCTCGCTGGTCGAAGATAAAGGCCAAATTTAGGTGTCAATTTCAAATATTCATAATTAATTGTACATAATTCATAAAATTATGAGTTACCTATCAAATTAAATCTTGTTAGGTCTACTTTAATCCTATAAAATTTCATGATAATTGGACATTATTTACTCTACCAAATACACGTTACAAACTGACTGCCCTGGAGATAATAATACTGGCAGCAATTTAGAGTGTTGTCCAAATTCATTTCTAATGTTCCCAGAATTTCTTCCTTATCACTACTCTACACAAAAACGCCTTCTAAATACTTTGGAGGCACTAAATCAAGAAAAAACCATGTCCTTTATACTGAATAAGGGCTGGCTGAAAACAGGGCATAAGGATGAAATCAACAAACTTAACAATATAACTCCTAAACTTGCATATTACACCACCTTTTTCCTATACCTTCCACTTATCCTTCTATTTCAGATTATATACCCAATTAATCAGAGTTTGGGGGTTCACGTATTCACCAAGACAACACCGTCGAGGTGATTAAGAAGCTTACCTCCAGAATTTAGGTAGTGAACCACAAGATTTTTAGTCGTCTTCTTCCTCTTCCTTCAACCGTTTCCTTCTTTGTTTCCAGCTCTTCTTTTCACTGTGGATGGACATATTCACCGACTTGGTGAATGAAATGAGGAATTAATAGATTTATAATTAGGTGATCAAAGTCGGTTATTACATGGAGATAATACTAGGACGTTAACTTCCCAATTATTACCAAAATACCATTAATCTCAATCCCAATTGTTTTGCTATTCGAAACTGAACGGATATGAATGGGCTCCAATAAATGCAATCCGACTTTGGTCAAATGAGAAGGGAAATATTGGATATTATAATGCTCTTGGCGGTTTAGGCAAGAAAATAAAAGGTGATAAAATTGTTTGACCTTTGGGGATCATATAATCATGTGAGTATTATATGCCTTGACCAAAAATTCATGGGAAGAGGATGTTGTGGAATGCTTACCAATATGATTTTATTTGATCCTCTACAAGACTTTTATTTACAACTTAGTTCTTTACTCATATAGTCGCAAATATTGAGTAGGTGTTAGAAATTAATCCTTGATTCTTTATAAGAACTTTTCTTCCTTAATTGGCTTCTCTAGGTCATAGAATATTGTCTCTAAAATTTTTAGTCGAAAATTATCCCTTATGATTTCTCCTTAAATTTTCAAGGAAATAGGCCATAAATTCTAAATATTGATTTTATAATTATTTGGTCCAAATTTCACTTTATATAATTCCATATATATCCACCTTTATAAATTTCATTTTGGTCGAAAATAATTGCCCCAAATAAATTAATTGGATGTTAGACACAAATATCCCATTTTGTACCAACATGTATCTCAAAATTTTCGGTTTTAGTGAAATCAGGTAAAATTGACCTTTCGTCAAAATTTCACTATTTCTTTTCTCCAAATACAAATACATTATAGATGGAATTTATTAGAGAAAATTTTGGATATTACAGAATGCCTGATGGCAATTGAGTGCAGTTTGTAAACCAGCTTTACACTTTCACATGCTTTGGTTAGAAACACGCTACGTGTGGCCCACCTTGTTTAAAATTTACTTAATACTTCTATAGTTCTTCTGAATTTCATCCTCATAATAAGATCATCGAGTATTGTTGAAGACGGTTATGTCGGCACATGACCGATTTGATGAAGGAACCTATTCTGGGAAATCATGTACTGATAATTAAGGGTTTTTGTTACTACCATACTCGTAATCGGAATTTGTTTTCAAAGTAGGCTTTGTATGAGGAAACTCCTCATCCTATCTGATATTGTTATTTTATTTAAGTATGTGTGCCCTATGCATTGTTTGGAGTCCGAAAAATATGAACTGCAATCTTTACAGCTTGTGAATATGAATAGTGCAGCATGCTGTAGATTTTATACATTTATATTAATATCGATTAATTTTCCTGTATTGTTGCTAAAATGAAATAAAAAGTGTGGTAAGAACTATAACTGTTTTGCACAAAGCATGTATCTGGTGAAACTCTAAACCTGCTGTACTAATACAGTGGAATACTACAATGTACAATATGTATTAGAATCTAAAGATTTAGAGATACTCCAGGACTTACGGCGGACAAATTCTGTGTCAGATACAATGAATAGTCTTCTCCAAATGTGATAATTTTTTGTGATATTTGGAATTGGATTGGAGAAAGTCATGGCCAGTTTTTGTCTCTCATGACCCTTTCATCGTCTTTCTCCGTAATGGCTCAAGAAAATAAAATAAAATAAATAAATTATATTAAAATAGCATAAGCTAATTATATATTTATTACTTGTTGTAGTTGAGAGTCAAGATAAAACTTGTAGCTTGATAGTATGAAAATGGTCAAAGGTTCCTTCAGTGCTGAGTTCGAATCCTTACTACTAAGCCCATTTAGGAATAGTTTTTGGAAAAGACCAACTTACGAGGTAAAATGGCTTTTGAAGAATGATTTTTGGGATTTTCGAAATAAAAATGATTTTTGAAAAATAGCTTTTGGAGAATACCAAGTGTTTGGATAACTTCAAAACTTATGTTTTGACAAAAGTTTGCCAAACACCCCAAAATTGTTCAAAAGCTATTTTTCCCAAAACCTAGGTTTTGACACAAGTTTGCCAATGATTTTTGAGGTAAAAATGATTTTTGAAAAATAGCTTTTGAAGAATACTAAGTGTTTGGATAAGGGAAAATTCCATTTAAATACCAAATGAATTTACAAAACCCCGAGAGGTGACGCAAATTTGCAAAAAGACTTAGAGGTAACAAGGACTTTTGGGGTTTTGCAAATTCGCGCCAAATGACCATTTTGCCCTTCGGGTTAAATCATTAAAAAAAAAAAAAAAAATACCCCTCCCCCCACGGTGGGCCCTACGCCGCGGCGACCGGGCGGAGGTGGTGGATGCCGGTCGCCGGCGGAGGTGGTGGCGGCGGTGGTGGTGGTGGGCCGCCGGGCGGCGGTGGTGGTGTCCGCCGGCGGTGGGGCCCACCGGGGGAGGGGTATTTTCTTCTTCTTTTTTTAATGATTTAACCCTAAGGGCAAAATGGTCATTTGGCGCGAATTTGCAAAACCCCAAAAGTCCTTGTCACCTCTAAGTCTTTTTGCCAATTCGCGTCACCTCTCGGGGTTTTACAAATTCAGTTGGTATTTAAATGGAATTTTCCCTTTGGATAACTTCAAAAACCTATGTTTTGACAAAAGTTTGCCAAACACTCTAAAATTGTTCAAAAGCTATTTTGCCCAAAACCTAGGTTTTGACAAAAGTTTGCCAAACACCCATAAATCCAGGCATCAAAACCTAGGTTTTGCCATAACCTTACCAAACATCCTTTTTTTTTTTTCCAAAATCTATTTTGCATCAAAACCTAGGTTTTGTGAAAAGTAACTTTTTTTTGTTTTTTCTCTCTTCTACGCTATTATCATTTTTTTTCGCATCGTCAAGATTATCCTTAAGATATTTTTAGTACCTTTCGTACTCAAATATTTTTTCAAGATTAGTCATTATTCATTACCTTGAAATATTTTTTCAATATCCTAATTTTTTTTTCAAAATCAGGAAATACTTTTTCAGTATCTTTTTAATACCAGTTAGTACTTTGAAATATTTTTTCAAGATCCCTTGAAATATTTTTTTCAAGATCCTAAAAGATCAATTGGTATTCGAAATATTTTTTAAGATCCGAAATAAATTTTTAAGACCAAGGAAGTATCTTTTCAAGCACGGGCCAATTATTAAATATCTTTTTAGTACCCGTCAAGCACTCGAAATATTTTTTTCAAGATCAGTTGGTATCCCGAAATATTTTTTCAAGATCCTAAAATAAATTTTTAAGACCAAGGAAGTATCTTTTCAGGGCCAATAATATTAAGTATCTTTTTAGTACCCGTCAGTACCCTAAAATATTTTTTCAAGATCAGTTGGTACCCTGAAATATTTTTTCAATATCCTAAAATAAATTTTAAGACCAAGAGAAGTATCTTTTCAGTACTAGTCAGTATTAAGTATCTTTTTAGTACCAAGACTCGAAATATTTTTTCAATATCGTAAAATAAATTTTTAAGACCAAAAGAAGTATCTTTTTAGTATCAGGTATCAGTCAGTATTAACTATCTTTTTAGTACCCTTCAGTACCTTGAAATATTTTTTCAAGATCTCGTTGTTACCCTAAAATAAATTTTTAAGATCATGAAATATTTCGTGGTACTAACCAGACCGAAAAATGATTTTCACGATTTACGAGGTAAAAAGCTTTTGGAGAATAGCTTTTAGGATTTACGAGGTAAAAATGATTTTTGGAAAATAGCTTTTGGAGAATAGCTTTTGGATAAAAATGGGTGTTTGGAAAACTTTTGCAAAATCTAGGATTGATACGGAATACCTTCTAGAAAAAATCGGGGTGTTTGGCGGACTTGTGACAAAACCCTTTTTTTTTTTTTTTTTTTTTTCAAAACTTAGGTTTGGGGTGCCTCCAAATGGGAGTGACAAGGTGTGATTTTTATTTTTGTCTCAGCTCCACGGAAATTACCAAAATACCTTTATTTAAAAAAAAAAAAAAAAAAAAAAAAAAAGTCAGATTTTTTTTTTTAAACACACGAACGCATCATTGAAATAGAGAGAACGTGGAAGCTTCGTGATTTTTGGACCAAAGCCCAGCCCCAACATTCAACTCTATTCCTTCATCCCTACTGTCCACATGCCACCGCTGTCGCACGTCCATTTGTCGCTGGCATCCTCCTCCGGTCCGAATCTTGCTGCTGCTGTTATTATTATTTTTCTTTGTTTCATTTTGTAACTGTTTTGTGTCGCTGGTTCTAGTTGCTGCTGTGATGTTTGGAAATTAAAGATTGAATAATAATTTCATTTTGCTACTAGTTGGTTAAAGAAAGTAGGTAGTTTGGAGGTTATTCTAGATGAAAGGAGTTTTGGAAATAAGGGACTTCAAGGTTTTTTTTTTTTTTTTTAGAAAAAAAGAAGGGGGTTCAGCGCTGATTTTGTTTTCTCCGGCAGTTGGTGTAGGGTGAGGGGATTTATGAATCTTTAATTAATCTTTCATTTTACTATTCATTCGTGCTTGTTAGGTGGTTTTGTGGATGTATGCCTTTATGCATTTGATTGGGTTTTTCTATTCCCCTATCATTGTGCGTCCAAAGCAAAGAAAAAAAAAAAAAGAAGTTTTGAGTGTGTTTTTTTTCAATTAGGATTTTGTAGAAAAGGTAGTCATTGTATGGGAATGTGTTACCTCAAGTGTGAAAACCGTGTTTATGTGTGGGCTCTATTGTTTTTCTTTGGTCTTCATTGGCTCTTTCCAAGAGAGGTAAAAAAAAATTGAATTTTTATTGTAGATATGGCTGAAATAAGAAAAGAATAGAACCAGATATGTGTGTGTTTTTATTAGTTAAGGATGGTGAAGTTCCACTATTATTTGGGCTATGAAAGATATTAAAGTTTAAGTTTCTTCTTCTTCTTCTTTTTTTATATAGAAATTATGTCAATTGTTGTATGAGCTATGAATGGGGTGGATATGAAGAATTGGAATTGAATATGAAAATAGAAAATTTTATGTAAAGCTACAATTGATGGATTTGGGGTTTTTTACCAAAATAATGTTTTTTTAAAAAATATTTAGGGAATTACTGCAGTTCAGAAACTATTTAGGCAACTAATGCAGTCAATGGCGTGGTTTGACCAACGCCATTGACTGCGCGCATGTTGGACGCCACGTGGAGATGGTGTTCGCGAGGGAACGCCGGCTTAGTCATTGGCGGCGTCCATGTACGCACGCCATCAGTGGCGTGCGTTGACTCACGCCACCAATGGCGTGAGTTTAGGCACACCCGCCGTGGAATCTCGACACGGCTCAGAATCCCGACCGGATTCCCGACCGGACCAACCCCCTATCCACACGCAACCCCCCCCACCCCAACCACACGGCCCCCTCCACCATTCCGATCATGTTCATTAAACAATAATGTTTCCTCATCTTCTTCCTCTTCCTCCTCCTCATTGTCGGTTCTTCATCTAGCATATAGTCAAATCCTTCTCCATGCACAATGGTTGATTGTGTTGGTTGAGGTGTGCGGCCTCGAGCACGAGTCGCATTTGTACACCCTCCTCTAACGTCTCAATATCCACATACAACTCAGCAAATTCGGACGCAGAAGTTTTCCTTGAATGTTTGAAAAAAAAAAATCCACATCCTCATCATCGGATATCTCAAAACCCGCATAGTGGTTTCCACAAGGCACTCTACCCGTCACCGAAGATATTACCCGATTTTGTTGCGGCTTCAACTTTTCGATCTTTTCATATAAATCTTCAACGGACATGTCTCGACTAATAAACATTGCTTTATTTTCACCTTCAAAGCTCAATCCATTTGCAACAATATTTTTAGAACCATTATAATATATAAATGAACAAATTTGGTTCATTTTTTACAAAAATAGAAAGGAAGAAATAGAATAAGGGATATGGACGACGGAGGGAGTTTTACAGATGAGTGAAGGAGTGAATGATAAGAGGGAGAAGGAAGGACTCACGAATGAGGAAGTTTTGCAGAGTATGATGAGAGAATGAAGGAGTTAAATAGGAGGGAGTCACGGGGAAATAGTATTTTTTTAAACATAATTTGCAAACTCTAATAGTGTAGTCAATAGTTGTATCATATATGCATGTACGGTATTGAATCATTGTCGATAAAGTAGAACATATTTGTGTTGCTATTCACGAGTTGGGGAGGGTAGTGTTGCGAAGGTGGGGGAGGGGGTCACGGGTTGGGGAGGGAGGGCAAAGCCGACGCCTTGATGGCGTCAGCGAGTCCACGCGCTGTGGTGGCCATCGGTCAAGACACGCCACAACCGGCGTGGACTTTGTACGCCACCTTGTGTGGCGTTCCATCATAGACGCCACTTCCACGTGGCGTCTAATATCTCCCATGATCAATGGCATTGGTCAAACCACGCCATTGACTCGCATTAGTTCTCTAAATAGTTTCGAACCGCAAGAAATCCCTAAATTTTTTTTTTAAAAAAACATTATTTTGGTAAAAAAAAAAAAAAAAAAAAAAAACCCGATGGATTTGTTTGGGTATTAGGAGGAGAAGCAGTGAATAATTTGGAAACCGATAAGTTGGAGAAAGAGGCATAGCATAAAATGTATAGGTGAGTGAATAACGCCCTATTATAATTCTTATAAATGATATTTTTACTACTTTTATGTTTGAATTTTATTACGACAGTTCTTGATCATGATTTCTCTAATGGAAATTTATTAGAATTATCTCGCTTCTCGTCCATATTGAATTGAGTAAATAAAAAAATTATATTTAACATTATTAGTTTTTTTTTCCATTTGTTCGATGAACTTTTATGTTGAAATCTTTGAATCATGCATGGAGATGGTGAAAGGAATTTTCAAATTGAATAATATGTTGATTCGTGCTAAAAATAAATTATATTTATGATGTAGATTGTGTGCATGCTTGAAAGTAGCATTTGAAATATTATTCATAGACCTTCATGCTAGAATCCTTAATTGTGAACCGCTCCTCATGAGATTTCATTGTTAGAAGCTCTTTTCATTTATAAAGTTAAACTGATTCCACACATGTTTGAAAATGTTTTCGAGAGGATTGAATGCAGAACACGTTTACTAACAGCGATCGTTAGTCCTTGGTGCACCATGATTAACCTCGAGCTCACTTGATATTCTTGATATTCGTGGGTCTTGTACCTATGCTTGTTTCATAGCCTCATGTTGCGCTTGTTTCGTGGCATCGTGTTGTGCTTGTTTGGTTATTTACCCTTGTGGACTACGTGTCCACGCTTGTTTTCGTGGCCTTGAGCTACGCTTGGTTAGTTACCCTCGTGGATTGTGTGTCCACGCTTGTCATCCATTATATAGAAGTACTACGTTTAGACAAGTTTTGGGATTTCATGTTTTAAACTGATTTTGTTAAACAAAACGATTTATTATGTATTTCAATTATTTGATTCACGATCCTACAAATAGTTCTGTTTTTAGTTTTTTTTATTTTTATTGTGATCACATGATGTAGAAATTGCAATTTATTGCCATATTATTATTATCGAAGGGAAAAAACTGTTTTAAATATTTTCTTCTGTATTTTTATTAAATTCTATAAATATGACGTTATTCACCGGAAAATATGTTTGGTTCAGATAGTATTGCTGATGTTATACCTGCGGCCGAGCAATGAAGAGCCTTCTCAATAATTTAAAGTTTGCTGGCTCCTTTTATAGTGATGCTATTTGATGTAATTATAAATTTAAACTTTTGTATTACTATTAAAAGCTAGATGCTCCACGTAGTCTATAGGCAGGATCCCTGTCTTTATTTTGTTCGGAACATATGTATATGTATATGTATATAATGGAGGAGCAGAGCTTCATATGTCATTTCTGTCAATTTGAATATCATATGTCATTTCTGTCAATTTGAATTATTGTAGGATTTCAGGAAGTCTAACTTACAAAGGAAACTCTTTCGCTATTCCTACGGCATGTTTAATATGTTTTGATGATCATGGAATAGATAGTAATTGTATATTTCAGATTAAAGTTACAAGGTATGACAGTTCTTTTAAGTCCTATGGCTTAGGGATGGTGAGTTTCCCTAATTTTCCATACCATTCACTCTGCTGATTTTTAGGGCATGCGGAACTATAAATTTGCTGGAGATAGTTGAGGGGAGATGTGATGTTTCTGCATATATGTTAAGTATAGGAGAATTTGAAGTCAATCTCTTGAATTTAATTAAGATGAAATAAAGAGGGAGGAAGATGGGGGGGGAGGGATCTATTTGGATATTTGTGGTTATTTTCTCTATTTAATTAAGTTGAAGCTCATATTAAAATATATATATATCAAGGATGCTTGTAACTTTAGGTTTTAGAGTTACCAATGTCCTTGGGAATTTATAGGCTACATTTTTTGTATATAGGATCAGCAAATATACCAAAGAAAGATTGGATAAGTATAGGTTTTGTTCCTTCCTCTTTTTCTTGCATCAATAAAGATGATTGTAATTCTTCCATTATACCAAATTGGGTGTTTTTTTTTTTCTGTTAAATATCTTTCAACTTGAGTCTCTGTCTGATTTCCAAACAAATCACTTGAGATCTCACAAGAAAAATGAGTACATTGAAGCACTAAACTTTCTCATCAAATAGATAATGCAGATTTTGACTCATGATGAATGATACTATGAGGGTCTGTTTGGCATAAGGAAAAGGGAGGCGAGACAAAAGTTTTCTGAGTTGGATTAAAAAAAAAAAAAAAAAAAATTGGAGAAGATAATTTGTAAATAAGAAAAATTAAAAACTTTCAATCCCACTTTTCTAATTTTTTTAGATCTAACTCTTAAAAATTTCCCTCCCCTCCAAATCCCCATACCAAATAACCTTTAAGGGATAGAATAATTTTATGTATTACGTTAGTTTTTTGTCACGTGATAAATCATATTAGCCTAACACTCTTTTCATTTTTGTTCTCATCCCATTGAAATCTCATCCCCCAACTAAACAATACTAATCTTCTGTTAAATATTTTTCAACTAAGTTTAAAATTCTACTGTTCATTTTACAAAAACTTTGATATGGTTATCTTATTGATTAAGGAAAATTTGAATATTACCCTCCAATTTAGGATAGTTCTTCTAAAAATGTTTTCTTTTGTTTTTAATTGCCAAGTATTGTTTTTTTATTGTTTTTTTTTAAATGTATATCATGTTAAATAGTTTTCCTTAACTTTAGATACAGTATCTGTTTAGGAATTTAAAATGGGGTTATAGTTTCACACCATTGGGACAAAAAAAAAAAAAAAAAAAAAAAAAAAAAAAAAAAAAAAATCCTAATTAATTATAACATTGTTTAATAATTTGAAATTTGTATGTTAAAATTTGACAGTTTTTAATTTTATCAAAAATTAAAGAACAAGTAATTTGACAGTTATATTTCAAAATTTGACGATGAAATACTTTTAAAATGTTATTGTTAAATACTGATATATCAGTGTCAAGTTTTGACAAAAATAAAACCCATATATATATATATTCTTCATTGCAAAATTTATTATTAAAAGGATACTCAGTCTCAAATTCTTGAGCAAATGCAACTTTTTTTTTCAGTTGTGCAAATTTCTTTTATATATGTTGCACTTAATTGAAAATATGTTATATACAATAGTTGCATCTACTAAATGTAGGTTATTTAATTGTTTCTCGGGTCATCTTGATGCTTTCGGTCAAATACAAAGATATGAGGTCTCATATCGATTAGGGAAGTGAACGAAAGATGAATGATAAGAATCTGGATACTTTTTCTTTGACATATTTTAAAGGTGGAAGGGGCCCAAAGTGGATTATATCACCAGCGATGTGCAGACATATTACAATTAATATCATTTTACAAAAACTTTGATATGATTATTTATTTACTCAAATTTGAGTATTGCCCCTCCAATGGAGAGTAGTTCTTCTAAAAATGTTTTCTTTTGTTTTTGTTTTTTGTTTTTCTTGTAAGTGTTGTTTTTAAAAACGAAAAAAGAAATGCATACCTTAGCATGTTAAATATTTTTCATTAACTTGATATTTGGTCTTAGCGTGTTTAATATTTTTCCTTAACTTTATATTTGGTTAGAAATTTAAAATGGGGTAATAGTTTCACACCGTTGGGACCAAAAAAAATATATATATAAATTTCTAATTAATGATAGCATTATTTAATAATTTGACATTAATATGTTAAAATTTGATTGTTTTTCTCAAAATATTAAAGAATAAGTAATTTGACACTCATATATCAAAATTTGACGATAAAATAATTTTAGAAAATTATTGTTAAATATCGATGTGTTAGTTTCAAACTTTGGCGAAATCTCAATATTAAATTGGGTTTATCGTTTGTTATGTCACTTGACATAAAATTTTGTCAAATCACCCCAAAACTACGTAATTTTGGGAGTTAAGGGAATTAATAAAGAGTGTTTTTATATTTATTATTTGAATTTTACCAAAATATCATTTATTAATTCCCCTAACTCCAAAGCTATGTCATTTTGAGAGTTTATTAATCCCTCTAACCTCAAAACGACGTAGTTTTGGGGTGACTCGATATAACCTTACGTCAAGTGACATGACAAACGATAACCCCTATTAAGTTTTTGGTTGAATATTTTTCAGGTTGTTGCAGAAATATTTTTTCTGCAAAGATTCACATAAAAGTGGATGGATCCTATTAATATTTTCTCTCTTTCCTCTTTATAATGGAACCCATCCACTTTTATGTGAGTGCTGCATAAATATTAAACCCTTAAGTTTTAGAATACCAATATTAAAGTAATTAATAATCTTATGTCATTTACTGAATTTTAGAAATATAACAATATAAAAATAAAGTTGATTTTATATTTTCGTATTTTTCAAATTTAATTTGGTTTTGACACGTATATATCAAAATTAGACGATAAAATAAATCTAGAATATTATTGTTAAATATTGATGTGTTAGTGTCAGACTTTGGCAAAAAATTGTCAAATTTCGAAATATCAATATTAAATAGTAATTAATAATATTATGTCATTTAATGAATTTTAAAAATATTTTAATCTAAAAAAATTGAATTTATATTTTAGTCTTTTAAAAATTTAATTTGTAACCAAAATTATATATATAAATTCTCCTTTGCAAAAGTTATTTGTTAGTTCTCAATATGTTTTGATGATTAACAACAAATGTAAAACATGTTTTGAAGTTTGCAAAGTCGGTTTTTAAAAACACTCGATAGTTGCATACTGCATTATAGGTTTGCTTACCGCAAAGATTGGGCATCCAGAGCAACCAAGTTCTTCAAGTCAAGTCAATATCAAAAGATAGGTTTGCTTACCGCAGTATTGGACATCCAGAGAGCAACCAAGTTCTTCAAGTCAAGTCAATACTGCAGTATAGGTTTGCTTACCGCAGTATTGGACATCCAGAGAGCAACCAAGTTCTTCAAGTTAAGTCAATACTGCAGTATAGGTTTGCTTACCGCAGTATTGGACATCCAGAGAGAAACCAAGTTCTTCAAGTCAAGTCAATACTGCAGTATAGGTTTGCTTACCGCAGTATTGGACTTCCAGAGAGCAACCAAGTTTTTCAAACCAAGTCAATACCGCAATATGGGTAGCCATACCGCAGTATTGGACTTCCAGAAAGCAACCAAGTTTTTCAGACTAAGTCAATACTGCAGTATGCGTAGCCAAACTCGAGTATTGAACTTCCAGAGAGCAAAAGGATTTTTCAAACTAAGTCAATATCGCAAAGATGCGTAGCCAAACTCGAGTATTGAACTTACGAGAGAGCAAAAGGATTTTTCAAACTAAGTCAATACTCGCAAAGATGCGTAGCCAAACTCGAGTATTGAACTTACGAGAGAGCAAAAGGATTTTTCAAGCTAAGTCAATACCGCAAGGTAAAGGAGTGCATCGCAAGATAGGTTTTGTCTTTCAAACACAAGACACGTTGGTTTGCCTCCGAAAGGTGCATACTCGAGTATCCCATTGGATACCGCAAAGCATGGACACTTGTATACAAGTGCCAAACTCGAGTAAGCATGAACTTACTGCAGTATACAACGGTAAAAACTGATTTTTGAATTATACAAATTTGCAAATCATTGTTGTTTGATCTTATTGCTTCCATAGTCCATTCACTTATGTTCCAAGATATGTTTAACAAGTTTATTGAGTGAATTTCAGTTAGCACAAATGAAGATTAATGAAGATCAAGGCAAAAAGCAAAAAGGTGCTCAGTGCATTTAATGCACCTCTGCAAATCTACCTACTTTCAGCTAATTCATCTGAGCACGACTTCTGAACGTTAAAGAATGCTTACTACAACAAGCAAAGTAATCTCCAATAGGCAAATTCTCAGAGAATCACATCAGATCAATCTAACACCTGCATTAGCAGAAGTTTAGAGAGAGAAGATGACCAGACCTTAAGCTAATCACCTACAATGATTGGATTCATAAAGCAACGGTCATTTAATGTTCTCTACCTATAAATAGAGTGCATTAACTTCTTCTCAAGCTGATACACCTACTGAGAGCGAAAATTTATTGAGTATCATTTATTGTGTTCAGCTTCTTTCGTATTGTATCAATTTGATACTTGTACTTCAGTGTTCATCTTATCTCGCTCGTAAGAGAGTTATTTCGTAAATCATTCATTGATTGAGATAACCACAAGTCGGGGGACTTGGTGGTTGGGTGTATTGATTGCAACTTGTAAGGGGAGTGAGTTCTAGTGAGAGAACTACTCTGAGTACAGAGTTTGTAATCAATTGTTGAGTTTTAGTGGATTGAAAATCTCAAGTGTGGCTTGGGGACTGGATGTGGGTCAAGGATAAGACCGAACCAGGATAATTTCTCTTGTGCAAGCTTTCCTTACCCTTCTCCTCCGATATACTGTTTTCACTTGTCCAAAATAGAGCTAGTTCTTAAAATTTTAAGAATACCCAATTCACCCCCTCTTGGGTATTTAGGCTCCACTTTCAATTTCACTACAAAAAAAAAAAGACCATTTGTAGCGGTTGAAATTACATATTGGTAGTAGTTTTGGACGTTACAAATGGCATTTGTCACGATTAATAAAATCGCTAAAAAATACATTGTAGCAAATGTATTTGTAGCGGTTAAAATAAACCGCTACTATATATGGAATAACCGCTACTATATTTGTAGCGGTTGCAAAATAACTACAACTATATGAAGCTGTATTGACGTCGATATGAGACACTAGTAGAGGTTATTGTAGCGGTTAGTAAACCGATACTACATATATCAAAATGCGTCAAACTTTAAAATTATTTTGTAGCGGTTAGATAATCGCTACAAACATTCCCGCCATTTTTTGGAAAAAAAAAAAAAAATAAGTTTTAGCGCCGATTTTAATTCTCTTCATATTTGTAGCGGTTGTATATTCCCGCCATTTTTTTGTGAAATTTTTTTTTGCCACCTTTTCTAATTTTTTTTATATATTCGTAGTAGTTTTTACCCACTACAAAATATTCCCGTAATTTTTTTAAAAAAATTGCTTCCTTTTCAAATTTTATCATATTTGTAGCAGTTAATAAACCGCTACAAATGTATAAAATTAAAAAAAAAAATCATTATATTTTAGTACTTAAATATTATATTATCAATAATTTACTTTTTTTGTAAAAACAATGATACTAAAATACGATATTTGATTATATGTGTTTATTATATATGTATAACTAATAGTAATGAGTTGATTTAAATAATATATATTTTTAAAAATAATGTATGTGAAAGTGTAAAGAAAGTTGAAAAATATTCATACAATTTTAAATTTAAAAAAAAAAAGAATCGCAAAGGTAGAAGAAAAATGAAATATTGCGATAATCATCATACTTGATCTCGGTTGAATAGACGTAGAGTTATGAGAGAAAACGAGGAGAAAACGTATTAGAAAACGAAGCTGAAATATATTAAATGCGGTTTGGTGGAGGTGTTTATATAGATATTTGCATGTCCCATATTAGTAGCGGTTAACGAGACGGTTTTTGTGGCGGTTAATTTTATTCTGTAGCGGTTATTAACCACTACTAATATTATTATGGTGTTTTTTTTTTTAAAAAAAAAAACAATAGAAAATTACATAGTGATTGTAAGCATAATTTTTTCTCTCAATCTTCGTCACCATCCCTACAAAGAAAGTTTGTATAAAATGTTATTTGTGAGTTAAATATGTTTGAACACAAATAAAACTTTAGTTAAATGCTATTATTTCATAAAGCATATATTAAAAAATGTACCGAACTATAGGTAAATTGTCATCGCCATCCGGGAAGAAGTTTTGAAACCGGCAGCCGCAATGGCTCACAATCCTAAGCGACGTTATCACCATCACCCATGTCGTAAAGGTCTCGAGGCTTTAAGTGAATCACTATATTCCAATCCCTGTGCCTCTCATTGGTGACATAATAAACCTGATGGGCCTTTGAGGCAAGAATATACGGCTCGTCATCTTCAAACTGACCAGTGTGAATAAGCCGGGAGAAATTCACTGATGTGATGCCTAAGTTGTCAGTTGTGAGTCCCCAGGACGTTGTCGTATTCACATACAAAAACTTGAACAGCGTCATAGTGAAAAGGCCGCGGTAATTTATCTTGACCACATCAAGCAGCTTTCCATAATACGGGACGTCACCAAACTGCATGTTCCCGTTACTACTGCTCACATAACTCCTCGTCTGAAACGTGCCATATACACCCGAGTTTTGGGTCATCAATCCCTAATCTCGTGAAACGGTGCAAAAATTAAAACCATTGACATTGTATGCCATAAATCTTTGGGCGTGGTCAAGCAGGCCTAGTGTGAGAGCTTTGAATTCTAGTGAGTGCGGGTCGTGGTCATTCATTTTTCTCCTCCTAAACCAACCCAGGAATTCTCTGTGAACTTTTCTATCAATTTCAGAGGATGTCTATGTTGGAAATTATGCCCTAGGGGCAAGTTATTGTTCTCCATTTAGTTATCATTTCATTCGCATGTTTATAATGATAACTGTATCTTTGGATATATCTTATAGTTATCCTAAATGTCCCTGGTCGGTCATCTACGTGGGAGCGAAGATGAAATAAGATCAGTATAACTTGGATGAGGTATGGAGATACGAATCAAAGTCATAGGCACTTATAAGAGTACAAGATGTTGGACCGACCCACTATGAGAAAGCTGCATGAATTAAGTCATAAGCTTTTCTCATGTATAACCGCATCACAATGCCCTTTGACCTGAGATCATCATGGATTCCTACATGATGAGTCGCTAATTTTTGACCTAGTCAAAAGTCACCTTTGACCGGGTGATGATAAATGATTGGATCGTGATCAGTGGTTTTCATGCAGAGGAATGTGAATGGTCAAGATGGAATTTGTCCCTCATATTTGTAGAGAGATAATACTCGGCCCCTCGATGAGTGAGTCTAAGAAATGTATGGTCATACTACAATGAAAAGGAGCTTCTATTTCTATTAGACTACTCAAGAATCGAGAAAGTAATGGTCAAGAACAGGAAGTTAACATTATCCATGGCTCATCCTTGACCAAATTATCGCGTGACAAAAGGGACGTGACATGGTTGTACCATAGGTAGTATCGTATCATCGATCCCTATATGAATTGAGTGGTCAAAATGTCTTGCTAGAGGCCGTTTACGACTTGTGGGCTGGTACAAAGATTAGCCCACTACCAATTTCATGTGGCCTCAGGATCGCACACAAGAATAGCCTAACAATTAGCAAAGGTGTCCCGGATTCATTGAATCTTAGATATGTCTACGATTTAATGAATACTATATTTAATCTAGGATGAATATATATATATATATATTGTTAAATTCGAAATTAAATAATAATGATATTATTAATATAGATTATAATATCATTATGTATTATTTGTTTTATATTTAATTTATTTGATAAATTAAATATTTAAAACAAATAGAGATATTGTATCTCATATTTAATTTTGAATAAAGATATCATATATTTGATTTAATTAGAATTGAGATATAGTATCTCAAGTTTAATTAAATAGATAGATATCATATCTCAAATTTAATTTATAGAGATAAATTAAATCAAAAGGCTTTCAATTTGGATTAAATAAATAGATTAGATTAGATCTATTGGATAGATTTAATTAATATATTATTTTAATCCTAATTCTTATTTCAAAATTAATGGGGATTAATTTTGTATATATAATACGCCTATGGGTTTTAGAAAGACCTACAGGACATTTGGTCAGGCATATTAGAAAAGCCGCGAGAAACCCTAGAGAGAAAAAGAAGAGACGCGAGAATACTGAAGGCGCTAGCACGCTGCCGTTCGTGTTCAAGGTTATTCGTGTGGATACTGGTAGAGGGAGGCGATTCACATAATCTACATCTTTGTTGATCAAGTAGGTAACCCACCAGATAGAATTGAACGAGATGCTCACCGATTTGCATAGGTATGGTTTCTAACGAACCTTGATCTAAACGTCGTTGAGCAATCTTCTTTGGGATTCGTAAGTGTTTTTTTTTTTTTAATTCCGATGCGTGTACGGATCCCAACAAAGTGTATGTATGGATCCTCAATTGACGCTTCACATGACAAGCATGAAATGTGAGTATAAAATGTAAGGAAATATATAGGATAACATATATAAATATATATATATATATATATATTTGTGTGCAATGCTTACTGAAGGTACGGTTCAACTTTAGTGCAATTAATCAAGACATATCTATGTGCTTGAAACTTCCCAAGTGCCGTGAGTTTGAAGTTCTCACTTTCGCCAACTGGTTTACCAACCCGAGGGATTAACAATTCTGTTGCTGATGGCTCTGGCTCTGGCTCTAGTTAATCGTCTACACGAAGTGGTCGGTTGAATGACATCTCAATGTCATCAAAGTACCTAAAACAAAAATACAAGACCTCATCTTCAATATAACCTTATGCGATTGAACTTTCAGGCCACGCCTTATTCCTCACATAAGACTTCAGTTTCCCAAGAAACCTATAAAGTAATGAAGGAAAAATGTTGGTACATTAATTAATGCTAAAATGTGTGACTAGGAAGTAATTGTAAAGTAATTAATGTTAAATGAATACCTCTCAATAAGATACATCCATCGGTAGTGAACTAGGCTAGCAAGCTTTGTTTTGTGAACAAGGTGTATTGTTAAGTGAACCATGACCATGAAAAATGATGGAGGAAAGATCATCTCCAAATGACACAGCGTAAGAATGATTTTTTGTTATAGCTAGTCGAGCTCCACTACGATCAAAACCTTGGAACACAGCTTCTGAAACAAAGTACAAAGCTCAACCAAAACGATCGACACATCGAGAGGCAGCGTATTTTTGATGGCCGGTGGAGTAATTGTTGCATAAGCACATGTGAGTCATGACTCTTCAACCCGAGTAACCTTTCGAGCTCGCATGTCAACACATCGTGAAATGTTGCTTGAATACCCGTCGGGAACTTTTATTTTCTTCAATGTCTCAAGGAAGATTTCCTTATTCGGTTTTGTCGGGTGAATTTTGTCGGTTTAAATCTGTCATGCTCATCCAGCCGCCTGCCTCCACGAACTCCCATCTCCCGTAAATCTTTCCTCACTTGAAGATGATCTTTTGACTTGCCTAGTTCGTTGAGAATCGTGTACAATACAATGTCGCACACATTCTTTTCAATGTCCATGACATCCAGACTATGTTGAAGCAAATTATCGTTCCAATACGGAAGAGCGAAGAAGACGCTTATCCTCTGCCATTGCTGGGGCGCAGAACCAGAAGCTCTGCAATCTTTGTCTTGGCCTTTGCTGGATTGTCTTTTTTCCCATACTCAAATTCAACATCTTGAATCTGCACTATGATTTCTACACCAGATAAATTTTGAGAAGGTCCTCTTTTTTCCTGTTGCCCATTGTGTAAATGGAGCTATATACCCAAGAGGGGGGTGAATTGGGTATTTTAAAAACTTTTCTGAAAGTGCTTTCTGTTTTGACCAAGTAAAAACAGATTATAACAGAAGGAGGAAGGGAAGGAAAGCTTGCACAAGAGAAATTATCCTAGTTCGGTCTTATCCTTGACCTACATCCAGGTCCCAAGCCACACTTGGGATTTTCAATCCACTATACTCACAAACCGATTACAAACTCGTACTCAAGAGTAGTTCTCTCTCTAGAACTCACTCCCCTTACAAGTTGCAATCAATACACCCAACCACCAAGTCCCCGACTTGTGGTTATCTCAATCAATAAATGATTTACGAGATAGAACTCTCTCACGAGCGAGATAAAATGAATATCGAAGTACAAGTATCGATTGATACAATACAGTGGACAATGTTGAACACAATAAATGGCAATCAATAAATTTTCGCTCTCGTAGGTGTATCACTTGAGAAGAAGTTAATGCACTCTATTTATAGGTAGAGAACATTAAATGACCGTTGCTTGATGAATCCAACCGTTGTAGGTGATTAGCTTAAGGTGCGGTCATCTTCTCTCTCTAAACTCCAACTAATCCAGGTGCTAATATGATCGATGTGGAACTCGAGGATTTTCCCGTTGGAGAAGAGTTTACTTGATGAAGAAAGCATTCTTGACCGTTGAGAATGCGTGCTCGAAGTGGATTATCCAAAAGAAGGTTGATTTGCGAAGTGCATTAAATGCACCGTACACTTTTGCTTTATGGCTTTGACCTTCAATAATCTTCATTTGTGCTAACTGAAATTCACTCAACAAACTTGTTAAACATAGTTGGGTTCATAAGTGAATGATTCATGAAAGCAATTAGAACAAACAAGAATGATTTGCAAATTCGTATAATTCAAAAATTGGTTTTCGGCGTTGGTTACTCGAGTAAGTTCATCTTTACTCAAGTAAGTCATGCGTGTGAGAGAGTCTTTACCGCAAGTATCAAAAGGATACTCGAGTAAGCAACTTCCAGAGGCAAACCTTCGAGACTTGAACTTTTGAAACCAAAGGCTTTACTCGAGTAGGCTAGTGGTGTACTCAAGTAAGCAACTATTTGCTTGAAAATTTAAGTGTAAAATGCTTCTATACTGCAGTATACATTTGTATACTGGAGTAAGCAAGTTCAAGCCAGAATGATGACTTCTCTGTATGGTCTCATACTCGAGTATGCATATCCTTACTTGAGTATGCAACTCTTTTCGAAAAAGTGTGAAGTCATTCCATGTCTATCTTGGAGTAAACAAAATCATCTTCGGAGTATGCAAGAACATGAGTCAAGTTGAAAATCAATTTAAGAGCTCATTACTCGAGTATGAAAACCCTTACTCGAGTATGCATGAGTTAGAAAAACTTGGGAGCTCTCTGTAAGACCCTTTACTCGAGTATGCAAGTGTCTACTCGAGTATACACTCAAGTTTAAAAGTTCATTTCTTCTCTGTAAGTCCAATACTCGAGTATAGCAATCTATACCGCGGTATTGACTTAACTTGAAAAGTTTGGTTGCTCTGCGGATGGCCTATACTCGAGTATACAAACCTATACTCGAGTAAGCACCTTCGTCAAAAACTTGATTGCTCTACGAGACGTCAATACTCGAGTATGACTATCCATACTGCGTGATATTGACGTGTAAAATCCAATTGGGCAATCCTTTAACAGTCCTATACTCGAGTAAGCATTTCTTTACTCGAGTAAACAATCGATGAATGGTTTTAGACAGATTTTGCAAAAACTTCAACACATGTTTACAATTGTTGTTAATCATCAAAACACATTGAGAACTAACTTGTTGTTAATCATCAAAACACATTGAGAACTAACACATTGAAATGATTGCGTTGCAACCTAAACCTATGTGTACCTTCGAGAAACCGTCGATGACCCATGTAGCACCACTTACGATTGTGGGGAAGGCGCACTGAGTCAGAGTCAAAATTACAAGCTGGACACACAAGGCCGGTATGTACAGTCCACCCGGAGAATGTCCCGAGGCCAAGAAAGTCACTTATCATCCAAATCAAGGCCGCACACAAGTTGAACAGTGTCTTCTCGTGCATGTCATACGTCTCGACACCTACATTTCACAACTCCACCAATTTCACGATAAGCGGTTGGAGATACACATCGATCTCATTTCCTAGTGCCTTTTTGCCTGGAATGGTCATGGACATAATGAAGGAGCTTTGTTTCATACACATCCAAGGAGGCAAGTTGTAGGGTATCAAAACAACTGGCCATATATTATAGCTTGTGCTAAGATTCCCAAACGGATTAAAACCATCGGTTGCCAAAGCAAGAAGAACATTTCTAGGGTTCGCCGTGAAATCTGGAAAGTCTGAGTCAAACGCTTTCCACACTTCAGCATCTTGTGGATGTCTGAGTTTACCATCTTCGTTTTTGTCAGCTTCATGCCACCTTATATCCTCAGCTGTCTTAGACGATATAAACAATCTTTGTAAGCGAGGTTTTAAAGGAAAGTACCTTAGAATCTTTGCAGGTTTCTTCTTTTGGTTTTTCCCTTCCGAACTGTCCTGAACCTTGAAGTATGACACTTCTTACAAGTCTCCCTCCGAGCGTCCTCTCCCCAATAAAGCATGCAGTCGTTGGAGCAGTCATCAATTTTTTTGTAGTTCAAGCCTAATCTATTGATTATCTTCTTGGCCTTGTAGAAGGTTGTGGGAATGTCTGTGTCAGAGAAAGCGTCTTGTGGTAATTCCAACAACATCAACATTGTCTTATTAGTGAACCCACACAAGCACTTGATATGGTACAACTTGATCAGAAAATATAATTTTGGGTATTTCTGACAACCTTGATACAGAGGACGATCGCTCTCATCCATGAGGCTGAAACATTCTTGAGCTACATCATTCCTAAAGAAAACAGGGTTCTGGACCCTAAACTTCTGCCGTGAAGTTGTCGTCTTGAACACCAAAAGCATCGCGAACAACTTCATTAACTAGATCATCTTGATCTACTTGATTTCCTACTTGTGAGGTTTGAGGAAGATGATCCCCATATCTCATACCACGTTTCTCACCATGAACTTCCTGGAATGTATATGCTTCTGGGAAAGGCTTCATAAGAAGATGTTCCATATCACCTTCTCGTGTTTGCCACTTCTTAAACTTGCAACGACAACAAGGACACACAATTTTGCCATTAATGCTAGCATGAGAGTGTTAGACTTGGCTATCACCCAAGGGGGTGAATTGGGTGTTTGATAAAAATTTAGATAACTTTGAAAATCTTTTAGCAACTTATAGAAAGCAGTTCGTATGACAATAATAATTTGTAAAGCGATAGTCAGTCAACCAAACATATATGCTGGAAATATAAGAGTTTAGGGAAGAGAATATGCAAATAGTCGGCCCAATCCTTGACTACATCTAGCCCTCAAGCTCCACTTGAGATTTTCAATCCACTATCCTCTTGTTTAATCCAGGCACAAGAAAAGCCTATACAATCCCACAAGTTCATCCAGGCACTTGTGAAGCCGAATTTCTCACTGAGATACTCCCCCTTACACATCGTAAGGTTACAATTTGTTTCCCACTCAAGATCACTCAATCTTGAGTTACTCTCAGATAAAAATGATTACAATCAATCTTCTCTCTTAGAAGTGAATGAATAAACACTGAAGTACAATTCAAGATCATCTCACTCTCTATGGTAAACTATGTAAACATTGAGAACAGAGACTAAGTGAATATCAGAGTATTGGCATTTTGAAGATGTAAGCTCGTGTCTCTATGTTCGCACATATACATCTTCTTCCGTTGCTCTTCCTTTATTTATAGACCATTAGTGTTGATGTTGTTGGAAGCATTCGTCCATTGTGTTTTGACTATTGTGAATAGTAGTCGTTGAGTCACTTCAAAAATGTTTGTTAGAGTTTAAGTGTGAAGTGTCTGTATGATCGCCGTCATTATATTCTTTAATTCCTTTATTCGATGAATATTACCGTTGGAGAAGCAGGCAGAAGGAATGAAATAATCTTGCCCAAAATGTCTTTCAGATGTTCAGAGCTATGACAGTTGGTTTAGTGTCTCGAAGTGGTAATCGCATTAAATGCTTCTCTGACACACAAATTGCTTTATGCAAATTTATTGTTTATCTATGATAAAATCATCTGCAACTCATTAGCTAACTGATTAAAAGCAATTAGGAATAGTAATGAGTAATGTTATGTAGAAATGAAATTAAACACGATGATTTGGGATTTTCAAAGACGGAGATTTGAAAACATGAGATGATCATGCTCGAGCATGAATGTTAGTATGCCCGATCATCCAGTAGAGAATACGTTGAAAGAATAGAAGATCATCCTATGCTCGAGCAAGAATCTAAACCTGCTCGGGCAATCATCTCTGGAGTCTTTTGCAAAATGATTTATATTGCTGTTGCTCGAGTAAGACAGATTCCATGCTCGGGCAATAGATCACCAGTACTTGAGCAAGCTATAAAGGCATGCTCGGGTAAAGGCCACACAGAGGTGAGAAGAGTATGTTTAACGACGCTGCTCGAGCAAGCTTTTTCTTTTGCTCGAGCATGGTGCTCGAACATGACATATTCATGCTCGAGCACTGGTCATTCAGAGGCTAAGAATAAGGGATTGAATGATGATGCTCAAGCAAGCCTTTTACTCTACTCGAGCAAGACTCATTCAGAGGCTGCCTGATAGTGCAAAGTACTAGGAGCATGTGTAAATTGACAAAGCTGCTGAACAACATAAGATAAATAAGGCCGTGTAGTAGTAAGATATAAGGGACGACCAACCAATCGTCTATAAGGGGTAATATCTGTAAGCAAAGTGCCAAGGTCTTGGGATAATTGAGTGTGACGAGCCATAGGAGTAGAAAGAGGCTTGCAACCCAAATAACTAGTATCTTGAAGAATATCAAGAGCAAACTTACGCTGATTTAAAGAAACACCGGCAAAAGAACGAGCAACTTCAAGACCAAGGAAAAATTTCAGTTTGCCAAGATCCTTGATCTTTAATGTAGTGTCAAGAAAGGATTTGATGCGATTGATTTCAACCAAATCATTACCAGCCAAGATGATGTCATCAACATAAACCAAAATAGAAGTAAAAGAATCACCAAGTTTCCTAGTGAATAAGGAATAATCAAACTTGGATTGTAAATAATCACAAGAAAGTAAAGCAGAAGAAGGCTTAGAAAACCATTGATGAGAGGCTTGTTTTAAACCATATAGAGATTTCTACAATTTACAAACCAAATTAGATTGAGGTGAGGAAAAGCCAGGAGGAGAGACAAATAAGCATCTTCATTTAGATCACCATGTAAAAATGCATTATTGACATCAAGTTGTTCAAGATGCCAATTTGAAGCAGCAGCAACAACAATCAATAACCTCATTGTGGTCATTTTTGCAACTGGTGAGAAAGTATCAAAATAGTCAACTCCTTCAGTTTGGGTATAGCCTTTTGCCACTAACCAGGCCTTATACCTTTCCAAAGTACCATCAGCCTGAAACTTAGTCTGAAACACCCATTTGCAGCCAATAGGAGATTTACCCAGAGGTAATTTAGTCAAAACCCAAGTGTTATTTTGCTCTAAAGCTATAATTTATGTTTTCATAGCCTACTGCCATTCATGATGTTTAATAGCTGCTTTATATGTTTTTGGTTTAGGAAGAATAGAAACGGAACAAATGAAGTGTTTATGGGAAGAAGAAAGATTACCATAAGATAACATGGAAGAAATAGGATAACTACAAGATCCAGACATGGAATCCGATGGTGTTGATGTAAGTTGAGAGCAATGATAGTCACTTAAGTATGTGGGATGCTTGTGAAGTCTGTCAGATTTGCGAAGAGGAATATTGCAAACTGGAACAGGAGAAACTGAAATGGTGGAAGGAGGAGAAGAAGAAACAGAGGATGATGCAGAAGTATCAACTACAGAAGAAAGAGTAGTAGTAGAAGGGGGAAGAGGATGAGAACCAAAAGGGGAGTCGTCATAAACAGAAGCATCAGAATTAACGACATAAAACAGAGGAACAGAATCCACAGATGGAATGGAAGAAGGAGAAACAGTATAAGGAAAAACGGATTCACAAAAAATGACATGCCTTGATAAAAAAAATTTGATGAGTATGAATGTCAAGCAAAACATAGTCTTGGTGCCATTTTTAAAACCAAGAAAGACACATTTTCGAGCTCTAGAATCAAATTTGGTTCTGAGCTAAAGAAGTACAAGCAAAAGATGAGGAGCCAAAAACTCTAAATTGAGTGTAATTTGGATTTTTATCATGTAAAAGGAAAAATGGAGAATGAGTATTTAAAACTGGAGTGGGAAGGCGATTTATAATATATGTAGAATGAGAAACAGCATAGCACCAATGAGAAAGGGGTAAGTGAGATTGAAACATTAAAGCATGAGCAACATGCAAGATGTGTTGATGCTTTCGTTCCACAGCACTATTTTTTTCCGAAGTTTCAACATGTGATGTTTGATGAGAAATGCCTTTAGATGTGTAAAAAGAATGCATTTGAAACTCAACACCATTATCAGTTCTAATGATTTTAACTTTTCTATCAAACTAATTTTCAAGCAAAGAAATGAGATTTTGTAAAGAAGGGCGAGCCTCAGATTTATTTTTCAAGAACCTTACCCAAGTGAAACGTGTGAAATCATCTACAACAGTTAAAAAATAATGTTGACCATGAATAGAAGAGAGTTTATAAGGACCCCAAATGGTCAGCATGTAACAATTGACGACAAGAGATCGTTTTAGATGTACTAATGGAAAAGGGATCTTTCTTTGTTTTGCAAAATGACATACATCACAAGCACCAGATGAATTACAAGAGACAAAAGGAAAATTGTTGCTTCAAAACATTCATAACAGTGGAAAGATAAATGTCCAAGGCAAAAATGCCATAAAGCAAAAAGGGAAGTGGAAACATAACTAACACTAGCATTTATAGGTAAGTGACCATGCAGCTTGTATAATCCTTGAGAAAGGTCAGCAATACCAATCATTTTCCATGTCTTCAGATCCTGTATATGGCAACGAGAAGAAGAAAAAGTGAAGCAACAAGAAAGGTCGTTAGCCATTTGAGAAACATAAATAATATTGAATTGGAAATCTGAGACATAAAGAACATTGTGAAGGATGATATGATCATTAATTTGCACAGTGCCAGATATGCTTGCAATAACAGTAGATTTAGTAGGTAAAGTCAAACGAATAGGAGGAATATTTAAATGGGAGGCAAACAAAGTTAGAGAATAACAAACATGTGTAGTAGCACCACTGTCAAGGATCCAATGACTAGAAGAATCAAAGGCAAGAGTAGTATACTTACATTGTGCGTCAGTAGTGGGAATCAAAGCGAGTGCAGAAAGCTGATTGACACATGATGGAACAACAGGCATGGTGGTGGGAACAGAGGCATTTAGAGTAGCCATAGCAGCAGGTAATGTAACAGGATGAGATTGTAAAAGAGTAAGTGATTATACTGATCTTGACTGATAGAAGAATTATTAGCAACAGTAGGTGTTGAAGACAAAATACCAAGTAATGAACTAGGATGAGATGTTACCACATTATTCACTGAGGCTTTATTGCAAAATTTGTAGCCAATAGGGAAGCCATGCTTCTTATAACAGGTCTCAACAATACATCTTGGTTTGCCACAGAAGGTACACATTTTATCACTGGTGTTAGACTTAGGCAAATATGCAGGCTTAGAAGAAGAACCAGTGCTGGTAAAACATATATTTGGTTCAGTAATACCAATAAGGTCACGTTCTTGTTGAACAATCAATGAAAAAGCGTTATTAATGGAAGGCAGAGGATCCATAAACAAAACTTGAGATCAAACATTAGCAAAACAGTCATTGAATCCCTTCAAAAATCTAACGACATAATCTTGACGAAAATACTCTCTCAAAGAACAAGAGCAATCAGTAATAAGGCGAAAATTGAGTAGTTCGTCCCAAATAATTTTGATTTTAGTAAAGTAATCAGAGACCGAAAGATCACCTTGCTGGATTTGGAAGAGCTCGTCTTGTAACTCAACGACTTTGAAAGCATCACTTTGAGTGAATCTTTCTTTCAGATCATTCCATACATCAACGACACGATTAAGCCACATAACGCTCTGGCTAATCGACAGAGAGAGTGATCAGAAGAGCCAGGTCAGAACCATGGTATTGCATCTCTGCCACGTTGGAAACAGAGGATCAGAGACAGCCGAAATCTTCAACGATCCATCCACAAACTGATGCTTGTTCTTGCTCATGAGAGCAATCATCATAGCCCTCGCCCAATGATGGTAGTTAGAACTGATCAGGGATGGCGACACAAGAATCAGTGATGGATTCTCGTTAACGGATGCATGAAGTAACAGTTGGTTGGATCTTGAGATGGAGCTAGTGATGACGGTGAGACAGTTGATGAACTCTCGATAACCATAACCAAATGACAAAATCTAGATCCCAAAAAAAATAGGAAAGGAGATCAAGAAAAAAAATCAGCAAATCAAAAAAAACAGATCGGTGTTAGACGAGATTTCCTGAGGATGTTGAGAGAATGAAAAAAAAAAAAAAATGAAGAACAAGGGAATGAAGAAAACGAAGACGGAGCAGCTCGTGAAACCCAATGTCAGAGAAATTTGAAAAAAATGGGGACAGCTGGAAATGCTCAATCAATCAGAGAGAAAAGCATAGGTTAAAAGTGGAAATCTGAAAAAAAAAAAAAAAAAAAAAAAAAAAAAAAAGAAAGCTCTGGATACCGTAATACAAATTCTAGAAACTGAAAAAAAAAAAAAAAAAATATAGAGAGAAAAAGTGTATTCTCATTGATAGCTTTTGGTAAGTACACTGGGTCTCTTATGTAGAGATAACCAGTTAAGCAAGACTACATCATTAATTAGTTATAACTGACTAGTTGCATCTAGTTACATCAGAATTATATAATTTACAACAAATAATATTTAACAAAATAACAAACTATTTATTTAACTTGCTCTGTTAGCCGTATCTTCTTTCTAACAATATCAATATTTACATCCCAGTTTTAAATTCAAAATGCTCTGAAAAAATGTTCTATTTTTCTAATTTAAGTATCTTATTAATCATAATACAATATAAACTCTAAAGGCAAAAAAAATGTTTACAAGGACAAAATTAAGAACCATGATTTGTATTTTCCTAAAGTCATGTTCACTTCTTTGAAAATTTTCAATAATCAAGGCCATGTGAATAAAGCAGTGACGCTATTATTTTAAGGTTGAATTTCTCTCATAATCCATCATAATCAGTAAATCATGTCCGTCTAATAAATATAATAATATTTTAATTTTTTTCTCCTCTTCCCAATCAACAGTCAGATGAACTGATGAGGGAAGAGGTAAAAAAAAAAAAAAAAAAATTGTTAAGGAGGGAATCTCCTTCCATTATTTTATTTCCATACGTCTTTGTAAAACGACACAGGTTCCATATGGTGGTGGGAACATATGTCCTTAGTATATGATTCAGCACTGTCCTTTGCAATAATGAAAAGGATACAAGACTCAACTCCACTATCTTGGTGGGAACATATGTCCTTAGTATATGATTCAGCACTGTCCTTTGCAATCAACTCCACTATCTTGGTGGGAACATATGTCCTTAGTATATGATTCAGCACTGTCCTTTGCAATAATGAAAAGGATACAAGACTCAACTCCACTATCTTGAAATCACTCAAAATTCTAGTTTTGATTGATTTTTAAAAAGAATTATAGTGACAAACTTAGAATTACCTTACATAAATGCAGGATATTAGACTGCCTGGTGTTCTTCTCTTTAAACTCAGATCATGGTTTTGTTTATGGCCAAACAATAAAAATTGTGTGAACTCAATAAATTAATGAAGGAGAACCAACAGAAAGTATTCCTTTTATTATGTAGATCGGAAGCATCCTCCGTTGATATACACTAATCTCTTTTAGAGTATAATGAGTGAAGGCTAGATATCTTCAATCAATTTTATGTTTCTATTGTGATTTCTAGATTATTAGATGATAATTTGGAAACTTTCCATATATACAGAAATAGAAACAGATAGACTAGAAACGACATCTCTTATCTCAATGACACCTAAGAAAGGGATATTACCCGTTTGTTACAAAGAATTGGTGAGGAGGGAAAGGGAAGATCTCAATCTTCCCATGGATTTTGGGTGTTTGGTAGAGAGAAAGTCCAAGGTAAGATCTTCCAATGAGTACTCATCTTCCTTTATTTGAGAAAAGATGCTTTCCATTCGAAAATGGAGAGAAATTTGCAATCTTCCTAGGAAAATGTTTTTTTGATTTACCCCCGAAATTCAAACTTAGCGGGAAGTTCAAACTTGGCGGGAAAGTTTGAACTTGATGAAAATTTTTTTTCCACGAGTTCGAACTTAACAAGAATATATTTTTAAAAAAATATATTTTAGCAAAAAAAAAAAAAATATATATTTTCCTTTTTTATTTTGAATTAATTTCTTTTGAGGGTAAAATAGACATTTCCTAATTCTTTACCAACTACCACCTCTTCATTTTCTTCCTACCAAACAACTCAAACCATCTTCCCTCATCTTTCAAATCTTTCTTTCCCTCTCCACCAATCTTTGTAACAAACGGGGCCTAAATGAATGAAATTACCTCCATGTATAAAAATTATGAATCAAACCTACCAATAACTTACTTAAGGAGACAATGGTGGACCCTAGGATTTTATGTTTGTGGGTGCACAATTAGTGATAGGATTTGGGGGTTGGGCGCCCCCGTTTTTTTTTTAAGGGAAGTTTTAATTGCATTAAAAAACAAAAGAATATAAACAATAAAAGAAAAGAAAACTTCAATTTAACATAGAAAAATAATAATCAAGAGTCAACTAATCTTTACATCAAAACGATTACAAAAGCATTCTTTGTACAGAGGATTCTACAATTTAGTGAAGAATTAAAGAAAAATTAACATCCAAAGGAACTATGGATAAGTGAACTAACATAGTAGCCCCCAATTTCTGAACTAAAGAAACTATCCTTGCCAGTTTAATCAAATCACAAAAATCAGGTCTCTAACTTAGTACAGAGGATTCTACAATTTAGTGAAGAAACAAACAAACATATGCATTGTTTTACTCAAGGGAAATTTTCCTATCATAGCTTGACATACAGATGCATTGTTTTACTCAGGGTAAATTTTCCTATCATAGTATTCACCCAAAACTAGTCCAGTAATAGATTTTCTACAGTTTACTATTTGACAACTTCAACCTTTTGAGCTACACAAAATAATCAACCTATCAAAACTAATTAATCAGTCAAGTCAGTAGCAAACAAACTTAGTATCCTTCATTCACACCTCAACCCTTGAACAAGGGTATTAGCAAAACCTACTGCACAGGAACCCCTTTAACATGCAAGTATATAGTACCATTAAAACGTCATTGCTATGTAATAGAAGAAGAGAAAATTAGGCATACTTGAATCATTTCTCTGATTCCCAGCTGTCATGTTATCTTTATCTGGAGTGATAGGCCTTTTGATCTCAATCGCTTGGGATGCATCTGGTACCTCTGGTTTTGTCAAGCTGTTTTTGTGAAGTATCTCAACTACACCAATGGCGGGAGAAGATGAAGCTGTAAATACAGTGCAAAACAATATGAATCTTTCAGCACTGGTTAAAAAATAACTCACATTTTAGACAACCATAACAGCAGTATGCAAAATTACCCTTCAGCCTTAAGGGATTATCTGCACCTCGTAAAATGTGGAGAAGTATGAAAATTTATGACTCTAAGTATATGTAACAATTCTACGGGTCCATGCTAAGAAGGTCGAATTTGGGCATTCTGATTCCGTCAAAATAGATGACTAAGTTCGAAATGAAACAAGGGCCAAGGACAACTTAGCCAAAAAGAACAGATTTTTAATTGCATCATTCTTCATAAAGCATTTCCCGTATACCAAACAAGCAATCGATCCCAGGCTCAAATGGGAAATTACAAGAGACGGTTTTTTTCCTTCAAAAAAACAATATACGAACCAGTACATGTCGGAGCTGAAGGCTGCGGAAGAGAAAACAGAGTTGGAGGAGGAGACGGCCGCGTAAACGAAGGCTGAGGCAGAGAAGATTGAGGAACAGGCGTGGCAGAACGACCGGATCGATGAGGAGTGAGAAGTGAGAACAATGAAATTGAAAAAAAAAAAAAGGAGAGGATAAATGAGGACACGTTCCAGTTCGAATCTGGGACTTGTAGATAGGTAAGGAAAGTTATAACCATCTACTCCAACCAGCTAAATTGTAGGATGGGTCCTTCACAATATATATATTTTAAATTTTTTATGTCTGCATTTGGCCATATAGGCACTAGTGTGGGTCCGCCGCTGTAAGGAGATGAAAATTCCTGTCGCTCACATCAACTTGAGTTGGTAGGCACTCCTTTTATTCCTTATTCTAAGAAACGCTTCGTGATAATATAACTTTTTCCCCTTTATAAGAGACACTTTTTGATTGAAATAACTCATATTACTCATTTAATTCCCACTTCTTCTCTCCCCCACCATATTCTTTCAGCACCCACATTGATCTCTCTTCCACATAAATTTTTAGGAGCATATGATTAACATAAATTACAAAGAATTCATTTCATGGAACTATATTCGATATTAATTACCATCCTCTTTTTCAATTGCTAATTAAAAATCTTTTCAGCAGGTTGACGACAGGTATATTCCTCTTTAACTTTCTAAAGAAGTGGAAGACAGATATAACAAGTGGGACTCTTAGGTACCCTTTGTCTTTTTAAGGGGCTTTCTTTTTAAGGGAAAACTTTATTTTAAAATGGCTGTACTTATTAAGGCATTCTTCAAAGATTATCGTGTGGGTTGCTGAGGATTGCAGATCAACTTTCTTCTTGAGTAAAGTTTGGATGGCAGAAGCAATAGATACTGAGACTCACAAGAAGATGGCTGATGAGATGAATCAAACAGACTTGACCTCTGAGAGTGAGACTGCTCAACAACAAACGGTGGAGCGGCAACCACTTCTCTCATATCAGCCTTCGGATCCATCCCACAATCACTTCCGACAACAACACCTATATGCATCACCCTTTACTTCTGCAAAGGTACACTTTTATCCTTAATTTCTTTATTTCAGTAGCCTTTTCTTAATTTTTTTTCCTTATTTACACTTTTTTAAAAGTAGAACTAGATTGACGACTGTTTCATACAATCAAATTAAAATAACCTACAATTAAGCACTTCCCCTCCATCCCCCTCAATTTATACCACGCACGCTTCCCTTGTTTCATTCCTATATATATATATATATATATATATATATATATATATATATATATATATATATATATATATATATTGTAATTCCTGTTTTTCTCTAAATCAAACTTCGTTGGTTGAAAATGAGGTGACTCCAGACTAGAATATAATGATTCAAGATCATGTTGGAAAAATTTATCAATTTAGGATATATTTGAAAAGTTAACAATCTTTTTTTACTACGTGAGAATTAGGTAAATTGCACTAATAAATAGGACAAAATGGTATACACACAGTCTGGAACAAAATGGGTAAAAACATTTTATAGAGTTGTACTTAACTGCTAATATGTGTGAAAACAATAGGGCCCGTTTGGTATAGGGCGATTTGAGTAGAGAAGAGAATTTAGAGGAGGGAAAGGAAGATTTTGAGGGATGAAGAAAGTTGAGTTGTTTGGTAGGAAGAAAATGGAGGGGTGGCACTAGGTTTATCTAGAAATACATATCTTACCTTCAAAAGTAATTAATTCAAAATAGAAAGGGAATATATATATATATATATATGTTTTTAAAAAAATCCTCTTATTAAGTTTGAATTTGTCTAAAATATTCTGCAGTCAAGTTTGAACTTTTCTAAAATATTCTCTCATCAAGTTCGAATGTATTGCGTAAATTTGAATTTATCCAATAAGTTCGAATTTAATCCTATTTTCTTATATTATAGAGAAAAATAGTTTGAAAGGTAAATATGTTCAAAAATATCATTGTACACGTGGAAACCCGAGTTCCCACAAATTTTGGTGAGATCTTATCTTTAAGCTTTTACAAAAATATTAGTGGGCCTAGGGTGGTTTCGGGGAAGATTGGATATAAAAAGTTTACTAAATAAGGGGACTTGTTTATCTTTCCTTTCCTTCATTACCTATTCCGTGTACCAAGCAAGCCCAAAGTTTAGTTTCAATTAACTTCACTAACCCTTTTTATTATATAATATATAATGTTTATCATACTATATATAATGTGGTAGGTAGAGCTGTTCATAAGGGGTTGACACAAAAGACTAGCCCTTGATAGATTCTAATTTAAAAGGGCTTGGTCTAAAAGCCCTCCTACCTAAAATGCGTGACCTTCAAATATGCGGGTTTAGAGTGGGCCCACCGGCTTTAAGATTCTTTTATTAAATTGGGAAAATCTTAATTAAGTCCATATAGAATGATCAAAATCAAAATTAGGTTTATATTTTCAACAAATTCTTAATCACGTCAAAAGGTCTATTTAAAGAATTCTGAATATTGTTAAAAGACCAGAATGCCCCATCTTAATAAATTAAAAAGTGGGTTAAGGTGCAAAAATACCAACGAACTATTGGTCTAAGTGCAGCCAACATAATGAACTATTTTTGGACCAAAAAATACAAAAGAACTCTTGAATTGATAAAATTACCACAATGACGTTTGAACAGTGCTAACCTCCGTCTGTTGGAATTAGCTTGAGCGAAATGAATTAATAGAAAATAAAACACTATGACTGAGGTTGTTGCTGGTGGTCTTCTTGTGGATGAACGGTGCATTAATTCTTCTCGGACCTGAGCCTTGGAGTATTATTTAATTTTAGCTTCCTTGAACTTCCTTCCATTCACCTTGCTTCAGCCAAGCCGAGAGCAAAGAGTGAGTGAGTGTGTGCTCTGTTTTAATCCCCAAATAACAGAGAAAGAAAATAGAAACACGCTGAGTATGAGTACGCTAAGAGTGAGTCCGAGAACGTAAGAGAGGAAGACAAGGAAGGAAAAGAAAGAGGCTCAACCTGTGATCATTCTCACCCATTCTTGCTCTGCTTTAGAACAAGAAAAACAGAGGTAAGCCATCAGGTTCAGTGAAGATAAAAATCAATGTAAATGAGCAAATATTCTGTGGTATTCTTGTGCAATAAAAGAAATCGGCTAAGAGGCGTTTACAGCTGGCATTTACCGACTATATTCCAAAAAAAACACTTAAATATCATTGTGATTGGACCGCTTTAAACTGATGATGGGTTTGTCTAAATATAGAATCTTTAGACCCATCTCACAAGTTTGCAATATGTGGATTACTAGGACCAAATAAACCATTTGGCTAACTAAACAATAATCAAATAAACCAGCCTATGTGCAAAGAGGACAGACACTCGTAAGAGAAATGCGAGTTTCAGATTCATCAATAGCTTCCAAAACCAGCATCAGTCAAACGTCTAGCAGTAAACTGAGCAGGAAAATGGGGTGTTACATTTATTTAGCAACCTCCTGATAAAATAAAATAAATCACGTAGGTGCATGTATGTTCAGATAAGGAGGTGTTAGCATTTATTTAGCAACCTCCTAATGCATATATATACACACACTACACACACACACAAACATATATATATATATATATATAAACATATATATTATACACACACATACTTAGATCAGCAAGTTTTTCATGTTTGGTTATAGACACACACACACACAAAGAACTTGACATCAAGCTCTCCTTCCAAATGCATCCACATGCATATATACATATAGACAGCTTGTTTTCCCTTTTCTTTGTTTCTTACTTATGCAGCAGCGATGTATATCAAAAAGCAAGGTCTTCTTATGCATTAATACACATATGTAATCTCAGCAAAGTTAGCATCGTATGCCTATATATATTTATTAGGCAAGCTCTTCCTATGGTTTCCAAGGTCCAGCGACATAGATATATACTTTTATATATATTGACAGCAAAGTTTTAAGTTTGGTTTTTATATATATAAACTGTCGGCAGTGAAGGAAAAACAAAACTCGAAACGCCAATGCAAACTGAACCCGATGGTTTACCTTCGTTTTTCTTGTTCTAAAGCAGAGCAAGAATGGGTGAGAATGATCACAGGTTGAGCCTATTTCCTTTCCTTCATTGTCTTCCTCTCTTACGTTCTCGTACTCACTCTCAGCGTGTTTCTATTTTCTTTCTTTGGGGATTAAAACAGAGCACACACTCACTCACTCTTTGCTCTCGGCTTGGTGAAGCAAGGTGAATGGAAGGAAGTTCAAGGAAGCTAAAATTAAATAATACTCCAAGGCTCGGGTCCGAGAAGAATTAATGCACCGTTCATCCACAAGAAGACCACCAGCAACAACCTCGGTCAGAGTGTTTTATTTTCTATTAATTCATTTCGCTCAAGCTAATTCCAACACACGGAGGTTAGCACTGTTCAAACGTCATTGTGGTAATTTTATCAATTCAAGAGTTCTTTTGTATTTTTGGTCCAAAAAATAGTTCATTGTGTTGGCTGCACTTAGACCAATAGTTTGTTGGTATTTTTGCACCTTAACCCTTAAAAAATTACAGATAGTTAGAAAAAGAAATTTTTAAATTGGGCCCCATCTAACTTGAATTATTTAATGGCTATTCAAAACAAGTACTAAGCATTTGTTATTTTAATTACGGATATTTGACAGATTTTTTTGTAAAATATATACTCTCTCTCTCTCTCTCTAATCTTTCAACTGTCAAGTCATGATCATATTTTTTATAATTTTTTTTTCAAGAAAGTTAAAGTAACAAATGCCTGCTGATCTCTCCCTCCCCTTCTCTATGTCTGTCGATACATGATTAGAATTTTGATTAAAAATTTATCAAAAGTTAAAATAACAAAGACGTGCTGATTATATCAAATAGTTATAAATTAATTTACGTTAGGTGAGGCCTAGGTTAGAAATACTTTTTTTTAAGGGTTAAGATACAAATTTTCTCGAAAGTATTCACTGAGCAATAATGTTATCCCGAGAGTATTAAAATAAAGCAATGACGTTGGCCTTTACCGTTAAAAAGTTAACATGTTGAATGTCAATTTTTCAGCACTTAATATTAGTTTTTTAACAAGATAGAGTTAGATTGCTACATTTTGAAACTTATGAGAGTTACATTGAACCTTAAAAAACTTTCGCATCAACAATGCTCTTCAATGGACATATGCGGGGCAAATTTGCACCTTAATCTTTCTTTTAAACTATGTTCAATTTACTTTTTAAACAATAGTGGGAGGTGCCAATCTTTTAACAACTTTCAGAAAGTCCTAATTAAGCCTCTTGTCCTTACTAAAAATTTGTTAAACGGACGTGCCAATCTTTTAACAACATTCAGAAAGTCCTAATTAAGCGTCTAGCTTGTCCTTACTATTTGTTACGTGTAGGCCCAAGTGTATTTTTGATCATTTCAATTGGATTCAATTAGGATTTTTCCTCTATATCAAAAAAATTAGGATTTTTCCTATTAAATTTTAATTTTTTTTCTACTTTAAAAAATTTAAAATTTAAAATTAAGCAATAAATTTCAAGAAATCACCAATTCAAATTATAAATCCTAACAAAATAAAGTGTTCAAACTCATAAAATTAAGCCAAATCAGATAATCGTCCTCAATACTTATGTCAATAAACCATTGTCTAAACTCAAAAGAACCAAAACTAAATAAATCAAACAAATCACATACCAAACAGCCTAAGAAAACGAATAAGGAAGCAACTTTTCTTTCCCTGGCACAAGAAGAAAAACAAAAGAACTATTCTAGTCAGTAATTTTCGCATTATATTTGTGCGAGAATTAGCTTGAACACATTTGGAAATCCAAATCGAAGAGTGAGAGGGAATGGATGAGAAATGACAAGAAAGAAAAGATTGGTATGGATGTTCAATTTAAACTTCTCACACATTCCTAATCAATGTCCCCTCTTTTACTACTTAGACTGACATAAACCTCTCCAGACATTTCACCATCCCCACTTCTTTCGAGAGTTTCAACTTTTTGAACTACAAAAATATCATGAGCTGTCAGGAAAATATTAATATAAAATAATTAAAATAGTTGTCTTCGATCTCTACATCAATGCCTTTTATTTTATTAAAAAAAATTATTGTGGGTTTAAAAGGACTAACGCTCAAGGACTGATTTTGTTCGGTTCAATGGGCCAGCTGTTTTAAGCCCGATTCCGTTTTACATCCTATTAAGTACAAGTTTGGCCCTTGACTTATGCTTAGCTTGTTTTAACAAGTTCTAGTTGTAGGCTATTTGTTCATAAAAAGGAACATAGGATTTGTGAGTTGGAGGCAAAGTTTAGAAATGCAATAGGTTTTGAAAGTGGGTTATGAAATGAAATAATTGTCAATTAATTTTTAGAAAAGAATCAAATTATTGTTAAGGTTTGACTGTTCTTTAAAAAAATGTTTAATTTATCTTCGATTATTAAAAACCATATACAAAATATTTTGTCAACAAATATGACCCTCAAATTAATAATTGTCAATTAAGTACTCTCTCTCTTTGCCAACTTTCACACTTTTTTCTATTGATATGGACTCTGTGTCAATACACACACACACATATATATATATATATAAATGTTGCCTGTGAAATTCTTGGTGGCGTTCTGAATAAAACTTGATAGGCGGAAGATGAGGTGATTATGGAAATCAAAGAAATGATTCAAGATTGCGGTGATGGTCTCTTGTCACCTGATTGTTGTATCTATAGGGTACCTAATGCACTGCGTCATCTTAAAGAAGAGGCCTACAGCCCACAAGTTGTTTCAATTGGCCCCTTTCATCATGGTAATGACAGGCTGCAAAACATGGAAAGGCATAAACAAATATTTTTCAACAGATTTGCTCAAAGAGCTGCGTCAAGGTGGCAAGATTTGGTTCCAATTGTACAACATTTAGTGCCAAAAGTATGTGCTTCTTATTCAGATACCATTGACCTTTCTCAAAAACAACTTGTGAAACTGATATTAATGGATGCCAGCTTCATCATTGTACTCTTCATGTCTGAGACATTTGAGCTATGCAACGATGCTAAATTGTCTCAGCAATTGTTAGAGAGTTCCATAAAAGAAGACTTGCTTTTAAGTGAGAATCAACTTCCATTCTTTGTTATTGAGGAGCTGTTCAATAAAGCTTTTCCCCACAAACATGATGGTGGGAGTGGCCCTTCATTTCTTAAGCTTGCGTATGTTTATTTTGGTAAGTTTAACAAACAAAGATTAGAGCCTAATCCTCATGCGAAGATAAAGCATTTTACAAATCTTGTTAGATTGTTTTACTTGCCTGAAAAAATGCCTCAACGAGAGGACTTCTCGGAAAGCCATGTACTTTTATACAATGCGAATGCATTGCAAGAAGCAGGCATAAAGTTGAAGGCTGGTACGAGCAAGTGTTTATTAGACTTGAAATTTTCAAGATATGTTCTTGAAATACCAAAAATTTATGTGGAGGATAGTACTGAATTTGTGTTTCGTAATATGATAGCATTAAAACAATGTCTTTATCCTGATGCTACTTACATTATTGACTATACTACTGTGTTGGATTGTCTAGTGGACAAACATAAAGATGTGGATCTCCTAGTTCGCAAGAAAATAGTCGACAACTTTATATTAGGTGATTCCAATAATGTTGCTGCATTATTTAATGGTCTTGGGAAAAATGTCATTCAATCTAGCTTCAATTGTGAATTCCTTGATATTTGCAAAAGGCTGAATAGCTATTGTGAAGATCCTTGGCATAATATGAAGGCAACTCTGAAACATGATTATTGTTGTACTCCTTGGCAAATAGTTGCTTCTATTGCTGCAATTGTACTTCTTTTTCTCACAGTTGTCCAAACCATATTTTCTTTCTTCCAAGTAGTCAAGTAAATTCACGGTTTTGTATAATTAATGTTGGAATTTGATTGTGTGTATTGTCTGATTTCGTAATGACAGGGCAATGTAATTATAATTTTGTATCGAGTTTTGCTGACAATAAAAACTGCACCTAGTAGCCATATAAAAGTTCTACTTCTTATCTCGTGTCTTGTTTAAAAATTGGGTACACTATGATGCATATTAAAAAAAAGGTTCAAGATAACTCCATCGTTCTAAAGTATTTTTTTGATTGCCTCCAGTCACTACTACAAAAAGTGAATATTACTACCCTAAAAGACATCATTTTTTAAAAAAAGGAAGTAAAAAGTGAAGGCGGCGATATTGTTGTAATTATTTACGTAAATTTGATACTTTAGACGTCCTAAATATTAATTTAGGACGCCTAACATTTTTTTTTTGACGTCCTAATTATATTTTAGGACGCTTAAAATCAATATTTTTGGTGCAATTTAAGATATTTAGGAATTTTTTTGCCATCGAAATTTTTTGGCGTCTGAAGTAGGTTCAAGACGCCAAAAAATTCTTTTTTACGTCCCTGGAATGCATTCGGGACGCCAAAATGAACATTTTTGGCGCAATTTAGGAATTTTTTGGCTCTAAAAATTAATTTAGGACGTCCTAAATATTAATTTAGGACGCCTAACAATTTTTTTGACGTCCTAATTATATTTTAGGACGCTTAAAATCAATATTTTTGGTGCAATTTGAGATATTTGGGAATTTTTTTCTTTGCTAGAAATTTTTTCGGCGTCCTGAATTCTTTTTTACGTCCTGGAATACATTCGGGACGCCAAAATGAACATTTTTGCGCAATTTAGGAATTTTTTGATGCTAAATTTTTTTTTTACGTCTGAATTGTGTATAGGGCGCCAAATGAATAATTTTAGGCGTCTGGATATTTTTCGGGACGCCAAACCTTGTGTTTTTTTTTTTAATTATTATTGAAATATCTGTTTGACCCCGCATCATCAGCCTTCACTTTCTCTCTTTCAATTCATTTCATCTCAGCCTTCACCCCCTCATCTCTCGTCATATTCATTTTGACCGATGGAATCCCATCTCGCCTTCACTCTCATCTCCGCCGACGCCGTTGACTTCATTATCTCCGATCTCCGACTCGTCGCTCGGTCTGTCGACCTTTCAGTAGCTTGCCGCCAGATTGGAGGGATCCGGAGCCATAAGGATCATTAAAACCTCACGTTTTTAGATTCTCGCTAGATCCCCTTCTTCAGATCTGAAACTAGATCTGCTATTCTGTTTCTTCATAGGTGCCTAAATAGCCAGTGGAAGAGTCTAGAACAAACGAAAATGAAAAGGAGACACGTCTGTGGGAATCATTTTTGGACGAAGCAAGTTCGAGAGGTGGAGCTCTGGACCAGGAAATGCAGTATGGGAAATTGGTGTTTCAAATTCTTATTGCTCTTCTAGATAGTAGAATAGATTTTTACTGAGAAGCACAGGTGCTGATATTACACTTTGATATTACAATGATTATCATGTTGTGTGTTGAATTCGTATTAAACATGAAATGGTTCCATTATGCTTTGAATTTTCATTAGCGAGTTCTGGCAAATTGAAAGCACAATCGAACCTTAGTTCCATACTTTCATTCTGATAATTGTTTTTGTTTTGGCAAAAAAAAGAAGTGTTTTTCTTAGGAAATCTCTGTCCTTGCTCCATTCTAATAACCATTATTCAGTATTGCTCCATACTTTCTCTCTTTCAATTCATTTCATCTCAGCCTTCACCCCCTCATCTCTCGTCATATTCATTTTAACCGATGGAATCCCATCTCAGCCTTCACTCTCTCATCTCCGCCGACGCCGTTGACTTCATTATCTCCGATCTCCGACTCCGTCGCTCGATTCTGTCGCACTGCCGTAGCTTGCCGCCGGATTGGAGGGATCCGGAGCCATAAGGATCATTAAAACCTCACGTTTTTAGATTCTCGCCAGATCCCCTTCTTCAGATCTGAAACTAGATCTGCTATTCTGTTTCTTCATAGGTGCCTAAATAGCCAGTGGAAGAGTCTAGAACAAACGAAAATGAAAAGGAGACACGTCTCGTGGGAATCATTTTGGACGAAGCAAGTTCGAGAGGTGGAGCTCCGGACCAGGAAATGCAAAAGTATGGGAAATTGGTGTTTCAAATTCTTATTGCTCTTCTAGATAGTAGAATAGATTTTTACCGAGAAGCACAGTGCGATATTACACTTTGATATTACAATGATTATCATGTTGTGTGTTGAATTCGTATTAAACATGAAATGGTTCCATTATGCTTTGAATTTTCATTAGCGAGTTACGGCAAATTGAAAGCACAATCGAACCTTAGTTCCATACTTTCATTTCGATAATTGTTTTTGTTTTGGCAAAAAAAGAAGTGTTTTTCTTAGGAAATCTCTGTCCTTGCTCCATTCTAATAACCATTATTCAAGTATTGCTTTTTGGTGAATTCTTACTTGGGACTACCGCATCGAGAGGCAAAAGCTTACTTGGAACTTGTCTTAGTTTATTTACGGAATGAGTTTTAGATTTTATAAAATCAATTTAATATTAGATAAGTTCCAAGAAATTTTGCACAAAGATGAGTTACAAATGCGATTCATACATTTGCCAATATGAAATTGTCAATTCCAAATCGAGGCATTCAAGTCACATGATCACTTTTAGGAATTTACAACTGAATATCCCATTACAACTCATGATCATCAATGGATATATACAACCCATGATGATCAAAACTTTTTGAAGGCCCAATTATTTAACTTTGGTGTTTCTATAAATGCAGTAATTCTGAGGGAAATTGGTGTTTCTATACCATTCCCCAGGGTGTCCTACTGTGTTACTCTGCTGTGTGAGGGCCAATGCAATTTTATTATTTGATTTTAATACACGCTCTCAAGCTTATTTGTTTGATCCTATTCATTAATCACCCAAGCAGAACCTCTTTTATATTTGTTGTTAACCATCATAATTCTTATATTTAATTCTGGCTATGTAAATGTTGCAGTATGAAAATGTGGTTTGATGCCTATACGTTAGTTTCTAGTTATTGTTCTTTTGAGATAGTTATATCAATGTAGTAGCCTTGAGGAAAATTGCGTTTTCTATATTATTTTCTACTGGTCAGTTTCCTGTTCTGTGTTATTGTGTTGTAAGAACATAATTTCTATTGTACTAAATGCATGATCTCAAGTCTTGTGGCTTTCTGCTTGTTTATATAGATCTATTGTACCATTGTATTATTGTTTTTTTTGTGTGGCTTTCTGCTGGTTTATATATATTTATATGGTGTCACTGTATGCGGGGTATTGCATTTAATTTTGAGATTACTTGATTATATTTATATCCCGTTCGTGTTTATGCGAAATAGTAGTTTCTTATCTTGATTAATTTCAACGAGAGAATGCAAGATAACAGATTGTTGACTCGTAGCAAGAAAAACAAAAGTAAGAATTAAAGTTTTAACGTTTCTTTATACTTGAAGAATTGAACATATGGATTTTGAATCCTTGCCAAACTTGGACCGCATGTTGACCCTAAAAACAAAGAAGGACAGATAACCCGAAGGTGTCGTAGCTGAATTTGTTCTTTTGTGATGTTTTGAAGTTTCGTTGAGTTGATATCTGTTGCTCTCCAAACTGGGTTGTGTGCATGAGCTCAAGTTTTGCTCCCCATTTTTGGTCTCAGTAGTTTGAGAACTCCAGTTTGGTTATGATTCATCAAGCAAGCAAAGGACGTTGTTAGAGGTATAAAGAAGCGGATTGGAAGTAAGAATTCAAAAGTTCAACTTCTTGCACTAACTGTAAGCATCAAAGCATTGATTTTACTTTTTCATTTTGGATGTTAAAAATGATGATTTGTTTTAGCAATTAGTAAGATTTTGGCGACCACCTGACAAATCTTGTCATATTTGACCACTATTGTATAACTTTCAAGGTTTGAATTGTTTCGGGATGCCTCTCTTACTTTTTTCTTTTCTTGCATGAAATTGAAAATTTTATTAGCATATTAGATGTATGGAATGAGACTGACAAGTACTTGGATTTTTTGGATTCTTTTTTTTACAATCAAGTAATCTCAAACACCCATATATTTGTCAACATCAATTATGAACACAAAATCATGCTTATCTATTAACTTTTCATTTTCATAATTGATTAGGAATATTTGGTCACTCATGATATAACCATGGCTTTAAATTTATAATTGATTTTGGCAAGTGTAGAAATGTCTGGTTTTTACCTTTTAGTTTATAATCAACTGACATGGGTGGTTGGATTTTTTTTTTTTTTTTAAATAATGATTTTGGATCCATGATTAATAAGTCAAGGAATTCAAACAGCCCCATGTTTCCTTTCTTCTCATTTCTAAATATATGCTTGTATGCATGTACATATAAAAACATACATATGTAATCCGGATGGCTCTTTGTTTCTTTGCTTTCACCCCAATATACATATGACTCAACCTACGTATATTGTGTACAGATGGCTACTGTTTCTACTGATTAAATTGTCTACTACTCTGTTTACTGTAATATAAGCTCGCATTTACATTCGCCAAAAGAAAAATTCTTCTAGGCTTAGAAATTCTTGAAGGTTTGCCTAGTACTCTCACTAATTCAAGGGAATTCTTCTTTGGTCAAAATCAATTATTAATGTAGTGACTTTATTAATTATCTTTGTAATTCGACGATTTTGATTAGGTTTGTTTTCGGTTTAAGTTTCCTTGAGGAACTTTCTTCATCTTTGTTCTTTTCACCGTCATGTCATCGTGATTAGCCATTGAGAGATGCGAGAAAACAAAAATATTTTTTTAAAAAAAAATTAGGCACTTACGGCGTCCTAAATTTAAATTCGGGACGCTTTATTTGGGACTTACGGAGTCCCGATTTTAAATTCAGGACTCGTAACCCCCACTTACGGAGTCCGATTTTAAATTTAGGACGCCGTAACTCCCACTTTTAACTCCCCGATTTTTATGAGGACGCCGTAAGTCTTGGACAAAAGGACGTTAATTGGGCCAAATTTAGGATGTTAATAACGTTTTTTGTAGTAGTGAGTATTCGAAAGCATTTCGTAGCACACTCAATATATTGAAATATTTTTTTCTTTTCAAGTGCATCCAACATACTAAATTCGTTTTAGTACATGTTATAGTATTTTTTTTTTCAGAAAACACACATCAGGGTTCTGGATGTAACTTAACCCTATAAACAGTTGTGTTTAAGCCCATGTTTTTCTTACTTGACCATGCACTAATCATTTCCTGCTGCTACGTTCCCAAAGAACCGAATTATGAGCTTTGGTTTGGTTAAGCATTTCCCCTTTTTGATGTCAAAGCAATGATTCAGGGTATGGCCTGTTACTAAGATAACCCTTTATGAACATACTTTACCTTATCTGGACTTGGGCTCTGTCATGAACAGTGGTGGACCTACATTGGTGGCAATGTAGGCAAGTGCAGATACAAAATATATATAATTTAAAAGAAATCAATAACAATGTGTGTAAGTGGTGCAGATGGTTAACACTCTCGTCTTCCCCTTAATCAATAGGTAGCGGGTTCGAACCTGCCAAGCCCCTTATCTCAGTTTTTAGTGTTCTTTTTGGTGTCATCGGTAAGGCTAAGATCAGTCTCATCTTCCTTGTATGTTTTAATGAACGTTTTAGCACCCATCAGGACAAGCCTCTCGACCATGAATAGCTGGTAATTGTTCTCGATCAGAGGATCCAGTATGTGGTTATAGTTTGATGAATATGCCAGTTTATATCTGATAGAAAGTAGAGTGTTCTTTTTGGTGTCATCGGTAAGGCTAAGATCTGTCTCATCTTCCTTGTATGTTTTAATGAACGTTTTAGCACCCATCAGGACAAGCCTCTCGACCATGAATAGTGGTAATTGTTCTCGATCGAGGATCCAAAGTATGTGGTTATAGTTTGATAAATATGCCAATTTATATCTGATAGAAAGTAGTGAAAAAAATCCAGGAGTCCTCTCATTTGAAGCAATAAACAGGGTTCTTCCGGCGGGGACCCATTTTGCAATTCTGCAGAGAATAAACTCAGGTCATGTATCCCTGTCAAGGTGAGGAGTCAGGCTCCTCTCAATCCCAAATCTATCCTTCCTCGTCTTCAATTTATCACCACGACGAACATGGATCATAGGCGGATCCACGTAGTATGCGGGGCACGTGCCCACCCTTAAATTTCTGTTGTTGTTGTTGTTGTTGTTGGGGGGGGGGTGAACCTCTATTTTCCCCCTCATCTCTTATTTCCTCAAAGCCTCAAAGGGAGATTTCGGCGACTCATGAGACTCCCTCTTCTTTTGATGAATAGTTGAATGATTGTTTAGTGTCTTATATTGAAAAAGATGTATTTGATAACATTGATAATGAAACAATTATGATGGAACCCAAAAATAAGGCTTGGAAAAATGATATTGTAATTATTTTTATTGTAATATACTTTTGTTATTAAAATATATGGTGTCCAGCCTTGCTATTTTTAACAACACTTAGTCTTACTTTTCCCTTTATATTCTTTTATTTTTTAATACATTTAAAGCTTTGTCTAAAAAAATTTCGGGGGCAGCCCCCGCATCTCCCCACTAATGGTGCCCCTTCCATAAATTTCTCGGATCCGCCCTTCGACATGGATGGCATCATAATCTCCAAGGTCCGCTTTGATCTTTTCAGCCACGTCTCTTAAGTTTCTTGGCCGCCATTGAGGGCAAAAATGAAGATTTTAAATGATCATGTACTAAAATTAAATTTGAATAGTTTTATGATTGTATTGTAAAGAGCCAAAGACTATATATGATTAAAATATTTTCATAAAGTGAATACTTGTATTTACTTTATTTCTATGATTGTGATTTGTTGTAATTAAATTTGAACAAATTAAGCTTATTATTTAATATTTTAATTATAATTTTACAAAATATCGGCTATAACCATTTAAATTTAATGTCCGACTCTTGATTATTATTTTTCTATGTAAGTTGAAGTTTTCTTTTCTTTTATTGATTAAAACTTCACTTAAAAAAAATTTCGGGGGCAGCATTGTGCACCCACAAACCTAAAATTCTGGGTCCGCCACTAGTCATGAACATACTCTTCTTTTATAAACCCATGTGAGGATATTTATTGTCGAAGGCCAAACAAATTCTATCGAGTTTTTCGTTCGCAATATATTCCTCTATGATTAACAGTACATGCCAACAAGAAGTGGCACTTTATTGGTTAAGATATTAGCCTTTATTTTAAAAGGAAGGAGGTTCGATATATGTTGGTTGATGTGAGGGCTTTGTTGGTGGGCAATCTGTAAATACATTTGTAAGCACTTTTTGAGCCTAGAGATGTAAAATAACAGTATATTACACGTGGATATTTTTTTTTTTATTGATATCAATAAAGTAGCTAGTAGTTGGGTTGTTGATTCCCGAAGCCCCTTACATTATATTATTGAATCATATTGTTTAATTGTAATGATATGGGAAATAGGAAACAAGGAGCACGTAGAATGCTATTAAACTCGTGAGTTTAAATAAATTTGTGATAGGAAGGTAAATTCGTATATAATGAACTCGAATAAGAGTTTATTTTTACCATTAAATAGATATTAATAATCTATAATTAAATAACTAAAATATAAAAAGTAACAATAAATTGACTTAAATATTTTTCAATCTAAATAATTGAAATTAAATCCATAAACATTCATAATTTATCATATTTAATAAAGAAGTTTCAATTTATATTTAAATCTTCTAAGCATAATCAAATTGTAAAAGTCAACACGAGTTTAAGGATAATTAAATACAATTTCGTAAGGGATTATCATATCCGCCATTGCCGGTAGAAAATTTTTCTCGGCGAGGCAAAACTATGCCGTTTTTACTCAAAAACTTAAATGGACAATGGGCCCCACCATAAGAAAAGAATTTATTAAGAAACCACAAAGTTTCATCTTTTTCTTTGGTACGCAGACTTCATCTTCCACTCTTTCTATCTATTTTACCCACCCACCAACAGCAAGCAGCTTTGGATCATTCATGGAACATCAAACAACAAGAGAGGAATACATCGCTATCTAATTCACAAGAACTTCAGATAATGCAAAAGATCTCCACCTCCCTCTATAACTACTGATCAAACTTCACAAGAGCAGAGTAATATTCAATTTCATCTCTTCCCAAAGACACCTCATCAACATATGCCACTCGAAAGGCCTCATTATTTTTCATCAAATACAAAATTTCTTCAGCATGATGATCTTTGGTTGCCCATAAATTTGGCAAGCCACCACATATGTAAACTTCATCAGCGCACTCCCATATTCATGCCCCTTGAACAACGGGACCACACCACTATCTGCCCTTCTAAGACTTCGTAGAAGCCATCCAAACCAGTATTTTGCCTTGTCGAGCCATGCGAACCAATATTTTGTGATTCCTCTCTAACGTCCATCTCAGAAGCAGAATCAAGAAAGGCAAGTGTCTTAAAGACCCTATAGAAATACATCATTCCCCTGATTGTGCGTGATAGTGTTTGACCTCTATAAGATACCCAAAGACGAAGATCCATAACTTTTGTTGACCAAATTTCATCATCCTACCCCAAGCCCTCCCTGCGCATCCGCTCCAGAAAATTTTTCCATTCATCTTCATATATCTTTTGCAAATAAAACAGAGCAGTGACTGCGTGGAGCAAGACCTTCCTCTATCAACTGATCAGTATGATACACAACCAGCTAGCCAGAGTTGCAAAATTAGGATTCATGTTCTTTACATGCGACTCGTGAAATAGCTCTAATGCTTCCTTCGAAAGCCCATTTTGTTCATACCTCGAGATCCAAGCTACAATAGTTCTATCCGGCATTTTATCAAACACTAACCAGGCAATACCCAAATTACTTGATTTTGCGAAGAAGGTAACTAGAGCAGATTGTATAAAGGAATCAGTCCCATGGCCATTAACAAAAGCATGCGTGGGAATGGCTATACCTGCTCTTGAAGCAGAGAGATCGGCACAAGCTTTGATCACAGAGGTGAAGGTGTAAGTCGACGGCGGGATATCAACAAGTAGCATGTGACGATAAAAGATAATGGCATCGAGGGGAAAACAAAACTTGGAGGAGGCTTTGATGAGGGAATTGAAGAGGAAGGAGTCAGGATCAACAACGAATAAGAAGAGTCGGCGAGTATAGGTGATTGAACCGACAGTACAAGCCAATATGATGAGCCTCGTCAAGAGAACTCGGCTCCGGTGGCAGCCGGTGACAACGAGATAGCATGGGCTTGTCGGAGGAGTCACAGACGCGGGCTTGGGTGGAGAAGAGCTCAATATTCTGCAGATTGTGAAGGTCCTTCTGCAATTTGGTGTTTTCCTTTCAACTATGTAGACATGCCAACCACTTCATTAGATTTTTTCCATTCCCCAACAATGTCATTTTACTTGCTGCAGAAAATTTTTTCTAACGCTGAAGCAGAAATGATAATCCCATTTTGTAAAATAGAAAAGTAAAAATGGAAACTCGGTATATAAACTCGTGAGTTTAACTGAGTTTACAATAATCCTGAGGTTACCAGTAACTCGACTCAATTTTGTAAGCTAGAAATGTAAAAACGCTAAATTTAGAGAGTCAACTCGCGAGTTTGATAATAATGATTACCGATTTATTTATATGAAGGGTGAAGGACCAATTTTGCCAATCAACTATTAAACTAGGAGCGGTTTTGCCAAATAACTTTTAATGAGACCAAAAAGGCCAAAAAACAATTGAATTTCTAAAAAAAATACAACACCGTCAGATCCCACTAACTTCCGTCTGCCAAGTGGGATTATGAAATGGGTGAAGGACCAATTTTGCCAACCAACTATTAAGCGGGAGCGGTTTTGCCAAATAACTTTTAATGAGACCAAAAAGGCCAAAAAACAATTGAATTTCTAAAAAAAAAAATACAACACCGTTAGATCCCACTAACTTCCGCGTCACGTGGGATTATGAAATCCGTTGGTCCCTTATGTTTTTTGGTCGGTGCCCGGGTGGCTTTTTTGCAAATTTTTTTTAATGAATCCCAATTTTTTATCAGGCATGGACAAAACCAATGACCTTCAGCTAGGGGCGCCGCGAGAAAAATGTGCAAACCTTCACGCCTTCATCGCTGAGACCTTTTCACCGAGACCTTTGACCCTTGAGAGTGATACCTTCTTCTTCTTCCTCCACAGTCGGAATAGCCCAGAATACAAACAGGAAATTCATGAATATTGGGGTTAAAAGGAAAATCAAAAGATCTCACGGGATGAATCTATGGATCAGAACAAATTAAGAATGAAAATACCTCTGGATGAAGGGCTTTGCAACCACCACAACCAGGAGAGAAGAAATCAATAGATTTTCCTTTTAACTCCAATATTCATGAATTTCCTGTTTGTATTCTGGGCTATTCCGACCGTGGAGGAAGAAGAAGAAGGTCTCGTTCTCAAGGGTCAAAGGTCTCGGTGAGAAGGTCCCGGCGATGAAGGCGTGAAGGTCTCGCACATTTTTCTTTGGCGCCCTGCAAATTGAAGGTCATAAGTGGTTTTGTCCATGCCTCGATAAAAAATTGGGATTCATTTAAAAAAAAAAAAATTGCAAAAAAGCCACCTGGGTATGACCAAAAAACATAAGGGACCAGCTGGATTTCATAATCCCACGTGGCAGACGGAAGTTAGTGGATCTCGACGGTGTTGTATTTTTTTAGAAATTCAATTGTTTTTTGGCCTTTTTGGTCTCATTAAAAGTTATTTGGCAAAACCGCTCCTGGTTTAATAGTTAGTTGGCAAAATTGGTCCTTCACCCATTTCATAATCCCACGTGGCAGACGGAAGTTAGTGGGATCTAACGGTGTTGTATTTTTTTTTAGAAATTCAATTGTTTTTTGGCCTTTTTGGTCTCATTAAAAGTTATTTGGCAAAACCGCTCCTGGCTTAATAGTTAGTTGGCAAAATTGGTCCTTCACCCTTATATGAATGTAAAGTATTTATTGAAAAAAATGTAATTTCATATTGTTGATGAGGACCAGGATACGCTTTGGCTTTACGTTAACAAATGTGCGTTAATTGAGATTATTGGCCGGCATAATTTAAAGGAAAGGAAAATTTCATTCAGCTCAATGAAAACAACTTAATTTCAGTTAACCCCAAAAGATTTTGGAATCTTCCTACACCCCTTATGTCAAAATGAAATTAAGTTTTGTGGGTGAAAAGATAATGATGTCTTTTCTTTATTTATTTTTTAATCTTCTTATTTTTTAAACTCCATGAGTTATTTTGAATCCCTTTATTTTTATCTTGTAAATGTTGTCTAACGAACACACTTACTTATTTTGTGTATTCTCTTATTTATTTGGTGAATGACCAACATATTCTTGTTACCTCCCCAATTTCTTTTAAATCCTTTTTTATTTTTCTTGTAAATTTCTTTATTTATTTTGTAGGTGTCATTATTTGCCTTATAAATGCTCTTATAACTCCATACTCCTAATAATACCAGTAAATATTTGATATTAGGGCTGTTAAAAAAGTCTAATAATAACTAATACCGATCCAAAATTGATAAATTCATTTCACCTTCCCTCCTTTTTAATTTTTTTTTTTTAGAAATTATTTTAGGAAATATAAGACCACATGGACGCCGCATTTTCTCAAACATTTATGATCTTTTTGCCAAATATATCATTTGATTGTTGGAAATATGGATATTGATAAAACATGAATTCATGAAATAATTAAGACTGTTTTAGAATATTATGAATTTTCTGTACACATTTTATAAACTCACCAATATTAATAAAAAAAATTATTAACATTAATGAAATGATTAAAAAGCTCTTTTTACAAAAAGTAAAATGCGTAAAAAAAAAAAAATATATTGGAATAAAAAGCTACGTAAATTTACACAGACTAGCTAGCTAGGAGCCCTAGGAAGCCTTGGATGGAAATTTTCTTTAAAAAATGGCTATATGTTCCATAAGAGGAATATTCATGATTATAATTTTAGTATTTATTCGAGGATATTGAAAACTGTATAACCTTCAAAAAATCGTAAATTTGTGTAATTTTTAAAGGGTTAAGGTGCAAATTCACCAACAAACTATATTAGGTCAGGAGCACCCAGCACAAAAAATAATTAAAAAGACCAAAAATGCCAAAAAACAATTAAAAAGTTCCAATTATCACAATTCCCGTTACACCTAAACTCAGGGTGTTAGGAAGCAGAGTGGGTATACACGTGTCAGCATTAAAAAAGGAAAGAGGAGTGATTTGGGTCAACATCGGCTACTTCCATATGAACTACCATGGTCGTGCTCCTTATTCTCTTCCTCAGCCTCCTCTGGCACCCGATCTCCCTCATCGTCTTCGTCGTACTCATGGCTCTTTGGTTGTTCCTCTATTTCCTCCACAACAAGCCGTTGGTCATTGCCGGTTGGACAATCGATGACCGTGTAATCCTAATCGTGAACAAGCTAAGTAATAAATTTGCGTGTTGATGGTGATGATGCAGATACGTTTAAGCTGAAGGTGAAGCCTGGGAAAACTTACTCGCTTCGTCGATCAACGCCGCGCTAAATGAGGAGATGTTCTTTAGCATCGCGAATCACACTCACCGTCGTGGAAGCGATCGTGTACGTGAAGCCGTTCAAGACCAACATTGTGTTAATCACGCCAGGCCGGACCACCAACATCCTTCTCACTACCAAATCTCAACACCCAAATGCATCCTTCGTCATTGCCGCCAGGCCTTACGCCACCGGTCCCGCCGCCTTCGACAACACCACCACCATCGGCTTACTTGAATACAAAACCAAAGCTTCACTCTCAAAATTCAACACCAAGCTTCCTCTGTTCAGAACTATGCTTCCCAAATTCAACGACACCGTCTTCGCAATGAACTTCAACAAGAAAGTTTAAAGCTTAAATAGTGCGAAATTTCCAGCAAAAGTACCAAAAACGATTGATAGACGCTTCTTCTTCACCGTGGGAATAACGATTTTACCTTGATTGAATAACCAGAATTGCTCGGGCCGAATAATACCAGAGTGGCAGCTTTGATTAACAATGTTTCATTCGTGATGCCAAACACGGCCATGCTTCAAGCCCACTTCTTTAACAAATCAAAAGGGGTTTTCACTACTGATTTTCCGGCGAACCCACCGGTTAAATTCAACTATACAGGAACCCCACCGAGCAATATCATGGCGACGACCGGAACAAAGGCGGTGGTTTTTCCGTACAACACTACAATTGAGTTGGTTCGCAAGATACGAGCATCATTGGAGCAGAGAACCACCCGCTTCACCTTCACGCCACGTATGCAGTTTTGTATGTATTCAAACTCATTTTTATTTCCCTCAACAAGCGGCCACAAACGGAGTTGCTTATAAAGTAATGGTCTTGTGTTTCTTTTAACTTTTAAAGCGTTTTTTGACATTTAAGGTCCAGATGATAGTATATTGTGTTGAGTGCTCCTTGACCAATAGTTTATTGGTAAAATTGGTCCTTAACCCATTTTTAAAAAGTAGTACTCAAACATATGGATTATATGTTCAATGAATCATAGAGATTCAGTAACACAGTAGAATTTGTTCCCAAAAAAAATTATGAAGGGAAAATGGATCAGGAGGCCCCTATAATTCACACACTTTTTTAAATCAAGTCCCTATACTATAAAACACTGAGAATTGGTCCTTGTATTTTACTCTGTTAGTAGTGGACCAGAAACTGACTTAAACAATGCGCTGTCAGTTATGTTTATATGGACTCTTTTATCACCACACAACCATTATATCTTCATGCTCCACGTTTTCTCTTCTACATCAATGAAGCCACAAGATCAATTTCCGTTGGCATTGAACGGTATAATGGCCAATTTGTGATTTTATGGTATTGACACGGTGCATTTGACCTTCTTTACTCTGAAAAAACATGTTCACCTTTCCAAAATGCAGAAATTATCCAACCAAAGAATCTACACTTCACCACGTTCCTCTAACCCAGGTTCCGGTTTCAGACTCCAATTTCCCAGAGACACCTAGAAAATCCACGTCCAAACAGAGACCTAAGAGATGAACAAGAAAAGGAAGAGATAAGGTGGGGCGTGGAGATATAATGGGAACGGGTGTGATGATAAAACCTCCATGTAAGCAAAACTAACGCTGTTAATGCCAAATCTGCTTTGTTAAAATCGTTGTTTGCCCAAATCGTAACTTGGGGTGATTTGTGTAATGAAGAGTAAGACTCAAAACATGTCTTGATCATTAAATAATGAGATACAGGTTTCCTTAATTCATCGAATAAACAAGGAAATAAATATATATGTTCAATGAATCAAAGATATGGTAACACTGTAGAATGAGAGTGATCACAAAGAACTCTTACCAATGAAATATTGTACTGACAAGTGAGCCGATCACATCATTATATTGGAGGAAAGAAAAAGAAAAATAACATTCAGGTCAACAAAGCACAAGGTTGCTTGTATTGAAAGCTAAAATCTCGATACTGTTAAAATTTTGTTTCCACCAAACCTTGGTGGACTAATAGTAATCAGATCCAACAAGGGATTTTTACTAAAGTAGGGCTTTTTACCAAAAACTTTACCTAATTAGAGCACTTTCAGAAAGATTTACCAATCTAAGGTTATTTTCGGGCGTGGACGTCGGATGGTACAACGCCAGCGACAGTGGCTGAAACCTGACGCCAGCTGTCGTTGGCGTCGGTGGAGACGCCACTCTTAATTGAGTGGCGTCTCCCATTTATTAAAAAAAGAAAAATTAATATAATAATAATAATAATAATAATAAATAAATGATAAAATATTAATAATAATAATATATAATAATAAATAATAAAAAAGTTTTAAAACTCTACTTTATTTAATTTGGAGTCAAAAAAGAAAGCATGGAGCTGAAATAACTCATTAAGAACACCCTTTAAAAGATTACCTTTGTACAATTTGGTTGTAACAATAGACCCCAAAGCGGGGGATCTATATATTTGTTATACACCAAATATTTTTATAATAGTAGTATTGATTTTGGGATCTATATAAAAAAAGTGTACCAAGTAAAAGTGTTTGTATACACCAAATGTTTGTATAATTGTTATACAAACACTTTTACGTGGTACATTTTTTTATACAGATCCCAAAATCAATACTTTTGTTATACAAATATTTAGTGTATGACAAATATATAGATCCCCTGTTTTGGGGTCTATTGTTATAACCAAATTGTACCGCGTAATCTTTTTAAAGGGCGTTTTTAATGAGTTCTTTCATTCCATGCTTTCTTTCTTTTGACTCCAAATTAAATGAAGTAGAACTTTAAAACTTTTTTATCATTTATTATTATTATTATTATTATTATATTATTATTATTAATATTTTATCATTTGTCATTATTATTATTATTATTATTATTATTTTATCATTTATTATTATTATTATTATTATTGTAAGACTGACCTTTTATAATATATCCGGTCCTAAAAGTCTACTATTTATTTTTAAAATCAATTCTTGTGCCTCTTCTACCACGGCGTGCAGGTCGGTTACGAGGCAAATTGTCGATGAAGAGGGTTCGTTCTGACTTACACTAGTATCTGAAGTTCCCAGAACACGAATGGAATCGTTTTCACCGTTGATTTTCGAGACAGGAAGAGAGGAATGCCTGAGCAAATGAGAGAGTAACAGAGCCTAATGGTACGTGGGCGAGGAAGAGAGGTAATGCAACAAGAAGTATGGTTTCACAACAAGAAGAGGGGTTTTAGAGTTCAGGGGACAACGTAAGTCGTAAGGTAACGTTTCGTGCGAAGAAGAATATATTTGGCGCTTTATTTTTAAGACCGGATGAAATGAAATGACGGTCTTAAAGGTTACGTTTTAAGACCGTCATCTATTAAACTCCGGTCTTAAAAGTAATAAACTTTTTGTTTAATTTTTTTCAATATCTAGTACCGGGCACAATTTATGTCCGGTCTTAAAAGTATAATCTTTAAGACCGTCTATTATATATATCCGGTCTTAAAAGTTTTATTTAATTTTTTCCTTATTATTTTGGACCGCAGAAAATATAAGTCGGCCTGTTCGAGATTTCTCTATAAAGAAATTTGATATGTCAATTTTTTAATAACATTTTTAAGACCGGTTGTTTTGTTAAGCGGTCTGAATAATATATTTAAGACCTATCGATAAAGGATCCGGTCCAAGAAGTTCTTTATATTTACAAAACTGCCACCGGTCATTCTATTAAGACCGGTGCGCCAGTACTCCGGTTTAAATGAGGCGGTCTTAAAGCCCTTTTTTGTACTAGTGATTCTTGATTATCTTCAAAATCTTGAACCCTAAACATCTTTGTTGGTCCATTTTCACTTTCCATTTTTGGATGGCAAGCAACAACTCCCAAGACCTCACTCTGGAATTTCTTAAATATAGTTCGTGTGTACAATGGAACCATTTGTTTCTCAAAAGGTGTGGGGGATTTTAATGCTGGTTGTTTATGAAAATTTTCAAAATCTGCTTTTGCTTCCTCTTCACACTTTCCTCGTAATATCATTTTGAATTTCTCTAATAGTTTTCCTCTGCAAATGTCTGTCTAACAAACAGTTTATAGATTCTTCCCGTTTCCTTGTAGACATTCCTGCGAAGAATTTGCCTCTGATATAAGTAGGCATCCAGTGTTCACAATCCTCATAAATTGAACATAACCAATTCTCATCACTTAAATCGAATCTCCTAATCATTTTCCACCATCACTTCTCAAATTGTTCATTTGACCAAGACTTAAACACGCATTTGTTAAATTTAGTCAAAAAATTTGCATGCTTCCATGTCACGTGACTTAATTTTTCTAGAATCTTTCTCAGGATAATTTTTCTAGAATCTTTCTCAGGATATCCCACAAACAAAAACAACGATGAACCTCTGGAAGAACTTCAGCAACAGCTTCTTTTATAGCTCTGTCTGACACATTGCCTTCAACAATGTCTGTAACAGCCATGTATAAGTTTATTTAGACTCATCAGACACAATAGCACATCCTAGCAACAGGAATTGATGGTGATGGTTCACACCAATAAAGGGAATAATAGGGAGTTTATATTCATTCTTGATATGTGTGGTGTCAAGAAGAATCGCATCACCAAAGGGTCCATAATCAAGCCTACTTTTTGCGTCAACCCAGAAAACACTTCTCAATTGCTACTCTTCATTCAGATCTATAGCATAAAAGAAATTAGGATTCTCGCCTTGCATACACATAAAATGGTCAAGCAGAGAGCAATTGAGAACTGTTTTCTGGACGGGATTCAAAATTCTGTCACTAATTATTAACTGTATTTTTACCGATGGAACATATTCCATAGCTAATTTCCATTACTAAATTCTGTCACTAATTTGATGTTTTTTTGCATTATCAGGTGGTGGTCAAATAGTTAAAGGCATTAAACACAAAATAAAAATAATTACTAAATGCTAAAAAAGAGAAGAAAAACATAATCTCAATGCCTAGATAGGTTCAAAGCAGTCCTAGCTTAGCTACTCATAATCTTATAGGTAAAGAAAAACTATACAATAAAACTGAATCCATAACAAGATAAGTGGAAAAGGAAAGATAAATGACAAAACTAAGGTAAAAACTCCAAAATCTCTATTAGAATCACCACCTAAGCCTCCAAACTCTTCGAGAACTCCCTCCCAAAGTGAGAACTTTCGTGCAACAACTTCTCCCAGTTTAGAATGAGGCTTTGCAGCACAATTTTCTAGGTTATAACTGTTGATTGTTGGTAAGCACCTCTAATAGTCCCACATCGGTGAGATCTATGTGCCTTGGGGGGGGGGGGAGATTTTAGTATAAAAGGAGACCCCCTCCTCCCTTGAATTATCATCCCTAAAAAATTATCTCTTAAGGCAATTTGAATTTCTTTCTCACTTGTATTTCACTTGTAGATTGTTGGAGTGAAATTAGATTCGGGGTATTTTTCTTATTGTTGTCTTGTTTATTTTTTTAGATGCAATTAGATATAGTGGTGTTGGTGTTGGAAATTATGCCCTAGGGGCAATTCATTGTACTTTGGATATTTGAGTTATTTAAAGTATTTTCTTTAGTTATCATTTTAAATCTCGCATGTTCGTATTGATAATCGCATCCTTGGATACATCTTATAGATTATCCTAAATGTCCTCGGATCGGTCATCTACGCGGGAGCGAAGATGAATTAAGACGTATGACTTTGATGAGGTATGGAGATACAATCAAAGTCATGGGCACTTGTAAGAGTACAAGGTCTTTGGCCAGACCCACTATGAGAAAGCTGCATGGATCTAGTCATAAGCTTATCTCATGTATAACCGCGTCACGACGCCCTATGACTGAGATCATCATGGATTCCTACATGATGAGTCATCGACCTTTGACCTAGTCAAAAGTCACCTTTTTGTAGGGTGATGATAAAGGCTAGGATCGGGATCGGTGGTTTTCATGCGGAGGGATGTGAATGGTCAAGATGGAATTTGTCCCTCACATTTGTAGAGAGATAATCTTGGGCCCTCGATGAGTGAGTCTAAGAAATGTACGGCCGTCTTGTGATGGAAAGGAGTTTCCATTTCACTTATTAGACTAACTCGAGAATCGAAAGTAATGGTCAAGAAAAGGAAGTTGACATTCTCCATGCCTCATCCTTGACCGAATTATCGCGTGACAAAAAGGGACGTGACATGGTTGTACGATAGGTGTATCGTGTCATCGATCCCATGTGAATTGGGTAGTCGCAATGTCTTGCTAGAGGCCGCTTGCGATTTGTGGACATTGACACGGTGTTGGCCCACCGCCAATCTCATATGGGCTGCAAGTGGTCGCACACAAGAATAATCCAACACGGGTAAAAGTGTCCAGGTTCATTGAATCTCGATTAATCGAGATTAATGAATACGAGTTTAATCAGGGTAAATATATATATATATATATATATATATTTAAATTCGAAAATAATATAATGATATTATTTTAATTGAGATTAGAATATTATTATTATATTATTTGTTTTATGTTTAATTTATTTGATAAATTAAATATCTAAAACAAACCGAGATATTGTATCTCATTTAATTTTCGAATAAAGATATTATTGTCTATTTAATTTAAATTGAGATATTAGTATCTCAGATTTAAATAAATAGATAGATATCATTTCTCGGATTTAATTTATTGAGATAAATTAAATCGAAGGTTTTTGAATTTGGATTAAATAAATAGGTTGGATTAAATCTATCGATAGATTTAATTAACTATTTTTTAATCTAGATTTGAATTCGAAATTTCGAGATCTGGTTTTAATTCGATTAAATAAATATTATTATATTAGATCTATCGGATAGATTTAATTAATATATATTTAATCCAGATCTAAAGTTTGAATTCAAAAAGTTAATACGATTAATTTTGTATTAAATACGCCGAACAGGTTTTAGAAACCTACGGGACTTTCAGTCGAGCGTATTCTGAAAAGCCGCGAGAAACCCTAGAGTGGCGAGAGAGAGACGCACAAGAGGCGCTAGCACGCTGCGTAGCCGCGTACGAGGATTGTTCGTGTGGATACCGTAGAGGAAGAGGATTCTAAGAGTCGTCTTCTGGCGATCGAGGAGGTAGCCCTTTGTTCAACGAAGAAGAAACCACGAACGAGTTCCTAAAAGGTAATATCCGGATTCCCTAGCCTTGATTTAAACGCGCCTGAGTGATCCTCGGGACGGATTCGTAGAAATTTTAATCCGCTGCGTTGTACGAATCCCAACAGTTGGTTTTTATATTATTAAATCACATTTAGAAACTTTGTTTTCTAGTATTGTGATTTTTGCAGTATAATCGATTGCGCTATATATATCCCGCTTTTGCAATAATTGGTATCAGAGTCGAGGTTCTATCTAAGTATGCTATGTGGTTGCAGCATAGTATGAGCTTCCACATCAGAAAAGAATTACTTTCAGGCTTTTGTGTTGGCAGCTATTAAATAATATTTGGAGCAGAAATGACGGACAAAAAGGTTGGAGAAACCATATCAAATTCATCGTTGGCATCTTCGCTTTTGATGAGACTAGTGTCCAATGCGAAGTTTGCAGTTGAAATCTTTGACGGATCGAGACATCTTGGGATGTAGCAGAGCAAGGTTCTGGATGTCCTTTTACAACAAGGATTAGACTTTTCTATTGAAGAGAGGAAACCAGATAGTGTGGAGGAGGAAGATTGGAGGGTCATTAATCGTGTTTATTGTGGTACTATTTGTTCATACCTTTCAAGAGAGCAGAAGTATCCACACACAAAGGAAACTTCTGCATATAGATTGTGGAAGGCACTAGAGGACAAGTTCTTGAAGAAAAGCACTCAGAATAAACTCCATATGAAGAAAAGACTGTTTCGCTTCACTTGTATTCCTGGTACCACAATAAAAGAGCATATCATTGGCTTCAATAAGTTGGTGATAGATTTGCAAAATATGGATGTGACCTTGGAAGATGAAGATCTGGCCACGATGTTGTTGGGATTACTTCCCGATGAGTATGAGCACCTGGAGACTACGCTACTTCACGGCAAGGAGGAAGTTTCTCTCAGAGAAGTTTGTTCTACCTTATATAGCTATGAATAAAGAAAGAAAGAGAAACAAAAGAGTAGAGAAGCAGAAGCACTAGTCGTTAGAGGATGTACTAAAGACTGGACGAGGTCAAAGAAAGGGAGATCCAAATCGAGGTCCAGACCCAACAAAGATGGATGTGCCTTTTGTCGAGAAAAAGGTCACGGGGAAGAAGGATTGTTTGAAGCTGAAAAACAAGGCCAAACCTAACAATGAGAGGGTTGTTATGAACACAAATGTAGCTGACTATGACAATGAGAATTCAGATTTCTCACTAGCTATAGCGTCATCACCAAAACCGTCAGACGTATGGTTGTTGGACTCAGCCTGCAGCTAGCATATATGTCCTAATAGAGATTGGTTCACCAAATTTCAAGAAGAATATGGAGTTGTCCACATAGCAGATAACTCTTCTCTTATCGCATATAGCATTGGTTCAATCAAATTAAGGAACCATGATGGATTGATCAAAACATTGAAAGATGTTCAATATGTACCGGATTTGAAGGAGAATCTCATTTTTGTAGCACTACTACAGAAAATGGCTTTTGCTTCTCTAATTGGCGTCCTATTAATGAAAAAGGAAGTAAAACAAAACACGGTGGCATTTTTGTAATTATCGGGTGACTTTTGGAGTCTAATTTTTGTACTAGAACGCCAAAAGTCCAGTAAAGCCGTAACGCGCTAAAGCAGTAAACCGGGTAAAAAGAAACCATTTTTGGAGTCTAACTTTAATTATTAGACTCCCTAAGTTTTTATTTTTCACCGAAAACATACCCTCTTCCTCGTATTGTCTCCGCGTGCCCTCGATTTCTCGTCTCTCGGATTTCCTCTCAACCCCGTTCGCACGCCTTTTTCTCTTCTCTTACTCCGCCGCTCGCTCCGCCATCCCCCTCTCCACCGTAGCTCCTCGATCTCCGTCATCTCTCTCACCGTAACTTGATCCATCTTCAACATCTGGACCTACTTGAACCTTAGAAGGGCGAGTCGAAGGAAACGTGAAGATTGAGCTTCTTCGATCTCATGTCCGTAGCCGACGTCTCATCCAAAAGCCCTTTGGCGATTTACGAGTTTGATCGGTACCATTCACCTCCTACTTTAGTTGTTCACACATTTCTTCTAGGGTTATTCACAATAAATCTAGTTCGTTCGGGTCATATAGGTTTGTTCGGGTTTGCCCTATCGGTTTGTTATTAGGCGCAGAGGACATTAGGAGAGTAGTTCTTTTTAGGGCTCTGTCTGTAGACTCTGATTTTTTCTGAGAAATCCGGTTGAGGTAACGTTGTTAATGCCGATAGAAGAATATGCTTTTCTGAAAAACGCCCATGCGTTTCCCTGAATCATTCCATATATCCAGCCAAGTTTAGAAGGCATAATGCCGACAAGGGATCATCACGTGCTAGAGAAGAATCGACCTTAATCCCAGATCCAATGAATAACCCCTTTTCCTTGGAATACATGGCAAAACCTAACAAGTCAAGTATTTGCTTTTTTGGCTCGATTTTAACTATAGTAGCCATCATTTCGTTGAATCTTAGGGTTTGCTTTAGGCACATCTTCTTTCTCGGACCCGTTTGTCCAGCAACAACGGACAGGGTTGATAGGCTGCCCGGTCAAAGCGTTTAATATCGAATTCGCACATTACGCGGGTATGTCATTGTCAACCGGGGAATGCGGGAGGGCATTTTCTTGGTTCTTTGAAGCGCCGGACCCGAAACGAAGCCTCTTGTTTTATGGCTCAACGGAGGTCAACAGTCAAAACCATTATTTATTTATGTTCGTTAACCTTTCGTTTGCTTCATAAGATAACTTGTAGCTGTTTTAAGGTTTTTAAACATCATGCCTGGTATTTGGGCCTAAAAAAAACAACATCTGTTTGGTATAGGACCTGGATGTTCATCCATTGCTTATGGGGAAGTAGAGGAAATTGGTCCCTTTCACATTCGGCTGATGGCAAGACCCTTTATCGAATCCTTACTCTTGGAATCAAGGTAAATGAAATACGACCTACGAGGTTGTTAGTATTATCTTAAATTTCCTCATAGATGCGAGATGTCTCGGTCTAACTATATGTCTTGTTTTATAGTTGCCAACATTCTTTTTGTTGATTCTCCTGTTGGAGTTGGATTTTCATATTCAAACACTTCATCGACATACTCCATCGACATCTTGAACAATGGCTATAAGAGGATTTGGTATGAGTCGACCGCTTAGTATCGCATGCTTCGCTTTGAAATATATGTATTCTCGTGCCAATCAAGTTTAATGTTTCTTCATTGGCGGTGAGGACTCTTTGGAATTCCTACTAAAGTGGTTTGAGCGGTTTCCCAAGTATAAAGGAAGAGATTTCTTCATCTCTAGTGAAAGCTATGCGGGTAAATAAAACTTTGATATAGACAAAGGGCCACAACCTACGAGATATCTTTGTATTTAGTTCTATAAACATGAAAAAGATGAGTATTTATATTGAATAGGTTTAGTTCAATTGAATTGATTAATTTGAATGCAAATCAAGATGAAAGATGTGCATAAAACGAATCTGTGGGAAATTCATATTCTTGCATGTGACACAAAATGATATGGACTTGTCTTTGGCTCACCATTATATAAAGGATGCACACACGCGAACTTGTTCTTTGTGTAGGTGTGAGATGTCATGAATTTTGAACCACTTCGTCCATCGGTACTTCCGATTTTTTTACTATCCTCTAATTTCAAGTATAAAAGGCTAGAAGTTTTGTCTCGCATTTACGATATCGTAAGTATTCAAAGTATTCTTTAAAACTTAATTTTTTAACCTCACATTACATTAATCGTGGTGCAGAATGATGCTTCGTAAAACTAATGGTGGTCAATGCAAAGGAATACTATGTGCATTTTAAATGCTAAAAGAGGCTTTTTTTTGGTCTCTCCCGCCTCCTTTAATTAGTTATTTAAAATACGAAATTTCCATTTTTTGTTCTATATATATTGTTTTGCAAGTACAATCTCAAAATATTTTATAATTGGAAGTCAATGGCACTTTCTCTTACAATATAGTGTCATTTTGAGTCATCTCCTCCTTTTGAACTTGCACTTATAATTGGAAGTCAATGGCACTTTCTCTAACTCGCATCATTTGTAAATATGGACTAGGGCATGCATCTGGTTTAATGGAGACCTTCATTCTTGGACAAGAGGTTTAACCAAATGGATTGATTGATCATATTTGATTAATTCACTAGAGCTAGATATTATCACTTGTTTGCAAATTCTATAATTGTTTTCAGATCTGGACCTTGTGCTACTAGTAGATAGTTGAATCTAATTGATTGGTTATATTACTCTTCTTAGCTTACCTACTTGAATTCAAGCTATGATGGTGAGGTAGAAGTTTCAAGGGAAGGCTTCATTGATTCATCTCTTCTTCTCTACTCGTTTTCTTCTTTCCAACAACGAAATTCTATAAAAACAAAGATTGCATAAAGATTTTGATGTGACCAAGGAATTTCTCGTATGTGTTTTTTAAGTCATTTCGGGCCTTATTTCTCATAAGGTATTTTAGTTTCTCATTTGAGGCCACAAGTTCAGCCAGATATGCCTGGTTCATTTGTTGAATGACCTGCATCGCAACAACCGTTTCATCATAGGTATGATTTAGTATATAACCTCAAAAGTAATCAAACTTCCAGAGAAATATTTTCTTGGAAAAGCCATAGATAAATAAAATGCTCACCGATGCAATTTCTTGATACTACTGACAAAGACAATCTATGAGCAATTTATTGTTGAACTTAGTAGCCTTATGATCTAATTCAACAACTACAATAGTAATAATAATGTATGATCTCTGTTGAGCTTGATGCTTGATATATAATGTGTGTTATCTATGCGAAGTTGAATGATAATGCAATGTGTTGAAACTGTGCATGATGGTTTGTGAAATAATTATGAGTGGTTTGTACTCTTACATAAAAGATATTTCCATTTGGAGTTTTTTCAATTTCTTAGTAAAAATTTCCCGGAAGTTGTACTTTAGTTTAGATGAGCATGCAAAGCTTTTTTTAGCTTTGGTTTTTTCTACTTTGTTTGTGAACCATGTTCCTTGATTGTTAAGTTATTATATTAGTACAACTATGACCTTCACTATCTCTCTTCAAAAGGAACTAATCTATGTTGACTTCATTTTTCGGGCCTCAAGAGTATTGAAATTGGAAAGAAATAGTTTGGAATATCTTCTCGTACTTTTGTGAGGTTACTACGAACAAAGAGTATGCTCCCCCCTGGGTTTATTTATTCATTTTATTTCTTTAGCAAGTCTTTCACTATATTGTATTTTGATGTGAATAATAATTCCTCTATCATGAATATTTCTTTTTGTTCCAAGCTGCATTTTTAAAGTTGATGGGTAAACTCCTTGCAGATATCGAATGTAGATTGGAGACTACGCCCTCGCCTCGATGAGATGTTAAGGTGCTGTTATGTTTTGAACTTATCACACTTAATCCATGATTCTCCTTGAGTTTTGCCCCCTTCTTCTTGCCTCTTCTTTTCTTTTAAATTTAAATCGGCATTTGATCTCCATGAACAAACATTCGTAAGTAATGCGGGGTCCTATGACCGTAGCATTAAAAATAAGAATCTTAACAATTTGTCATCTGTTTAGATTTGTTTGCTGTTTTTCTTTGTACATATATGGGAATTACCTACAGCTTTTTTAACGGGACTCCGCCTGTTCTTCCACATATAGGTGTAATCTTTTTTACATGGTTCTATTCGTAGTCGGTAGGCCCCTACCGAGGATGTTCATAATTCCTTCCCCTTCAAATTTTCTAGTTACTAAGGTTTATGCTTCCTTGTGCGACTAGAGATTTGATTTGTGGTGTTCACCTTGGTAAAAATTAATGCAGATGCTTATTTGTTCGGTTACTTCTTTAGTAACTCGTTGTTGGTTGAAATGATTTGAAGTTAGCCAAGTTTGTTGTTACTACTTTGCTACCTCTATGTCCAACTCATCATAAACTATGTATCTTGGGATATTTGTTATATAAAGGTGCATGTATTCTGTTTCTGTATAAGGTTAGCTGAGCTAACCTTTGAGCACATAGCTAGGTGTTGTATGCGATTATCACATTCTGGTGATTGTTTATGTAAGGATGATTTTTGTAAGAAATTGTGGGATAGTGAATATACGAAGCAATTATTTTTTTTTAAAAAAAGAACACTTAAGGAGTCTAATTCTTAAAATTAGACTCCTAAAGTGAGACTTAAGGAGTCTAAGTAACGGAAATAGACTTCTAAAGTGAGACGTAAGGAGTCTAAGTAACGGAATTAGACTTCTGAAGTGAGACTTAAGGAGTCTAAGTTATGTAATTAGACTCCTTAAGTCATGACTTAAGGAGTCTAATTACATAGCTTAGACTTAAGCGGAGATACGAGAGTGTAGTTGTCATGACTTAAGGAGTCTAAGTTATATAATTAGACTCCTTAAGTTATGACTTAAGGAGTCTAATTTTAAAATAGGACTCCTTAAGTTTTCCCTTCAGCGCCTCCCAGATATACGTCCCTTAGAAAAAGGACGTCAAAAGTACAAAAAATAGGACTCCGTATCCCTGTTTTGTAGTAGTGTAGGAACTCTAGATTAAAAAAGGTTCAAGATCACCGCAGAAAATGGAGTGATGAAGATATTCTCCGGTGCACTAGTGGTAATGAAGGGTATTCAGAAGAACAATAACACGTACTACTATCATGGTAGTCTGGTTATTGGAACAACAGCAGTGACTAGGTTGTGGCATATGCGCTTGGGACATGCTGGAGGAAAATCCTTAAAGGCTCTGTCAGATCAAGGATTGTTAAAAGGACTAAAGCATTGCAGCATGGAGTTTTGTGAGCATTGCATAAAGGGGAAACAAACAAGGGTTAAGTTTGGTATAGCTATCCATAATACGGAAGGTATTTTGGATTATGTACACTCTGATGTTTAGGGTCCTTCCAAAACTCCTTTATGGAGAGGAAAGCATTATTTTGTAACCTTTGTTGGCGATTTCTCTTGAAGAGTTTTGGTGTATATGATGAAGACCAAAGACGAAGTGTTGGAAATCTTTCTTAAATGGAAGACGATGATACAACACAAACAGGCAAGAGAATCAAATGTCTTTGCACAGATAATAGTAGATAATACAAGAATGATCATTTCCAGAAGGTTTGTGAGGATGATGGCATCGTTAGACACTTCACCGTCAGAAATACAACATAACAGAATGGGGTGGCCGAACGTATGAATCGGACTTTGCTGGAGAAGGTTTGATGTATGTTGTCCAATGCTGGCTTGGGAAAAGAATTTTGGGCTGAGGTAATAAGATATGCGAGTCATGTCATTAATCGTCTACCATCTGCTGCTATTAGTGGTAAGACACCATTGGAACAATGGTATGAAAAGCCTGCTACTGATTATGATTATTTGCATGTGTTTGGTTTGATTGCATACTACCATTTGAAAGAATCAAAATTGGATCCTAGAGCAAAGAAAGCTATTCTCTTGGGGATCACTTCTGGAGTCAAAGGATATCGTTTATGGTGTCCAGAGATAGAAGATTGTGTTCAACAGGGATGTTACTTTTGATGAGAGTGCTATGTTGAAAAGGTAGCATCTGAAGATACCAAATAGACTAATGGTGTTTCAAAGCAGGTAGAGTTTAAAGGAAAGCTGATTTTCCCAGTACAGGGAGTGAATGAGGAAACAAAGGAAAACTTTCCTATAGAAGAAGAGCCAGTTGAGAGGGAGGTTTCAACACACGAACTTCAGCAGCAACATGAATCAATCGCAACCAACAAGCCAAAACGAACAATTAGAAAGCCTACTCGCTTCATGGATATGGTGGCTTGTGCAACTTCAGTTGCAACTGATGACATTCCTTCAACTTATAAATGGGCTGTCTGGAGCTTAGAAAAGGAAAAGTGGATGAATTCCATAAATGAAGAAATGTAGCCCCTTCATCAGAATGGTACGTGGAGATTGGCCAAACTCCTAAAGGGTAAGAAAGCAATTGGTTGCAAATGGGTGTATGCGAAGAAAGAAGGATTTCCTAACCAAGGTGATGTGCGCTACAAAGCAAGATTGGTGGCTAAAAGCTATTCTCGAAGGAGGGAATTGATTACAATGAGGTATTTTCTCCGGTTGTAAAACATTCATCTATTAGAATTTTGTTGGCGTTGGTAGCAAAATTGGATTTGGAACTAGTTCAAATAGATGTTAAAATTGCAATTTTAAATGGAGACTTGGAAGAGGAAATCTATATGACTTAACCAGAAGGATTCAAAGTTGCTGGAAATGAGAATATGGTGTGTAAACTTGAAACACGATCACTGTGTGTATTTGCGGAAGCTTGAAGATGGATCCTTTATATATCTTCTTTTGTATGTTGATGATATGTTGATTGCTTCAAGAAATCAAGCAGAGATTGAGAAGCTAAAGGGTCAATTAAAAAAGGAGTTTGAGATGAAGGATTTAGGCGAGGCAAAGAAGATACTTGGAATGGAGATAACAAGAGATAGACAACCAAAGAAGCTCTTTTTATCTCAAAAAGAGTATATGAAGAAGGTGCTAAATCGTTTTGGTATGAATGACGAAATGAATTCAATTAGCATTCCACTTGCCTTGCATTTTAAGCTTAGTGCTGATATGTTGCCAAAGGATGAAGATGAACAAGAATATATGTCAAGAGTATCATACGCGAATGTTGTTGGTAGCTTGATGTATTCTATGGTTTGTACAAGACCTGACATTTCATAGGCTGTAGGAGTCGTGAGTAAGTATATGCATGATCTTGGAAGGGAACATTGGCAAGCTGTGAAATGGATTCTATGGTATATTTGTAATATTGTAGATGTTGGATTGGTCTTTGAGTAGGATACTAATCAATGTCTAGTTGGGTATTGTGACTCAGATTTTGCAGGTGATTTGGACAAACGAAGATCAAGTACTGGTTATGTGTTCACTCTTGTAAATGCACCAGTTAGTTGGAAGTCTACTTTACAGTCAACAGTTGCTTTGTCTACAACAGAGGCAGAATACATGGCGATTACAGAGGCTGTGAAAGAGGTGATTTGGCGTCAAGGATTGCTAGAGAGCTTGGTATTGGTCAAGAAAGCATCACAGTATTTTGTGATAGCCAGAGTGTTATTTAGTTAGCAAAGAACCAAGTCTAACATGCAAGGATGAAGCACATTGATGTCCACTATCACTTTATAAGAGAAATTTTGGAAGAAGGTGGAGTCACGATACAGAAGATATAGACAGATGATAATCCTGCTAATATGCTAACAAAGGTGGTGACTTCTATTAAATTTCAACATTGTTTGGATCTAATCAACATTGTTAAACATTGTATTTTGAATAGAATTTGTAATTAGAAGAAATTGAGAATGTGAGGATCTTGCCAAGGTGGAGATTTGTTGATTGTTGGCAAGCACCTCTAATAGTCCCACATCGGTGAGATCTATGTGTGTGTGTTTTTTTTTTTTTTTTGGGGGGGAGATTTTAGTATAAAAGGAGACCCCCTCCTCCCTTGAATTATCATCCCTAAAAAATTGTCTTTTATTGTTGTCTTGTTTCTTATTTTTTAGCTGCAATTAGATATAGTAGTTGTGATTTATTATAGGGTTAAGGAGCAATTTAGCCAATCTACAATAAAATTTTAACTGGACCTTAAATACCAAACAACTATTAAAAATATAAAGTTAGCACAAATCTATTAGTTTGATATTAATGTCCGTTTTTCCTCTCCACCCCTCTCTTCCTCGCTCTCAGAGACTCTGAAATCCTTTGTTGCAGATTTCACACACGAATCAATTCGTCACTAAAAGGGTCTTCGGAGACAGTGCAATCACCTTCGCATCTGGATCTAAATCATCAACAAATACCAAAGGTTTAGTTAAAGAAAAGGTGCAGACAAATATTCAAAATCACACAGATTGTTTATTTGTTCCTACCGGCATTCCGGAAGATTTCTCTTCTTCTTAGCAGTGGACTTTGGAGGAGGAGCGTGTGATTGCTAGAGGAAGAGACGCTAGCTTCCCCGAAGTTGTTGAAGAATTATCTAAATCAGGCGGCATGGGGACTCAAAATTTCTCTCGGGTTGCCACGAAATCAATCAATAGCGAACAAAGAGGGAAAAACTTAGGGATTTTACCTCGAGTTTGCAAAGCAACCTTTTGAAAATGAAGTTCTAATTTTTTTCCTCTTTTTTTCTCTTAGGGTTTCTACACTATCTTAGCTTCTCTCTCGCTCTTGCTCTCTACATCTACTAGTCAATCTGAATTTTTTTTTTTTTGCCCCTCACCTTTATCTCAATAACCCACCATCTAACAGCTCTTATGGGTGTCTGACCGAAATTCACATTAACCAAAGAACTCAAATGATTAAACCTAATAGGGCAACACCTTAAAATAAAGCTTTTTTTTTCTCGGCTCACAAAACAAAAACAAAAGTCAGACCCACATCATACCCACCACAAAACTCTCTCTCTGGCAAATGACACGTGATCTAACTATCTAATTGACGAACAAATCAATATATAACAGTTTCTTCTAAAGCGAGGACAAGAGCGGTGGAGAGGAAAAGCGGCCAGAAGAAAGCCAAGACGGTGAAGAATCTGGGAGCGAGGACGGCGAAGGAGACAAAGTGAAGGCTAAAAGCGAGTTGCGACAAAGTGATATTTGAATTTGAAGAGTCTCGAGAGATATCCATGATGCCGATGAGGTTGATCATGGCGATTGAGTTAGTGAGAGAGAGAGAGAGAGAGAGAGAGAGAGAGAGAGAGAGAGAGGAGAGTTTCCAGTACTCTTTTAATCCCTTCACCGAAATGCCTTTCACGTGTACACCTAGCAATTCCAATTAAAGTAAAGTAACAGACGTTAATATCAAACGAACAGATTTGTGCTAACTTTATATTTTTAATAATTGTTTGGTATTTAAGATCAAGTTAAAAGTTTATTGTGTTGAACGCTCCTGAACTAATAGTTTATTGGTCAAATTGCTCCTTAACCCTTTATTATATTATTAAATTACGTATAGAAACTTTATTTTCTAGTATTGTGATTTTTTTAGTATAATTGATTGCGCTCTATATATCCCGCTTTCACAACGATAACCTCCTCAGCTGTGTCATTTTCCAAAATGCAGGGTTGAACTTTTTTTCTGTTCGCTCAGCGGATGCGGCGTTCACCTCAGCGGATGACATAGTGTTGTGTGAGGTGACTTTGTTCGATTTAGAGAACATGTCGCCGACCTAAGCAAAACATGTCACAAAGGTTTGGTTTTTGAGTGCTTTGTTCGCGTCAGCGGATGTGTCATTTGCCTATGCGAATGACACAGAGGCTATCCCAAGCTAGCTTCATTCGCTTCGGCGAACGTGTTGTTCGCTAGGGCCAATAGCACATCCAAATTCTCCTTCATTGATCCTTTAGCTTCTGAGCTCCTCTTTCATGCACTTTTAGCTCAATTTCCTCAGTTCCTCATGGTCCTTCCCATGCTCTTAAAACTTGTCGTAATCCTCATGCAAAAGAGAGGATTCTACGAGTTCCCAATTAAATCCAGCGAGTCACAATTTTCCTCAACTTCAGTGAAAGAATTTTCCTCTCATTTATCTGTGCATTTTTCTTGTGGAAAATTCCTTTATATGCACAATTCTGGTTCAAAACTATATATAATCACAATTTCATAGAGTTGTTAGTGGTTCAACGGATTCCACTTGTGCCCCGATAGGACCCGTCAATGGTGGAGCCGATGAAGAAAAACGCGACGTGAAGTTGACGTGGTCGCATCGAATCCCAACATTTTTGTTTCGTTATCGAACTCGACCAAGAAGACTATGGCGGAGTGGGTAGTTGCATTCGTGGTTTTGTTTCGCAGGGCTAACCAAAGTATCAATACAAGGGTACATAGAAAGCTTCCACATTCGTGCCTTTTCCGCTGGGTCGATTCTCCTCCTCGCCGTTTTCCGATCGGTGACTTGTAGTGTGAAGCAAGCAGCTCAGTGAGTGACTGGTGAGAGACACTGTAATTATCACACGGCTACAAACGCAAAGGCAGTGTAAAGGAAATATGAAGCCACTTCTCACTGTGTTTTAGGTCCATTATTCACCTTGGTTGTATATAATATCCAAGAATCAAGTATTCTGAAATTGTTATAAATATACAAAATTATGGATGTCCATTATAGTTGACACCCACTAACCTACAATTGGGAATTGAAAAAGCAAATGGATTGCCGCACCAATAGCCCACAATGGAGAAAGCAAAACGCATGGAGGAGTCATCTCTTGATCATACACGTGTTTGCAGCTGGGTGTATCTAGGTGTCTATTTATATTGTAAAGAAATAAGCTATGTGCTTTTCTTTGGCTATAAATAGCCATAAACCCACCACACGATGAAAGAGAAGAGAAGTGAATAATAGTTGATCAGTTTTTCTCTTGATTCATTTGCTTCTTATATCATATATTTTCTTAAGTTTTATAATACGTTATCAGCACGAAGCTCTAATCAACTGAGCCGCTGAGTCTTCTTCCTGCGTTCATCATCATTTTTCTTTTCCAGATTCTGCTCTTCTCTCTTCTGCAAACTTATGAATTTTTGGGTCTTATGATCATTGACCAGTACCAAACGATTAGAGTTAGAGCTTGGTCCTCAGATCTGCGCCTCAGTTCGGCGCTTCTTCTGTCTGTTGCAGTACCCGTACTGCAGGCAGCTAACGGACCATCGGGCTCGGACTAAAGTGAAGGCTATAGATGATGAAATCACGAACGGGGCTGAGCTTACCGGAGAACATATGGTGCATCATGCATGGTCTCCAGCTCTTTGACGACAAAGGTGGCAGAGGCCTTGATGAACATGATTACTCTACCGTGCTCTATGATTGGATAGCGAGAGCTAGCTTGATTTCTCCTGGAAGATCGCCGGTTGATTGTCTTTTTCCTCCGACGGCTTCTGTACCATTTTTGTTTCCGGCGACTTCACTCAGGTGCGTTTGCTGTCGTTGCTGTGTCAGTATTCGGCCACGGCAAGGAGGTCTGGCAGTACAGTCGAACTGCAACGTGGTATGTCTGATTCCTCTTCTTTTCATACCCATTACAAATTTTTATATTATCCCATCTCTCTTTGTTGGAAAACGCTGAAGTCATATTCAAAAAGTAGTCAAAATATTTGACTTAAAGGATAAATACCTCAGGCGCATATGATGACTGTTTACTTTGTCAGTAATTTTTAATTTATATGGTAGGACCTATTTGATTGAATAAGAGGTCATTATATACATTGGATGCATCAATTTATTTGTAGAACCTACATGTTTATATTATTTACAGAACATTGGATGCCTGGTATCTGGAGAAATGCAAAAGTGTGTGGGCCCTATACTGAATTATTATAGATTAGATGCATTATTTAATTAGTATTTGTGTAATGGGTCCATTTATATATGATAATGGCATATGCATTACCCCATTCTGTAATTCACACAATTTATATTCCCTGGAGTTCCTGGTACGCAGTTCTTCATCATTCATACTATTTAACTAAAATGATGATTGCTCAGTGAACAATCATAGCACTAAAAATGAATGATTAAAGAAAATTATATTATATTCAATCTTCTTTAATAAATGCATATTTCACAATTAGTGTAGGTCCCATATTTCATTATTATTATTATTTTCATGTGTTTTCTCCATTATATGCGTGGAGGAAGGTAGAACCGTGACTCATGTTTTACACTAATATATATGGATATTAGTGTGTATGGCTGACAAGATGGGAGGCATATTGATTGAATTGAGATGTGCATCTAAGTGAATAGAAAAAGTATGGCTAACTATTGAAAGTGCATGTACAAGTTTTAAACTTGACAGATTGATTTGAAAAATAATATATATTATTTTCATCTAAATGATCCTTGGCCTACTATTTTATTTTCTATGACTAAATACAAAATTTTAAATGATGTGATATCTTTATCATCATTGTATCTTCTTTATAAAATTGTAGTCCCAATTTTCTATTCCGTAGACTTATATGAACAAGTGTGAAGTGTTTGATGTTATTCTCTCAATAAGGAGTCACTGAAAGCATACATATTTGTATTATACAAATTATTAAAGTGTCATGTAGTCTTGAGTCATGCATATGTATGCACTGAAAACTTGGCATCCAGCTATATAGAAGAAATTTGAAAAAGACTACAATTTGGCCTGAAGCCATGATAAGACAAATAATTGGCATGAAGATATGAGAAACAAATTGATCTGAAGTGCTTGGAGACAATTTGGCTCGAAGCCATGAGACAAATTTGGCTTGAAGCCATGAGACAAATTGGAGTAAAGCCGAGATCCATGATTTTTATATACCATTTGGTACTAAAAGACCCCCTTGTTCTTTAGTACAAATTAAATGGATTGTATAACCACCAGAAGATGGTTGTTCTTCTAAAAGTTTGTTATAAATAGCTATATCCAATATGCTCCTGCAGTAGCAATATTGTGAAATAGGTGTATTTTGAATTAATTTCTTGACCTCGTGTAGCCAAACAAAACAACGAGTTTTTGTTAAGAATCATGAATATTATCCAAACTGGCTCGACTCCATTCCTAGAAGTGAATGAAGTATCACATGAATTTATATGGACATATGTGTCAACGTGTTGATTGGGTAATCATTTGGTTCAAATTCCCACCTGAAGTGGAGAAAATTATTGATAAGAACCACAAAAAGTGTGACATTTGTGGCCTTGAAGGTTTGTGTTTCAAATATTATATGATACAATAAGATTTTAGTAGCATTGGAAAAGTCTTGTCTAGAAGACAATAACTGCGCGAGAGATTGGGGATTGATTAGCTTATTTTGCCCAACTTTATAAGAGAGGCTAATGTTCAGACTATATATGTGGCAGTATGACTGAAGGCTCCGGAAGAGCTAATATTGTTACCCGAAGTAACAAATATTTTACTTTATAAAAGAAACTTATTGAGTTTTAAAGATATCTGTAAAAATGAGTATCATACTATTGTAAACCAGAAGTTTACAAATAGTAATGCAAATTAGATGTTTGTTGTAAACTATAAGTTTACAGATAATCAAGGGATTATAATTGTAAACCAGAAGTTTACAAATATAGCAAATCAATTTTTGCTAATGCAACCAATGAGATATTAAAGAGGCAAAGAGATGCAGTGCAATTTTGAAGCCAAGGCTCAAAAGAGATGAATAAACCCAGAAGGTAATATAAGGCTTACTTTTCGTTGTTTTTGTTATTATGATCACATATCATAAATTTGTGGCCATGAAAATTTTACTGTGTGATTCTAAGTTATTTTGATTATGAATATATTTTGCATATATAAGTAAATTGAAGTAAAAAAGATAATTTAGTGATGCAATATTATATGTTTGGTCCTGAAGAATCAACATAGCTTTTCCTTTCGAGGTTTAAAAAGTTTGAATGTGATTTTGAAATACAAATATAAAGAAAGTATGTTTTTATAACTCACACTTGAGGGGGAGATTGTTAGAATACAAGTCTGAGCTAATAAATACTTCTCACACAAAGTTTAATAGATCTCCCAAAATGGATGTCAGATTATGATATGAATTAAAATGTTTATTATTGATAAAGATATCTCTTACGTAAACCAGGAGTTTATCGAATATGTTTATTATTGGTAGAGATATATGTTAAAGAGACCGGAAGTTTACTAATACAAATAAATTTGTTGTTGGCATGACTTGTTTAATCATCCGAGTCGGAGTCATATATATAATGAAAATAAGATTATGTATTGACATCCATTGAAGAACCAGAAGATTCTTCATAAATAACCAACAAATTATTTATACGTTGTTTGTTCTCATAACTAATAATGGATCTCAGTATTTCTAGAAATAAATATGGGCCCATTGAAATGGCATGTAAACCATGCAAATTTTGAAAGATGCATCTATACGATGGTTACATGTAAGATTATTAGCTTACAACCAGAAGTTTGTAAGAATGCGACCTGAAGTTTGCTGTAATGTTTGAATAAATCAAGCGCGCTATTTCCAGATTATATGATCCATAAATCATGTATTCAATACTTATGAGAACAAAGATTTCTATGTTGGTATATTTGATTATTGTAGCATTTATATAAGCCAACAAAATTCTCCCCGTAAAATTGGTTTTTGGTCGGAACCAGGACAATTCCATCCGGAAAGTTTTGAATGTGCAATGCTTATAAATCCACTACAATGCACATATATGGATATAGAAAGAAAGTTGGGATAAATCTTTGAAGGACCTCCTTCTTCTTGTCTCTCTCTAAATGAAACGAGAATGATGTTTCTAATGATAAGATGGATTTAGGAAACTTACACCGCATGATTAGTCAATTGTGATTTGACGTTGTCTTCCCAACATGAGGGGGAGAAAATAAGCAGTTGGGTAACAAGATTAGCTGGAATGAATTATCATTGGCTCATTTTGATCCTCAATAATGTGAACCAGAAGTTCAAAAGATAATTCATTTGCAGAATTTAGCTAATCAAATGCCGGAAGCATTTACTGACCCAAAGAAAGTGACAAAGTCACATGTCCCAGCTGCTAATGCTCCTATCAGAAATGATGCCCCTGAAGGACAACCTATTATAAATCAATTGAAAGCACGCCTGAAGCGTGGTAGGTCCCTCGGTTCCAAAGATAAATGCTCAAAAGAGAAAAGGAGCTAAGAATATAGATGATCAAGTTGAGGATAATTAAGAAAAGTTAGTAGCTCCAGAAGAGCCATCTCCTGAAGAGTTATTATCTCCAGTAGAGATATCTCCAGAAGAGAATGTTGTAGTCCCAGAAGAGACCCAGGTACCTGTAATATGTGAACATAATGAGATCTCAACAGAATCCGATGGAACCGAAATAAAGTCAACGTTGACGACATCTTTGCTTATAATATAGCATATGATGTGATGAATGATGATGAGGATCATGAGCCAAAATCCATTAGCGAGTGCCAACAGTGAAAGAATTGGCCCCTATGGAAAGATGCCATTAATATAGAATTAAAATCACTGGCAAGAAATAAACAGTATTTGGACTTGTAGTCCACACACCTGAAGATGTAAAGCCAGTTAGTATTTGGACCTGTAGTCCACACACCTGAAGTTGTAAAGCCAGTTAGATACAAATGGACATTTTTATGAAAATGAAATGAAAAGGGTGGAATCACATGATATAAGTCATGTTATGTAGCCCAAGGCTTTGTACAAAGACCTGGCATTGATTTTAAAGAGATATATTCACCAGTAGTGGATGCAATTACTTTTCATTATTTGATTAGCCTAGTAGTAAGTGTAGGGCTTGATCTATGTCTAATGGATACTGTAACTACCTATTTGTAAGGTTCAATTGATAGTGATATTTATATGATAGTCCCTGAAGGACTGAAGGTGCCAAAAGCACATGTCCCTGAAGCAATTAATGTGCTAGGAGCACAAGTCCCTGGAAGGACTCAAAATGTTTGAGGCATCTAATTCAAGTTCTCAAGAACAATACTCAATTAAGTTAAATAAGTTCCCTTGGCCTGAAGCTATTAGGGCGCACGTGGTATAATTTTTCAAAGAATAATCTTATGAAAAGAAGGGTATAAAAAATAACCCTATATGCCCATACATTTTTATGAAAAGACATAGAAATGAATTTGTTACAATTCTCATTTATGTTGATGATATCAACATCATTGGAACTCCTGAAGAGCTTCAAAAGACAATTTATTGTTGATAAACTACTTGGTCCAAGTACCATATTATAGTGCTTTTTGAGTACTAATATATCATGCTTATTTGCAAGATATAATTCTTCGCCCCCACAAAGATGTTGGAAGCAAATGCTGGCTCCAGAAGAAGCAATATGAATGCTGTTATCAGGGGGAGTAAAACCGATGTCATCAAGAGGGGGAGTCAATACACGCTGTACTCTTTTTCCCTTATCTAGGTTTTGTCCCACCTGGGTTTTCCTAGAAAGGTTTTTAATGAGCGGCAAAGATTGAAAAGTGTATCAATAAATGATGTCTTTCTTTTCTTTAGCTAGGTTTTTATCCCTTTGGGTTTTTCCTAGATTAAAGTTTTTAATGAAGACATTCATAATGGACATCCGGGGAGTGTTATAAATATACAAAATTATGGATGTCCATTATAGTTGACACCACTAACCTACAATTGGGAATTGAAAAAGCAAATGGATTGCCGCACCAATAGCCCACAATGGAGAAAGCAAAACGCATGGAGGAGTCATCTCTTGATCATACACGTGTTTGCAGCTGGGTGTATCTAGGTGTCTATTTATATTGTAAAGAAATAAGCTATGTGCTTTTCTTTGGCTATAAATAGCCATAAACCCACCACACGATGAAAGAGAAGAGAAGTGAATAATAGTTGATCAGTTTTTCTCTTGATTCATTTGCTTCTTATATCATATATTTTCTTAAGTTTTATAATAGAAATAAATTTGTGGTTATGGCAAAAAATAATAAGTTTGTGGTTAATTTGAATTTGTGATCTCTTCTTTAATTTTGGGGTTGGGTGCCATGAACAATAAATAACAAGGAAATTGAGCCCTTGTCTTATGACCTTATCTCTTCCGTCAGCATTTTTTGTCTTTAGCTTTCTGCTTATTGAAGGAGCCGCAACCAACTGGGCCATCTTTTCTTTCAATAAAAAGCAATTATTTTCTAAAGTATATGGCGTTCAATCATTAAAAAGGTAAAAAGAAACATGATTGAAAAACTCTAAATATAAATGAATATCATAATTAAAGCCTTTGAATGACGTACGCGAGAGTCTTTTTAGATGGAAGAACTTGAAACCACCATACAAAACAGCCTGTAGTAAAAGACGCTGTGGATGATTGGAAGAAGTACAAGATATTAAAAGTTAAAAGAGCGTATACTTTATAAAAAGACTCTCACAAGGATTGAGGCTTCTTTAAACTGATTCCATGAATCAATCTTACCACACAAACCTCCTAGGAAGCTTAACACTGAACAACAACAACAACAAAAATATTGGAGGCAAATAAGACTGATTTAATTAAGGTCAATTGAGATGCTTGAGATAGTAATCTGGCTTGCCAAGAATAATTTTTCTTTGTAGTGGAGTCCAAAACCTGTTGATGGATCAGATATTTAATTATATCTAACAGTACCCAAATATTTGTCCAATTTATGAGCTACCAAATTTTTGCCAAGGTGTACGACAATAATCATGTCTTTAAGATAGAGTTAATTGAGTTTATGGTTTTTATTGATGTGTGTTTTTTTTGCCAAATTTTATTGGTCTGTATAAAATATGTAGGAAGTAACTTATAAATAAGATTAAAAGAATATATATATATATATATATATATATATCAAACATCTTAGTGTGTGCAGGCCTTCTACTCAAGCCCTACTCTCCATCTCTATATCCCCACTTTCCATAAGCCTATTTTATTGAAGCAACTGGTCCATTTTCCATTAATGACCTCACACTATTACAAAAAGAATTTGGTGATTGAAATATCCAGTAATATATCAGAGATTTCCTTTGATCATTATCATTTATCTCTTGCATTTATTGATAGAATTTCAAACTCAATTTTACCTCACTCACCGTCAAACTAGAATACAATGGAAGCTTGTAGCTGTAACTTGTAAATCAAATGGATAAAGGAAGACCAAGTCAATAATTGCGGCAAATGAAAGGAAAGAAGCATCAGGAACCAAGTCGAAAAGTCCAATGTAATGACTATGCAGGAATGAGGTTACGAAGGAAAAATGTTGACGAGTTATTAGATGATGAGAAGTCAAATATAACGGCTGAAAAATGTGGAAGCAACGGGAAGCTATGGAAGACAATGACGGAAGCTAAGGCGGCATAACAAATAATAAAATAATATATGTTAGTCAGTTTAGTTAGTCTACATGTTTGTGTTTTACAACGTAATCAGATGTATCCAAGAGAAAGAAAATAGAATGAAAAAAAAGAGATAGAAAGATAGAGAGGAATAGTGCCGTAGCACTAAAAAAATAATAATAAGAGAGTTATTTTGTGAGAAAATATAAGAAAGTTTGTGTGTGAGAAATACAGTTGTGTATATTTTATTTCTCTTATAATAAAAATACTGTTCTTCATCGGTTGATACACTACTATAAAAAACCTAAAAAAGTTCTAAATAAGACCCAATTAACGTCCCTTTTTAGAGGGACGTCGGGACAGGGACGTAAAAAATTTTGACTTTTGGCGTCCTACTAAAAATTCAGGACACCTTAGGTAAGGCATCCTAAATCAAATTCAAGACGCCTTATATGATTTATATATATATATATACACACACGTGCTACATATAAGAACCCAAAGTACTTTCTTTCTTTTAAGTTTCGATAGCCAACTCATTACAAGTCCACAAAAAAAACAAAAACCATACAAGTTAATAAGAGATAAAAGTTATGCAGTTATGCCTAATACAAAAATACTTGTCAGCTCTATCAAACCCAAATCTGGCTCCAAAATAGAAGGCCATAGAAAGTAACCATGTATCACGTGGATTGCGACTAAAGATAACCAGTCTTTTTCTTGCATGCCATCCACGACAAAATTAATTCCCGAACGTGCTCGGGAAGCTCGGAGGAACTTCTTCAAACAGGTGTGTTCACTTCCCACTGCTCACTAGGAAGTCCATACAAGCCAAATTCTCCTTCTCTGAAAGAATACCGTCATCATAACCAAAAAGAACAGAAAAGGTGCAGATAAAGGAGGTATGAGCAAGGCTGACCTACTTCTGATTATAAAATACAGTGCATGACTAATCTATCAATGCAAGCAATACAGTAAGAAACGAAGGGCTATAAAAATACATTATTCACTAACCTGATGCACTTAAAAAGGAGAGTATTTAAACTGGAGAGAATGCAAAACAGATTCAAATAATATCATGAATCAAAAGATTAAATGTCTTAAATTCTGAAAGAAAGCATTAGAGAGTATTGCACCAACTAGCAACTTAAAAAATTTACCAATTGGAGATGCAAAAACATTTGCACACTGAAAGTGACTTTACCACCACAAACAATATCATCCACATCAACTTTGCAAAGAATTTTGTAGAAAAGGAATATATGAATGGAGAATTAAGGACATTCCTACTAACCATGGTCACATTGGTGGTAAAAATCTTCAACCTCAAAGATAACCAACAAAGAAATAATCAGCAAGAAAGTTTTTGCAAGTCATATAAAAGAAAAGATTAAATGACAAAATCAATAAATTATATTTAAAACAAATATAGACAAGATAACACTGTTTGGTCCACCCACACTCAGCACAGAACAAAAGAAGACCAATGTTTGTCACCTATAATTCTTCCACAGCATTGCTCAGGGCCATTGAAACATTTAAACTCAGAACTCGTATAACTTATTGCCCTTTTCCTTATCCTTATCCTATTTCATCCAATAACCATCAAAATGAAAATGCATACCCAAGTACCGAAAATATTTTTAGGGAAAAAGTTGGAAGGGAAAGAAATCAAAATTTCGAATCAAGTCCTTTTAAAACGAATTAAGCCGTAATTCAAAACTCCCCACAAAAAAATTTTGAAACTTCCTTACAAAGAAGGACCCAATTTTCTAATCAACCAATAATTGCAATCAACACCCGGTTAAATAGTACCTATCTCAAATTTGGCCTTTCACCGGTTATAACCAATCTGCACCTAAACCTATCAAACAAAAGGGAACGTATCGCTTTGCTATTCCGTCAGCTATCTCATAACAATGTTATGGATACAATTAAAAAGATAAGCTTATCTTGAAGAACTAGAAGGTAAAAGTAAAACACGAAATAGGTCCTCTAGCGATATCTTAGATAATAGATAAAAGCTGAGGTTATTAAAAGTTTAAACAACTACCATTGTTATCGAAAAAACCTTGGTCGGTGGGAGAATTTCTGCCTCTCGTCACTCATCATTAAGATTGATAATAAACAAGTAAAGGTACAAAAAAATCTAATCAACAAGAAAGACTGAATTCAACAATCACTCATGAGTAAAATGAATAATACTCTAATGCACCCACTCCAATTAACCCATTAGGAAATCAAAACTAATGGAAATAAATGAATAAATATATAAACCCTACTAGTTGGCAAAGAATGTGAGTAGATTTGAGCCTAAACATCTCAAAATTGGAAAACAAAATACAAATAGTAAGAGATTGAAGAGGGAGAATGGAAAACGAAACTTACAATGGCGTGGTTGAGAAAGGCAATTGTAACCCAGATCTATAGATCTGCAACCCATAGACGCCGTCTCCATCATCGTAACTTCTTATGGCGGCGAGAGGCGGAGGAAACTTCTTATGGATCGAGAGTGAGAGTGAATGGCTAAAGGCAGATTGAGCAAGAGCAAGAGCGAGATCTAAGAGTTGAAGGGGTTAAAGATCTGAGACCATAGTCGTTGGATCCGAATGTATTCTTGCCTCGTGCGTTTCGCCGTCGGAGAGGGAGGCTGTGGCTGGATTGAAGACGAAGCATGCGTCCGAGCTAGGGTGAGAGAATGACTTTGAAATTAATTTGAAAGGTGACGGATGATGAAGGTAGATGGATATTTCGAACGAGGGGAAAAAAATCATGACTTTGGCGTCCTAAAAACAATCTTTTTTTTCAATTTTGACGTCCGAAGCTTAATTTAGGATGCCTAAATTTCACAAAAATACTTTAAGCGCCAAAATTTCTTGCCTCGCACCAAAAAAAATTCTTAAATGCGTGAAATAATTAATTGTTGGCGTCCTACATTTAAATTTAGGACGCTAAAAAATTTCCTACCCCCAAAATGCACCAAATATTTTATTTTTGGCGTCCTACATTCAAATTTAAGACGCCAAAAAATTTCCGGCTCCAAAAAATTATCAAAATGTGCCAAATACTTCATTTTAGGCATCCTAAACATGTTTCCAGGATGCCAAAATTAATTTTTGACATCCTAAAATTATTTTTAGCATGTCTAAGTCTCAAAGTTTAGGCATATAATTATGAGAATGTCATTGCCTACACTTTTTACTTCCTTTTTTAAAATAAGGACGTCTTTTAAAGAAGTAATATTCATTTTTGTAGTAGTGATACCTCCAATTTTCAACAAGTGGTATCGAGAGAAGAGTCGATCAAAGATGGCGGAGATGGTGCAACCACAAATTCCAAAATTGTCCAAAGGCAATTATGGAAACTAGAGCATTAAAATGAAGGTGTTCTTGGGTTCTCAAGATATTTGGGACCTTGTTGAGGATGGATACATGGAGCCCGCTAATGCAAAATAAACAGCTTTATCATATGCTCAAAGAAAGACACTTCAAGATTCATGAAAAAAGGACAAGAAAGCTCTATTCTTGATTTTTCAAGGTGTTGATGAATCAACCTTTAAGAAAATATTAGATGCAAAATCTTCCAAACATACATGGGAGATTTTACAAAAAACTTTGAAGGAGTAGACAAAGCAAAAAAGGTATGATTGCAATCACTTAGAGCTGAATTTTAGAATTTCAAAATGTAGAATGGGGAGCCGAGTTATAGATTATGTCTCAAGAGTGGAAAAGGTAGCTAAAGAGATGAAAAGAAATGGAGAGACTATAGATGGTGTCAGAATAATGGAGAAGATTCTACTGTCATTAACAATGAAGTTTGATTATATTGTCACTGCCATTGAAGAAGCCAAAGACTTGTTAGTTATGTGTGTTGATGAGCTTGTATGTTCTCTTCAAGCTCATGAGCAAAGAATGAATCTAAATAAAGGCTCTAGTAATTTGAAGCAAGCTTTGCAAAGCAAATTATCTTTAAACGAAAACCAAGCCAAAAACAGTTATGGACATGGCAAAGGAAATCGTGGTGGATATAATACCCGAGGTGGTTTCAATGTTTGAGGTGGTCGTGGTGGATGCAGTGGATATGGCCGATCAAATGGAAGATTTGAAACTTATACAACAGAATATGAACGTGGTCAAGGATCATATAATCGAGGTTATGGTCAAAGTTGAGGTCGAGGATTCTAACTAGAGGAGGAGGCAAATCTCAACAAAGAAGTGATAAATCCCAATTACAATGTTATAATTGTAATATATTTGGTCATCTCAGTTATGAGTGCAGAGATGCTCCTAAAGAGAGAAGTCTTTATACAACAAATTAAAAGAAGGAAAAATTGATGAACCGGCCATTTTGTTCACTTACAAAGGTGAAGAAGATAGTGAAAAGATGTATGGTATCTTGATACTAGAGCAAGAAATCACATGTGTGGCAGAAAGGAGTTATTTACAAAGTTGAATGAAGAAGTTACATTCGACAATCTTTCTAAAATCCCAGTTAAAGGCAAAGGTGAGATGTTGATATTTGCAAAGAATGGAGATAGAAGATACATTACAGATGTCTATTATATACCATCTTTGAAAAGCAATCTCCTCAGTCTTGGTCAACTATTGGAGAAGGGGACATACATTTAAGAGATAGCTCTCTCATCGTGAGAAATCAAAAAGGAGAGTTGATAGCAAAAGTTGATATGATAAGAAATCGTCTATTCAAGTTGAATATACATATAGATGGAATCAAATTCATGACGTCTATTATTGAAGATAGTTCGTGGTTGTGGCATCTTAGATTTGGTTATCTCGTATTCACTGGCTTGAAGTTGTTATCAAAAGCGAAGATGGTGTTTGGATTGCCAACAATAAATTATCTTGATTAACTATGTGAAAGATGTGTGCGAGGAAAGAAACATAGACAAAGCTTTGAAGTTGGTATGTCATGGAGAGCAAAAAGACCATTATAGCTGGTTCACTCAGATATAGCTGGTCCATTTGATATTCCATCACTTGGAGGAAACATGTATTATATCACATTCATTGATGATTTCAGTAGAAAAACTTGGGTATATTTTCTCAAAGAAAAGTCCAAAGCCCTTGATAAATTCAAGGAGTTTAAAGCAATGATAGAAAAGCAAAGTGGTCAATATTTAAAAGTGCCTAGAACATATAGGGGAGGAGAATATATTTCCAAATTATTTGAAGCATTTTGCTGGGTGTTGGTCGATTTCCTTGATGACAAGTGAACCAGTCGAATAAGTAATAAAGTGTAAGTAGAGTATCGTCCCACAGAGACTGAGATACCAAAGAGTGACGCGCAATTGCTATGATAGTTGTGCAAGAAAGCAAATATAGTGGGTTGAGGGGTTTTTATGGTTATGCTACTAGCAGAGATAAACAGAATGAATTAAATCGTGAGAAGATATCAGTAAGAAGTCAGGCTGGACTCAGAATCACCCTTAAGTGCATCAATCCCCCAGTTGCTCTACCCAATGCTATAGCATCTATACTGCACAGCTTCCGCAATGCTACATCATAGCTACTAACTACAAAGCTATTTGGTTAACCCACCACGATAGTCTATCGAAGCTTTCGCATTCGATACATATAACGCTAACTATACTCCTTCCATATTCCTATGGCAACTTTCTAGTCGATCTCGCGTATGCTCGTGGTGTTATGGTTATGAGAGGTAGACCCATTCTTGAAGCCTACAATAATAGGTCAAGTCGTGCACGAGCTGCCTAGCAAATATCAAGTTTTCTGAGGTCTAACCTCAACTCCTTGCCCGAAGCCGAGGCCACAAATCTAACCCTTAACTTCCGTTAATCGACTAGTAATTAAAGCACCGATAAGCAAACCAAATTTATTAAATTAAGAACTTGCAACCGGGTTCATTCAACAACTTAAGGACTCATCCTCGTCGACCATATGAAAATCAGTCCATGACTCGACGAGGGAAACACAAAGCATTAACACTAACAGAATGACCCATGATTGAAAAACTAAATTAAAAAAGGAAAACAGAGAAAGCTTTGACGGAATTCCAACGGCGTGGATGCAGCCCTGTCACGTCACCACTCCACGTCTTCTTCGTTCCGTCATCCGCAGGGAGGATGATCTTTGGGTTGTCTGGAAATCTCGTGCTCTTGTGAAATCTCTCTTCTCTTGAGTCCGCCGAAAGTAGAATCTCGTTCTAGGGCTCTCTGACTCCGTTAGGGTTGGCTTCGCTGTTTCCTTTTATAATCAAGTTTTTCTTGCGGCGTAAGTTACTGAATTTGGGCCTTTCCTAATCCATCGAGATCTATTGTATCTCTTGATCCAAGTAGATTGTTTCTGCTGATCCTACGGGATTCTTCAAATCTTTTAGTTCCAATCCTCCGCATTTTCTATTCCATTATGTCATCAACCTATCTGTCAGCATCGCCCTTTTCTTTTATTCCTAAAATCATCTGGGTAAAAAGGTCAGAAAACATGCCGCATAGCATTGCGTCCTCTACTTTGCTATAGCCTTCGTGATGCCTTGTATTGCACTTCGAATTGCTGTCAGAATGCTATAGCATCGTATCAGCTCTGCTATACGTTCTTCTTTAAAACCCATGTAAATTTTTCCGTTCTTAGCACATGCAAATGATTTCTATTCTTGATCCTATATCATGAATGTATGCCTTTTTGCTTAGATTATCTCATAGTTAAGCTTGTATTTAACATTCAATTCAGTCATAAAGTATAGGGAAAACATGGTACGATTTGTGCTCATCACTCGGGAACATGGAATAATTCATCAACCGACATTTTGCTTACACGCCACAACAAAATGGAATTACAAAAAGGAAGAATCGCACAATTCTTGATATGGCAAGAAGCATGATTAAATGATTAAAGGAAAGCATATGCCAAGAACATTTTGGGCCGAAACTATTCAATTTGTTGCCTATCTATTAAATCGATGTCCAATAAAAAGTGTCAAATTCAAAACACTAAATGAAGCATCGAGTGGTAGGATGCCAGAGGTGAGCCATCTAAGAACCTTTGGTTGCGTAGGATACGCTCATGTTCCAGATCAAAAGAGAAAGAAATTAGATGACAGAGGAGAAAAATGCATTTTCATTGGCTACGAGCATTGGAGTAAAGCCTACAGATTGTATAATCCTCTAACCAAAAATGTAATCATCTCAAGAGACGTAGAGTTTAATGAAGCAGATTACTAGAAATGGAGTGATGAAGAAAAAAGAGTAGAAGGCTTATTCTTTAAGGATGACATTGATTCAAAAGATCAAACAGTTGAAATAGACAATGATTAAACTCCTCCACCAAGTCCTAATCCAACAACTCTTGCATCTACACCATCAATATCAAGAAGCAAGTAGCATTAGCAAAGCAGTTCGGGGAAAGCAACAAGTAAAATGAGAAGCTTAAGTGATATCTATGATGCCATAAATCCAATACAAAGTACATTTGATTATTCATTATTTTCTTTGGTAGTTGATTGTGATCGAGTAACATATGAAGAAGCATCAAAAGATGAAACTTGGAAGAAAACTTTGAATGATGAAATTGCCACTATTAAAAGAAATGCCACGTGGGAGCTCACAACTATTCCTAAGGAGCATAAGCCCATTGGAGTAAAGTGGGTGTACAAGACAAAGACCAACAAAGAAGAAAAGTGAAAAAGCACAAGGCGAGATTAGTGGCTAAAGGCTACAAGCAGAAATATGGAATTGATTATGAAGAGGTTTTTGCACCAGTTGCAAGGATTGACACTATCAGACTTCTTACAGCAATTTCAGCACAAAATAAATGGAAGATATACTAGATGGATCTAAAGTCAGTTTTCCTTAATGGCTACTTAGAAGAAAAAGTTTATATTGAACAACTACCAGGATATGTAATAAAAGGAGAAGAGGACAATGTTTACCGGTTGAAGAAAGCACTATATGGATTGAAGCAAGCTCCAAGAGCATGGAACACGAGAATAGATAAATACCTTCAAAATAATAGATTTGTGAAGAGTCCGTATGAGCATGCTTTATACACAAAAGGAATAAAGATAGAGATATAAAGATCGTATGTCTGTATGTGGATGACATGATCTTCATAGGAAATAATTCAGGTATGTTTGTTGAGTTTAAATAAGCTAGGTCAAGACAGTTTAAAATGACAGATATTGGAGAAATGTCTTATTTTCTTGGAGTTGAAGTGAAACAAACAAAGGAAGGAACAATTATGTCACAAAAGAAATATGCACAAGAGATATTGAGTAGGTTTAGAATGAAAGATTGCAAGTCTATTTCAACACCAATAGAAGCAAGAATGAAGTTGAAAGCTAATTCATATTAAAAACCAGTAAACCCAACACTATTCAAGAGCCCAGTCAAAAGTTTGAGGTACTTAACTTTCACTAAACAAGATATTATGTATGCAGTTGGTTTAATTAGCATATATATGGAGCAGCCAAAGCAAGATCATTTTTGTGCAGTAAAGAGAATTTTAAGATACATCAAAGGAACTATCAATCATGGTCTGTTCTATACATATTCCCAAGATTCACAGTTAATTGGCTATAGATAGTGATTACGGTGGAGATTTAGATGATTAGAAAAGCACATCGAGATATGCATTTCATATTGGCTCAGTAATTTTTTCATTGTCGTCAAAGAAACAACAGACAGTTGCTCTTTCATCATGTGAAGCTGAATACATAACCGTTGCAGCGTGTACATGTCAAACAATATGGCTAAAGAATATTTCGAATGAGTTACATTATGAGCAAGAAAAATCAATTCCCATATATATGGACAACAATTCAGCAATATCACTAGCAAAGAATCCAATCTCTCACAATCGAAGCAAACATATTGACACCAAATATCATTTTATTCGGGAGCAAGTCAAAACTAAAGTTGTTGGACTTAATCTATTGTAGAACTAAAGAACAACTAATAGATATCTTCACAAAGCCATTGAAGACCGATACATTCAACAAGTTCAGATATATGATTGGTATGAGAAATTGAGTTTGAGGGGGAGTGATAGAATTTCAACCTCAATTTTACCTCATCCACTGTCAAACTAGAATACTATGGAAGCTTGTAGCTGTAACTTGTAAATCAAAAGGATAAAGGAAGACCAAGTCAACAATTGCGGCTCATAAAAGAAAAGAAGTATCAAGAACCAAGTCGAAAAGTCCAATATAATGACTATGTAGGAATGAGGTTATGAAGGGAAAATGTTGATGAGTTATTAAATGAGGACAAGTCAAATATAGCGGCTGAAAAATGTCGAAGCAATAGGAAGCTATGGAAGACAATGGCGGAACCTAAGGTGGCATAACAAATAATACAATAATCTATGTTAGTCGGTTTAGTTAGTCTATATATATATATGTGTGTGTGTGTGTGTGTTTTACAATGTAATTAGATAATCAGATGATCCAAGAGAAAGAAAATAGAATGAAAAAAGAGAGATAGGAAGATAAAGGGAAATAGTGCCGTAGCACTTTAAAAAAGAGAGAGAGAGTTTTTTTGTGAGAAAATATAAGAGAGTTTGTGTGTGAGAAATACAGTTGTGTATTTTTTATTTTCCTTATAATAAAAGTACTGTTCTTCATCGGTCTATACCTCTAATTTCCAACATTTATTTGTTATCATCCATCACATTTAGTTTTTTTTTCTTGTGGTTCTCGCGGTTAATGTGATACCCTAATTTTCATAATTTTTATAAACATTGTATTTTGGCAAATAATTAACAAAATAAAAAGGTGAATATGTGTCTCAAAGGTTTATAATCTATTGATTATATTCTTATCATTTTGGAATTAATTAACCAATGGTTAATTATGAGACTACATTTAAGGGCTATTTTTTTTTGTGTAATACAAGCAAGCCGTAGCTTGAGAAGGTAAGATAGGAACTAGACTACGGAAATCTAGCCCTAAATACAACACACTAGGTACAGAACTAAGACCGGCAGGCCAATTGGTCCTTCAACACCATATCAAGGCACCCGTAGGGATAGTTCGTGATTACATCGCATCGGGTAGGAGCATCATGGCCTTTCTTGGCCAAATAGTCAGCACATGCAATGTTGTCTCTTGGGGTATAGTAAAGCTTCACATTCCAATCCCGGAAAAGAAGATCTCTGATCTCGCCGATGATGTCTCTCAGTGGGTGATCAGCATAACAGCATTCTCTCATGAGAATATTGACCGCATCAAGAGAATCCGAATAGAGCAGAATTTGCTGGAGACCCAATTATTGTTGAGCCATTCTCAGACCTAACATGATGGCGTATAGTTCCGCCTCGATAACCGTATGAAGACCAACGGACATGTAAAACCCCATCAACCAGTGTCCTCAAGAATCCCTGCTGCTTGAAATTGTTGTCGAACCGATCCATCAACATCGATGTGGACCACATTTCCAAGAAGGGGGTCCAAGACTTTTCCTCATTCTTGTCAAGTTGGAAAATTTGGTGAGATAAATTATGATTGGCAGTAATTTTCAACAAAAGATAATTACACAAGTGAAGCATCTCCCTGCTATATATGCTTTCGCCTTGGAATAAGGATTTGCATCTAGATGTCCAGAGGATCTAACCCCCCAAGCTAAAGATTCTCGACCAAGGGAAATTCTGAAACTTTCCCTTTCTTGGCTTGTGCTTGGTGTTCCAATTAAGCCAACACTGCAAGTTACCTGCAAAAACTAGGAAAAGTAGTTAGGCTTTAAATTTTCTTTCCACAAATTTCTTGCTCTTTCGGAGTCCCTGATTATATGAAGCACACTCTCCTCACTATTACAATAGAATGGACAAAGGTTGTCATTTGTAAGACCAATTCTACACTACAAAAAAACGTAACGTTTGTCGCGGTGATCTTGTAGCGGTCAAGAACAACCGCTACAAATGAACAAATTAGTAGCGGTTTAAACCCAAACCGCCACAAATTAGTAGCGGAAGAATTGCCGCCAAAATGCTGACCATTTTGCTTCGCTTTTTGTCACGGTTCACAAAACCCAATTGCTACAAATATGGCGCCGGCCTTGGCGCGTTATGGCGCGAAGTCCGTCGCGGTTGTTTTGTAGCGGTTATGTCAAAATAACCGCTACCAAATCACGAAACGACACACCTTTGTCACGGTTAGAAGAAAGCGACACGTTGACCGCGTCAAAAATTCAAATTTGGTAGCGGTTCTCACAATAACCGCTACAAAATTTATTCTATAAATAGCCAATTCCATCCGTACAACAATTATAATGTTTAAAAATATTCTAAATCTAGCTTTGTCGCTGAAAGAGCATTCTTGGCTTTGTTCTCAAAAACATAAGACGGGCATATATCTGCAAAGCACCGATCTCGGGAGATGAGTCTTTGGAGATATTTGTCTGTCTTCTCATCGTTCAAGCGAGAAGGTTCCTTGGTGACAATCAGATTCAGATATTCATTGACACGAAGACTTCTACTCCTCTAAATATGTCTAACACGCCATCGAATATTGGGTTCAATACTAGCCACCTTTGTCTCGGCAAATATCTACGATCAAAATGAGTCGGTGAGTTTTTCTGGGAGATCGGTGGCTATCCGAATCCGAATATTCACGGGCATGTTGGACAATTTTCAATAGACTTGTCATTTCTAATTTTATAACGAAATTAAAGAAAATAATTGAGAATGCTTTGATTATAATAAAGAAAAAATCCAAACTAATTAGTTTGATTTTTGATAAATCAAACTAATTAGTTTGGAAATTTTTTAAAAAAAATATATTAAGATCGTAGCGGTTTTGGTAATAAGATTCTTGAAGTTAACTTTTGTAGCGGTTTGTATAACCGCTACAAATATTCACATAGAACGAGGAACATTTGTCGCGGCGGACGTAGCGGTCTTTGCATAACCGCTACAAAAATCACGCGGTTATTAATTTGGTAACGGTTTTACGTAACCGCTACAAATTGTCACCCGAACGAGGCACATTTGTCGCGGCTTTAGTGGCGGTCTTAGATAAAACCGCTACACAAATCACGCGGTTATTAATTTTGTAACGGTTATTTGGCTATAACCGCGACTAATTGTAGCGGTTATTATACCTTCTCACCTTTGAAATTCACGCGCGTCTTGTTCCCTCTCTTTTTTCACTTCTCTCTTTTCGCTTTTACCTTTCAACATCATGGTTTCTCCCGATAAAGGAAAAGGAAAGGCGGTTGAACCACCGAAAAAGTTTATCGGGGTGGTAGTAGTAGTGCGGGGGCCGTAGGAGAGGTCGTGGGACTCTAAATATCACCATTCAGCCTCCTAGAGTAAATATCCCGCCCCCTCGGCCCGGATAACCCTCTTGACCCCCTCGGGTTGGGAATGAGTTTGATGAGCTCTTTGTAAATCGGCCAATCCCAAGCCCGGCGACCCTACATGAGACCGTAGGTGGAGGTCGGCGTAACTCTATCGATTGAGGACATCCTCAATGAGGAAAATCCGGACATCGACATTGAGTTTCCCTTAAATGAAGCGAGCGGTTTCTCGATGAGGAGAACGAGCGGGAGCAAGGGAACCCCGACCGTCGTCTTCTCGTTCCACCGGATTTGCGGTGGATGTCGAAGGTAAGTATAAGTAATTTATTGGAAACAAATAAAATTTAAATTTAAATACAATATAACAATTTTGTTATAATTATGCAGATCCACATGGGAACGTCGGCGGAGGGTATTTGGATCTTCATACGCGAGTCGAGTCGGGAGGGGACAACTATCGCGTGATAGTCCCCTGGAACACGGACACGGACCGGCCGTCGGGACCGGTGGCCACTGTTAAACCGATACATCACGGTTAGGTGGGAATTGGGCATGGTTCCCAATCTATTTCCACATTTGGAAAAAGGTCCGAAGGAAAACAAGGATAGGGCGTTCGAGGACATTGTGCGGGTAAGTTATGTTGTGTAATTAAATTTTACATGTTAATAGTTTTAAGGTGTATAAATTGTGGCTCATTTCGTTATATATTTCTTAAATAATTATTAATTAATTACTAATTACTAATTATTTTATAATGTAGAAAAAGTTTAAGCTGAGCCAACGCGAAGAGGTATGTCAAGATGAAGATGGGAGAAGCGTGGAAAAGCGGAGGGGTCGTACATACGACCCGTGAGAATGGAAAGATGGGACTATGCCAACGCGAAGAGGTATGTGCAACAAGCGATGGCAAAGCGTCCCGGACGGCGTGGAGCCAAATGAATGGGCAGCTTTTGTCCAATATAGGAGGAGTCCAGCGGGACAGGTACGTTTTTTAATTAATATAGTTTAGTTTTGAATGTAGTTGAAAATTTGTTCTAATTAATTTTGTTTGAATGTAGTTTAAAAATTTAAATATAGAGTAAAATATAGATTTGGTTTAATTAGAGTAAAATACATTGACTACACTTCTATTGTACCTAAATTGCACAAACAACTCATTTATTTTGCGAGGCTCTATCGCGAGAGGAACACCAGATCCAGGGCAGCTCAAAGGGTCAATCACACGTCGGGATCCAAGGCGTTCTTTGTGACCTACGGTGAGATGGTATATTAAAAGCTAAATTCATCGTATGTTAAATGATTATTGTTTCGTTTTAGAAATAACAAAGTTTATATTCTTTTAGCAAGAGAAGGCTCGGGAGGAGAACCGTCGGGACGGACTATGGGGAGTTGTGGACACGCACACATAGACAACCGTGATGGGGCCGATCTCTGCGAAGCGAGAGGAGATAATAGTAAGTTAAAAAAAAATATTAATTTAACTTAATTTAATTTAATTGTTTGATTAATGTTTTATGAAATATGTGCGCGGACCCGGATTGAGCGAGCCCGGCCAAGAGATACGAGCGTCGCGGCCCGGAGTCACGGGGTTCTATTGATCCTACGGCCACTTTGAAAGCTGGTGTGGGCCCGTCGAGCATCTGGCCGTGTTAGGGGCTTTGGGCTAGCGCCGGGCCTAGCATGGTGTACGGCAAGGCCTCCTCCTCTGGCGCCGGGACCTCCGGCTCGAGCGGCAACAACGAGGCGGTTGATGCGATGATTGCCGAGAAAGTTGCGCGCGAGGTTGAAGCGGGTTGCCACGCGATTCTGCGAGGAATGAGGCCAAGACTAGGCGCATGCGGGAGAGCCTCAACGGTTGGTTCGCTACTCGAAGCAAAGGCGCGTCAATTGCCGGGGCCTTGACAGAGTTGCTGCCTGACAGACAGTTTCCGTCTCCCGAGCCTCCCCCTCCGTTCATCTTCGAGGATTCCCCTTCGGCTCCCCGCCTCCCCCCCCCCTCGGAACATCTTCTTGGTGAGGAGGAGGACGATGTTACCTACAGTCGAGCTCGCGCCGCCACGAGAGAGACCCCCCGAGACGAGGATCGATCATCGGGCTCGATAGTTAGTTCTTCTTTTGTATGCCCGGATGTTTGATGACAATTTTATTAAATGTAATTACTTGTTTTCTTTTTTTCAGTAGATTTTTACAATTTAAACATTTGTTATCTTTTTTTTCGGAATGTTATGAAAATTTAAATTTTATTAAAATATGATTTTTATTAAAAATTTACATTTTAAAAATTTTTAAATTTTAATACATTAGTAGCGGTTTTAGAGTTTCACCGCCACAAAATATATTAGTCGCGGTTTCAATGAAGAACCGCCACAAATTTGATTCTCATTTGTAGCGGTTTCATAACCGCGACAAATTTTGAATTTCAAAGAAAAAAACCGCCAAAATGTAATAACGGTCATCATTTGGTATCGAATTCGTAGCGGTTATAAAACCGCTACTAGGTAAAGCGGATTTTTTATTCAATTTGTCGCGGTTAAGGAACCGCGACAAATGTAAATTTCGTTGCGGTGGATGTCGCGGTTTTGTAACCGCTACAAATTGTCCCCTGTTGCATTTAAACATCTCCGGTTCGAGATGATAGTAATTAAACATTGTCTCCACATTTGTATGCTTTCCTAGCTTTGTTTACTACGAGATGGATAAGTCATGGATCAAGATCTTGCGCTTGGTTCTCTGTATATTTAGCGGGATTGAAAAATTTCATAGATTTCGCCTTTCTCACGCTAGCATTAATGGCAAGATCGTGTGTCCTTGTTGTAGATGCAAGTTTAAGAAGTGGCAAACACGAGAAGGTGCTATGGAACATCTGCTTATGAAGCCTTTTCCGAAGCATATACATTACGGGATGTTCATGGTGAGAAACGTGGTATGGGATATGGGGATCATCTTCCTCAAACCTCACAAGTAGGAAATCAAATAAATCAAGATGATCCGGTTAATGAAGCTGTTCGCGACGCTTTTGGTGTTCAAGGCGACAACTTCACGACGAAGTGAAGGGTCTGAACCGGTTTTCTTCAAGAATGAAGCGGCTCGGGAATTTTTCAGCCTCATGGATGAGAGCGATCGTCCCTGTATCAAGGTTGTCGAAATATTCAAAATTATCCTTTCGATCAAATTGTACCATATCAAGTGCATGTGTGGCATCAGCGATAAGGCGATGTCGATGTTGTTGGAATTACTACGAGATGCTTTCCCGACGTGGACATTCCCACAACCTTCTACGAGGCCAAGAAGATAATCAACAAATTGGGATTGAACTACGAAAAAATTGATGCACCTTGCCCCAACTTATTTGCATGCTTTATTGGGGGAGGATGCTCGGAGGAGACTTGTAAGAAGTGTCACACTTCGAGGTTCGGGGACGATTCGAAGGGAAAAAAGCGAGAAGAAGAAACCCGCAAAGATTCTCGGGTACTTTCCTTTAAAACCTCGATTACAAAGATTATTTATGTCGTCCAAGGCAGTGAGCATATGAGGTGGCATGAAGCCGACAAGAGCGAAGATGGTAAACTCGGACATCCACGTGATGGTGAAGCGTGGAAAGCGTTCGACTCGAGACTTTCTGATTTCGCGGCGGACTCTAGAAATGTTCGTCTTGCTTTGGCCACCGATGGTTTTAATCCGTTTGGTAATCTTAGCACAAGTTATAGTATATGGCCAGTTGTTTTGATACCTTACAACTTGCCCCCTTGGATGTGTATGAAACGAGCTCCTTCATTATGTCCATGATCATTCCAGGCAAAAAGGCACCAGGAAATGACATCGATGTGTATCTACAACCGCTTATCAAGGAGTTGGTGGAGTTGTGGAACGTAGGCGTCGAGACGTATGACGCGCACGAGAAGACACTCTTCAACTTGCGTGCGGCGTTGATGTGGACTATCGGTGACTTCCCGGGTGGGAACATTATCCGGGTGGAATGTGCATACCGGCCTTGCGTGTCCGGCTTGCAATTTTGACTCGACTCGGTGCGCCTTCCCCACGGTCGTAAGTGGTGCTTCATGGGTCACGGAGGTTTCTCGATGGTACGCACGGGTTTAGGTTGCAACGCAACCGTTTCAATGGGCAACGGGAAAAAAGAGGACCTCTCGCATATTATCCGGTGCGAGAGATCATAGAAGCAGATTGTGGATGTTGATTTTGAGTATGGGAAGAAAGACGATCCAGCAAAGGCGGGACAAAGACGGTCGGGGCTTCGGTTCCGGGACCCGGCAATGGCGGAAGATAAGCGTCTTCTTCACTCTTCCGTATTGGAAAGATAATTTGCTCCGACATAGTGCGGATGTCATGCACATTGAAAAGAATGTGTGCGACAATGTGTTGTACACGATTATGAATGAACCAGGCAAGTCAAAAGATCATCTTCAAGCGAGGAAAGATTTATGGGAGATGGGGGTTCGTGCGAGACGCGTGGCCGGATGAGCATGACAGATTTCAACCGGCAAAATTCACCACGACAAAACCGAATAAGGAAATCTTCCTCGCCACTTTGAAGAAAATAAAAGTTCTGACGGGTATTCAAGCAACATTTCACGATGTGTGGACGTGCGAGGCTCGGAAGGTTCTTGGGCTGAAGAGTCATGACTCACATGTGCTTATGCGCGGTTACTTCCATTTGGCCATAAAAAATACTTGCCTCTCGATGTGTCGATCGTTTTGGTCGAGCTTTGTACTTTCTTTCGGAAGTTGTGTTCCAAGGTGTTGATCGTGGAGGAGCTCGACCGGTTGCTTGACAAATCATTCTTCTTCTGTGCCATTTGGAGATGATCTTTCCTCCTTCATTTTTCACGGTCATGGTTCACTGACGGTACACCTTGTTCACGAAACAAAGCTTTACGGCCGGTTCACTACCGATGGATGTATCCTATTGAGAGGTACTCTTTTAAAATTAATTACTTCAGCATTATATTACTTCCTAGTCGCATGTTTAACCATTGATGTATCGACATTTTCCTCATTACTTTATAGGTTCCTTGGGAAAGCGAAATCTTACGTGAGGAATAAGGCGTGGCTGAAGGTTCAATAGCGAGAAGGTTATATTGGGGATGAGGTCTTATATTTTTGTTCAGTACCTTGATGACATTGAGACGTCATTCAACCGGCCGCCTCGTGTGGACGATTGTCGAGCCGAGACCAGAGCCCGGCGGCTTGAGTTGTTATTCCCTCGTGTTGGTAAACCGGTTGGCGGATGTGAGAACTTCAAACTCACGGTACTTGAGAAGTTTCAAGCACATAGACATGTCTTGATCAATTGCACTCAAGTTGAACCGTACCTTCGGTAAGGATTGCACACGAGATATATTTGTTATCCTATATGTTTCGACATTTTATAGGCACATTTATTGCTCGTCATCGCATGTTTAAATTGTAGGGAATTCGGGAGTCATGTGAAGCGTCGGTTGAGGATCCGTTCACGAGACATCCTCCGAAATTGATAGAAAGGTCCACGAGAGAATTCCGGGGTTGGTTTAGGAGGAGAATAATGAATGACCACAACCCCACTCGGCGAGAATTGAGCTCTCGCACTCGGCCCGCTTGACCACGCCCAAAGATTTACGGCATACAATGTGAATGGCTTCAAGTTTTGCACGGTTTCACGAGATCGGGGATTGCTCACCCAAAACTCGGGTGTATATGGCACGTTTGGGACGAGGAGTTATGCGACGATAGTGACGGGAACATGCGGTTCGGTGACGTCCGTATTATGGAAAAGCGCTTGATGTGGTCGGGATAACTTACCAAGGCATTTTTCTGTGCTGTTCAAGTGTTTGTGGGCGAATACGACAATGTCCGGGGACTCACGCCCTGATGACTTAGGCATCACATCGGTGAATTTCTCTCGCCCTATTCACTTTGGTCGTCGGAAGATGACGAGCCGTATATTCTCGCCTCGAGGCCCATCGGGTTTATTATGTCGCCGATGAGAGGCACGGGATTGGAATATGGTGGTTCACCTAAAGCCTCGGGACCTTTATGACATGGGCGATGGTGAGAACGTCGCCTACGATTGTGAGCCGCTCCAGCCCGCCAGTTTTGAAAACTTCTTCCCAGACGGCGATGACACTTTACCTATAGTTCGGTACGTTTTTAAATAGACGCAATATGAAATATAAAAATTTTGATTTCACAAAAGTTTTATATATGTCTTATTCTAAATTCAACTCAAACATAACTTTTTATACAAACTTTTTTTGTAGGGATGTTGTATGATTGAGACGAAAAATTATCTCTTCTCTTCCTTTTATTTTATTTTTTAAAAAAATGTAAAAAAATTATTTTGTAGCGGTTCATGACCGCTACAAGAATAAAAATAACCGCTACCAAAATTTGATTTGTAGCGGTTAATAACCGCTACTACTTAGATAAAACCGCTACTAAGCTAACCGCTACAAAAACCGACACAACAACCGCTACAAAATGTTATATTTGAGATCAAAATAAATACCTCGCCACCAACCGCTATAATTATATGTTTTAATGTCTGTCTTCTCTTATATTTTCACGTTTTCTCTCTTATATTTTCACGTTTTCGAACGGCAAAGTGTTTGGATGGGGTAAGTGTCTCTAAACTTCATCAAATCTAGCCATTCTCGAAATATTTGTTTTTTCTTCTACACGATGATATTATTTTATCTTATTTTACGAGGTATATTTTGTCAATTCTCAACTTTCTTTCTACTTTCACCTACTTATTCTTTGATCAACTTTCCCACATTTTTGTTTTTTAAAATTCATTTTATTTAACTAACTCATAAATTGTTGATTCTCATTCTTTTTACACATTTAAAGACATCTTATACAGTTTTCTATCAAATGTTAATATCCATTTATAATTAGTAAAAATATAAATGTTTATTAATTCAACATTTTATAATCACAAAAAAAATTTTGTAAATTTTTTTTTTAAATTTCATCTTTTTGTCGCGGTTATGACACCGCTACAAAAACGAAAATAACGAGGGACATCTGAAATTTAAAAATTAGGGCGGGAATTTGGTCACGGTGATATCACCGCGACAAAAAATTGTTTTGACACCTTTGTCACGGTTTTAAAAACCGCTACAAATAAAAAAAGCGGCAAAAATTTTTTTAAAGAATAATGGCTTGAAAATGGTCACGGTTGTATAACCGCGACAAAAAATTATTTAAACAAATTTGTCACGGTTTAATGACCGCGACAAATGTGATGGCCGAATGTTTTGTAGCGGTTTTTTGACCGCGACCTTAATAGCGACAAATTTAATGGCGGGAAAAATTTGTAGCGGTTTTTTTAATTAGTTGCGGGAATAGTGGCGGTTTAAAGCGGTTTTTTTTGTACAAATTTTCTTGTTTCGGTCGTTTTTGTGGCGGTTTTTAGTAACCGCGACAAATGTCATTTGTCACGTTTAAAACCGCTACTAATGTGTATTTTTAACCGCTACAAATGACCGGTTTTTTTGTAGTGCTAGCTTTGAGCAAGTTAGTGACAAGTCTTTCATGAGCAACCTTCCACATGAAATATTTTACTTTTTCTGGAAGTTTCCATTTCCATATCGGGGACCAAAAGTGGCGGAGAGATATTGATAAGCCGATTTAACGAGAGAAGCCTCCATCCTTTGCAGCTCTCCAAGTGAAGCAGTCAGGGGAGTTGTTACTAAGTGGGTGCATTCTAGAGATAGTACTAATGACGTCAAAGGGAAGGATTCCTTGCCACCTACTCGTGTCCCACTGTCCGTTCATCAATATGTGATCTCTCACAGATTCGTCTTCATTTATTAAAGATGGATTGTGGACAAAGGTTAGAAGGGGGCGCTCCAGGGGAAGCCAAAGATCACACTAGAACTTGGTGTCCGCCCCTTTATTAATCTTCCTCCCAACTCCACCTATGAACTTGTCCCATACCTCAACAATGGCACATAGATAGCTAATTTATAACCAAAAGAGATAAGAAAAGGTTATGAAGAGACTTAACTAAATTAGAACAAATTAGCAAATTCTAATTGGCAATTAAGCTTGCACTAAATAAAGATCAATAGCATATGTCTTCAACTTGATAAAAGACAATGGAAATAAGTAAAGATTACAGTGCGTAAAGCTTAATTAATAAAGCACTAATGACCATGATTAACTAACAAACCAATAGGGCATGGACATATGGCATTAAGGAATACCTAAGCCTCGATTATGTTATCAAAATGACATCATAAGGATGACATCATAAAGTCCCAAAAGTCCTTTAGCATAGGTGGAGGGGGAGGATTAAGTCTTGTAAAGTGAATTAGATCCAATGGTTGAGATTAAAGAAAAGGCACATGGTGGGTCCACATTGGGGTTGAGATTTCCCTATAAATAGAGGGCTTCCCTCTTCATTTTCTTCACACCAACACTCAATTCAAATTGATTGAGATAGAGAGCAAGGCAAAGATAGGAGCAAGGAGAAGAAGGAGTAAGAACTTCAAGAGGTAAGTATGTTGCACCCCTATCGGTCTCGCCCTTTCGAGTGGCGGGTTAGAGGGATTCCTTCACTTAGTTACCTTCCCTTTGTTATTAGGTCCATTTAATTTAACTGGTTTGGACGAACTACTGTACTGGTAAAAGTAAGATAAACAGAAAATAAAAGTCCCCAAGGGTTAAGGGTACAGTTATCCAAAATAAACACCATAAATATATACAGTCATCCCAAAAATAAATATAAAAATTTAATAGGGCATCCCCTATTCTTCATTTTCATAGTAATGTTGTACCTCTCCAAAAAGGTCTTTCTATATCAGGCACACTCCCTTGTAGCTACAGAAGTTTCCAGAGTAATCATCAATACTCATGCACTAAATGTGTAATGCGTATGCATGTGACCATGTATGTATGTAAACACAAAAAAGTATGCCAAATACACCCATATGCACACAGTAACACTCACAATAACACGTCTTCGCACCGTTGGGCTGCCTTACCAAGACAGACCCTAGAATTACCCGAATCACAAGCCTGTTTCCGTTGAGTCGCCACATAGGCAGACCTCGGCAGGTACCCTCAGTGCTAGGGACACAATCACTAACATGCTCTGTATGCATATTTGGCACAACACATGCAAAAATACATATGGCAAGCAACACATACAACAAAACACATAAAAGTGTCTAAGTAAAGTGGTTACTACCTGTGGAGTATGCTCAGTCTTAATATTTTAATATGCCTGATTGATTTTCCAATTATGCCCTTATACTAAAAAAACACCAAAATGCCTTATTTTTAGTATTTCCAAAAATACCCTTGCATTATTTTGTCTAAACCGAGCTCACTGATTTTTCAGAAATTCGGTGGATCGGCCCAACTTCTAGGATTTTTAATAAATTCCAAAAAAATAATTTTTGTACAAAATCAGTTCCATCTGAACCATTAAGATGTCTAATTTTCAGTAAAAATATTTCCAGAGTCCACTCTCTGGTCCAGATTCACTCAGTTGCTCCCTGGTTCAACTTTAGCAATTTTTACCTCTTAATAGAAAAATCTAAATAACACAACATAATACATAATGGTGAACCTTAAGATGTCTACTTTCTCCCTATAAAACATCAGATTAAACCAAGTTCATTTACTATTTTTAAAGCTCAGTTGAAGATTCGCTGCCAGAATTTCCAAAATTGCCAAACAAGCTTGTCTTTAGTATTTTCCGACCGGCGACTTGAAGCGTGAAGAAATCAGCTCAATGAGTGAGTGGAGATAGGAAATGAAACCACTTCTTAATATGCTTTAGGTTCATTATCGACTAGGGTTATACACAGTATCCAAAAATCAATTATTTTGAAATAATTGTGGTTTCCATCAAGTTATGATCTACTCTTTATTTTTTGAAGCTGGTAATGTGTGCAATAAATAACAAGGAAATTAAAAGTCTAAAACGACGACAAATATGAAAGAAAACGATAAGAAATGCTAGTTTGCCCTAAAAAACATGACATGTAGTATAATAAAATTGATCAGATCTGAATGGTGGGGAAGAAGACGATTATTAAGGCGCCTCTCCCATGTGCAATTACGACTTCATGGAAGCAACACTTAGCTATGGACTTCGTCAAGTCTTCCGTTTTTATATATTTAATTCATAGAATATATATATATATATATATATATATATATATATATATATATATATATATATATATATATCCTATGATGTTAACTTGGTGCTATCGTACAAAGTCCAATAGTAAAACATGTGAAACCAATATAGTCTCCCAGTCTTTAAAATAAAATATATTTACTTAATGTGATTAGATTAAAAAAGTTAATTAAGTTAGTTAATATGACACACACACGTGTGTGTATATATATATATATATTTTTTTTTTTCTAAAATGCCTAGTCATTTTTCTTGATTCTATCATTCAATCTCCTCTTTTATTATTGTTGAGGGATGATCATCAATATATATAGATAAATTAGAAAAACATTAACAAATTTAAAAATTAAGTCTCATATTTAGGACTTATATCAACTCATAAAATATGTCTTATATTAAAGGCGGAGGGAGTATTTAATATCTTTTATTTATAATTTTGTATTTTATAATTACACAGTTTTTTGTCTCCCTTAGTTTGTTTGAAATGGATGGCTACAATCACGTGGCTCTAACGAATTGCATGCATTGGCATCAAGCATTTAGAAATTTTAAATTATATCCATCATCAAATAGTTTAAGCACAACGTGCACATTCTTAACTACTCCTCATGGCGTAATTAATTAATTTGGATATCTTAAGAAAATTAAATAAATTATTTAATAATAAAAAATGATATAATCTCTTTAAAATACTCATTTATAACATTAAATTATATATCATGATATAAATTAGGTAAATTAAGTTTGGAAAAAGGATAAATATTAGAGATAAAATGGATTTATATCATATATTTATAACAGGATCATAGGAGTATTTTTTTTTTTTTTGGTTACCAATACCTTCTTAACTGTTAAATCATTCACTTTTTGTTCTTAAACACCTTCTTACACTAGATTTAAATATGATCATCATCACAGAAATATGTGAGGTGCCTTTAGTTTCATCAGCCGTCCTGACACATATAGTGTGCCCCAGTATTCTAATTATTTTTTCTAGGGGCCTTTCGACTATTGATGGAGTATCCATGTTAAGTTGAAAATTCTCAAGAAAGTTTCATGTTTTTTCTTTCAAGAAAATTTTATATTTTAAAAAGAACATGCATATGGGCTATGGCTATGATTTCAATTCGGTACAAAAACCAACTTTTATTACTATTTGTATTGTCCAACACTGATTTTTTGTTCTATATAAGAATCTTTAATTTTATTTAAATAAAAAATAGAAGAATTCATGTGTTATTTTACCATATTATTCTTCTAGACAATGCGCATGTGCTACTACTATATATTCTAAATCCTTAATTATAAATATGTATTGCGAATTTTGTCCTCAATTCAAAGCCTCAAGACTCCCCGTATTGTTTTTTCTCCCACTCTTTGTTTGAGTCTGTCAATAATTTTTTTTTTCGCAGACCAAAAAAAAAAAAATATTCATATTATTTTCTATATAAAAAATAGAAATGCTACATATATAGGTGTAATGTTGTCATATTATTCTTCTTGACAATGCATGGGCTACTAGTCTACTACTATATATTAGTGTTATTTATTTATTGTTCACCCTTATCTTGAGTTGGGAGTCTCCTAGATATTTTGTTTTATTAATTGGTCGCCTTTGAATTCCCCCCCCCCCCCCCCCACCTTTTCATCTTATTTTAAGTTTACAACTGACACGAGTTTTCCTATGACACGGCTTGATTTAGTAAGGTAGGGATATAAAAGCGATAAATTCACAAAGTTAACTTGCGAGTTTAACAACAATGCTTACAACGTCTTTTATAACCAATTCATTATTATTATTTAAATAAATTCATTAAATCAATTATTTTATCTGCTAACTTTCTAAAAATCGAGTGAACATAATAATTCATAAAATATGAACAAGTGAACTAAAACTATCCGTTGTTGTCCCTTAGAAAATAAAACAAAATGTCTTGGGGACTTCCAATTCAAGACAAGGATGGCCAATAAAGAAATGACACATTGGGAACCACATCTTTCCCTCTTCAAGGCAATATATTCATCGTCTCCCTTTTAAAAATTTAATGTATGGGAAAAACACTTCTCATGTTGTAGTTGAAGTATTTTCTCATGTTACACACACATAAAATGGTGGGACTCACTGTTCGCCTCGCAAGTGTACGAGTTTCGCAAGTAATAAAGTGATAAATAAAGTATCGTTCCCACGAGGATTTGTTTAACAAATTGTTCAAGCAAGAGGCTTAGTGAATTTCATCAAGTTGAGCTAGAACAAAGTTTTGATTTGGAAAGAGAATTTTTAAAGACCTTTTCTAAGACTAAAAATTGATAAAGGCAAATGACTTTTGACTTCAAGAATAATGGAGTCTAGGATTCTTCTTCCCCTTTTGCATTTCATAAAACTTGGTCAAATACCTCTCTAGTAGCATTTCAATACATACATGTGTTAGTCTAAGGTTCACAAATACTTGACCCGCTCTCTCAAGTCAAAATCAAGTTTCTCTTCTCATTAAAATGCACAATCTCTTGCTACAATTAATGAGAATCAATCTTTAAGCAACAACCCTAATGTGACAATGTAAGGTTAGTAAATATATCTCTATTTTACCAACAAACCATCCATTTATCAAGTAAACTTCAAGACAAGCATGATTTCAATCAAGTTCTACACCTAGATTAGCTCTCTCGAGTCAAAACCTATGTGAATAAATCATCTAAATGGAGGCCAATCACTTAGAAGCATTAAGCCAAGGTTGAAATCAACACATGTGTATATTTATCTACCAAAAGAGAGGAATATTCAAGTTTAATTTTAATCCATACAAAGGGTAAGAAGAACCCTAGAATGAAAGGTTTAGCTACTCATATTCAAATACAAAGAGATTCTAAGTAAAGGAACCGAATACATGAAGAAACTAGGAAGAAAAGAGAAGAAAGAGGAAGAACCAAGGTGAAAACCCCAAAATCTCTCTTAGGTTGAGCACCCAAGCCTCAAGATTGTCCAAATCTCTCTCCCAAGCTCTTCCCTTGTGTGCCCACTTGTTTCCTTAGGTCAAGAGTGTCTTTTTCGGGCCTTCCCTTCGGGTTAAATAGGGTTTTTCTGTTTCGAAATGTAAAACGCCCGCTGACCTGTACTTTCTGCATTTTTTAGACTTTCCGCGGAAAGTTGTCACTTCCGCGGCCGGTTGGGACTTTCCGCGGAAAGTGACACGAAGAGCACTTTCCACGGCCGGTTGGGACTTTCCATGGCCGGTCGTACAGCTCTTCTAGCTTTGCACCGCTTCACCTCCTTTATTTCTTTCCTTGTTTCTTGATTCTTATAGAGCTTCAAAACTTGTCTCCCTCTTCCTACAAAAAGAGGAAACAATTATCAATCCTCAATTGAACCATAAACTCTATAATAGCAAGAATTTCTTTGATTTTGCCTTATACTTTGATATGCACATTTTCCTCTATAACTTCATTTCTATGCACATTTTGAACCAAAAATAGGTAAAAGGAGAGAGAAAATGTCTTTGGAATATTGTCAATTTCTAAGAGTTAACACACCCCCAAACTTAAATATTTGCTTGTCCTCAAGCAAAAACATGTATCTTCACTAAATTTCTTCAAAAGTATTTGTCATTGATGCATGAATAAATTTATCCTCATCTCCGCTCAAAAAGTTATATAAAACAGAAATCAACTAAATATGCACAAATGGACACTTCATAGATTTAAAACATGCTTTTCAAGAATTTCCAAATGTGAGTGTGTGATGGAGTTGACATGTACTCCTTTTGCACCTGCTAAAGTTAAAAGCAACAATTCAAGTCATATAACTATATTCAAACAATCAATTCCATCATTCTCTAATTTCTTCTTCTTTTCTTCTAATTCACTTCACTTGACTTAAAAATCAAAGGGACTTTTCGGCTTGTAATGGGACCGGGGTTAAGGTTCTTGAAAGAAAAGGTAAAAGATAATCAACAAATACCTCAAGATAGATGATAACCACTTAAGGGGTTTCTTCCTTTTCTCATTAAACACACTCCCCAAACTTGAACCAAATTGATCTTTTCCATATCAAGCCTTCTTGGACTTTCTTTCTTTCTTTCTTCCTTTTTTTTTTTTTTTTTTTATACACCATTTTTGTTTTGTTTTTTTTTTTTTTTTGGCTTGATTTCTATACATTGTGAACCCTTTTACTTTCTATATTCTTTTCTAATCATTTGACACTCTACTCATCACTATATTCCACAACCCCAATAAATTATCATCTATCTCAAAGCAAAGGAGTCATGGTTTTTCACATTGGCTAAGGTAGGTAGATGTTAGGTCTTTCAAAAAGAATCTATAATTGGTTTTTCATTAAGTCTCAAAATAAGGGTTCAAGAGGGAATATAATCAATTAGGTAGGCTTGAAAGGCTCAATCGCATTTTATGAAGTGCCCTAATCCTTTCTTTAAATCTTATGAAATAAATCAAAAGCTTTGAAGAAGTCCAAAGATTATTTTGAAATCAACAGTTTGAAACAAAGGCATATAACCTAATTTGCCACAAAGCCCTTCAACAAAAACATCCGAATAAAGTTCACTCCAATAGTGCTTTCTTAATTTGAAAATTCTTGAATGGCATGATTTATCACTACAATCTATCCATCAATACACATTAAACAAAATTTCCTATCAAACATAGAAGATTGAGGAGTAATTTCTATCATTGGATCATTCAAGCAACTTTGACAAATACCTAGAATTTCAGTTCATTTTTAAAATTCTTCACAAACAAAAATTTAAGTATGAGAAATTTCAAACATTCCAACAATTTTCTTTCAAAAACTGTTCAAAATTTTCCTTTGTGCACTCATCAAAGTTTCAAAAATTTTCAAAATTGCGACAAACTTTCACCCCCAAACTTAAAATGGACAATGTCCTCATTGTCAACTAAAAGAATGGGAAAGTAATGAAGTAGCACTGTATTCTGATTCAGCTTATATCCACAAGCATTTACAAACTACAATTGGGCCCTCGTAGACCGGCCACAACATTTTCAAAATTGCTTCCATTACTAGCTATCAATGACTAGGATACTAACACACACAAATGGGCAATTCATTGAAAGAGAAAATTATCTAAACCACTCAAACTAGCCATCAGTAGCTAGGAAAGTCAGATTCACAGGCTAACAAGAGTGTCAAATAGTAGAAGGATGGAAGTGAAGCGTTGCCATGAAGAGATTAGGGCTTGATGGAGATGGAGGGAAATTACATTTAGGATTAGGGTTTTGAAATTGAGAATGAATGTGGTCCCGATGGTGGGCCGATTCATTGGGTAAAATGGGAATTAAATTAAACAACAAAGGGTGAAGTAGGAAGAGAAGGGAAAAAAAAATTAGAAAGAATTTTTTTTAAAAAAAAAAATTGTTTTTTTTTTAAAAATTAATTTTTTTTTTAATATATATATATTTTTTTTTTTTTTTTGAAAACGAAAATATTAAACTTTTTTTAAACTTTTTTTATTATTATTATTACATAGAGCACTTTCCACGGCCAGTGGAAACTTTCCGCGGAAAGTGAACATAGAGAGCACTTTCCACAGCCAGTCGGAACTTTCCGCGGAAAGTGACACAGAGAGCACTTTCCACGGCCGGTTGGGAGTTTCCGCGGAAAGTGACACGAAAGCACTTTCCACGGCCCGGTCGGGACTTTCCGCGGAAAGTGACACGAGAGAGCACTTTCCACGGCCGGTCGAGACTTTCCACGGAAAGTGACACGAGCACTTTCCAGCGCCGGTCGGGACTTTCCGCGGAAAGTGACACGAGAGCACTTTCCACGGCCGGTTGGGACTTTCCGCGGAAAGTCTTTGCATCCAAAAACAAAACCAAACAGCAGAATTTGCAAAACACAAGAAACATTCCCAAATACCACAAGAACCACCCAATAAGATTTATACCGATTATTATCATCCCAATGACTCAAAATCAAGCACTTGGAACTATCCAAAACCATAAGGCACACATGAGTGGCAAGTTTTTGCTGTAAAAAACAAAACAAAACCAGCACAATTGCAAAACATAAGGAACATTCTCAAATGCCACAAGAATCACCCAATAAACTTTATACCACTCATTATCAACCAAATTACTCAGGATTAAGCACTTTAAACCATCCAAGACCATAAGGCACACATACACACATATTCATAAGGAATACCACAACACATCAAATTTTGAGCACTCAAGTCATAGTCACAAGTGGATTTTACATAGAGAATCAACTCAAAATCAACTAGTCAGCACAATTTCACGCTAGAATCATATATATATGAGCTTAGAGTCAAATGAACTTCCCTCAAAAGCATTTCCTTTATAGCTCATGCATTCTTCCTCCTTCATAAATACTCCTCCTAGTCAAACGGTCAATGCTAAGTTGGGTACCTTTTCTTCCTACAAAACAAAAAGATCAAACATAAACCTACTAAAAAGACACACACACAAATTGAAAAAGATTTAGTTTAGAACTTGGGTTGCCTCCCAAGAAGCGCTTAGTTTATAGTCTTTAGCTTGACTCTTCATGGTGATCACTCCTCATTAACTAAGGAGATAGTGGACACAAGCCTATCCACATCTCCACCCCAATAATGCTTCAATTGTTGACTATTAGCCTTGAATCTTTCACCTTTCTCATTTTCCAGCTCCACATCACCAAATTTAGATACTTGAACCACCGTGAATGGACCGGACCAACGAAATTTTAACTTTCCCGGAAATAGCCTCAACTTAGCATTATAAAGGAGGACCCTTTGACCGGGTTCAAAACTCTTGGGTATGATATTTCTGTCATGATCCTGCTTAGTCTTCTCCTTGTGAATCCTGGCATTCTCATAGGCATTTAGGCAAAATTCATCTAACTCATTGAGTTGAAGTCGCCTCTTCTTCCTCACAGCTTTGGGATCAAAATTTAACTTTTTGATAGCCCAATAAGCTCCATGCTCCAATTCCATCGGTAATTGGCGTGCCTTCCTAAACTAAGCATACTTGAGATGAGAAGGTAATGGCTTCAACTCTAGAACCGGAGGAACTTCAGTAGAAGGCTTCAATGGAGTACTCAAAGCATCAGACACCTTAAGTGGTTCAAAAGTCCTCGGTCTAGAATGAGGAACTGGGTTAAAATGAAGGATTTCTCCAACAAGATCTCCATCAAACTTCTCAAACCTCTTCTCACCAATCAAGAATGCCTCTGAAGGGTCTTTGATCATGGAAGCATATGATTCTTGAGGAATAATTTCATCTAACATATCTACAAAAGAGCATTGAGCTGAATCATCATGAAATTTCAAGCCCTTTTGCATGTTGAATATCACTTGCTCATCATCAACCCTCAAAGTGACCTCACCCTTCTCTACATCAATAAGAGTCCTTGCAGTGGCTAAGAATGGACGTCCAAGGATTAGAGGAATTTTCCAATCAACTTCACAATCAAGCACTACAAAATCCGCGGGGAAGATAAACTTGTCAAATTTAACTAGGACATCCTCAATCATTCCTCTAGGTTTAGAAATGCTACGATCGACCAAGAGAAGAGTTACCGTAGTAGGTCTTGGCTCTCCCAAGCCCAATTGGTTGAAGCATTGACTAGAGGCATCAAGTTAATACTTGCACCCAAATCACAAAGAGCTTTACCATTAAAGTTGGTCCCAATGTTGCAAGGGATGTAGAAGCTCCCTGGATCTTTAAGCTTAGCCGGTAACTTCCTTTGAATGACCGCACTACACTCTTCGGATAATGCCACCGTCTCAAATTCATTGAATCGCCGCTTCTTAGACAGAACATCTTTAAGGAACTTAGCATATTTAGGCATGCTCTCCAAAGCTTGACAAAAGGAATATTCACATGGAGTTGTTTGAACATGTTCACAAACTTTTTGAATTGAGCATCTTCCTCCTTCTTCTTGAATCTTTGAGGAAAAGGTAGTGGTGGCATAAACGTAGGAATGGTTGGCTTTCTCTTTTTCTCATCATTCATCTTTTGCTCCACCTTCTTGTCTTTGCCAACATCTTGCAAACTTTCTTCAATTTGCTTTCTCTTCTTAGTTGCATCTTCTTCCCTCACACTTTCTTCATCAACATCAACAATCACTTGATCATCTTGCCTTGCTTGAGGAGTATTTGAGGTAGGCACATCCGGTAGCAATTTGCCACTTCTCAAGTTAATGGCATTGCATTCCTCTTTTCCAACTCGTTTTGGATTAGGAATGGTATCACTAGGAAGACTGCTTCTTGACATAACATTCAGTTGTGTTGCTAATTGCCCCATTTGCACTTCAAGATTTTTAATAGCTGTTTCATGGAGGAAAAAGTAGCCTTAGAAGATTCTACTTGACAAGATTCGAGCAAGCATCTTGTCCGTTTTAGATTCCTCTTCCTTAATAGGAACCCGCCTTGATTGCATTTGAAAACTAGGTGGAATAGGCTTAGTGCCGGAAATTTGTAGATCCATGTGCTTGATTCAAACTATTACCTTGACTCCAAGAAAAATTGGGATGAGTTCTCCAAGCACTATTGTAGGTCTGTGAATAAGGGTTGCCTTGAGGATGTTGAAACTTGCCCATGTAGTTGACAGATTCAGTGGTCATGTAAAGAGGACAATAGTCAGACATATGGACATCATGGCATTGATCACATACAATTGGTGTGGCATGAATAGAATGCACACCTTGAGAAGTGCTCTTTTGCATTTGAGACTCTAACACATCAAAGCGCTTATTCAAAGCGGATAAGAGAGTTGCAATTTGTGAGGAAGAGTCTTCTTTTGCATTAGGCATGGTTTGGTTAGTCCTCCTATCATTGCCTTGAGTATTGTTTGCAGACAACTGATCTAACAATCGAATCACCTCATTCACAGGAACATTCCGGTATCCTCCATTGGTCATAGAATCAACCATTGCTTTAGATTGAGGATTAAGTCGAGTACAAAAAATTTGGACTACAACCCATTTGTCCACCCCATGATTAGGGCATTGCTTCATTAACATCTTGTATCTCTCCCAAGCGGTGTAAAGATGCTCATCCGGATATTGTCTAAAGCTTAGAAATTCATCCCTAGCTTCCACATTTGTCATCGAAAAGAATCGAGCTCTAAACTTAGCTTCAAGATCGGCCCAAGAATGGATAGATCCTTCGGGAGATTGTTGAACAGGTCTCTAGCCTTTCCTTGTAGAGAAAGAGGAAATAACCGTAGCTTCAAAACATCTTGGGGAATTCCATTTTGCTTGAAAGAATCACACACTTCCAAGAAGTACATCAAGTGCTTGTTGGCATCTTCATTGTAAAGACCATGGAACATCCCATACATTTGAAGCATTGTTATCATAACCGGCTTGATCTCAAAGATACGTGCTTGCATGTCCGCATCCGAATGCAAGATTGAGGGCCTTGCATATTCCGACTAGCAAAGTCATTGTGATGTAGCTCTATCATATTCATCGTCCGCCATGGTTTCGATGCGATTCAACCTCTTCCTCAATGAGAGTCTCTTCTTCAATGAGCAGCTCTTCTTCAATGAGAGGCACTTCGTCAATGAGAGGCACTTCGTCAAGTACCACTACCAATCCGTCCGGATGCAAGTTTTGCATATACAAAGATGGTACCTACAAGAGAAACAAGCAAGAGCGAGTATCAAACTAAAACAAAAGATCAATAAAGGAAAGAGAGAAAGAAAAATAGTAAACCTAACTAAAAGCTCAAGCGAAATTTACTAACACAAGCCAAAGGTTGACCAAAGGATTTGTTTGCACAAATCCCCGGCAACGGCGCCAAAAACTTGTTCACCCCTACTAATACTTCCTCCACAATAATTAAATTAACAACACGCTTCTATTCTATCAAGTGAGAGATTCTACTTTTTATTTAAATAAAATAATTTTAATATAATTTAATTAACTTTCTTAATATCTTCAAAAATTGTATTTTATTTTATATTTAGGAAGGAGTAACATATTAGAGACATTATTTCATGAATTTTGTGAAATAAGAGGCACTTTACTTTTTTACAACAATATTTCCGATGGACCAGTTCAGATATTGATGTCATAGTTTCTTACGCGCAAGAGTCTTACTTTGATTGCAGGGGTATTTTTGGAAAATAATTATAATTAACTAATTTAACTTCTTTCCTTAATCTCTCTAAATTCTGATAAATAGTTCCTATAGTTAGGATCGAAGAGAGTATATTATTATATTATATTGATATCCAAAACCACCTTTTTAAAATGAAAGACGGTAAAATCCCGATTTTGTTTTACCAAAACTCTTTGTACAATATGTGAATATAGTGGAATTAATCAGTGAATTTTGACTATGTGCAAATTTTTTTGAAAGTGTTAAATTTTTCCGAAATCGAAAATTCGGAAACAAAAATTGGCACAAAATGAGACATTTGTGAGTCACATCCAATTAATTTAATTAGACTATTGTTTTCAGCCAAAGGAGGTCAAATGAAATTTTATTGCACAAAGGTCAAAGAATAGTTAATATCTCCTTTTTGCTTAGTTATGTGCTACATGTCATAATGAGCTAGTATATGGTAAAATTAAATATTATATGGACATATGGAGATCGGATAAAATATGAGCTCATTAAACCTCCAAATTGTGCCTCAAATTTCGTTGAAGCCCAAGGAGAGAAGGAAGGAAAAATCAAAATGGGTCTAACCACATAGTTGAATTTGAACCCAGTGGCATGGAAGTAAATAAGTATCTAGTTGGAGGACAATTAGTCCCCTCATTCTTTCAGCCGCGTAGGGCCCGTAAATTATCCATTAAAAACACACTTCTGCCCCTCCAAGATCGGACATCACGCACAAGAAGGAAGGGCCAAGAGGGAGTCACCGGAAATTTCAAGAAGAAGAGGAAAGAAGAGCCAAGTTCAAGAGGTAAGATCTTGTGTTTGGATATCCTTTCTAACCTCCTTCATTCTAGTCCCTAAAAGCTCTCTTTCTTTAGTATTTAGAGGTTTTGGCCGAAACTTTGGGTGAATCAAGGAAAAAGAGAAATTGCAAGAACACAAAATCAAGTAAACGTTGGTGATTCTTGAACTTCCTTGTAGTAGATCTGAACTTCTTGTTGGTTTGTGTTGATTTTTCCTTGTCTTGAAATTTTCGAAACCCGAAATGTTAGGTGCTGTCCATTTATTTAAAATGGGGAAAAATATGATTATAGGTTTAAATAACAAGCTAGAAGGGGTATTAGACTAGATTATGGTGCTAGAATTGGAAAGTCAAAATTTTGTTGTTCCTTAGTCATGAATTTCGGCCAGAAACAGGGGAACTAGGAGTATGAATTTTCCCATTTTAATTTGATGATTCCAATGGTTTTAAAATGAAAAATTGCGTGAGTAATAGTTAGGATGTGAATTTGGAAGCTTTGGAAGAAAATTGTACAAAGCCCTAAAATCTGCCAATTGTGTTCCCTAGAGAGAGACGGTTAGATTGTGTCATGTTTTTGACTGGGTGAATGGCGTCCAATTGCTATTAAATTTTTCAGAATTAAAGTATACATAATGAAATTTAATTTGAGAGGTCATATGCTTGGATCTGTATATGAAGACATGAATTTTTGAAATTGACCTATAATTTTATGATTCTGGAACTTATGGACAGTATATGATTATTGTTGATATTGGATTTTTGTGCCTGCATATGGCTGCTGGAAGTATTTGTCTTTGAAAATAGACTCAACAATTATTACATAGGCTTTGGAACCACCCCATTTAATATTTATACAATTAGTTATGATTTTTCAAAGTTGGTACATAAAATCTGGTAGAATTGGGCTCAAAGGGCGAAAATGTGAAGTGAGGCCTAAAGTGAATAATTGAATCTTCAAGGGTTAATAAGAACTCTTGGGGATTAATATAAATCAATTAACCTTATATTAGTATAGTTTGATGTCCATCCTAATGCCTTTGAATAAATGATAATCTGTTGTCCATTATTGAATTATTATAGGAACCTAATCGTGTCCAACGGAATCAAAGGATTTGGAGTCGAATTTGGAGACTTATATTTGGAGTCGAATTTGGAGACTTATTAAGTATGCAGGTAGTAACTCTAATTCTCATATACTTTGTATGACTGTGTATGATTGTTTGAACCATGTTTATGAAAGTCCCCCCCAACATTACTCAAGAGTCGTTGGCTGGAGGAACCTTCTAGTATCTTCCCGGTAACACCACTCGAGAGCCAGTTGGCTGGAAAAATCCCTTGGTATCTTCCCTATAGTATCATTTGAGAGCCATGTGGCTATAAGAACCTCTTGGTCTCTTACCAATGGAATCACTTGCAAGCCAGTTGGCTTGAAAAACCCCTTGGTCTTTTCTCAATGGCACCATATGTAAGCTAGTGGGATGGAAGAACCTCTTAGTCTCTTCTCGATGACTAGGTGTATGGCCTACTGGACCTTACCCAATTCAGTACTTAACACTGTGGTAATGGATCATTTGGTTATTGGTTGCATTCATTGCTGCATGTAATCTGTGTCATGATTTCTAAATGTTATACTGTTATAGATTGTTCTATTTGTGGTTAGCTATCATATACTGTATATACGTTGTACATAAAATTAATTGTTACCTGAGATTTATTTGAATCTTAGACATCCCTAAAGGTTCAGGACATGGACGGGGCAGTGAGCAAAGCTCCAAGGGAAAAGCAACGAACGTAGATAATTGATGGCTGTATTATAGACATTAGATAGGGTTGATTAGTAGTTGTTCTAGTCATTTCGTTTTGGGATTATAGCTTCATAACATTTAAGTATTTTTGGATTATTGTATTAAGTACCCTATGGGACACTCCTGCTTGTAACCAAGATTGGTATTTATTTATACCTGTTTTGCCCACTGTGTTATGCTGTTTTACTCTAACGAATGTCGTAATATTAAGGGATATGACAAATAAGAACAGACGTGACCACGTAGAACAACACAAGATTAAATAATAAAGTTTTTGGAATTTGTTTAATGTCAGATAGGATAAACATAGTAGGAAATAATTTCGGTATCTCATTGTTCAATAAATACTTTGGCAACTTGAGTGCGAAAAATATCATTTTAACGTTCACGTATACACGTTCGAGAAACAATTGATCCCGACAAGTTAATTAACTTAAAGTTCTTGTTTAATTTAACGATCGAAAATCATAGCCATATGCTTGTTCTTTTAAAAATATAAAATTTTCTTGGGAAAAATTCACGAAACTTTTTTGAGAATTTCCAAAAACCATGAAACTTTATTGAGAATTTCCAAACTATCATTGTGGATCTCCGAGAACTCTGTATCTGTAATACTAGCAATTTACCAGCATAAACGTGCTTAGAGCTTAGTATCAACTATTAGCACCCTATCATTGCTAATTAACAATGACCAAGCTGGATTCATTCGCTTACTGGGCAGTCCAGTTTTTGGTCCGTATGGAAGGCTTGTATGGTTTGTTGGAGCCAGAAAAAGTAGCCCCACATTGCCTTCCGTTGCACGCATTGATCTGTGAAACAGAACATGCATCCAAAATCTCAGAAACTGTAGAGAATATCTCATGGGAAGAAATGTACATATACATTGAAGGTCCTTGTGGTTATCATTTTATCTCCCCCCCACCCCCCCCCCAAAAAAAAAAAAAAAAAGAGCTTGCTTCATTTGCTCCTAGTTGTTATTGGGCTTTTAGGCAATTACTTTTTTTTTCCCCCTTAGGAACTTATAACAAAGAGAAATTCTTGTATGAATCTTGTTTACCACATTATTTGCGGTTTAACGTTCTAAAATACAACAACACAACTAATATTAATCCTAGTTGCCTACTCATGTAATTCACATTTTTATTTTTTACAAAAACATAAAACCCTCAATTAAGATTTCACAAGTAATGAAAAAGTAAATCTTGTGAAATCTTATAATTTTATTAATTTGCTAGCTAATATTTAGGAGGTGCTAAATCAGCTCATAAGTTGTTATATTTTAACTAGTTAGACTACAAATGATATGGTAAATCAGGTTAATACAAGAATTTCTCCATAACAATTCCCCCTTGAGTTTAATCACAATTTGATTGAACTCGTCTGACGTGGTATGCATTACGTCTAGCCATACATGTAATTTAGTTTTATATGACGTTTCATTAAGTAGTCAATCATGCAAGTGGATGTCGTCTAATTATTTAATCAATACACAGCTCCCAAAACAAATTTTAAAAAATTGTTGAGTCAAGTGATATTTGGAAATGCATGGTTGCTAGTTTTCGAATTATGGTGGTTGTTTTCTAGTATGGTTTTACATGCACATAGTTTATTTGATATAATGCATGTTAGACGAATTTTGGTCTATAAAGACTTGTGGAGGTAACTTTTTGAATGATGAATGAAAGTGATTAAAAGAGGAACAAGGAACCAATCTAAATTTAAGCTGAGACTTGTGGAATGGAAAAGGAATTTTAATATTAAGCTTAAGTGTAAATTTAAGAAAGGATAGGATATGTCATGGCTGATATTGCATAGTTTTTCATGACTTGAAGTGGGGTTACTTGTGGCTTTTGTGTTTATAACTTTTTATTTAAGCTTTCTTAACATAAGAGTTTGGAATAAAGGGGTTGGTTTAAATTGATGAATATTCGGGCATTATTTCCGAGTCTAGTATTTACTATCTTGAAAGAAATTATTTGTTTTTTTAAAAGATTGTGAACACTTTTATCAAAGGAATTAGACACAGAGAGCCATATTCGTTACTTGCTCTTGTGGTTGTGTGTCCATGTCTCCGTTATTCGTGAACTTCAGGTTGCGCCTCCTATTATTCGTAACCTTCCGGTTGCACCTATTATTCGTAACATTCAGGTTGTGACTATTAATAGTAGCCTTTAGGTTTGCCTGTTATTTGTAGTCTTCATTACGCCCGTTATTCATGGCCTACGAGTTGTGCATGTTAGTCATTTTGTGTCGGTTCCTCTAATGAAACGAGTTTTCATAATGAGATGTTCTTTTTATTAATACTTATTATTATTGAAAAAAAATTACTTTATTAAATTTTTATTTGGGTTGAATTTATTATTATTAATATTATTATCGATTGTTGAGAATGGTTTTGGGAAGTCCAGCGTTTAAAAAGATTTATACATGAGTTTTTTTTACAAAGTTTCATAAGTGAATTTGGTAGTATCAAACAAAAACTATATTGATGAAGTGGATTTTGCGGATCACATGTAAAAACTAGTGAATTAAAAGAGTTTATGAAGTAAGGTTACCCATGTTTCATGACAGTCGCGCATTAGTATTTTGGGGCATGACAGAGTTGCTCTACGTATTCTATGGACAGAATACTTGACTTTTGTTATTTTGAGATTTATGTACTCATATATGTTGCTGTGGAGCGGAGCTAATTTTGGGAAGCTCAACTTATAGATGGGTCGACTATGTCAAAATTTGTACAAAATGCTTTATTTTATTTATAAGGAATATATGATTATACATCATCTAGAAATGGCATGTTTATATGCAGGATTATTATACTAAATATGGTATTATAAAAAATTATTATATTTAATATGTTGAGTATTTATATTTATATTTAAGGCTTATAGAATATAAGTTTTCTTGTGTCACCTCTTAATTTTTGGGGCGTGGCAATATAATTTAGGTAACTTTGGTTATTTTATGGCACAAAGAAGAAACCTAAAAGATGGTTAGTAGAATATAAATGTTAACAATCTAGGGCCTCAAAAAAGAAAAGGATTGATTAGTGAATTTAAGATTCTTAATTCTCAAAAAGAAAAGAAAAGAAAAAAAGAGTGATCAGTAATCATCCCCTTACAGAATCGCCAGCCATAACAACGTCGTAATATATATCAATACAAACTAATTTTATAATAAAATCAATAAATTGTTTTTTAAAAAAAATTATCTGTTAGCACCTTGAATTATTTGTCTTTAACTGTAATTTTCCCAATAAATTATCCACTTGAGCCTGGATCCTTGGCATTTGTGTATTTTAGCTTGTTACGTCTTTCTAATCAGCGTGCCTTGTATAAGTGGCTGTCCATGCAAATAACGAAAAAGATATAAGATATCTGGCAAACACGAAAATGGTATATATTTTTTCTTAAAAAGAAAATTGTAATAAATATAAAATTACATCATTGTATAACTTGCAAGACATCAGATTCTGTAGTATTCTTTTTGTATCGACATCAAGGTATTGTTTTTGGTCGATCAATAAAAAATTTGTGTATGTGAACTGAACAATTTAGTTGTCAGGTTTCTTTCCTATTTAACTCAGTTTAGATGGCCAAAGCAACACATAGGACACCTATAACTCATAATAGATATAACACTTTCCCTTTTTCCCATATAAATTTGCTACTGTAAGTAAGGGTATTGTTTACAGAAGGCAAATTATTCTTTTTCTGTTCTGTCTTTAAGGGCTTTATTTTGCTATTAATTTTTACCAGTTGTGCTGTTAATTTCACCTTTCACGATGGACGGAAGTAATATTCTTGAGAAAGCATAATGTCTCAAGAATATTACTTCCTTCTAACGCGATAATTTTTTTCCCAAAAACCAAAGAAAAACAAGAGAAGTTGCAGCTTGTATGGGGATGAACTTTTGCATGATATATAATTAGCTTGTTTGAATAAGTTTCGGTGGCATAAGCAGTACATAGCGAGATTCACACAGAGATGGCTAATAATGAGATGAATCAAAAAGATAGAGCCTCTGAGACGGAGAGTGCTCAACAAATGGTGGAGCTGAAGCGACCTCTTCTCTCACAACAACAACAACAACAAAAAGTATGCATCCTTCCTTTACTGCTATTGTTAATTTGTGAAGCCTTTTCTTTCTTTCTCTGATTTACTACCTTTCTTCTTACTAGAATTTTTAAGGTTTCTTTCTTCTTCGGTCGTCAATTATTATATTTTTTAGCCTTGTTCTGTTTCACCTTTCGAAGATATACGCTTGTCACAATGCAAGTATATATGCATCCTGACATCCTGTGGTTTTCATTCTTGTTAGGTTGCTTGTGTTTAATTAATACCCCGTGTGGGCTCTCTCTTTTCTTTTTTCTTTTTTCCAAACCCTTTTCTTTGGCTTCATCTGATTTTGGTTACATACAATTGAGATAGGATAGGCTCTTTGCCCCCATTATTTTTATAATTATTATTTTATCAATAGAACTGCAAATCAATATTGAGATGTTACGTACATAGAGTCTCTGGCTTTATTTGACCGTTATTCAACCATCATTTAAGTATTCCCCGAACTTCCGTCTCAAATATTTTTACCATAAAATTAATAACCGTCAACTTATACCATGATTTTAGATCTATTCAATCGTCAAGTCTTAAGTATTTTTTTTAAAAAAAAAAACCTTATTTATACTTTGTAGTTGTGTTTTTATTTATTTCTTTTCTTTATTGCATTCTAAATCAAATTTCATAGGTTTATGATGATGTGACTGTAAACATTAAAGAGATGATCCAAGATTGCGGAGATGGTCGTTTGGTACCGGACTGTTGTATCTATAGAGTACCCATTAAGATCCGTGATCTTAAAGAAGACGCTTACACTCCTACAGTTGTTTCGATTGGCCCCCTTCATTATGGTAACAAGAGGTTGCAAGACATGGAAAGGTATAAACAAATAATGTTCAAAAGATTTACTCAAAGAGCCCATTGGTTAAGTTTGGATGATTTGGTTGGTAGGACAAAAAATTTAGAGCCAAAAGTCCGTGCTTCTTATTCAGAGACCATTAACCTTTCTGAACAAGAACTTGTGAAACTGACATTAGTGGATGCTGCCTTCATCATTGAACTCTTAATCATGTGGTATGAGCTGGATCCGGATGAGTTACAAACCGATGCTAAATTGTCACAGCCATGGTTAAGTTATTGTATGCATCAAGATTTGATTTTAATTGAGAATCAACTTCCATTCTTTGCTATTGAAGAATTGTACAATGAAGCTTTTCGTCGGTTTGACCGTTGGGATAGGCCCAATATCGATCTCCCTCCATTTCTTGATCTTGCATATGAGTATTTTTGGGGTTATAACAGACAAAGCAAATTCCCTACTCGTGATGTTAAGGTAAGGCATTTTACTGATCTTCTTAGATTGTTTTACTTGCCTGGAAAAATGTCTGAACGACAATCATCCTCAAGACTTGAAAGCCATATTCTTTTATACAATGCGAATGCGTTGAAAGAAGCAGGCGTAAAGTTAAAGGCGAGTACTAGTAAGTGCTTATTAGACTTGAAATTTTCAGGACATAATGTTCTTGAAATCCCACAAATTAAGGTGGAGGATGGCACTGAAGAGTTGTTCCGTAATATGATAGCATTAGAACAGTGTCATTATTCTTCTGCTGCTTACATTACTGACTATGCTATTGCAATGGATTTTCTAATGGAAACAAATAAAGATGCAGATATCCTCATTCAGGAGAAAATAGTCCTGAATTATGTTGGTGAAAGCAAAAATGTTGCTTTATTATTTGATGGTCTTACAAAATGTGTCAATCAACCGACTTTCAGTTCTGACTACCTTGATATTTTTCAAAGGTTGAATGGCTATTGTCAAGATCCTTGGCACCAGATGAAGGCAACTCTAAGGAGTGATTATTGTCGTACACCTTGGCAAATTCTCGCTTCTATTGCTTTGCAGTTTCGCTTCTCTTTCTCACCGTTGTTCGAGACCATATTTTCTATCCTTCAAGTAGTGGAGTAGATTCATAGCTTTGTATGATAATTTAAAATTTGATTATTGTGTCCTCGACTTTTTTACGATCGGACAGTGTACTCGTAACCAGTGAAGCAATTTCTTGTCTCGGCTTTTGTTGAAAAAAAAAAAAAAAAGCATCTTGCGGCCATACTAGTGTAGTTCTCCTCCTTATTCCCTGTTTTAGTTTAAAAGTTGGTCCACTATAAAACTTATAATAAGAAAATATAATTTTGTTGAATTAAGTACAATCACATTTGAATATCCTACCAAATATGATTAGCACACCTAATTTTGTTGAAGTATTAACAACTCTATGACTGAGTGAAGCATTCATTTTATATAATTTACTATACTTTCCACTCAAACTCTTATGATTTATACCATTAATTGTATGGGTTGTGCAATTAATTTCACTTTTCGAACTAATGTCAAAATATTTTTCTCAAGAACATTACTTCTTTTGTTGCATTTGAAGGGAAAAAACGAAAATTACTTTGTTGCAACGTGATGATATATAAAAAAACTTCAGCTTGTAAGATTGCAAACTGATGTAACATCTCAAATTTTGGGATTAGAAGTTTAAAAATAAGACTGAGATAAATAGGCTGTTAAGCCAGTAGGAGTCAAAAGTCTTAAGCTTATCATAAGGAAAAGCTTAAAATAATTATTAAAAAATTATTGTGGACCTTGAAAAATTTGGGGACAAATTATGAAATGTTATTCGGAGGATCTAGAAATATAATGAAGGGATTAATTACGAAAAATTGGCCTAAATAGTTTTTAAGCTATTTTATGGAATTCATGGCTTATTTCAAGGAAAAATAATTAGAGGATAATTTTTTCCTCAACATTTTAGAGTCGATATTTTACGGCTTAGAGAAGCTAATTGAAGAGGAAAAATCCTTTTATGGTATTAAGGATTAATTTCAAGCACCTATCTAATTTTTGCAATTAATTGAGCAAAGGATCAAGTTGAAAACAAAAGCCTTGTTGAGGGACAAAGAGGCTCAAATAGGTTATTTTAGTGATTGGGCCCCACAACACCCTCCCTTCCTCTCTCAACTCCCGACACACACTTCACTCTTTCGGTGACATTCGGACGTAACACACACGACACCATATACATCAAGGTTGTCAAACTCGTGACGGTGACGTAAACCCGTATTGTGAGCTCGAATTATAAACTCATAAGAATGTACTTTTATTTTTAAATAGGTATTACTAGTGTATAATTAAATAATTAAAAAATGATCAAATTTGATTTAAATATATTTTAAATCAAAATAATTGGAATTAAATCCATCAACATTCATAATATATCATATTTGATAAAGAAGTTTCAATAAAATTTATATACAAAGCCACCGAGCATGATCAAATCGAAAAAATTTAACATGGTTTTGTTAGCTATACATGTAAAAATGGTAAACTTGATGTATAAATTCACAAGTTTAACCAAATTTGTTAGTTCTCTATGGGTTTTGATGATTACTAACGAGTTACAAACAAGATGTGAAGTTTTCCTTTCAAAAGTTGAAAAACTCACCGTCGAGCAAAACTCGAGGTTTCCACAGAAACCTCGAGGTTTGGCCTTACAGAGAAGAACTCAATGTTTCTGAACTGGGCAAAACTTGAGGTTTTCAGAGAAAACTCGAGGTTTCATCACACAGAGACTTCTTAGTATTTTATAGAAAATACTAAGACTCGAGGTTTCAAGGTTTCGTTAAAACCTCAAGGTTTGGCCTTACGAGAGAGTCTCCTAAGTTTTGAACACTTGAAAACCTCCAGTTTTTGTCCAAAACCTCCAGTTTCTGTTTTATCATGAAAATTCCAGGTTTCACAAAGTTTTGTGAAACCTCGAGGTTTGGTAAGAAACCTCAAGGTTTTGCCTTGCTAGAGAAAACTCATGTTTTAGCCAGTTTTTCAAAACCTCCAGTTTTGTGAGAAACCTCCAGGTTTGAGTCCAGTACAGTTTTCTCAAAGTTCCCACAATTGAGAGAAAACTCGAGGTTTCGGGACAAACCTCGAGGTTTGTCCAGGCAGAGAGCATCTGTGCTTTCTCAGTTTTCAAAACCTCCAGTTTTACCATCATTTAAGTATTCCCCGAACTTCCGTCTCAAATATTTTTACCATAAAATTAATAACCGTCAACTTATACCATGATTTTAGATCTATTCAATCGTCAAGTCTTAAGTATTAAAAAAAAACATTATTTATACTTTGTAGTTGTGTTTTTATTTCTTTCTTGTCTTTGTTGCATTCTAAATCAAATTTCATAGGTTTATGATGATGTGACTATAAACATTAAAGAGATGATCCAAGATTGCAAGGATGGTCGTTTGTTATTCACGGATCGTTGTATCTTAGAGTACCCATTAAGATCCGTGGTCTTAAAGAAGAGGCTTACACTCCTACAGTTGTTTCGATTGGCCCCCTTCATTATGGTAACAACAGGTTGCAAGACATGGAAAGGTATAAACAAATAATGTTCAAAAGATTTACTCAGAGCTAAGTTAAGTTTGGATGATTTGGTTGGTAGGATAAAATATTTAGAGCCAAAATTCTGTGCTTCTTATGCAGAGACCATTAACCTTTCTGAACAAGAACTTGTGAAACTGACATTAGTGGATGCTGGCTTCATCATTGAACTCTTAATCATGTGGTATCAGATGGATGAGGTGCGAACCGATGCTAAATTGCCACTGCCATGGTTAGATTATTGTATGCATCAAGATTTGATTTTAATTGAGAATCAACTTCCATTCTTTGCTATTGAAGAATTGTTCAATGAAGCTTTTCGCCTACGTGACCGTTGGGCTTGGGATAGGCCCGATCTCCCTCCATTTCTTGAGCTTGTATATGAGTATTTTTGGTGTTATAACAGACAAAGCAAATTGCCTACTCCTGATGTTAAGGTAAAGCATTTTACGGATCTTCTTAGATTGTTTTACTTGCCTGGAAAAATGTCTGAACGACAATCATCCTCAAAACTTGAAAGCCATATTCTATTATACAATGCGAATGCGTTGAAAGAACAGGCGTAAAGTTAAAGGCCGGTACTAGTAAGTGCTTATTAGACTTGAAATTTTCGGGACATAATGTTCTTGAAATCCCACAAATTAAGGTGGAGGATGGCACGAAGAGTTGTTCCGTAATATGATAGCATTAGAACAGTGTCATTATCCTTCTGCTACTTACATTACTGACTATGCTATTGTATTGGATTGTCTAATAAAAACACATAAAGATGTGGATCTCCTCATTCACAAGAAAATAGTTCTGAACTATGGGGGTGATAGCAATAATGTTGCTTCATTATTTGATGGTCTTACGGAAAGTGTCACTCAACCGACTTTCAATTCTGAATACCTTGATATTTTTCAAAGGTTGAATGGCTATTGTCAAGATCCTTGGCACCAGTTGAAGGCAACTCTAAGGAGTGATTATTGTCGTACACCTTGGCAAATTCTCGCTTCTATTGCTGCAATTCTGCTTCTCTTTCTCACCGTTATTCAGACCATATTTTCTATCCTTCAAGTAGTGGAGTAGATTCATAGCTTTGTATGAGAATGTTAAAATTTGATTATTGTGTCCTCGACTTTTTTACAATTGGATAGTGTACTCGTAACTAGTGAAGCAATTTCTTGTCTCGGCTTTCGTTGACCTCTTTATTCCATACTAGTGTAGTTCTCCTCTTTATTCCCCTGTTTAGTTTAAAATTTGGTCCACTAGAAAACTTATAATAAGCAAATAAAACTTTGTTGAATTAAGTACACTCACACTTGAATATCCTACCAAATATGATTAGCACACCTAATTTTGTTGATGTATTAACAACTCAATCACGAGTGAAGCATTCATTTTATATAATTTACTATACTTTCCACTCAAACTCAAATGACTTATATATACCATTAATTTGTATGAGTTGTGCTATTAATTTCACTTTTCAAACTAACATCAAAATATTTTTCTCAAAAACATTACTTCCTTTGTTGCATTTGAAGAAAAAGAAAATGAATATTACTTTGTTGGGACGTGATAATAAAAGAACTTCAGCTTGTAAGATTGCAAACTGATGTAACATCTTAAATTTTGGGACTAGAAGTTTAAAAATAAAACTGAGATAAGTAGGTTGTTAAGCCAGTCGGAGTCAAAAGTCTTAAGCTTATCATAAGAAAAAGCTTAAAATAATTATTAAAAAATTATTGTGGACCTTGAAAAATTTGGGGAAAAATTATGAAATGTTATTTGGAGGATCTAGAAATATAATGAAGGGATTAATTACAAAAAATTGGCCGAAATAGTTTTTAAACTATTTTATGGAATTTAAAGTTTATTTCAAGGAAAAATAATTAGAGGATAATTTTTTTCCTAAACATTTTAGAGTCAATATTTTACGGCTTAGAAAAGCTAATTGAAGAGGAAAAATCCTTATATGGTATTAAGGATTAATTTCAAGCACCTATCTAATTTTTGCAATTAATTGAGCAAAGGATCAAGTTGCAAACAAAAGCCTTGTAGAGGGACAAAGAGGCTCAAATAGGTTATTTTAGTGAGTGGGCCCCACAACACCCTCCCTTCCTCTCTCAACTCCCGACACACACTTCACTCTTTCGGTGACATTCGGATAGCACACACACGACACCATATACATCAAGGTTGTCAAACTCGTGACGGTGACGTAAACCCGTATTGTGAGCTCGAATTATAAACTCGTAAGAATGTACTTTTATTTTTAAATAGGTATTACTAGTGTATAATTAAATAATTAAAAATGATCAAATTTGATTTAAATATATTTTAAATCAAAATAATTGGAATTAAATCCATCAACATTCATAATATATCATATTTGATAAAGAAGTTTCTGTAAAATTTATATACAAAGCCACCGAGCATAATCAAATCAAAAAATTTAACATGGTTTTGTTAGCTATACATGTAAAAATGGTAAAGTCGATGTATAAATTCACAAGTTTAACCAAATTTACCTGGTACTCAACTTGATTTTGTAAGATAGAAAGTGTAAAAATGATAAACTCGGAGAATGAACTCGCGAGTTTGACAACAATGATATACATACACTCACACCTTCCAAGATGCACAGAAAGACAAAGAAAAGAGAGAGAGTGGAGAGCGAGAGAGAGTGAGACCGAGAAGAGAGATCGAGCTACGGTCGAGAGAGAGAGAGAGAGTTGACGAGAGAAGAGGAAGAAGGTGGCAGAACTCACATGCAAACCGGTTTTTGAGCTTGGGTAAGTCTTATAATCCCTTTTCTAGATTAATGTTGTTCTTGAGATCAAATGGGTGTTGGAAGTTGAGAGATTTTGGTGAAAAGCTCTGTCATCATGTAAGGCATAAAGGGGCCATTGTATGCCAATTCTGAGGTTTGTTTTAGGTTCTTTAGCTCTATAATGAAGCACCGAAACTGTGCATGCAATGAAGGGTTGAATGATGTCGAATTTCTTGAGTTTTAGTCTTGAATTTGAGGTTGCATGTCCTCTTTTTCATCTTAGCTTCTTGTATGAAAAACAGAGGATCACATGCATGTCAATTTCATAATCTAAAGCTTGATTTTTTCTATGAAATTTAGTAAGGATATAGTACACCTCTTAATCCTTAAAATGAGTTCTAGAATACATTAGTTACAAATATAGAACCAAAATTATGTATTTTTCAAGTTAGATAGGAAAAATTGGAAAGATCTTGCTTTTCATATTTGTGTGAGGTTTTGACCAAGTAAACGATTTCCCCTGTCTGTGAAATTTGGTGAGGAAATAGTGCACCTCTTAAGATTTAAAAAGAGTCCTATAACACATTAATCAGATGTCTATAACCAAAGTTATGGACTTTTTTCAAGTTAGAGAGGGAAAGCTAGAAAGATTCGGATTTCCAGATTTGGGTTTGAGGTTCGTATGAGGTTTTGACCAAGTGAACAATTTCCTCTGTCTGTCAATAGTAGGCCTCTTTATCTTTTAAAATGAGTCCTAGATAATGCTAATCAAAGGTTTAAAACCAAAGTTATGAATTTTTCAAGTTAGATAGGAAAAACTAGCAAGACCCTTTTTTCCAAATTCGCGTTTTGGATTCGTGTGAGGTTTTGACCTAGTAAATGACTTCTTTTGTTTGTGAAAGTTGGTATGGAGATAGTAAACTTCTTAAAATATAAATATAGTCTTAGAACACTTAACAAAGGACTAGAGTGAAAGTTATGAATTTTCTAATTTAGACAAGAAAACTGGGAGAATCTGTTTTTCATATTTGGGTGGTAACCATTTCTACAAAATCTTAAGGTTACAAAGTCATAAATTGTTATAGTAATTATTATTTCTATTTAAAAGATGCTTATAGATATTTAAATAGGAAATGGAATCGCCTCGTTTAGAATTTTCTAGACTAAGTTATAATTTTTCTAAGTTCCTTAAAAAATTAGAGGCAGATTTTTGTTATGACAAAAAATGACCACATTTTTGGATAATTGTAACTAGCCACGAGTTGAGAGATTTGAGTAAGATTTGAAGGACTAGTTGGCTAAATTAATGATCTGGTTATAGAGGATAATATGCATTTAACCATTTCTTAGTGGGTATATAATAACATAAGGGTAAAAGATTATCAATAATGACCAACTAATTCAAATAAAAAGGACAAGCTTTATGAGTGAGTCTCGAGGAATATAATTTTAATTATGCTATTCAAATTAGAATAAATAATGACCCATCTCTATATGAATTTCATAATTTTGGGAATTGACATTTGTCTGAACTCAAGACAAAAGCGAACCAAAAAAGACTTTGGTGAAGGTACAGTTTTGGAAAGGTTAACAAGTAGTAACTCTTTCTTTCATATGTTATGTAATTATTCTGCAAGTTTATTTGTGTCGTCGATTATATTCATTTCATGAATATATGGATGATTTGATTATTGGACTGTTTGTCGTGGAGGCGTAAGTCCCAATGAGGCTTGTAAGTCCTAATGTGCATTTTCCATGATTATTGGCTGTACAAACTCTCATGCAATTTGTGTAAATATTGGCGAGTGTGTTCCCATGATTCATGATGATTGTGCTACAAGTGAATACCAACTGAATATATTGATTACTTATTAGATGACTTGTTTTACATGCTTTGTGAACTTACATATTTTATGATTGTCAGTGGTTACTACTAGGATTCTCAGGAATCACACCCATTTCTTTAAAATAACATACAACAAAGGCAAGCAGCTTGAAAGGCTAAGGCGTGGTCATCGCCAATAACTAAGAAGGTGGAGAAGCTTGATAACTTTATTTTTGACATTCCGTATAATCTTTTCCCTTATACTTAGAGCCTGTTTGGATCTTCTCTTTTTTAAGCTTAAAGCTACTTTTAAGCTAAAGCTATAAGAAAAGAGCTTTTTAAAAAAATAGAAGAAGGAAAAAAAAAAAGCTAAAAGTTGTTTGATGGTTATATAAATTTTTTAACTTAAAAGCTCAAATTAAAAATAAGTTGTTTCCCAAATTTTTGTCGTAAGCACTTTTTTTTAATAAAAATTATCATAAAAGGTATATTATAAAATAACCTTTACACAATCAATATATTCACAAAATAAAAATTATATAAGAATAGCTTTGCCAATAGTGGAGCACAACTAAGAAATCATTATTAGTAGTCTTGTAAATTGTCAACCAGTATTCTATTCACATGAAATCACCTATTTCTATTTTTCATTAATCTAGATGCTATTTGATTTCCAACTCTATCCATATAACCATTATCTGCTATTCTTCTATGACTATGGATACTCATTTCTTCATCAATGTTACAATCTTCTTGACTCTTAGGAATATAATCAAGATTAAGATCACACTTGTCAAACTCTTCATCATCAACACCACACTTTCTAATGAAGTTATAAAGGGCTATTGTTGCAATAATAATTTTCTCCTTCTTGATTAATGAAATTGGCTTCATATCTCATAAGATGTGCCACCAGTTCTTCCAAACTCCAGTCATTCTCTCAATGACATTTCTTAGTGAGGAATATGCATGGTTGAAAACTTCTTGTAATCTATATGGTTGATTGCAACCTATAAAATCGGAATGCGATACATTTCTCCTTTAAATAGTGATAAATACCCTTTCATGTTAAGATATCCAAAGATCTACTACATAATACTTCCCTAAAAAATTAAAATATTTATTATTAGTTCGTATAAAATTTCAATTAAATAAATATAAAACTTAAATAGTTTATATAAAAATAATAATAAATTGTACCTTCGAAGGTGAAGGAATACACTTTTCATTTTCTCAATCACAGATGAAAGAATATGTGTGTCGTGTGCGGTACCAAGTCGCCCAACAACGGCAAAAGTGAACATCATGTCAAAGTTGCAAACTAACATGACATTGTGTGATGGGTATCCTTTTCCGCCTTTAACTAAAATCTTAATAATTATAATGCTTTACTTTTATCTTGGTTTCCCATCATGTGTCATCGGCTACAATAGTTCTGTCTCATGGTTCCATCTCAATCTGTTTCTTTGCCCAATAATTGTTTTCATGCGGTCCAATCATTCCTTAAACTATCTAACCTATTTTTCAATTGCTTTTGGTTATAGCTTTTATTAGCAAGTTTATTAAATTCATCAACTACTGACTTCCCATCTTTTAGCTCTAAAGGCAATTCTTGGTTTTCCACAAGTATGAATCTCTTTCATACAAATTTCAAGTAAGATTTTGGTAGTGCATCGATCCCACTTTGCCTTTGTATTTTTCTTTTCTAGCCATAAAGCGCAATGCATTATTGAGGTGAAAAGAAAAATATTTAGATATAGCCCATCAAAAGCTCTTATGCACATACATTCAACATTTATGGTTATTTTTATTTTATTTTTTAGTTCTCTACAGTAAGCATCTGAGACCAATTTTTTCATTTGGTGACAATAAAGAGTAAGATAATAATTTTAAGATAGACTAAAGAATGATAAAGCATAAATGAGCAATTTGGTTTTACTAAAATGTAACAACCAAAATAGGACAAACTCAAGAAGATTCACATTTTTAGGCAAAGAAAAAAAATTAGTAATGCAGCAAAGTTACCCAATCCCTCAACATATTTGTTTTAAACCAAATAGAAGTCAAACCTCTTATTTTATGATTTTCTAAAAAAATCACCTTCTGTGCGAAAGAAATCTCCTTTAATCCTTAAAGATCATTGTCACTCAAGACATTCATGGCTAATTCTAAAAGTACTCAAAACTTAAGATGCTTCTTATTATTAATATCCTAGGAGATGATGAACCGCTCTCGACTAAGGACCGTGCATTACTATATGACTCGTAACCTATTTATGACATTGAAGTTTTGATTTAGTTGAACCTAAAAAAAAAAAAAAAGTGAAGAAATAAAGGAACTTCCTAAATCACAATAAATGCATAAAAAATAGGAAAGTAAATCATTAGCAAAAATCCAAAAAGAAGCTGGGAAACAAACCTTCAGTTGCAAATAGAGAGAGAGAGAGTAACTTTGAGAATAATGCTATTTTTCGAGAGAAATCGATAGAGAAAGATGGAGTGAAAAGGATTGCAATTCTCAAAACTCGAAATCGAAAAGACGACTACAACATCGATTTCTACAAGAGCTTAAAAGAAAAAACTCCTCTCAAAAGCTTTTAGCTTTTGGCTTCATTGTAAATAAAAAGCTCTTTTTTTATTTTTTATTTTTAATTATAAGAGCTTTTGCAAAAACCATTTTGCCTAGCTTACGTTTATATAGAAAAGAGAACCTAAAAAAAAAAAAAAGAGGATTCAAACAGGCACTTGGACTTTTTGATAGCCTTACATGGCTAATATTTTTTATATACATATATATATATATATATACCTACAAACGCTTAGTAGTGATTTAGCGTTATTATTTTGCTTAGTTATTACTGTAGGGATAGGCATGTATGAATCAAGCCCATAACATGATAAATGATTAAACATAGAGCAGAGCACGAGATGATCTTAGCGGCCGCCTCCCCTTTCCCATATGCACGCTCCAGCTGCTCTAATCTCCCCCTAATTTTTTAGGTCAAAACGCTGAAGTTTTGACTTGGACTAAACTGGACTTTCTCAAATTTGTGAGATTAAAATGATATTTATGAAATTCAAGCCCCAAAGTATCATTTATACGACATGCTGCCTTTTTGCATTCTTCATAGAAATGTACAAAAATTCGAGGAAGTGGAAGAGAAGGGGGAGCAAAGAATTTGTGTGGTCCTTGCCCCCCTCTGATATCATTCTCTCCTTCTGAGGTTCCTTTCTTTCTTTCTGCAATTCTCTGCGAACCTCTATGACTGATTTTATCATTTGGGCTGTTATTTCCATATTTGCTGTGTATTGTGATGACATCTGAATGAATATTGCAATTTGGCTTCAAAATTTCTCGTGACTTGACGATTTATTTTAGGTAGCATAACTGTTACGTACGGCTTCCACGGCAGCTATTATGAAATGAAATGTTAGTTTCAAAACATATAATTGTTTCTTATTAATTACCTAATTTTTTTATATTTTAGAAATAAAAAATTGTTTTGAGAATAGGAAATCAAACAATGCCTAATAGACAAATATGAAATGAATTGTTAGTTTGTCCAAAAAATCATTCAGATCTGAATTTGGAAGACCGTTACTAAAGAGGCGAACAGACATGTACTTTGGAATCAAACTCGAAATCATGCCAGAACCAGCTCACCTCTTTGAATCAAATACACGTTTTGGCAAAGATAGAAGTAAATGGCATGTACAGTTGTGGTTAATGGAGAAGCAAAATCAGCTTTGTAGAAGTCGATTCCTCAAAAGAAAAATGGAGAACCCCTCCTTCCTCTGTTGCATAAATCGAATCATCGGACCCTTTCTTACCCAAGTCGCTTTTAAGACCGCTTAACGGCGTCCGTTGGCTCTTCACGTATTGCTTAAACGGCAGATACCAACAATTTTAACTGGCACCAAAAAAGGGAAATCTTTGGACCAAGTTTAAAAGTTGGAATGAAGATAACAAGCGGGACTACAAAAGATTCCCTTTGTTTATTTTTCATGGACTTCTTCGAAGAGTGTCGGTGGTGTGGATTGCTGAGCAGAGTAGATCGACTTTCTCCTCCTCCTTAATTCAGAGGTGCTCGCCGTTGTCACGTGGATCTGTTGTTTCTTGACAAAGCTTAGATGGCAGGAGCAATACATACAGAGAATCAAACAGACTTGGCCTCAGAGACTGAGAGTGCTCAACAAATGGTGGAACTGCAGAGACCACTACTCTCATCTCAGCCTACAAATTTATCCTCCACTTACTTCCAACAACAATAACAACACGTATGCATCCTTCCTTTACTATTCTTTCTTCCATTGTGAAGACTTTTTTTTTTCCCCTTACTTTATTTTTTGCTTTCAATTATTTTTTTAAGCTTGCTACGGTTTAATAATCGTCAAGTCTTAAGTATTAAAAAAATCCTCATTTATACTTTATAGTAGCGTTTCTTTTCCTTATAAAAACCGATGCTATATTGTCACAGCCATTGTTTGATGATTCTATACGTCAAGATTTGATCTTAATTGAGAATCAACTTTCATTCTTTGCTATTGAAGAGTTGTTGAATGAAACTTTTCCCCGTGACGATCACGGTAGCCTCTCCCCATTTCTTGAGCTCGTGTATGAGTATTTTGGTATTATGATAGACAAAACATTGAGCCTAATCCTAATGTTAAGATACAGAATTTTACGGATCTTCTTATATTGTTTTACTTGCCTAGAAAGATGTCTCAACAACAACTATTCTCAGAAGTTGAAAGCCATATTCTTTTATATAATGTGAATGCATTGTAAGAAGCAAGCGTAAAGTTAAAGGCTAATAATAGGAACTTCTTATTAGACTTGAAATTTTCAGGACATAATTTTCTTGAAATCTCATAAATTGTGGTGGAAGATGGCACTGAAATGTTGTTCCGTATTATTATAGCATTAGAACAGTGATGGTCTTACTGAAAGTGTCACTCAACCGACTTTTAATTGTGAATACTTTGATATTTTTCAAAGGTTGAATGGATATTGTCAAGATCCTTGGCGCTAGATGAAGGCAAATCTAAGGCGTGATAATTGTCATACACTTTGGTAAATTCTTGCTTCTATTTCTGCAATTTTGCTCCTCTTTCTCTCCGTTCTTCAAACCATATTTTCTATCCTTCAAGTAGCTAGTGAAGTCTAGATTCACAGCTTTGCATGCATATGAGAATGTTAAAATTTGATTATGTGTCCTCTGACTTTGTTACGATCGGACAGTGTATTCGTAACCAATGAAGCAATTTCTTGTCTCAGCTTTTGTTGACAAAAGAAATGCATCTTTGCAGCCATACAATTGTAGTTCACCTCCTTATTCCATGTTTAGTTTAAAACTTATAATTAGCAAATATAATTTTGTTGAATTAAGTACATTCACACTTGAATATCCTACCAAATACGATTAGCACACATAATTTTGTTGAAGTATTAACAACTCTATCACTGAGTGAAGCTTTAATTTTATATAATTTACTATACTTTCCACTCAGACTCAAATGATTTCTACCATTAATTGTATGAGTTGTGCTATATTTAATTTCACCTTTCAAACTAATGTCAAAATATTTTTCTCATGAACATTACTTCCTTGTTGGATTTGAAGGGCCGGGGGGAAAAAGAATATTATTTTGTTGCGACGTGATAATAAAAGAACTTCAGCTTGTAAGATTGCAAAGTGATGCATGCCTACTTCCAAAATTATTAGCTTAATGTTTTCCCCTTATATCGCACTAGCTACTGTAAAAGAACTTCAGTTTCGATGCTTATTGGAACGATATACCTGAATATGCTCCAAACGGTGCTAATCTTTGGTGCCAATGCTATTAGCCATTTTTAGTTGTAAAAATATCTAATTTAATTTGTCGATATGCTATGAATATATATGCGCGCACACACAGTGTTCGTCCTTGCCTTTATTTTGCTTACGGAATTGCCGATTGCCTTCTAAACCAAATGTGATAGGTGGAAGTGTGTTGGTTGACAAATATCATAACTATGATGCGGGTAAAGTGGGCAAGTTGATAAGTTTTGAAACTGAATTAGTGATGTTCAAGATATATCTTGATTTGGGTAAAATGTTTCTAATGGGTTTCAAAAAATTTAAATAATTTGATCGGTCACTTATTGGTGACCATATGTTTCCCTCCTCAAGGCAATATATTTATCCTCTCCCTTTTAAAAATTGAATGTATTTTTTGTTATTTTTCTTATAATTAAGAAGAGGAATACCCCCAGACTACTCCAGGGGAAGCGGACAAAAGGAGATTAGTTTTAAGAAGAAAGAGAGGTTCTTTTTTTTTTTTTTTTTTTTTTTTTTTTTTTTTTTTTTTTTTTGTGAAAAAGTGATGTGGATATGGAAAGTGCCCGATTGGTATTTTTATTAGTTTACTTGATCTTTATTATTATTAGTCAAGGAAGTGGCGTGTTGTTTTGAGATGCAGGTATTATATTTATATAATCATGCATGTATGCAAAGTTTTGAGATAGAAATAAGATGTTTACCGTGGCTGAGTTTAATTTTGAATTTTTCATTAGAGATGAAGGAAGATTTTTAAGGACAGTAAATAATTATTTAGAAGAACCAATTACTAAAATATAAATTTAGAAATACTAAATATCCTTAAAAGTGATTTAATTTTTTTTCCACCAAAATTACTACTATCAAAATCATCATTTTGTAATCTTAACTAATATCTATATAATCATATCATTATATCATTTAATTACTACTCCTAAGGTAGATATTGGCCCTTTAACCCTTTTATATCATTAATTTTTTTCCCTTGATTTAAATAATTTTATATAAATCAAGAAAACAAAGCTCTATCAAAAGAAATTTATCAACCAAAATAAAAAAAAAATTAAATGTATTTCATATCTTATCATTATATAATTTAATTATTCTTGATAACATAGATATTGGCCCTTTAACCCTTTTATATCATTAATTTTTTTCTTGATTTATATGTAAATCAAGGGGAAAAAAAAGTTCTATCAAAGAAACTTTATCAACCAAAATAAAAAAATTAAATGCATTTTTTATCTTATTAGAACTAGTTGAATAGGCTCAAATAACAAAAATAAAACATTACTAGATTGTATCAAAAATTGAAATATTATAGTGGGTTAATGTCTGTTGACACAGGAAGGCACAGTCGTCAGTCGTGTTATACTATATATATATAGGGAAAAACACTTCTCATGTTGTAGGAGAAATGTTTTCTCATTTTACACACACATAAAATGATGGGACCCACATATATATAATGCTCATTATATATATATGTGTGTGTGTGTCCCACTATTTCATGTGTGTGTAAGAATCATCTTCTTCTCATGCAACTTAAGAAGTTTAAACCCCATATATATATATATATATATATATGTTGGAAGAAATACATAGAGAAATTGAGAGGGAGATTGTTAACTCTTAGAAATTGACAATATTCCAGTGCATTTCCTCTGTCTCTCTCTCTACCTATTTTTGGTTCAAAATGTACATAGGAATAAAGTGTATAGAGGAAATGTGCATATCAAAATATAAGGCAAAAATCAAAGAAATTCTTGTTATATCCTATAGAGTTTAGGATTCAATTGAGAATTGATAATTCCTCCCTCTTTTGTAGGAAGATAGAGACAAGTTTTGAAGCTTTATAAGAACAAATAAACAAGGAAAGAAATAAAGGAGGTGAAGCAGTACAAAGTTAGAAGGAACCTGTACAACTTGACAAATTGGCTATAGCAAGTAGCTCTCGTAATGGCAGCGGCAGCAAGTTGACAAACAGGCCGTAGCTTGATCATGAAAAAGTACAGAAGTACGGTTGCGCCTTTTTATTTCGAAACAAAAAAACCCAAAAATATTTTTTCAAGATGTTGGAATAAATTTTCAAAATCATGAAGAATTTTTTTAGTAGTATCTTGAATTGTCTTTTTCTTGGCTTGCTTGAAATATTTTTAGAAAAAGAAAAGGACTAGATGTGTGTTTTGTGCAAAAAAAAAATGCACGGTTTAGAGCGGACCGAAGGGAGCAAAGGATGTAAGCCAATTCCACCGGGAAAAGCACCAATGTAACAAATTTTACTAAAAATTGTACCCAGTGAGATGGCAAGATCAAAGACCGACGTCATCGATCCGAGCTAAGCAATGAAGATCCCGAGAAATATGAAAAATGAAAAATCGGTGAGATCGAGGAAGACGAGAGCTTTGCTACTGAAATGGGGAGATCGAAGATCGGCGTCATCAATCGAAGCTAGCGGTGGGGAAAGCAAGGGCCGACGGCGGCCGCGCCGGCGTTCAAGGTGAGGAGGAAGCATCAAGCTTGTGAGGGGGAAGGAATCGAAGCTAGCGTTGGGGTAAAGCAAGGGCGACGGCGCCGTCACTGTCGCTGTGTTCATGGTGAGGGGGAGGCGTCGACTATGAGGGGAAAGGAGATGAAGGACGACAAGATTTGAGTTGAGGAAGAGTCAAAGAACATTGGAGGAAGGAGAGGAGGAAAGAAGACGTATGATGAAAGAAGCCGGATGATGAGATGGATAGGAGGGAGGTGGTGGAAGAAATAGGTGGAGATGAGGTGGCAATTTGAGGGCCATGTGGAAGTGTGATGTGGCATTTTAATGGTGGAAATTAACGGGGTTAATGAGGAGGGCAACATTGGTACGTTTTAATACTTCGGGGCAACATTGAGACTAAAAAAACTTAAAAGGCAACATTGCTCCTTTGCGCATACTTCGGGGACAAATTTAGTACTTAACCCTTATCTTTAATGCTTAGAGGTTTGTTTATGCGGCCTATGTTCTTTTTGGTTTGGTTTCTAGCTATCCTTTTCTACTTAGGAGGATAAATATAAAATCTTCTCAATTTTGGATTTAAATTCAGATCAAAACTATGTTAACTATGCTTTAAATTTTTTTATATATATATATGTAGGTAAAAACTACATTTTGTATTACGATTTTACGTTTTTTCATTCTCCTTCCGTTTTTACGTAAAAACTCGTTTTTAACTACCTTGGAGTGAACTCGTGCACTCTTTTTTTTTCTTCCTTCTTCTTCTTCCTCCTCCGGTCTCCAATCTCTCAACCTTCAAAATCTCTCAACGCAGGATCGAAAAATTTACCCAGTTTTTTTTTTTTCTTTTTCACCTTGTCATCGTCCGGCAGCATCCAAGCGGTGCGAAATCAAGCGGCGGTGCGGCGTCGACTGCAGGTGTGGCGTCGATTTTGGTTGTTTTTAAATGAGAAAATTCCTAAAACTAGAAAAATTTTCAAGAATGACTTGCCTTAATGCATGCCCTAAGTGGTGAAGAGTTGCATTTGCCACTTTGGAAGTGTGATTTGAGGAAAATTCTTTGAGCTTTCATGAGATCTAGTGTTTTGGCAACTTTTAAAACCATGATTTGTTCTTCAAGTGAATGGGAAGAGAAATGAACCCACAATTGGATTTTTACTTGCTCCTTAAAAAAAAAAAAAATCCTTATTTTGAAAAAAAGAGAGAGAGAGTTTCTACATCATTAGTACTTTTGGGAGTTGAGCATTGTTTTGAGTGGTTGTGTTTTGTAAGGTTGGCACTTAGAATAGTTAAGTAGATGTTTTGTTGTTAGCTTACTATGCAACTGATTGTGTTAGAGTGAGTATTGGAGAAAAACCTTGTTGGATGATTATTTGAGCCTTAAATTCTTTTCATGTGTGCATGTTCACTTGGTTTTTCATCTTCTAGAACTTGTTTCAACTCTTTTTCGAAACGGTATTTGCATTAGTGTTATGGAAATGAAACAGGCATTCAATTCTAAACCATTTTCACCCAAACACAAACCTACATCTATCTACCCGTTGCTTACCCTTTTTGAGTCTTTCCTATGTTATATGCATGTCATAACTCATAGTGTTCATGGTATTCTAAAAAATCGAAAGTGAATTGCCAATAAATAAAATGATAATAATAATAAAAAAAAGAGTTGAACAATGTATATATTCAAATGCCAAGTTTATAAAAATAAAAATAAAAAAAAAAGAAAGGAAAAGAAAAGAAAGGTATTAAAAAGAGAGAGAGAGAGAGAGAGAGAGAGAGAGAGAGAGAGAAATGGAAAGTGTTATGTAGATAAATTGAAAAAGAAAAACAAAGAAAGAAAAAAATATCAAGAAGGCATTTGTTCTTGATTTTCAAAATAATTGGCAAAAGTTTGTAAAGTTATTTAGATGCTATGAACATGCTCGTTAACTTTGACTTGCATATCAACTATTCATTTTTTTAATTAATTCATTCCATTTAGCCTTCATCCATCATTACAAGCCCTTTAAGTCCTCTTGATTCATTACATTAATTGCTATTAATAGTGGAGATTTAGAGTTGTTACAAGCCTATGATAAGGTGTTGATTAAGTGAGCTAGAGTGAAATTATTCCAATAAGGTGAGATAAGTGAAACATTGATAATACCTTGAGAGATCTCTTGTGCTTCATTTTAATATTTTGGATTGTATGGTCAGCTAATTTCTTTACATCACTTGATTATTATTGGTGTTGGCATGAGGAATTTGATTAATTAATTCATTGCTTTCTAATTATGAAATTGTTCATTTTTCAAGTGCATTAGTGATTTGGACTTGGAATTGTGTACTCAATTTCCTTTGTTCAGGAGTACAAGGGTCTAAGTGTGGGGGAATTGATTGAACCATATTTTTACATGATTTGTGATAATTAAATTGGGATTTTTAATGCATTTTATCATAGTTATTGAGCTCAAAATGCATTTCTTGTGATAAATTGGGATTAAGAGTAAATATATTAAATTAGGGCTAAAAATGGCAAAATTGTCAAAAAAAAAAATGTAATTACTCTTAATCATTGATTTTTCTGAGAATATTTAATATTGGATTAATTATTTTGGATTGTAAATGCCTAAAAGATTAGAACAAATTTGAAAATGAAAGTTTTAATTCAAGTTTTAAAAGTTGCAGTTTAGTCCCTTCCTAAAGAACTTTCACAGTTTGCGCTTAGGTCCCTGCCTCACAACTCTGCGTTTTGGAGCATCAGGGCAGCTGAACTTTGACCTTTCTTCATTCAATTAAAAGACCAGGACCCGAGACGCAATAAATGGGGATTTGGAGCCCGACATATTAAATACACAGGAGGCCCAAGACGCAGCTAAGGGGAATTGATTTTTTAAAAAAAAAAAAAAAGAGAGAGAGAGAGAACCTGAACTAAGACCCGAGAAGCTAAAGGGATGAACCCGACAGATTAATTGGGAATAAATGCTGAGAACAGGGGAGCTTGAGGATTGGGGGATTTTTCACGCCTACACAGAACCTCCACGCCGGAACCTCCAACGTGACTCCACTTTCCCTTCTTCCATCTCTCCCCCCCCTCGCCGGCGACACAACCACCTCCATCGTCGCCGGCGAGCCATCATCCTTCTTCCTCCTCACGTCCGGTCCCTCTTCGCCACCAACCTCCAGCCTTCATCCTCACCACCGATCTGCACAGCACCATTTGGCCGTCCAACCACCATTGCCGGAGCCATCCACCACCGTTGGACCTCCACCTTCAATCTCGCATCCACCGTCATCACTGTTTACCTTCACTTCCAGTGAGCTTCATCTTCCATCTCCACTGGCAACTTCCATTTCCTCCTTCAAGCAGACGTGGTTTTCCGGTTCCTTCCCATTGATTATCTATTAATTTGTTAGCTGTTTGAATCAAGAGATGGTCTGGTCTTTGATGGTAGTTCACGGCTGATTCCTTGTTTCTTGGTGATGAAGAGTAATGCTTGAGTTTAATGGACTTCGGGAGTTTTTCTGTCATTCCATAGTCTAGATTTATATATACTGATTGCCTAAATTTAGGAATTGTTGTGTATAATTCTGGATCTGAGATTGATGATTATTGTCTCTATTGATTTGACATTTGTGATTGAGATTGGATTTGTAGTATGAAAATTATATGTATTTGAATTGCTTCGTGGTTGGAAAGAGACTAAGTTGATTAGCTATTGTCTAATTAATTTGGTTGATTTGTGCACTTGAGAGATTTTGAGTAATTTTAAGAAGACTCATATTTACATTATTCCAATCTTAATTACGCATTAAGTGGTTTTAAACAATTTCTTAAGAGGTAGTAGTTAGTTAGCTACGATCATAGGAGCTACTATTAATTAAGGATATTGAACTCGAGTGATATCGTGAGGTTTTTCTAATTAAGACTTAATGAGTTTTAACTCCCATACTTTTTGAGTAAGGATAGTCACTTCTTAATTACCAAGAGCATCCATTATTTGTATTTCCATTTTAATTAGCTTTTAATTAAATTGCATTTCTATTTTAGTTTATTAATTTAAAAATCCAAAACCCAAACCCCATTGTTTTCATTCATTTGTATGATATTTAGATTCTTAGGATTGATAAAAGGCTCGCCGAGAAGAAAGAACGATCCAGGTTTCTTTACGCAATCGCTTGGTTAATTGTTGATTATTGACCGCTAATGATAAAAGGTCTTCATCAACGGCGGAGGTTAAGACGATAAATCGTGCGCTTCCCTGTTCACCCTCTCTCTCTCTCTCTGAAGGCTGGTTGAAGGGCATTCTGGTCATTTTTCTTGAATTTGTATATCCCTCAAAAGTCTCGTCACTTCTCAGTCTTTTTATAAATTTGGTGGGCTTATGGGGATTTTACAAATTCAGATGTATTTATTTATTCGTCTTTTTCCCTAAATTCTATCAACTCTACTATAAAATTAATAATTTCTAATTGTACCCTTATTTAATATAAGGATGGCAAATTATTCATAATCCTTTTTTAGGTGCTCTACGATTTTTCTGCCTCAAATCGAGTGAATGTACCCTTATTTAATATACAATATACTAATACCCCAAGAAAACAAGGTCAACATAACAATAAATTGAGGGTGAAATTGTATATTCATATAAAAAAGATTTAATGATATGATTTATAAATATAATTAAAATAAAAACCTTCTCTTTCTCTCTGTGAGAGGAGCAGTAAAAGGACAACGGCAGGTAAATGAAGACAAAGTCATCGTAAATGGGAAGAAAAGAAATGAAAGAGCAGAAAGAGAGAGACAATCGACCTCTCTGATGAGGAGACATCGTCACATGTTATGATATAAATATAGAAGGAAAAAATGAGCCAAAAATGAAGAAAAACGACAAGCTATATAGAGATTCGTACACACATATGTGATGGAGTTGCATCAGTTTTAATTTTATGGGCCCAATCCATCCTCAATTTTCACCAAGTAGGGGGGTCTCGTTTTTCCGCTCTGACATTTCAAAGAATTAATTGGATATACAGACAAGAAGAGCGAGGCTGGAGATGATAACAAAATGAGGATCAATGGTGGGCTTGCCCATAGATTTAGTCAGACAAGCCAGAATAGAGAAGATCATTAAATGAGTATCAATGGTGGTGGGAGCATATATAGTAGTACTACGTAAACATTAGTACAAAAAGATTAATGATCGATCAACCCCTCTGCACAATTGCCAACCATAATTTGTCATCTCATGGAGGGGGTGGGAGTGTGGGACAATGCGCTGTCAGTTATACTTACGTGGACGCTTTTATCACCAGACAACCATGATATCTTCATGCTCCACCTTATCTCTTCTACACCAATGAAGCCCCAAGATTACTTTAGCACAGTTAGCCCAAAATTCAAAAGAAGAAAAGGTTTTATCACAATTAATTTTAAAGTTACCTCGTGCTGGGGGACCATCTAGTGCCAGGACTATTATAGCCCCTCGAAAAAGGAGGGTCCCTCACCCCTTTAGCACAATTAGCCCAAAATTCAAAATTACTTTTCTAAGCCAATTCAATCACAATACCTGGGTTTGACTGTCTTTGATCAAAAATCATTTCATTTCTAGCCTTCCAGATAAACCATAGAAGCCAACAAACCAAAGAAAGGTCATGCTTACTTAGTAGGGTGGTACCTGTCGTCGCAACCCACCAAGCATTAAAGTTGGAGATACTGGAGGCTTCAAAAAAGCTACTTTAAGCAGAAGCTCTATGGGAGAGCTTTTTGGAAAAAGCTCGAAGCTTTTTTATATAGGTCCCATCACTTCTACCATTATCAATCTAAATACAAATCACATTTACGACCTAATTTTTTTCTTACCGAGCTTTTACAAAAGTCAGATAGCTTTTAAACCACCGCTTCCATTACTAACCCAATCAAGCGCAATAACTGGATTATTAATCTCTATACTATAGTGTCTACGGTCGTATTCCCTTGTGTGGCGTGAATAATATTTAATTACTAGATTAATTAAATGTGCAAGATTCAAAATAAAAGGAGAAATTGATTCTTAATAAAAAAGAACAGCAAGAAAATAAAGAAAACAATAATGAAACTTCTTGAGAATATGTCGAATATATCGGTGGCCACATGATTCTAATAGATATATAATCAAGAATTATAATTATGATCCTAGCACATATAGTTAACTCTTAAAAAACCGTTAAATACCACATGTGAATTAAATTCTCAATTATAATTTATTCTTCTAATTAGAATAATCAGAAGATATATGCTAATAGAATAAACAAATGCTATATTCAAGAAAATATAATCAAACAGGCAATTCAATTAGTAACATAAAAGGGTGTTTTAAGAAGTTGTTTTTTATTTGCATAATATATCTCTTTAAAGCTTAAAGAAGGACCCGGAGGAGAATATTCCAAATTTCTGTGTTCTAATTTCAAGGGACAACAACGGACAGGGATGGATATAGTTTTGGTTTGCCTTTCTTTTTCCCTCCTTCACCACACCTTCATATTTCACGAATCGTTTTATTCATCATGCCTATCATATTTTATACTTTCACTTAGCTTTTCAAAAACTGAGGCTTCTATGAAGTTAACGGATATATTCTTTTTAATCGAAGCCGATAAATTACCAAAAACCATTTTTTTCGTTTATTTTCGATTTGTGTGTGTGTAGCATACTAGGATGATTGTTTCTCGTAAAGTCATATTCTCATGCATCTTAACATTTCATTCATATGTATAATTTTTTATGTTCAGAATATTGATAGTGATAATTTGATAACGCTTATAGTTTTAACTATCCTTGAGAAAGCGTCTTACACCTTGCCAAAGACGTACAGAAAATAAAACTCTCCTATCCTATTTATAAAGGGTTAAGGTGCAAAAATACTGGCGTGTCTTTTCTACCGAGGAAGCCAAGAAGAAATCTTTTTTTTGGTCGAAAAGACACATGGCGTGGTTACAAATTAGGTACAAAAATACCGTTTGACCGTTAAGTTTGACTTTTTTTGCTGACTGGATGATGACGTGGCATTTCAAAGGTGCAAAAATACACATATCTTTTTGTAAGAAGAGCGCCCAACACCAAATTGTTTTTTTTTTAATTTAATAATTTTACTTCAATTAAAATTATTTTAGGATCTTGAAAAAATATTTCAGGTATTGACCGATACTAAAAGGATACTGACTGATACTAAAAAAAATATTTCAGGGTACTAAAAAAATATTTCGAGTCTTATTTGGTACTAAAAAGTACTTTAAGGATACTGACTGGTACAAAAAAATACTTTATCATCTTGAAAAATTATTTTAAGATCTTGAAAAATATTTCAGGTCTTGACCGGTACTAAAAGGATCTTGATTGATACTAAAAAAATATTTGAGTCTTATTTGTTACTAAAAAGTTCTTTCAGGATACTAACTGGTATAGAAAAAATACTTTATAATCTTGAAAAATTATTTTAGGATCTTGAAAAAAATATTTCAAGTATTGACCGGTACTAAAAGGATACTGACTGATACTGAAAAAAATATTTCAGGGTACTGACTGGTACTAAAAAGTATTTTTAGGATCTTATTTGGTATAGAAAAAATACTTCATAATCTTGAAAAATTATTTTAGGATCTTGAAAAAAAATATTTCACGCTATTGACTGGTACTAAAGAATCTGACTTGTCTTGAAAAATCTTCATGATCTTGAAAAATTATATTAAGATCATGAAAAAATATTTTAGAGTACTTACTAGTACTAAAAATATACTTTATCATATTTTTTAAGATTCAAAAATAATTTTTCAAGATCATGAAATATTTTTTAAATACCAGGCAATATTCTCAAAGTATCTTTTTAGTACCAGTTAGTACCCTGAAATATTTTTTCAGATCTTAAAATAATTTTTGAAGATCATGAAGTAATTTTTCAATACATGTCAGTATCCTGAATATCTTTTTAGTACCCGGTAGTAATTTAAAAAAATTATTAAATAAAAAAAAAGAATTTGGTGTTTGACGCTCTTGTTGAAAAACTACATGTGTATTTTTTGCACCTTTGAAATCTTAGCGTCATCGTCCAGGTAGCAAAAAAAGTCAAACTTAACGGTCAAAGTCAAATTTAACGGTCAAATGGTATTTTTGCACCTAATTGGTAACCAGCGTCTTGCGCACTTTTGCACAAAAAAAAAGCACTTTCTTCGGAAGTCTTCCTCGAGAAAAACATTTTGTGTATTTTTTTGCACCTTAACCCATTTATAAATCATTTTTATATATCATGTTTAACATATATCAAGAATTACTTTAAATTCTAGGGAAAATTCCAGATTAAATACCAAATGAATTTTGTAAAACCCCGAAAGGTAGCGTACGCGAATTTGCAAAAAGACTTAGAGTGACAAGGACTTTTAAGGGTTTTGCAAATTCGAAATAAATGACTATTTTGCCCTTAGCAATGTTGTTAAAATCGAGATCTTATATAAGATCGGGAGGAGGTGTGAAGATCGCAAATCGTGAGATCGGCACGGATCGTAAGATCCTATAACCTAAAATATAAAGTTATATTCAACCATATATATATATATATATATATAAAATAACTAAATTGTAAAACTCATAAACATAATATCAAAGTAACAATAATAACAATAGAGTTTTTTCATTATCTTATTCATTAACTATTAAACTTTTTTTTTTTTTTTTTTTTTTTTTTTTTTTTTTGGTTTTCCTTTTGCTGAGAAAAGTGAGAACACGTGTGAGACTAAGAAATTCCACCTACTATTCTAGGCTTCTATCTCTCCTCCAATCCTCCTAAGTCCTAACACGTGTCTATCCCACTCGGAACTAAGAAATATAGCTATTACCCATTGGCTATTACCCATGAGTTTTTAATATCCATTCCTGACCCTTCTCTGTCTTATACGAGGGAAATAAACAGTGTTTTTTTTTCTTATACGAGGGAAATAAACACTGTTAAAGATGTTTACTTAGCAGAGAGCGGAACTGTACTGTGGAAGTTCGTCCTCCTTGAGCGGTGGAGGTTCGCGAAGGGCTCATGATCTGAAATCATCTCTGGCGACGGCAGCGACGCTTCTGGAGTGAGGCAGAGAAAGCGTTGAAAGCACCGTAGGTAGCAGCAACAGGGATCTGAAAGCACTAAACCAGCAATAGGTGAACAGGCTCGTAAATTCTTTTTCCTGATTTAAAAGGTGCAACAAGATCGTGCGATTACAACGATTTCTACGATTTACCCGTCGATCTTATCATTCCAAACCAATCTACGATTTCTGGGAGCAGATTGTCTCAGAAGCATTACCCTCAGAATCTCTCAGAATCTCATCAAGACCGTTCGTTTCTTTTAATCGTGGCCGTCCAGTGTCCCACGTCAGCAACATCACCCTCCTCCTCTTTGACTTCATTCCCAGCCTCCGTCCATCGTAGCATCCCCACCACACCTCGTCTCCTTCCTTTATTCTTCCCTCCGTCCATGGTGTTCATAGGAACGCAGAACTTTGCAAACCCAAAAAATAAATCATGGAGAGGAGAAATATCAAGCGAAAGCAATCATCAAAAAGTCTGAAACCCATTAAAACAACAATGGAGATTTAAACATTAAAACCATTTCGACATCAAAACTCGAAGCAATCAAGACTATTCAAGATTGTAAATCAAGAAATGAACTCAAGCACCTGAGCTTTTAATGGAATTATTAATGGTGAAGCATAAAAGTAACAAGCCAATCAAAAACCCAAGAAAAAAAGAAAAAACAGGGCTACAATAATCCTAACGGTGAAGCAAGGGAATCAAGAAGCTGAGAGTTCTGCCATTTCATGGAAGAAAGAAATCAAAATTTTGCGATCTGGTTGTGTAACTCTCTTCAAAATCACAGATAAGGTGTTTGATTGAAGCCTCTAAGTCACACACTTCACTCATTGACAAAACCCCTAAAATACATATTGATGGCTTGCAATCTTTTTCTCAGTCGTGCTCGCACTCATCGCTGCCAGATCTTTTTGTTCAAGGTGTCCTTGGTGATGCTTCGACAATCATAGTTGTCCCTCCTCCTTTGCCATTGGATGGCTTGCATACGCATTCTGAATCATTCCTTCTGAATCATTCATACCCATTAGGCCATTTCAGAATCTAAGGGTCCAATCTTATGGAATGGGCAGCAGGGCATTGAACTCAAATCAGCTGAGGAAGGAATAGAGGAAGGAGACGAGGTGTGCGTTTGGGGGTGGAGGGGGGAGGTTATGCGACGTTGACGGAGGCTGGGAACGAAGTCGAAGAGGAGGAGGGTGATGTTGCTGCAGTGGGACAATGGACGGCCACGATTAAAAGAAACGAACGGTCTTGATGATCATTTTCTAGGTGCTCTGCAAATTTTTAGACTCAAACAAACTAAATGAATCCTTATTTAATACTACCTCCGAGTGTCTTAATTATAAGAACTAGTTGACTTTGTTAGAGAGATTAAAGAAAGCTAATTAAATTACTTTAAAGTATTTTTTTATTTTTTTAAACTTATTAATTTGACTAATAAAATAATATATAATCTAAAAATATTTAACGTATGAAATGATTAAGTAAGCTTATTTAAACTACCTCTAATCTTTAAAAAAAAATCAACTGTTAGCTTATAATTAGGACCATACCACTTAAAAATAATATCAACATATCACATGAAAGGTGAAATTGTACATGTGATTCACAAATAGGATTAAAATAAAAAATTAAAAACCTTCTCTTTCTCTTTGTGAGAGGAACAGTAAAAAGACAAAGGCAGGTAAATTGAGATAAAGTCGTCATACATGAAAAGAAGAGAAAGGGAGAGCTGATCGAGGAGTCTGATGAGGACACATCGTCACATAAATGATGGACCCTACTCTTCTGATTTTTTTCCCCCTTCTTGTGCCATTTCATCTCTTTTTACGAAGAAACCCGTCTTTCTATGGTGTCAGTCTAATTGGCTATCTTTCCAGCGTGTCCCATATCATTTGTTACCCCGTCAATCCTGCCATCTTTCTATCGTGTCAGTCGACTACCGAGCCCTCACTTCTCATCATTACTAGGGACACGTGCTAATTGTACCGCTAGGGATTTAAAAAAATTTAAACAACAAGACCAGGGTGAGACCTTGGTGTGAAGTCCCATCTCACTCAAGAAAATCAGTCTGATGGGATTTGGTCCAGTGTCGCTTTATGCCAATTTTTCTTCATTTTTATTGCTAATCTATTTTTTTGGACAAATATTGCTAATCTATAATAAGAGGAGAAGGGTAGGTAAATGAAGACAAAGTCGTCGTACGTAAAAAGAAAAGAAATGAAAGAGAATAAAGTGAGAGATGATCGAGGACTCTGATGAGGAGACATCATCACATGCCATGATATGATATAGAAGGAAAAAATGAGCCAACAAACAACAAAAACGACAAGCTATATACATACGTACAAACATGAGATAGAGTGGCATCAGTTTTAATTTTATGGGCCCAATCCATCCTCAATTTTGAACAAGTACGTGGGTCTCGTTTTTTGTGTTTGACAATTCAAAGAATTGGATATACAGACAAGGGAGAGTGGAGACGATCATTAAATGAGTATCAATGGTGGGCCTGGCTGGAGATTTAGTCAGTGGAATTAATTTAGTTTTGGGTAAAGGTGCTCAGCACCACGAAGTTTCTCCCAGAGGAGCACGTATGCGAAGTTTTTTGAAGCGAAATCTTCACGAAGTTACGTTTTGGGGCGGCTCAAGTCTCACGGCCGTTACTTGACCGTTTGTTGACCGTCAATTGCTGACGTGGCACTGACGTGGCGTTGACTGACATCTTGACGTGGAATAAAAAATTGAAAAAAATTAGAAAAAAATTTCAAAAAATTAAAATAATTAGAAAAAAATTTAAAAAATTATAAAAAATTAGAAAAAAATAAAATAATTAAGAAAAAAATAAGAAAAAATTCAAATAATTAAAATCATGAGTTGAGCGCACCTTTACCCCTTATTGTTCGTATTTTTTTTTAATATTATGTATTAATAATATTTAAAAGAGATACGTACGTCACCTTTTCTTCAATCATTAACCTTTTCTTCAATTATTCACCTTTTCTTCAATTCACTAATACTGAAGACCCGAGATTCACAGGCCCCGCGAGACTGAACGAGACCAAGCATCATCCTTCATCATCATCCTCCTTCACGTTCGTTCCATTGTCGCCGGCGGCCATCGATCCTTCATTGAAAATGACACAACCTTCGATCATGAAAATTGCCAATCTCGCCTCCTACCATCGACGGACTCACAGCTCACCACCACACCATTAACGCCGGAAACAAACTCCAGAACCAGAGTTATGATCGGAGATATTCCATCTTTCAAGCGTTATCTGCATTTTCCGGCGTATATACCAGTTTTTCGGCGAGAACTTGAGTTTTTCGATGTCTTTATCCAGATTCCGGCGAGTAAATGTATTTTTCGGGCTCCAGATTCCCTAACACTCAGATCAATTTCAAAGGCTGCTTTTGATATTGAGAACATGTCCTTCTTCTAGCAGTTTCAATATTCTGCACAGAAGATTCTCTCACTGATGGGGCATGAGGGAGCTACAGCAAACAGAGCACACAGATACTCTTCGAATGGCAGAGACCTATTGTGTGGGCTCACTGGATTTTTCTTTTTTTTTTTTTTTTTTTTTTCGGATTTCCAACCAAAGTTGGATCCATCTTGAAGATCTTCCATCGTCTTCTTCAACGGCTCCAGCTCCTTCAATTAATTCTATTTTGTTCTCTCAATATTAGTTAGAGCTCTCGTGCTCCTATAAAACTGAATGAAATATAGGATAAAAGAAAGAAGAACAGAGAAGGAGAAAACCCAGAGGGAGGAGAAGGAAATTCTTATTGATCTATCTCATCGTCTTTCAGTTTTTTTTCCTAATTTTTTTATTTTTTTTTTTAATTTTTTTTCTATTTTTTTTAATTTTTTTCCTAATTTTATGAATTTTTTTTAATTTTTTTTCCTAATTATTTTATTTTTTTTTTTTTTTTTTGAATTTTTTTATTCCACGTCAGTTTCATCATCAGCGTCCACGTCAGCGTGTCCGTTCAAGTCAACGCCACGTCAGAATTAACGGTCAACAAACAGTAATTAACGGCCGTGGTGATCAGCATCTCCAAAAATGTAACTTTGTGAAGATCTTTTCTTTCCAAAAAAAAACTTCGTACGGGCATTTCCTGGAAGAAACTTCGTTAGTCTTGAAATAAGCACCTTTACCCTTTAGTTTTCAAAATCTTTCTAAGGATCAACGTGGATGAATCTTAAAGCTTCCATAAATATCCGAATCTTGTTGAAAGCATAACAACGACTGTATCTATAAATAAAAAAATCTGGAGCATTACCACGTGAGAAGAAGAAAGAATAGGGGGTTTTGGTGGACAAAGAGCGGGAAAGCATAAGCAATGACGTTGTGTGTTTGTTGTTCAATAGGAACAGATGGCCGAAGCAACAGATCGTGATGAGAGTTTTTTTTTTTTTTTTTGGTCAACGATAGTGATGAGAGTTTTACTACTACAACTCTATACTTTTATCCTTAATTTCATTATTTCTGTGGCCTTTTCTTTTTTTCTCCTTACAAATTTTAAACTAAATGGACGATTGTTTCATACAATCAAATTAAAATAACCGAAAATTAAGTAGGAGTATTATAAATTTATAATAGATGTGTTCTTTTCTTTCACCGTAAGTGCACCTATTATTTGTTTGTTTGTTCTGCCCCATATTTGGATGGAAAGAAAATTTGAAAAAGAAAACTCAAAAAAAAAAAAATCATACCCAGTATTTTCTCTCCACTTTTTCTCTATCCAAACATAACATTTTGTTGTTGAGTAAGTATAGATGGCATTTTAGTACTCTCTCTAGTTTTTATTATAAGACATCAACTAATTATTCTCACAAACTAATAAAAAATAGTTAAAATCAATAAAATTGTCTTAGAATTTAAATAATTTTCAATATTATCCCTACTAATTACACTTAATTCTAATATTATATTAATGATTACTCTCACTTACTATCCTTATTAATTAAGGGCATACATGAAAAAAATAATTAATGCTTCTTGGGAACAAGTAAATGCCTTATAAAAATAACCAAATAAACTTATTAGTTGGTATCTTATAATAAAACTGAAGAAAGTATCTTATTAATCATAATACATATATTAACTCTAAAGACCAAAAAAATGTTTATAAGTACAAATTTAAGAACCATGATTTGTATTTTCGTAAAGTCATGTTCGCTTCTTCGAAAATTTTCAATAATCAAGGCCATGTTCATGTTAATAAAGTAGTGAACGCCATTATTTTATTCCCACGTGACTCTGTAAAACGACAAACTGGCTCATGGTGGTGGGAACATATGTAATAGTGAGCTCGTTTCGAGCGGCTTATTTTTTAGCGTTGGTGTGTAAAAATTTGAACGCTTTTAACCTAATGACCCAATGATGAGAAAAAAGTCCAATTTTTCCTTTTGGATTGTCCATCATTGACGCTTAGTTTTAAGTCAAAAAAACTGAAAAAGCGATTAAGGAAAAAACCCGAAATTCAGCTTTTTCCATAATACTCACAGCTTTTTGACGTAGGCCCTATCACTTCTAGCACTATCAATCCAAACACAAATCATTATCTATAACTTGACTTTTTTCCCACTAAACTTTTTTTAAAGTTAGATAGCTTTTAAACCACCGCTGCCAACCAAAACAGGCCAGTAACAATTAGTAAAAACGATTAATGATCAATCAACCCTTTTGCAACATTGCCAACCATAATTAACTATCAATCAACCCTTCTGCAACATTGCCAACCATAATTAACCGATTTGGTGTAATTTTCCTTTTTAAAAAATTAGTTGCCCAAACTGAACAACTTTTTTTTTTTTTAAAAAAAAAAAACTACGTGGGTGGGTAGCTGCAGAACAAAAATTTCAAGGAATGAAAAGTGGAGTATTTAATATTAATATTAAAAACTAAGTTTGTATTCTAAAAATTTAAATGTCATTGTCTGCTGAGCCAAAAAAAAAAAAAAAATGCCATTGTCTGAATAATTATCAACTTGAGCTCGGGCCCTTAGGGTATGTTTGGTTTGGGGGGGAGGGGGAAGGGAGGGAGGGAAGGGGGAGGAAAATGGAGGGAAAATATTAAAAGGGGAGAAAATTTTTGTGGGCCCCACTACAAATAACTTTTCTCTCTCTCCATTTTCCTTCCCCTTCCCTCCCCTCCCCTCCCCCCAAACCAAACATACCCTTAGTATGTGGTGTTGTTTTGGCTGGTTATGTCTTTCTAGTCAGCACTGTCCTTGCAATAATGACATGGATACAAAACTGACCTCCACTGTCTCGAATCAAGAAAAATTCTAGTTTTGCATTATTATTTTTTCAAAAAAAATAATCGTGACAGATTTTTGAGTTATACCCTTACATAAATGCAAGATATTTAAAAACAAAAAACCTCATACATGGAAGAGAAATAATATGTTATATTGAGTTTTTTTAATTAAATATAGGAATTAATACAACAGTATCATTAAAAAAAATTATAATTAGGTGAAGATAAAATAGAAAGTTTACGGGAAACTCTTCATATCTTCAAAACCAAAAACTGATCAATCAACCCCTTTGCATAATTCCCAACAATAATTAACTGATTTGGTGTAATTCTTTTTAAAAAAAGATTAGTTGCCCAAACTGAACAATTTTTACCAAAAAATACTGCCATGTAGGTTAGCTGCAGAACAAAAAATTCAAGGAATGAAAAATTATATTTAATATTAATATTAAAAATTATTAAAAACTAATTTTGTATTCTAAAAAATTAATGATCTGTTGATACTATGAATTATATCTGTCTTTAGATGTCGTTGTCTCAATCAATTATCAACTGGAGCTTGGGCCCATAGTATTATGATGTTTGTTTAGGCTGTTTATATCTTTTTTTTTTTTTTTTTTTTTTTTTTTTTTGGGGAATTGGGGACCTAATGGTAGTGGGACAAGGTCGAACCGTCGATACAAAGGATAAATGGGTCATACATGCATCTGCGCTACCTGAGCGCTTGGTATTTATGTCTATCTACTCAGCACTGTCCTGGCAATAATGAAAAGAATACAAGACTCAACTAATTCTACTTTTTATTTTTATTTTTTCACAAAAAAAAAAAATCATCGTGACAAATTTACAGTTACAACCCTTACATAAATGCAAGATATTAAATGTAAAAAAAAAAAAAAATCATTTACATGGAAGTAGATTTTGTCAATCGGGGCGGCCGTGAAGCGGCCAGGGCCTAACAGGCCGGGCCCTCCGGGCCCGGAGTAAGAAAAACACCTAGTTTTCAAAGCCCGGCGAGAAGACCCAGGGCCTTGGTGGCTCATGAGGCGGAAATTACTATTTCAAATTTTAATTATTTTCCCTCCGCTTTTTTTAAAGAAATATAATTAGTAAATTATAACACGAATCATCCAATAAATAACTACAATCACTAATTTATAATCAAAAGCAAACTATCTTCACAAATAACTCACATAAAACATAAAAAAACATATTATGAATTTCTTCTCTCGCATCATGAACACATCCATAATCTTTATTTGCAACAAATCATAAACCAAATCATAAAATTAGAGTATAGTTATTATATATTTGTAATTAAATGGATAAATAACTTTATAAAAAATACAAAAAATATATAAATTAATAAATTTAAAAGAAAAAAAAGAAAAATGCTACCGCGTGAAAAAATATTGCGGCAGGCCGCCCGTGGCCCTCAAATTTGGCCCGTCTAAGTTTTCCCTCAGGCGCCTTTTGGCCTACCCTCCGCGCTAATTTCAAATATTTCGCCTATTTTGGCCGGCCCTCGAAGAGAAGGGCTTAAATGGGCGCCCCGATGGGCTACCCGTTTGACGGCTCTACATGGAAGAGAATATATGTTATGTTGAATTTTTTATTTTGGTCAAACATAGGAATTAAATATATCATTAAAAAAAATTAAGTGAGGGTAAAATAAAAAATTTACGGAAAAACTTTTCCCACCTTTAAAGCAATATCTTATAAAAATAAAGAGGGTATAGTTAAGAAATTAAATTTATAAAAAGAAAGGAGGAGGGAGGGAGTAATAATCATCCAAGGAAGAAATCAATAAATAATGCAGCTGGGGAATGAAATGATGGGCAAGAATAATAATTAATAAAATAGCTGTTGAGATGCACGTCCCATCCATTTATTGAGACGACCACCGTCGTGGGTTGCTGACTGGAACCGGCTGAGGTCCACTGCCTTCACAATCCACTGCCTTCACAATCCACTGCCATCCACTTCCCTTGAGTGGCGTTGTTTTGATCATTTGATGCAAAACCACATGCTGCCTCTTTTCTTTTCTTTTTTTTATAATATTTTTTAGGGTACTAAAAAGATATTTTAAAATACTTGATTATACTTAAAAAAAAGATTGACAAGATCTTGTGATCTTAAAAAGTTATTTTAGTATGTTGAAAAAATATTTCAGAGTACTGGCTATTACTAAAAAGATACTTCAGGATGTGACGATGGGGATCTTAGCTATGTAAAAAATAATTCATGATCTTGAAAATTATCCTAGAATCTTAAAAAAAAAAATTAACGTTCTAAGGTAAATTTTCAAGATGATGGAGTATTTTTTTAGTACCGATCCCCTAAAGTATCTTTTTAGTCTGCGTAAGATATCCGAAATATTTTTTCAACATCCTAAAATAATTTTTCAAGATCATAAAATATTTTTCATTAACAGTCTATATCCTGAAGTATCTTTTTAGTACCTAGGATAGTGGACCTCAGTAGGTTGCCCGTCGACGGGGGGGGGAGGTGGGGGGTTTAGGGGTAAGGGTTAGCATCAATTTTGCCTTCAAGATGCTGCCGATGAGCAATTTTACCCTCTAAGTCTTGAAAAAGCAATGTTGCCCTCGAAGTATCAAAGCGGAGCAATGTTGTCCCTCCGTTAGAAACCCTAACGTTGACCGTTAGGGTTTCTAACGAGGGGAAACATTGCCCCATTTTGATACTTTAGGGGCAACATTGCTCCAAAAAAACTTAAGGGGCAAAATTGCTCCTAAGCAATTTTTTAAAATCACGAAGTATTTTTTTAGTACCAGCCAGTATCCTCAATCAGTATCCTAAAGTATCCTTTCAGTACCCTGAAATATTTTTTCAGTGTCCTAAAATAATTTTTCAAGATTATGAAGTATTTTTTCAACATCCTAAAATAATTTTTCAAGATCATGAAGTATTTTTTTTTAGTATTAACCAGTATCCCCAAATAAGATCCCGAAATATCTTTTTAGTACTTGTCACTATCCTGAAATATTTTTCCAACGTCCTAAAATAATTTTCCAAGATCATGAAGTACCTATCAATATTTTTTCAGTATCTGTCAGTATCCTGAAATCTTTTTTTTTTACCCTTAATATTTAAACAAAAAAGAGATCATGTATATTTTGCGTCAAAACAATACAGTATTAAAGAAGGGAACGACAGTGGATGGGAGGCTGAATAGGACCTCAGCCATATCCTAATATAACATACTCTGTAGTCTGTATGGATAATATTTCTCTTTCTCACTCTCTTTGAAATTTGTGTCTCATTTCCATTTACTTTAACTATTAACCCCAAATATCATCTTTGTAAAATAACTAATAACATTTAAAAAAAAGGGTTAAGTACTAATTTTGCCCCTAAAATACGCGCATAAGAGCAATTTTGCCCCCGAAGTTTTTGAAGGAGCAATGTTGCTCTTGAAGTATCAAAACGGATCAATGTCGCCTCCGTTAAAAGCCTCTAATCGCCAACATACGTTGATGTTAGTTGACCGTTAGGGTTTTTAACGGAGGGGCAACATATCAGTCTTGGATACTTGGGGCAACATTACTCTTTCAAGACTTAAGGGGCAAAATTGCTCCTCCGAACCTACTTCACGGGCAAAATTAATACTTAATCCTTTAATTAACATCTGCGTTCTATGCTGCAACTTTCTCCCCGTAGGTGCAATTTCTGACATCGCCTATTGTTGCTGGGCAGAGCAGAGAGAAGCAGATCGACTTTCTTCTGTTGTCGCAAAAATATTAGTAATTTTCTAATCAAATATTAACTTTAAATTAATCATTTAACTAAAAATAAACCATATCTATTAATATTCTAACATTATTATGATCATTATAAGCTAAATAATACATTAGAATACCCAAAAATGTGAAATTCTATCAACCCTAAAAATTTTCACCATCAATATCTTTATACTAACAAAATTATGACCAGAGGAAGCTAAATAACTTTTCTTAAAACACTCAAACAATCTCCAACTTGTGCTATTCCTCTCATTTTCTCGTTCTTGCTCTGCACACCGCACCTATGATGCATTTAAGCATTGTAGCGCTTGTTTATGAAGGTGTTGAAAGACCTAAAAGCGCAATTGTTGCGTTTAACTTTATTTGAAAAGTCATCAGAGTTGAATAGTCTTACATTAAAAAAAGCTCCTTGAAGTTCGAAATTAAAGTTCTGAGCAAAAAAAAAAAAAAAGTTCGAAATTAAAGTTTCTGAAGTTTTGACAGTTTGCACTGGTAAATGCGAAATTAATTAAGGAAAATCGTCCTGAGGCTTAAATAAGTAAGTTATTGTAAAAAAAAGGTTTAAAGAAAAGTTCTATGTCAGAAAAGCTCCCAGTTGTTAAGGTATATTGATTTAATTGTCAAGATATAGTTATTAATGTATAGTGATTTAATTGTTAATATTATGTTAACGTCTCTGAAATGATACCAAAATCCAGGAAAGATTTTCCCAATTAATTATCCCAGCTCATTTGTCCTTTCTTGTCAAATAAGAGCGACCTTCGAGTCGTCATCTGTCAAATTTACTGGGGCGTAAATCACAGGCTGGATCCCGCGATCGATTTGATGAACGTGAATTTGAAAATACCACCTCCGTCGACAAAAAGAAATGAAAAAAATATAAAATGTTATGAATATATTATGTGAATGTTGATTGACTTTTAACTTTATATGTTTTGTCATAATTTATAAAAATTAATTAGGTATATTATATTATATTAATTATAGGTGTAGAAACATTTTTTCCGCACCACTCACATAAAAGTGAGTGGGTCTCATTGTAGAGAGATGAAAGAGAAAATATTAGTAGGATCCATTCATTTTTATGCGAGTGTTACAGAAAAAAAGTTTCCGCAAAGAACCGTATAAATATTAAACCCTTATATTATATATTAAAATATTATGTAGTAGACATTAAAATCGTCTATTATGGCTATTAAGATCGCCAACTACATTTGTGGTGGGGAGTGGATAGAAGTAGTGACGGAGCCATGTTATAGCCAGCCGGGACCCTTCTCTTATTTTATATATATATATATATATAAATCATATAATATTTTATTTTGGCCCCTCTAAGCTCTTATCTTTTCTATAATTATATTTTTTTTTATTAGGACAATGTTTGGTTCATTATCATTGGGCTGTGAGAAGAAAATAAAATTCTTGTTTAAGGTATTTACTAAAAAGGTTACTATCATCTTATATATGACGTTGTTCATCTTTATTTTAAAGACTAAGTAGGTACTTAAAATTACTTCTTTTCACTTCACTCCTTTTATGAAAGTTATTCTGCGTATTTTTCTCTTTCTAATAAGGGTAATATTGTTTTGATTAGTGAAAATTATGGGGTTATGATTTTGAAAGAGTTTTGAGTTTTGACAATAGATAACTATTTATATGTAAAAATGATTAATGACTGATTTTAATCCGTCTGTATTTATTATTTGGTTGTCTTATTATTTTATAATGAATTTATCTTAAAAAATAGATTATAATAGATCATTTACTTAGCTGAAATTGAATCGATTTGTATGTTTTTTTTTTCAAATATTTTTTAGGGTTCATATTACATTTCTTTTATTTTCTCCAATTATTTTGTTTTGAGGTAGGTGGAATACGCATTTAAGTATTAATTTTGTGGATTGAGTGGTACTATAAGAATTAATGTTTAATGACACAAGATTCTAATTAACAATGACAAAAATATATATTATAGATCACCAAATTTTTTGTAGCTTGAAAAATATGAGTAAGGATAAACAAAAAAGCATAGATATGTTATTTAAGAAGAAAATAACTTCAAAAAGTGATATTTCTAATAAAATAATTTCTGAAAGTGATTTACCTTGTAATGAGTCCCTTCCAAACATTATAAAATTTTCCCTGGACATACTTGCTCCTATGGTTAATACAAAAAGAAAGGGGATGAGATTTTGGAATCTCAGTAGCAATAATCATATTTCAGTATATAATACATGGTAAATAATTGAGCATGCAAAACAAGCTACGGAGAAAAATACTTTACAATAACTGATTATATGTAAAATTGAATAACAAAAACTAAGGAGTCTCTTATACCATTTGTACACTTAGCGCATCGCTTTTGAATATTTAAAATCCTATAAACCGTATAATTTTTCACCATCAATTATTCTTGAACTAACAAAAAAAAAAAAAAAAAGGGAAGAGGAAGCTAAATAACTTACCATAGAAAACCCAAGGAACATCCATCTCTTGTAAATATTAAATTTACTCTCATTTTGAATAATTACATGTCTCTTAAAGTATTATTAAGTTCTAGAATTTTTTTTTTTTTTAAAAAAATGGGATGTTACAACAAGAATGAAGGAATATAAAATTTGAATACAAGCAAAACACTAACCAACACATACGATGATTCAACTCATTATTGTATTAAGTACTCCTTCGATTTCTTTTTATAAGATACTAATAACCAAAATGGGTTGTTCAATGAGGTAGTTAAAAGTAGTTAGATGCAATAAATATGTATTAAATTTTATTTTTATTTTAAAAATATCCTCATTTACTTGGAAGAGAGATAATATGTTATATTGAGTTTTTTAATCAAACATAAGAATTAAATGCAGTAGTATCACAAGAAATTTAACAATCGTGGCCATTGTTGTCAAACTCACGAGTTGACTCTCCAAGTTTACTATTTTTACGCTTCTAGTTTACAAAAATGAGTCGAGTCAGTAGTAAACTCATGCTAGTTGTAAACTCGGTTAAACTCACGAGTTTATACACTGAGTTTACCGTTTTTACGTTTCTAACTTACAAAACCGTGTTAACTTACTCTTAAACTCGTGTTAACTTTTTTAATTTGATTATACTCAGCGCTTTTATATAGAAATGTTACAGAATTTTTTTTTATTAAATATGATAAATGATGAATGTTGATGGAATTAATTTCAATTATTTAGATTTAAAATATATTTAAATCAAATTATTGTAATTTTTTATATTTTAATTATTTAATTATATACTTGTAATACCTATTTAATAATAAAAGTAAACTCTTTTAATTTACGATTCGAGTTCACAATGCGAGTTTACGCCATCGATATGAGTTTGTTTAAAAGTGAGTTTGGATAACCTTGATCATGGCACTACCCACGTGCTGTCACCATTTTTTGAATTATTTTTTATCATTTTTTTTTTACAATTTAATAATTGAGTCAAGCTTATATATTCAGTTAGGGGACGGACCTAGGGGCTATGGGTAGCCCCCGCCCCCTAAAATTACAGAATATAACTTGGAAAATTATATTTTAACCTCATAAAACTTTTAGTTTTTTGACTTTAGTCCTTATTGAGAGTTTGATAAAGGGACTAAAATAAAAATATTGAAATCATTATAGAGCTGAAATAAAATTTTATAAACACCTGAGTTATATTTTGTAATGTTTATCCCTCCTAAAATTTTATAAACACCTGAGCTAAATATCTGTCTTTAAATGTCATTGTTTCATTCTATTATCAACTTGAGCTTGGGCCCTTAGCATATGATGTTTGTTTAGGCTGGTCAGGTCTTTCTAGGCAGTACTGTCCTTGCAATAATGAAAAGGATACAAGCCTCAACTCCACCATCTTGAAATCATGAAAAAATCTAGTTTTGATTTTTTTTTTCAAAAAAGAAAAATAATCGTGACAAATTTTGAGTTATACCCTTACATAAATGCAAGATATTGAATGCGCAAATTTAAAAAAAAAAAAAAAAAACCTCATTTACATGGAGGAGAAAGACTGTGTTATATTGAATTTTTTAATCAAACATACGAATTAATACAACAGTATCAAGAAAAAAAAATTTATAATTAATTGAAGATAAAATAGAAAGTTTACGGGAAACTCTTCACACCTTCAAAACAATGTGCGGGTTTGGCATGGCTGTGGAAGTCAAGAAAAGTGCAGTGAAGGCACGCTGGAAGGAGAAGCAAAATGAGTGTTTGGCATGGCTGTGAAAGTTGATGAGCATTAGGGTTTGAAGTGGTTTTTTCATGAAACCATATGAAGTTGCTTATTATCCCATCACCAAAAGCCACATCCATTTTATTATGCCCAATGACTATTTCACCCTTCAACTAATTTTTATTTACAACTTTAGCTATTACTTATTATAACAATTTCATCAAATAATTTCTAGAAATTAATCATCAATACTATTTCCGGTCATAATTATAGGAATATTTTTGTAGTTCAAATTACACTACAAAAATGTTTTTATAATTAGGACCGAGGGAGTACCATATAAGGATTTTTGTTCCTCAATTAACTTATTTAGGCCATAAAATATCTACTTTAAAATTTTCAAACCAAAAATTATCCTCTAACTATTTTTCCTTGAATTTTCAGGAAATATGCAATAAATTCTAGAAAATAACTTTAAAATGTATTTATGCCAATTTTTCATAATTAATCTCTTCATAATATTTCTAGATCACTACAACAATATTCCATAATTTTTTCCTAAATTTGTAAGGTCCAAAAATAATTTTCAATAATTATCTTAAACTTTTTCTCATGATAAGGTCCAGATATACATACATACATACATACATACATACATATATATGTGATTCATGCTTTTTTCCGTCATTTTCCATTTCATCTATCTTTTCAAAAGTTATACCAAATAAGTGCCCATCAAGGAAAAAGCCACTTCTCTCGACACTATTTTATCTAATTTATAAACCGATATAAAATCTAACATAACATAGTATATAATTAAATAATTTATTTAGCTTCCTTAATTTCTTCAAAAAAAAAATCAACTGAATTTTATATTTAAAACCATAAGAAGTTTTTTTTTTTAATACAATTTAACAATTAGGTCAAGCTTATATATTTAGTCCAAATAAAATTTTCTCAATGCTTAACAAGTTATGGTATATTTTACAAATAAACCTTACCGTACTTTCTTTGACACTTACTTTAGAAAAATTAAATCTCATACAAAGTAATTGCATTGTAACTTTTAATTATCATAAATTAATTTCTCTTAAAATATTATTTAGTTCTAGAATTAAAAACATTAGGATGTTACAACAAAAATAAGGGAATCTAAAATTTGAACATGACCCAAACACGAACCAACACATATGATGACTCGGCTCATTATTACATTAAGTACTCCCTACATTCCTTTCTATAAGATACTAATAATTGAATTGAGTTATTCGATGAGGTAATTAAAATTAGTTAGAAGAAATAAATACGTATAAAATTAAATTTATTTTTCAAAAAATGTCCTCAATTACATAGAAGAGAGATAATATGTTATATTGAGTTTTTAGTCAAACATATAAATTAAATACAATAGTATCATGAAAAAATTGTATAATCAAGTGAAGATAAAATGAAAAGTTTACAATAAACTTTTCACACATCCAAAACACTATCTTATAAAAATAAGGAGGTTAGGAGGGTATGGTTAAGAAATTATATTTTATAAAATGATAGGAGGAGGGAGGGAGTAATAATCATATCCAAGTAAGAAATCATTAAATAATGCAGCTGTCGAATGAAATTATGGACAAAAATAATGAAGTGAGAAAGAAAATGTTGACGAGCCAAGAGCGAGGCGCGTCCCATCTATTTATTGAGACGACTACCGTCGTGAGTTACTGAGCAGGGCAGAACCCACCGACTTTCTTCCGTTGTTTGAGAAAGAAGCAATAGATAGTCAGATTTATTCACAGGGAGATGTCTGATAATGAGATTGGGCTTGATCAGCAACCACTTCTCTCATCTCAGCCTTCAGATCATTTATGCTCCGATCTCTTCCAACAACAACAACACGTACGTATGCAGCCTCCTTTATGCTTACAATTCTTAAGCTTGCTTCTGGTTCATTCCTCATTTTATTACACTTTTTGTTAGCCTCACTTTGTTTCTCTTTCTAAGATATATGCATCCTGTGCATTTCATTCGTCATAGCTTTTCTTACCTTCGTTACATACCCTTTAATTTGCGTTAGATTTGTGTTTATGACCCTGTTGTAGCATCTCTTATTTTATTTTTCAACCCTTTTCTTTGGCTATCTGATTTTGGCTATATATACCCAATTTATGATAACACAAATCAGTTATTATCAAGAACACAATTTAGATCGTGTAGGCTCTTTGAAACCATTTCTATAATTATTATTTTATCAATATTGAGATGTTATATAGAGTCTCTGACTTTATCTGACCGTTGTTCAACCGTCAATTAAGCATTCCCCCAATTCCGTCTCAACTTATGCCACATTTTTTCTATATTCATCAACTTTTAATTTTTTAAAGTGGCATAAAATCCCGTTTTATATATATTCGTATATTGCTTGTGTAATTCCTGGTTGCATTATTCTAAATCAAATTTGATAGGTGAAAGAAAATGAGGTGACCATAGACATGAAAGAAATGATTCGAGATTGTGGAGATGGTGTTTTGTTACCACAGTGTTGTATATACAGGGTGCCTCTTACACTCCGTCATCTTAATGAAGGGGCTTACACTCCAAAAGTTGTTTCCATTGGCCCTTTTCATTATGGTAATCAGAGGCTACAAGACATGGAAAGGCATAAACAAATAATGTTCAAAAGATTTACTCATGAGGCTGAAAGGGCTGGGTCAAGCTTGGATGATTTGGTTCGTCTAGTGAAAGATTTAGAGCCAAAAGTCCGTGCATCTTATTCAGAGACCATTAATCTTACAGCACATCAACTTGTGAAATTGACATTAACGGATGCTGGCTTCATCATTCAACTCTTCATGCGGAGTTTTGATTACCACGATGATGCTAAATTGTCACAGCCTTGGTTAAGGTGGACTATAAGTCAGGATTTGCTTTTATTGGAGAATCAACTTCCATTCTTTGTTATTAAAGACCTGTTTAATAAAGCTTTTCTCCAAGACGATGATGGTGGGAGTGGCTCTTTTCTCCAAGACGATGATGGTGGGAGTGGCTCTTCCCTCCAAGACGATGACGGTGGGAGTGGCTCTTTGTTTCTTGAGCTCGCTTATGGTTATTTTAATTATTTTAACCATCAAAAATTAAAGCCTAATCCGAATGTTGAGATAAAGAATTTTACCGATCTTCTTAGATCGTTTTACTTGCCAATAAAGAAGCCTATTGAGCCCAAGTGCTTAGATGCATCGCACGAAGCAGGCATAAAGTTGAAGTCTACTATGGGCAAGTGCTTAGATGAAGCAGGCATAAAGTTGAAGTCTACTATGGGTAAGTGCTTATTCGAATCAAGACTTTCTTGGCATTCATGCTCGGATGGTGGAAGCCATGTACACAATTTTGCAGATGGATTGCAAGATGCAGCCATAAAGTTGAAGCATACTTCAGATGGTGGAAGATATTTATACAATAATGCAGAGGCATTGCAAGAAGCAGGCATAAAGTTGAAGCGTATGAGGAGCAAGTGCTTATTAGACTTGAACCTTTCAGGACATATTCTTGAAATTCCTCAACTTTTGGTGGAGGATCGCACCGAACTTTTATTTCGTAATATGATAGCATTAGAACAGTGTCGTTATCCTAATTCTTCTTACATTACTGACTATATTATTGTATGGGATCGTCTAGTAGACACACATAGGGATGTGGATCTCCTTGTTCAAAAGAAAATAATCAGCAATTCTTTAGGTGATGCCGAGAAGGTTGCTTTATTATTTAATGGTCTATTGATTAATGTTTATGATACTAATGTCAAATCCAATTACAGTGGTATCTTCCAAAAGCTGAATGACTATTGTGAAGATCCTTGGAACAGGGGGATGGCAACCTTAAGACGTGATTATTGCAACACTCCTTGGCGTACTGTAGGCTCCATTGCTGGAATCATACTCCTTACTCTCACCATTGGTCAAACCATAATTTCAATCCTCCAAATTGTACTGAAGAAGTAGATTTAGAGCTTATTGTATATTTAAATTTGAGTATTCTATCATCTAAACAATGTTTGATCTGTAATTTCTTATTAAGTCTATCTATGGCCTTTAAGGTACCTTGAGTCCAAAAGAAAAACAGCCTCAGAGGCATCTAAATAATAAGACAACTCTCGAGCATATTTAGAAGGTTTGTTACAGTAGTTGTCGCGATATTTTCTGTCTTCCACGTAGATCATTGACGAAATGGATTTAAAGCTTGTACCTATGAGTTAAAATGCTCCCTCTAATCATGCTGAATAATCTATTTCTAAAACAACTTAATGGTATTATATAGGAAAAATATTGGGAAAATCTATCTTGGAGTCTAAATTAATAAAAAATTATTAAAAAAGGCTTAAGAAAAAATCAGATGTCAAAAAAGGCTTTGGGGCTTTTTACGGTGTTATTTTATAAACGTTAATAATAATATAACTACATAAGTAGAACATTAACAATTAAATTAATCACGTTAACAATATCCTAACAATAAAATCAGTACTTGTTAACAACAAAATCATTATCTGTTAACAACTATATTAATAATTAACGTTTTATGAAAAAAATACCGAGAAAAAGTCTTGAGGCTTTTTTGACGTGTGACTTTTTCTTGGGACGTCTTTTAACATTTTTTGATTATTTGGGCCTTGAGATAGATTTTTCCAAAAATATTCATTTTTTTGGTATAAAAAAATATTCATTTAATCTCCACACTTTTAATTTGTTTATGACTTACAGCCCATTTGGCAAAAAACAAAACCTAGGTTTTGGGATTAAACCTTGGTTTTGGTAAAAGTTTGCCAAATATTATAAGATACGCCTAGAAGCCATTTTACATCCAAACCACGGAAAAAGTTTTTTTTTTTTTTTTCTAGATTTTTCTCTCCTCTACTATCATCGGTATTTTTTAGTACCAATTATTATTCTTAAGTATCTTTTTAGTAGGTTAGTATCCCGAAATATTTTTTCAATATCACCATTACCCTAAAGAATTTTTTTTTAATATCCTAAAATAAATTTTCAAGATCATGAAGTATTTTTTTCAATATCCTTCAATATTTTTTTAGTACCCTTCAGTACCTTAAATTTTTTAAGATTAGTCAATACTATAAAATATTTTTTCAAGATCCTAAAATAAATTATTAAGATCATGAGAAGTATTTTTAATACTGTCAAGTATCTCTAAGTATTTTTTTAACACTCTAAAATACTTTTTTTAAGGTCGAGTTATTACTTTGAAATATTTTTTCAATATCCTAAAATAAATTTTCAAGATTATGAAGTATTTTTTAGTATTTTTTTAGTATTATCACTGCCCTGAAATGCTTTTTCAAGATTAGTCATTTAGTCGGTACCCTAAAATATTTTTTTCAAAGTCCTAAAATAAATTTCTTAGACCATGAGAGGTAATTTTTTAGTATCGGTTAGTATCCTTAAATATTTTTACTCGTTAGTATCCTAAAATATTTTTTCAAGATCAATCATTACCTTGAAATATTCTTTTAATATCCTGAAATAAGATTTTAAGATCATCAAGTATTTTTTTAAATACCAGCTATGCTCTTAAGTATTTTAATTTTGAACACATTGATGAAATTTTTTTGTATTTACTTATCTTTTATATACAATTATATCAAAAATTAATATCTTTTTTAGTAAATTTGACCTTAAAAAATCTATTGATAATATTATCCAAACATTATTATTTAATTAAAATCACTTTTTTAAATAGTCTATTATGAAAAAAATTATTTTAAAAACTCGTAAATCCCAAAAACTAAATTCAAATGTACTCTCAATCTTTTAAATTTGATTGTTATCCCTCGTAGGGATAGTTTTTAGGTCATCATGACTTACTCTATGTACTTTCTAACATTTAAAAAGATAAAATTGATAAAACTCATGTAAACCATGAAAATTCGTCATGGAGGCGGAAAACTGAGCTAACTCTGTTAAAAGAAGCCGATGAGCTGGCATCCTAGCAAACTCCAAATCAAATTATTATTTTTAAATCATCCTTTGATAGTTAATGTTGGATCTAATTGAGAAGTTGATTTTAATTTTAAGGTTATGTTTGATTTGAAGGTATGGGAGGGGAGCAATTTTTTTTCCCCAATTACTCATAATTTTTTTAAAAAATTATCACTTTGGTCCTATCTATAAGTCCTTTTTAACCAAAAAAATTGGTCCTATTTATAAGTCTTTTTTGACCAAATAAATAAGATTGTGATAATTTTACCCATATTATTGTACCAATGAAAATAGAGAGAGAAAAAAAGTGAAAAGGTACCCAATCATAAATGAGGGTAAAGTTGAAAATTTACCCCATAATCATTGAGCTACCTACTCTCCTTGGTGGTGTGATTTGGTCAAAAGGGGACTTATAAATAGGGCCAGAAAGTGGTATATACTCCCCCGGTCCTTATTATAAGGCACCAACTAGCAAGTTTATTTGGTCCTTTTTATAAGGCACTTGCTTGTTCCCAATGAGCATTAATTATTTGTTTCCATGTCTGCCCATAATTAATGAGGGTAGTGTGAGAGTAATAATTAATATAATATTATAGTTTAGTGCAATTAGTCGGGGTAATATTGCAAGTTACTTAAATTATAGGGCAACTTTATTGACTTTAACTGTTTTTATTGGTTTGTGAGAAAAGTTAGTTGGTGCCTTATAATAAGGACCAGAGGGAGTAGTTTTTTGCATCGTTTTCCGCATATTAACTTTAAAAACATGTCACATCAAAGTTATATTTAACTTTTCACGCTAGGGATGGACACCTCCCCTCCCTCCCTCACCTCTAACCAAACACGACCCTAAATGTAAAACATATTTATTATATTTATCATTTCACCAAATTAACCATATTGATACTTTGCGGAAAATATCTAAATCATTTTTTTAAAATTTATTTTTTACAGAATTTAGAAATTTAATTTTAAAAAAGTGAAGTTTAGGAAAAAAATATATTATCATATTTATTATGGTTAACTAGCTTAACTACCTTGCTTACTATTTCTTTCTTTGTTATCAAAAAGTTTAGATGGGTTAGGTCTTGGGGTTTTATCAAGACTAATACATGTTTTTAGGCTTAAAAAACGCTTACAAAAATATTTATAAATCGCTCACCAAAAAAAATCCTCACATTATTGAGATAAGAAGCAATCCACTCAATGCGTACGAAAAAGGGTCAAAAATGTTTTGTTCTTTCATTAAGGTTGATCTGGAAAAAGCATATGACGGACTTGATTAGAAATTCCTTGAATGCACACTTGGTAGTTTGGGCTTAGCAGAGGGTTTCATTAGTCTGGTTATGAAATGTGTAAACTCAGTTTCAATGAGAATTTTATGGAATGGACAAGAATTAGAGGAATTCCAACCTACTAGAGGGGTCCGTCAGGGGGATCCACTAAATCCATACCTTTTTATCTATGAAGTGGAAAATGGAAGATGGAAGCCTCTGAAGATTAGCACAAGTGGACCAAATATTTCCCATTTATTCTTTGTCGATGATCTAATTTTATTCAGTGAAGCCTCCTCGGTAGATCTTTGGAAATGAAGAATATAATGCAGTTCTTTTGCCAGGTCTTCAGACATAAAATAAACGTCAGCAAATCAAAGGTTTTTGTTTCTCAGAATGTCCACTTCAACAGGGCATATGAACTCAGTCAGATTCTAGGAATTGGCCTTACATCTGACCTGGGGAAATATCTTGGTGTTCACATCTTGCACAAGAGAGCAACTAAATTGACATTTGCGCCTTTTGTAACATCCCAAATTTTAAGATATGAAATTGGAATATTATATAGAAATTAATTACAAAATTTTGGCTTAAAATAATTATGAGGATAGTTATTGGGAATTTAAGCTTATTTCTCCCTTAATTTATTTTGGGAAAAAAAAAGAATGAATTCAAGTAAGAAATAATATTGGCCTAGAAATTATAGAATTAATATTTCATGGCCTAGAAATATTAATTTGGAAAGAAAAAAAAATCCTTACCTGGAAATTAAGAATTAACTTGTAGTATTTATCCAATATTTTCCATTGAATCGAATGAACAAAAGAGCCAAGTTGAATACTCCAACCAAATAAATTACCAAGCCTATTTTATCTCCATATTTTCAGCCCATAAATAATACCTAAAAGAGAAACCACGCAATTTTAATGCAAATACATGAGCCAAACTAATGCTTTCATATCAGCCTATTCCATAGTTCAGTCCTGCAGCCCAACACGTCATAAAAGAGGAGATCAAAACTCATTACATATGCTATAAGGCTCAGCCCATATATCGTTTCAACTAGACTTAACCATTGGACTTGCACAGTATCGGTTCTTCAACTCTTTCCGCCAAAACACGAAGCCACAGGGAAAATTGTCAGAAAAAGATTTCAACCATACTTCCACCGTCAGCACTTTCCGCGATTAACTAAACACGCAAACAAAAACGCCTTGCTTCTCGAGACCCACAACGTTATCCTCCAGTCCATCACTTTTCTCGGACCAACGTTTCTTCACCTCAGACTGGACCCTTAACTTGCTATATAACCTCATCTTCTCTGATCTCCTTCCATTCACGTTAGTTCCACAGAAAAAAAAAAAAAAAAAACAAGAAATTGATCTGAGTCCGAGAGTGAAACAAAGACTGAGAGGAAATGAAGGAAAGGAGAGAGTGTGTGTGAATGAGTGTAACACCTCAATTTCAACACCAAAATACTTGACCAAAATACTTGAAATACTCCCAATAAAGGTGTTCAACATTCAAAAACATTTAAAAATACATAACTGATTAAAATAAATCCATTCTAGAGTTCAAATAGATCCCAAAATATTTTATAAAATACAAAACGAAAGTCTCTGAGTCATGGCAAATAAAATAACATAACATAATCTATGGGAGTATGAAAGAGCCTTCATAGCTCACTCCATAGGTGCCTCCTCCCCGTTCGCCACTAGGATATTCACGAAAAATGTTATCATGGGGGTGAGTTTCACGTCTCATTAACTCATCGAATATTTCTACCGTACACAAGTAAACCACATATGACAGAAATATTAGATTATTAAAATATAATTATTTGTATTTATATTTATATATTTATATTTCCCAAAAATATTCATTAAAGAAAAAAATAATAATGATAATAATAATTAAATTCTTACGAAAATATTTTCATTTTTATCAATCTTTATAATATACAATAATATCATGCAGTATCGTCCCTTATATCCTCTTCCATCCTTATACCGATTTGGAGCCATAGGCTAACATATAGTCCGGCAGAAACATATTCATGTGACTGAACTGTTCCAAGCTCACCAAAACTTAAGATATACCGCCAAAGGTACATAACTTAAGTATGGACTATGGCTCCTCCTTATAAGAATACACAAAAGGAGGTGTCACGTGTCCCACAACTCCAATGCAATCCCTACCAAAGGAAAACATAGAAGAAGGGGCCCGAAAGTACCATCCTACGTACCGAGTGGTGGCATAAATTCATACCAATTCCTCCAAACTCCAACCCTTTACATTTCATCCACCATGATAAATGAATTCATAAGAAAAAAATAATGCGTTACCCTTTCAATCTTATCAAACATAGTCATAGAAATACATAAATAACAAACAGCGATAAAATGCGTATTCGTGAATAGTAAGTACTATGCGTATACATGAATAGTAAAATACGGTATATATACATGAATAGTAAATAATGAAATACAATCTGTATGTATGAATAGTAAAATACGTTTAGTATATGTGAATAGTAGATAGGAAAATACGGTATGTATACGTGAATAGTAAATCAGTACAAATATAGGTGAATAGTAAAATACAACATACATACGTGAATAGTGAAATACTATATGCATACGTGAATAGTAATCCATAATATACACTATCACAAATTTAAAACTCATATATTAAAACCTTATAAACCATATAATATTATACCTATATTTTAGTCTGAAAATAATAATAAATAAATAAATAAGAAAACATGTATAATCATACATAATTCACAAGTATAAGGAAGAATATCGAGTTACCATGTTAACCTTTAGCTCCCAAATAAACCCACAATGCTATTATAAGCCTCCTAAATAATTACCACCTTACTCTCCTTCTCTCTCTCTTCCCTCTCACACTCTCTTCGGGGTGATAGGTGATTTGTGGTGTGTGTGTCCGTGTAGGTGGTGGGGGGTATTTATACTAAAATTCTCCCCCTCATTGGATCCTTAGGCGGGAACGGCGCCCCATTTTTTTATTCTATAAGGGGCACCGATTGCCCATATTTCAAAAAGGAGGGCGCCGTTTAGACAATTTCTTCGTGGTAGGTTTGTGGTAGGTTTCCAAATCTGCGTCTTCTTCCTTCATCTTATTTTGTCACCTTTTATATAATATATAATATTAATATTTTAATAGACATTAACTTTTCCACCGTTTCTTCCTATATGATAATATAATATATATATCTTCTTCTTCCTTCTTTCATTTCCACCGTCTGCTCTCATTCTATATATTAATATAATATTATAATAATTTAATAATATATATATTCTTCTTCTTTCGTTTCTTTCATCCACCGCCACCTCAATAGAAATTATATTATGACAATATTTTAATAATATATATATATATATATATATGTGTGTGTGTGTGTTAATATATTATCAAAAAAATATTTTAGTATATAGTAATTTATTTATCTTATAATATAGACAAAAACTCCTAACTTAATACTTATCAATCCTCTCTAAACCTCAAAATACTTAATAAATCATATCCTAAAGATACTTAAAAAAAATGGGATGTTACAATGAGAGTTTAAGCACTTACTGCTCTGTTTTGAAGCCAAAGGAACAGAGGGTGTCCGATTGGAGGTGGTGGCTAGAAGTGAGAGAGAAGCATCAAGAGTTAGATTAAACCCAAACAACGTAAGTCTCTGTTTGTTAGATAGTATACATATATGAATGCTATATATATATATATATATATATATATATAAAGAAGGAAACAAAAACCTTGAGAACTTATTGTTTTTACATCGCTGCTGTTTTTAAAGGACCCAACGTTGCTGTCATGTGCTAAGTATGTATATATATGAAGAACAAAAACATTAAACATGAAAGAGGTAGAAAAGAAATTAATAGGACTTGAAAATATTTATAAAAGAGGATGGGGTTGTTGTTAAATATATATATATATATATATATATATATATATATTTATAGGTACGCAAGTTGCTAACAAATATAGGAAAATATATATACACACATATGCCGTGGCATCTGGAAGAAAAGAGAAGAGAAGCTTAACTTTGCTGATTGAATAAATATAGATTTTGGTCCCAGATACATACATCAGTGTTATATTTATAGGTACGCAAGTTGCTAACAAATATAGGAAAATATATATACACACATATGCCGTGGCATCTGGAAGAAAAGAGAAGAGAAGCTTAACTTTGCTGATTGAATAAATATAGATTTTGGTCCCAGATACATACATCAGTGTTATATATATATATATATATATAGGTGTAGTGTGTGAGTGTGCGTATGGAATCCAAAGCTTACTGGTGGTCATGAAAATAACGCATGAGAATGAGAGAAGGAAGTTTCTAAGAATATATATATATATATATATATATATATATCGTTGCTTTGGAGAAAGAGAAAAGAAACCAAAGTTTTACTAATGGATTTGAATATAGGAGACGCTTCCTATATATATATATATATATATATATTTTTTTTTTTTTTTAAAAAAAAAAATAAAATAATAAAAATAAATAAAGGAAGAGAAAATTCCTTGCCGATACGTGTGAGTTTATAACGCTATAGAATAGAAAAGAGAAAGGCTTGGTACTATGCTATTAAATATATATATATACACACACACACAAAATGAAAGCTATTTTATCGAAATCAAATAGATAAAATATGATCCAACTTCCTCCCATATAATAGGATCTAATCTAGCTCGCTCCTATATTATTTCATTTATAATATTATTTATAAATATAAATATGAATATAAATATAAATTAATAAAATGTATTTTTATGTTGTTAATATTTATTTAAACTCCTAATTTAAAATTTATTTTTATGTTGTTAATATTTATTTAAACTCCTAATTTAAAGAGTTAGGATAGCCTCCGAAAGTTTAAATTTAATTGTGGAGAAATAATAATAATTAGTAACAATAATAATAATAATAATAAAATAAATAAATAATGTTATTGTTATCATTAGAAAAAGGAAATAAGTGATAGATTAAAAAGGAATAAATAATAAAGGGAATTATTTATAATAATTAACAGTTTCAATGACCTCACCGATTTTTAGTACCGTTATAATTTGTCCACGTCAAGCAGTCCAAATTTATTATTAAAAATTGTATATTTTTTATGAAAGTATAAGTTATAATTTTATGTAGAGTTTTAGAAAAGTTGTTAATGGTTAGTAAATTGGTTGTGGTAGATTGATTATTTATGGCGTGTGTTTGAGCTCCGGGATTAGGAGCGGTGTGATAATAGTTAGTTTCGACGAGTAGGTAACCACTTTCCACTTGTTATGTGTATTAATATGTTGTTTGTGAGTATTTTATGAAATAGTTATGAATATCTTATTAGAAATTGCCTTGTGGAATCTTATGATTTGAATTGTGAAATATTTGCATATACTTATATATGTATAAGAAATCGGGATTTGAGCTATTTGTTGTGAAAATTATGATAATGGTTGAATTGGGAATAGATTGAGTATTTATTCCACCACGTGGTGAGGCCTCCATTAATGCATGATGGTTGGCTTTCTATTGTCCCACCTGTTCAATGAGGGACTGACCCATTAGTTCAATGAGGGCATACGACACCCCACATGTTCAATGAGGGAAAAGGCCTATGGTCTAGGACATGTGCTCACGAGGATTTTGGCCGGTCCTCATCACATGACCGGTGAGCTTTTGAGTAACCCGGTAACATGGATGTAACTTAGCCCATGGGTCTAGTCGGAGGAAATAAGGCGGTTCGGTTGGATTGGTGGAGGTATCTTGGGAATTGTGTTTATGAAAAATTTTAATACCCTATTTATGATACATAATTTATGATATGAAATTTTGTAATGTGGATATTGGTGAAATTATATTTTTAATATTTTTTGTTATATAAATTGTTCCACATGGCACCTCACTAGCACATATTAATATTCGTAATGAGTTGGATTGATAGTTACCTACATTTTTCGGGTGATAGTTCTCGTATGGGTCCATCGGGAAGACTTCTAAGCTTAGGCTACTTCTTCTAACAAGTAGTGCTTCCATCTTTTGGTATACGTTGGATGATTGTATATTACCACGTTAGGGCTCATTCCGCATACTCGATTTATTTTGTATATTTTGATAAGTAATGAAGCATTACTTAATTGTTGATCAACCCTTAAATTTGTATTTATGTTAAGTTAAATGGAGGATGTTACACCTTTAATTCAAAAAGTTGGTCAAAAGCTTCCAAATTGGAAAGGAAGTTTTCTAAGCATGGCAGGTAAAACTGTTCTCATTAAATCTGTTTTATCTGTCATTCCATATTATCAGATGCAATCAATACTCATACCTAAAGGGGTTCTCCTTAATCTAGAAAGGATAAGTAGGGACTTCTTTTGGAATCATAATAGAGATTCGAAAAAGATGCATCTTATTTCTTGGCATGTAATGAAGAGGAATAAATCTGAAGGTGGGTTAGGAATCAAAGACCTGCAGTGTCAAAATAAAGCTTTTATTATGAAGCTCTGCTGGGGGATTATTACCAAGCCAGATGCACTATGGGTGAAAGTATGGAGGTGGTGAGAGTCATAAGCCAAAAGTGAACAAGAAAAGAAATCAATCTGCAGTTTGGAATGGTATAACAGAGGTATGCGAAGAATTCTGTAAGGGGATTGGAAAAAAACTAAGGAGTGGGTTATCTACAAAGGCGTGGGAGGATCATTAGACACCATTGGACAAGCCTTTGAAATATTATGTGGACAAGAATCTGCACTTAATGGATCTAGAGGCAGTGGTAAAGGATTTTGTAAAACCAAATGGACAATGGGATAAGGATAAATGAAGAACATTTCTTCCAAATAGGATAGTAGAAGAAATTTTAAAGGTTGTTCCACCTAATGGCTTGGGTGAGGATGTTTTCTATTAGCGTAAGACTTCAGATGGGAACTTCACTGTTAAATTAGCATACACTATGATTTACCACCAATAGGAGCATACATCTTCCTACCTGGCAGCGTATACAGCATTGGGAGATTTCTGAGAGGGAAAAATTCTTCATGTGGCAAGTGTTTCATGAGAGACTTCCCACTAATACACTTCGAGCAAAATATAATCCTCATGTGCAAAACACTTGTCCTTTTGAGTGTGATAGAGAGGAAACCATCATCCATATACTGAGAGATTGTGAGATTGCCAAGAGAGTGTAGTTTAATTTAACTAACCCATTATATCATTCTATATTTTTCTCTGGCTCTTTGCAGGATTAGTTGAAATGGAACTCAAAAAACATTCCATCTGGTAGGCTGACTGCTAGATGGCCTTGGCACAGAAAATTTGGTGATGTGTGTTGGCTTCTCTGGAAGAATAGGTGTACGAAAGTGTTTGAAGGCACAGGAGATCAGTCAAGAGCGATAACACAAAGATGCATATTCCACTTAATGGAAGGAGTGGCGCATGGCCGTTTTCCAACATCTAATTATGCAAATACTAGACAGAGCAGAAGCGAGATGGCGTCCCCCGGATCCAGGTTATGTATGGGTGGATGTGGATGGATCATACAGGAGCAGTGGACAGGCAACTTGTGGAGGAGTGATCAGAGATCACTAGGGAAACTGGATATGTGGGTTTCAACAGAAGTTAGGGCATACTATGTCAATTCTTTTAAATCCATGCTCTCTCTGTGGGCCTTATACTATGCAAACAATTGGGTTTCAAAAAGATCATGCTCCATACTGATTCATTGGATGCTATTCATTTGCTCTTACTTGACTGTGAGCAGGGTTATCCTATGAGAGATGAAATACAGGAGGCAAGATCCCTTATCCTTTCACATGAGGATCTATAGATTATTCATACTTATAGGAAAGCATTAAGATGTGCTGATTATTTAGCACGGTCAGCTCAAGAGATGAATCATGACTTTGTAGTTATTTCATCCCAACCTGTTGAATGTGAGAACTTAGTAAATCTTGAGTGTGGCGGAATGTCACTAAGGTCAGAGGATATAGTCTAGTCTTAGACTTTTGTTAACCTTAAGCCTTTGGCTTGTCAATGTATTATAAAAAAAAAAAAAAAAAAAACTTATTTACCACCTGACTCCACCTTTATTGACACTTGCGTGCTTTAATCAAATCAACTAAATGATTTATACTCGACGAGTTCAATAGTACTTCGTGCCGGCAAAATTGTTCTCTATTCCTCTCGTCACGATTCGGTCGGGTGACTCAGTGACTCGTAAGGAGCTCTCTTGGTTTGGGTATTGTCTTCTCCCCTTCAACTCTCAACCTCCTTCCCCCAACAACACTCTTGTCCACCGTCTATTGTCACTGTAATTTTTCCGCCATTTTTGTCACCTTCATCCTTTGCTCTGCGTAAGAGGCCATAATCTTTATATTTGACCTGATAGTTCTGAATCGTTAAATGAATATATCAAAAGGGGTTAATCCAATAAGGACCGAACTCATACCCTGCACGAGTGTTCCTTGTCAGTGAATAATTTGTTAGTATGACATATCATTGAACCTGTCTTGACCTTAGTACTGGGTGAGTGGGTGGTTTAATGAATAAAGAGAGGTGACATGAATGGTCAGGTGCGAGTACTTATTTATTATTATTTTTTATTTGACTTGACTTTTGTATAAGCTTGATGAAAAAGTTAGGGTTAAATGTGATTTGTGTTTAGATTACTCGTTTGACTTCTACGAAGTAGTTTTTAAAAAAACTGATAAGTGTTTAAATTATTATTTCAAAAGTTAGTTGAGATAGAAAATAATTGAAAAGAGTATAAATCATGTTAAATACTACATATACATATTAGTTGTATATATTGAGATAAATGAATAAAAAAATTTACTTTTAATTTAAATTTGGAAAAAAATTAAATTATAATTAAAAAATTATTAAACAATAAATTTATTAATTAAATATATTTAATTTGACAAAATAAAAATTAAATATGTTTAATAGATAAAATTGTATATAAATTAGAATGCACATAAATATACCTTTAATACTTGATACTTAGTCCTGTTCTTTTACAGCCAACTGTAGTTTCTGGGTTAATATTAAAATTGAACCATTCTATCATTTTATATTTTTGGTATAAGGAATTCAATTAACACGTGATGGATATAACTTTTCTCAAAAACCATAGGACAAACGTATCAAGTTTTTGTAGATAATTATATAATTATTGCAACTTGATTATTATTTTATTAAAAATATTTACAAGTTGTAAAAGAAATAGGGTTAAGGTGCGCTTTGACCAATAAATTATTGGCTCAGGAGCGTCTAACATAATTAACTATTAAGTGGACAAAAAATACTAACAAACTTTTAAAAAGGAGCGCCCAATACAACGCCGTTAGCAAAAAGTTAACCTCCGTTATCTAAAGTGCATAGATTGACCCAATGAACTTTTACTCTAAGAGCGCCTAGCCCAAAATTTTAAATTTTACTAAATTAAATAATTTTTTTGCTTAATTTTCATTATTCAAAACTATTTGTATAGATATATATGGATAAAAATTACTCATTCTTTAATTTTGTCAAGTTTTTGTAGATAATTATATAAGGGAAAATGCATTTAAATCGCACTAGATTTTAATTGGGTCAAATTTAGGACATTAAAAATGATTTTTTTTTTTTTTTTGGGTAGTAATGAGAGTTTTGTGAGTGGGGGTGTGTGTATTCAGTAGTCATTATTATTATTTTTACTCTAACTGGATTTTCTAACAAACTTGCATAGGACCATTCTCATTAAAGAATGGGAAAGGACGCAGATCCTTTAACTTCAACAAAGTCTTTGGACCATCTGCAACCCAAGGTTTGATTCTTTTTTTTCCAGTTTCTCTAGAATTTGTAAATCTAAACATAGATTAAAATCTCATCTATTATTGTATTGCAGCAGACGTGTTCTTCGATATTGTGTTCATAGATGACTACTTGACTAATATCTAGCATGTGAAATCTGTAGTTTTTGTCAAATAACATACAGATATTTTATCCCTCTTGGATTTCAGTATTCATTTGGTGAACTGTGAGTAATCTAGAAATATTTATCTTCCTTTATGATAGTTTATAGATTTTTTTTTTCACATCATTGTCGAATATTGTTTTATTCTTTAAGTAACCAACTCTTCCATTTAAAACAAGTTTAGAGGCACATATTGTAGTCGGGACGTGGCCATTAAAGTTCTCAAGGATGAGAATGTAAGTTGAGATTGGAAGAAAGAGTTTTCCTGTGAAGTCTATATCATGAGTAGAGTGTGCACCAGCAATTGTAGCAATTATTTTGAAGAAAATTTATGTTTCACTAGCAAGTTTGATGACAATATTTAGGCCTTAGTTAGAAAATTTCGGTCGCAAGTTTGAAGGACTTGTCTCACCAGCAATTCCTTCATAGTTTTCATGTTTGATGACAATATTTAGGCCTTAGTTAGAAAATTTAAATACTTGTTAATTTTTTTGAAAAATATTAGTATCTTTGCTTGTTAATTTTGAAGAATGTTAGTATTCTTGCTAATTATATTTTATTACTTAAACATTATTTTGATCTTTATCCTTACATTTCGGCTAGGTTTTAATTGTAGCAATTTATATGCCAAAAAAAAAAAAATTGTTACTTTCAGTGGCGACAATTGTCGCCACTGAAAGAGGAATCAATGGCGACAAAAGTGTCGCCACTTTGAAAGAAGAAAATGTCGTATTTGAAAGAGGAATCGGTGGACAATTATCGCCACCAATTCCCTACTTTCAGCGGCAACAAAAATTTTGGCGACATCTAATATACTTTTAGTGGTGACATTGATTGTCTACTATCGGGCGACATTTCTATGTCGCGCAAAAGTATTGGTGACGATAGATTTGTCGCCGCTGAAAATCTTTTGGCTACAACATTTAGATTTTTAGCGGCGACAAAGTCTTTTTTTTTTCCTTTTGTAGTGTACATACGTCCATCCGTCCATCCATCATATTCAAAAAGATTAATATAATTTTTATTTTTAGTCATTTTTTTAATCTTAATTGATTTTTTTAAACAATAATGTAAATAAATTTCAGTTTGGAAAAAAGTCACTTCTATCACTATCAATTTAAACACAAATCACATTTACAATCTGACTTTTATCCTATCTTAAGTTTGTATAAGTCGGCTTGAAAATAAGTCGGGTTCTACCACAACTAGTCCAAACCAAATGGACATTAAATATTGAAAGAGGGGAGTGGTTGGGCTGGATGGGGTGTTATTACCCCCTCCTCTAAAGTAAATAATGGTGGCAGCACGAGGTGTGTCACGTTTTATTTAGAAAAAATTACATTTAAATACCATTCAAATTTGTAAAAGCCCCAAATGTTTGTTAAATTTGTTAAAAGATTTAAAGGTACTAAGGACCATATTGGGAATTTCAAATTCGGGTACTTTCACCCTTTTGTTCTTAGTTTTTAAATATTTTTTTTAAAAAAGAAAAATGACCCTTGCCAAAGGGCCACTACGGCCGACCAGGCCGATCGTCGAGCGGCCGACAACCACTATAACGGCTGACGGCGGCCACGGTGGCTTTAGATCCGTGATTTTTTTTTTGGGGGGGGTTGAATCTTTTTTTTTTTTTTTAAAGAAAGATTCATGGAAAGTGAGGAAGGTGGGGTTTGAACCCCCACCCCACCTTCATGGGCCACCGGGCCACTTGGTTCCTTATATATATATATATATATATATATTAACAAATATATATATTCTTCTTAGCATTTTTTCCATCAACAAACACTCTTGTAAATCCTATTACTGAACTTGTAAATGCCATTAAAGAATTGGTAATTACCATTGAAAGATTTGTTATACTTACCTTTGTTTTTTTTTTTTTTTTTTTTTTTTTTTTTGGTTTAATCGAGACACAAGTGGTAAGCCCGAAGAATGAAGCGATAAATACCATTGCGAAACTAGTAAATGCCATTGAAGAATTGGTAATTGCCATTGAAAGATTTGTTATAATTACACTTTTTTTTTGTTTCATCAGACACACGTGGTAAACCTGAAGAACGAACCGATAAATACCATTTAGAAACTAGTAAATGTCATTGAAAAATTGGTAATTGCTATTGAAAGATTTGTTATAATTTCACTTTTTTTTTTTTTTTTGGTTTCATCAGACACACACGTGGTAAACCTAAAGAACGAACTGGTAAATAACATTGAGAAACTAGTAAATGCCATTGAAGAATTGCTATGTCGTTTGAGACATAACTATGTCGGTGTTATTAGAGTATAACCAACTGTATATATTGCATGATGTTGCCATACATATTACACCATCTTCCATATCTAACATAGTAATATTTTCACATAACATTATCATCATATGAGGAAGAAAAGAACAAACGTTGAGAATCAGATACTTAATGGAGCACGAGGTTAGTAATGTTTTTTTTTTTTTTCATTTACTCAGTTACTAAATTTTCAAGTTTTAGGTTATATTCATCTGGACGTTGTAAAATTAGAATGGTTCATTTGTCTATTTATGTAGTTCCATAGAAACTAACGAATATTTTCACAAAATTAGACAAAAGATGAGAATCATAGTTCATACCATGATTGAGGATGAGGTAAGCGAATAGGTTCACAAAATCAGACAAAAGATGAGAATCGTAGTTCCATAGAAATTAACAGAAACCAAGTTTTACCTGTAAGGTACAATGTCATTCATACCATGATTGAGGATGAGGTGAGAACACCAGCATTTGGAATCATTAGTTCTTCATCAACGTGTGATATGAAATCCGTTTTAACTGACATCACAAACATTCTGAGTAATTGTATCTCTAATCCAAGCAATATCAGTGTAATTACCCAAGATAGCAGTATAGCTGTGACTCCGACGGGTCACCCGAATTCGCATTCTGTAAATCAAAAGAGGCATCAGAAAAAATGCTTGAAGAATGTTCATCAAGGTGTAACAGATTTATGCCAGAGAATAAATCAACTCAACAATGAAAGTATGTATAGATAACAATTATCAAACCGTTGTCATTTGTGTTTTACTTTATATCCATTACGTTAGACAAATTTGAAATTATACTTTACCTCTAAGAATTTGTAGGAGTTACTAATGTTCGACATGAACAAGATTTTGTGCAACGAGATTTGGACACAAACTTGCGTCAGACATTTTGTCAATATATTTAGACGACAATGATGCTACTTATGAGTGCCAATTTTGTGGTGCTCAATTATGGCTTGCAGAAAGATTGAAAAGAGTCAGGAAATTGGAAAGACCACAATTTCACATTTGTTATGGACAAGGAAAGATTACTGTTCCATTACTAAAAGATCCACCTGAAGAACTTAACTATCTTTTTTCCGATTAACAATCAGCAATTGCGAAGAATTTTTTGACCAATATTCGTGCTGACAACATGATGTTTTGTTTTACCTCGATGGGTGGCAAAATTAATCATACAATGAACTCAAGGGGTGGAGGCCCTTATTCATTTATACTTGCAGGTCAAAATCACCATTTCATAGGGAGTTTATTGCCACCGGAGGAAACTCTCCAGTTTATGCTCGTTGTATATTTACGATACCGACAATGAAGTGGCAAATCGTATTTCAACTGTGAGGTTTGTTTTTCCCTGAAAAAATGTATTAATTTCACAATCATCATTTGTTTTATACATGAACAAGTTTATTTGTTAATAATACAGCCGTCATGGTCGTGCTGAACATTTGGATCCAATGATCGTCAATTTGATAAAAGAATGTCTTGATAAGCACAACTCTGTTGTTAAACATTATAGATCAGCTGCACAAATTAAATAAACTACTAGTGATTAATATGGTCATATTTGGATTTTGTAGCCCATAGTCTGTTGTAATAAAAAGCATACTGATTTTAATTGGTCTTCCAAGATTGGTAATATCAAGTTATATTTGTTTTTTTTAAAATTTTTTTATTTATTCAATGACGTGGTTTAGTTGGGTGGGGATTTTAAATTCCTCGAAAATCACCATCATGATCTCTCTCCCCGATATATGTCATTCTCCTTCTTCCCTCGGCATGGTCTTATCTTCATCGTCTCGGCCATTGTGTCAAAAATATGAAGGGGATATCAAATTATTATTATTATTATATAGATAATGATATTGAATTGATTAGGAGATTTCAAATTTGAATTTCAATATAAAAGAATTGCATAGAGCGCTCACCGCAAATTACGGGATCTAGAGGATTATTCAACCCAATTCAAATGATTGTATTTATTATTCTTTTATTAATTTATTGATTTAGATTAGTATGAGTATGAATTGAGATTTGAGATTGAACTTGATTAAAATGAATTAATATAGTGAAGGTCAATAGTGGACTTTTTTTTGGGAGATTTTGTAGGTCTTTTATAAAAATAAGAAAAGATATAAATCTCAATCTATATTCAATATTCATTTTATGGATATAAAATTTGTATTTATCATTATTATTATTATTTGATAAAATAAATATTTAAACGTACAAATTATATAACCAATGTACTGTTAGAGAGATATTTCAAAACTCGACATAAAATGAATGAATTCAAAATGACATTGTATTGTTTAAGGCCAGCATAGAAAATATAATTCAGTGCAACACACAAGGTTGTATATCATGTTATATATATCAAACCCCTCTCTCTCAAGATGTAGAGATATTATGATTAATAAATCTAATTTGATTGTGTTTCTTTTACGCCATACTTTGCATGACTGTATATTTTTATTTTTCTATCGTACACAAGCAAACCACATATAATAAAAAGAAGGAGCTGATTATGTATATATTTGTATGAACCACAAGCAAACCACTCATGTAATGAAATATTAAGTTATATCATTTGCTTAATTAATGAAGTTTGTTAAATGTTAATATTATTAAGGCACTTATATTATGTTATGTTTTTTTATGCAGAATCGCATATTACAAATTCCCATAAGGAATTTACTGGGTTATATCAAATTGAACAACTTTTGCTAAGGAATGGGAGGAGCTTGCATGACTATCCATCGATGCCTAGACCAGAAAAAGACAACATAATTGATACGTCGAGCCAACTTATTTTTGCAAGAGTTGAATTACAATAAAGAGAAGGAGAGGTAAGACTCGAAAGAATGAAGAGATTAATGATTGATGAACAGAAGCAAGTATTTGATGAGATAATGAGTACAGTCTCTTCAAAAATAGGGGGTTTCTTCTTTGTTCATGGTTTTGGTGGTACAGGCCAAACGTTCATATGGAATGCATTGATTGCTTCCGTAAGGCCAAAATGTGGAATTATCTTTAACGTAGCATCCAGTGGTATAGCAGCAACTCTACTACCATCAGGTAGAACTGCACATTCAAGGTTTTATATTCCTATTGATGTAAATGAAGATTCAATATGTTCAATACTCATAATTCACCGGCTGCAAACTTAATGAAAGCAACTGATCTCATTATTTAGGATGAAGCAACAATAGTTAAGAGACATTATATTGAAGCTTTTGATCGAACGTTGAGGGATTTAATGAAGTGAAATTCTGTTTTTGGGGTAAATGCGTTGTTAAGGGTGGTGATTTCCAGCAGATCCTTCCTGTTATACCTAAAAGCACTCGAGCTGAAATTGTAAATGCAGCTATTAATTCTTCTCATATTTGGAATGAATGTAGATTACTTTGTCTAACAAAGAATAAGAGGCTACAGTCTTCAAGCAATCCACTTGAACAAGATAAGATCAAAATCTTTTCAAAATGGTTGCTACAAGTAGGAGACGGATAAATTGGATTACCACATGATGGTATTATAGACATATTGATTCCATCAGAGTTGTTGCACATGATGATTGTGATCCAATTAGATGCATTGTTGAATCTACCTACCCAAATTTAGTAGAACGTATTGTCGACCAAGATTACCTCAATAATAGGACCATTTTTACTCCTATATATGAGAATGTTGACAAATTGAATGAATTCATTTGTTCTTTGTTGCCATGTGATCCTATTGAGTATTTTAGTTATGACTCTATAAGTGGTACAGATAAGACAAATGAAAGTTTATAGGATTTATACGACACAGAATTTCTAAATGCAATTAAATGCTCAGGGATACCTCATCATAAATTGGTCTTGAAAGTAGGTGTGTCGGTGATGTTAATAAGGAATATTGATTAAGCATCAGGGTGTGCAATGGTACAAGGGTAAAAGTGACAAAACTTGGCAAAAATGTCATAAGGCTAAGGCTTTGAATGACATAAGTGTTGGGGAAGAGATTTCGATACACAGAATGGATATGAATCCATCGAATCTAAACTGCCTTTTAATATGACAAGGATGCAATTTCCCATCATAATATTGTTTGCAATGATGATAAACAAAAGCCAAGGTCAATCAATGTCTAATGTAGGTGTTTATCTTCCCAGTCCAGTCTTTTCATATGGGCAACTATAAAGTCTTTCAACGGATTGAGATTACTTATTTTGGATGAATTCAACAAATCCAGTTGTACTACAACAAATGTTGTTTATAGAGAGGTTTTTCAAAACCTTCATTAGATGTAATATGATGTTGTTTTGAATTTGTTAAATAAACACATAGTAGCAAATTTTGGTTAATTTCAACAATGTACAAATAAACTTATCCATGCAACGTACGGGGAGAAAGTCTTGTTTTCCTTTAAATGTGAGAGAATGGGCTCCTTCCATAATAAGTGGTATCCAATTTTCCTTCGTGAAAATTCCCGAATAATCCCTTCATCTTCTTCCTTCATCCTCATAGCATCAATTGTCACCAATGGCCTTCTTCATCCCCCTTCGAATCAACCCAAAATGGCGTCCCTGGTTTTTTCAGTTCCCTCCTCTCTAGTCGATCCATCTTCTTCATCCTTAAGACCTAAAGAAGAATTCTTCTGTGGCTTGTGATTATGTCTTTGAAATCAAATATGTGAGTGACGTGCACAATAAATTTGTCAAACACCTCTTGTGCAAGAATCCAGAAAGATACGAATTTGCTTCTCTTTCTATCCCCTCCCGATTCTTGCCCTCTCAATCTCATGGTCTCTAAATTAAGCGAACTTCTTTGGCTTCTAGTTCCCGCAATTGGCTCATCTCTCACTAATAAATCGGTCCCGTATGTGCAGCAAATGCCAAAAGAGCACAAGCGGGGCACCGACGAAGAATAGGATCCCAAGGCCATGTTACCACATAGGTGTTGCAAATGTCGGGAGATATCTCGTCAAGACCTCCGATTAGCTTCACGATCTGCGATGACAGAAGCAATTGGTTGTTGAAGGCTGTAATGACAAAAGTAGGGACCTTGCATTGTTCTTTTGGAAGTGAACTAAGCCTTTCGGGAACACAAATATCTCAGCCTTCTTGATGCTCTTTGATATGAGTTCGAGACATAAATCATGATGCTGGAGGGAGGAAGAAGGAGGAGAGAGCGATAAAAATATGATTGCATTTTATGTTTCACACTCTTTGACCAAAAAAATTGTTTCAAACCCGAGCGTGCCTTATGAACACTCGAGTGCACACTCAAGTGTGTCTTGTAGAAATTAGAAATTGAAAGTAAGGGTAAAATATTTTGCCTCATTTTCCTCCTTTATTTTCTTCCAATCAAACAAAAATTTTCATATCAACTTATTTTTTTTAGTATGAACCAAACGCATCGAGGCAAAATATTTTTCATTCCATTGCATTCTTTTCATTTTCATTCCTTTGCATTCCTACAGGGTCTAAGAGTGTGTTTGGTTTGAGGGGAGGGAATGGGAGGGAAGACTAATGTTTGGGGCTAATAATATTGGCCCCAGACATTAGTCTCCTCTCCCATCCCTTATTAGCCCCAGACATTAGTCTCCCTTCCCTTTAAACCAAACACACCATAAAGCATGATTGTTGTCGTACACCTTGACAAATAGTTGCTACTATTGCTGCACTTGTACTCTTCTTTCTCACCATTGTCCAAACCATATTTTCGATCCTCCAAGTAGTCAAGTAAATTCACAGCTTTGTATAATTAATTTTGGAATTTGATTGAATGTATTGTCGATTTTGTTATGATAGGGCAATGTAATTGTAATTTTTGTATCGGGTTTTGTTGACAATAAAAATTGCAACTAGTAGCTATATAAACATAGTTCTACTCCTTAGTTTTCCATGTCAAAAGTTTAGAGTGGACTCGCTCAATGATGTAGTTAAATGTCTCTTTCCTCTTTCTATTTTTTGAAAGAGGAAATCTAAGATATTTGCTAATCTCACAAGAGATCTCGCATTTCGTCAATTCTTTGATCCGCCTTTTGCAAACTCCGTCTCCCTAGGAGAAAAAAAGATAAAAGATTTTGCACGATTCACCTTCCCCTTGACGCCTTAGAGAACACCTCCAAACACTTCATCATGAAAGCGGCTTCATCTTCAGAAGTGACCCCAAATAATAAAATATTATCAGTAAACATCAGATGAGAAACCTTTGGGCCATCTCTAGAGGTAAAAATAGGTTTCTACCGTCCATCCTCAACAAGATCACAAATTAAGTGAGAAAGTTTGTCCATACCAAAAAAAAAAAAAAAAACAAACAAAAGAGGGGAGATTGGGTCACCTTGACATAATCCCCTTTAAGGGGAGAAGAACTCAATTTGGCTTCCATTCCAAAGCACACTATATGATATTGAAGAAATATAGTCGATAATGAGGTGAATAAAGCTTTCCCCAAAACCAACTTTAATAATAACCTGTTTTAAGAAATCCCAACGGATCCTATCATACGCTTTTTCAAGATCTATCTTCATAGCCATGAGACCTCACTTGCTTCTGTTAGTTATGCTTGGTTTTGATGATGACAGATATGCTTATCAATATTAAGAGTAAAAAATATCCCTAGCACATTTGTCTTCTACCTTGACTAATGCTTATATTTAATATTGAAGAAGAAGTTGAGTTGTGGAGAATGATCAAGAGAAGAGAAGAAGAGGAGATATTGAAGAAGGAGTTGAATTGTGGAGAATGATCAAGAGAAGAGAAGAAGAGGAAATATTGAAGAAGGTAGAACTTACAAGAGAATGATGAGTCCAAGTTAAATGGAGTTAGAATGATCAAGAAAAGAGATTAAAGAAAGAAAAACTCACTAATGGAATGAGAATATCATTATTCAAGTTCCTAGATTGATTCTAGAAGTCTCTATGATCAAACAGAAGTTGGAACGGTTCAATTCGGAGTTAAAATAAGCTTTCTGAAGTCATTCTCGAGTATGACAATGTAATTCTCGAGAATGGTACTGTTCATGTGAAAATTGCAAGTCATTCTTGAGTATGAAACATCAATTCTCAAGACTCCTCACCCAATTCTCGAGAATGGCATTATAATTCTCGAGAATGGTCATGTTTCAGAACAACTCGTTCAGCTGCGTTTCACGTTTCACTCGGCGACATCTCGGTAATTTGATGATATCTCCTAAACCAGAGATCGGATTGAGGAGAAACCAATTTTGTTGGGAACTAGACTCCCAATGCGTATTTTTGAAAAATATTCAAGTCCAAAGGAGTTCAGATGAAATAAATATGAATTTTTGAAGTTACCACATCAATCAGCATCATACAGCAGACGAAGCTTTGGTATTTTGGGTGTATCTCACAAACGACAAATCCAAATGAGCTGAAACCAGTGCCATTTGAAACTAGACTCAAATACCTTTCCAAAAACATCAAGATCATGAAAAAAAAGAACAAATGAAGAAGATATGATGTTTTGAAAATGACAGTCAGGTCAGAATGCCGCAAAAAAATATTGGTCAAGAACAACCTCCATTCATCTGATTTTAACGGATGAAATGCAACGAGTTTGGAGCAGATTCTTCTTGAAATGGAAAGAAGACTTGAAGATCTTTCTGAGCACTGGTGGTTTGACAAATTTGCTATCACAGATGCACTTCTAATATGTTTATGATTCTCGAGTATGTGCTTGGAATTCTTGAGAATGAGACTTTAACTCTCGAGAATGGCTCATGATTCTCCAGTATGTGCGTGATGGTTCACTTTCAATATTCATCTCCCTTCAGAGCAATTCTCAAGAATGGGTAAATGATTCTCAAGCATGGGTAAGTGATTCTCGAGAATGCGTGGTAAAGGTTCGCTGATCTTATTATTCTCAAGTAGTTGCACTTTGCTAATTCTCGAGAATGACAACATGATTCTCGAGAATGGTCATTTCAATTTGTTTAAGTAGTTCTCTGATCATAGCATTCTTGAGTATGTATATAATTGCTCTCGAGTATTCTCGAAGAGATGTATCTACAAAGTCTTCCTGTTAAGGAATTCTCGAGAATATGCTCTTATCATTTTTATCATTTTCCAGTATCGCTAATCATCTCTTCAAAATCAACTGGGTCATTTACTATTATGTGTTAATCATACCCAAACTCATTTATATCATATTTAATCACTTCTTTGATTGAGTTTCAGTTGATTGAACCTGTTTGAATTGAGATTAGGTGAAATGGAGTCTAATATGGCAGAAGCATTTAATGCAACTAAAAAAGAGCCAACAAACGAACAAATCCCGGTGGCAGCATTTAACTATGATTAAAGTTGGATTAGAGCTCAACGAAAGCAACCAAAGCTCCAACGGCTACTTCCAACAGACATTCAACGGTCATATTTTGAATTGGAAGAATAGCTCAACTGTCAAATACTCTCAACGGTCGAAACACAAATACCTATAAAATGCGAAGTCTTCAAACCTAGGAAGGGGTGACGATTAACGAATGATCAACAAAAACAAAATTTCCTTCCTAGTCAAAATGCCCCTCGACGTTTATCTCATTTTCTCTCTACTTTCTCGGTGATCATATAATTTATTAGACAAAGTGAGGTTAGTTGTAGTGCACTTCAGGTGTTCATCTTATCACTTCGAGAGAGAAGATTATTTGTAATCATTCATTACAAAGATTGTATCCTTACGGTGGGTAAGGGGAGTATCTCGAAGAGATTTATAAAGGCTACACAAGTGCCCGGCTAAACTTGTGGGATTGTAGTGGTTCTTAAGCACCCGATTAAAGCTTGAGGGAGATAGTGGATTGAAATCTCAAGAGGAACCTGGGGACTGGACGTAGGTCATCGTGGATTGGGCCAAACTAGTATAAATCACAGTTTGCATATTCTCTTCCTTCATCTGTTATATTTCCAGCATATATGTTTGAATGATTGACTATGGCTTTATTAATTATTACTGTCATACAAAGTTTCAAAAAGATTTTCAAAGTTCCGAAAGTTTTATCGGACACCCAATTCACCCCCTCTTGGGTGATAGCCAGGTCTAACAGCTTCTGTTCGTGCTCATAATGTGGAGAAGCTCCTGTCCAATAACAATATTGTCTTGTATGTGCCTCCCTTTAATGAAACTAGCTTGGAAGGAAGAAATCAATTCATCCATAACACCTTTAAGCCTTGTGTGATCATTTTAGTCCTACACTTGCAATGCATCGTACAGAGTGAAATTGGTCTAAAGTGGGCAACCAATTTGAGATTATCTCTCTTATGGATTAAGGATATGAGAGTCCTATTAGAATCCTCCAGAGAAATCAAGCCTCAGAATGCTTTCTTAACAAACTCACAAATGGAAAGCCCAACAGTGCACCAGTTGGTTTTATAGAAAATGGGAGAAACCATCAATTCCGGGGCTTTATAACTCCCCGTTGAAAACACCATTCTTTTAATCTCTTCATCCTCAGGGACACTATAAATATCCCTCACAGCAGCTTGGTCAAGCCTAGGAAACTTGGACACAGTATTTAATACCACAGATTCATAGCATCCATTTTGGTAAAGAGATTTAAAAAAACAGACAACCATCTGTTTGAAATCCTCTTCATTGTCAATCCAAATACTTGCTGCATTTTTAAGGGAGACAATTCTATTCCGCGTCTCATTTTAGATTTTAAGTGATAATAGAGAGTATTCCTATCACCTTTTGAAACCCACTGAGTGCGAGATTTCTGGAACCACTTAATTTATTCTAATTTCAGCATTCTCGTCTAGTTCATCTTGGAACTCCATTTCAAGTTTACGTAAAAACACAGAGTAGGGATAAGCTGTTGAGTTTTGAATACCTCTCAATCTTCTCATAGTTAGATGATTTTTTTTTTCAACCAAACCAAAAACTTCCTTGTTCCAATTTCCAATAGACTCCTGGAACTTTGCTAAAGCTAAATTAATATCAAGCATCAACAACCCAATTGTAAGTTACAAAATCATTGTATAGATCATGCTTAATCCACATAGCCTTAAATCTAAAGGTCCTACCACCTACCTTCGACCCACTCCCATCCCCAAAACACAAACAAATAGGGTTATAATCAGAAAATTTCGTCCGAGTACAAACCTGTAAATAGCAGCTCGAGAAGAAAGAGGAGTTGGCCAAAGCTCTATCAACCCATTCAAATAGGCTAGTATAGTTTGCAGTGCAAGGTCCACGCCCTTCCCCCTGTTATATGAACAATAAAGATTGTAAGGTTTGCAAAGTATGTTATCCTAGTGCACTGCTATGCTTTTAATTTTGTGCCTTGATTCTTGTTCATACTAGTTGGAATTTATAAATGAATTTGGTGATAAATTAGTAGAAAATTAATTAGTGGAAATAAGGGGATATAAAGACCCAATTGCAAACGACCTACACAAAAGAGAAGCATGAATATAAAGGAGGTCTCCTATGAGGATTCTTTTTCATCCAGTCAATATTCTAAAATATCTTTTCAAGATCTTAAAATAATTTTTAAGATTATGAAGTATTTTTTCAGTACTAGTCAGTATCTTGAAGTATCTTTTAGTATCGGTCGTGTCCCGAAATATCTTTTTAGTATTAGTTAATATCAGCTTGAAGCATTTTTTTAGCTCCAATAAGTACCATGAAGTATTTTTCCTCTTAGTTAGTTCTCTCACATATTGTTTTTTCAAAGATACTGATGATACAAAAAAGATAGTTTAGGTATTGAGTAGTGCTAAAAAAATACTTGAGGATGTGAATGCTATTAAAATAAAATAAATTGAACAAGTGCCATTTTGGCACCAAAACCGCACTCTATGAAGAAAAGGAGGACAGCGAGTATTAAATGAATGGGAGGAAAGCCTGGTCGTTGTATTTTACTATGTTAGCAGTGGAGTAAGTCCTTTAAGTTACAAAGGACCAAAAACTAATTTGAACAATGAGCTGTCAATTATGCTTTTGTGTATGTAGTATCAATTGTAATGTTCTCCATTTTACTTAACATAATAACCACTTAAGGGTTCATTAACAACTAAGTAATGCTCCATCATTTGCAAAAATATACAAAAGTAACTCAATGTAGGCAGAATGAGCCCTAACGTGGCAATATATAATCATTCAACATAAACCAAAAAGAGAGAAGCACTACTTTTAGTAGAGTAGCCTAAGCTTCTGAGGTCTTCCTGATGGACCCGGACGGGAACTATCACCTGAAAAATGTGGTAACCATCAATTCAACTTATTACGAATACTAATATGTGCTAGTGAGGTGCCAAGTGGAACAATTTATATAACAAAATACTAATAATATAATTCACAAATATCCACATCACAAAATTTCATATCATAAATTAGGTATTACAATTTTTCATTAATACAACTCCCAAGACGCCTCCCATCAATTCAATCGAACCGCCTTATTTCCTCCGACTAGACCCATGGGCTAAGTTACATCCATATTACTGGTTACTCAAAAGCTCACTGGTAATGTGATGAGGACCGACCAAAATCCTCAGAGCACATGTCTCAGACCATGGGTCTTTTCCCCTCATTGAATTAGTGGGGTGTCATAAGCCCTCTTTAAACTAGTGGGCCAGTCCCTCATTGAACAGGTGAGACACTAGAAAGGCAACCATTGTGCACCAATAGAAGCTTCACCACGTGGTGGAATAACTACTCCATTTCTTCCCAATTCAACCCTTGCCATGATTATCACAATAAATAGCTCAACAGAATTTTCCAAGATTTTCACATTCATATAAAAGAAAATTCTCATATACATGTCATAATAGCTTAATTCCCAATTTCTTATACATATATAAATATATACAAATAGTTCACAATTTAAATCATAAGGTTCCACAAGGTAATTTCTATTAAGATATTCATAATCATTTCACAAAATACTCACAAACAACATACTAATACACATAACAAGTGGAAAGTGGTTACCTCTCACTGAAGCTAACTATTATCACACCGCTCCTAATCTAAGAGCTCAAACACACGCCAAAAATCAATCTACCACAACCAATTTACTATCGTTAAAAACTCTTCTAAAACTCTACATAATCAAAATTATAACTTATAATTTCCTAAAATTAAATTGTACAAATTTTAATATATTTGGAATGCTTGAAGTGGGTAAATTAGGAGGTGACTAAAAAATTAGGGAGACCATTGTGACTATTAATTCTCCTTTTGATTTATTATTAATTAATAACTCCCTTTTCTATTTATTATTTATTCCTTTTAATAACACACTAGTGCAAAAAAGGCTTTTAAGACTGGACAAAAGAGGCATCGTAGGACCGGACCCGCGACCGGTCTTGTTCCAGCCGGTATTAAAAGTCTACATTTAAGACCGGACTACGACCGGTCTTAAAGAAAATATTTTAGACCGGACATTTAAAACATTGGGTCTTAAAAGTCGTACTAAAATAAACCTGAAATACTTTTTGTTCGGTCCTAAAACTCAACTTTTAAGACCGGCTAATAATTAAGCCGCTCTTAAAAGATGGACTTTTAAGACCGGACAAAAATAAATACGGTCTTAAATTTAGCGGCTTCTAAGACCCGACTAATTATACGCGGTCTTAAAAAATTGACTTTCAAGATCGGATGATAAATAAATGTGGTCTTAAAAATTTTATTTTAGACCGCATGTATAAATTTACCGGTCTTAAAAAGACCGACTTTTAAGACCGAGCGCTTATTTTTAAGACCGGACATATAATACATCCGGTCTTAAAAACTCACCATTTAGGACCGCGCATTTATTTGCGGTGTAAATTTTCCTGAATTTTTCCTGTTCGTTCTTCCCGATTGTATTACACACAAATCCACCACCTAATCCACAGATAAAAGTCGATACTTTAAGTTGTAAGCTATGAACAATTATTTGAATAAATTGAACTCGAAAAAGAATACAAATATTATTCACCATGAGTTATTTGGCTTTTTAATTAATGTTTATACTATGACTACAACACCCAAATTAATTCATAGAATAAGATAACTTACTTACAAATACAATAAGTTACAAATACAACACACATGCCCAAAATAATATTCACAATGCCTTCATCTGATTCCCACCCAACAAAGTAACATCCTCTTTTATAACATGCCCCTTTGGATCGGATCCTGCTGCCATAAAAATAAAACAAGAACAAACTTCATAGTCATGACATTGTTTATGAACATAGAAGGAACATAATATATAGTTAAAACCTTAAAGTTTTCAAAGAAATCTGCATATGAATATTACCTTATGAATTGACTCTTTTATAAAGTGATATCTTCCCATATCCCTTCTTGATGATCACTTCTTATCGGGTTCATTATCCGCTTCATCTTCTTCGTTTATGTCCAGGTAGACCCCTTGAAAAAGGAGTACTCTCGGGAATACCATAATTCGAATTCATTTCCTCATCAATATCAATGACCCTCTTTCCTTGGAGAGCTACGTAGACCACATTTTATTTTCTTGATCAGTGATATAGAACACTTGTTTTGCCCGGGTCTCGCCATAATAAAAGGTTCATCTCCAAAACTTCTACCATGGACATCGACTAATGTAAATCCTAGCCGATCGATCCGAACACCATTATTGACATTGACCCACTTGCATTTGAAAATGGGAAATCTAATTTTCACATAGTCCACCTCCCAAATCTCTTCAATAACCCCATAATATGGCATGACCGCCAATAAAGGGCTCTTGTCTTTCGAATCGGAGAAGTGCATAGATTCAGCCTCTAACATAACACCACCGTTCCGGGACCGTGCTCGTATCATCTAGGGACTTCGTGTAAAATGTATAACCATTGATCACATACGAATTCCAACTTATGACATCGACCTCGGGACCACGTGCTAACCATTTGATTGTATCGTAAACACATTCCTCTCCCTCGACCTTTTGTTTGAACCAGTTTGCAAAAGTTGTTATGCTCCGTAATCAACCTTTGTTCGATCATTCGATGATTTTCTTTCCTTACGGTTTCTTTATGTTCAGCTATGTCGGCTTGAACTTCATCAACATTATTCAAGATGTATAAGTGGACTTGTGACAATTCATCGGGATCCACACTCTTTACGGAAGCCCTCGTCTACCCCCTTCAAAGCATGCCGACGTTTTGGAAGCCCAATATGTCTTACTTTGGCCAAATAATTTTGACAAAATTCCATGGCTTCTTCGAAACATATTTCGAACAATCGATGCTTCTGGTCGGTATGCGTTCTTCACGTACCCTTTTAGGAATTTCATAGATCTTTCAATTGGGTACATCCACCGTAAATAGATAGGGCCGCACATCTTTATCTCCGTCACTAGATGAACAATTAGATGAACCATGATGTCAAAAAATGTAGGAACAAAAAGCTTCTCAAGGTGGCACCGATAAGATATCCTTCATTCTCTAATTCATCCAACTTTTCAATCTCGAAAACTGTACTACAAAGCGCATTGAAGAAGACACAAAGTCTAGTCAAAACGACCTGAAGATCATATTCGGCGATGCCTCGAATAGCTATTGGGAGTAGCTGTTGCATCAAGACATGACAATCATGAGACTTTTGGCCTACTAATTTCAAGTCCTTCATCGATACAAGCCTCTTAAAATTTGAAGAATACCTCGTGGGAACTTTTGTGCCATATAAACACTCACAAAAACTTCGTTTCTCATCCTTAGACAAAGTATGAGAAGCCGGGGGAGAATAAGTTCTCTTCTCATCTGGCCTTGGATGTAACTCTTCCTGTATTCCCATTGCTATCAGATCCAATCTTGCCTTCACACCATCCTTGGAACTACCTTATATGTTGAGAAGCGTGCCGAAAATACTATCACATACGTTTTTCTCCACATGCATGACATCAATACTGTGTCTCACATCAAGATTGCGCCAATATGGAAGATCGAAGAATACAAATCTCTTTTTCCATATATTTTTTTCTTTTCTACTCTTTAAAAGTCTTACCGAAGACGACATTGATATTTTTCACCTTTTCATAAACTTGCTTCCCGGTCAATGCCACCGGAGCATCTTCATACTCTTGGCCACCAAAAAAGGCTTTCTTTAATCGACGATATGGGTGGCCCCATCTAAGAAATCTCCTATGTCCAAGATAAACCGTCTTTCTTCCATGTTGAAGTTGATGGTAGCGTGTGCCTTCTTCACAAACCGGACATGCTTTATGGCCTTTTACACTATACCTCGATAAGTTCCCATATCTTTGGGAAGACATTTATAGTACAAAATATCATGGCTCGCATTTTAAACACCTCCTTCTTGAAAGAGTCAAAAACATCGACACCTTCTACCCACAACTCCTTCAAGTCTTCGATCAAGGGCTGAAGGTAAACATCAATGTCATTTCTGGATTGTTTCGGTCCCGAAATCAACATAGACAGCATGATGTAGTTTCGTTTCATGCATAATATTGGAGATAAGTTGTAAATAATCAGTAGTACAGGCTATGAACTATGTATGCTGCTAAGGCTTCCATATGGATTCATGCCATCCGTGCTAAGAGCAAGCCTAAGGTTCCTAGGTTCTTCGCCGAACATCGGAAATAATTGATCGATTTTCTTCCATTGAGAAGAATCGGCCGGATGTTGAAGCTTTCCATCTGAAATCCTCTCATCTGCATGCCACCTTAAATTTTTTGCATCATTTTCATTCGCAAACAACCGCTTGAACCTTGGTATGATTGGAAGATACCACAACACTTTGCAGGCCCCTTATCGACTTGTACCTTGGGGTTTCACATTTCGGACAATTCGCTTCTCTTCAAACTCTTTTCTATACAATACGCAATCATTCGGGCATGCATGGATCTTTTTGTACTCCATCCCCAGTGGACAAATTATTTTCTTAGCATCATAGTATCGATGCGGCAACACATTATCATCCGGAAGCATGTCCCTAAAAGCCCCAAGCATTTCAGAAAAACTCTTGTCGCTCCATCCATGACGTGCCTTCAAGCTTACCAATTTCAATAAGCATTCAACAATTGGTATTTTTTACACCCACAGTATAGAGGGGTCTCGCATCACCGCACATATTACCATATGCATGTGATTGATGAAAAGCCTCTTCTCCTACATCACGGATAATGTCCTCTATGCGATCATCCATATCCGTGTCATTATCATCAAAGGCCACTTCCCCATGTTGAGACCCACTTGGTATTTTTTCACCATGCCATGCCCACACTGTATAAGTCTTACAAAATCCTTCACAAATTAAATGTGTGTGTATAACTTCAACACTTAGTCGCCTCTCATTCAGACATTTTACACAAGGGCAATAAAACTTCCCACTATCATCATGAGCATTTTGTTTAGCAAATTCAATAAAGTCCCTTACCCCATTCTGATATTCAACACTCGTCCGTAAAGCATTTATCCAACTGTGGTCCATAGTAGTATTCCTATAGACGGAAAGATTTAACATATACATAATCCGAAAAAAAGGCGAGAGACTTGCATATAAAATAAGCCAACTACAAATGCATATTTATGCTCAATGTTGGTTATGCATGTCTTTTTTTTTTTTTTATGGAGAAACTTGCCCATTAAATGCATAATGAAGAATCACTTTTGGTCATAAATGTATCACAGTGAATCCAAGAAGCAAAATAAATACATGACGAGGAAATTAAATGCATCGCATGAAGGTCTTGTGGACTCACCTGTACCATATAAATTCAAATGCGTTTGCTGAGTCTTTCTTCTCCGCCACGAACGTTGATGTTGCAGATAGCAAGAGTAACCTAAAAACATTTCTTGGTCAGTTGGGTAGGTCTAAAGTGCAAATATACTCTTCAAAATACAATATTCATTAACAATAGAGAAACCCACAATAACATTTCATCGATTTCGTTCAACCCATGAAAACCCCAGAACCATTAGAAGGAAATTCATAAAGTTATATAACCGAAACACCTCGTACAGCTTGGTCTATAGACGTTTAGCTAAGGAACCGAGAGTTAATCTCGAGAGAGGCACGCGAAGCAAATGACGACGCAACACACATTGGAGACGTAACCGTGTAATCACTTTCGGCGTGACAAGAGAATTTCTGAGAAGGAAATTTAATTTTCCCCGCGACATAGACATGTTGTTATATTTTACATTTTAATAAGACCGGTTAATTATACATATACGGTCCTAAAGATATAATTCTATTAATAAATTTTTAAGACCGGAGGTTAACAATAATGCGGTCCTAAATTTTAGTATTGAGTTAATTTTAAGGCCGAAGATTTATAAAGAGTCCAGTCCTAAAAGTCAAACATTTATTAACTAATTTTTAAGACCAGCGGTTAAGAATACTCCGGTGCTAACTTTCGTATTCATTTAATTTTAAGACCAAGCGGTTATAAGAACTACGGTCCTAAAAGTATTTCGTTTATTAATTAACCAAACAAAAAGAAGAGGTTTGCATTTGGCGAGCGTAAAGAAAACGAGTTAATAAAATAAATTAAAGGAAAAACTGGAGAATATGAATATTAGAAAGAGACAAGCTTAGTTTTTACCGCTTCCATACATAACTAGAGAATAAGCACGTACACAAGAAAATGAAGAGAGAAAAACAAGCAGAAAATTATCAAAAACAAGAATCTGACTAAACATCCTAAAGCTTATTATCCTCCAAAGCCTTGGTGATTTCGGCGTGAACAGCATTAATTTCCCGCCGGAGATCAGCAAGTTCCTGTCTTACTTTCATCAGACACAATGCTTCATTAGAGGAAAGAGGAGAGGGGTCAGTAGTAGTCGCGGTGGGGCCAAGAGGTTGGGGGGGGGAGCGGGAACTCTTCATCATCCGAAGAAATAACAATGGGTCCAACGACCGAGACTCTTCTCGCAAAGCAATAGGACGGACTCTCGATGGAGGAGGGGCACCGTATAACGATCGACGGAAGGCACGAGCATCACCAGTAAGAGCACCCCTACGAGCTGTTCTCTTGTATCTAACCATGGTTTAAGCAGTTGGGGTAGAGGTATGAGGATTAAATTAATAAAGGTAGAGAGCTGTTCTCAGATAGCCACGTACGTAGTTTGGAGTTACGAGGTAGTGATGCGGAATTAATAAGGAGTTAAGGACAGAGAGGTATGAGGAGTTAATAAAGGCAGAAAAACTTTTAAGAGCGGGATATATAGGTACGCGGTATAAAATTCTATTATTTAATTTTTATTTTAAGACCGACCTTTTATAATATGTCCGGTCCTAAAAGTCTATTTGTTTTTAAAATCAATTCTATCACTTTTTAGACCGACCTTTTATAATATGTCCGGTCCTAAAAGTCTATTTATTTTTAAAATCAATTCTATCACTTTTAAGACCGACCTTTTATAATATGTCCGGTCCTAAAAGTATATTTATTTTTAAAATATTCAATTCTATTACTTTTAAGACCGACCTTTCATCATTTACCCGGTACTAAAATTCATTCTTTTCAAATTCAGATGGCAGAGTCATATCCTTACACTCTGTTCAAATGACTGATTCAAAGTCTCTTCGCCTTCTAGATAAACTTCCGAACTAGGCGTCTCCTCGTATTCTGATGAACTATGCGTCTCCTCATTAAAGTTTCTGGCGTTTCACATTGTTCAGGATGGGTTCTCTATTTAAACCTGTTGTTACTGTACTTTCTTCACATTCTTCTCCATCACTTCTACACGGCCTCCTCCACCGCCTAGCCTCCACTGTAATGGCTACTCCCCCAGGTCCTCCATTTCCTCCTCCTCCTCTTCAACCTCATCCCCCTCCGCCATTGCCTCCTCCAAATCCGACTGTGAAGCAGTTGGTGCAGTCGTTGGTGGCCCGTGTCGATCACATGGATCGACGCTTGGGCCAATTGGTTCAGCTTGTTCATACCGTGAACAACAAGCTGAACATGGTACTTCACGCTAATGATGTGGAGTACGATAAGGCTGAAGACAACTCCGACTCCGACGACTCCGGCTCCCCCTCCCTCTCCGTTAACGAAGAGGATTAGTGTTTTTTTTAGTTGTTTTTTTGTTGTTGCTTTTTTTTTGTAATCACTGCCCCATATATAGGGCAGCGATAAAAATGATTATATAAAATATTATGCACTCTTTTTGTTCTCGTGCGAGTTTAGTACTTTAATGCGTTAGTTTATCCATTATCTGAACTTGGAAAGCAATAAACAAGGTAACTATGAAAGATGGATAATGGCGGCTCAAAAAACTAAGATGAAAGGATGAAGACTTTTAGGGCCGCACACTTAGTAAATCGAGGGTCCTAAAAACACGCCTTTTTGTCACTTTGGTTTCCATATTCGATCGCCTTGTCCTTTTCATTATCATCTTTCTTTTCCGACAAAAAGGAAAAAACAAAACATTGTCCTCGAGTAAATCAACAATAGAAATTCGTAGAATACGAGTTAAGAACATACAAAAAACAAAAAAACATCTTTTACCTTATTTGAATAAAAACAAACATCGTGACAATTCTTCTCAAGGTTGGACCGTCGTTGTCGCGTCAGTTTTACCTCCCCGATTTGAAAGCAGTACCTTTTCAATATCTTCCTTCTTTTTCCGACAAAAAGAAAAGAGACAAAGAAAAGGGAAACCGATAATGCCGCTAGAGATCGGAGAGGTAACATCGACTACAACGAAGGACCTAGCTTGAGCAGAACGCCAGAACCTCGGTTGTCTCGAACCATAATGATTTGTCTGAAAAGCGAGTGAACATTTCTATTTAAATGAAGACTATTAAGACTGGACATTTAACAATTACGTGGTCCTAAAGGTTAAGCCAACTTCTAAAATTAAACTAAGAGGACTTTTAGGAGCGGACAGTAAAATAATATACGATCTCATAATACTTTTAGGACCGGATGTTCACAATATACGGTCCTAAAAGTCTCGAACACTTTTATGACCGGATGTTTATTATGTGGACTTTTAAGATAGCACTTTTAATTAATATACGGTCCTAAAAGTCTCATATTTTTTAAAACGAACATTTTTAGGACCGGATGTTTATTATGCGGACTTTTAAGATCGTACTTTTAATTAATATACAATCCTAAAAATGTCATATTTTTTAAAATGAACACTTGTAAGACCGGATGTTTATTATATGGACTTTTAAGACAGGAATTTTAATTAATATACGGTCCTAAACTCGAGATCTTTCTCAAATTTCAAGCACTAAATAGCTTTATCCACCATCCAATACATTCTTAAAACCCAAAATAGACACAAGAAAATTGTTCGAAAAATTAAACAAATTTATTTATTGAATTTTACATTGCCTATGTATATTTACAAATGAATATTGTTCGGAAAAATAAACAAATTTACAGAATATTATTGTTGTACGGGATATATTTACAAATGAATTTAGGACATTAATTATTGTCCCGACTTTATCAGTCATACAATATTCACAAAACAAATTGCGTATGTGCTCCAGTTCATCATCGAAAAGGGATCGTGGAGTCAAACATCTCGTAACATCAAAGATTTAAACCGAATTAACTTGCGTGCATATTTCATATGTAACATTAAGCCATTAATCGAATTAACTTGCGTGCATAATATGTAACATCAAATACATTTACCTTTAGTAAAGTTAAATTAGTCATTCCTCCCGAGATAATATCATACATGTGTTTCATGACGTATCGGCCACATAAGTTGGACCCGGTGGTTGCCGACGGGTCTAAAAAGAACAAGAAATATATATAAGAGCATATATAGCTTAATGACCAACTTCACAAGGCGGTGTGCCGGTGTACAAATATTGTACCAACCTCTCGGGTGTGTCCCGATGGGGTCTTTGGCCCGACGCCTTTTCTTTACCTCGGTTTGGAAGGTCTTCATGGCACTATCATCAAAATCACAAATTTATCAATAATGTTCACTGAAAATTCACAGCAGAGATTTCAGACAAGAGAATCAAAATGACATACTTACTCGTTGATGGTCTGCATCAACAAAGGCAATGGCTCTCCGTGAGTGGAGCATCAGAAGATAACTCTATGCTCCTCCATGCACATGAGGACCAACTGCCAGTGGCGGCTGAAAATTCATAGCGAAAGTATACTCGGTGATATATGTAGCGAGAATTAAGTGAATTGCGAGACAAGATTTGTGATATGTACCTATGGAAGAATTGCAACAAGTACACCTTTCTTCTCACTTCACACAACCTCTTTGATATGTACACTGTCTCTCCCGCATGGATGTTTGACTTGAATAGACAAGGCACAAGAATCCAAAATCGTTGCTCCCGCCCTTTGAACCAATTCTTGATGCAATAACCTACAATAATGACATCGATCAGGGAATTAGTATATATGTATGTGTGTCTAAACGATGCATTTAAATTATGTACTCATAGACAGAAGATACTTACTTCATAAAAATTTGAACGGGAAGAGGATGAGGGACGCCTAATACTTCATTGACAGGCCACGATTTATCTTTAAAATATCCACTCCTCACCAGATCGGATATTTTTTCTGTGCCAGTCAACTTAGCAGTAGGGGATAGAGCTTGAGGAGGGATGGATCTTGACGAGGGGTGGAACTTGAAGAGGAGGGGGTGGAACGTGAGGAGGAGGGGATGAAGCTTCAGGAGGAGTAGAGACATGTACAAGCTTCACTGTCCAAGAGATGAAGGTTCCCTTGACATCACTCACAAGCTTCAGTTGATCGGTTGGGAGAGGGAGAGGTGCATCAATGATCACCTTTTCAACCGACACTCTGACTTCATTATCAGCCATTTATTGGTGGTGTACGGTTGATCCCAATAAGGCGTGGGCAGTCCCTTTGCAACTAATCGTGCGGGACGATCACGATCCTCCACATATAGGTCACAAGGTTTCTCTCGATCGTCCAACAATGCAGCTCCCTCTAGTGCTATCTTTGCCGCACAGGTGCAAAGTGAATGTGTGAAGGGAAACGGTCTCGGACGATTGCTCAAAAGTAGCTTCATCTCGATTCAATTCCTCCTCATCCGGCTCATCCGATTTAATTCCTCCCTCATCGGCTCATCTCGGATTGATACCTTGCTTCTTTAGCCACCGCATCCTCACTTAATTTGGCCACTATGTCTTTCCATCTCCTCCCGGTAACCATACTTTGTCTATGGCGTTTGGATTTACCAAAGTATTCCTTCGTGCCTACCCATCCTCCAATCCCCTTACACGCCCACCATGATCCGGTTTTTCGGTGGCCGCAATCGGCCGAACATCACTCCTCTCGTCCGACACAAAAGATCCCTCTCGCTTCTTTCTTTTTAAGATCTTCCCGTAAGATACGGATAACGAGAAGCTTAGTAATGAAACATGTTTAGTAACTAAAAAACAACAATAACGATACTTACAATTCTTTCAAAGCAACTACACGAGTTTGTTCACTCGTGTAGGCGCCGCTTGGCTTTTTCCGAATGTGCAACCACAACTCCTCGCGACGTATTGGAGATGGTGGATCATGTACCACGAAGGATTGGATTCGCTTCATCATCCAATCTCTTCCGCCCGGCCGCATCAATTCTTCTTCTTGACCTTTTCATATCCGCCATGAGAAGCCCTATGCGGGCAATCATTCTTTCTCCTTATCTCCGTGCTCGTTCCTTCTTTCCGTGAATCAGCATTGAAAACAACTATTAATTATGAATTCCAGCCATCTCGCTAATGTAAATTAGAGAACTTCGCTTGATATGAACCTCAAACACTAGTCAAATTCACTTCATCAAGTTTCAACATTTTATGTAAGGAAGATGTATAATTGTAGAAGAAATTGGAGCTATGTCTTGTACCGCTAGATAGATAGGTTAAGAAACAAAAGAGAACTATGCTTACAGAATAATACAAACTTGATCCTTTTTAAGGCATCCAAATTGGGATCAGCATTCCTCATTAAATAGTAATGTAACTAACAATGTTGTCTAACCACTACCTACTATAACAACTAAGACTATAATAATGGCTTGACTCTTATGCCATTATTATTTCCCTAATTACCTTCTTAGTCTTTTACCTTTTCGTAGGTTTACATATCGACTTGCATAGACAAAGGCGGGAAATGTATACTTCTATTCACACACCAAACAATGTAACTAACAGATTAGATGAACACAATAACATTCACATATCAAGACAAAGTTAATAAGCAAACAAAAGGGCAAAAAAAACTAAATATAAACTCACCAGAGCTTCAGGAGTGGTCCACAGCTGAACAAATTGTTGCCAAATTTGTTCATCAATAAATGTGTACTTGTCCCAAGGATTTTGGTCGCTGAACCTCGGCAAAAATATACTTGTTAGCGAGAGAGGTCTTAAACTTCCTCCACCGATCAGCACAATAAGACAATGTCTTGTCTTTCAACTTCTCAGAGTCAGGGACAGTGTATGTAAGCCGGATAATGTCCCAAATAGGTTGCTTTATGTTGGTTTTGATTAGTTTTGATGATGTCTTATATAGTGCAATTATTAAAAGCAAAAAGGTTGAGTAATATATTGAGTAATATAGTTATCTCCTACATTAACTAACTACTATGTTTAATGTAGATTAGTCCAAGTTAAATTAAGGAGAATGATCAAGAAGGAGATAAGAGATGAAAGAAAGAAGTATCTCGAGAGGTTGTCAAGAAAGCAAGATGCTATCAATGAATTTTGGAGGAAAACCAAGAAGAAGAGAAGAGACTAGAGAAAGATGTTATCAAAAGAACTTGCACAATATAATAGGAATATCAACATTCAAGTTCTTGTGATATCGGAAGTCTATATGATAAGCGAAGTTGGAATGAAGTTTCATCACTTTATGGATATTGAAGAAGGAAGAGCTACGAGAGAATGATGAGCTCAAGTTAAATGATGAAGAATGATCAAGTTGGGAGATGGAAGAAGGAAGAACTTGTTGAATGGAATGAAGATATCATTATTCAAGTTCTTATATTGATGCTAGGAGGCTCTAAGATCATATGGAAGTTGGAATGAGTCAATTCGAGTTAAATCAAGCAAATATGAGGTTTAGGATGAGAAAACTCGAGGTTTGAGTACAAACCTCGAGGTTTGAGTGTCTTCATCGTCTCTGGTGCCTCTGGACAAGAAAACCTCGAGGTTTCAGCCAAAAGCTCGAGGTTTCAGCCAAAAGCTCGAGGTTTCAGCCAACATCAGCTTTTCAGCTTCACACTGTTTCACATTCAGCACGGGCGACGTCTGGTAATTCGATGATATCTCTTAAACCAGAAATTGGATTGAGGTGAAATTAGTGGCATATGAAACTAGACTCCCAATGCGTCATTTTGATATACAATTCAAGCCCAAAGGAGTTCAGATCAAGGATCTATTAGTTTTACAAGTTTCCACAAGAATCAACGTCAAAGTCCAGACCCACCTTCGATATTTTGAGTGTAACTCACAAACTACAAATCCGATTGAGCTAAAAGCAGTGGCATATGAAAGTAGACTCATAGAGATTTCCATAAAGACTTGAATGGACCAAAACGAAGTTCATACCAAGGAGATATGTCCCTCAAAATTTGACAGTCAACTCAGGACGTTGCAAAACGCTGGTCAAGAATGTACCTTCATTCATCATATCATAACGGACATAATGCAATGAGTTTGGAGCTGATTCTTCTTGCTTTGGATTCTTACCTCGAGCTTGGACATACAAAATTGAGTTTAAGATTGGCCAAGAATTTTCCAAGTTTTCTAAACAAAGCTCAGTTTTTCGCAAGTTTTCAAAACCTCCAGGTTTTGGTGAAAACCTCCAGTGTTTCTGTTTTGGCTCAAAACTGAGAATTTTCAGATTTAAGTGAAAACCTCCAGGTTTTGGAGAAACCTCCAGGTTTCTGGCATCCAGAGAGCAAACATTTTTCATTGATTTTCAAAACCTCCAGGTTTGTGAAAAAACCTCTAGGTTTCGTTTGGTGCAAAAACTCGAATTTCCACTTTTTGAGAGAAACCTCTAGGTTTTGACGAAACCTCCGGTTTGGGCAAAAACAGAGCAAACACGATTTTGCAAGGTTTCACATTCAAAATGAAACCTCAAGGTTTTCGAGAAAACCTCCGTGTTTTGTCGACAACCTTGAAAAACCTCTAGGTTTGAGAGCAAACCTCCGTGTTTCTTCGCGACTTCAGAATTTCAAATCGACGAATTTGCAATACCTTCTTGTTTGATCTTAATACTTCCTATGATTAATATCTAATGTTCCTAGACATAATTAACCATTTTTTTAGTGAGTTTCAAGTGATTAAAATGAAGGATTAGAAGCAAACCTTCAAAATATCGATTTGGTTAAGAACATCAAAAGTCAGCGGCAAAAGTTCTAACGCTATATTTCTTTATCCAACAGTCATTGAATCTTCTCAACGGTCATATATTGATCTCTACCTATAAAAGAAGACAGATTCAAGCGTAAAAATGCAGTAGACACAAGCTTACATTTTCAATATGCGATATTTCGATTTTTTCATCATTTACACTCGTTTTTCATGTCTAGACATGACTTAGAGAGTGAGATGATTTGTATTATTCTTCAGTTGTTCATTTATTCACTTATGAGAGAGAAGATTTATTGTAATCATTCTATCTATTCGAGAGTTACTCAAGATTGGGTGATCTTGAGTGGGAAACACATTGTGTTGATTACAACTTGTAAAGGGGAGTGAATCCTAGTGAGAGGATTACTTCAAGTACGTAGTATGTAATCAGCGGTGTGTTGATTACGCTTGTAAGGGGGAGTGAATCCTAGTGAGTGGATTACCTCTTGTACAGAACGTGTAATCGAGTTGAAAGAAGATAGTGGATTGAAAATCCCAAGTGAAGCTTGGGGACCGGATGTAGGTCAAGGATTGGGCCGAACCAAGATAAATCAGCTTTGCACATTCTCTTCCCTTATCTCTTACATTTCCAAAGCATATATGTTTGAATGTGCATATATATTTGAATGATCGATTATTGCTTTATAAACTGATTTCAAGAAGTTATGAAAAGATTTTCAAAGTTCCTAAATTTTTATACTTCACCCAATTCACCCCTCTTGGGTTCAACCGTTCTTACATTTGGTATCGAGTGTGTCTCTTGTTTAAAGGACTTAACCGTCTCAAGAGTTACAATGGCTGATTTTGGGTGTTCATCGTTTAAGGTTTTGATTATACCATTCCACCATTTTTCAAAAATATTGATTTTTGGTTTTGGAAAGCTAGAATGACTAGTTTTATCAAAGCAACTGATTTTGATATGTGGAATGTTTTTATAAGTGTTTTTTATTTCAACCCCCACTAGAAAATACTCCGGAGGGTCACGCTACTGACACGGCAACCACGTCTCCTTCTACGGACGAACCTTTGCAAGAAGAGCCGTGAGAAGTCCAAGCTCCGACAGTCCCGGCTCCAGACGTTCAGGTACTAGACACTGACGTCCGCACTTTGAGGAGAGTGCAGGAGTCGATGCTTCGAGGTTCAAAAACAAAGAAAAACAAGATCACCTCCAATGACAAGAGGATTTTCACGCTCCGGAGTTAATGATCGAGGAAAAGATCGAAAACATGTTCCAACGCTGAACTCGAGGAATTCTCGAAGGGAAAGGAGGTTATACGCTCGACAATAGTAGTCCGCGCAGTGCAGCCTCGCAGTCAAGACGATAGACCCGCGACAGGAAAAAGGGGGAAGTGAGAAGGGAGCGAGAACGCCAGCCGACCTCCACACGGAAAAAGGAGAGGCTGCTGCGGATCCGGGATGATGAAGACCGAGGCTGAGATAGTTATGAAGACCGAGACCTCGACGTGGATCAGTACTTGGACAAGATTCGAGAGGTAATCAAAGAGCCTCGACACATGGGTCACCGCGACAATATAAGATGAAGTACTTGGCAGGCTCAAGTGGGACCCCATTCTCCAGAGCAACGGCCACGGCCCCCTACCCGAAGAATTTTGACCTAGCTGACCTTCCTAAGTACGATGGGACCCAGGATCCATGCCACCACCTTGAGATATTTGAAAAGCCGATGGGTCAGGTCGATAGAGGGCTCGATCATCTTACGACTCTTCTCAGCCACGTTGATAGGACCGGCCCACAAATGGTTGAGTTCGTTACCTAATAATTCCATTCGGAACTTTGAAGACCTCGGGCGCAAGTTTGAATTGAACTTTGCCACCAGCAAGAAACAACCAAAATCTCAGTTCATTTTGAGTAAAATAAAACAAAAGAAGGGTGAAATGTCGTGGAAGTACCGCAGACGGCTCGTAGACACGGCAATGCAGGTACGCTCATTATCTGAAGAGGTCCACATACATTGTCTCGTCAACGATCTGGATCCAACAACACGTCTGGCCAGACATCTGTGCAAGAATCGGGTCTATTCACTAATTGAATTCTACACCGAAGCGAAGAAGTACCTGGATGTCGAGCAGATGGAAATCGCCAATGCAGACGAACCTGAGAAGGCCAGGAATGCATCACCAGAAAGAAGGGATCCGATGAACAAGCAGAAGGCGGAACCTCGTAGACGCGGTAGAGAGAGACGACCCCGACAAGAGAGGACGGATAATAAGGCGACTATACCCCCCTAAATTTTTCGCGATCGTAGTTATGGAAGGAGGTAGCTCAGACCGAGATGAAAAGAGTTGCCAAGCCAAAGCCTATTAGAAATCGGTCCACTACAGATCGGGGAAAATTTTGTACTTTCCACGACCGCCCAACCATATAACCGACGAGTGTTATGAACTCGGGATGCTATTGAAAAGTTCGAGAGAAGGGAAACTTCGCTAATACGTCATCAAAACTCAAGGGAAAATAAGCAGCGGAATAATGGCCGCCGGCGTGAGTCCGTCCGGACACTCGGAACCAGAGAAGAAACGAAAAACCGCCCCCGTCAACGATTTCCGTAGACCGATTTCCAATGCAATGCCATCACGGGGGGTTCTGAGGAGGTGGAGATACGATAATCCAGCGTAAGAAATACCCGCGGGAGGTGCCGACAATGAGAGTTATACCAAAATTCAAAGTCGGCTTTTATCGAAACCGAAAACCACCTCCATTAGTCTTCACCGAAGAAGAACTAAAGGATGTTATTCTCGCCACCAGACGGACCGGTTATCACCGAATCCTAGTAAATTGCCGAGTCAAATGGATATTCGTGGATGTGGAGTTCGGCCGACATCATAAGCCGACGCATACCGCAGGATGCACCTCGATGTTGAAGACTTAAAATCAGTAAGTCAACCCTTATCGGGTTCAATGGAGAGCGTTCCTTCCCAAAAGGGTATATAGACCTCAGACTGATGCTAGGAACCAAGGAAGCTTTCAAGTCAGAACGTGTAAGGTTCGTGTGGCCGACTTCCGTTCTCCCTACAATATTATATTGGGCCGACCCACTATACACAATTGGGACATGCTAGCTTCCACTAAGCACCAGAAACTAAAGATGATCAACGATAAAAATCAAGTGGTCGAAGTGTCCGGGACCGTAAGGAGTCACGAATGTTACTTGAGACTCTCCGAGTCGGAGGAGGAAGGACCTTATCCCCGCCATGACTCCGAACCTACAAAGTTATGGCCAAAGTCGAAATGATAGGCGCCCTTGGCGCGGTTAATATGGTAGAGCCGATCTCCGTGAACCAAAATCCACGCCCGCAGCCAAGGGGAGCCGGAGGAGTTGACCCCGGGACGGATCCCTCCAAGACGACTAAAGTCGGCAGAGATATGAACGCAGCACTTAAAAGCGTGGATCGATCGAGTTTTTAAGACAAAATCGTGACGTCTTCGCTCGGACGTCAACCGAAATACCCGGATCGACCCACACTTTTGCCGCCACAAACTCCCCATATGGGGTCGAAGCCAGTGGCCCAGAAGAAGAGGAATATCTCAGATGACAGGCAGAAAGCCCTTGAAAGTCACATTGAAGAGCTCCTTGCCGTTGGATTCATCAGGGAAGTACAAGATACAACTTGGCTCTCGAATGTGGTCATGGTGTTAAAACCAACTGGCAAATGGAGGGTGTGCACTGACTACACCAATCTGAATAAAGCATGCCCGAAGGATTCCTACCCTATGCCTAACATTGATCAACTCGTTGATAACTCGACCGGTACCGCTTGCTTTCCTTTATGGACGCCTACCCAGCCTACAATCGATTGCCATGCACCTGCACGACCAAGAGAAGACCGCTTCATGACCGACAAGGCTAACTATTGCTACAACGTCATGCCGTTTATATTGAAGAATGCCGGAGCTACGTACTCGAATGATGAACCGCGTCTTTGAGGACCAAATCGGGTGAAATGTGGAGGCAGGGGCGGATCTAGAAATTTATGGAAGGGGGGCACTATTGGTAGGGAGATGCGGGGGTTCAGGGCCAGCGCCCCCGAAATTTTCTTTTTGGTCATGCAACTGTCAAATTTTAAATTGGCACAAGGTAACAAGAACATGTACAATATCTTGAAAGCTAGTTTATAGAGGGAACATACCCGTTTCCTTCAATTTGTGAATTGTATCCCTCCTTTATTTCTTCCTTTGCAAGTTCTTCTAGAAGGGCTCGTTGTCGTTCATTAATTACAGTAGAAAAGGATGAGCAGATCTAAAGTGAGATGATGCAACAAGACCGAAAACATGCTAATGCTTACACATAAATAAGACCAAATGGGAAAATGGTGAGTATTTGAATACAAAAGCCAATTTCTCATGGCACAAAAAATATCAACTGAAGACATATTCATTGTGATCATTTGCCTATTCTCGCACTTGAATATGACTCAAACGTTGAACCTATAGTAAAAATATGTCATGAAAGTAGACCATTTCCCATTGTTCTATAATATCACTTAATCAGCAATGTAATCTTAAGATACTGACACTAGAAACCTACGTGGGGAAGTTAACACGAAAGCACACAAACTGATCTCCATGGTCTACAAGAAAACCATGCTTTGGTAGTCCTGCAACAATAATTAACATCAATTGTACACTTCAAGCAATGGGTGATAGAAAGATAGATACATCTACAGACAATTGTTCATGGGAGAAGGTACTATTCATTATATATTCACACCTTTGCCTCTTAATATCGTGAGTCAGTCCCGGTTGAACACCTTTAGGTATCTGCAAGGACCATAGTTGCACAACAGAGAGGATGGGGTCACAACTAGCACAATGTCAATTCATTTCGTGGCAAGTTTAAAAAGCCATGATTTGTTCATAGTAATTCAGGTCACGAAATTTTTCCCCCACCATGATCTAAAAGCAATAAAAAATATGTAAGTAGGAAATAATGGAAATGTTGAATAGATAGTCATTAATATTTCATCTTTACTTACTTAAGTTTCATGTTGTATAGATTTCTGCAATTAGAAGGATCGAAGCTAGAAAAGACCAGAGATCCAAACACTACTCACGATATAAATATGTATGGTGCGAGTGTAAGACAGACGGAGACATCAACAATATATACTAAAGATAATACATTCACCGGTAAGATACAGCGTAATGTTAAACTCATCGTAATGTATCCAAATCGGAATTCAAGAAAAATAAAAACAAGCAAGTTAAGCAGATCTAACTAAACTGAAAAAGAGCAGCTTCTATCCTCTTGATTCATCAACAAGTAACCACAAAATAAAATAAAAAACCAGTAAAATGAAATTTAGATTAACGATACGCCGCGCTGATGCACGTAACTTAAAAGGCAAAAGAAAAGGCGGATGAAATTATTTACAGGGAGATTTCACAAACTAAAAATTGGGACCTTTCGTAGATAAGTTACTAGAGCAAATTGAAGAAATAGTAATTACTTACCTTCCACATCCAACAAATCCACATATGATGCAAGCCCACAGATTCAACCTCCGCGAAGCTTCGGGTCGTGCCGATGGACGACTGAAAGTGAGCGGCGATAATGGAAGGAGGCGGCCGGTGGCCGGTGGTCCGAGCTTGATGAATCTCCGGCAATTGCCTCTCGGTTGTCTTGCTAGGTTACAAAAGAGCAAGGAGGAGTAGAGTGAGTGTGCGTTCTGCCGAGGAAGAAATAGCAGTAGGGACATTTTTTTAATTAAAAAAAATCAAGGGGGCACGTGCCCCCTTCTCCAATATGTGGGTCCGCCCGTGTGGAGGTGTATATAGACAACATGATCGTGAAGTCAAAACAACCAGCAGGAGCATATCCGAGACCTAGAATGTACGTTTGAAAAATTAAGACGACATCGAATCAAAGCTGAACCCGCCAAATGTGCTTTCTGAGTTCCCACGGAAATTCCTAGGGTTTATGCCGACCAATCGAGGGATTGAGGCTAACCTGCGCACAAATGCAAGTCCGTCCTAGATATGCAAGCCCCGAACTTTAAGAAGGAAGTTCAGCAATTAACAGTCGCTTGGCGTATTCGACAAGATTCTTACCAGATCGCCGAGAAGGCGTTTACCTTTCTTTTAAATTATTGAAGAAAGAAACTCATGGAGGATGGAATTCGGATTGGAAGCAAAGCGTTTGAAGAAATTAAGCGATGTTTGGCAACCCCTTCTCGTACTAACGGCTTGAGCTTAGGGGAGACCTTGTTCTTGTACCTCGTCTGGGAGACGAGGCGGTAAGTGCTACCTTGGTAAGAGAACCGAGGCCTGATGTACATTCATCTACTTTGTGAGAAAAGCGTTACAAAACGCCGAACTCGATATCGAGTCGGAAAGATGGCATTCGCCTTATCGACGACCGCGAGATGGCTTCGGCCATACTTTCGTGGACACCGGATTGTAGTCCGAACCAGCCAGCCAATACGGCAAATATTGCACAAACCCGACTTGGCAGGACAAATGACGAGCTGGGCAATTGAGCTATCCGAGTTCGACATCACTTTTGAAGCCCGACACGCGATCAAATCACAAGGTTGGCCAATTTCATCAGAGAATTGACTTCGATTATGGCTAGCGAGGAATTCTGGAAGGTATTTGTAGATGGATCTTCCAATCCAAAAGGCAGTGGTGCAGGAGTCATTGTTGAGAGCCCCGAGGGGGTCACTACTGAGCATTCCCTCTAGTTGGAGTTCCCGACCTCCAAATAACCAGGCCGAGTACGAGGCCCTCCTAGCCGGATTATTTCAAGCAAAAGAAAATGGAGCGCATGAGTTAAGGTGTTCACCGAGTCACAACTTGTTGCACACGATCGATGGCGCCTATCAAGCAAAAGGCCCCCGTTGGCTAAGTACTTGAACGAGCAAAAGAAGTAATGACCGAGTTCAAGAAGTAATTGCTGCTCATATCCCGAGAGAAGAGAATACCGGGGTCGATATCCCTCTAAGCTAGCAAGCACCAAAGGTTCGGCAAAGCCATAGAACCGTGATCCAATGACCGGCCGAGCCCACCGCTGCCATGAATATCTCGTCCGCCGGGATCGGGAGAAAGCCAATCGAAGATTACCCGGAAAGGGGGATCATCCCAACAGATTCCACCGAAGCAAAGAAGCCGGTCGAGAAGCCGCCATCTACACCATGGTTGATGATCGCCTATACGTAAAAAAGGAGTGACCGCCCGATGATGCGATGCCTAGGTGAGTCCGAAGCGAGGTACGTGCTGACCGAGATACACGAGGGATGCAACGGCCAACACACGGGGGCAAGGCCTTGGCAAGGAAGGCGTTACGCGCGGTTATTATTGGCCCACCATGAAGCATGACGCCATGGAAGCCGCCAAGAGGTGCGACAGCCAAGCTTAAACACGCCAGATCCTATGGCCACCACCGACGGAGTTAAAAGGTATGCCGGCCCCCCCGGCCCTTCTATAAATGGGGAATGGACATCCTCGGACCATTCAAACCGCACCGGACAGCCTGAAATGGCTCATCGTCGCCGTAGACTATTTCACCAAGTGGATTGAAGCGAAGCATTGACTACGATCACCTCATCTTGAATTATGAGATTCGTTCGTCATAACATCTTTGCTCGATTCGGATACCCGCAAGTCGCCACCGATAATGGGACCTGGCTCTCACGGACCATAGATTCCAGTGCCTTAATGTCCAACTTGGACATCAAGCAACACTTCTCCTCCGTCGAACACCGCAATCTAACGGCAGTGCCGAGTTAGCTAATAAAATCATTCTAGACGAATTAAAGAAACGCATGTTAAAGGCCGACACCACCGGACCGAACAGCTCCCGCTGCTCTATGGGGCTACAGACGAGTGTGGGCCTCGACCCAGAAACCCCATTCCTACCGACCTACGGTTGCTGAAGCAATGATCCCTGGCCGAAAGTGGGCCGCCATCATGGAGAAAGATCAAAGCCGGACAGATGGGCAGCATCAAATGACGACGCCTAAAGACAGACTTGGACCTAATTGATGAGATCCGAGTCACAATAAGATTGTCGGAACTTGCCGCAAGCAACTCCTCACGGCAAAGTATAATCGGAAGGTTCGACCACGATCCTTTAATTAAGGGAACCTTGTACTTCGTGGGCCGACATTGGAAACAAGAATGCCCGAGACTAAAAACCGGCGGCAAATTGGGAAGGCCCTTATCGGATTAAAAGAAAACTCGATGGTGGGGCATATGTTCTCGAAACCTCAGCAAGGAAGCCGGTTAAGAGAACATGGAACGCCGACAAGCTAAAGATCTATTACAGCTAGGTCTAGGCTCAGCCCTGTAGATACCAAGGCTACTGTTCGGTTATTTCTTAGTTTTCCTTATGTTTTTCCAAAATTTTTTAATTGTTCTTTATTTTTCATCTGAATAATTCATGACCATTTGTAAGCTCTTTAGAGCTGTTTTATTTAATGAAGGATTCCACCAAGGAAATTCATCAATGTGCACAATTACTTGCTTAAGCGTGAAACCGAGGCCATTAAGCCCGGTCCAAAACCTGACACCGAGGTACTTACACCCGGTCACTAACAAAAACATCTAGATGTATGACACCGACTGTTGTACTTCGACGTGCATTGGTGAGAGCTCGGCGAAAATGCCATACGTGGCCATCGCGAAATTGACACGTCAACGCTCGCCCGATTTAAGAAAGCGGGCTGTCATTCCGACCCTGATCAAGTCAAAATGTTAGACTAGAGGTGATAGACACCTCGGTTGACACGTGACGGCCTCGCCCTTAATTCGGTTACTATCAACTTTGTAAATGGAGCTATATACCCAAGAGGGGGGTGAATTGGGTATTTTAAAAACTTTTCTGAAAGTGCTCTATTTTGACTAAGTAAAAACAGATTATAACAGAGGAAGAAGGGAAGGAAAGCTTGCACAAGAGAAATTATCCTGGTTCGGTCTTATCCTTGACCTACATCCAAATTCCCAAGTCACACTTGGGATTTTCAATCCACTATACTCACAAACCGATTACAAACTCGTACTCAAGAGTAGTTCTCTCTCTAGAACTCACTCCCCCTTACAAGTTGCACTCAATACACCCAACCACCAAGTCCCCGACTTGTGGTTATCTCAATCAATAAATGATTTACGATAGAACTCTCTCACAGTGTATAAAATGAACATCAAGTACAAGTATCGATTGATACAATACAGATGAAAGCCGAACACAATAAATGGCAATCAATGAATTTTCGCTCTCGCAGGTGTATCGGCTTGAGAAGAAGTTAATGCACTCTATTTGTAGGTAGAGAACATTAAATGACCGTTGCTTGATGAATCCAACCGTTGTAGGTGATTAGCTTAAGGTCCGGTCATCTTCTCTCTCTAAACTTCGCTAATCCAGGTGTTAATTTGATCTCGGGTGTGATTCTCTCGAGAATTTGCCCGTTGGAGATTACCTTGCTTGTTGTAGTAAGCATTCTTTAACATTCGTAAGGCGTGCTCGATGGATTAGCTGAAAGTAGGTTGTTTTGCGAGGTGCATTAAATGCACCGAACACTTTTTGCTTTATGGCTTCGACCTTCAATAATCTTCATCTCGATCTTAATGAAATTCACTCAACAAACTTGTTAAACATAGCTAGGAATGTGATTGAATGAATTATGGAAGCAATGAGATCAAACAAGAATGATTTGCAAATTCGTATAATTCAAAAAATCAGTTTTTAGCGTTGTAAACCGCAAGATGTTCATGAAAACTCGAGTATGGCATCGTTCACAAGTGTCCAAACCGCAAGATTCAATTGGATACTCGAGTTTGCACCTTTCGTGAGGCAAACCATCGTGTCTTGTATTTGAAAGACAAAACCTATACTCGAGTTTGCCTATGCAAACCTGCAGATTGACTTAACTTGAAAAAACCTTTTTTCTCGTAAGTCCAATACTCGAGTTTGGCTACGCAAACCGCAGATTGACTTAACTTGAAAAATCCTTTTGCTCTCTCGTAAGTCCAATACTCGAGTTTGGCTACGCAAACCGTAGTATTGACTTAACTTGAAAAATCCTTTTGCTATTCAGAAGTCCAATACTCGAGTTTGGCCACGCAAACCGCAGATTGACTTAACTTGAAAAATCCTTTTGTTTCTCGTAAGTCCAATACTCGAGTTTGGCTACGCAAACCAAAGATTGACTTAACTTGAAAAATTCTTTTGTTTTCGTAAGTCCAATACTCGAGTTTGGCTACGCAAACTGCAGTATTGACTTAACTTGAAAAATCCTTTAGCTTCGGAAGTTCAATACTCGAGTTTGCCTATGCAAACCGCGGTATTGACTAAGGTTGAAAAATCCTTTAGCTTCTCGGGAAGTTCAATACTCGAGTTTGCCTATGCAACCGCGGTATTGACTAAGTTTGAAAAACTTGGTTGCTTTCTCGGATGGCCTTTACTCGAGTTTGGCTACAAACCGCAGATGGATCGTTCAATACTCGAGTTTGCAAACCTATACTGCGGTTTGCAACTATCAGAATGTTTTTAAACAACTTTGCAAACTTCAAAACATGTTTTACATTTGTTGTTAATCATCAAAACATATTGAGAACTAACAAACTTTTTCGACTAGTCAAGCCGGAACGAGGTAGTGCGGTTAAGTTAACACCCCCAGAGGTTAAAACATACGACCCTGCCCCACCCTCCCACATGTCAGTGTTGATCGAGTAAACAGACTCGTATCTACTACAGTTAATAAATTTCAATGATGGAATTTACACGATGGCAGAAGTGTGAAGAAATAATTCATCCATTATCATAAAAATTTGTACAAAACAGCACAAAGGCCGGAAATGTTCAAAATAGAGGGGCATAGACGCCCACAGAAGAACGAAGTAAAAAAATAAAAATTAACTAGATGGGCCGGCCTCATGAGCTCCCTTTGTTGCCTTACTCTCTGCATCCGACTCTCCTCCCTCTTCTTCAGACGGACGCATTGGCGGTAGGAGATTGGTACGGAACTAAGACTCCGTCCTCGACAAAGGCGTGAAAATCATAGCCGTCTGTGTTAAGCTTAGCCGTCGGATTCGTGAACCGGATCTGCTCCAAGGCATTGTCAAAGCAATCTTTGGCAAGATCGCTTTAAGAGCTCATCGCACCCAAGCGCGCTCGCTGCCGCATGTGAGAGGGCCTCCTCGCTGATTTAAGCTTAGAGGACAGCAGATCACGCTGTTTCGAAGGGCTTTCGACTCAAGACTCTCGCCCGCAGCTTCGGGGCTCGGGAACACCGGAGGCCGACTTCTCCGCCCCTCCCACGCAAGTAGAAGTTCTTTATCCATCTTCACGACCGCGGCCTTAGAAGCATCCCGCTCGGTCCAGGCGGCATCCCGCTCCTCTTGCAAAATCTGCACCCTGGCCTTAGACTCGCCCAAGGCCTTTCGTTGACTCGGCCTCCTCCAGCCTTTTGCTTGGTCGCCACCTCTTCCCCGAGACGCCTCGTGCGTTTATTCTCTCAGACGGACATGGAATACTTCTCCTCATGGGAATATAGGCTTGAAGCAGCCCAAATGATTTACATAAATATCGTTGCGCCGCATACACCTCATCAATGTTGGGCATGAGACAGGGCCGGCTCTCCATAAATTCCCTGGGAGGAAGGAACGCAACGCCCAGCTTCCTTGGCCACCCCCTTTCCCATATGAAGCCGCGAAGAAGCACGTAAGAAGGACGAGACGACCCGTAGTAGGAGGTGGAGGAGGCGGAGGTATCGGGAGCACCGAAACCGAAGGAGTAGTCGCGATAACCGTGCATTACGCATTCGTCCACGGACACAATGACTGTTTTCCTTCTGAGCTTGGGAAACAACTTCCCGAGAAGGCCCGGAGGGATGGATAGAGCTGACCCTTCGCCGCCCGAGACCTTAGTTTTCTTTGTAACAACAGAGGCAAGAGTGCCTCGGGTGCAGCACCTTTGGACAGGCAGCCTGTTTGAAGTCCGACGACGGCGATGCCGCGGTCGGATGCACCTTCGCCAAGTAACCTCGGAAGAGCCCTCATGTCTTGAGCCGAAAGGACAAGTAAAGGAAGTCAAGAATAAACACAAATTACTACAACAAGATACCAAATTTTACGTAAAGACAAACAACATTGCAAAAGAGGGACTCCTACAAGTAGAGGGGATTGGCTTAGATCCCTCCCCGAAATGAAAAAGGCCGTACTGACGCCATACTCCTCCACGTAGGCGTCCAACCTAGGCACGAAAGGGGCTGTCTCCAGCAGAGGTCATCTTTGGAAATTTGGAAGGATGAGGAGCAGCTTTATGATGACTCTCCATCCAATATAGAGGAAAATGCCACTTTATGTGGCGGCCTCAACCCCTTCAAAAACCAGGTTTGTTTACTGTGCACGGCGACAACCTTGAAGAACGCATTTTTGAACCGCTTAAACGACTCGCAGAAGGGCTTCATGAGTTTCCGATCCGGATTGCAATGAGAGATACCAACCCTTTTAGCTAGTCACTTTCTTTGGGAGAGCCTGGGGTAAAGGGGCCGAAGTAATATAAGAAGAGATTGGTCGAGGTGGAATCGAACCGGAAGGAGCGACATAGTTGCTCGAACGCAACAAGATATGCCCACCCGTTCGGATGAAGTTGAGACGGGGCAAGTCTTAGGTGCAGCAGGCCATTATCCGGGAAATGGGTGAAAGGGAAGCAAACACCGACCCGAGTAAGGTAATTCCGGTAAAAGAAAAACAAATTGGGACCGCTTACTTCCCGCTCCGCACAAATAGGCTCGTCGGCCTCCGGCGGCGTATAATGCACCCCCCTCCATGATGGGTAGATCCAAACGTGCAATGTCAGTATCCGACATCGATGACCGGGTCTTCAATACCTCATGGGACACCTAGGGAAATCTACGACACAAAGCCTTGGGAGGACTAGAAGAGTCTGATTCCTCAGCCTTGGACCTTTGCTTGGATGGCAGAGATTTCGGAGCCATTAACCTATATGCAACATAAAATGAAATTAGCAAAGAGTTGGAAATACCCGGTAAAAGCATGTTAGAAGGCAAAACAGATGGCCGACTCGGACGAAAGGGTACGCTAAGAAAGGCCCGAAGGTTGCCGATGCCGGCAAGAACCAAGAATCGAGGAGGCTCGAGTCTCCGTCGTGCGCAATGTGGAAGGCACCCTCGCCCAAGGCCCCAAAGAAGGGCCGAGGTAATCCCTGGATAAGGATCCAGCTCACGAAGGTGGACCTTCGCGTGCTGAGCGGTTGGGACAATAAGGCCGGAGACCTGGAGCCGGCGACGGATCCGACCCCGGCCTGTACTGGCGATAAGATAGGAACGTTGTGTGCAGAAGCTCGGGAAGGAGAAGGAGACAGAGCTCTAGTAGCAATAGGTTGGGGCCCGACTCGTCCTGATTGACCGACCCCGCCTCAGAGTAAAGGGGCTGACCTCTCCGCTTTCGGAAGCTCGGTTCCAAGAACCCAATAAGAAGCTCGCGGGAAGCGAGTGCGAAGAAACTCCTCTTCCTCGGGGTTAACATTGATCCTGGGGTTTAGGAAAATGCCTATCTCTATCCATAAGGAAGGAACTAAGAACCTAAGAATTAAAGGTCTTATGTCGAAAGAGAGGCAAGTACAGACGCGGATGTGTCAAAAGCAAGCAAAACCTAGAAAATGGTCCCAAAAGTTTACTCAGAAAACAAGAAAGGAGGAGGAGTAGGAACGCAGATAATGGACCAAAGGATAATCGGTAAGAAGTACATTATGCTGTAAAAAATTAAAGAAGAATAAGGGAAATACCTGTATGAGTAGGAAGAGGGAAACTCGAACGATAGAAATGGAGCACAAAGGGAGTTCTAAGCAGGAGATGATTCTACAAACCCGAGCAAAACCAGAAAGGTTGTTGCGGGAAAAAGCGAGGAGCCAAACGAAAAAAATTACTTCATAGGTATGACCGGGGAAATGGAACGTCGGGGGTAATTTGGTCTTTGAACCCGCATTACATGGGAAATGCACAAGAATGACGTAGAGCATTAAATGTGCACGCAAATCGGCAATACGTAGGGCGCGACGGCCAGACTCTTTTCCAATCGTGGCAAGCTGTGTGTAAAGCAACAATGATGGCGCCTACGGAAAGAATGCTAAGCGATTCACTCTCGAACAGGGGCTAATTATGTAAGTCCGAGGTCGCTCGAGACGCCCTTGGCCAGCGCGACCCAGGACACCACCCGGACTATTACGACAGAACAAGACACGGCGTTAGAAGCCGGCCGGGATGAAGCATAGGCCCCGCACCTCAACAGGGCCGGGGCGTTGAACATCTCGGCCGCCCGTAAGCCTAAACAACCAAGCCGGGGGCAACCGTTACGGACCGGCCCAAAGCCCAAGTCCATGGCGTGGCCCAAACGGAACCAAGGTATGATCCGCTAATCATGGGCGAGATCCGGAATCTTGGCTAGGCACGATCTACCCATATCGTAACGGCATTCCGAGACCCTTGCCCTGCAGATAGCGCGCTCGGGATAGGGCGCGTCCCGATATCGCACTAGGCCGAGATATCCGCCCGACACCTCTATAAATACATGAGGTCGTAACCAGTGCACACATTCCCGACTCGACTATTTACATACAGCCTCACCGTGCACACACACCACCCCTTTGTCGTGTACGGTGATCCCACGCTCTCCCCGATTATCTCCTCCATAGATATTCAGGCAGAGCCTAGCTATCCAAGATCAAAATACCAGCCCTACTGGGACATCTGTGTTCTACACTGTACAAGTATTCATAGATATATATATATATATATATTTATATGTATACCCCATAGCAATGTTTTGATCGTAAATTATATATATATATATATATATCTAAGGGCGGACCCAGGAAATTAATCAAGGGGGCACCACTGGTGGGGGATTCGGGGGTAGCGCCCCTGAATTTTTTTTTTAAAGAAAAGTTTTAAATGCATCAAAAAAAACAAAAGAATATAAACAAGAAAAGAAAAGAATATCAAAAAAATATTCATAAAATCAAGGAATACCGATAATGTGATTAAAAAGGCAATCATTTTACGAACCTGTCACTTAGAAAAGCAAAGCTAAGTGCTGTTAGAAATGCAGCTACATAAATTACAATGAAGGGTGGGCACTCAATAAGTTCAAGTACATATATTTTAATAAGGAAAGTATTTTACAATAAAAATAATTACACTGTCATCCTTCCATGTCTTTTTTTTTTTGGAATCATAATTGTCTTATTATCAATGCTATCAAATACATCTTTTTCAATATAAGACACTAAGCAATCATTCAACCATTCATTTCTCATCTGATTAGAAATGCAGCCTTGATGTATTAAGGGTGGACAATCATTCAAACATGTATTCATTAAAAAAAATCTAATTTCCCCAAATTCAAGTGCCCCCGTTCTCCATTATTTATGTCTGCCTATTTATATATCTATATAGATCAGCAAGGTTTCATGCAGTTATATATGAGCAGTGAAAGGAAACAACTCAAATTGCAACGCAAGTTGGACTAGCCCCTATTTTCAGTTTCTTTTAGCAAAGAAACCATGTGGCTTATTCCTACGGTTTAATGCTCTAAACTCATGTCAGAAATATTGGAAACAAGAAGGAAGGAAGTTTAAACATTACTTTCAGCTAGCTTCTACTTTACACAGTTGAACTCTCTACCTCACACAGTCACCTTCACCTCTATTTTGAGAGTTTAAAACAGACCAGCAAGAAGCGAAACTCTCTCACTCTCTCTTCGACCCCCTCTCTTTCGACTTTTGGTTTCAGTTTTGGTGGAAGTAAGTGAGTGAATGAAAGATGAGAGTAATGGTTATATTTATATCGCTTCTTTGGTCCGGTTCAAGAGGAAGAAGAGTGGACCGTGGGATAAATATTGTGTGTCTCGAGAAGCATAGCGTTGCTTGTTCGCTTGCACAGTAGAGGCCGCAAAATCTGATTTGCTGTCATTACCTCAGTGTTTTCGTGACTAACTGAGAGATTAAGATGAGAAGAATTGTGTTTTTGCTGTGATCTACTGGTTGTCTCGTGTTGGGCCGAAGTATGGGAGAGTGAGGCTGAGTGTTAAATAATAGTTGAAGATGTTATCGGATCAGAAGGAGTATTAGGCTTGTAAGAGATGCTTGCTGTACCGATAAGAATAGTGTGTGACATAATGCATGAGTACAATGGATTGGGAAAATGCTTAATGAATCAAAATAAGACTGCTTCAATTAGTTCAATGTAGTTTTCCTCTGCATGTGTTTGTCTAACAAACAGTTTATAGCTTCTTCGTTTCCTTATAGACATTCCTGCTAAGAATTTTCCTCTGATATAAGTAGGCATCCAGTGCTCATGATCCTCATAAATTGAGCATAACCAATTCTCATCATTTAAATCGAATCTCCTAATCATTTTCCACCATCACCTCTCAAATTGTTCATTTGACCAAGACTTAAAACACGCATTTGTTAAATTTAGTCATAAAATTTGCATGCTTCCGTGTCACATGACTTAATTTTTCTAGAATCTTGCTCAAGATATGCCACAAACAAAAACAATGATGAACCCCCGGAAGAACTTCAGAATAGCTTCTTTTAGAGCTCTTTCTTGATCCGTAAGTATTACGTTCAAGCACATCCACCGAAAGAGATTTGTCATGATCTCCCAAAATAACCAAGTTTGAAAATGATTTGCAAAAATAGGAACCCGGGTCGTTTCCCAACGAACTTGCAGCGGGTTTGAGCAATAATAGAATAAAACAAACAAGAAAATGGGGGTTTTTTGGTTCAAAAAGAATAAAAATGAAATAACAAAAACAAAAAATAATGCAAAAACAGATAAACAAGATTGACCCAAGATTTCGAGTTCCACCACTTTCCTTCCATTGAATAAAAAATTTGAAACAAACTCGTGATTGATTCGGATGAACCAAAATCTCAAGGTCATTCGTAAAATCCCTCAACTAGACGATCGCCTAGAATTTATCCAAATAGTGGCATGACACTATGCGATCGCATAGCAAGCACTTAAACCTAGTTCGAACTCGATCCTTGGGATATCTCAACCGGTATTAAATCTAACTCCCAATCCAAAAGTAAATCGAATCCGATAAATTAAAAATAAACGAATTTGTTACCGATTAAGAACGAGTCCTTTGGATATCTTGGAATCCTCAATCCATGGGTCAATCACAGAGAGTTTAGCCCATCATGGTTTTGCAGAACAAAAATCGAACAGCAATGAAGAAGTTCATCATGAACACGAAGAATAGATGAAGAACAGTTGAGAGAATTTCAAAACTTCTATTTGATCCACCAAAATAATAAAAACGTGAATCAATAGTATTGTAGCCACCATCTGACTTAAAGTTAACTTAAAATGGAATTGGGCACCAATGGTTCATCCCAAAACGAAAATAAAATAAAAGTGGGCTTTAATTACAAAATTCGAGCCCAAATAAAATCCAGAAATATACATCGACTTCGGCTCCAAAATCGATCGCCCTCTTGTCCGAATTTTCCCTCATGTCTTCATAACAATTGTAGCTCTCTGAATCATCTGAAATATGAACAAAAATGAGGCAAATCCGATATCTGGTTCAAGAGTTATGGTAAAAATAGTGAAGCAATGTAAAACTGCAATTTTATTATAAAAAATGGTTAAAATATAATCAAAGGCCCAAAGCCCAAATAAGTATAAAAACCATTATTTATTAACTAAAGAGTCCTAAATTATTAATCAAGAGATAAAAAGAGGTGTATAAAATATTCAATTATCAAATTCCCCACACTTATCTTTTTGCACTCCCGAGCAAAATTTAAAGAAAAATACCTAAAGGAGAAGCTCTTCTTTTCTAACAGTTGCTAACAATGTAAAAATTGAATAAGGGACACAAAGATCCAAAAGACCAATCCATCAAGACCAAAATCCTTCATCTCAAATTACAATTCATGGTAATCTCATCAATGTTGCTAATCACAAAAGATGGTCTCTCAAATGATGCGCTCAATCAATCAATCTCTCAAGTGTTTAGGGTAAATAAGTGTATCGCTCAAATTCTACTCAAGAAAATTGTTCTACCATAAGCTTGCTCAATTTCTACGTCTCCACTACTCATCACACAAACATGCAAAAATCAAGAGAGCTTATTAGTAAAGGTTGTAATGGGGTTAGGGTGAAGGTAGGTAATAGTATGAAATGAGAGGCTAAGCACCAAAAAGATTAAAAAGAGCACTCGATTAACACAATCATTCTCTATGTATGTAAACTTTTATTTTACTCATATATCTCTTTTCTTTCGTGTTTTTTTTTTTTTTTTTTTTCTTTTTTCTGCATTTCTTTCTTTTTCTTTTTCTTTTTGTCTTTTTTTTTTTCAAGGTCTTTTCTTTTTTTCTTTTTTTTTTTTTTTTAGGAACTATACTATATACATAATCACAATGACAAAATCAAATATCTTCCCCCACACTTAAACTCGTTGCACTCCCGAGCAACCCCCACACTTAAACACAAAACCAAGGTGAAACCAATGCTCAATAAAATTTCAAGGTGCAGAATAAAATGGTTTTACGCTTTGGCTTGTAATGTGGCTTAGAAAAGAATGGGCAAAAAGGCACAAAGGGGCTAGCAAAGGAATCATAATGCAAGGGAAAGGCTATTTGGTCAAAGTGGGGAAAACAAAAGAAAGAAAACAAGCTTCCATCATACTTATGCACGTAAGTGAAAAATGTAGCTTCAAAAAGAAAAGGAGCAAGTTCTTAAGAACACAAATCATGAGCAAATGCACACATGAAAGAAAGAATGGCAAAAGATGAATTGCATTCATGTAGGCCCAAAACCTCACAAGGTTAATACCAACTTAGGCAATTAATAACATCAAATCAACTACCAAGACATGTAATTGAAGAGTCAAGAATTGCAGACCAAACAGAATGATCCATTAAAACCAAAATGTCCAAGTTCATAATATGTAGCAATCATAGAAAGAGAGACTGTATTTATTTCAAAAAGCAAAATAGAAAAATGAAAAACAAATAAAAGAGAAAGAGGGAGAAGAAAGAAGAATACTCCCTAAGGGTTTATGGAGGGTAAGTGGCATCAATGAGGAGAATCTCTGCTTCCTTAGGCTGCTGTTGGGATCCCTCATGAAATTGCTTGAGGCGATGCCCATTGACCTTAAAGGTTAATCCTGTGGGTGGATCACATAGCTCAACAACACCAAATGGAAAAATATTAGTGATCACAAAAGGGCCATCTCAGATCGAAGCTTACCTGGCATAAACTTCAAACGGGAGTTAAACAGAAGAAATTTTTGGCCCACAGAAAATTTCTTCCTCAGGATATGCCTATCATGGAATGCCTTAGTCTTTTCCTTGTACAGCCGTGAACTCTCATAGGCATCCAATCGCAGCTCATCTAACTCTTACAACTGTAGCTTCCTCTCCATCCCAGACTTAGCCAAATCCATGTTACACTGCTTAATAGCCCAATAGGCTTGATACTCCAACTCAACTGGAAGATGACATGCCTTACCAAAGGCAAGCCGATAAGGAGACATCCCAATCGAAGTCTTGTAGGCGGTGCGATTTGCCCACAAAGCATCATTTAGTCGCTTACTCCAATCTTTTCGGGTAGAGTTAACAGTCTTCTAAAGGATTTGCTTAATCTCTCTATTCGAGACTTTAGCTAGACTGTTTGTCTGAGGTTGGTATGCTGTGGAGACCTTGTGGAGCACTCCATACTTGCGTAACAAGGCACCCATGCTTCGATTGCAAAAATGAGAACCCTGGTCACTGATAATGGCTCTAGGGATACCAAACCTATAGAAAATGTTAGACCTAACAAAATCCACCACCACAAAAGAATCATTAGTCCAGGTGGCTTTCGCCTCAACCCATTTCGAGACATAATCAAACAACAGATGTAAGTATAACCATATGAGGTAGGAAATGGACCCATAAAATCAATACCCCAAACATCAAAGATCTCACAAAACAATATAGGGTTCTAGGGCATCTCATGCCTACGAGAAATACTCCTTGCTCTCTGATAGTTATCACATGACTTACAAAACAGATGGGAATAATGAAACAAGGAAGGCCAAAATAATCCACTATCTAACACTTTCCTAGCAGTTCTTTGGGGTTCAAAGTGACCACCACAGGTAGAAGCATGAGCAAAATGCAATATAGAGTAAAACTCATGATCAGGCACACATCTCCTAACTACTTGGTCACTTCAAAATTTCCACAGATAAGGGTCATCCCAAACATAATATTTAGACTCACTCTTTAATTTAAGGGTTTGAGCCCTAGTGGAATCTATAGGCAAAACACCAACTACCAAGTAGTTAACCAGATCAGCATACCATGAAAGCTTACCTTGCAACTGTAGAAGCTACTCATTAGGGAAATCATCCCGAATAGAAGAGGGGTGAGAGGGAGAATGGGTGATGCGACTCAAGTGGTCAGCTACCCAGTTTTGTGCTCCACTTCGGTCTTGAATCTCAACATCGAACTCTTGGAGCAATAGCATCCACCGGATGAGTTATGGCTTAGCATCTGCCTTTTTCAAAAGGAATTTCAAAGCCGCATGGTCAGGAAAAACAACTACTCTACTTGCTAGCAGATATGACCTAAACTTGTCAAAAGCAAATACAATAGCCAACAACTCCTTCTCAGTGGTGGTGTAATTAGATTGGGTAGGATCCAAAGTATTGGAGGCATACGCAATGACATGAGATGCTCTGTCTACCCGCTGTGCCAAGATAGCACCAACTGCATAGTTGGAAGCATCGCACATCAACTCGAAGGGGAGGCTTCAATCAGGGGGTTGGATCACTAGGGCTGTAGTCAGGCAATGCTTCAAATGATCGAAGGCCGTCTTGCAAGCATCATCAAATACAAAGTCAGTGTCCTTATGCAGAAGGTTGGACAAGGGTCGGGAAATCTTGCTGAAATCCCAAATGAAACGCCGATAGAAACCCGCATGACCAAGAAAAGAGCGAACTTCCCGCACGGATGCGGGGTAAGGTAAAGCAAGAATGACATCTATCTTAGCAGGGTCTACCTCAATCCCTTTCTTAGATACTTTCTTAGATACTATGTGTCCCAAGACTATACCCGACTCAACCATAAAGTGGAACTTCTCATAATTTAGCACAAGATTAGACTCAATGCACCTATTCAAAACTCTAGACAGATTAGCTAAGCATGCATCAAAATGAAACCCATAGACAGTGAAATCATCCATAAAAACCACCATACAGTCCTTTAGAAACTCAAAGAAAATGCTCACCCTACAACGCTGAAAGGTGCCAGGTGCGTTGCAGAGGCCAAAAGGCATCCTTCAGTAGGCATATGTTCCAAAGGGGCATGTGAAGGTCGACTTCTCCTGGGCCTCAGGAGCAATATGGATCTGGAAGTATCCGGAGTAGCCATCCAAGAAGCAGTAATGAGCCTTACCAGTCAACCGCTCTAACATCTGATTAATGAAAGGTAGAGGGTAATGATCCTTGTGAGTGGTTTGGTTGAGTCTCCTATAGTCGATGCAAACTCTCCAACTATTTTGAACTCGAGTAGGAATGAGCTCATTCTTCTAATTGGCTACCACAGTGACTCCGGATTTCTTAGGAACCACTTGGACCGGCCTAACCCATTGGCTATCAGATATGGGATAGATGATACCGCCTTGCGAAGTTTAGTGACCTCCTTCTTCACCACATCGTGGGATAAGAGGATTAAGGCGTCTTCGGGGTCGCCTAACCGGCTTAGAGTCCTTTTCCAATGAATTCGATGCATATACATGGAAGGGCCGATGCCAACGATATCGCCTAATGTCCACCCAATGGCTTTCTTGTTTGACCTCAATAAGCTTAGCAGCCTTCTCTTCTTGGTCGTGAAGAAGATTGTTGGCCACAATGACGGCAACCGTTCATCCACCTCCGAAAATGCATACTTGTGATTTGGAAGGGATTTCAACTCAAGTTTGGGTGGTTGTTCAGTGAAGGGTAGAAGCTTGGGTATTGTTGTAACAATTCTGATGTCATCACACTAGAAATACTTGAATCCACATTCAAAGAAGCAGAAGAACTGGGTCTATACAGCTCAATGTTAACATCAGAAGTCAGCTCATCAAAATCAGAGTTAAACTCATCTAAATCAGAATCAGGATGCACATTAGGATCAGGATGAAGCTCAAACTCAGAATCAATATCAGAAATTCACCAAGCAAGTCAGAATCACCAAATAATGCAGCATTAACCAAGTTAGTGCAAACAGAGCACCATTCATTATCAGCACATGCACAAATGGTAGAATCACACTCAAATGAAAAATCAGGATAATCAGAACACCAATCAGCAAGAACATCATCCACAACATCATCAATAACATCAATGCAGAAAATAGAATGCTCTTCCTTAGGATGTTTCATGGCATCAAAGATATTGAAATTCACAGATATATCACCAAACTCCATGGAGAGAGTACCAGAATGCACATCTATCTTAGTCCTAGTTGTTTTCATGAAAGGCCTCCCTAGAATGATTGGTGACCTACTACTAGAAGACTCATCCTCCATATCTAAGATGTAAAAATCAACAGGGAATATCAATTCATTAACTTTGACTAATACATTTTCAACTACACCAGAAGGATGAGCATTACTCCTATTAGCTAACTGAACAACAACACCAGTAGGAAGTAAAGGACCAAGACCAAGAGATTTATAAATAGATGCAGGCATGACATTAATAGAAGGACCTAAATCTAGCATGCAATCATCAAATGTATAGTTATCAATAATACAAGGAATAGAAAACGTCCCTGGATCCTTACACTTGTGAGGCATGGTAGGCCAGATGAGTGCTGATACATTCTGGTTCAAACTCACTTGTTCACCCCCTTCAGTCACCTCTTGTTGGTACACAACTCCTTCAGAAACTTGGCATATTTGGGAATTTGTTTGACTGCATCTAAGAAAGGAATGTTGATCTCTACTCTTCGGAATGTCTCAAGTATATCCTTCTCTTGTGCTTTTTCTGCCAACTTCTTGAACTGAACCGCTCTCTGAGGGAAAGGAAGAGGAATGGGGATGTCTTCCTCTTTACCTTGCTGCATTGCCTTTTTATTTTTAGAGTCAATCTTCACATTGTCTGACTCTTTTTCTGATGTAGAAGTCACATTTGCAGCTGGTGTAGGTTCCTCCAATTGTTTTCCAGGCCGTAGTGAGATAGCACTCACATTCCCCTTAGGATTGGGAATGGTTTGTGAAGGAAGAGTGTTGGATCCCTGAGGTTGTAGCTGGTTCAGTGATGTTGCCAATTGGCCAATTTGAGTTTGCAAGCTCTGAATGTAAGTTTCAGTTTGCTGTTGGAACTGTGTAGTGTTTGTGGCAAATTGCTTCATCATATCCTTCAATGAGGAACCACTACTACTAGCTCGTTGCAGCCGCCCGTGGAGGTGCACATATGGTCGGTCAAGGAGGCGGGGGCCGGGCAAAAGAGGTGCAGATCGTTGTTGGAAATTCGTGGTCTCGTACTATCTCTCGTTGGTAATTCCCGAATTCTTCTAATATTGGTTACTCTGGTTCTGCTTCTGGTTCCAGCAAAAGTTGGGGTGATTTCTCCAACCAGGATTGTAGGTATTGGAAAAGGCATTATTCTGCTGGTATTGTAGGTGAGATGGATGATGAATCCAATTCAACGAAAATGATTTTATCTGGTATCCCTCTGGATGAGGCATATTTGCAATATTAAAACTCCATCTCCTTCATGTATTATGATGGGCCGGGACCCAAGAAACCATTATTATCGAATGATGCCTCGCAAAACGGGGCAATGGTAATTGTTTTTCTTTTTCATTTTTTACAGCTATTTTTTCTTTTCAAGTTTAGAGATCATCAGTTTTGGGTTGAGCTAGTATGGCATGTTGATTTGATTAAAAAACACAAAAACATGAAAGAGGAGTGCCTAATGGTATTTCTATGACTCATGTTAATACTTAAAGCAGTTGGTCCTGTTGGAGGTGGTGCAATGTAAGTGTACTATGACTTTTTTTAAGATGATAAATTTATCTTTCATTTGGTTTTTCCGTACAAAAGATAAAGGCTAGCTTTCAACTCAAAGGGTAATCTATTCTTAGATTCTTGCAAATTTTTGCATTAGAGAATGATTTCTTAATTTCTCTATATGCATGCTCATATCTTCTGCAAGTCTGAACAGTAATGCATGTGGTGTTAAGGAAGGACTTCTTGGCCAAGCTATATGGGAACCGATTTACATTTCTGAGTTTGCACTTTCTTTTCAAAAACTTGATGATTTCCTAATAAGCCTACTGTTTGGAATCGGTGTTAATAATTTTTATCTTCCCAAGTCATGGAAACCACTATGAATGTGTGTAATTGTTGTAATTTTTGGCAGCTGAATTAACGCAATATCATTCATTTTGAAATTTTTAAGTTGTTCTCTGTTTTCTTGCTTAAATCAGCTCTATTGGCAGAAGAGTAGGCAGATGCAATCAGGTTAGGTATGAAGAAGCATGGGCAGATCGTAATGTTTTGTGGTTTAGGTGTTGAAATTGATGCTAGCCCTCAATGACAATATGTACCATAATCATAGCTTTTAAATGTACATTTTGGTCATTGTTTGCAAAGTCTATATGTTCAGTTTATGGGTGACAGTATCAGTCTTTTCAACAGAAAGTTTACATCATATGTCTTGGTTATGTAGACATGGTTAGGTATGAAGAAATATGGTCAGATCAGAAGGTAATGTTTTGTGGTTATGTGGACACAGTAGATGATGCAGCCGTTTCTTTAAATAACTTAATTTTGTTCCAAATGTTAAGTTCCATTCTGTTGCTTCAGTGGTGGCAGCTCGGAAGGCCTAGTGTCTTACTTCAAATCAAATGATAATCCCCCCTTTTGAGTTCTGATAAGAGGCACACTGTGTGGTGCCAACTTCCATATGTACATTCAATTTGGAACCCCGTCATATTGACTGGGCAAAAGTGACTATGTTTTAACCTATGTGCACTATGTTCATGCTTCCAGATTTGTATCTTTTATTGAGGTTTTCTTTTCTTGATATTATATAGGCCAAGGGAATGCTTGAAAATTTAAGGTTACATGCTTCTCATCGCAACCATGAATTTAAAATTATTGGCTTGAGTGAGAAACCATATAATCAAGAATCGGAAGTTCTTTCATTTTAAACTTTGGATATTTATTCTATTTCTTTCACTAAACTTTAGATGTCTATTCTATATCTTTGTAAAAAGAAGATAAAGACTTATTCATCTTATTTCTTTCCTCCGGTTTCAAAGATGAAGGTGAAAAACAAGTGAGGGCAAAGAATGGAGTGGAGACGATGGATATTAATGTTTATGAGCATTTTGCTAAACACCGTGGCATAGAAATGACTTCTGCATATCTTCCTTGTCTTGATATGGGGAAGCCAAAACGGGTGCCAATGGAGGTTTTCAAGTTTTATGCTTGATAGAACTTTTTCTTCCTTCTCTTAGGTTCCTTTGTTCTTTCTAACTATATTTGTTTTTCTCCCTAATTTTTTCTTTTTCCTTTGAGTGGACTAGCTTTGCTTAGTCATCCCCCTTCAACGTTATACAAAGGCATTATCTCCAATCCAGAGAGCTTCTTTAGTTGAAAAATCACGACAAAAGCCGCAAGATAGAATCAAAACCATAACAGATGCAAGTTCACATGTATTGATGATTTGTTTTCTTCATTTTGATACAATATTAAGCCTCATCAGAACTTAAGGCTATGGCGCATCATAACTATGATGATGATCCTGTTCTTGCGGCATGTGGCATTTCTATCAAGAAGCAAATTATACAAGTTGAAGGTCGAGTTCTTGAGACTCCAAAAGTAAGGCTTAGGGTGAATAAATGTGTTATTTGTTTTTGCAATTGAGAGAGAAATACTAGGACATAGAAGCAAAAATGATGATGAGTTTGTTTTCGATTATATTATTTCATCACTAAATACACTCTTTACTGTTTTTGTATTTGAGACACACAGTTGAAGGAAGGTTGGTAAGAATGATGAGTATTCTTCTTTCATTTATTCTCTTTTGCCCTATATTTTTCATTAGCTTAAAAGAAATTGGTCGAGAGGGAGAAACTTTGGTATTATAAAAAAAAAAAAAAAAAAAAACTTTACACTTCTACTTTCCTAATATATTTTTAATCTCCATTTGATACACTTTACATTTCTTGTATTTTTATTCTCTTTGTTGTTTGTGCCAACTACCTTGAAAACTGGATGCGCTACGTGGATTTCATGGAGACTAAGGGAGGAAGAGAAATTGCAAAGTATTCATTACAAAGAGCAACAGAATTTTTTTAGAAGGTATCTTCTTTGTGATACTCATTTTGTTGAACGAGTTTCATGTTGATTAACCTTTGCTTCTCATTATTGTTTAATTATCAAAAAGTGGTATGGAATTTTAAAAAAGAGTTTACTAACAATATTACAAAATGAATGGGTATTAAAAGCCCAGATACTTTGTAATTTAATTTCTTTAGAAACTACTCAGTTCTCATTAAGAAAAAACTCTGTTTTTCTTCTATGATCTCCCTGATTTAGGCGGATGGGGGTAAATATCTTATCAAATACTCTCACCTGGTGAGAAATTTAAGTGATTTGTAAGCTGAGTAGAGAACACCATGCCAGATGATAAGACAATATTACTGTCTAGTACTTTTGTGCTCCCTCTCCCTTCTCTGAATGAAGCTAAACATATACTGTAGTTCTACATTAGTCAAGTATAATTTTACATATTCTGTAATTGACTGCTACTTATATCGCTATTCTCAGGGAAATATGGAGGCAGCTTTCAATATGTTTCAGCTGTCAGAATATGCAACACTGATGAAAGCTTCTTGGTGGTGAAGCAAAAGCTGAGACACGCCATAACCATGGCTTCTAATTCCCAGGACCCGTATAGTCCCATCCACTTCTACAGAGTCATCTCCAAAACCAATCTTGATGCCATTGTAAGCTTTCCTTCCTTCTTTCTTTCTCTCTTCCCTTTGATGTTTTCTTCTTCCTCGCTCTTAAGTTTTCCATGTTCTGTTTTTTTTAATACCTTTATATACCCAAATGCATTCGAAATCTTCCACCTTTTTTCTTGTGGAGGCGTTGCTGTGAGCATATGAACAGGGTTTCACCTTTGAATTACTGCTTCTTTGGTTTGATTTATGATTGTGAAACCTGCAGTGGTTGATTAGCTTTGTAATTTCAAGTGCATAGAGAAGCAAGATGCCACCAAAGAAAAGAGTACATGCAAACAATGAAGGAAAGGGAATGAGATCAAGACCAGGGATTCATGTTTGGATTTTTCAGGAGATTCAAGATGGACTTCAGAGTTTATGTCTTCCCGAAGTTCTCCCGGTATATGCTTTTGGACTACTTGCCCTTTCTCCTCATCATATCAATTGGTTTGTTTATGTAATTAAAAATTGCAGAGGTACATGCATCATATGCGAATGCTACTTTAATCGAAACATATGGGGACAACCTTCTTAATCCAACAACTTCACACATGGATGATAAATGGTAATTATTTTGTTGTCTCCTTCATTTAAGGTTTTTTTTTTTTTAATATTTAAAATTCATGCATATTGTATAATCTTATTCTTTATGCATATTCTATTTCCGTTTTTAACATGATACGAGGGCTTGCCTAAGATCTTGAGTTTCATGTGTTCAACCTTATGTTTATGGGATTATCTCATGATGTGTCACCAGATACATGGCCATCTTTGTAAGGAAAATATTAGCGTGGACATGGAGCAGGAAGAGAATATTGAAAAAGTGAAAAGATCCAAAATTTCTGATATGCACACAAGCAAGCCAATGGGGAAACCAAGGACGGAATTAAGGGGGCTAGGGGTGGCCCCCGTCCCCCTAAAATTATAGGAAAGAACCCAAATGAGAGGAGAAAATTATAGAAAATAACCCAAAATTTTATGAAATCACATTTCAGCCTTATATTTTCATTTTAGTCCCTTTCTAATAACTTCATCGAGGGACTACACTAAAAATATTGAAATTTTTATGAGGTTTAAATGTGATTTCATAAAAATATGGTTCGTTTCTATAATTTTCGCCCCTTCTAATTTCAATTGCTGGGTCCGTCCCTGGGGAAAACAAAGATGACAAAAGAAGAAAGAGCTCGTCTAATGGAGGAGAAGAAACTAATGAAAGAGGTATGTTTGAACTTACAGTATTGGTTAATGTTCATATCATTCAATGCATAACAGCTCATGTATATTCGTTGTACAACAAGAGAAGTCGAGAAAAGTAGCTCTAAAGGCTGAAGCAGCAAGAACAAGCTAGGAGGATTTATTTTTAGGACATTACTAATGTTACTCCTCCACAGCAGTTAGAATTTCAGTTACAAACTTTCAGTCATCGTATTCATATGCTTTCATTGGAATAGTAATCCAATCATATATTGAAAATAACGAATAGAGTTTATTGATCATGGCAGGTTTGTGCTAGATGACATTCCTATCTTTCAGGTATTGACATCGGCAGCATATATAAACAGAACTGGAAAAATGGAGGAAGGGGAAGTGTTGTTGAGAATGAGAGAAGTACACACATGCTTTCATTGCCTCCCTAGCCAAGAATTTTTTGAAGGCTAACAAAGTAATCGAGCAAGAGAAATTCTACTTCATTTTGATGTGTTATAATATGGGTCTTTCATATTAATGTTTAGTTATGACTTTGTTTTTTGTTGGACCCTAGTGGCTACTAAAACTATCTAGACCTGTACTTTGGTCTGTGAACTCAATTAGCACTACACTATAGAACATAAAAAGTTGCTAGACATATAAGAGTATAAAGACTGATGTGGTTGTGGTCCATGTCATTGTTTTGGGTAGTGATATAACTTATATTTTTGTGTTGGTATATTTGAAATCTAATTATTTATTTTATGTTCATCTCGTGTTTTATTCAATTTCTTAATCATTTAGATAAGTGGAAGGTTTCTAGGTGTTTTAATGTTATGGAATTATTGCATCGCGCAACGAGAGGGGAACTTTTGCTTGTTATAATAAATACCATATAGTTTGGAATGATATCCCAAGAGATATTTTTGCCACTTTTGACCTTTTTACCTTTAATGGATTATTTATCCAATTTTTAACTTACCTTTTCCTTAAAAACGAAATTCTAGCATTTATGCCCATTTTTAGCAACTTTGAAAAATCATAACTAAGTGTAAAACTATCAAAATGATGTGCTTATAAATGACCCTTGACATGTCTATTTTTATGGAAAAATATTTCCAGAAACTCAAAATGTCCGAGTCATTCCTAGTTTTATGGTTTTCCATCATTGTTCAGATCACATGTCCAAGAACATGGATCAACTTAAAAAATTCACATCTTTTTGTAAAAAACTCTAAAAATTATGTTTTATACATAAAAAGAAAGCGCTTTATGTCCAATACATTTCTAAGTGTAAAAACATCAAAATGATGTGCTTATAAATGACCCTTGACATGTCTATTTTTATGGAAAAATATTTTTAAACTCGAAATGTCTGAGTCATTCCTAGTTTTATGGTTTTCCATCATTGTTCAGATCACATGTCCAGCAACATGGATCAACTTAAAAAATTCACATCTTTTTGTAAAAAAACTCTAAAAATTATGTTTTATACATAAAAAGAAAGCGCTTTATGTCCAATACATTTCTGGATTATTTCAGGATTCTTAGGCACCATTTGAATGGCCAAAATCCATGAAAAACAACCACTAGCTAGTCAAGTTAACTTCCGAAACATGGTCCAACTTCAAAAAAATTTAACTCTTATGTAACGCTTTAAAAATTCCGTATTTTATACCAAAATAAATCTATGGATATCTACTTTACTCCTGTAAAATATTATGATTTTAAGATATTATTTTCTGCATAAAATATCGTTCACAACGTGACTGACTCCAAAAAACTAAAATCTAGAAATTTTCTCAATTTTTACTATTTTGATCTTTTGATCTCAAAAATCATTTTTCACCATGTTTTCACTCCATTTTTTGTTTTAAACTCATTGGTGACCTTAAAAACATGAAAACAATTTTACTTTATATTTTCCTTGCTTAGGCCAAAATTTTGCCAAGAACAAGAACTCCTCTTTTACATAAAATCATGGTTTCCAACGATAAGTTTGTCTCAAAACTTTGCCTTTTGGACTTGATGATCTTGAATCATGTTCTTAGGCTCTTGGACATCATGTCCCCTTAGGGTCCCATGCTTCCAAATATCAAGACAACAAGATCCAACAATCTTACAAAATCACTAAGCTTGAGTTAGGAATTTTACCTTTGGCTTTGAAACTCTTGCTCCCTCCTTCTCTTCAAGATTTTCGCCCCTCTCACTCTCACTTATAGGATCAGATGTGTTTTGAGTTGTAAAGAAATGAAGAGGGGACCATCTCTATTTATAGGCAAATGTCAAGCCCTTGTGGGGCCCACATGTGAATTTACCCTTTTAACCTTGTAAAATATCCATCTCTCTTGGCTTAGTTGGTAAGTTTTCTCTTCTCTTCTCTCCTCCCTTCATCGAAACTGCCCCCTTGATCAATTTCAGCCCTTCATGTGACAACTCCGATCCCTATGGCTTCATCTTTCTCATTTTTTCAAGCACTTACAAGAGGATTAAGACTTTAATTCGCATGTGCTATTAATTAACCACCAATGCTCAGTTGAAATTGTGGACTTTTGGGGCAGATTGTGAAGTCATTTTGATGACATAATTAAGGCCTTAGGTGTCCCTAAACACCACATGTCCATGTCTAATTGGTTGGTCAATTAATCAAGTTGCATTTGAGTATTTTTCAAGCTTTATTGTCTTTCTATCACTTGAAGATAAATGCACAAATTGGACAAAAATCAAGTAGGTGTTTATCCCTAGCTTGACATGTGTAATTGTGGCACAAATTGCATTAAATATTATGTGTTTTATTCTCTTCTTCTACCTCTTGTCTTTAAGCAAAAATATAGCCCAATTAGGTTGTTACATATGTTTACCCTTAATCTCAATTAAAGCAAGTTCATTTGTTAAGGCTTTGGTGTTAATATGCCTTAATTTGGTTAAGGCCCTTTATTCCCTTTCTTTGTCTCTCATGATTCTAAAATAGCTATCATTCTATGTGATTTTTATGTCACACTTTATAGCCCCTTATTATAGTCTCATAATCAACAAATTGTTAATTAATTTCATAGGGAAATTTGGACGAGAATATAATCAATAGATTATATTTCTTTGAGATACATATCCATCTTTGTATTTTGCCAAATATTACCAAAATACAAGATTTATACTATTAGGGAAGATCAAGGTATTACACAATATAATTTAGGTAACTTTGGTTATTTTATTGTGCTGGGTGGGGAGCATATGCTTGATTGCTATGGGAAATCTGTATTTGCTACTTTATGTTGGTGGATATGGAAAAGCAGATGCAATTGGGTGTTTAATGGTTCTAGGCCTAATGCTAAGGAGGTAGTGAGACAAGTGAATGTACAGGTAGAAGAGTACCGGAGGTCAAAATCGAAGGTCTTGTTGATAAGCAAATTTACAAAGAAAGAGTGAATCGTGGCTTGCATTGGAGACCTCCCCTCTGCACGATGCAATCAAGATCAATGTTGATGGAGCCTTTAATTCAGCAAGCGAGGAGGCCGGCATAGGTGTGATTGGCGGGAACTACAAGGGTGAGTTTATTGGGGTCCGGGGGAAGGCGGTGAAGGCAACTTCTCCTTTTATGTCCGAATGTTTAGCCGTAAAGGAGGCGTTATTGCATAGAGATAAATTCGGTCGAGGAGTTAATTGTTGAGACCGACCGCATGCATGGTCTTGTATAAATCAATAAAGGATAGATCTCGAATGGTTGTGAATGGAGATGTTGGGATGTTCGACGGATATCTTTAGCACCGCTTGACTCGTTTGGATGGTGTGACGGTATCCCTAGTGTCTCGTGAGGGGAATAAAGCGCGATCTCTTAGCGTAGGTGCAAAAAAGAAGATGTATCAGCCTTTTTGGTGGACAATGTCCCATCTTCTTTATGCAAAGTTCGTGTTTGGATTCTAAGCGGGCCGGGATTGCATGTGATAGCGATGGTGTAAGTGACGGGGAGGGTATTGGCTAACCGATTTTTTCTTACCGATACAAAGGATAGATTGCATTATAGTTTTACCGATAGATTGTTTTTAGCATTATCGATAGATTGCTTTATACTTTTGCTTTGGTAAGGAGTGTGTAGGTTATAATGTTAGGTGTTTTTGAGAGTTTACTTGGCTTCGGCTATTAGTGTATGTAATACTTGTTTTGATATTAATAAAATTGATTCTTTGGCCAAAAAAAAAAAAAAATCAAATGATACATTTGGCAAAAAGATCATTAATGTTTGAGAAAATGCGGCGTACAAGGTCTTATATTTACTAAATAATTTCTAAACAAACCTTATAAAAAGGAGGGAAGGCGTAATGAATTTACGAATTTTGGATCGGTATTAATAATTAGTAGAATTTTAAAGGCCAGTATTATTTGGAGCATGGATTTATAAGAACATTTATAAGACAAGTAATGGCACCTGCAAAATAAATAAAGAGATTTACAAGAGAAATAAAAAGGATTTAAAAGAAATCAGGAAGTTAAAAAGAATATTTTGGTTATTCACAAAACAAATAAGAAAATTCACCAAATAAGTAAGAGCACTTGCAAGACAACATTTATAAGATAAATAAAGGGATTTAAAAGACTCATAGAGTTCAAAATGTTATGGTTATTCACAAAATAAATAAGTCCATAACTCATACAAGACAAATAAGAGGTTTTTTTCTCAAAATGCCCCTAATTAAATAACTATTTACTAAAATGCCCCTGTTTCCAAATTATTTCCCACTTTGCCTCTATTTAGTCGACTAAATCATGATTTAGTCGACTAAAATGCGAGGTTCCTTTTTTTTTTTTTACTTCCCCGAGATTTAGTTGACTAAGCACTGTAGCTTAGTCGACTAAATCTCGAACAGAGCGCATTTTTAACTTAAACCCGATATTTAGTTCTCAAATTGAACCATTGGGATTGTAATCCCAATTGCCGATTTCCTCCCATATTCATTTGAGAACTAACCATTTTGTTAGATGCCACCGTCAAGCTCGCCAACACAAAAGCAAATTTCATCCATGGAGGAGGTATGATTTCTTCTTTTGATTCGGGGAGAAAGAAGGCATTGGCAGAATGAGTAGGGTTTCGATAAGGAAGGGCGAGCATTTGATTCAAAAGTGGGAGTTTAATATACAATAAATCTTTAGGACGAGAGAGGAGTCTTTGCACATTTGCGTTTGAAAAGAGCTTCTGAGTTGCTAAGGCCCCCACTCCCACTCTCCATAAGAAGTGTTGCACCTTTGGGGGAACCGTAATCCTCCAAATGCATTTCCATAAAGCTTTAGGAATGTTAAAAGATGTACCTGGGTCTCGGACTATTACCTCCTCACCAAGCGACCTCGCCACCATATAACCAGATTTTACAGTATACATTCCATCACGGTTAGCCGTCCAAACAGCCTGATCCACACGGTCCATCTGAGGAATTGGAGTTTTAAGGATCAGCTCCTTTTCCTCCTGACTGATTTTAGAAATAATGGCACTGAGATCCCAGCGCCCATTATTTATGAGGCTGCTCACTCTAAGCTTGCTTTCCTCCTCTGTCACATCTCTAGCCTGCAATTTTTGGCTCAATAAACCCTGCACCCATTGATCTTTCCAGACTAGAATGGATCTGCCATTCCCAACTTTCCAATAAAGTTCCTGCACGAGCAACTCTCTCCCTTCCAGCAAACTACTCCAACCCCAAGATGCATGTTTTCCTTTCTTTGCTTGGAGAAATGTATCCTTGGGGAAGTAAATACCCTTCAGGATTTTACACCACAAGTCATTAGGCTGCTGCAACATCCTCCATTTGTCTTAGCAAGGAGAGCTTTATTGAAACATAAAAGGTCCGAAGCCCATCCCTCCTTCTAACTTCTTCTCGGTCATAAACTTCCAATTTTTCCGAGTGGATAGCCCCTTCTTCCCCTTTTCGACCCCACCGAAAATTGGAAATTAGCCTATCAATTTCCATGCATGATTTTTTGGGAAGAGGAAGCATGTCATAGGGTATGTGGGGATGGAATTTGCCACTGCTTTAATCAGGATTTCCCTACCAGCAAAGGAGAGTAACCTTTGCTTCCAACCTTGTAATTTCACCCCTACTTTATCTCTTACCACAGCAAGTGCAGCAGCTTTGGAACGCCCCCAAATAACTGGAAGCCCTAGGTATTTTCCGGTCTGATCTGAATAGTTAATACCCAAGCAAGCTGAGACATTATCCTTAATTCTTGAGGGAGTATTTGCAGAAAAAAAGATAGAGGATTTCTCCAAGTTGACCAGCTGCCCCGACGCTTTACAGTACACCTCTAGAACTCTTTTTAGAATTTGACAGTTAATCTCATCAGCATTCAAGAAGAGCATAGCATCGTCGGCAAAGAAGCAATGAGATAAGGTAGGAGCACTTCGAGCCAACTTCATCCCTTTCAACTCTTTTCGCTCAATATGTGTTTGAATCATAAGCGATAAAACCTCTGATGCAATGATAAACATATAAGGCGAGAGTGGTTCGCCTTGTCTAACACCCCGTTCAGGCCTAAAAGAACTCACCTTGTGACCATCTACTTGCAAGTTGAAGGCAGCTGATGAGATGCAGCCCATAATCCTTTCCACCCATACACTGCTGAAACCCACCTTCAACATTACAGATTCAAGGAAATTCCACTCCACTCGGTCATATGCTTTGTTCATATCGATCTTCAAGGCAAACTCCCACTTCTGTCCTGATTTTTTACACCTCAAATAGTGAAACACTTCATGAGTAATGATAATATTATCCTGGATCATACGACTAGCGAGGAAGGCTCTTTGATTTGGCGAGATTATTCTGCTCATCAAACCCTTCATCCTATTGGTTATTATTTTTGCAATAATTTTTCAAGCCACGTTGCATAATCCAATAGGCCTAAAGTGGTGTACTCCCTCCGGTTTATCCACCTTAGGAATCAACACAATGTTGGTGGTATTAATCAGATCCACTCAGATTTCCCCTCAAAAAAACCATGCACCATCCCACATACCTCACTATGAACCTCCTTCCAAGCGGCTTGATAGAATAGAGCGAGTATCCATCCGGGCCGGTGCTTTGTCGGCACCAAGTTGGAAAACAGCTCCTTCAATCTCCCGATTAGTTCTTGGTTCCATTAGCCTCTGTTGTCTTCATCGTTAACCACTCTTTTTACATAGGATAGTGCCTGATCCATAGGGCGGGGTCCCACAGATCTGAACAGATTCTGGTAAAATGCACTGAAGGAGTTATTGATGTCCTGTTTTTCCTCCAACCATACTCCATTCTCATTTTTCAGTCTAAGAATTTTATTCCGCTGCCTTCTTTGTATGACGCTCTTTTGTGGAAAAATTTGGTATTTCGGTCTCCACATTCCAGCCAAGCAACTCTAGATCTTTGCCACCAATAAGACTCCTCCATATCCCATACCGTTTCAATTTGTCTCACAATTTCCTCAGCTTCCTTCAATTTAACAGAAGTTAAGCAACCACTAGTACAGCTCTGCAACTTACATCTCAACTGATCAATTGATTTCCTGAAGTTAGGAAATGCATTTTTGCTCCACCTCATAAGATTCAGACTGCATCTCTCCAACCTTCTAGCCAGCTCCTTCACTCCATCACTCAGGGCATCATCCTCTCCCTTCCATCCCTCCTTAACAATCTGCAAGAAGCTCTCATGTTGGACCCAAATAGCTTCAAATCTGAACGGCTTAGGAGACTTATCATCACAAAAGTAACAGTCAATCAGCAATGCATGATGATCTGATCCTATCGGTCTACATGGAAAACCATAGCATGATCAAACTCTACTCTGAATTCCACATTCCCAAGGGCCCTATCCAATCTTTCCCTCACCATAGCTCCATCTCTTTTATTGCACCATGTGAATTTAGAACCTTTGAACTCAAGGTCCATTAAATTGCAGTCAGACAACATCATCTGGAAGTTTATGATTTTCCTTAGTGACCTTGGGTTTCCCCCTTCTTTCTCAGTCTGGGAAAGAAGATCATTAAAGTCACCAGTAACTAACCAAGAACTGCTTACAGTAGGAGCCAAAGTCTTCATCATATCCCACACAAGCCTCCTCTCCTTCTCCTTAGGAGGACCATAGACAAAGGTGACAAATCTGGGTGATTTCAAGCTACCAGATTTGATAGTTGCGTGAATAATGTTTTTTGATCTGTATAACACAGTCAATACAATGTTGTCCTTCCACCATAGCGCCAGCCCTTCAGACAAGCCTCTCGGCTCCACATACAAATCCTGATTAAATCCACAACTTCTCCTGATCTTCATCACTTTTGCTGAACCCAATTTAGTCTCCATTAGGAAGATTATTGAGGGGTGATACTTCTTCACCAAGTCCCTCAAGTTCCTGGCTGTCGAGGCTCTTCCTAGGCCTTGACAGTTCCAGGAAATGCACTTCATGGCCCCCGGTGGCTGTTAAAGGCCAGCCACCATCACCCTCAGAAATAATTCTCTTCCATCTGCTCCTACCAGCTTTGAAAGTGAAAACAGAGCCGTTTGCACGTAATCCCCTGGTTCTTCCATTTCCACGTCAAGTGCATCATCCTCAACAGATCTGTTCTCCTTGTCTTTCCGTCCCTTCTTCCTCACATACCTTCTAGCTTTAGCTTTAGTTTTTTTCGGATCTAGGTTTGCATAATCGAAATCTCGGATTTGGATCGATTCCATCACCATTACTTTCCTTCTTTTCACCTCCGTAAACCTCCAATCCTCCTCAGCGTGACGTTTTAAGCCCAGGACATCCATTCGATTGATCACCTCATTCATAATACCTCCATTATACAGCACCATAGCCATGGACAGAGGATTATGCTCAGACTCAGCATTAATCCGCTTTCCATCATCCCAATCACATTCGAGTTCATTCAAAGCCACAGGAAGCTCCATTTCATTTTTTCCACCGATTTACAATCAGCATTAGTCCCTTGACGTTGCTTTGCTTTCTCCCTCCTTGTTCCTTTTGGAGTTGCATTATTTGCATCAGTAGTTGCCTTCTGCTTTGGTTGAGTGTTACTCCCAACGAGAGTTTCAACTAAGGTTTGTGGCCCGCTTTCCTTAACTGGATTTTCCCCCTTCCCATCCATAGTGGATCTATTTAGTTTGATAACGAATAGATCATCCTCAGTAGGATGAGGTGGTGACTTGCCTTTTTCCATTCCCTCAGTTGATTTCTTCTTTAGTGCCTCCTCCTTCCGACGTCTGACGTAATCAACCTCTGCCCAATCCTTATTTACTACCACCGTAACATCATCCCAACTACGACAAGAATTGGTAGTGAGCCAGGCACCAAAACGAGGTTCATCAGGATTTATTAACGACATCAACCTTTCTGAGCTACAACTTCTATTGTCATGCCCTAGCTTCCCACATTTATAACAGAAACTTTGTAATTTCTCATAACGAACCGACAACCAAACCTTCCTACCATCCGGTCTAGGCAATGAGAAACCATATGGTAGCGGCTTCCTAAGATCCACCATTACTCTAACACGTAGAAAGTTGCGAAGGTACTTGCCATTAAAGTGTGGATCCTCAGCCAACATAACCTCTCCAACGTATCCTCCTATAGTGACAGTGTTCTCCAAGCATAGAGCCTCCAACGGCACATTATGAATCTGAATCCAAACTGGACAATGGCTGAAATCAAACTCGTTGTACGATTTGTACCTTGATCTTTCCAGTAGATTCAGCAAATAGCCATTAATAGTCCACGGCCGACCTCGAAGGATTCTGCTATATTCATCCTCCTTCGCAAATTTGAACATAAATGCATTGCCGTTGATTTCAACAACATCAAAGCCTTCTTGGAAGTTCCAAGCCTTCCTTAGTATCATCTCAATTGCAGCTCTCGTGTACACTTTATTAGCCATAACCTTGCCGATTAGAGTCTTCTCAGCTTCTGTCTCTTTCCAGATCAGTGGAGCCGAAATCTGGATTTCTTCCATGATCAGATAGAATTAGAAACCACCGTCGATCTTGATCATATACCGAATGAGAATGATCTTCGCTCTACTCCACCTAATCGCGTCGTCCAATGTCGATCTCTCACCGTACCTCCGATCTCCTCATTCTCACGCTTGGCGGAGAGACCAAGGTACCCACATGAGTGCTTGGGGAAAAAGTCTATATCATTTGATTATTGGAAATAGGGATATTACATGGAACATGACTTCATGAAATAATTAAGGACAGTTTTAGAATATCATGAATTTTTTTTTTCCATATTTTACAAATTCATCAATATCAACAGATTTTATTAATATTAATGAAATGATTAAAAAGCTCTTCTGAAAAAATAAAGGCTAAAGTATACTTTAAATACTTTAGATTTATATGAGATATACTTTTGATTCCCTAACTTTATAAATATACTTTTGGTCCTATAATTCTAAGGGATAAAATATTGTTACTATCAATTTTATGTCACTACCACTTTTTCACCGTTAGATCAAAATTTCATATATTTTTATCATTTCTCTCTCTTATTGAGATTTTGATCTAACGGTGAAAAAGTGGTAGTGACTTGGTATAGTGACATAAAATTGGTAGTGACAATATCTTATCTCTAATTCTAATACCGTTAATTTTGCTAACGAGAAAATGCAAACTCAAGTAACAATGGGGTAAATTTAAATAATGACCATGCAATTAAATACTATTATACTTAAATTTATAATATAGGTAAATTGAATAATATATAAAATTTGTATAATTAAATGCTATTAGTCATCATTTGAGTTTGCTACATCAAGATTTTCAATTAGCAACATTAACGTGTGTTAGAATTTTAGGACTAAAAGTATACGATGAAGTTAAAGGCCCAAAAGTATACCTTATATAAAACTTAAAGGACTAAAAGTATACTTTAGTCAAAAATAAAAATATGTAACCATTTTTTTTGGAATATTGCGTAAAAGTATATCTTATGTAAAACTTAAAGGACTAAAAGTATATTTTAACCAAAAATAAAAATGTGTAACCATTTTTTTGGAATAAAAAGCTGCGTAAATGTACAGAGACTAGCTAGCTAGAAGTCCTAGAAAGCCTGGGACAGAAATTTTCTTTTAAAAAAATGGCTATATATATATTCCATAAGAGGAATATTCATGATTATAATTTCAGCGTTTATTCGGGGATATTGAAAACTGTATAACCTTTTAAAAATCGTAAATTTGTGTAATTTTTAAAAGTAGCACTCAAACATATGGAGTTTGTTCAATGAATCATAGAGTTCAGTAACACTAACACAGTAGAATTTATTCCCAAAAAAAAAAAAAATTTATGAAGGGAAAATGGATCGGAGGCCCCTATAATTTACTCACTTTTTTTTAAAATCATGTCTCTATACTTTAAAACACTAAGGCCTCGTTTGTTACGAAAGAAAAGTTTGGAGGAGGAAAGGAAAGGAAAGGAATGGAAAGGAAAAGAAAAGAAGATTTGAAAGATGAGGAAAGATGGTTTGAGTTGTTTGGTAGGAAGAAAATGAAGAGGTGGTAGTTGGTAAGGAATTAGGAAATGTCTATTTTACCCTCAAAAGAAATTAATTCAATATAATAAAAAAATAATTTTTTTTGCTAAAATATATTTTTGTTAAGTTTGAACTCGTGAAAAAAAAAAAAAAAAAAATTCGCCAAATTCAAACTTCCCGCTAAAATTTGAACTTTCCCGCCAAATTTGAACTTCCCGCCAAATTTGAATTTCGGAGGTAAATCGCAAGTTCAACTTTCGAGAAGATTGAGCTTTCCTTCCATTTTCGGATGGAAAGCATCTTCCCTCAAATAAGGGAAGATTGGACCACCGAAGATTTTGAAAGATCTTGGACCTGACTTTTCTCAGAACAAACACCCCAAATCCATGGGAAGATTGAGATCTTCTCTTTCCTTCCCCTACTTTCTTCATAACAAACGGGCCTAAGAAATGGTCCTTGTAGTTTACTCTGTCAGTAGTGGAGCAAGTCCTTTAAGTTACAAAGGACCAAAAACTGATTTGAACAATGCGCTGTCAGTTATGCTTACATGGACGCTTTTATCACCACACAATATCTTCATCCTCAACCTTTTCTCTTCTACACCAATGAAGCCACAAGATCATTTTCCATTGGCATTGAACGGAATTATGGCCAATTTGTGATTTTATGGTATTGACACGGTGCATTTGAACCCCTTTACTCTCTGAGAAAACACGTTCACCTTCCCAAAATGCAGAAATTATCCAACCAAAGAATCTACACTTCACCACCTTCCTCTAACCCAAGTTCCTGTTTCGGACTCCAATTTCCCAGAAACACCCAGAAAATCCATGTCCAAACCGAGACTTAAGAGATGAACCAGAAAAGGAAGAGATAAGGTGGGGCGTGGAGAGGTAATGGTGATGCGTATGATGATAAAACTTCCATGTAATCAAAACCAACGCTGATAATGCCATATGTGCTTTGTTAAAATCGTTCTTTGCCCAAATCGTAAATTGGGGTGATTTGTGTAATTTTCAAGAGTAAGATACCATATTTACGTTTCTGTATTACTAAAATCAAATCGATTCATTGGTAAATTTGTGTCAGCCGTAAACTTGTTAAAATCACAAGTTTATACATCAAATTTATCCTTTTTAGGTTTTCTAATTTACAAAACTGTTAACTCGCTTTTAAAACGTTAACTGTTTTGATTTTCAATAGCTTTAGATATGAATTTTGTAGAATTTTTTTATTAAATAGAATAAATTATGAATGTCAATATATTTAATTTCATTATTTAAATTTAAAATATATTTAAATTAAATTGTTGTCATTTTTTATTTTAATTATTTAATTATATATTGTTAATATCTATTTAATAATAAAATAAACTTTTCTTGAGTTTACGCTATCATCATAAAGTTTATTAAATTCGTGATTTTGCCATTGTTACTCAAAACATATCTAGATCATTAAATTATGGAAAATTACATATAGGTCCCAAGAAAGAGATATTTACATTTGGTCCCTGAAATTTAAATTACTCGAGTAATCCCAAGGGACTCCGAGTAATTATTTCGAGAATGTAAAATTACTTTCTTTCGCCCATAGTGCATATTTCATACAGAAACGATTAACAACACAAAATGCATAAATTAACAACACAAAATGCATAAATTAACCACAACTTCAAAACCTTCAATTTGTCATGTCTCACTTCCAGGAAGTTGTGGTTAATTTATGTATTTTGTGTTGTTAATTTATGCATTTTGTGTTGTTAATCGCCTCCGGAAGTGAGACATGACAGATTGAAGGTTTTGAGAAGTTGTGGTTAATTTATGCATTTTGTGTTGTTAATCGCCTCCGGAAGTGAGACATGACACATTGAATGTTTTGAAGTTGTGGTTAATTTATGCATTTTGTGTTGTTAATTTATGCATTTTGTGTTGTTAATCGCTTGCGTGTGAAATATGCACTATGGGCAAGAAAGTAATTTTACATTTGAAATAATTACTGAAGTCCCTTGGGACTTCGAGTAATTTTGTAATTTTAAGGGATCTAAATGTAAATATCTCTCTTCCTTGGGACCTATATGTAATTTTCCCTAAATTATAAGATACACGGTTTCCTTAATTCATCGAATAAACAAGGAAATAATATATATGTTCAATGAGTCAGACATATGGCAACGCTGTACGAATTTGAGTGATGACTCTTATCAATCAAATCTTGGATTGAAAAGTAAGCCGATCACATTGTTGGAGGAAACAAAAAGACAACATAACATTCAGGTCAACGAAACACAAGGTTGCTTGTATTGAGAACTCAAATCTCGATGCTGTTAAAATATTGTTTCCACCAAACCTTGGTGGACTGATACTCATCAGATCTAGCAAAGACTAGTCTTGCTGATCTTTGACACTAGCCTGCTGCTCTATCTTCCTCAGTTTCTACTTGTGTTAAGCTTAAGCGAAAAAATCTGATGGCTCTGAGCTTTTCTGTAACAAGCGGAAATGAACACAAACAAGGCAAGATAACCGTGTTCGTTGTTTTATCTTGCATGATGGCTGCCATGGGAGGTGTCATCTTCGGCTATGACATCGGTATATCAGGTGAGTACTCTTGCTATAAATAGAAACCTTAAATCTTGCTAACAAAGATTGGTCTGGTAATACTAACTAGAATTTAGTCTAATGAAAAGGACTTGGTTATTCTTAAACAACGTTGAATACTTGAACCTTGTATGAAGAATCATGTTATGTTACGAGAACTATCCTAATTGGACATGATAATATTTATATTTGATCAAATAGTACTACATCAAAAAGAACAAAAAAAAGTCAGCTCAATAAGGATTTACCTCATACCCCAGAAGTGTTTGTTCAAGTCGTTGTGCTTATGTGAGGATTTTATTAGTAGGTAATCTATAAGTATTATAGATCATTGTACCCGTGTTAACCATAGTGAGCCGCTCGGTGACTAAGTCAAACTCACATACCAAAAGAAAAATCTCAAATCGATTTTCAATGTCACAATCTAAAGGTGGGGTGACTTCAATGTCTCCATTTCTGGTGAAGTTCTTCCCAGAGATATACAAGAAGATGAAGGAGGACACAAGTTAGCAACTACTGCATATTTGACAGTCAACTACTGACAACATTCACATCTTCGCTCTATCTGGCTGGGCTGCTTACTTGCTTCCTAGCTTCCCATATCACCAGAGCTTTTGGAAGAAAGCCTTCCATTATTGCAGGAGGTGCAGCTTTTCTTGTTGGTTCAGCCTTTGGTGGTGCAGCTTTCAATGTCTATATGCTCATTCTTGGTCGCCTTTTGCTTGGTGTTGGAGTTGGCTTTGCAAACCAGGTTGGCTGATTTCTTCTAGTTCTTACTCAAGATCAGAGTAAAATGTTTCTTTTGAAGTATTATATTAACTTGACAAATTCAAGAAGAACTAGGAAACGACATGTTTCCTAGGAGATAGTTACACACATCCACAAATCCTCAACAGCTTAGTTTAAACGACATAGTTGCCCAAAGAGTCACTTGTATTTCTCATGCTTTCTTAAGATTTAGCATACTTGGCTATGATCTAACTCCAACCTCTTTCTTATGCCAAGAATTTCTTGTAATGTTTGTTCTGCAGTCAGTTCCGCTGTATCTCTCAGAAATGGCAGCACCAAGACTAAGAGGTGCAATCAACAATGGATTCCAATTCAGCATTGGAATTGGAGCTTTATGTGCTAATTTTATCAATTATGGGACACAAAAGATCAGAGGTGGATGGGGTTGGCGTATCTCACTAGCCATGGCTGGAGTGCCAGCCTTGATCCTCACACTGGGTGCACTTTTCCTCCCAGAAACTCCCAGTAGCCTAATCCAACGCAGTCAAGATTACCAAAAGGTAGAGCTAATACTTCAACGAATTCGAGGAATAGATGATGTTCAAACTGAGCTTGATGGTCTCACCAAAGCAAGTTCAACATCAAAAAACACTGATCACTCGTTCAAACTCATCCTTAAACGAAAGTACAGACCACAGCTTGTAATGGCGGTAGCAATACCATTTTTCCAGCAAGTGACAGGGATCAATGTCATAGCCTTCTACGCCCCTTTGCTTTTCAGGACAATAGGGTTAGGTGAAAGTGCTTCACTCTTGTCTGCTGCCATGACTGGCATTGTAGGCACCGGCTCGACTTTCATATCGATGTTTGTTGTCGACAAATTTGGCCGGAGAACCTTGTTTGCAATAGGAGGCATTCAGATGTTAGCATCTCAGAGTGTAGTAGGAGGGATAATGGCAGCCTATCTGAAAGATGAAGGAGGATTAAGCAAAGGGTATGCTTACTTGGTTTTGGTGATGATATGCATATATGTTGCTGGATTTGGATGGTCGTGGGGGCCACTGGGGTGGTTAGTACCAAGTGAGATTTTTCCGTTGGAGATTCGATCAGCCGGGCAAAGCATCACAGTGGCAGTGAGCTTCCTCTTCACTTTCATTGTTGCTCAGACATTTCTGGCCATGCTTTGCCACTTCAAGTCTGGAATTTTCTTCTTCTTTGGGGGTTGGGTGCTGGTAATGACTGTGTTTGTGTACTATTTCCTGCCGGAGACCAAGAATGTGCCAATTGAACAGATGGAGAAGGTGTGGCATGAACATTGGTTTTGGAAGAGAATGGTGGATGAAGGGATTGATAAGAAGAGAGAACAGGAGCGCAGACTGACTCTTCTTGAAAATCTAGCTCCTTTGGTATAATGGAAGAAAAGAATATCTTTTCGTTCATTCACAATGACTTTCATGTCTTTTTAATTAATTACTCAACAGTTTCTAGTTCTTTCACTTTCCAAAGTAGGGGGTTTTTTTTTTTTTTTTTTTTTTTTGCTCAATTCAAAGTAGGGGTATGACAACCACTTTTGATGTTCGAAATCACTTTATTTTCAATCATTTCTTCCTTTCATTTCATTCTATCCACCAAACAGAGCGTACCACAACAGCAACAAAACTTATCCAGCAAAGTGGGGTCAGTCGAAACACACTACGGGTATTAACTATTAAGCACAAATTTTCTTCATTACAACGATTATTCGGTCTACAAAATTAGGTGTAATGTAAGTTTCTCTTTACTGCTCAGGATTTTACTTGCTGGAATAGAGTCCATTTCTTCTCAAGTTAAATTTTCCCGGTCCTCAAATTTGGCACCCTAATAAGGTTTGGTTTCTATAGGCCAGTGTATTAATGACATGCAATAGTGAGTTAAAAAATATTACGCGGACGAAGAAAATAATGACTACTTGTAACAGAAGACTCTGTAAATACGAACTTCACAAATGCCCAGACACATCTCTCCAAAAGCTAAAGTTTGATTAAATGGACAGTAAAATAGGGGAAAAATAACTCGGTCCCTGTTGTAATACCCTTCAAAATCAATTTTGAAGGTCACAGCCGTAGTTCTCTAAAAATTGATCCAGACAACCATATGATTACATCAACTATAAGCCTCTCAACCCTTATTTTAATTAAATCAATTGAGACTCTCAACCATATTTCTCATAAGTAACTGCTGCGTGCTTTGAATGTTTGGATTAGTATTGAGTAAAACAGAATTTAAAAAATTAATTTATAGGATAATCATGATTTTGGGTTCATAATTGATTTTGGCATGTACACAATATTTAAAAGGGGGAAAAAACTGACCAATATCCATGGACAAACTAAATTAAGCCTTCTATATCAGTAGAGAAAATACAAATCCACATATCTTGGACCCTTGAGGTTCATCCAATATGCCAATGAAATGAAACCAAGGATTGTGTTGTCAATTTCACCTTCTCAGAGGTTGCGTGAATGGTATTTAAGCTCATCAGATAGAGGAGTTAGTATTTGACCCTTATCCAATATATGACACTGGACTTAAACGACGATATACAAATCACTATCAGTTAAAAAATAACTATTGCAAAAGGTGCCTTGAATTGAGTTGTTTGGTTCCAATCTCAAGTAAATGTGAGGCTCCTTCAGAGGACTGTTCCTGCAATGTGGGGGAAAAAACTGTTATGAATAGTCTGGGGATGGAAAATGTACACAACAACAACTTAAGAGTTAACTCAAGTACCTCTTGAAGATCAAAACAATTCGGGTTAGTCTGTTGTCTGAAATGTAACCCTGCCTACAAGCATAAATCAGCAGCCGGATGTCATCGTTGAAATACTTGACGACGATGATAATAAGACATAGCAAGAATAGCCAGAAAAAGCCCAGCCTCGCATATATTCAAGAGTCGTTGGACACAATGCAAGGGATATTACCAGAAAATGTCATAGAATAATAATGGCTTGTGCGTATTAGAATCCTTCAAGATTAAAAGGTTGACGCGGTATTGAAAAAGATTAGCCATTTGAGAGTTTTCAATAAATATTTTTCTCCTTTCTTCGATTCTTAGTATTAGAAAAGGTTAAATTAAAAGTATTCACAATCCCAATCCTCGAAAATAAGTTAGAATAATGTACCATCCCATTCATCCCTTCTGGAGTTATGTAGTGGGCATCATGTATAACATTAATTGAGTTCAATTGTCCCTGTAACAACGGTCAATCCAAATCCAACTGTTGGAGCCCAATAAAATACAGAATCTAGAAAACACAAACCAAAGACTAGCCAAATTTGCATTACCAGGCCTTGGATGCTATGGTTGCTGTGAAAATCAATACGGTTGGTAGCCATTGTGTTCAATTGTCCCTAAAACATAACATCATAGAGCTGTCAGAGTAATCAGTATCACCAAGCACACAATATATGGTTTTTTAAAGTAGAAAATGAGTTTCTTGATCCATGGTTATGGAGGATTTCTTACCATTCCGGAAACAATTTGTTGAGATGCATAATAGACATCTAAGTTCTGAGATCTTGAGTTCAGCTGATCCTAAAATAAAAATTAACAAAAGGGGCCCGAATTTCAAAAGCTGTAAATTTCCAGTGGTTAGGAAAATAGTCACACCATAATACCATGCTTTAGTGTATGTACTACCAATGAAGTTATGCCATACCATTTCTTGAATGTTCTGCTGTGATTCATAAGAACAATCAAGGCCTGCTGCTCTTGTAGAATTGGCCTATAAGAACACAATTTATAAAATATTCCTCTACAATGTAATATCACAATCAGCATCTTCCTGATGCTTCTAATAAGAAAATACAACTAACTAGCTGTTCAATTCATACTTTTTTAGAACGATAAGGAAGTGTTACAGTAATATAACAGCGTAATCAGATTTTTCTTTTATATAAATAATGAACCAACCATTTGCTGCCAGCTGCTATCAATTCCTATAGCAATGATATTTGGCTCGGGCAGTGCCTATTAATACATACTAGTGGTGTGAAAAAAATCAGTCAAGTAAATGAAACGAAAGTAAAATAAGTAGGGGCTGAACTCTAATTAACCTGTCTTTTCTTCAACAAATTGTCCTTCCTGTTCATACTACAAACAGAGCTACTCATATTCACATGATTAGAACCAGGAACCGGGAAGATTGGTTCCATGACACTCTTAGTTGAGTTGATTATGTTCTCACACTTTCTCAAAGCTTCTTCCAATGCATTTACAGCAGTAGTGTAACTCGCTTGTGATAAAGACCCTTCATCACCCAACTTAAATGCTAGTTGAGAAAGATTAGTACAGCGTTTGCTCCTAGAGTCCACCACATCAGACAACTCTCTTACTATCTGTCTATTCTTTGCTTCTTTTGTCCATCGTTTTAGTATATACTGAGATGGGATATTGTGTACCCCAGAGATTTGCAGAACAATCATTACATGCCTACAAAGAAAGCCATTGAATTCAAAAAAATGGCATGAACAAGATGCATCAGAAGTTATAATGTTCCATGAGACAATAAATTGTTGATTATCTTCAAAATCTTGAACCCTAAACATCTTTGTTGGTCCATTTTCACTCTCCATTTTTGGATGGCAAGCAACAACTCCCAAGACCTCACTCTGGAATTTCTTAAATATAGTTCGTGTGTACAATGAAGCCATTTGTTTCTCAAAAGGTGAGGGGGATTTTAATGCTGGTTGTTTATGAAAAGTTTCAAAATCTGCTTTTGCTTCCTCTTCACACTTCCCTTGTAATATCATTTTGTATTTCTCTAAAAACTCCTTCAATGTAGTTTTCCTCTGCACATGTCTGTCTAACAAACAGTTTATAGCTTCTTCTCGTTTCCTTGTAGATATTCCTACTAAGAATTTGCCTCTGGTATAAGTAGGCATCCAGTGTTCACGATCCTCATAAACTGAGCATAACCAATTCTCATCACTTAAATTGAATCTCCTAATCATTTTCCACCATCGCTTCTCAAATTGTTCATTTGACCAAGACTTAAACACGCATTTGTTAAATTTAGTCATAAAATTTGCATGCTTCTGTATCACATGACTTAATTTTTCTGGAATCTTGCTCAGGATATGCCACAAACAAAAACAATGATGAACCCCTGGAAGAACTTCAGCAATAGCTTCTTTTAGAGCTCTGTCTTGATCTGTAAGTATTACCTTTGGAGCACATCTACCCATTGCCCTCAACCATGTCTGTAACAGCCATGTATAAGTTGATTTGGACTCATCAGACACAATAGCACATCCTAGCAACAAGAATTGATAGTGATGGTTCACACCAATAAAGGGAATAATAGGATGTTTATATTCATTCTTGATATGTGTGGTGTCAAGAAGAATCGCATCACCAAAGTGTCCATAATCAAGCCTGCTTTTTGCATCAACCCAGAAAACACTTCTCAATTGCTGCTCTTCATTCAGATCTATAGCATAAAAGAAACTAGGATTCTCGCCTTGCATACACATAAAATGGTCAAGCAGAGCATGGACATCTGCTTCATCTAAAGCCAGATGCTGTCTATTACCCGAATGGTTTCCACAGTTACCTTTTCCATTGTCAACTTTCTTACATCCATCAGATTTTCTGGGCATGGTAACACACATCTGTTTTGTTCTAGCCCTGCTACCACGTCCCCTAAAGTAATAGGCTTGGTCAGGAAAAATTTCATGGTTATGTTCTTTTATGAAACTACAGATGATCCACCTATCATCTTGCCTTCTTTTAACATGCATGCAGGCCTTGCAATCTGTTTTTGCCCAAGACAAGTTCACCCTACCCCGTTTCCTTTTTACAGGAATACTTGGTATATTATCTGTATTTGAAAGCGAATTTGAAGTTTCAGCTCCGCAGGGTTCTTGCTTGTTTCCATATCTGGTACATGCAAATTTTGCATCAATAAATTTTCCAGATATTCTGGACCGACGGCTAGCTTTTATAATAGCAGTAAATCCCACAGATTTCGCATAATCTTTATAATATGAAAACGCCTCCTCCTTTGAAACAAATTCCATTCCATCATGAGGCTCTGGTGATTTTGAAGAATTCAAGTTGGTTCCTTGTCCAGTATACCCTTCATTTCCATAATTTGATATATCAGCATTGATACCTAGTCCTGCATTCTCCTTGTCATTTCCAACAACTTTTAATGAACTTCTGGGTTCATTGCTATTATTTACACCATCCACTCCATCAAACACGTCAGCAATTATAGAATTCCTACTGTCATCCTCATGACATTCTACAGATGGCTGCTCAAGATCTATCCCCATACACCAAATTTGAACTTCTCTTTTAACTCGTAGAAACCTGTCTACTACATTTGAACCTGTGAAAATAGAAGCAGAGAGTTGAAAACTATTAGATAAAACAAAAGGGAAGAATTAAAGTCTGAACAACAAAGTTTCATCAAATGCAATTCACAGAATGATCAAACTAATGGACTATGAAAAAGTCTGGCAGGGTAAAATCTATCTTTTTTACATGCAGGATCATTGACAGGGTAGGTTCTAGCTAAATCCACTGATCTCACCGTCCATCATATCCTTAGAGATGGGGTAAGTGCTGTTAGAAAATAGGCCATCTACAAAAAAATAGACAGTATATTGTATGTGACAAACATGGTCAGCCAGGATCTCAATGCAGGCAGAAACAGGCCTGCCAGAATTCTACATTGATACATCTGCAAACTAGCATGAGCAAATTGTTTACATGACACCAACCTCAGTCTTTAAGAAGGTCATGAGCTAGATGATAAGGATTTGGTCCTGGTCCAAAGTCATGCCACTTTCTCCAATTCTTCCTCCCAGGCCCTAGGCATCCTTTGCAACAAAATATCAAAGCAGACTAGAGGTTTATTCCAGATCATAATACAGAATGAGAAAAATAAATATCAAAGATGTTCATAAAAACGGTTCTCAAGGAAGGGGTTGTTCAGCAACTAGACAACAACAACAACATATGCTCCTTAATGAAAACTCTCAGCTTGCCATTAATAAAGAAAATTTCCTAATTGAAAAGGCAGCTTTTAAGACAACATACCATAGCTTCTAGCTGAATTTGACAACCCAAACCAAACTTTCTAAATTTTTTCGGCCACAGATAACCAACCAAACTTCTTGATGCAGATCCAGCACAAGAACATAGCTCTTATCTATCATGGGAAGTAAACACTATTTTCAATCCCTTTTTTTTCCTCCCTATCTGTTAAGTTCACAATTGCTAAACGGCAATACTTTCCAGACAAAGATATTCTGCTTTAAAAAAATAAAAGAAAACAAAAAATATTGTATAATCGGAAGATTTCAAACAGGGACCCATTTTTTGTGACATTTACCCGTAAGGACAAAACAAGCACCAGATATGGTTATATAAAAAGTCCTTATTTATAAGTCTTTCACTTAAGCTACAAAAATAACTTCGGGTATGTATGTACAAGAATGAAAATACAAACACCATAATCTTTTAATCAGCCGGAAGTGAAATCACAAGCTGAATCATCCATTGCTACTTTTTCGACCACGGACTTAAATTGTTTGCGAAATTTAACTAAATAAATATAAAGTATGCATCCAAGTACCACATCAAACACAAATCTAACTCAATCAAGTCATGCCCTTGATAAAAATCATCAAAATAATCATAAAATGCAAACTAATTACCAAGACGTTTGTAATCCTTCGACAGGCTTCATAAAAACCGGACTTTGAACCGCAAACTCGAGCAAAAGTCGCCGATTCTGGAGCGCGAAGAAAGAAGTACGGGGAACATAAAATGATAGTGGAAGCAACCTTGAAGGAAGGTACAGGCAGCGAAAAAGCTTTCAATTGCAAGTTTCTTTTTTCGGTGTTTTTCACAATTGATTCCTTGGAGACAAGAAAGCAGCTTGGATTATGCAAATGCCAGTAACACCGATAGATTTCGATCACTCTGTGTCTGCGGCCCTTTAGCTTTTTTTTTTTTTTTTTAATTAAGTTTTCGGAATTTGATTTCTTGGTCTTTTCTTTTCTTTTCATTTTGCTCTGTTTTTAGGAACCGGCTTTTCTCCTATGCAGGTTCTGTCCGCTCCCATGCTGCAGCGAAACGTTGACGTTTTGGCTCAAAATGGCTGAACATGTGGCCCTAAAAAAAAAAAAAAAAAATTAAGGTACTGATTGGTACTAAAAATATATTTTAGGAAATTGAACGGTACTTAAAAAATACTTGATGATCTTTAAAAAATTATTTTAGAATCTTAAAAAAAATTTTGAAGTATATTTCGATCTGGTCAAGACTCTGCTAAAATATAAGATACTACCCGTCGATTACCTTAAAAAAATATGCTGAAATATTTTTTCAATATCTTGAAGTATCCTTTTAATGTCATTTAGTACCCTAAAATAATTTTTTAAGATTGTGAAACATTTTTTCAGTACCGGTCAATATCATAAAGTACTTTTTAATACTAACAAGACTGCGAAATATTTTTTTTAAAGTACTAATTGGTACTACATGGTATTTTAGGATAGTGATTAGTCTTAAAAATATACTTTAGGATTTGTTTTAGGATCCTAGAATAATTTTTTAAGATCATTAAGTTTTTTTAAGCACCAATTAGTACCTTAAATTTTTTTCTCTTTTTTTTTTAAAAAAAAAGGTCACATGTTCAGCTATTTTACGTCAACGTTTCACTGCAGCGGATGGCAACGGCACGTGCATGGCACGTGTTGAGGAAAGCCGGTTCCCTATTTTTCACCATTTGCCGGATTTAACTTTTGAAGCTTAAAAATAAATCATTCGATTATTAACCCGTTTAATTTCTTAGGAACCCGAGCATTGGAAATTTGTTATATGCCTAAGTTAGCCAAAAAAAAAATTGTTAAAAATTTACAAAATATCATATCCATCCTAGAAAATCAAATTGGGATTTCAGAATCTAGAGATCCCTGACATTAGTGTTTGACTTTTTTCTAAAAATAACATACCTATATATTTTCTAAATTTTGAAGGGAAAAAAATATTTTCTAAATCAAAAAAATTTGGTTTAACCAACAAAGCCATAGTCTAAAGGTGTAAGGCCTTGTTGAACTTAAGACTCAAAGAAGAGTAGAAGACATTTATATTGAGAAGGATAGACAAGTTGAAAAATTTGGTTCATGGAGTGATAAAAAAATTGATAGTTTAGATTTAATATTTTATAGCAAACAAGACAAACAACCCCATACGTTACATGGATTAGTTAATTTTTGTAAATGTCAAACTAATCAAAAAATTTTATTGAATATGCCAAAATATAATTTAACTACAATTTAACACATCAATGAACCAATGTTACAATCGAACAACTCATAAAGACCTTGGATTAATTTTTTAGGGGGTCAAATATATATTTATTAACTAATTAAAATTTTATGATTATAAAAATTTTATAATTATGTAACATTTTTAAATTTATCTTCTCTTGATCTAGTAAAATCATCTTGATAGTATTTTGTAATAAGAATATAAATATTATCAATGTTGAAAGCTTTATAAGTAACCTTAGGAATCAAATGAGAGTTAAGTGTCAAAAGTTCCAAAATTTTATCCTTAAACCTCATACTCCTTAGTATCCTCATTATTGTTGTTTTTTATGCCATGTAGTTTACCCCAAGATTCTCCTTCCTAATAAACCCTTTACGTTTTTTCCCGTTCAAAAAACACAAAACCCAAAAAATAAAATCGAATCGAGAGATAAAAGAACAGAACTTTTTTAATTTTTCCCTTTTTGAAAACCCATAAGGGAAAAAATATATATCAAAACCCGAGATAGACATAGATACTTACAATCCAATCCCTGGGGAAAATCTTTGAGGATGAGAAGTGGAAAATATAGAGAAAGAGTGAAGAACATTTGGATTCGGGGGCCTTATAAAAGGATGAAGACGATGCTACCAGAGAACATCAGTGCACACGTCACAAAGTATGGCAAGAAAGCCAATAGGAAACTTCGTATGGGTCATGTCCTTTAAAAAAACAAATTCTTGATTTTTTTTTTTTTTTTTTTTTTTTTTTTGGGGGCCATGGCACCCCATTGTACATTCAAGGTCCGTCAATGGAACAACTCATAAAGATGTAAGGTTTTGAAAGATCTCTATCCATTACATTAATTGTCTAACTAATGCATTGCCTATGCCCATCTAGTATAAGCATCTTGAACCCATTATAATTCTTTATTCTCAAATAATACCATGTATATTTAACCATGCGAGAAGACTTGTGACCTTGGTAGATAGAGACCAACGTTAGACATTAAGTGACCTTAACTTTTGTTTATTATCATAGAAAAAGAAATAATTATTGGCAATTGACTCCTCATGAAATTGAAAGGAAGTTTTGATTCCGATAGATTCATATCTATATAGTGAATCAAAATCTCTTCATCTACACTTATTTTATTTAACATCTTTGCCTTGATAAAGTTCATACCAAGATTTGTTATTTACAACCGTGTTTCATTGCACAAACCGCTTTATCTGGTCAATATTCCTCATTAGCATAATTGACACTTCAACTTTAAGGATGAGTTTATGATGAGGTATTCCTAATGATGAAATTGAATTGAGGAATTTTGTATCATACAAATCTTCAAACGCTACTACTTGCATTGTCTGTACGGTTGATCGATTCCGAACTAAAATGTTTTATTGCTTCACCAAGTAACAGCAAACAAATGTTGTCATTCAACACTCTTTGTTCGTTGGTGTTAATATCGCACAACTAGTTAGATAACCTTCTTTTGAAATACGGTGCAATAAGTTTGTATGCATGGAATCTACAATGACTTTCACTGGGTAAGTAATTTCAAAGAGAAGTGTTTCAAAACCTTATATTTGACTTGCAGATAGTGTATGATGATATAGTATTTCATTTGATTCCTTAAAAATTTCTTTATTCATATGTCTATTTTATAAAGAATTTGAATGTATGTAAATATACTTTTTTTTGTAACAGATTATTAAAACTTCCTTAACCACTTAAAATATTTCGTTAAGCAAGTCCATTATAGTAGGGATCAAATTTTCCATCCCCTCTTGTTAAAATTATTTGTCATAAATACTACTTCCTAAAGTGCATTCACTATCAATTTAAAAACAAAAATAAATGAATCTCAAACATTTATAATCTTATCAATACAAAATTTACTGGTATAAATTTTAATATCGTAACATTTTTTTTATACAAATTCTAATATTGTTAATATCAAAACTCCCCCCAGACAAATAAAACCACAACACGCTCTCTGCTAGGGTTTTCTCTCGCGCATCTTCTCCTCCAAGGCTTCTATCTCCCGCCGCGAGCCTCCTCTCGCACTACATCTACAACAAAAATGTAGATCGGACCTCGAAGAGTCAAGAGCAACGAGTTTTAGCTCGAAACAGAGACACAAAGTGGTGACCTTCCTTCTTCTCCGACGCCGGCTTTCCTCTAGTCTCCGTCCTCATCGTCTCTCCAACTCCGACGTCCCTCTGTCTTTTGGTGCACCGTAGTCCTCCTCGTCTCTAGCGAGTGGGAGTTTTTGTCTAATTGTCTCCCTCGATGGTGGTCTCCGGCGTGGCGGTGGTCTTGCGAGACGATGGTTCCGGTGGAGGGGTAATCTATCATTTTCTTTTATTTTTATTGTTTTATGTTTGTGTGTTTCTACCGATGTTGTTGTGGATTTGGGCTTTTATAGTGATGTTTTTTGTTGTGGTTTGGATTTGTGATTTTGGGGGAAGGGTTGTATCGACGGTTGATAGTGTTATGCTCCTCACCTATGAGAGGACCATTGTGAGGATTGTTCAATGGTGATGAATCCAAAAAATCTTGGTGTTAGCCAAAATTTGTTCAGTGAGTGGCCAACGTCACCAAAGTTGCTTCAATGGAAGAGCAAAAGTATTTTTTAGGACTTCACTTGTCTTTTTTCTTCGAGGTTGGGTTCCTCTGTCCTCCGCCCCATGTTGGGGTGATTATGTAGCTAACCTATATGCAACTTTTTCTTATAAGGAGGTGTGCCCTATGTTTTGCAACTAACACCTTCTTTCATGTGACTTCTAACCTTGGATTTTCAAGAAGCCGATGGAGTCTTTGATGTTACTTTTATTCCCACTTATTTTGTAGTGATTACCTCTCCTTACATTTGGTTTGTTCTTGTTATATTTGTTAGTCTTCTTATTCCAGTTTGTTTTCATTTAGTGTCTGTTTCTTTTCACATTGTAATCTTCAAACTTTGTTCTAACTTTTGTTATTAGTATTAATATAGTTTCCTTTTGACCAAAAAAAATAAATCAATCAAAACTCCCCTAAAAAAGGCTAAAATCCAAAAAAGTTCCTTAAATTTTGGGTTTTGTATATAACTCTCCGATATTTTAAAGTTTAAATTTAATCTCATTAGCCTTTTAATTTTTGAAATTAAGCCATTAATTTTGTCATTAAGTTGCTTGATCTTACTACATTAGATTAATGGGATAACATGGCATCCTTCATAGCATGCTACATGACATAGTTATATATTAATAATTTTATGATAAATATATATTTTTAACGTGAATATTTAAATGTTAATTTTATCATTAAAAAAAGAATCTCCTTCGGTGTCTCATCTTCTTTTATCTTCATTCATTTGTAGAGGGAATTGTTATGTTATGCAATGTACCTGAGTTTTTTTTAATATAGAGTAAACCCCAAATTTTTTTTTATTTTTATTTTTTTTAAAAAAACCACTCACAAATTAGCAAAACGCGAGCTTATATCTCCCCACACTCATTAATCTCAATGAGACATTGGCACAAATATGGGGGTTGTTGGAGCATATAGACATGGTTGACAATGGAGGGCAGGTCCATGAATTTTTCCCGTTCTAGAATTGAAAATTGATAAAAGAGGTTAAATTTAAACTTTTAAACATCGGAGAGTTACATGCAATCAACTTAAAGTTTGAGGGTTTTATGCATTTTTACACAAAGAAAATTTGTATTAATTGCACAGAGAAAGTGACCAGAAGTACTTTGCATGATAGGGTGAGGAAATGCAGCATTTGAGAAGTGCTTCATCAGCATAAAATTGCAGCAGCAATCAATGATACAATAAGTAAACTATTTATTGGAAGAGAAAATATTTGATGCTTGTGCTTCTTTCTTATTATCATCAATCTTTGGTTGTTTGCACTTCTGTCGACACAGAGATCTCTGCAAAAGCAGCTTTTTCGGTTCTATCTTTTTGCCTTAGTCTCTCAGTCGAGCTTCCAGAACTGCAGCTCTAAAGGCAAAATCAACACCATGAGCAAAAAACAAATCTTGTATAAAAACTGAAAAAGAGAGAGCAGGAAAAGGACTAGAAAAGAGGAACACAAAGAGGATCAGGAAAAGGAAAGGGATGCCGGAGGGAAGAGGAAGAGCCACCGCACAAAGCTGCAAACAAATATAAAGACGAGAAAAAAAAACACTTTAAACTTCAAAATGCGAAATTTAAAGTTAAGGGGTTGATATTAGTGAGTTACACCAAAATGAGTTAGAGCAAATCAGCAAACAAACAATAAAGCGATGAATCACAAATAGCATAGGTTCGAAGGAGAATGAAGAGGAAAAGTCCAAAATGCACGTGGAAAGGGAAAACTGAAGACTTTTACACACTGATTAAGCTCTAAGCTCTTACAGAAGTAGAAAAATGGCACAGAAATCAAACTCTTACAGGAGCGGGTCTAAGCTTTCAAGTTCTTCCGGCTATGTCTTGTTTTACCCTTTGTCCCTTCTTGTTCTTCACTCCTCTTCCGGTTTGTACTAGCGGCAGAAATGAATGCTGGTGTTTGATGGAAGAGGAAGTCATTGCAGATTGAAATGGACAACTGAAAATGGGAAAAAGAAGGACCAAGACAAAAGTAGGGGAGAGTTAAGCCTCGGAAATAAAAGTATGGGGAAAGAAAAAGATGCAAATAAATGGCATGATGATGCTATAATTTAGCATCCGTAGGAAAATGTCTAGGGAAGGAGTAAAATGACACGAAAATAAAGAGAGCGAAAGGAAAATGAAATATTTAATGTGGACAGTTATTTCTAATTGAAAAACACGTGGACATCATATTAATGATAATTGGTCATAATAAGATTATTAGTTGGACCAATTACTACAGGATTATAAATTTTAGTAACATATATTTAATGCTCTAAAGCGCATTTTTCATCCTACAAGTTTCCCAAAGAGATTCCAGAACCATTAATTTTAGTAATCAACATCATCTTTTTTCTTCTTTGATTATAGCATAACCCGAATACCCAGAAAGGAAATAGAAATTAAATCTTCATCTTTACATCTATATATACAGAGTATGTACACAAAACTCAATCTTTATATCAAATTATGAATGTCTAAGTTTACACTTTTATTTATCAATCATTCATCAGGTTTTTCTTCACATCCCTATGTTGTTGTACAACCAAAACTGAGCCATGAATGGCCAATTCTGAAGAAGCCAAAACATCACCAACTGTTCCAAGTTCTGGACACTCCTCCCAATCACTCATACCAATTGTCAAAGGGCAATGTCCTCTTCCACCCTTTCCTACTATATACAAAGAATACATATCCCCTATTTCCTTAAGAACTTGAACTGTTTGTGCTCCGTTGCTCACGAACTTCTCCACGTACCCGATCTGACCTGACGCCACGAATCGGTTGTAGAAATCAACCATGAAGGTGTTATCGACCTCGTTCACGGTTTCTTGCCCTGACAGTGACATGAGAATTTCTTTGTCTTCTGATTCTTCAGTGGGCGTCTGGCTTCTTGGTATAGAAGCAAGCAGGAACCGGATGATGGTCAGGTTGATTTTAGAGTGTTGCGCCATGCGTATGCTCCAAGCAATGGCCTCTCGATCATCTGAGCCCCCAAAGAAGAGTGTTGCAACATTCTGTATGCCTTCTGAGTCAATTAGTTGTGAAAAGCCAGGAGCTCTACCCAGTCCTCTTTCTACAATAACACCAACCGAACAAGGGGCGTGTCTGAGAACCTTCTGATTCGTAGTCCTTATGCCTTCTTTGCCGCTTTCCAATTTCCCATCGATACGTTGGTGTTTGTGAAAAGGAAGCAAAATGATAGTTACATGTAAATCCTCTGCATCATTGCAGACATCTTCATACAGACTTGGGAAAGGAGAAACTGCCTTCCTTTGGTGGATCAAAATCTTGGTCTGAGTAGTGAAGTTGTCAATAGCTTCATTGATTTCCACAACATCATTGCCACCATAGTCATCATCATCACTAAGCTCAGCATTTTCTTTCTGGTGGTATAACATATTTGACTTGATCTTCTTTACAAGCTCTATTAGGTGCATTGAGTGAATGGTAGCTGGTGATGTTTTAGCGCCATTTATCGCTAAAACCAATGCTAGTACAGCGGGTACTTGACGAGGATCATACATGCAAGCTAGAATTCGAAGCTCATCCACGATTTCTTTTGATTCCAGAGTTGTGAGTTGGTTTGCAAACATTTTATCATCCGCTCTGGTCAGAGAAGCAACAACTATTCCTGATATAATTGTGTTGAGCACTGTTGCTACTACCAACACATTGTAAGCTTCTGCAGAAAAACTCTGCAGATTTAAAAGAGCCAGTGGATCAGTACATGAAGCTGAGATTTTAACTGTGATCGAATTGAATGAAGTAAAGTCATGAACTTACAATTATTCCCTTGGCAGCCGCGCCGAAAAATAGAAGATCAGCATACCCTCTGGTGTTCAATATGAAGCCAAGAAAAATGCCCTCGCTTGGAGGAATTTGAAGGAAGCGACAAGCCAGAAGAGTCCCACTAAGCTTACTGCCAACGCTCAGCAAGATCAACATGGCGGCATTGGCTACATCATTCAGGCTTCTCAAGGCAATGAGGTTGCACTGAAAGCCTAAGTAGCCAAAGTACACCGGAAGTACAAAGTTGTAAATGGAATAACCGAGTTTATGTATCAATGTTCTAGCAGCTTTACCTTCCCTTGGAAACATCAAGCCAACTAAAAAGCAACTGGTTATACTGTTGAAACCCCAGATTTCTATAATCATTGAGTTCCCTACAAGAAGGAATAGGATGAGTAACAGTTGAGGGGCCTTTAGGTACTTTTGGTTTGCATGTCTTTTATTTAGCCATAAGGCTAAATGCCTGTTTATCAGAATCAACACCCCCGTACTCACAAGACAACCAAATCCACCCAGAACATTCTTTGAATGCCAGTTTACTAACAGATTGAAAAATAACAAGCAAGTCATTTCTGTGATTATCGCGGAAGATACAGCAATTCGCCCTATGTTCGATTCAATCAACCTCATTTCTGATGCCAAACGAATCACCAAGGGAGAACTTGTGTATGATACTATAAGCATAATGACAAGGCAGAAGTATGGCATAGAGGCATTGCTTGTTAACTGCTTGTACAGATAAAAGGACACTCCTAAACCGAAAATGGCAGCTACTGTTGCACCACCACAAGCTACCAAACTGACTAAACGTAGGTTAAGAAACATGTATTGAGTATTCATCTCTAATCCAAACAAGAACGTGATGAAGATTCTGCAGAAGAAGCTCACAACTTCATAGTAATTTGTAGAACTCTGAAGGAAAAAATAATCTTGTATTTGCTTAACATGAGATAATGCCGTTGGCCCTAATACCACTCCAGCCTGTTCAACAATAACACAACACAACCACAATTTCATCATCAATGAACTTGAATCTCCCCGTTTCAATTTGATAGAGTCATTTTTCAGACAGTGATAAAGACCCACACCAATTTTTAAATGAAATGATTTAAAACCATAATCTTCCTTGGTTCAGCGAAAAAAAAAGAAAGAAAGAAAAACCCAAAATTAAAAAAAGATTTCGATTGAAGAAAAGAGGGAATTACCAAAATTTGCGCAATGGGTCCAGGCTGACCGAAAGTCTTAAGCACGACGTTGAAGAAGTGGGAGATGACGAGAATGCAGGAGACTTGCATGCACATTGAGCTCAGAGGGTTTATCAAATCGTTTTGACGACAGAACATGGTGTGTGTGGCGTCCATTTTCGCGTTAATATTCTTTGTCAGAAACCCAGAAATTTGGAGGAATAATCGAGTGTTGAATTGTGGAGAAAGTTAATTGTTTTTGTTGGAACGAGTTGATTGTGGGAATGGGATGGTCTCTTTGTTTCAGATCCTATATTGTTGGAAGAAGACGCTTATTTGACATAACACATAAGCCTCGTTTACTAGTTCTCCCTTCACTTTAGCAAATGGTAATAATAATCATTAATCAGTTAAATATATACAAATAATTAATAAATACATTAATAGTCAAGCTCGACTTCATTCATATTAGATAAAGGATAGATTTGCATATGAAAGCTGATTACCTGACCTACAGATATTAAAAAATTATTAAAATCAGTTTATGTTTGAGAATTAATTCCATTTTTTTTTCAATTATGCCATTAATTAATGCCCCTCATTTTCTTCTTTCCAATTTTATGCATACGAAATCCAGCGCAAATTTTTTCATTGAGTGATTCAAACCTTTTTTTTATTAATTGTTTAGAGGCATTTTAGAAAAAAATTAATTACTCGTAAATTTTGTTAAGATTCCTTATACAAAGAGATACTACAAAAACTTTAAAAGTTTCTTTTATAATTAAGGAAATGATATGACTCCAAATTTTGGTGCATACATGAGGTAGTTTCGTTATTTCTTCTACTACAAATGCATTAATTTTTAATATTTTAACTTGTATTAAAATTTGAGAAAATCACGTTTAGATCTCAATCAAAACAAATAATATAAAAAAGATCTCCTAACTGTTAATGATAATGGACCCCCTTATTAATGATTACTGTTTTATTTATTATTAACAGCCTTATGAGATTTTTTGATATTATTTTCTTTAGTTAAGATCTAAATATGATTTTCTTTTAAAATTTTTTAAATTATGTACCTATCTATTGTTTTTAATAACCTAATAAAGTTATATTAAGAAAAATAAGAATTCAGGTTAACTAGATTGTGCGTATATTTTACGATGCCCCGAGGAAGCAGCTAAGCCAAAAACAAAAGAAGTACCGTTATAGTAGTTGGAACCATCTAGAAGAGCAAAGAAAAGCACGTGCCGTGCACGTGAAATAGGTTCGTGGTTGCCGCTCATTGGTTCAACAAAACCGGCGACGCCTTCACTGACCCCCTCTAAGTTCCAAATGTTTGAAGCTCTTTCCTTTTGAAAATTGTAACTACTATCGCTTTCTCTCACTATCACCCTCTCACCTCGGTATATTTTTCCCCCGAGTGAATATCTTTCTCTCTCTCTCATCTCGTAACGACTTTTGGTTTTTATTATTTTTTCTCATTGTCTCTTTCTCTCTCAAGACATAAAAAGCAGCCGCGAAGATCTCTCTTGCTGGTTCTCAAGTCAGCTTTTCGCCAAGGTCATTTTGATTTGATTCTTTCCAACTATTTGGAAGTTTTAGGGTTTTCGAATCGACTAATTGATCGCTTTCTTCGTTCTTTTTTTATTCTCTTGAAGAACTTATGGTTTTTGATGCAAGCGAAAAGTGGGTTTGTTTTTCTTTTTCGTTGATTGTGTTTAGTTTGTTTGGAAAGCGCGTCAAGGTTGCTTTTTGAACGGCACCAGAGAAACCCTATTTCTACTGTAGTTCAATCAATTTTAGCTGAGACTTGGTGTTGTCTTGATTATGATTAGTTTTGTATTTATCATCTTCCCTGCTATCAAACTGCTTGAGAAGGGATTTTGGTCTTTAAGTGCAAAGCTTTTGTGGGTTAAGTCCTTTTCACCATTTGCTCTTTGTTTCTCATGGTCTTTCAAGAAGGCTGGAAAGTGAAGATGTTGATTATGCTGGATAGAATGGATTCATATAAATTGATTAGTTTTCTGTTGAAAATATTGTTTGTGTAGTATGTTGTGAAAGAATAAATAATCACACTACTTTTAGTTTAAGTCGGTAAGAGCTTGTCATTGAGTTGATGACTACTTTCCCATTCCATTGACTCGTCTTGATTGGTTCTCTTCTGAACAGGATCGACTAATAATATTCATCGAGGTTGATTCTCGCCTTTGGTTCTGTTCAAATGCCTTCTGCTCTCTCACCTCAATGGCAAGAGAAGGCCAGTGGTTTCTTTTCTTCCTCAGGTGTCTATGGCTAAATTTATTCCCTCTTTCATTTTCACTCTATGCCTCTATTTCTTCGATTGTTCTCAAATGTAATTTGAATGCAGGGGTCAAACTTAAAGAGGCTAGGCAATCAGCAGGAGCATTTGTGGGTGATGTCACAAAGGACGCAAAGAGTAATGTTACTGATGTGGCAGAACGAGTTGGTTCAATGGTCAAAAGTCGATGGGCAATTCTTCAGCAGCCATCAACAAGACATGCTGTCCAGGACCGATTTATAACAGCTGCTGCTACAACTGGTACATTGCTAAGGAGAAGCTTATCTGGGACAAAGGATAAGGTGGCAGTTGGGAAGACAAAAGTTGAAGAGGTAATCTCAATAAAGTTGTTCCTTTCAGTCAAAGGATTGCATTCTGATTTATATTGGTTACTTGATTACAGGTCACTTGAATTCATTTTCAGTCTGTTGGATATGTGATAGCTTTTAGTTCTCTATTGGCTTTAGTTCAGGTTCATGCATTTGAATATCTTTTTTGTCTTTCCACTCTTCTCTGTCTTTCTATCCAATATTTACTGGTTCAACATAAATCATCGTCTCAGTACATTTTCCCTGCATGAATTTGGTGATTAGATTATTTTCTTTTCTTATTTGTTTGGCATCATGATGATGTATATTAGGTTGCAAAGAAAACAGCGCAGAAGAGTAAGACAATATTGACAGACATTGAAAGATGGCAGAAGGTAAATTGGCTTTGAGCTGCTGTGCCAACATTTACTACTATGCATCAATTTAAAAACAAATCTAATCAAAATTTTCTTTTGCAGGGAGTTGCAAGCACTGATGGTAAGTTTTTTCCATGTCATGGCTCTTTGTTGACTGTAGTTTGATAGTCTCTGTTAGCCACCTTGGGGACTAACATTGTTAGTGTGTTACTGTTTGGAGATGAGCGGTGTCACAGGAGACTAACTATAAAATTCTTTGGTGTCTTGAACACTTTGTTATCATGCTACAGTTTTCATTATTTAATTGTTGACAGCCCGTATTATGATACTTAATCATTTTTTTCCCAGTATTTGGAGTTCCTATTGAGGTTATTGTACAGAGGCATGAATCCAGCCGACCTATTCCCCAGATATTGGTTAAATGCGCGGATTATCTTATACTGTCAGGTAGCTAGTTTGAGCGTAAGGGTCTAAGACACAAATCAGCCCTGCTTTTGTTGTTTGAATGCAATTGTAATATCTTTTTACTCATTCTTTGTAGGGTTGAACTCCCCATATCTCTTTAAATCTGAAGGGGATAAAAAGGTTATTCAACAGTTGGTTCACTTATATAACCAAGGTTCTGAAGTCATTCTGTTAGCTATTGGATTTTATTGTAGCTTTTATATATGAATAATGGGCAGCTGCTATTACTCGTTTTACAGATGTAGCTGCATCAATGCCTGAAGGTACAAGCCCAGTTGATGTGGCAGCTCTTGTCAAATATTATCTTGCTAGCCTTCCTGAGCCCCTTACCACACTGGAGCTTTATAATGAGATCAAAGGGGCTCGATCCAGTGTGCATTCCATGAGAAACATACTGAAGAAGCTCCCTAGTGTAAATTACATGACTCTAGAGTATGTAACTGCACTATTGCTTCGTGTTAGCCAGAAGTCGCTACTCAATAAGGCAGGGGACATCTCTTTCATTCACTCTCTTTTTCTGTGTTGTCTGATTGTGAGATAAACTGTGGGTCATACATTTGTTGGGATGTGCACTTGATTATTTTATCGCTTTGTACACTGGAATCTTTGGTGGGTAATGTCAATGATATTCTATTTTTATTATGAAAGCCTGTTAAGAGACTGAAAAATAAAATATTTTAAGGCATATCTTAACTGGCACGTGTTGTTGCTGTAGTTGCCAAACCGCTGTTTATTTTCCTAAAAATCTGAAGTGGATTACAATCTTCCACTTCTGAAATACTACTACTCTTTTGCTCTTGTCTTCTTTTCTTTTTCTTTTAAAGAAGCTAATATTGTTTTCTAAATGTCTACCAATGGTATTTTCTAAAAACACTACTCATTAAATACCACAGGTTCTGAAGAGACAATCCTATTTCAAAATAAACATGAAGACATTAAATATCCTTAAAAGAATCTACCCTTTTCATTGGCTAAAATTTCCATTCAATGTGGCCCAAAAAAAAAAAAAAAAAAAAAAAAAACTCCACACAAGAGTAAACAGATATTGTACTTTTCTTAGGTGGCAGGGGAATGAGGTGGATTTGGCAGGGGTAGGATGCCAGAATTTGTTGAGCAACATATTTGTCTTCTGATCTTATCTGAAATAGTATCATTTGCTAGCTTCACCATTTCTGTTGCGTGAACTACTTACCCTTCTTATAATTAGCTGTCTTTCTCCCTGAAATATGATCATCAGAATGGTTTATGATTTCTGGATTCTATCTAGTGTTTGACATACAGTACATTCTCCTAGTTTTTAGATGCTAGCATACCTATTTGATAAACGTGCTCATGATGAATGTTGACTTTATGCAGATGGATGCTCACAGCCTTGCAGTGGAAATGGCACCTGTTATTATGTGGCAAAAGGGGTCGAATCCTGAATTTTATCGTCATTATTGGAATCAGTTGTCCAAACGTTCTCCCAAAAAGAGCTTGGATCCACCACCTGGTGCTTCCTGGGACATGCTTAATGGTAAATCAGATGTTGCCAACAAAAATTTCTAGTGTCTAATTGAGTTGACAGAAATTGTTACAATAGCCTATTTATGGTTATATCTATAAGGATTGCAATTCCAATTATATGAGAAATTTCATGAAACCACCCCTGATCAATTCAACTCTGGCAATTGATATCCATCTGAACCGAATAGTAAGTGTTATTATTGGCAGTGCAATTAATGTATGGGACGACTGAAGGAGGTGAGATATCAAAAATAGTCTTATACATGTTTGAAGCGGATTAAATACTGGTTACATTTTATTAAAAGCTACAGAAATCAGGGAGCGGGAAATACTAAAGATATTGGTGAAATTGTTTTGGACTTTTTAAGGCTCTGGTTTCATCTCAAGCCATGGGATTTTCTTAGTAATTATAGAGATGGAATAATTCATGCATTTGTTTAATGAACCAGTCTTTCTTCTTGCGTGTTACTGAAAATATTAAGAGTGTGTGAAATAAGTTTTTCTCTTTAATCAAAGTATCTGAGTCAGGCTTACTTATTTAAATATTTCTTTTAATCTATTTGACTGGTTATACACAGGCTCTTCTTTCATCAGTAGAATAATTTAAAAATTTACGTGAAGAAATGTAATACTTTAACTTTGTGGACTCTGAAAATTGCATTCTTATCTTATCTTACAGAAGAAGTTAATTTAACAATTAATTTTTTTGGCACTTATATTAAAATACTTTTTTCTCAAGAAATATGTGGTGTATGGAATTAATGATAATTAGAGATGACCTTTTATTTCATTTTATTTTAAATCTTTTGTTGCAGATGAGGGTGAAGACATGGATGCATCCTCTCATATTCCTTTGGATGATGGCACCCCGGTTGACTTTGCTGCAATAGATGTTGTTCAATACCTCATCGAACATCATAACGCGATTTTCACCGATGCAAATGAAACAGTGTGGAGATGAATGACACATTCTCCTCCTTCTGCACTGGATTCAATGATGTGAATATCATAGAATAGGAGTTTCTTTTGTTTTTTCCCCTCCTCCAACCTTGAAGTTCCTCTGCAATCTGGTCAAGATCCTCATATTAGAGGGTATATTTTTTGAAGTTGGATGAAGATCATCATTCTGGGGAAGGATTTTGGATGCTGGTGTGGAGTTGAAGTGATGGAGTCATTCTGATTTTCTTGTTTTCGGTTTTGAATTCGATTTTCATAGTCTTTTTTGTTTATAGTTTTGCAGGTTTTACTTAAGATAGCTATAAAATCAGGGGGTGTTACTGCTTTTCTTGATGTCTTGCTTGAGAAATTGGAGAAATGCACTGATTTCCCTGAACAATACATCACTCTGATGTGTTACTGTGACTTTTTTCTATGATTGATATTGACATGTGATTATTGTTCATAGTCAATGAATAGAGAAACTGATTTTAGCTTATATTGGTGCACCATTTAATGACATAGATTATCCTTCATATCATAACTTAGATGGCCAGAAAGATATGTATGTCCGTGCTGATGTATGCGTTTCAAAAAATAGGCATTTGGTGTAATGTGAACACCATAATTATTTGCAAAAGGCCATGGTTTTATTAGATAATTATATTACATTCTGATAAGAGAACTTGACAATAATGATGCAAGAGATTGTCTGTGTTAAATTTACAATGGCAATGGGGGTACATCTGTTATTTGTCATTTGGATGGTACTGCCTACAATATTCTCGTCTTCATACTTGCTCCTACGCAGATTGTCTAATGATCCGTATTTCCTATTGAGGGATTGTATATCTCATCAAGACGTTAATTTTTTTATGACAAAGAAATGTTTCAATTTATATTACTGCTTAGAAACAGAGGAATCAAGTCCAAGATCCAACAGAGGTTTGATGCGAGCGACGTGATATCACTGAAATAATGATTCATGCATCTAAATTGCTAAATTAAAGTTGTCCATAACAAGTTTATGAGTTGTCACAAATCAGTAAAGCTTAGATTAGGCCACTGCAACACAGTACAACATATTGGCCTCAAGTTACAAATATGGCATTGAAATTAAAACGTAGGAAGCATAAAGAGAGAGACAATGGAAGAGACTTCATTTGTCTAATGAGTTGGGAAGGTCTTCAAAATAGTCAAATAAATCACATGGGAAGTCCTCAAAGAAGGCATTTGTTGGAATTGATGAAGTCTGAAAGATTCCTCCCGGCTTCTTGTGCTGGTCAAACAAGTCAAGAAAGGTGGCATCACCGAAAGGCTCCGGATCAAGCAGGCCATGGCACATCGGCGGCGGCAATAGACCGCCATAGTCCACTTGGTGGTGGGACACATCAGGAAGAAGCACTTGAGAAAAAGTGTAGTCTGATGAACAAGACTCAAATGAAGATGGAACCATGTCAAGTGGAGTGGCCTCCTCTGCTTTCACTTCAACCACATGATGACACTTGTTATTGCCTGATGGGTTTTGCTCCACTTGATTTGAAGCAGGAACCTGAAAATTCACAATCATCATCATGAGATACTTAATTAGATCTTCAACATCTATATTATATATACATATATATACCTGTTCAACTACTTGTGGTGGCTGATGAGGAATTTGAGATGTTGCTTTGTTTTTATTGTTTGCCCTTGATGATGGTGGTGGAGATGGTTTCTGCAACATTCTCTCCAACCTCTTTCTCCTACTGCTCCAGAAATTCTTCACATCGTTATCTGTTCTTCCTTCCAAGTATGTCGCTATTTTCGCCCACTTGTTCCCAAACTCTGCCTGCAATTCTATCACCACTCTTTCTTCCTCTGCTGAAAACTTGCACCCTCTGATATCTCAAACAAACACACACACACACATAGATTCAGTCTGCTCCATGCATTTTTAATAACAATAAGTATCAACCTATAGTCTGTCTCTATATATATATATATACATATGGGGTCCCTGAAGATATAGCATATATATCAGTTCGGTTGTAAAGAAGAGAGATGATTCATGGAACCATTGAAGAGTAATGAAACGAATAGCTTCTTCATCTAAACGAAACATATATTTTCTCGCCTACCACACAATGTAAGATTCACATATCCAAGATAGGACATGATTAACAAAGGAGTTCGTGTATATATTAACTGAAAACTAAAAAACACACACAAAAGTAGCGCTATATATATTACTCCTTATATCAACACACAATATGGCTTTACTACAGAGTTCATTGCTTCTATGAAAAGAACAACAACAAATCACCCAAAAGAACGAACAGAAGAAGGAGAAGAAAGATAGAACAAAAATGGAGTCATCTTAATTATACGTACGTCTTCAAGTTGGGTCTAAGCTTGTTAACCCATCGTAGTCGGCAAGATTTTCCGGTCCGAGGAAGCAGACCTTTGGATCGAATGGAGCTCCAGTCCCTTGGACCGTTTTTCTTGACATGTTTCATGAGAATCTCATCTTCTTCAGCACTCCATGGTCCTTTCTTTATGTATGTTCCTCTTCCACCAAATTCTCTCTCTCCATCGTCCTCCTCTTCTACAAATATTTCTGATGAATCTCTTAGTTTCATCTATAAAAGACACACAAAAGTTTTTTTTTTTCCTTCTCTTCTGATGAAGAATGATTTCTCAGATAGATAGTGCCTTCTGTTTCATGGGGCTGTTTGTAACATATTATGAAATGGTTCGAACCATGTTCTGATCATGTGTGTTGTTAATTTTCCACAATCTCGGAGCACTTGCGTTTGTATTGGACCATTTTGAATGAGTGGGACCCGTTAAATGGGTTCCTTTTTTGTAAATTATGACGTGGCGAACTATTACTCGCGGTTGTTTTACTCCGGGATGTACTGGATTGTTGCCCCACACTATCAGTAGTGACGGTTTTGACGGTTAGTGGGGAACATGGCAATTGACAACCCCGCCTTTTACCTCTGTTCAAATAATAGTATATTTTCCGTTTTCTTTTATAATTTTTTAATTAACAAATTCCAGATATACTCTTAAGTCTTAACGTGAACCCAAAGAAATGTTGGCAAAAAAAAAAAAAAAAAAAAACTTAAACCTAAAGAAATATATGGGTTGTATCATGCATGCTCTACTTGGCCGGGTCTGTATTTTCCATGGAACCGATTTGCCTCCAATTTCTTTAATAGGTCAAGGTGCAGATTTGCCAAACAACTATTACTCAAGGAGCGTTTGAGCCAAATAACTATTGAGGGGACCAAAATTGCCAATCAACAATTAAAAAGTGGAAAAAAACACAATTTGGAGCAGATTCGCCAACGAACTATTTCCCCGTCATTTGTCTTGGTGTCTCCGTCTTCCATTGGATTGTCATAGTGTCGTTAGGGGTGTTCATCATGCCCCGCCCTGTCCGCCCGCCGCGCCACCGAAAAATCGCCCGCTTGCCCCAAGGAAACATAGCCCAAATCAGGCGGGCACAAGTGGTGGGCATTTTTTGCGGGCAGGGCGGGCATCGGGCATGGTATGCCGCCTTGCCCATTTGGCCCTGCCCAGTAATTATCATATTTTTTAATAGAATAAAAAATTATTTTATATGTATATATATATATATATTTAAAGATGGTATTATATATTTTTTACAAATTATATATAACTTATAATAAAAAAATATCCTCATTTCTTCTTCTCTTCCCTTTTCTCAACTCGGATGCCCTAGCCGTTCTCACCTCTCTCGTTCTCCATTCTCCTCTAGCTCGATGATCTGCCTGAGCCTAACTGTCTCTCCACTGTCCAGTGCTTGATAATCGGTCACATGTAAATAATGTAATAATATGATTTCTTTGTTTCTTTCTTATAGGATTATGTATTTCTTTGAATTTTCCAATATTGTTTATTAGGTATGACTGAAGCTTTTTTTTCCACATAGGGTGTGGCAAGGTATCGCCACTTGGGCATATAAGGGCCGTCCGCTTGACCCATTATTGCCCCGCCAAAAATGTTAGGGCTTCTATCGCGGGGGCCGGCACTAGGCGCATTTTGCGCCGGTGATCTTTCGGGCGGGGCATCGGGCAAGGGTCTCGCCCGCCCAACCCTGCCCACGAACACCCCTAGTGTCAGTGACGTCAGCATTTCCAAAGCTTCTATTGTTGTTGGGTGTTCCACTTACCCTCTTGAACTCATCCAGTAGTCCACAACGTTCGACTGGCACACACCTTACACCCTGGTTCCATCCCTCTGATGCCACAAGCAGAAACCGCTGCTGCCGCAATGCATGCTCCCATGGGTCCCATCTCTATTGGTGTTTTCCTTTTCCAACAAGAAGGCTTAACCGCTCTTTTCTCCAGCGTTTCTGCCACCGTCCTACGCCAGTGTCTCATATTTTAACTTAATTGTGATAGTTGTTTTTTTTTTTTTTTCTAATAGTTATTTGGTGTTTTTTTCTACTTTTAATAGTTATTTGGTTTTTTTTCACTTTTTAATTGTTGATTGACAATTTTGGTCTCTTCAATAGTTATTTGGCCCAGACGCTCTTTGGGTAATAGTTGTTTGGCAAATTTGCACCTTCACCCTTCTTTAATATCTGCTCCCCTCATTTTCTTTGGATTTTCTTTGGAACGACGTCATTTTGGTGGAAAAAGTGAGCAGCTGGTCCTTTAAAGAAAAAATAATAAAATTTCATGGTACTGACAGATACTAAAAAGATATTTGAGAATATTGATCGGATCTTGAAAAAATACTTTATGATCTATAAAAATTATTTTATGATCTTGTAAAAATATTTTAGGGTATTGATTTGGTACTAAAGGAATACTTTAGGATCCTGACTTTGTAACACCCCAAATTTCTAACAATTATAATAAGCTAAAATTGTAATAATCTTTATGAATTATTACTGAAATTTAAAATAACCAAATTTGGGAAGTGTTACCGCCACACTTGTATTGAGATAAGGCTAACTTATTACATTAACATAAATCTAAACTTAAATCGATGTTTTTATTCAGAACCAAAAAAAAAAAGAAGAAAAAAAAAACTAGCTAGAATCATTGAATGTTCTTCTCACTTCTCATTGCTAGCCCCCGAACCATCATCGCGGCCACATAAACACAAATACCAGCAAAACTAGTAATCCTAATAAAAACAAGGGTTAAGGTGCATTTTTGCCCTTAAAGTATGCGCCCAGGAGCAATTTTGCCCTAAAGTTTTCGGCGTAGCAATGTTGCCCCGAAGTTTCAAAAACGGAGCAATGTTACCCCCTCGTTAAAAACCCTAACGTTGACCGTTAATTAACCGTTAGGGTTTTTAACGGAGGGGCAACATGCTCCCTTTTGAAACTTGAGGGGCAACATTACTACACTTGAAACTTCAGGGGCAACATTGCTACACTTGAAACTTCAGGGGCAACATTGCTCCTGGACGCATACTTTAAGGGAAAAAATGCATCTTAACCTTGAAAACAAAGATGAGATAACTCAAATATATTAACCAAATCAAATATATAATCACATAGTAATTGAATCAAATATCAATTTCAATATTCATTATATCTATATATTCACATTGAACCAAATATTCTTCATTATCTTTTTAAATTTATTTTAGACCCGAGAAACCCTGCCAGTTTATTTAGTGGGAAGAGAACCATGGTAGACCCGAATATCCTGCCAGTCTACCCTGTGACCCGGAAACCTTCCAATCACAAATCATCAAATTTGGCTATAAAACATTTCTTCCTAGTGTGCACACCTCTTCCCAAAATTGCTACTAGAGTCCCAAAAACCCCGCGAGACACCACTTTGGGAAGAACAGATACTATTGGTTCACATCACATAATATATCGGAGGCTTAAAGCCTAAGGGTTGTATTCATCACTTTAGGAGGTACCATCCCAAAGCCATCCTCTCACTGTTAAATTATTTTAAATACACATATAATAAATTCCCAAATTATTTCCAATATGTGTTTGAAACACTTGTATTGTAATTAACACAACATACAATTGTTGTGTTGATACAGCTAACACCAACAACATGCATATATATATATATACCACACAAACAAAATAGATTTTTCAAATTAAACTATAAAATAAATTCTCATGAGTTCCTATAAGGTTGTCATAAGAAATTTCCATGACCATCATTTAAACCCTTGGCTCTACTCATTATCCATTTTACCCATGGGTTCCTATAAGGTTGTCATGAGAATATATAACCCAGATATTGGTTCATTTATTGACGAACGAATATAATCATAATATGTCATAGGATAGGATTTTAAGCCAGAGGAAAATGAACATAGAACCCAGAGCAAAACGTACAGGTATTTTATATATATATATATATATATATATTTCAATCATCAAAACCGAAGACCCAAAGCAACTACGTACAGTATCTACAGTATCTTATTTCAATATTAAGTGACTTTGCAAAAATAAAATAAAAATAAAAATAATTCGCACAAAATGAGAAGAAGAAATATAATATATATGTATTCAATCACAAAAACCAAACTGAGGCACCCATTTAGCAGCATACATACTCAATAACTAAGGCTAGTCTAAATCATACAGAATCATATCATATGAAGGAAACAACTTTCTCAAAGAGGAAGGCATGCGCAAGATTTATGGTACCGAATAGAAATTACGAGAAAGAACGAGACAACAATTTTGGGAATTTAAAAGAATTATGCCATATAGCAATGAATTTCTATTAACCTAGGATTAGGATTACCTCATTCATGAGAAATTTCCACGATCTACTCATTAAAATACATTAATACATTAGTGGTATTAAGATTACCTCGTTCATGGGAAATTCTCACGATCTACTCATTAAAATATATTAATACATTAGTGGCATTAGGATTACCTCATTCATGAGAAATTCCCGCAATTTACTCAGTATCCCTTTTTGGCTTTACTAGGTTTGACAAAAAAAAAAAAAATAGAACAATAAGTTTGACATCACATCAACATAATAACATCAAGTAATAGTAATTAGAAGAGACAAAAATATGAATAGTTGATAGTTGAAAGAATATTACAACGTGTGGAGCCATATCAAATCTAACAAAGCAAGAAGATCAAGTTAACAATTAACAAAGGTCAAGTAATCGGAAGGAGTTATATATAAAAGACTCTGATAGCTAATATGCCAAACTTGTCGGCTTTGTTTTCAAATTAAAAGACGTATGTGTCATGTTTTCTTGATTCGTTGGATTTATATTTACATACATATAGTGGTATTAGAATCACCTGGTCTCCGTTTTGTTAACCTCCTAGAAGAATGAAATAATGGAGGAATGGAGTAAGTAGAGAGAAAAGGAGTATTTAGCGTTCAATGGGTTAGGCGGCTAGATCTAGTTTATAATTAAAAATTAGGGTTGAGCTATGGATTGGGCTCTTTAATTATTGCCAATTAATAAATTATAAAACAATACCAACATTATTAAATTCTAAATTATTATTATTACTATATTATTGTTATTATTATTAAGAGGGGAGTGGAAATGGAATCTCAAATATGTAAGAGGGGTTTCTTTAACATGCATGTTGATATCAAGAGAGATCCATGTACATTTTCAAAATAAAGGGAATGTTTGTGTGATTAAATTAAAACATAGAAGTTTTCAATGTATTTTACTCAAAAAATATTATACACTTACATAATAAAACACGTTAAAAAATGAAATATAAAATCCTCAGGTGTTGAGAGTGAAAGCCAGTGAGTTTATGCAAAGTTAGAATGATAAAATAGAAAAGTGGATTCACTAAGATTTCTATACAACAATTTTAGAAACAAGTCGGATGAACAAAATTTTTGGGTACACAATGTCTTTTGTCTAAAGAAAGAGCCACTAAATGAACAAGTTAGCCATATCCCTCCAACTTGTGCAAAACTACTCTACATAGCTCCTCTTGTTGCATACAAAAATATCTATCTTCTTCATCCCAAAACCTTCCAAAGCTTCGAGTGTGGATCTCGGGGGCCAATATTCCCTTGCTTTGGCTTTGGAAGATCATGCAATTCAATAACCCGTATTGTTCGCTGCTTCTTCGCTGCAAATAAAGCAAACAAGTTTCAACAATTAATAATATCATAACTGTATAAGCTCATAAAAAAACAAATGTTGATATCAGAGAAGAAGCTATGCACCATTTGCAGCCTGTTGATAAGAGTCGTGAAGTTTCCTCTTAGTGGCTTCTAGTTTTGCTTGGACTGAAACATCATCTAAACACTTGAACTTTTGACAATCTTGCTGAGAAACAAGAGGCCTCCTTCGAATAACATATTTCTTTTGTTTCTGCTGCATCTTTGGTCCTGTGTCATTTTTTTGTGGCAGGTTGGAATTTGTTTGCCTGTCAAGGCTAGAATCAATGTTGACCGATTCTATGGACTTAATCCATTCATCTACCATTGCTTTCCAGCCACTGCAATTCAAAACCATGCTTAGAACAGTTTCAGAAATAGATTATAAATGAACTATCTATGCTTATCCTGTTCATACTCGATAAGAGTTCGTGCAAGTTGACGGATCTCCTTTGAGCCATGCTTCTTGAGAGAATTGACAGCCTTTCCAATCTCAGTTTCCTAGAAAAAGTTCAATGATGAGACCATTAAAGAACGTAGTAGAGGGCTGAAGGGAAACAAAAGCGTGAAGGCAAAAAGCATGAGCCACATGGCAGGCTGATTGAAAGATTAATAGAAGATTCAATATAATTCAAACCTTAAGAAGGTCCACGGTCAGTGCCAATGCCTGCAGCCTCCTCAATGATTCAAATAGCACTGCATCAATCTGTTGTAAAGTGAAAGAAAGCACCATGAATAATATTAACATCAAATAAATTGTAACACAAAATTGTTTTTCGGGAAAGAGATGACCGGTTGAACAATATATAATAGAGAAGAGAATTTCACAAAAAGAGGACACACCTCATCCTTGCTGTTATGGAGAATCTCTTTGATCCACAAAATCTCATCAGCTTGTCCAAAACTAAAATTACTAACATGGTTCTTGCTCTTCCCTCCATGACCGTCTCTGCCACTATTGGCCTTGCTCTCTTTACTAGATCCTGCTTCTAATTTTGTAGCTTCTCCATCAAAGCCACTCTTACAACCTCCATCTTTTCTAGAAAACAAAAGTTCCGCAATCTCGTCTCTTCGTAATCTAAATTCATTAGGACAATCAGAAACCGCCACTGTGATCGCGTGTTTAATTATATCGAATATATCACAATTTGCAGTTTGAAAGTAATTCCTCCAGTACTCTATTGAACCAGACTTCATGGTTTTCCTGCAAAACTCACGAGGGTGATCAATACCCATGAGGCCAGATAAAAAAACTGAAAATCCAGCAACTACAAGAAATTCAATTTCATGGGCTACATATAAGTATCAGTTGTCAAAGACAGAGTAAAACAAATTGAGATCCACAACCACCAAAAACGGGTACTTTTATTAACATGGTAAAAGAAGAAGAAGAAACAAAGAAAAAGAAGAAGAAGAAACCAAGAGAAAAAGTCTTCAGGAAGAAGAACTTAGTAGCACAACCTAAAAGAAGAAGAAGAAAAAACAAGAAGGCTCCTTAAGGGTTGAGATTAAGCAAACTCAGCCCCACAAATAGAACACTCATGAAACTATTGATAAGATTGGCTCCTACCCAACTCAAGAATTATCTCTGGCTCAAGGAGATAGAGGCTGTAAACATGGTAGAAGAAGAAGAACTTAGTAGCACAGCCTGCGTTGAGATTAGCCATAACTCATGAAAAAAAAAACAAAAAGACCTGCAGCAAACTCAGGTCCACAAATAGAACACTCATGAAACTTCTTATTGATAAGATTGGCTTCTACCCAACTCAAGAATTCTCTCCCGCTCAAGGAGATAGAGGCTGTGCTGGGAAGTTGTTCTTCTTGTGAAGTCGTTCTTTTTTTCTCTTCTTCTGTTCTTGTTTTCTTCTTCTTCTACTGCCCGTTTTTGGATTAAGGGAAAAATGAGTACGTGAAAAGAAACAAGGAAGATGGACAGAAATACAGCGAATAGGAACACTTATCTTACCTCTCTCTCTGGTGTGCGCTGTACAAAAACTGCACAACCCGCTTTCGGCTGCAAAGACGGAAATCTTACCACCCTTTCAATAAACTTCAGATTTTTTTCTCTCGTTTTGCCTTTTGACGTAACTTGCCACGTGACTTGGTATTTATAATAGACTCTGAGTATTATTTACGCATCCATCATTAGATTAAAACGAATATCTCATTAAAAAAAAAAAAAAAAGAATCTTTCAGTCTGAAGCTTTTGATTGGATATTTCATCCGTTTTAAGGTTTATCCTTCAATTAATAAATGTGATGGTTAAATTCCTATAGCTTTCTAAATGGTTCAAAAAATATTATATATATATATTACGGAAAAACATACCCACCCGCAGTATAATCATATATCTGATATTTGTCTTCATTTGCTCAAGCATTAAATATTCTAAACGACCGTGTGTTATTGAGTATTGACACACTGTGATGCATATGAAATTAAAGTGTTAAAATATAAGTTTTGTTATGGCTAGTGTGAGTCATGTGTATAAAAAAGATTGAAAAAGATAACTCAAGTTATTTATAATAAAAAAATAATCATCTTGCTAACAATCAAATTTGTATTAGGGTTAATACAATATTTTGGTCTTCTAGTTTGTCATCATTTTTAGTTTTGGGTATATGTTTTAGTTTATCAGTGGGCAAAATAGTCCATGTTCTTATTAAAATATAGGGACTAACGTTTTAAATATACCAAAAAAAAAAAAATTTGAAAAAGTGAAACCAATAGTTTGAAATTACACAAATTAACCAACCAGCTGTTCTGTCCAATGAGGTGGAAAGAGGCTCACCACGGAAGTGCACTTGTTGGAAGAGTCCGAGAGGTGAGAACCTTTTGTTCTCTAAGCCTCAAGAAGGAAACCCTTGATCTAATAAAAAATAGGAAAAATCCTCTTCAGGTCCTAAGGGACCAACAAAATTTCAAAAAAATCCTACAAAATAGAAAAGTTCCAAGAGACTTGATGGGTATTAATGAAAAAAATGAAATTACATTGGTGCCCCAGGGTTAAAAAAAAAAGGAAAAGGAAAATCTCTCCATAGGACACTCATAAAATAAAAAAGGATACCCCACACCACAGCAGATTATTAACTTCCCAAACTTGTACTCATTTTTCGGCCACAATAATTCAAATTACGCCAAGCCTCGCAGATCCACGTACAGTCACAGAGACACCGGTCGATCACATACGATACATTGCTTCTTTATCCGAAGCTTGAAGAAGCTCTCATCAATATCGTTGCCATCACTTGACGGAGACTTCAATTTTACGGTAAAATCCCCCCTCCCCTCCAAAAACAAAAACCTATCCCTTGCTTCTTTCCTTCTTTCCCTTCCCATTTCTATCTAACTCTTCCTTCTTCTCCTTTTTCCCACAGTAATCTTCTTATTCTCAACATCCTTCCTCAATGGGGTGAGTCGCATTCCCCCTTTCATCGTTCTCTGGGTTTCTGCTCTTTATATTGTTTGTGTTCTTGCGTTTTACATTTGCATTTGTGCCCTTCTAATCCACCGGGTTTTGGGTTTTGCTCCTACACTCTCGGCATTTTGCTTTTTCGTTTTTTAATTTGACGTTTTATGGTTATGTGTTGAGGTTTCTGATTTTTTTTTTTTTTCTTTCTTTGGTAATCAATCAGTCTTTCTCTCTAGGGAGTACACATTTGCGGATCCGGGGATATCTGATCAGGCATTTTTCTCCCAAATTTTTTTTGATGTCATAGACTATTATCTGATATATCGAGATTGGAGGCCAAAGTTGAGAGACTTGAAGGACAGCTGCAAGCCAAAGACAGGGAGATTGCAACAATTACTAGAACGGTTAGATATAGGTGATAATCATGTTATGGTAATTCCAGACCATGACAGTTAAACCGTGCAATTTTTTTTTTTTTTTTTTTTAATATCTGTAAATTCTATCTTTTCAGGAAGCTAAGAACAGAGCAGCTCTCAAGGCCCAAATCGAGAAGCTACAACAAGAAAGAGATGAATTTCAGAAAATGGTTCTTGGTAATCAGGTTAGAAACCGGATCTGCATTGTTTCTTGCTCCATGTTTCTAGGCAACTACCCTTTGAAAATGGACAAATTTTGACAATCGATATAATTATATCAATTATGCCAAAGCAAGTAAGAACTCAACAAATGCATGAGATGAAGAAGAAGGAAAAGAAATACATGAAATTACAAGAGAGGTTAAACCAAGTATTGATGGAGAAGAAGAAGGAATCTAGGTCAGGCATGGAAATAATGAATTTACTTCAGGTGCCAACTTTTCAAGCAGTCTCATTTTGCTGGTTAGCTTTTCGTTTGCATGTTGATTTGTTATTCATGACGTGCGCATTATGTAAGTAGAAAGAAGGGAGGCAACGTGGAACATGGAATGGAAAGAAGGGGTTTGAGTAATGGCTTTATGTTCATTAAAAATTTTATGTTTTAGAACATGGTGTATTACAAAATGTGTCATGTTGATGGCTGGATAATAAATCCACATGAAAGGATTGTTGGACCAGTGTTTAATCACTGTGCTAAAGGATTCAATTGCGCGTGAATGCTTCAATGGATATAATGTGTGTGTGTGTGTGTGTTTTTTTTTTTACTTTGATTTTTGTGAATGGATTATTTTACAAAGTTTAACCGATGACATAAAATCTGCTGTTATGAATATCAAGAGGCCCCAATTGTCTGTAGTAATTGTGATTCCAAAGTCTTCTCTTTATAGTAATGATAAAGGCTAAATTATTTCTGCTTCGTTAAAAATTGTTCTAGGTACACATGAGCGAGAAGGATAACGCTGTAAGCAAAGAGAAAGCATTTTGACTAGAAGAATAAAATAGCAATTACAGTCTATGGTATATAGGTTGTATTTTGAGCAGAAGAATGAAAAGAGGAAAGAGAAAGCATTTTGACCAGAAGAATGAAGAGAGAATGAGGACGGGACATGAAGCAAGGAAGACGAAGAGAAATACAAAAACAATCTAATATCTTACCTCCTAAATTTTATCGCCCTTAAAAAACTCCACAGATTTTTCCCTCTTGTTTTGCCTTTTAATTTGTGGCACCCGCCACTGCCCTTAGTATTTATAATAGGCTCCTTAAAATTTAGGCATCTTATAAAAAAAAAAAAAAAAGGATTCCTATAAAAAAGATTAACATTTACGCCGATATTATTTCATTTTGATTATCTTTTATAATTCTAACCGATTTTATTTTGGGTAAACCTAAGGAAAAGAAATATTTTTTTAACAAGGATATTTAATTTCTTTTTTCCATTCATTAAACATTGTAATTATTTTCAAGGACAAAAAATTATAATTTAAATTTTTAATTACGGAATCAACCCTCAAATAGTTGTGATGTGGTAATGTGGGAAGTTTGATCTTGGTTAATTTCGTAATTAAATTTTTTTATTTTATTTTTTTGTCTTTAAAAATAATTAGAATTTTGTTTTTACTAAGCACATATAAAAACCTTTCCCAAAGCGGGATTCAAACCTTCGTTTATCACATTGTGAGGGATTCACCCTTCGACTGGACCCTGTTGTTAAAATAATTGAAGCTGTTGATGGGATGATTTTGATATATTTTATTATTGAATTAATAAATATGATTGTCAAATTCCTTTAACCGTGGTGCTGTGCGTATTATAAAATAAATTAGCTTTTTAATAATTATTTGTACAGATATTTTAAATGGTAACGAAAAGCACGATCATATTAATGTTGTTGAAACATTTATATATATATATATACACACACACATATAGACACACTGTCACAAATTGTATCAACCCTAAAATATTGAAAGTAATAGGAATAAAATTGTATGGGCTAAATTTAAATTTAATTTAATTTCCAATTTTCTTAAAATTTTAGAAAAACTCAAAGGTTGGTTTTGTTTTTGAATATGCAGTTTCCTATTAATTTTTTTTTTAATGAAAATCATAGAAATTAAGATCAGACAGTTTAATTACGCAAATTAAATTTAAAGAATACAGTCTTAATTTTAAGAAAATCATAGAAATTAAGTTCAGGAAGTTTTCACGCAAATTGAAAATTAGATATGTCAAAAAAATTTATAAAATATATTATGCATAATTTTTATTTAATTATAATGTCACTGGTTTGACATTCTGTCTAGCCGGTAGAAGTATGAAAATCAAACCATAATGTATGTTTTAAAATATTTCTTTCTAGTGTGCACATCTTTTCCCAAAGTTGCTATTAGAGTCTTAGAAACTTGGGAAGAATTGATACTATTAGTTCACATCACTTTGGGAATATATCGGAGGATACTATTAGTTCACATCACATAATATAGCCATCCTCTCACTGTTAAATAAATTTCCAAATTATTTCCAATATGTGTTTAAAACACTTGTATTGTAATCAACACAACATACAATTATTGTGTTCATACCGCCGACACCAACAACATGCATATATATACAACACACACAAAATGGATTTTTCAAATTAAACTATAAAATAAATTCTCATGAGTTCTTACAAGGTTGTCATAAGAAATTTCTATAACCATCATTTAAACCCTTGGCTCTACTCATTATCCATTTTACTCATGGGTTCCTATAAGGTTGTCATGAGAATATATAACCGAGATATTGGTTCATTTATTAACGAATGAATATAATCATAATATGTTATAGGATAAGATTTTAAGCCAAAGGAAAATGAACATAGAACCCAAAGCAAAACGTACAGGTATTTTATTTATATATATTTCAATCATTAAAACCGAAGACCCGAAGCAACTACGTACAATATCTTATAGTCAACGTTAAGTGACTTTGCAAAAATAAAAAATAATTCACGCAAAACGAGAAGAAGAAATATAATATATATGTATTCAATCACAAAAACAAAACCGAGGCACCATTTAGCAACGTACATACTCAATAACTAAGGCTAGTCTAAATTATGCAGAATCATATCATATGAAGGAAACAACTTTCTAACAGAGAAAGGCATGCGCAAGATTTATGGTACCGAATAGAAATTACGAGAAAGAACGAGACGACAATTTTGAGAATTTAAAAGAACTATGCCATATAGCAATGAATTTCTATTAACCTACGGATTATGATTACCTCGTTCATGGGAAATTCCCACGATCTACTCATTAAAATACATTAGTGGTATTAAGATTATCTCGTTCATGGGAAATTCTCACAATCTACTCATTAAAATACATTAATACATTAGTGGTATTAGGATTATCTTGTTCATGGGAAATTCCCACGATTTACTCATTGTCCTTTTTAGCTTTATTATGCTTGACAAAAAAATAGAACAATAAGTTTGACATCACGTCAACATAATAATGTCAAGTAATAGTAATTAGAAGAGACAAAAACATGAATAGTTGATAGTTGAAAGAATATTACAATGTGTGGAGCCATATCAAATCTAAGAAAGCAAGAAGATCAAGTTAACAATCAACAAAGGTTAAGTAATCGGAAGGAGTTATATGTAAAAGACTCTGATAGCTAATATGCCAAACTTGTCGGCTTTGTTTTCAAATTAAAAGACGTATGTCATAGACATTTTTCTCCCAAATTTTTTTTTTTTTTTTTTTTTTTTTTTTTTTTTTTTTTTTTTTTGATGTCATAGACTATTATCTGATATATCGAGATTGGAGGCCAAAGTTGAGAGACTTGAAGGACAGCTGCAAGCCAAAGACAGGGAGATTGCAACAATTACTAGAACGGTTAGATATAGGTGATAATCATGTTATGGTAATTCCAAAAAGACCATGACAGTTAAACCGTGCAATATATATTTTTTTTTAATATCTGTAAATTCTATCTTTTCAGGAAGCTAAGAACAGAGCAGCTCTCAAGGCCCAAATCGAGAAGCTACAACAGGAAAGAGATGAATTTCAGAAAATGGTTCTTGGTAATCAGGTTAGAAACTGGATCTGCTCCATGTTTCTAGGCAACTAACCTTTGAAAATGGACAAATTTTGACACTCGATATAATTATATCAATTATGCCAAAGCAAGTAAGAACTCAACAAATGCATGAGATGAATAAGAAGGAAAAGAAATACATGAAATTACAAGAGAGGTTAAACCAAGTATTGATGGAGAAGAAGAAGGAATCTAGGTCAGGCATGGAAATAATGAATTTACTTCAGGTGTCAACTTTTCAAGCAGTCTCATTTTGCTGGTTAGCTTTTCGTTTTCATGTTGATTTGTTATTCATGACGTGCGCATTATGTAAGTAGAAAGAAGGGAGGCAACGTGGAACATGGAATGGAAAGAAGTGGTTTTTTTGTTTTTTTTGCCCAAAGAAAGTCAATTTTATTAATATCAAAAGAAGTATTACAATCACTAATAGCCAAGGCCAAGAAACACTCAAAAAAATTCCTACCATTACAACCTAACACAATCCTTACCGGCTAAGCCTATAATCTGAAATGAACAAATAAGCAAATAAAAGAATCTATCACCTATATCAGAAGCACCAGCTATACCTATAACAGAAACGAAGCAGACAGAACTAATGAAAGAATCTATCAGCTATACAGATCACCTCAGCTTATTCAGCCAATACCCTCCCTATCGCGATCTGTTGTGCAGATCTGACCTGCAACTGCTGGACATCCTCAAGTCATGGAGTAAGAGCTTGCTTAAAGAAGATGGGGCATGATTCAGCCAAGAAGGCTGATGCATCTTCTTTGCTTCCAGCCTTGCAGCTTCAATCCTATCCTATCTCTCATAAAGGCCAGTGCACCAGATTTAGACCGACCCCAAAGAGTTGGGAGGCCTAGATACTTTCCTGCTTGCTCCGTGTAGTTAATACCCAACATTGTGGCTACTCTTTCCGTAACCTCAAGTGGAGTATTTGCTGCGAAAAAGAGGCTTGATTTGTCCAGATTTATTTGCTGCCCAGATGCACTACAATAAATGTCCAAAATCAGACGTAGCACCTTGCAATTTATTTCATCTGCTTTCAGGAATAGAAGCGCGTCATCTGCAAAAAAAATAGTGGGATAATACAGGAGCTTTCCTTGCCAACTTTATTCCCTTCAGATCTGCCCTAGCAATATGTGTCTTCAACATCAGCGAGAGGACCTCAGAAACAATGATGAACATGTAGGGGGATAAAGGGTCCCCTTGTCGTATACCTCGTCTCGGATTAAAAGAGTTGACTGGATGACCATCTACCTTTAAATGAAAAGCTACTGAGGTAATGCACGCCATAATCAGACTCACCCATTTATTACAGAAACCCATCCTCAACATCACAGCAACAAGGAAGTCCCACTCGATACGATCATATGCCTTGTTCATGTCAATCTTCAAGGCAAACTCCCATTTGCTTCCCTTCTTCTTGTGTTTTAGGTAGTGGAAGGCCTTATGAGCCAAGAAAATGTTATCTTGAATCATACGTCCAGCAACAAAGGCTCTTTGGTTAGGAGAGATGATTTTATCCATCAGCCCCCGCATTATGTTAGTCATGATCTTCGTAATGACTTTATAGGAAACATTACAAAGACCTATAGGACGGAAATGCTGCACACCTTCAGGCTTATCTACCTTGGGAATCAAAACAATATTTGTGTCATTGAGTTCTCCTATCCCAACCTTCCCATCAAAGAAATCATGTACCATACCACAGACCTCCTTATTTACTGTTTTCCAAGCTGACTGATAAAACAGAGCTGAAAATCCGTCTGGGCCAGGTGCCTTATTAGCATCGATCTGAAACATCGCTGCCTCTATTTCTTGATCCGTCACTGTTTGCGTTAGCACAGAATTATCTTCAGCAGATATGACTTCCTTGACATATGATAGTGCCTGTTCCATCGGCCTAGGCCTTCCAGAGCTGAACAAATCCTTATAGAAATCATTGAACACCGCATGAATTGCCTTTCTGTCCTCTAGCCAAACCCCGTTATCATTCTTCAACCTCAGGATCTTGTTTCTCTGCCTCCGTTGGATTACACTACTATGGAAGAAGCTGGTGTTCCGATCACCACACGTAACCAAGCAATTCTAGAACGCTGCCACCAGTATGTCTCTTCTCTATCCCAAGCTTCTTCAATTTGGTGCATCAAGGATTCAGCGACTAACAACTTCTCATCACTGGCCGGTCCCATATGACAGCATCTTAACTCTTCACGGAGATGCTCAATAACCTTCTTGAAGTTAGGAAATTCATTGTGATTCCACTCAAGAAGTTTTTTCTTACATAACTCCAATCTCCGGATCAGGTCCTGTACCTTGTCAATAGCATTCCCCTCAACGCCATTCCAGCTCATTTCCACAATACGAGTAAAATCATCATGCTGTGTCCAGTTGGCTTCGAAACGAAATGATTTTGGTGCTTTTTCATCAATGAAACAGCAGTCAATCACCAAAGCATGGTGGTCTGATCCCACCAGGGCCACGTGAAACACAATGGCATGGTTGAAGTCATTTCTAAACAGCACATTCCCTAGGGCACGATCCAGCCGTTCATGAACAATAGCGCCACTTCTTTTCTTGCACCAAGTAAACATTGAGCCTTTAAACTCAAGGTCCAGCAGATCACAATTAGCTAGCATGCTCTGAAAATTTAATATCTTCCTCATGGATCTCAGATTCCCCCCTTCCTTTTCACTTTGAGATAGGAGATCATTGAAATCTCCCATTGCCAACCATGAGCCATCCATACTTGGCGCCAAACTCCTCATTATATTCCAGACAATTCTTCTTTCACCCTCATTTGGAGGACCATAGACAAAAGAGACATATTTAGGCAAATATGAACATTCAGACTCAATGACCACGTGAATAATATTCCTTGACTTATACAGCACAGTCAAGGAGATGCTTGCACTCCACCAAACAGCTAGGCCCCCGGATAGACCTCTTGGTTCCACATATAAGTCACAACCAAGGCAACACTTCATTCTAAGGCGTTTAATTCTTTCTGAATTGATCTTTGTTTCCATTAGGAAGATTAATGAAGGACGGTATTTCCTCACCATATCCCTTAGATTTTTCACTGTCAAGGCTCTCCCTAGGCCTTGATAGTTCCACGATAGAAGCATCATGGCTCCTTGGTGGCTGTTAAAGGCCAGCCACCATCACCCACATCAGTGTTCTTCTTCTTCCTACCCCTCGTAGCCTTAAACACAAAGATTGACTCCACTGAATTATGCATCCCCTGATCAGGCATTTCATCATTTACCTCAGAATCTTCCTCCATCAAATTTTCCTGTCCCCCACGTACCTTCCTCCTGGTAGTATTCCTTGCCCTTACTCTTGCTTTCCTCAGGTTGTCGGCATAGGAAGTCACCACATCCATAGGTATGTCCCCTTGTAACGTGTTAGTTTTCCTCTTTTTATCAAATGAGGAAACCAACTCTTCATCTGCATTTCTTTTCAATCTCAGGCCATCCAGTACATTAATAACATCAGACAAGATCTTACCGTTAAAAGGAATAATGGCTAGTGGATTTTCCTTCTATGCAGCCAGCGAAGGAGAAGGATTGATATCCACATCATGAGCCAAGTCCACAAGAGGAGACTTCAAAACAGCACCATTATCTATTACTGCTGCCTCTGCAAACATTCGTGGCCCTCTCAAATCCAACGCACCACTGGGACAACCCTCCTTCTCCCTGCCACCTTCGCCTTTCCTACTGAGCAGATCAATTTTGGTCTTACTTTCCTCAATACAGCCACAATCGATTGAGGATTTTCTCTCTAAACCACTAGCTGAATCCTGTTCTTGGCTATCTCTGCTAGGTTTATGTATTTTGATTATAAACAGATCATCCTCTACCTCCCCAGATTTCATCTTCGTTCTCTGTTCACTCTCACTTCTCCCCCGACGTACACTTTCCTCCTGTTTCTTTTGGATATAGCCAGCCTCCACCCAGTCCTTGCGTACTATAACCAACACCTCCTCCCAGGTTCGGCACGCATTTGTAGATAACCATGGACCAAATCTCGGTTCTGAGGTCTTTGCCATAGACATCAGCCGTTCAATCTTGCAATTACAGTTATCGTGCCCTACTTTACCGTAACTATAGCAGAAAATTGGGAGTTTCTCATAGCGAATAGAGATCCAGACCGTACTACCATCAGGCTTTGGTAAACAAAAGCCATATGCTAAGGATTTCCGCAAATCAAGTATAACTCTAATTCTTAGGTAATTGCGCAAGTACTTGCCGTTGTAGTGAGGATCTTCCGCCAATACTACCTCACTAACATATCCTCCAACCATCACGACATTTTCCAGGCACAAAGCTTCCAACGGGACATTGTGTACCTGGATCCGATAAGGCAAAGCGACTAAAGTCAAACTCCTTGCACGATTTGTATTTCGATCACTCCATCAAGTTCAACAGCTTCCATTAATTGACCACGGACGACCGTGAAGAATCCTACTGTATTCCTCTTCTTTCTCAAATTTGAAGATGAAGGCATTTCCCTCAACTTCGAGAACCTCAAATCCGGTCTGGAGATTCCAAGCTTTCCGAAGAATTGACACCAGCGTAGCTCGCGTATACGTTCTGGTTGACAAGATCTTGCCTACGAGGACCCTTTCGACTCCATCCTTCTTCCAGATTAACGGTGCCGAGATCTGCGAATCCTCCATGATTCTCAGCCGCCACCAGCTTACGCCAAGACAGACCAGTCTATCACATCGCCTCCTATTAGATTCCGATAACCCCCACCCAGACACCTTCCGTCACCTCCGATCCCCACCGTATCACCGAGACCCACACACTCTCACGTTTGGCGGAGAGAACAAAGCTCCCACACGAGTGCGTGGCGAGAACTTATTATGAAAGAAGTGGTTTGAGTAATGGCTTTATGTTCATTAAATATTTTATGTTTTAGAACATGGTCTATTATAAAATGTGTCATGTTGATGGCTGGATAATAAATCCACATGAAAGGACTGTTGTACCAATGTTTAATCACTGTGCTAAAGGATTCAATTGTGCGTGAATGCTTCAATGGATATAATGCGAGTTTTTTTTTTCTTTTTTTAACTTTGATTTTTGTGAGTGGATTATTTTACAAAGTTTAACCGATGACATAAAATTTGCTATTATGAATATCAAGAGGCCCCAATTGTCTGTATTAATTGTGATTCCAGAGTCTTCTCTTTATAGTAATGATAAAGGCTAAATTATTTCTGCTTCCTTAAAACTTGTTCTAGGTACACAAGAGCGAGAAGGATAACGCTGTAAGCAAAGAGAAAGCATTTTGACTAGAATAATAAAATAGCAATTACAGTCTATTGTATATAGGTTTTATTTTGAGCAGAAGAATGAAAAGAGGAAAGAGAAAGCATTTTGACCAGAAGAATGAAGAGAGAATGAGGACGGGACATGAAGCAAGGAAGACGAAGAGAAATACAAAAACACATCTATTGATCTTACCTCCTAAAATTTTATCGCCCTTAAAAAACTCTACAGATTTTTCCCTCTTGTTTTGCCTTTTAATTTGTGGCAACCCGCCACTTCCCTTAGTATTTATAATAAGCTCCTTAAAATTTACGCATCTTATTAAAAAAAAAATGATTCCTATAAAAAAAGAGAGTAACATTTATGCCGATATTGTTTCATTTTGATTATCTTTTATAATTCTAACCGATTTTATGCAGTGAGAGTTTGGGTAAGCCTAAGGAAAAGAAATATTTTTTTAACAAGGATATTTGAAAATGTATTTCTATTTTCCGTTCATTAAACATTGTAATTATTTTCAAGGACAAAAAATTATAATATAAATTTTCAATTATGAAATCAACCCTCAAATAGTTGTGATGTGGTAATGTGGGGAGTTTCATCTTGGTTAATTTTGTAATTAAAATTTTTATTTTAATTTTTTGTCCTTAAAAATAATTACAATTTTGTTTCTACTAAGCACATGTAAAAACCTCTCCCAGCGGGATTCAAATCTTCGTTTATCACATTGTGAAGGATTCACCCTTCGACTGGACCCTGTTGTTAAAATAATTGAAGCTTTTGATGGGATGATTTTGATATATTTTATCATTGAATTAATAAATATGATTGTCAAATTCATTTAACCGTGGTGCTGTGCGTATTATAAAATAAATTAGCTTTTTAATAATTACTTGTACAGATATTTTAAATGGTAACGAAAAGCACGATCATATTAATGTTGTTGAAACATTTATATATACATATATATATATACCCACACATATAGACACACTGTCACAAATTGTATCAACCCTATTGAAAGTAATAGAAATAAAATTGTATGGGCTAAATTTAAATTTAATTTAATTTCCAATTTTCTTAAAATTTTAGTAAAACTCAAAGGTATCAGTTTTGTTTTTGAATATGCAGTTTCCTATTAAATTCTTTTAATCAAAATCATCGAAATTAAGATCAGACGGTTTAATTACGCAAATTAAATTTAAAGAATACAGTCTTAATTTTAAGAAAATCATAGAAATTAAGTTCAGGAAGTTTTCACGCAAATTGAAAATTAGATATGTAAAAAAAAATTATAAATATATTATGCATAGTTTTTTATTTAATTATAATGTCACTGGTTTGGCATTCTGTCTAGCCGGTAGAAGTATGAAAATCAAACCATAACGTATGTTTTAAAACATTGGCTATAAAACATTTTTTTCTAGTGTACACATCTCTTCCCAAAGTTGCTACTAGAGTCTTAGAAACTCTGCCAGACACCACTTTAGGAGAACGGATACTATTGGTTCACATCATATAATATATCGGAGGCATAAAGCCTAAGGTTGTGTTCATCACTTTAGAGGTACCATCCCAAAGCCATCCTCCCACTGTTAAATAAATTCCCAAATTATTTCCAATATGTGTTTGAAACACTTGTATTGTAATCAACACAACATACAATTGTTGTATTCATACCGCCGACACCAACAACATGCATATATATACAACACACAAAAAATGGATTTTTCAAATTAAACTATAAAATAAATTCTCATGAGTTCTTACATGGTTGTGATAAGAAATCTCTATGACCATCATTTAAACCCTTAGCTCTACTCATTATCCATTTTACTCATAGGTTCCTATAAGGTTGTCATGAGAATATATAACCGAGATATTGGTTCATTTATTGACGAATGAATATAATCATAATATGTTATAGGATAAGATTTTAAGTCAAAGGAAAATGAACATAGAACCCAAAGCAAAACGTACAGGTATTATATATATATATATATATATTTCAATCATTAAAACCGAAGACCTGAAGCAACTACGTACAGTATCTTATAGTCAACGTTAAGTGACTTTGCAAAAATAAAAAAATAATTCACGCAAAACGAGAAGAAGAAATATAATATAGATGTATTCAATCACAAAAACAAAACCGAGGCACCCATTTAGCAACGTACATACTCAATAACTAAGGCTAGTCTAAATTATGCAGAATCATATCACATGAAGGAAACAACTTTCTAACAGAGGAAGACATGCACAAGATTTATGATACTGAATAGAAATTACAAGAAAGAATGAGACGGCAATTTTGGGAATTTAAAACCTAGGGATTATGATTACCTCGTTCATGGGAAATTCCCACAATCTACTCATTAAAATACATTAGTGGTATTAAGATTACCTCGTTCATGCGAAATTCTCACAATCTCTCATTAAAATACATTAATACATTAGTGGTATTAAGATTATCTTGTTCATGGGAAATTCCCACGATTTACTTATTATCGCTTTTTAGCTTTACTAGGCTTGACAAAAAAAATAGAACAATAAGTTTGACATCAAGTCAACATAATAATGTCAAGTAATAGTAATTAGAAGAGACAAAAATATGAAGAGTTGATAGTTGAAAGAATATTACAATGTGTGGAGCCATATCAAATCTAACAAAGCAAGAAGAAGATTCGGAAGGAGTCATAGTTAACAATCAATAAAGGTCAAGTAATCGGAAGGAGTTATATGTAAAAGACTCTAAAAGCTAATATGCCAAACTTGTCGGCTTTGTTTTCAAATTAAGAGACGTATGTGTCATGTTTTCTTGATTCGTTGGATTTATATTTACATACATATAGTGGTATTAGGATTACCTGGTTTCCATTTGCTAACCTCCAAGAAGAATAATTGACGGAAGTAGTAGAGGAGAAAAGGAGTATTTAGCATTCAATGGGTTAGGCAGCTAGACCTTAGTTTATAATTAAAAATTAGGGTTTAGCTATGGGCTAGGCTATTTAATTATTGCCAATTAATAAATTATAAAACAATACCAACATTATTAAATTCTAAATTATTATTATTATTATATTATTGTTATTATTATTAAGAGGGGAGTGGAAATGGAATCTCAAATATGTAAGAGGGGTTTCTTTAACATGCATGTTGATATCAAGAGAGATCTATGTACGTTTTCAAAATAGAGGGAATGTTTGTGTAATTAAGTTAAAACAGAGAATTATCAATGTATTTTACTCAAAAAATATTATACACTTACATAATAAAACTCGTTAAAAATAAAATATAAAATCCTCACGTGTTGAGAGTGAAAGCCACTGAGTTTATGCAAAGTTAGAATGATAAAATAGAAGAGTGGATTCACTAAGATTTCTATACAACAACTTTAGAAACAAGTCGGATGAACAAAATTTCTGAGTACATAATGTCTTTTGACTAAAGAAAGAGCCACTAATTGAACAAGTTAGCCATATCTCTCCAACTTGTGCAAAACTACTCTACGTACGTAGCTCCTCTTGTTGCATACAAAAATATCTATCTTCTTCGTCCCAGAACCTTCCAAAGCTTCGAGTGTGGATCTCGGGGGCCAATATTCCCTTGCTTTGGCTTTGGAAGATCATGCAACTCCATAACCCGTATTCTTCGTTGCTTCTTCGCTGCAAATAAAGAAAACAAATTTCAACAATTAATAATATCATAACTGTATAAGCTCATAAAAAAAATGTTGATATCAAAGAAGAAGCTATGCACCATTTGCAGCTTGTTGATAAGAGTCGTGAAGTTTCCTCTTAGTGACTTCTAGTTTTGCTTGGACTGAAACATCATCTAGACACTTGAACTTTTGACAATCTTGCTGAGAAACAAGAGGCCTTCTTCGGATAACATATTTCTTTTGTTTCTGCTGCATCTTTGGTCCTGTGTTGTTTTTTGTGGCAGGTTGGAATTTGTTTTCCTGTCAGGGCTAGAATCAATGCTGACTAATTCTGTGGACTTGATCCATTCATCTACCATTGCTTTCCAGCCACTGCAAGTCAAAACTATGCTTAGAACAGTTTCAGAAATAGATTATAAATGAACTATATATGCTTATCCTATTCATACTCGATAAGAGTTCGTGCAAGTTGACGGATCTCCTTTGAGCCATGCTTCTTGAGAGAATTGACAGCCTTTCCAATCTCAGTTTCCTAGAAAAAGTTCAATGATGAGACCATTAAAGAACGTATAGTAGAGGGCTGAAGGGAAACAAAAGTGTGAAGGCAAAAAGCATAAGACACATGGCAGGCTCATTGAAAGACTAATCAAAGATTCAATATAATTCAAACCTTAAGAAGGTCCACGGTCAGTGCCAATGGCTGCAGCCTCCTCAATGACTCAAATAGCACTGCATCAGTCTATTGTAAAGTGAAAGAAAGCACCATGAATAATATTAACATCAAATAAATTGTAACACAAAATTGTTTTTGGGGAAAGAGATGACCGGTTGAACAATATATAATAGAGAAGAGAATTTCACAAAAAGAGGACACACCTCATCCTTGCTGTTATGGAGAATCTCTTTGATCCTCAAAATCTCATCGGCTTGTCCAAAACTAAAATTACTAACTTGGTTCTTGCTCATCCCTCCGTGACCGTCTCTGCCACTATTGGCCTTGCTCTCTTTACTAGATCCTGCTTCTAATTTTGTAGCTTCTCCATCAAAGCCACTCTTACAACCTCCATCTTTTCTAGAAAACAAAAGCTCCGCAATCTCGTCTCTTCGTAATCTAAATTCGTTAGGACAATCAGAAACTGCCACTGTGATCGCGTGTTTAATTATATCGAATATATCACAATTTGCAGTTTGAAAGTAATTCCTCCAATACTCTAGTGAACCGGACTTCATGGTTTTCCTGCAAAACTCACGAGGGTGATCAATACCCATGAGGCCAGATAAAAAAACTGAAAATCCAGCAACTACAAGAAATCCAATTTCATGGGCTACATATAACTATCAGTTGTCAAAGACAGAGTAAAACAAATAGAGATCCACAAACACCAAAAACGGGTACTTTAATTAACATGGTAAAAGAAGAAGAAGAAACCAAGAAAAAAGTCTTCAGAAGAAGAACTTAGTAGCACAGCCTCGGGCTCCTTAAGGGTTGAGATTAGCTACAAGTCATTAAAAAAAAAAAAAAAAAAACCTGAAGCAATCTCAGGTCCACAAATAGAACACTCATGAAACTTCTTATTGATAAGATTGGCTCCTACCCAACTCAAGAATTCTCTCGCTCAAGGAGATAGAGGATGCAAAGATGGTAAAAGAAGAAGAAGAAGAAAACAAGAAGAAAGTCTTCAGAAGAAGAACTTAATAGCACAGCCTCTAGCTCCTTGAGGGTTGAGATTAGCCATAACTCATGAAAAAAAAAAAAAAAAAAAAAAAAAAAAAGAAGACCTGAAGCAAACTCAGCCCCACAAGTAGAAGACTCATGCAACTTCTTAATGATAAGATGGCTTCTACCCAACTCAAGAATTCTCTCTCGCTCAAGGAGGTAGAGGCTGTGAACATGGTAGAAGAAGAAGAAGAAAACAAGAGAGTCTTCAAAAGAAGAAGAGCTTAGTAGCACAGCCTCTAGCTCCGTCAGGGTTGAGATTAGCCATAACTCATTGAAAAAAAAAATAATAAAAGACCTGCAGCAAACTCAGGTCCACAAATAGAACACTCATGAAACTTCTTAAAACTTCTGATTGGCTTCTACCCAACTCAAGAATTCTCTCCCGCTCAAGGAAATAAAGGCTGTACTCGGAAGTCGTTCTTCTTGGGAAGTCGTTCTTCTTGTAAAGTCGTTCTTTTTTTTTCTTCTTCTGTTCTTGTTTTCTTCTTCTTCTATTACCCGTTTTTGGATTAAGGGAAAAATGAGTACGTGAATTGAAACAGTGAAGATGGACAGAAATACAGCGAATAGGAACACTTATCTTACCTCTGTGGTGTGCGCTGTACAAAAACTGCAGAACCCGGTTTCGGCTGCCAAGACGGAAATCTTACCACCCTTTCAACACACTTCAGATTTTTTTCTCTTGTTTTGCCTTTTGACGCAACTTCCCACGTGACTTGGTATTTATAATAGACTCTGAGTATTATTTACGCATCCATCGTTAGATTAAAACGAATCTTTCATATAAAAAAAGAATCTTTCAGTCTGAAGCTTTTGATTGGATGATTTCATCCGTTTTATGTTTTATCCTTTAATTAATAAATTAAATATGATGGTTAAATTCCTATAGCTTTTTAAATGGTTCAAAAAATTATATTTTTTTAATGGAAAAACATACGCACCCGCAGTATAATCATATGTACGATAGTTGTCTTCATTTGCTCAAGCATTAAATATTCTAAACGACTGTGTGTTAATGAGTATTGACATACTGTGATGCATATGAAATTAAAGTGTTAAAATATAAGTTTTGTTATGGCTAGTGTGAGTCATATGTATTAAATAGATTGAAAAAGATAACTCAATTTATTTATAATTCAAAAATAATACATCTTGATAACAAATTTGTATTAGGGTTAATAAAATATTTTGGTCTTCTAGTTTGTCTTCATTTTTAGTTTTGGGTATATGTTTTGGTTTATCATGGGCAAAATAGTCAATGTTTTTATTAAAATAGAGGGACTAACATTTTAATGATTTTTATTTATTTATTTTAGGAATTGAAACCAATAGTTTGAAATTGTACAGATTAACCAACAAGCGGTTGGTTGAGGTGATAAGGGGCGTTCAAATCTCGGGAAGCGCATTTGTTAGAAGTGCCCGAGAGGTGAGAACCTTTTGCCCTTTAAGAGTCCGTTTGGATGGACTTTTTTCTTAAAAAAAGTCCTATTCTTTTTCAAAAATTAATTTTTTTTTTTTGGGTTAATTTAAGTGTTTTTGGATGAAAGCTTTTTTTAAAAAAATGTAAAAGTAGCAAAAAAAAAAAAAAAAAAAACCCAAAATTCTCCTTTTTTTTTTTTAGCTACAATTTAGGGCTTGAAAAAAAAGCAGATGCGATAGAAGTGAGAGAATAAAAAATCACTTGACCGGTCTTTATTTTTTACGCCAAAACCCTTCAATTCGCAAGATTAGGAAATGTCACCCGCCTCCCCAATACTCGTAGCTTCAATTTGTCGGCATTGCGAGGCAGTTATCTTACGTTATTGTAAACTATTTGATTTTTGTAGGATAAAATTATGATAATTTCTTATCTCCCATTGATAAATTTTTTAAAAATGCTAAAAATTATTTTAAATTAAACTTTCTTTTCATCTATGTACTCAAGGTTGAACTCAAATTCACTCTTAAGAATATAAATAAAGAGAACCACCAATAGATAAGCATGGTAAATAGAAAATAATGGTGGATATAATAGTGTGACCTCCATATCACAAGTGGAGTGACTAACTTTTCACTAAGTGAAGAATTAATATTGTTACAAGCACCCTAAATGATCTATTATGTAAACAAAGTTACAATACTAGTGGAGTTGGATTTATTTAGTTTCGGTTGGCTTTTATTCTTTTCATTGCACCTTGCTATTTTTTTTATTTAAGGGTTTATTTTTAATTAATGCATCAGTTATAATATAATAGTTGACCATTTTGAGTGGAAATTACTATTCATTAGTGATAATGAAGTTTTAAGTTATCTTACGTTTTATATGCTCATTTCAATAATTTTACTAATAAAAAAGTGTTTCTCTATTTTAACATCCAAACAACATTTTTATTTAAAAGTGCTTTTTTTTTTTTTTGCATAGTACATGCAAGCCGTAGCTTGAGAGGTAAAATAGGAACTAGAATATGGAAATCTAGCCCTAAATACAACACACAAGGTACAGAACTAAGACCGCAGGCCAACTGGTCCTTCAACACCATATCAAGGCACCCCCAGAACTGTTGGGATAAGAGTCACGTCCGCATCAGCAAGAGCATCATGGCCTTTCTTGGCCAAATAGTCAGCACATACAATGTTATCTCTAGGGGTATAGTAGAGCTTCACACTCAGTTGTTAACTCTTAGAAAGAAGTTCTCTCTCTCCTTTGGATGATTTTGGTTCAAAATGTGGATGATAGAGGAAAATGTGCATATCAAAGTATCAAAAATAAGAATGTTATAGAGTTTATGGTTCAATTGAGGATTGGAATCCGAAAGAGGGAGACAAGTTTTTTGCTAAGAATCAGCAAAGGTGCAAAGCTAGAAGCTATTCTCGCAATGGAAAGTCAAGCATGATGGCATATAGTTCCGCCTCGATAACCGAAATGAAAGCCAAGGGACTTATAAAACCCCTTAACCACAAGGGAAGGCCCGAAAAACACACTCTTGACCTAAGGGTTTTGACTCGAGAGAGCTAATCTAGGTGTAGAACTTGATTGAAATCATGTTTGTCTTGAAGTTTACTTGATAAATGGATGGTTTGTTTGTAAAATAGAGATATATTTACTAACCTTGCATTGTCACATTAGGGTTGTTGCTTAAAGATTGATTCTAATTAATTGTAGCAAGAGATTGTACATTTTAATGAGAAGAGAAACTTGATTTTGACTTGAGAGAGCGGGTCAAGTATTTGTGAACCTTAGACTAACACATGTATGTATTGAAATGCCACTAGAGAGGTATTTGACCAAGTTTTATGAAGTGAAAAAGGGGAAGAAGAATCCTAGGCTCTTTTATCCTTGAAGTCAAAAGTCATTTGCCTTTATCAATTTTAAGTTTTAGAAATAGTCTTTAAAAATTCTCTTTACAAATCAAAACTTTGTTCTAGCTCAACTTGATGAAATTCACTAAGCCTCTTGCTTGACCAATTTGTTAAACAAATCCTCGTGGGAACGATACTTTATTTATCACTTTATTACTTGCGAAACTCGTACACTTGCGAGGCGAACAAGTTTTTGGCGCCGTTGCCGGGGATTTGTGCAAACAAATCCTTTGGTCAACCTTTGGCTTGTGTTAGTAAATTTCGCTTGAGCTTTTAGTTAGGAATACAATTTTTCTTTTCCTTTTTGTCTTTTATTTACTTTGTTTTAGTTTGATACTCGCTCTTGCTTGTTTCTCTTGTAGGTACCATCTTTGTATATGCAAAACTTGCATCTGGACGGATTGGTAGTGGTACTTGATGAAGTGCCTCTCATTGACGAAGTGCCTCTCATTGAAGAAGAGACTCACATTGAAGAAGAGGCTGAATCTGCATTCGAAACCATGGCGTACGATGAATATGATAGAGCTACCATCAATGACTTTGCTAGTCGGAATATGCAAGGCCCTCAATCTTGCATTCGAAGGCCAGAAATGCAAGCACGTACCTTTGAGATCAAGCCGGTTATGATAACAATGCTTCAAATGCATGGGATGTTCCATGGTCTTTACAATGAAGATGCCAATAAGCACTTGATTTACTTCTTGGAAGTTTGTGACTCTTTCAAGCAGAATGGAGTTCCTGAAGATGTTTTGAGGCTACGTTTATTCCCTCTTTCTCTACAAGGCAAGGCTAGAGACTGGTTCAACAATCTTCCAGAAGGATCTATCCATTCTTGGGCCGATCTTGAAGCTAAGTTTAGAGTTCGATTCTTTTCTGATGACAAATCTGTGGAAGCTAGGGATGAATTTCTAAGCTTTAAACAATATCCAGGATGAGCATCTTTTGCTTGGGAGAGATATAAGATGTTAATGAAGCAATGCCCTAATCATGGGGTGGACAAATGGGTTGTAGTCCAAATTTTTTGTACTCGACTTAATCCTCAATCTAAAGCAATGGTTGATTCTATGACCAATGGAGGATACCGGAATGTTCATGTGAATGAGGTGATTCGATTGTTGGATCAGTTGTCCGCAAACAATACTCAAGGCAATGAAGTGCACTTCTCAAAGACTATTCATTTTCTTCATTCTGTCAAATTGAAAATTTTGTGTGAGACAAATTATGATTGGTACTAAGTACTTTTCCAATAAAAGATAATTACACAAATGAAACATCTCCTGGAAGTGCAAATGGGGATATCTATGCTTTCGCCTTGGAAAACGAGGTGGAAAAGAGGAATGCAATTTGCATCTAGATGTCCAGAGGATCCAACACCCCAAGCTAAAGACTCTCGACCAAGGAAAGTTCTGAAATTTTCCTTTTCCTGGCTTGTGCTTGGTGTTCTAGTTAAGCCAACCCTGCAAGTTACCTGCAAAAAACTGGGAAAAGTAGTTAGGTTTTATAAATTCTTTCCACAAATCTCTTGCTCTTCCGCAGTCCTTGATTATATGCAGGACACTTTCCTCACAATTACAATGGAATGGACAAAGGTTATCACACTTAAGACCAATTCTAGCTCTGAACGAGTTAGTGGCAAGTCTTTCATGGCCAACCTGCCACATGAAGAATTTTACTTTTTCCGGAAGCTGCCACTTCCACATCAGGGACCAGAAATGATTTCTATTATCATCTCCCCGGCTAGATAGATATTGATAAGCCGATTTAACAGAAAAGGCTCCATCTTTCGCAGCTCTCCAAATGAAACAGTCAGGAGAGTTGTTACCAGGTGGGCGTATTCTAGAGATAATGCTAATAACGTCCAAGGGAAGGATTCACTCCCACCTGCTTGTATCCCACCATCCGTTCATCAATACATGATCTCTCACAGATTCGTCTTTATTTATTAAAGATGGACTGTGGGCAAAGGTTAAAAGGGGACGATCCAGGGGAAGCCAAAAATCACACCAAAACTTGGTGTCCGCCCCATTGTTAATCCTTCTCCCAACTCCACTTGTGAACTTGTCCCATACTTGAACAATGGCTTTCCAAGCCTATGACGAGCTTCTCTTTCTTGACACTTTAGGAACAGATGAACTCCCACAATTATACTTGGCCCAAAGACATTGGACCCACAGGGCATGTCTTTTAGTCAGAAGGTTCCAACAAAGTTTCATAATGAATGCCTTATTCTGGCGTCTAAGATCTTTGAATCCAAGTCCCCCCTGCTTCTTTGCTTGGGTAATTTTATCCCAAGCAATTAGATGTATTTTCCTGGCATCCTCATCCTGTGACTAAAGGAACTTCCTCGAGAGCTTATCAATTTCGTTTGAAGTACAAATAGGGAGGAGAGTTGATTGCATATAATAACTAGGCAAAGAGGATAACACAGATTTAATCAAAACCGATCAACCCGCGATAGTCAGAAATTTGCTTTTCCACATAGCCAACTTTGATTGAGCCCTCTGCACTATTGGGTGATATGTGGCTTTTGTGACTCTTTTGTGAATGATCGGCACTCCCAAATATTTCCCCAGATCTGAAGCCAATCCAATTCCAAGCATTTGACTAAGATCAAGCGCTCTATTAAAATTAACATTTGTAGAACAAAACATTTTAGATTTCTCCAAATTAATTCTGTGACCAGAGACTTCACAGAAGGTTTGCATCACTTTACGAATCTCTGTCATTTGACTTGATGAAGCTTCTGCAAAGAGAATAAGGTCATCAGCAAAGAAAAGGTGGGATATCTGGGGCCCTCCTCTTTTGAAGGTAAAGGGCTTCCATCACGAGCCTGGCATTCCGCTTTAATAAAGTGACCAAGCCGCTCCATGCATAGGACAAAGATATACGGACTTAAAGGATCTCCTTGTCTAACACCTCTAGTGGGGGTAAAGCTCGGACTTTCATCCCCGTTCCACAGAATAGACATGGAAGTCGTGGATATGCAGGCCATAATGAGATTGATAAAGTTTCTTTCCAAATTCAAACATATAAGCGTGTCTTCAATAAATCCCCAATCAAGCCTATCGTAAGCTTTCTCCATATCCACCTTAATGGCAACGAATCCTTTCTTTCTACCCTTCATTCTCATTGAATGAATGATTTCTTGGGCAATTAAGATGTTATCACACGTGGATCTGTTGGCAATAAAACTACATTGCTCCGAACCTATAATCCGCCCCATAACGCCTCTAAGTCTTTCGCCAGAACCTTTGTAATGATTTTAAAGTTTACATTGCACAAGGAGATGGGATGAAACTCTCTCAAGGATGAAGGGTTATCAACGTTAGGTATGAGAACAATCTTGGACTTATTGATGGTGACCATGTTGGAGGGGTTATCAAAGCATTCTTCAACAAAATCACAGATTTTATCCCCCACGACATCCCACTGAGATGGTGCATCCAAACATAAAATAGCTTAACTTCTAATTAAAGCAACTTTTTAAAAAGCAATGGGAAAAAGTCATTTTTTTTAAAACCTATCCAAACGGGCCAAGTCTTGAGGAGGAAACCTTCGATCTAATAAAAAATATAGGGATTAAAACAAAAATAAGGAGAAATTAATAAATTATAAGGACCAAATATTATATTAACATTTTATAATATATGTAGTAGTTTACAATTTTTTTTGCCAGCCATATTATAAATTTCATAATTTTAACCTTTTTTTAAATCATATTTAGTGAAATTTGTTTATTTAGTTTTCGTTTAAAGGAATAAAAAAAATTCCAAAATTTTTTTTAATCAATATTATGAATAATATAAATTTGAGAGATTAAATAAATTATTTAAAGTTATATTTTAAAATTTTCGAATACCTTTTTTTCCTACAAACATTTATGAGCGCATTTAATCAAGCACATAGTTACTAAAAGAATTTAATTATATTTTTTATGTCTATATTAATTAATTAAAAATGTTGTTTTAAAAAATTCTTAATGGAGTTAACGGGTTGGCCTTAATGGTATGTTTTCAAAACGGATATTTTAAATTTTTTACAGTTGGAATATAATTCTTAAATTTTTAATGGGAGAATATTTTTTAAATTCTATATTATTAATTAATTTTTCAATAGTTAATATTAGTAATTTTTTGATATTTAATAGCGTTTATGGATGGATACTTTGGTCAATTTAAAAAATTATAATGGCAATAATACATTTTATCCTTGATTACAGTATGTCGCATGCCCATTCATCAGTCATAGCAGCGTAATCCTGATTATGCCAAATGATTTTTAATCATGATTACAAAATATAATCCTCTTTACATTACATAAGCACAATCAAACATCATAATCAGTTTGTTGTATCAGGATTATATGTAATCTTCTCTCATAGAATTGAACCAAACAAATTATAAGTGTTTGAGATTAAGGTGTTGAATGTTACAAGTTTATATCAGAGCTAGGTTTTGATCTAGGAATTGAGGGGTGCGTGTGTGTGAGTGTCCCCTATGGGAGTGGGGCGGTTTTAAATTGTCCAAAAAAAATATTATTATTGCAGCAATTAGAAAATTTCTTACAATCCTGATTAATGCTGCGAAGGATGAGCCAATGGAAGAAGTTGCTTCTGATGAAAACACATTTTAAAGGAAAAATAAGAGTAATGGTAAAATGTGAAGCTAGTAATAAATAATGGTCCTTTCATTGATACCACTCACAAAATAGTCGATACAATGACAAAAACAAGTTTTATAACGTTCTTAATAATCTACTTTGTTTGTTCATGTGGTTTATTTGAAGCTAGTATTTATTTGACCAAGTGTTATTTGAATTAGCGGTAGAAACTGTTTTTACAATGTGATTTACGAAGTACAAGGTAAATATATGAGAGAAGTTTTATTTCGACTTTCGTGAACGTGCTCTTCTAGAACGCTAACTTAACCAGGCTATAAGTTAATGTTCAAGAAACTTTCAATTGGATGTGCATGTAATAGTTGCAAACAAAGAAAGGTTCAAATAAATGAATATGAATATTCTTTTGATTCTATAAAATGAAAGAGAGAGAAGATATTTTCTGTGTATATCTCATTTATTTAATGTTGATTTATAGTTCAATCATAATATTTCAAATATATACCACGTATATATACATATATACATACACACACATACATACAAATTTAAATTCTTGACCTCTTACCATATCCCGTCCCACCCTTACCACCAGTTAACCTCAAAAACTCGGTCGATGTTTTATAGTTTTCTTGTATTGCAGTTTGTATGTTCAAATTGAACCGAACAGATTTTAAAAACTTAATTGTATTTAGATGTTAACATCTCAATAAAAATATTAAGGGAAAATGACACAAAAATAACTTGAAAAATACAAAAGAACAGAAAGGTGCACTAAAATTCAGTAATACTAGAGAAGGAATCATCAGTTCCCGAAATGGGGTTTTAAAGATGGAGGGAAAAAATAAAATAGAAAGGAAAATTGATCTATGGATGGTTATAGACTTGTAGTTGTTAGTTAAGAAGGAAGATGACAAGTTTTTGAGGTGACCATCATTTTTTTTTCTCACCTCAATGTTTTTTGGTTTTCAAAAAACAAAGGAATTGAAGGTAACTCTGTTTTTAGAAGGGAAAAAAAAGTTTTTCTTAAAAGGTGGGTTGGTGGAGCTAGGGTTCGGGTTTTGGCAGAATAAATAACAAAATGTGTTGTTAAGGATTCTAGACTGCTATAGTACAGGGAATGGCGGGTTTAAAGTACTGCTGATTACTTAGCTAAGTTTTCACTTGCAAATTGCAATGGAGAACAATTTTTATATCCTTCATCAACCTCTACCTTAACACTATTCCACAACAAGTTCAACGGTCAATAATTCAACAGTAAGGTAACGTATAAGCACTTTATTTTAAAATTTATTTAATATATTTTATCTTAATTAAGCATACTTCAAAGAAATTATAAAGCTAGCTTAAAATAAAATTTTATATAGCAAAAATCTTAAACTATATTTGTTGGCATTATAGTTCAAATGAGACCAAGCATCCACCTTAAAATTTTCTTAAGAGTAAGATTGTGAATTTGAACTCTCTGTACAAAATATAATGGGTGCCTTCCAATTAAAATATATATATATATAATGGGTGTGTGAATTACGACCAAAAATATTAAGTTATAATTAACTTTATATTAAATTAAAAATTGTCCCATAATTTCTGCATTTAGTTTTCTAATACAATAAATATGTTCTCGGCCATAAAAATTATTAAATTTTAAATAGTGGCATCGATTCTTGAGGATTATCAATTAATTATTTTTATTATCAATTCAAAATACATATTTTAGAACGCTTACATATATAGGTATTTATTATTTAATGAGTCATAAAATAATTCAAAAATAGTAATCTAACAAAACAAATTATTAATAATAAAAGTTTCGAAATATTATAGCTTATAAGGGTGTAAAAATACTTTGAAATAATGCTAAAATAAGTATAAAATATTAGTAAATTTAATCAAATATATATCAGAATCTACACTTACTTGATTATAAAATATATACTTATCAGGGTATAATCCCTTTAGGTGTGACTTTTTTCTTTTTCTTTTATCATTTCTTAATAAATTCAAGACATACATGTGTACAAGGCCAATAGATAAATAATAATGCAAAGACATGTATATAAGGCCATTAGATAAATAATAATGCTTTTATTGACCCACAAGGAAAATTGGCTTTATAACGAATGGATAACTTTTTGAATATTAGTTTCAAATTTATTCTCATCAATTTTGTTTCTGAAAAAAATGTGTGATTATGACAATAATTTTGATATATATATATAATTCTTAGCCAAAAAAAAAAAAAAAAAAAAAACTCAACGGAAGGCATGTATGTCTGCGCGCGCTCGTACTGTAGCAGCGCTGATACTTTGAGAAGATTTCTGGATTTTGAGAGCTAAAAAGTGTTCTCAGCAATCTCCTCTCGTGGCAATTAGCGGGTAAGTGAAGAAAATACTTTCCCATAACCCTATTTATATTAATTTAATCTTATTTATGCTGCTTCCATATACTCCTTGATCATTAGTGGAAAACCTAATTAACTAATTTGGGGTAGATTAAGATGTTAGTTAAGTTATTATTATTTATATTTTTATCAAAGTTAAGTTAGTTAATATTATATGTGCTCTGTGTAGATTGACAAAGATGTTTAGCCAGTTGGACTAGTATATTAATCTTTGATCAAATAACTTTCTCCTAAGTATTATGAATTAGATAGATATGAGTATAGCAGATCCCTGTGCATGAATAAGAATAAAACAGCTTTAGCCAATGGGGTGGTGTGTATGTACAGTGACGGTTGAATAGTAGTCGAGAGAGAATAATCATACCTGTAGGGTTTACCTCTTATTTATAGGGTTTACCTATAGGGTTTGGAATTATGGGCCTTTGTGCCTCCAAGCCCATGTACTATGTCATCATATCAAGGTCAAAATCTTAGATTAGTACCCTCTTTGATTATAACTGGATCCTGACATAAATTGCCCCTTATTGGGCCATACATTGAATGGGCCTCACATATGAGTCCATAACAATATGCTTTTTTTCCTTAAACATTAGTTATCTTCCTTAATTCTCTCACTCCTCTTTTACTTAATTATTGTTGATTTGAGGAAAAAAATTGATACATATGTGAATAAAATTTTATATTTAGTACCAACATTAACTTTCCAAACAGGTCTTAAACATATATATTTCCTTATGCTTCTTTGATGAGTTTATAAAAACTTTTCCATTGAACTAACGGGACATTAAGTTTTATAACGTTCTTACTCAGTGCTTATTTGATGCTATAGTATTTGTTTGATGTTTATTTCTTATATTAGGTTTTGTATATGTGAATTGAACAGGTTAATTAACCAGATCAAATTCATAAAAGTTAAATGTATTTGGAGGTTAACCATATCAATCAAAATACTAAATCAAGAACCTTGTAATTTGATTTTAATAGAGAAGGATATTTAGATAAGAGTTCTATTTATCCGTGTTTAGAACTATTAATTTATGATAAACTTGTGACTAAATCTCCACAGATTGAGGCTAGATGGCCCTACCCGAAGATGTAATATCTGAAATATTTTCGTGGTTACCTCCGAAATCAATCTTCAAGTTCGAGTCATGTTGTAAATGTATATCCAATATCACAAACAACAAATATTTTGCATTGAAGCAAGCTCAAAGTATGATGCTAAAAGACGACTCTGTCCTTTTCATTCAAGGAACTACATTCTTCCCAAAGTACAAACAGGAAACTGAGATATGTAAATTATCAAGACGCGAGACATATTCTTCCTCTGGTATTCCCTAAAAAAAAAAATTCGATTTCTTCATGAAGGGTCAATAAGTATTCTTGCTTCTAGCGACGGGCTGCTCCTTCTGAGCGAAAAACCAAAGGAGGTATTATTTATATGTAACCCCGCAACACAATCATACTCCATCATTGCTACCCCAGAAAAACATCACTCACTTCTCGAATTCGCCTTCATATGGAACCATAATAATGAAGATGATGATGCTGAGGAGTTTCAGTTAATCCATTTGCGCCAATTGTGTGCCAAGTTTATATGCCAGAAGAAGGTGTGTGGAAAGAGAGAGAGAAAAGGTTATCTATGAATATGATAAGAGTTGGATACATGGCTCTCATGTGTTCTACAAAGGAAATATTTACTTTGCCTCATTCTCTGAGTACACCAATTATAATTATATGGCAATATACAACTTTGATAGTGGGGTAACAAGAAGGTTCATTTTTCCATATATGAACTCTTAATTTGGGACTATATACGTATTTTCAAGTGGGGTCAGGTTGGAACCTCCAATGAGTCTATTTGTGTGGTGAGCTTACAACGTAATTATGTTTTTACTATATGGGTTTTGACAGAATTAGAATTGCCTTCTTGGTCAAAGGTTTTGTCATTATGTTTGGAAGAAATGGGATTGGAGGACGATGAGTCAGTGGAAAGCAATGGTAGATGAATGGATTAAGTCCACAGAACCGGTCTGCATTGATTCTGGCCCTGGCAGGCAAAAAAATTCCGGCCTGCCACAGAAAAGCAACACAGGACCAAAGATGCAGCAGAAACTAATTCATTCCTTATTCTAATACTCTCCGTTCATGTGGTGCTAGGGCCAAAGATTTCACATATGAAATGGGTTAAATATCATTTTTACCACGGAAGTATTTGTAAGGGGGCATTCAGCACCCAAAAGTTTTTTTGGTATCATTTTTACCCCGGAAGTTAACAAAAGGGAACAAATATGCCCCCAGAAGTTTTTTATGAGCAAATTTGCCCCGAAAGTTTTTTTAGGGAGCAAATTTGCCCTGAAAGTTTACAAGGAGAGCAACAATCCAACGGTCAAGATCAACCAATCGGCAAGATCTTTATGTTTGTAAACTTTCAAGGCAAAAATAATACAAAAAAAAACCTCGGGGTGCTAAGTGCCCCCTTACCAATACTTCCATAGCAAAATTGATATTTAACCCTATGAAATATGATATTATAGAGTTATTTTGTTTTGATTGATTCTTATATATCCCTTCTAAATTCACAGTGACTCTTTGACATTGCAAATACTTGGATCTGATTTCATATGTTCCTGAGTGGTCTCTTTAGAGCTTAATCATTAAGCAAGCGCAGGTTGATTAGTGTGAGACAAGAGCTAATTCTGACAAACAAATAGCGCAGACAAGCGCACAGACAGATGGCATCGCAAAGGAAAAACCACGGTCTAATTTAGTACTTTTAACTTTACATTTTATGCTCGAATGGTGCCTTTGGTGTTTTAAAATAACTACAATTTATTTTCAAAGTCATTATCAATAAATATAATTTCCGCGGAATTGTTTCTCTTTTCTTCCATCCATCCGATGGTGCTCTATTTTCTTTTAATTTTAGAATCTTAATAATTACTTTTCATACCATCATTAACATATTTTGATATATTTTTTGTTTTCTTGAAAAATAATGTGTAAAAAATTTGACCCAAAAAAAAAAAAAAAAAAAAGAGTGTGTAAAAGGTTCACACTCACATCATAGCACACTACTACAAAATATGGATATTACTACCCTAAAAAACGTCCATTTTTTTTAAAAAAAGGAAGTAAAAAGTGAAGGCAGTGGCATTTTCGTAATTATTTACTTGACTTTGAGACTATAAACGTCCTAAATATTTATTTAGAACGCCTAAAATTTTTTTTGACGTCCTAAATCTATTTCAGGACACCTAAAATCAATATTTTTGGCGCCATTTAAGATATTTAAGAAATTCTTTGGCGGCAGAAGTTTTTTTGACGCCCTGAAATAGATTCAGGATGTTAAAAAATTATTTTTTGCGTCCTGAAATATATTCAGGGCGTCAAAGTAAAATATTTGGCGTCCTGAAAATATTTTCAGGGCGTCAATATAAAATATTTGGCGCCCTGAAAGAAGGTTCAGGTCGCCAAAGTTGATATAATTATACCATGCTCTATCACACAGCTCTCTCACACTCTCAGTTAATCTATCACGGCTCTCACGCACTCCAAATCTTCATTTCTCTCACTTTGTGCCTTGCCTCCATCTCCACCGCGCTCCGCCGCACCTCCACCTGCTTCATCTCCTCCATCTCTTACACTCCCCTAGTTCTCTCACACTCCGCCTCCTCCGGCTGCTCCGTCTCTTTCATTTCCCTCACATTCCGCCGTGCCAAGCCCTATCACTGGTTGGTCGCGACTCACAGTGCACAGCGATTACGCTCTCAAATGGACTTTCGATCATTTCTTCACGCCCATACCTAATCCTCTGTTTAAGCTTGTTCTTGTTAATGCCAAACCTTATGCGTCCTCCACCCTTGGAATCGTCGGCCCTGTACTGTAATTTTTCCATCAATTCTACTTTTCCTTTTCCTTCTTTTTTTTTTTAATTTCGATTTTCTAAGAAAACTATGAATTGCAAATGTTGTTGGCAGGATTTGCTGAAGTTTTGCCCATTGTTGATGCGGATTTGAAAAAGAGGGCCGCCAAACGTACTCTGAAGTTTTGCCCATTGTCCATGCACAAGAGGCGTGCCACTGGTGGCAAGAAGAAGGCTTGGAGAAAAAGAGAAAGTACGTTTCTTATTTTGTTTCTATATTGCTCTAAATTGATTTTGTTACCTAGTCTTTCTACTTACCAGTGAAATAAACTAATTTGTCTACTACATTTTATGCTTATGTTCGGTTATCTTTCTGCTCTTTTCCAGCTGCTCAGGCTCATTCTAGATTTACATGGTTATTTTAAGGAGCATTTGGTTCTATTTCCAGTGTACAAAAGATGAGATGTATACTGTAACGTATATGATATCCCTTTTGCTATTACTTTACAGTAACTGCTCTTTTCTGTTTTAATTTTTTTGTTTAGTTGACAGCACACACTTTAAAACTACAAAATGTCCTTTTTAAAAAAAAAAATTCAACAATTTCTTTGTCCATTGCATTTCATTTTATGTACCAAATTGTTTTCTTTATTCCAATCATTCTCTTTGTTTACAGAGAGGAAGTGAGGTTCGACATTCACCTATTATGTATACATATTTGATCATGGAGATCGACAGAGCAAAACTATTTATAGATCATTCAAAAGTCACAGAAGAGGTGAGTGATCACTTGAAGAAGGCTGGCATAGAGTTGAGGCAATATGATTCAATGCTATATGAAATTGAAAGGTAATTTTTGGGAGTCCAGCTATTTAGGGAGGCTGTGATTTTTGCATCTTTTAATGGAAATATTTGGTAGAATTTTTTGCTAAAAGGCTAAAGTGGCTTCTAAATTGAACATCACATTCAAACGTAGCATATTTTTCCTTTTCAGTTTGGCAGCAAAAGGCTCTTCCCTTTGGTTGGATACTTCATCTGTGAATGCTGCTATTGTAAATACCTACAAAGCTGCTTGTGATAAGTATTATCATATCCAAGTGACTAAACAGAAGCTAAGGACTGATGGATCCAGTGAGAACTTGAATGGACCCACTGCAGTGCGCAAATTCTCCCCTGTATTGCTGGCAAAGGCCATAAAAAATGAATTAGAGTTAGAAGGGATGAGGAACTGTCATTTAAGGTTACCATATATTAGCATGCTGATAATAAATGTCAATATTTTTGCATGTTGATGTTTGGTTTCCATGCTTGGATGATCTTCTGATAATTAGTATTGTTATACACATCACTTAAATGATTCGTAACCGTTTTGATTTCTTTGTTTTCACGGTTGAATCTTTAATTGTTTCAATTTTCCTCTATTTCATCTTCTCACACACATCCATTCGTTGATTTAAAGAATTTAGGATGTATAGAATGACCGGTATAAATCAAATTGAAACAGTCAATTTCAAATATTGAAATCACATAAAAATTATGTATCTTTGAGGACCCAAAGAGTAATTTACTATTATATTCATTTGAGCTATCCTCTGTTGGATACTCCCAATTGTTTGTGAAGTTTTAATGTAAAAAGTTGCAAATATAAATGGTATTCAACATGTAACTAATTGGGCTATTCTTCTATCCAGGGATGCTCTGCCCTTGCTGAGTTCTGGGATTGGTTAGAGAAAGAAATTAGTAAAGATAGGGCTTTAACCGAAGTAGAGGCTTGATTTTAATCTTTTTTTCTTTTTTTTGTTGGCAAAGTTGGGATGGAGAATATTGCAAAATCCTAACCAGTAGATGTGCGTGCAGATTTTGAAGGTGAGGCAGTCTCCAAATGGAGATTTGGTGCATGCAACGAAGGGAAGAAGCCAAGCTTCACGGATTGCATGGTCTGTAGTATTGACAATGGAATAGATTCTAGGTAAGAAACTATTCTCACCTTGCCTTTTTGAAACTTTGAACGTGAGAATTGATAATTGTAGGGATTAACTAAACCTAAAGATTATAGGAGATTATTGTTAGGATGTTAGTTTAATTTGAACGCTGTAGAATCTGTTATTATTAGAATATTTTATTAGTCCCATAATTGTAGGGATTAACTAAACCTAGAGATTATAGGAGATTATTGTTAGGATGTTAGTTTAATTTGAATGATGTAGAATCTGTTATTATTAGAATATTTTATTAGTCCCATAATTATAAGGATTAACTAAACCTAGAGATTATAGGAGATTATTGGTAGGATGTTAGTTTAATTTGAATGTTGTAGAATATGTTATTATTAGAATATTTTATTAGTCTCATAATTATATGGATTAACTAAACCAAGAGATTATAGGAGATTATTGTTAGGATGTTAGTTTTTCAAATTTCAAATCTAGATCTCTATTTTGTCTATAAATGTAATCGTGCTCTCATTTGAATATACAACAATTCTTCTTATCTAATAATCTTTCAAATGTCCAGTAAAAAATATGAAGCATGTATATATATATATATATATATATATAAATATCATAGGCGTCCCCGAAATAAAATCAGGACGCCTTAGTTAAGGCGTCCTGTATTAACTATAGGACGCCTTTTTTAAGGCGTCCTGGTTTAACCATAGGACGCCTTATATACAACTACCCCTGATCAGACGTCCTTCTCAAAAAGGACGTTAATTGCCTCTAATTCAGGACGTTAATATGTTTTTTTGTAGTAGTGTAGGCCGCCAAAAAAGTGTGATGACAAGTGATGAAGATAAAACTTGCACAAGTGTAAATATACATGATATTCTAACAAGTTGTTGGTCGATGTAAACCCAACCTTTAGTTGAATAAAATATATATTGGCCGTCACTTTGACCGAAAGCCCCTCCTTAACATAAATACGCCTTGATCCATAATATAAGTCATTTCTAAAATAATGTCTTGGTCTATACAAAATAAGTCACTTGGAAAATAATTAATGTTTACTTGTCAATTTTGCCCATGTAGTTAATGCTTAAATGTGATTTTTTTTTTTTTTTTTTTTTTTTTTTTTTGGGGTATATTTTCTCTCATTTGAAGCCTAATTTTATATGGGTAGAGTTGGGAAAAAAATTCAATTTAAGGCATATTTAGCGAGTTAACTATCATTTATTGGTCAATGAATTAATTGAAGCGCCATTTTTAGCTGAATAATTTTAATATATATTTTCAATTTTTTCTCACACTATTAAATTTATTACCAACATATTTCAACGTTAATTAATTTTATAATTATGAATTCTTATTTTTTTAATAAATTTAAATTTTTAATCTCATTTATTTATCAAAACTTAATTATGAGGTAATCTTTTAAAATTTAAATACATATGTTGGCTAGAATGCTTAGCAATCATATGTGTGTGCGCATTTTCAATTAAATTTCTTAGCTTTTTCATTCAAGGAGCAGTCATTAAAGAAGGAGTTTATAGAATGAGCATAACTGAAATAGGTTCATTGCCTGGAAACACGGCAACTTATTATGGGATTCCAAAAGGCGAATTAATTATTTGTCACCCCACAACATATTCATTCTCCTCCCTTGTGCCTCGTAGTTTTGAAGAAAATTATGCCAAAACATGGATGACACTGGCCTTTGGAAGCTAAAATTATGATGAAGAATATCATTTACTTTGTTTTTGAACACTATCAAGAGCAAGAATCAGAGTATATTGTATGCAAAGTTTACAAGCCAAAAGGTTTGTGTGGAAAGAAAGAGAAAAGGGCTTAATTATGGCACATAGTGGGGCGTTACTTTGTTGTTATTCTAATAAGGGAACGAGTCATAATATGTTATAGAACCCTGGTTATGTAATTAACGTCTCTCACTAATCTTCACCTGCATATCTCAGATTCATTGATTCTTATGAATCCTCACCATATGCCTAGCTAAGTACTCTCCAGATCGATCGCACCCAAGTCTTAAATATATATAATGAATGAATATGTACAACGTAACCCTGAAAAATGAGTGGCGGTGTAACTTTTTCAAATAGATAATAGAATTTGTACATTATGGGAGGTCGTTTGCATTTTAGGAAAGGCCACTTGAATATTGAGAATTTGCACATTATAGGAGATGAGTTGCATGTGGGGATGTCACTTACATTTCAGTGAAAGTCATTTGGTTTCAAGGAAGTTGTTCATTTGCATTTTGAGAATTTGTACATTAGGAGAGGTCATTAGCATTTCACATAAGGTTTCTTGCATGTCAGGGAAGGTCACTTGCTTAAGGACAATATGGTCTTTTTCCTCTCAAACTTAACCTTTACATTATTCTAGATCCAATTTCCCAACTAATTTGTCAAATGGGGATTAATCCCCAATTTTCCCAAAAGATAAAAACAAGCTCAGATACAGGTCTCACACAAACACATGCATTTGACATTCTTTTTTTTTTTTTTTTTTTGGGGGTCAACGAAACACATTTCACATTCAGAGCAATGATTTCGGAAAAAATAAATGAAAGGAATTAAACATTTGCAAAATCCTAATTTTTTTTACGTTTATTGTATTCAAATAGTTGTTGTGTTGAGGCAGTGGCAAAGTTAGGATTTTTTTTTTTTTTTTTTTTTTTTTTTTTTTGGGTGGCCGCACAATTAGTGAGGGGATTTGGGGGCTGAATTTTTTTTTTTTTTTTTTTGGAAGAAAATTTTAAATGCATTAAAAAACAAAAGAATATAAATAATTTTATTCAAGGAGCATGATAATTTTACTGCATAGGAGGGTGAGGGAGACATACAAACTATTAAGAATTATATCTTTTTTGTCCAAAGTATTAAGGATTATATCAATCTAGCAAAGGATGGAAGACAGTACAAAATCAAGATAACAATAGGCTGGTCTATCATGCATCAACACAGATAAAATAGCTTGGACGGTGAAGTGAAGCATTTACCGAGCAATCAGCACATGTAGGAGAGTCATGATTGAAAATCATCCCATCACAGAGCTGCGCCAAACAACCAAGGAAAAAAAAAAAAAAACTCAATTATAACTTGGCACAAAGCATTCAAAAGATCATTATTGCCTACGAAAAGAAGACATAATGCTTGAAATGTACATCTCTTCATAGACAGCCCAAGTATAGTGTTTCGCCTTTGCATATACCGCAACTACAGATCGATGTATCAGCGGAAGAATCATATATTGCATGTATGTAAACCACTTCATCGAAGTTATGAATGTTTAAGATTCTTTCATTCATATTTCCAATAAAATCTCCACTCTCATTCACTCTTCAATCTCTGTCTCTTAAGACAGAGATTCTAGAAAGATCAAAACATAATGATTTCAAAACTTAACAGCACATCAGCATAGACAAGTGAATTGGGCTTAACCTGGCACAAGACCACCTCCAAACTCTTGAAACTTCATGTCCAAAAGGACCAGAGCTGAAATCAAAGCACACTTCGTAGTATAGTAGTAGAAGAGAAAAGCACCACATTTTCTTTAAGACTAGACGTACAGGCATTCATGCACATGTGCACAAACATATACAAGTCCTTCATGTTGTAATCCAGACAAAAACTATCTGTAAAATGTGTTTATGAAGAATATAAAAAGCCACTCAACAATGAACTTTGGCTCAAGTAGTATAATCGTCTAAAAGATTGAAGTGATTGAGTTTGAATTACAGTCAAATAAATAAACTAGAAATAAAAACCAGGCCACACAATTTGAAATCCCTTGATAGCCAACTATTTAGTGACCAAGTAGGCAACTATTAGGAACCATGAAGGTTTGTGGGTTGCTGGTTTTTCTCACTTCTTGGGAACTTGTAATGCCTTTGATGCGGAGGAGTGGGAGATTTTTAAGGGCCTCAGTCTGGCATGGGAACTGGGATTCAGGAGAGTCATTTTAGAGTCAGATGCTAAGGAAGTGGTTGATGGGCTGATGAAATGTTCGCTTGTTGATCGAGGCAGTCTCCTAAATTGGCAGATCAGAGAGCTTATGCAGAGAAATTGGGAGCTCAAAATTCTCTTCATTCCGAGAGAAGCGAATATGTTAGCAGATTCATTAGCTAAGGAAGGAATTTCTTCTTCCAAGTTTTTTGATAGGTGTCCTGTGTTTTTACAGGAGGTGCTTTCAGTAGATATGCTGGGATTAATTTCCCCAACGTAGATTTCATCTTTCTGTAATCTCTTCTTCAGTATCAAAAAAAAAAAAAAAAAAAAACGAGTAGACAACAAACATCAAAACGAGAATAATATGAACTTACAAATTAAAGGAAATCTCCACTCTTGATGATTAACTCCACGGTTCAAGTCCGTCAATTTCAAAGGACGCAATTCACCTGCCTGCTGAGGGAGCCACGACCCCATTACATTTTCTGAAACTGAAAAGCCACCGACTTTATCAGAATCACAAGTTTCACTTCACGAAACACTTTCATCGTGGAAGCCCTATTACACGAGCGACAAAATCCGTACGTACCATTGCGCAACCGTATACCCACAATTGGAGCAAACCCAGTGGGTTTTTCCTTTTTCCTTTTTCTTGATCCCAACTCTCCTTCGAATACCTCCATCCTGTTCGCTACCCAGACACAATTTTGAGATTTTTTTGAACATTAGTGTCTGCATGTGCGGTCACTTGCTCTAGGGTGGCTCCGCCACAACACAATCATTCTCCTCCTTTAAATTTGTTGCACCTCCTAGTTTTGAAGAAAATCTTCGAAAAGCCATACGATTGAAGTTTGGAAACAATCAATGTGTTGATGACGAGGAGAAATATGAGTTACTTCTTCTTGAACGCAAACGATCGAGACCAAGGATCAGGTCATGTTGTGTGCAGAACTTGCATGCCAAAAGAAGGTGCGTGGAAAGAAATAGTAGACAAAGGCTTCCTTACAGTTGGTGAGGGTCTTTTATTGTTAACTGTGTGGTTATAAAAAGTTAACTAAAAATTGTATATAGACAAATCTAGGATCATTCTCTATTTTTTGAGAAGTCTTTTATTGATTTCTAATTAATCTAAATGTTATGCAAATGCAATGAAAATAAGGGAAAAATTGGTTTTGGTTTTTCAGGTAAATAAACGAAAATAAGAATGCAATTTAATTAAATGCTAAGTATTGTTTTTGTTATTTTCATTAAAATGGTTGATGGAATGGTATAGAATTGAAAATATAAATGAAGAATGCTATTAGTAATAAAGAAATGACTATCTTACTCGAAAAAATTGTAAGAGTTAAAATTTATTAAGTCTTAATAAAAACCTCAAAATAATACTTGAATCTAATAGTCTCAATTAATAATAGTAGCTCTTTTAAACATAGCTAACCACCACCTTTTGAAATATTATTTAAAACCACTTTTCTTGAAATTGAAAAATTGAGTATTAAGTTCCTCAAAGGCACAAATCAACCATATTAATTAGGCAATAACAAGCTAACTAATATAATCTCATTGCAACCACAAAGAAATTCAAACATACATATATGTTTTTCACACTATAAAATCCAATCTTCACTACAAATATCAAACCAACTGAGATAGTTAACATTAATCTCAGTTCCAGAATCATATACAATAATTCTTAAAGGGTAAAGGAGCAAAAATACACGTGCTTTACCCTCGGAAACGCCCATCACCATATGCTTTTTTTAGGAGCAAAAAATACACATGAACTTTCAAAAGTTAAGCAAATATACCATCACCGCTAAAAAAGTGTAAGCTTTGTTATTTTTTAGTGGGCCCCACCCTATTAAAAAAAAACAAAAAATCATAATTTTTTTTAATTTCCTTTACTACCCCTTCTCTTCCATCTCTCATCTCCTTCGTCCCTTCACTCCATCCTTCTAGATCACCCTCCACCAGGAGAAGATAAGGTAGCGACCTCATCCCCTCGCTTTTGTTTCTCCTCTCATTTGCATCGTCGTCGTGCCGTGCCACCGTCGCCGTCGCAGCTCACCACCAGACGAGTCGGCCATCCCCCGACCTCCTCCCCATCAGCCTGAGTCTTGGTTCCGACTTTGGCATTCCGATCGATCCCTCCAGCAAGATTTTCTTCGAATTACAGTGGCTGGATTTTTATTGTCTTATCGCTTTACAGTGGGTGACTGGGCGCTTTCAACTTCTCCTTCAATCGATGATATGGGTTTGATATGGGTTTTTCAATTTTTGGTTTAAGTTTTGGTTGATTTCTGAAATTGATGATAAGTTTAAAAAATTTAGTTGATTTCTTCGGATACCTATTAAATGCACCTCTTTTTCTTACTTGAAATTGTTTATCCTCATGGATTTTGAGTTTTCAAAAATGTTAGCTTGATATCCCAAGTTTTGTAATTTTAAGATGGATTTTCGTTAGGATTGGAGTTCATCTTAGAAGATGGTTTTCTTCTTTGGAATCTGCCGCCTTATTCGCGATTTATCTTCTTCCTCGTCTAATAAATCAGGGAGCAATCCTCTATTATGCCGAGGTACAAATTATCGAAACGACAAATCTAAAAATCGAAACCCAAAAATTGACAGGATCGAGTGAAAATTTTAACCAAGGCATCAGAATTTGAGAGAAACAAGGTCTCATATTGCTTGACCGGTGAGGATTCTTTCTCGACAATCACAATTGCTTTTACCAAACCACTATTTGCTTTAAATCCAGAAAATTCCTTGTGGTCCTTCCATACCCGAATGTTCTTGCTATCGATCTTGTATACAACAAATCATTGCATGCCACAAGCAAGTATATGTGATTTTGGGACAAGGGTTTCTCGTTATTTTTGCTATAAGTTGGTTTTCGGTGTTTTTGTTATTCTAGGATTGGATGTGTTTCTGCATTCTTGGATAGTTTTCTTTTAGGTTGAGAGATGACGTTTGAGTAATTGGAAGGTCACTGTTCTTGTTCTTCGATAGAAAAAGAGAGTTGAAAAGGATGAAGGTTAGGAGGGAGATGGTGTGAGGAGCATTTTGGGATTTTTGTAAGGCACTTAACGTCTGTTAAATAAATGAATTATGATGATATATTTGCTCCACTTTTGAAAGTTCATGTGTATTTTTGCTCCCAAAAAAAGCATATGGTGCTGGGCACTCCCGAGAGTAAAGCATCTCCTTTACCTATTCCTAAAACTAGGCAATCTAAATATATAACTCTAGACTAGACTAATAGAATAATAATAAAAACTCCCTAATGTAGTCCTTTAAGCTCAAGCATGAATCCTCATCGCTCAGAATTAGAAGCTAACCGCTCGTGAATTAAATCTGCAATAATAGCTCTTCAAAACGCCCAACTCCCATAGAAATTGGACAGAAGTGTTGAATTTGGAGAGAAGCAAAATAAAGGCTATGGGTTCTTGATGAGAGAATGAAATAAACAAATTTGTGATGGTAAAACAGAGAACAGAGGTGAGAATGTGGTGTGAGAAAGAGTGAGAAGAGAAAGAGATATTGAAGGCAGCGAATTCTGAGACGGGCCGAGATGGTGGTGATCTGCGATGGTGAGTGATAATTGATGGTGAGCGATGAACGAAGAGGGAGTAGCTGGAATTTTAGACTGTGAAGGAGAGAGGGATGATAAAATTGACGGTGAATCTGGAAGTCACCATTGGAACATAAGATTGAGAATGAGAATAAGAGATTGGTGGTGACAATGGAGCAGAATTTTTTTTTTTTTTTTTTTTTTTAAAAAAAACGAAGAGCTAGGTTAATGGGGTGAAGCTCGTCGGTGAGTGAAGGTGGTGAAGGTGGAGGTGGAATCTCTTTGTTTTGGTTTTTCTTGTAGGTGTCTCGGTTGTGAAGGAGAAGGATGAAGGTGGAGGTTGCCTACATTAATGGAGGATGGGATGGCGCCGGTGACCTTGGTGGAGTGTGTGAGAGACAAGGACGATGGACGGAGGAAGACGCCATCGGTGGTGGTGATGATGGCGGACGGCGTGATACTGAAGGTTCGATGGTCCCTCCTCCCCTTCCCTGATCTCCCTCCATCTCTCCGTTCCCTCTCGTCTCGTGTGCCCCGAGATCCAGCTCGCGACCGAAGCTCTCTCTCTTCGTGATGTCCGACTCTAGTCGCAGAGACGGAACTTGGTAGATCCCCCCAAAAAAAAAAATGTTTAGAAAATAATGAAGGAATGTTTGCAGAATCGTGTGTAGTCTGCAAAGGGGAGACCAAGTTTGAATCCAACAATTTGAATCAGGAAGTCATGTGTAGTCTCTTACTTTCTCTCTTCTCTGAATCATTTAACTATCAGGAGAGATGGAAGCTTTGAATTTTCTCTACGCCCGATCTTCAACACTTGCGGAAATTACTCAATCGTCCGATCAGAACCTCATCATCGTCTTCTTCTTTGAGCTCATCCTTTATAAATAAACCAAGCTGCTCCAACGAGTATTCAAGCTGAGATTGTTTAGGCTTCTCTGTTGCAACGGTGGAGCCAAACAAGGTACACCCAATAAGCATTTCAAGCTATTTCAAGATCTCCATGTTATGCTCTATATCAACAGTTCTTTCCACCTAAATAGGAGTAACATTAGCGTCGATTCTTCATTTCAAGATAAATCATTAAAAAACTTAGCTACAAAAATGAGCGAGGACAAAACCTTTTGAATTGCCATTCGTGCAGGTGCAGCTTTTCTTTCTTTCTCCCTTTGTTGCTTTAACTCCTCTTTAGCCTTCATCTTTGCAGCAGATTTAGCAGCTTTGATTTGGGCTTCTATGCTGGCTCTCTCTGTTATGTAAAGTGCAGTATTAAAGTCCATTTTTTTCTTACTTTGTTTTGTACACCTGGTGGTTGGAGCTAGCTTCCTTCAACGCTCGCAGGTGAGAGAGACTTTCCCTTTTTTGTGTTATCTTTTTTTGACAAATTTTTTTTGTCTTTTGGAACTTCATCTTCATCTTCCTCTACTAGTTTTGCCCCCCCCCCCCAAAAAAATATCTATCCAAGGTCCGTCCCTGCTGGTCTCGTGTTGCTAGAACCGAATTGGTGGTTCCTGGTCAAAAACTAGGGACAATCGGAACTTTTGAAAAGTTATGAGGAGGGACCAAACTGTGACTTGTCAAACAATTTTTGGGGCATAATTGCACTTACAAAAATATATGGGGTTTTATGTAATTTTTTATGGTCCCTTTTCTTCATTGATTTCTAATTTTCACAAATTATAAGCCCCTTTTTTGTAATTTTTTCTATTCCTCAAAATATTAATTCTAACCCTCCAAAATCTTCATTTTCTTCTTAAAACCTATAATGCAAGATTAAACACAACTAGCATCAAAAGTCCAAAAAATCATTTGCATGAATAATTAACAAATTATGACTATTTTACCCCTAATTACACTTCATTTAATACAAATGTCGCTAACTTAAATTAGTTCTTAGTAATGCAATAATTTTTCAGAAAATGCATTAAGAATCTCAATTTAATTATAAAAAATCATATAAAAATATCGTTCAATTATTCAATAGTTGATGTCAGGTTACATCACAAGGAAGGGGTCATCATCTCGCAGCATACAGTTTAAGAGTCGTGAGAGAAGAAGGGTTCTTTGTTTTGAACAAGTTTCTCAAAACAGCCACCTTGGTGACAACGTACGTGTATTTCTCAAGTCGAACAAAGTTGGAGGTGACCTTTGTCTGGTGGTTTGGGACAAAGATAATCTTGTTTTTAATTTTTGGGTTTTGATTATAATTCATTGTCTTAGTCAAATTTTTTAACACTGAGGTTGGAAGAAATAGTGCTAAAGAAGAAGGACCCCGTTATTGGTGGATTTGCGGTAATAAATGGGGATCCTTTGGGCTTCCTTTGTGAGGAAGAATGTGTCTTAGTATATATGATCCGAGTGCTTAAAGAGGAAGGAGACTTGAAAAAATTGTTAGGCATGAATTACCTACGGGATTGGACTTAATATCTTATTGTAGTACTCTCTGCTCAAGTGGAGCTAATGCCAAAGACTTGACTCATTTTGAATGGCTATCTGACTTCATGTCTTATACTAGTACTCTTTGCCCGAGATGTGAATTATTGATGCAGAAGAAGATGCTTTGCTTGCTTGGGGGATTGTAACGGGTAATGAAACATCCGATGTTAAATGGAAATTGGAGAGGCATGGTGATTTCATGCTGAAATTCGCATATAGTTCTTTCAGGGGATGCACTGAACTGGAGGAGGGATTAGGATCATCTGTGGAAAGTCCGAGCACCGTATGGTTGCTAGACGCTTCTCTGGCTGGTTGCTTGTCAGTGTCTACTCACAAATGCAAATTGAGTGAAACGAAGTTTGGCAATGGATCCCAATTGCACACTTTGCCGAGCAGGTGTAGAGGATACCATTTATGTCTTTTGGGATTGTCCACACTTGAGATCATTATGGAGGAAGGTGGTGCCCACGGCAAGGTGGTGTACGTTACTCGTAATATGAATCGATGATTGGTTATGGTGGAATGTTAGAGGCCAAAAAGAAGCGAGTGATGAGTAGGCCTCCAAATTCATTATTCTATGGTGGTGGATTTGAAAACACAGCAATTTGTTTTTGTTTGAGAAGAAATTCACTATGAATGATGCTATTATTGCTAGCACGTGCGCTATGATGGAATGCATGAATGCTACTAGCGACCGCCTTACTAGGTTGAAACTTCAAGGTGTTACTTTAGCTCCTACTCGAGAGAGTTGGTGTCCACCAAATTAAAGGAGGGATGGGTGAAGGTGAATGTTGATGGTGCATACTCTACAGTTACTAATAAAAACGCCTGTGGGAGTCTTATTTGAAACTCGGCGGGAAGATTTCTTAAGGGCTTCATACACCCCATTGATAACGGGAATGAGCTATCTACAGAAATTTGGACGTATTTTTTGGAGCTGAAGACTACATGGGAAATGGGTTAAGCAAAGTATGGTTGAAAATAGACTCTACTAACTGTCTAAAGCTGCTTCTTCATGAACATGGTAATAATCATCATGACTTTGGCATCATTAAGGAATTGAAGTCCAATTGTTGCTTCGATTGGATTGGACAAATAAGCTTACATATGTGCCTCATTTTGGTAATTTCGTGGTGCGGATTTCCTAGCGAAGAAGGGTCTTGAGGCAAGACTGGGGTATCATAAGATCTACCAACCCTCTGAGGTATTGGAAGTAGTTTTATGCCAAGATTGGAATGGGTGGAATATTTTTATAGGTGTTAACTGAGGTGTCCCAATTATATCAAAAAAATAAAAATAAAAAGACACTTTGTGAGTCATGGAAGCTAAAAAAGGGTTTGGTTCTGAATGAACCCTAATTTAGATTTTGCAGGGAAAGGAGAATTATCCCATTGCTTCTATATAGGGCTTAATTTCATTCTAAGTTTTATTAAGTTGATTAAAACTTTTCTTTGCATATGTTAACCCTTAGAAATTGACAACATTTCAGCACATTTTCCATCTCTTCTTACCTATTTTTGGTTCAAAATGTGCATAGGAATGAAGTGTATAGAGGGGAATTGTGCATATCAAAGTATAAGACAAAAATCAAAGAAATTCTTGTTATATTCTATAGAGTTTGTGATTCAATTGAGAATTGATAATTACTTCCTCTTTTGTAGGAAGATGGAGACAAGTTTTGAAGCTCTATAACAACCAAGAAACAAGAAAAGAAATAAAGGAGGTGAAGCAGTGCAAAGTTAGAAGAACATGTACTACTGGACACAGCAAGTTGACAACTAGCCGCATCAATTACTGGCCACAGCAAGTTGACAACTGGCCGCAGCAAGTACTGGCCACAACAAGTCAACAAGTGGTCGCAGCCAGTCGTGAAAAAGTGCGAAAAGTATCTTGCTTTGCGCGTTTTACATTTCAGAAACAGAAAAACCCTATTTAACCTAAAGGAAAGGGCCGAAAAACATACTCTTGACCTAAGGAAACAAGTGGGCACACAAGGGAAGAGCTTGGGAGAGAGATTTGGACAATCTTGGAAGCTTGGGTGCTCAACCTAAGAGAGATTTTAGGGATTTCACCTTGGTTCTTCCTCTTTTCTTCTCTTTTCTTCCTAGTTTCTTCATGTATTCAGTTTCTTTACTTAGAATCTCTTTGTATTTGAATATGAGTAGCTAAACCTTTCATTCTAGGGTTCTTCTTACCCTTTGTATGGATTAATTCTTGAACATTCCTCTCTTTTGGTAGATAAATATATACATATGTTGATTTTAACCTTGGCTTAATGCTTCTAAGTGATTGGCCTCCATTTAGATGATTTATTCACATAGGTTTTGACTCGAGAGAGCTAATCTAGGTGTAGAACTTGATTGAAATCATGCTTGTCTTGAAGTTTACTTGATAAATGGATGGTTTGTTAGTAAAATAGAGATATATTTACTAACCTTGCATTGTCACATTAGGGTTGTTGCTTAAAGATTGGTTCTCATTAATTGTAGCAAGAGATTGTGCATTTTAATGAGAAGAGAAACTTGATTTTGACTTGAGAGAGCGTGTCAAGTATTTGTGAACCTTAGACTAGCACATGTATGTATTGAAATGCTACTAGAGAGGTAATTAACCAAGTTTTATGAAATGCAAAAGGGGAAGAAGAATCCTAGGCTCCATTATCCTTGAAGTCAAAGAGTCATTTGCCTTTATCAATTTTAAGTTTTAGAAATAGTCTTTAAAAATTCTATTTCCAAATCAAAACTTTGTTCTAGCTCAACTTGATGAAATTCACCAAGCCTCTTGCTTGACCAATTTGTTATACAAATCCTCGTGGGAACGATACTTTACTTTTCACTTTATTACTTACGAAACTCGTGCACTTGCGAGGCGAACAGCATATAAAGTAGGATTGAATTTTTCTTAAACAAATACTTTTATCTGTGTTGTTACTTATGTTGGAATGAATAACAAAATTTGCTAAAGGGAAAGTAATTAATGCATGCACAAAAAGAAACATCTTTCTCAAGAAGGTTTAATATAAGAATAAAATACTTCCTCTGGTCTATATTATAAGACAACAACTAATTATTCTCACAAACTAATAAAAACAATTAAAGTCAATAAAATTGTCCTAGAATTTAAGTAATTTCTAATATTATCCCTACTAATTACACTAAACTCTAATATCATATTAATTATTACTCTCACCTACTACCTTAATTAATTATGGGCATACATGGAAAAAATAATAATTAATGCTCATTGGGAACAAGCAAGTGCCTTATAAAAAGAACCAAATAAACTTGCTAGTTAGTGCCTTATAATAAGGACCAAAGGGAGTATATTGACCTCCAACCAACAAGATGTTGGTTGAGGTGGTAAGGGCCTCACCCCCTAAAAAGAATAACATAAATTTGAATCCCAAGAAGCGCACTTATTGTGAAAGGTGATAACTTTTTGCCCTCCAAGTTTCGAAGGGAAAAACCTTCATCATATTTTAAAAAATAGTATTTATCTTGACCTCCCTCACATATTGTCTTAATAATTTAGATAAAATATAGGGGTCGTTGGTACATTTTACTCTAAATATAATAACAGCAATTGTCATCATCATAGTAAAAGGAAAACCTAATTTAATATTGATTTTTTTCCAAATTTCATGAAGAGATCGTGAAATTTAAATTTGGCACTGTTAAGATTCGACAATATAACATTCCAAAATTGTGTTAATGTCAAATTTAGAATATTAATTAGTATTAAATGTCAGAATATCAATGCCAACATATCAATGCCAAAGTTTGAAATATATTTGTTATATTTTAATAGGGATAGGATATTGTCATTACCAATGTCACTCACTTTTCCATCATTAGATCATAATCTCCCATTGAGATTCTGAGCGTATACTTCATGATCTTGAAAAATTATTTTAGGATCTTGAAAAATTATTTTGGATACTGACTGATACTGAAAAAATATTTCATGATCTTGAAAAGTTATTTTAGGATATTGAGAAAATATCATGAAGTATATTTTTAATATCAGTCAATACCTGAAATATTTTTTCAAGATCCTAAAATATTTTTTCAAGATCATGAAAAATATTTTTTTTAGTACCAATCAGTATCCTCAAGTATCTTTTTTAGCACCAGTATCCTCAAGTATCTTTTTTAGCACCAAGTACCCTAAAATATTTTTTAAAAATCATGAAATATTTTTTCAATATCTTGAACTATTTTTTTTTAAATAGCAGTCGTGTCTGAAATATTTTTTTCAAAAAAAAAAAAAAAAAAGGGAACAACACAGTTTTACGCCATTTAGTGCAAAGAACACGGCGGATGGTAATCTGCAAGGACCATAACCGCGTCCCTTCTTCTGTGTGCCGCAAAGGCTTTTCTCATCCCTAGCATGGTTGAAGGGCATCCAATGTCCCCACGTCTAATCAGGGGAGTTGAACAGTAAACTACAGTTGCACACATTGATAATACAAAGGTAAAATCGCACTTAAAACGAAACGAAGCCTGCAAGCAAAGACAATAAAATCATTAAACAATAAACCCGTTTACTTTAAGGTGCCTACCATAAAGTTTTTTCTTATATGCTCTTTATTTGTGTCCCTTTATTTCACTGAAGTATCGTTCCCAGCAGATTTCCTTTCCAATCCTGGCCCAAGTCATATAAAGGAAAGGCAAAAGGGTTTCGGATGGGTGAGGGGAGAGTAAATGAAAGCATCAATTAAAAATCGAGAGTTTTTCTATTATTATTATTGTTGTTTTAATTAGAATATGAATTTGTCAATTTGAGTTGATGTGGTAGCCACTATGATTAAAATAATGTGATTTGATAAGTCAGCATTTTCTGGTTAGACAAGACTAAAGATGTTAAAATTGAAGGACAAAAAATGCACTTTTTAAACTTAAGGAACTAAAATAAAACTTGATGCAAACATAAAGGACTAAATGTATACTTTAGCCAAAAAATGAATAATAGTGAAAGGGTTATGATTAAAATAATGTGATTTGATAAGTCAGCATTTTCTGGTTAGACAAGACCAATGGTGTTAAGATTGAAGGATAACAAATGCACTTTTTACACTTAAGGGACTAAAATAAAACTTGATGCAAATATAAAGGACCAAATGTACATTTTAGCTAAAAATAATAATAATAATAATGTAAGGGTTATGGGGTTTGAAATTGATCTGAATTGATTGCATAAAATTCTGTTAAAATTTAGTAATTATTGTCTTTAATGTGATAGGTTTAGTATCCGAACTTTTTTAAAAAAAAAAATGTTAATGCTATCAATAACAAATATTTTCTTCATACGAATCCATATATATATATATATATATATAGACACACATGTATATAAATAGGTAAAGTCCTATTTTTTTGGAAGGAGAAAATTTTGAGCAAAAATAGGTCAAAAATAGGTAGGGACGTATAGAGTCATGGTGATAGCAAGGAAGACGGAGGCGGCCATGATGCACGGCGAAGATATGACTGACGGCGGGGAGGGGAACGCAGAGACAGACAAGGTATTGCTTATTTCTTCATAAATTTGGGGATTCTAGGTGGTTTCAAGAAACCACGTTGACACTTGACTCATTCAGATCAATTGAGGTTGGATTATATGGAAGTACGTATAGAGCCCTATTGAAAATAAATTTTTCAAATAACAAGACTTGAAATACCTATAATGAATTAAGGGGATTGTCCCTCACAATATAATGAATTGAGGTTCAAATCGAGGGATGTTTGTTTACATTTAAGTGTCCAACCGTCCTTTCAAACATGATTGCCTTTACTAATAGGACACTCTTATGCATATGAAAAAAGATTAGAAATTAAACTACTCTCTCCGTTCTTTAATATCTAACCTAATTAGGGAGTTGATGTTGGTCTATAAGATCTCTTTCTCAATTCTATCCATTTTTTTCAAAACTAACCCTATTAGTATTTCCCATCAATAATGGAGAGGGAGCCAGAGAATTAAGAAATATATTTAGAGTGTTTTAGAAAAAAAAAAAAATATCATAGTAACTAGCTTAACTAATTAACATTTTTTAATCTACTCAAATTAATTAATTTGGTCTTATATTAAGGACATGATGACGGAGTACTATATATGAATGGCAGAAGGTGAAACGAGTGCTAATACGTCATTGTAGACTGCGCTCACTGTTATTAGACTCTCAACTATTAACATATTTCAACATACAGTTTTTTTTCTCCTGTATAGATTTAGTTACTGAGAATGGACATGGATACTGTTCAGATTTTAAATCCTTTTATATCATGTTTTTTACCTGACTTTTCTGTTGCATTTCGCCACTTTGAAAATTCTTAATTAAAATAATAAGAATGATAAAGGGTGAGGTGGGAAAAATGTTCAGATTTTGTTTGGCCAATATAAGTTTAGAATTAAATAAGTGTATTATATATGCAAAATTTTTGTGACGAATAGCCAAATTCGCGTCATGTTTTTACAGGTCCAGGCTATAACGATACCTAAAGATGTAGTATATGAAATATTCACGTGGTTGCCAGCAAAATCCAACTTGAAGTTCAAGTCATGTTCGAAATTATATATGAATTTACAAAGGAGAAAGATTTTTTAGTGAAGCACTCTCAAAATGTGACCCTACAAGGTGACTCTTCCTTTTTCATTATTCAACGAATCCGTATTACACCAGGAGATTATAAAGAAAAGAACATAATTTCATTACCTGTAAACAAGGCATCATCTCTCGGTATTCCTAAAAACTTTCTTAGACTTCTTAGTCAAAGACCCATAAGAATCCTTTCGTCTAACCATGGACTGCTTCTCTGTGAAGTCCTTCAGAAAGGAGAATTCTATTATCCGCAAAAGCCAAAAGGCGAATTAATTATTTGTAACCCCACAACACAATCATTCTCCTCCATTGTTGTACCTCGTAGTTTTGAAGAAAATTATCGTAAGACATACGTAACATTGGCCTTTGGAAGCGTACATGATGATGAGGTATATCAATTACTTGTTTTTGAATACCATCAAGAGCGAGAATCAGAGTATATTGTATGCAAAGCTTACAAGCCAAAAGAAGGTGTGTGGAAAGAAAGAGAAAATGGCTTACTTATGGGTTATAGGTGGGCGTTACTTTGTTCTTATTCTTCTAGGGGAAGGTGTCAGGATATGTTATCATACAATTTTGAGAGTAGTGAGATGAGGAGGGTTCTTTTACTTAAAGAAGCTTTAACAACCAGGTGGTTTGATCTCGAAAAGTTGCACTATCACCGCGTACGTCTTTTCAAGAGAGACAAAGCTGTTGGAACATCAAGTGATGACATTTGTTTGGTGATTTGGGACAAAGATGATCTTGTTTTTACTTTTTGGGTTTTGACAGATTATGAATCGTCTTGTTGGTCAAAGTTTTTGACGGTGAGTATGGAAGAAATGGGATTGCGGAATGAATACTGGGTTTCTGGGTATACGGTAATCAATGGGAATTGTTTGGTGTTTGCTACAACAAAAAATGTGTTTAGGTACGATTTGACTGGTGAAAAAGGAACAAGACCTGAAAAAATGGGTCGGCACACGTTAGGTTGGCGATTGAACATCTTTTCTCATTATAGTACTCTTTTGTGATGTGGAGCTATAATGCCTGAGAATTAGATAATTTATCATATCTATAATATTTAGTTTGAAGTTAGACTAAGAATTTGGTCTATTTTTATGTGGTGATATGAAGTTTTATTATGATCATAAAAGATTTATGAAATATAACTCATCATATTTAATTATTCCTATGATTATGCGTTGTTATTTTTGAATCGCTTTATTGTATATATATTTTGGTCGATGTTTGTATATTTTTATTCAGGGTGATGTAAGCTAAATGTATGAGAGAGTACATGTAATTAATACTGCTCCATAAAGAGAGGAAAGGGGCCTAGACTTAAGCCCAAGGTAAAATCATGGGCAAAAGATGCATGACAATTAATAGATAGCTAGTTTATATGTGTAATTGAGTCACCGACTTGTGATTGTTTAGAAACAGAGAAAATGTATAAATTAGACCCTGAAATCTTGCAGCATTGAAATTTATGTCCAGAAATTAAAATAAGTCATATGTTGTAATTTTTGGATTTGTAGATTGGGAGTTATAATTTTTAAAAGTTGAGTGAAAATTCTGAAATAATGCTGCCTTAAAACGTTTAAAGTGTCATTCCAAGGGATATCCTCAGACTAATTTTGCTTAACGAAAGGTTCAAGGTTCTTCACCTTCCGGTTGCAATAACTGAGGAAGATGGGTATCGGTGAAGTTTGCAAATGTCTCTAACCAATCACACCTTAGCTTTATTCATGTCGCTGGCCAAACCTTCAAACGGTTTGAACCTTCAAAATGTATTTGATGTATTAGAACTTGTGATTGCCTACTGCTCAGTCATTATATGGAACTTTTTGTCGATTATATTTCTCTCTTGACGGCTATGCGTTTTTTGCACCAAATGGGACCTACAAGCGGTCTTTATTACTAGATGTCAAATGTCTTATAACTATGGGTGAAAATAGATTAGGCTCTAATTGGGGCCTAAGCACTAACTTACATAAAATTTAGTTTAGTTCTGTTTAGTAAATAGGTCAAAGGTTCAAGCTTGTTTGCTTAGACTCATTGCCCGACCTATTTAGATAAATAAAGGTTAGATAAGGTCCAACTTACAAGGTTGACCTATTTAATTTTATGAATTATTTATAAATTTACTAACTTAACATTAATCCTAACTCCTAAGTTTTACATGTCACATCTCTTCTTTTCGATCGCTCAAGATGACAACGCTAACTCACTCTTTTTTCCCTTGATTGCATTGTCCACTAAAGCATAATAATTGTATGAGTTTATTTTAGTACCAAATGAAATATTATAATCTTAGTATAGGAGCAGTTTGTCCCAATTTATCTAGAAAAAGTAAAAGAAGTAAAATCCAGTTTTACAATTTATGTGGTCGATTTTACAAAGTATATCTTATTAGTCAACAGAGGATATTTTTTTCTTATTCCTATTTGTTCAAACAACTATTGTTACTAGACATTCTTTTCTTTTCCTTAATAAGCCCTTATATTACGATGTGAATGAACGTGAGGCTTTTAAGACATAATGTTGGATTGTAAATAAGAATGAATGGTTATATATGAATTTGGAGTATAGGCTATAAAGGTTATTCAAAGGCCTATATTTTAATTAGGCATTTAAACAAGCTTCAAGCTTTTTAAAGGCCCAGACTCAAGTCTAAAAAAAGACTACATACAGGTTTAGGCCTAAACTCAAACTTTAAATCTATGTTGTAGGCTCAAATCTATTTAGATAAAGCCTCGTCTAACCTTTTTCCACCTCTACTTGTTATAGTTGTTAGCCTAGCCACATGAGAGCTCCCTTTCAAGTGAGAGGTTGCGAGGTCGATCCACTTTTAATCTCAAGCTAATAATGCAAAACCCTTTATTTTATTTTTTTTTTTTTAAAAAAAACTATTTGAGTGGATTAAGGAGTTTGTTAATTATAATAGTTATGGCATGTTTTTTCCTAAAACAACCTTGTTTAGGATGACTCTATGGCCAACTGATCTTTGGCTTCAATCTTGAACTGTCTGAAAAGAAGAACCCACTACATTTTTGAGATAGAAGAAATGGGGCTTCAATTCATTTTATCCGTCTTTATGTTTATTAAAAAGATTGAAAAAAGCCTGATTTCCTCATTAATACCCTTGTTTATCTTTGTTTATGTTTTTTCTAATTTTCATGTTTTTGAATGAAAACATTTTGCTGAAAAAATGCTTAAAATTATTTATTAAAAATAAAAAACAGTAGAAGATACATGGGTGCACTATTAAATTATTGTTGAGGGAAAATTGAAAGGGAGTAATGTGGGGAATGATAAATATAGGAATCAAGTTATACATTTAGAATTAAGATCAACTTCTCAATTAAATTATATATTTTTGGACCAGATGGGTATAGACTTCAACGCCAAATATATCTATTACCATTTTTGGTGGAAGAAAAAGTTTATGTGAGTTGGGTTTTAGGAGTTCACCGAGATTAAAGCATGTCCAGCCGTCTCTCACATCGTCCTGTTAGCTATTACTGTTAATCCCTTATTTGATCCATCCATCTGATCCTCGCTGCATCAAGTCCCATTTTATCTAAAAGGTTCACATTCACATCATAGGCCAAAAAAGTGTGATGACAAGTGATGAAGATAAAACTTGCACAAGTGTAAATATACATGATATACCAACAAGTTGTTGGTTGATGTACAGCCAACCCTTAGTTGAATAAAATATATATTGGCCGTCACTTTGACCAAAAAGCCCCTCCTTAACATAAATACTCCCCTGATCCATAATATAAGTCATTTCTAAAAGAATGTTTTGGTCTACCTAAAATAAGTTACTTGGAAAATAATTAATGTTTACTTGTCAATTTTGCCCATGTAGTTAATGTTTAAATGTGATTTTTTTTGTTTTTTGGTATATTCTCTCTCATTTAAAGCCTAATTTTATATGGATAGACTTGGGAAAAAATTTCAAAATTTAATGCATATTTAGTGAGTTAACTATCGTTGGTCAATGAATTAATTGAAGTGCCAATTTTAGCTGAATAATTTTAATATATATTTTCCATTTTTTCTCACACTATTAAATTTATTACCAACATATATTTCAACGTCAATTAATTTTATAATTATGAAATCTTATTTTTTTTAATAAATTTAAATTTTTAATCTCATTTATTTATCAAAACTTAATTATGAGGTAATCTTTTAAATACATATGTTGGCTAGAATGCTTAGCAATCATATATGTGTGTGCATTTTCAATTAAGATTCTTAGCTTTTTCATTCAAGGAGCAGTCATTAAAGAAGGAGTTTATAGAATGAGCATAACTCTAAAATATTTTTTTAGTACGTTCAAGTATCTTTTAGTACCATTTAACATTCTAAAATATTTTTTTCAAGATCATGAAGTATATTTTTAGTATTCTGAAATATCTTTTTAATATATTTTAAGTAGCAATCAATGCCTAAAGTATTTTTCAGGAAAAAAAAAGGGAACAACTTAGTTTTACGCCCAAAACGGCGCCATTTAGGGTAAAGGACACCGCAGATGGTAATCTGCATAGGACCATATATAGCTGCGTCCCTTCTTCTGTGTGCCGGTAAGGCTTTTCTCATCCCTAGCATGGTTGAAGGGCATTCAATGTCCCCACGTCTAATCAAAGGAGTTAAACAGTAAACTACAGTTGCACAATTGATAATACAAAGGTAAAATCGCACTTAAAACAAAATGAAGCCTGCAAGCAAAGACAACAAAATCATGAAACAATAAACCCGTTTACTTTAAGGTGACTACCATAAAGTTTTTTCTTACATGCTCTTTATTTGTGTCCCTTTATCTTACTGAAGTATCGGTCCCAGCAGATTTCCTTTCGAATCCTGGCCCAAATCATAAGAGGAAAGGATTTAATCATAGCTTAGCGGCAGGGAAAGGCAAAAGGGTTTTGGATGGGTGAGGGGAGAGTACATGAAAGCATTAATCAAAAATCGAGAGTTTTTCTATTATTGTCGTTTTAATTAGAATATGAATTTGTTAATTTGGGTTGATGTGGCAGCCACTAAGATTAAAATAATGTGATTTGATAAGTCAGCATTTTACATTAGACAAAACTAGTGGTGTTAAGATTGAATGACCAAAAAAGCATTTTTTAAACTTAAGGGACTAAAATAAAACTTGATGCAAACATAAAGGACTAAATGTACACTTTAACCCAAAGAAAAAAAAAAGAATAATAGTGAAAGGGTTATGGGGTTTGAAATTGATCTGAATTGATTATATAAAATTCTGTTAAAATTTAGTAATTATTGTCTTTAATGTGATATAAAGGACCACATGTACACTTTAACCAAAAATAAATAAATAATAATAGTGAAAGGGTTGTGGGGTTTGAAATTGATCTGAATTGATTGTATAAAATTCTGTTAAAATTTAGTAATTATTGTCTTTAATGTGATTGGTTTAGCATGCGAACTTTTTTAAAAAATATTTAATGCTATCAATAACAAATATTTTCTTCATACGAATCCTACACACACACACACAAAACACGTAATAAATAGGTGCAGTCCTATTGTTTTGGAAGGAGAAAATTTAAGTATTTGAATAGGTCAAAAAAAAAAAAGGAAGGAACGTATAGAGTCATGGTGACGGCAAGGAAGACGGAGGTGGCCGTGATGAACGGCGAAGATATGACTGACGGCGGGGAGGGGAACGCAGCGACAGACAAGGTATTGCTTATTTCTTCATAAATTTGGGGATTCTAGGTGGTTTCAAGAAACCACGTTGACACATGACTCATTCAGATCAATTGAGGTTGGATTATATGGAAGTATATAGAGCCCTATTGAAAATAAATTTTTCAAATAACAAGACTTGAAATACCTATAATGAATTAAGGGGATTGTCTCCCTCACAAGCATGGTTTGTGAAACCGGACCGGACCGACCGGTTCAGACCGAGAACCGGCCAACCGACCGTGAAACCGGTCCGGTTTGGTGCAAAACCGGACTGACCCGGTGAAACCGGTGTAAACCGGCCGGGTTACAAGGGTCAACCCGGTTCCAGTATTCTTTTTTTTTTTTTTTTTTTTTTTTTTTTTTTTTTTTAATAAAAGGCAATCTAATTTGAATATCTGAATATGTCACAAGTATATCTAAATATGTCACAAGTGTTGAAGTATATGGTTATTTTACTACTTTTGATCTAAAGTATTGAAATGATATATAGTATGTGAAATTTAGGTTGATGTGATGAGAAATTAATTATTTTCCAATTTTTTTATATCTCACCGGTCTAACCCGGGCTGACTCCGGTCTGACCCACTAACCCTTTACCCAGTACCCCGACCGGTTCAGTCACCGGTCCGGGTTTCAGAACCTTTGCTCACAAGTCACAATACAATATAATGAATTAAGGCTCAAATTCTGAGCAAAAAAATAAAATAAAAAATAAGGTTCAAATTCGAGGGATGTTTGTTTACATTTGAGTACCCAACCGTCCTATCAAACATGATTGCCTCTACTAATCTAATATAGGACACTCTTATGCCTATACAAAAAGGTCAGAAATTAAACTACTCTCTTCGATCCTTGATATATAACCTAATTAGGGAGTTGGTGTTGGTCTATAAGATCTCTTTCACACTTTTATCCATTTTTTTGCAAAAGTAACCCTATTAGTATTTCCTCATCAATAATGGAGAGGGAGCCAAAGAATAAAGAAATATGTTTAGGGCATTTTACAAAAATATATCATAGTAACTAGCACATTTTTAATCTACTCAAATTAATTAATTCGGTCTTATATTGAGGGACTACTATATATGAATGGCAGAAGGTCAAAGGAGTACTAATACATTATGGTAGACTGCGGTCATTGTTATTAAACTCTTAACATATTTCAAAATACAGTTTTCCTGTACGGCTGTATAAATTTAGTTAGTGAGAACGGACACGGATACTGTTCAGATTTTAAATCCTTTTATATCATGTTTTTACCTGACTTTTCTATTGCATTTCGCCACTCTGAAAATTCTTAATTAAAATAATAAGAATGATAAAGGGTGAGGTGGGAAAAATGTTCAGATTTTGTTTGGCGAATATAAGTTTAGAATTAAATAAGTGTATTATATATACAAAAATTTTGTGACGAATAGCCAAATTTCCGTCATGTTTTTACAGGTCAAGGCTATAACGATACCTAAAGATGTAGTATATCAAATATTCACGTGGTTGCCAGCAAAATCCATCTTGAAGTTCAAGTCGTGTTCAAAATTTATATATGAATTCACAAAGGAGAAAGATTTTTTAGTGAAGCACTCTCAAAATGTGACCCTACAAGGTGACTCTTCCTTTTTCATTATTCAACGAGTCCGTATTACACCAGGCGATTAGAAAGAAAAGAACATAATTTCATTACCTGGAAACAAGGCATCATCTCTCGGTATTCCTAAAAACTTTCTTAGACTTCTTAGTCAAAGACCCATAAGAATCCTTTCGTCTAACCATGGACTGCTTCTCTGTGAAGTCCTTCAGAAAGGAGAATCCTATTATCTGCAAAAGCCAACAGGCGAATTAATTATTTGTAACCCCACAACACAATCATTCTCCTCCATTGTTGTACCTCATAGTTTTGAAGAAAATTGTAAGACATACATAACATTGGCCTTTGGGAGCGTACATGATGATGAGGTATATCAATTACTCGTTTTTGAATACCATCGAGAGCGAGAATCAGAGTATATTGTGTGCAAAGCTTACAAGCCAAAAGAAGGTGTGTGGAAGGAAAGAGAAAAGGGCTTACTTATGGGTTATAGGTGGGCGTTACTTTGTTCTTATTCTTCTGGGGGAAGGTGTCAGAATATGTTATCATACAATTTTGAGAGCGGTGAGATGAGGAGGCTTCTTTTACCTAAAGAAGCTCCAACAACCAGGTGGTTTAATCCCAAAAAGTTGCACTACCACAGCGTACGTCTTTTCAAGAGAGACAAAGCTGTTGGAACATCAAGTGATGACATTTGTTTGGTGATTTTGGACAAAGATGAAATTGTTTTTACTTTTTGGGTTTTGACAGATTATGAATCGTCTTGTTGGTCAAAGTTTTTGACGGTGAGTATGGAAGAAATGGGATTGCGGAATGAATACTGGGTTCCTGGGTATGCAGCAATCAATGGGAATTGTTTGGTGTTTGCTACAACAAAAAGTGTGTTTAGGTACGATTTGACTGGTGAAAAAGGAACAAGAGTTAAAAAAATCGGTTGGCACACGTTAGGTTGGGGATTGAACATCTTTTCTCATTATAGTACTCTTTTGTGATGTGGAGCTAATGCCTGAGAATTAGATAATTTATCATATCTATAATATTTAGTTTGAATTTAGACTAAGAATTTGGTCTATTTTTATGTGGTGATATGAAGTTTTATTATGATCGTAAAAGATTTATGAATTATAACTTCATCATATTTAATTTAGGTTTTCCTATTCCTATGATTATGCGTTGTTATTTTTGAATCGCTTTATTGTATATATATTTTGGTCGATGTTCGTATATTCTTATTCAAGGTGATGTAAACTAAATGTATGAGAGGACATGTAATACTGCTCCATAAAGAGAAGAAAGGGGCCTAGACTTAAGCCCAAGGTAAAATCATAGGCAAAAGATGCATGACAATTAATAGATAGCTAGTTTATATGTGCAATTGAGTCACCGACTTGTGATTGTTTAGAAACAGAGGAAATGTATAAATTAGACCCTGAAATCTTGCAGCATTGAAATTTATGTCCAGAAATTAAAATAAGTCATATGTTGTAATTTTTGGATTTGTAGATTGGGAGTTATAATTCTTCAAAGTTGAGTGAAAATTCTGAAATAATGCTGCCTTAAAACGTTTAAAGTGTCATACCAAGGGATATCCTCAGACTAATTTTGCTTAACGAAAGGTTCAAGGTTCTTCACCTTCCCGTTGCAATAACTGAGGAAGATGGGTATCGGTGAAGTTTGCAAATGTCTCTAACCAATCACACCTTAGCTTTATTCATGTCGCTGGCCAAACCTTCAAATGGTTTGAACCTTCAAAAAGCTTCAATAAGTGATTAGCATCAATCTTTTGTTATTTGATGTATTAGAACTTGTGATTGCCAAGTGCTCAGTCATTATATGGAACTTTTTGTCGATTATATTTCTCTCTTGACGGCTATGCGTTTTTGCACCAAATGGGACCTACAAGCGGTCTTTATTAGTAGATGCCAAATGCCTTGTAACTATGGGTGAAAATAGGTTAGGCTCTAATTGGGGCCAAAGCCCTAACTTGCATAAAATTTAGTTTAGTCTGTTTAGTAAATAGGTTAGGTTCAGGTTTAGCCGCTTAGACTCATTGCTTGATCTATTTAGATAAATAGATAGGTTAGACATATTTTCTTAAGGCCCAACTTACAAGGCTGACCTATTTAATTTTATGAATTATTTATAAATTTACTAACTGAACATTAATCCTAACTCCTAAGTTTTACATGTCACATTTCTTCTTTTCGATCGCTCAAGATGACAACGCTAACTCACTCTTTTTTCCCTTGATTGCATCGTCCACTAAAGCATAATAATTGTATGAGTTTATTTTAGTGCCAAATGAAATATTATAATCTTAGTATAAGAGGAGTTTGTCCCAATTTATCTAGAAAAAGTAAAAGAAGTAAAATCCAATTTTACAATTTACGTGGTCGATTTTACAAAGTATATCTTATTAGTCAACAGACGATAATTTTTTCTTATTCCTACTTGTTCAAACAACTATTGTTACTAGACATTCTTTTCTTTTCCTTAATAAGCCCTTATATTTTGATCAAAAAAAAAAAAAAAAAAAAAAAGCCCTTATATTACGATGTGAATGAATGTGAGGCTTTTAAGACATATTGTTGGATTGTAAATAAGAATGAATGGTTATATATGAATTTGGAGTATAAGCTATAAAGGTTATTCAAAGGCCTATATTTTAATTAGGCATTTAAATAAGCTTCAGGCCTTTTAAAGGCCCAGACTCGAGTCTAAAAAAACACTACATACAGGTTTAGGCCTAAACTAAAACTTTAAATCTATGTTGTAGGCTCAAATCTATTTAGATAAAGCCTAGTTTAACCTTTTCCACCTCTACTTGTTATAGTTGTAGCCTAGTCACATGAAGCTCCCTTCCAAGTGAGAGGTAGAGAGGTAGATCCACTTTTAATCTCAAGCTAATAATGCAAAACCCTTTAATTTTTTTTTAAAAAAACTATTTGAGTAGATTAAGGATTTTGCTAATTATAATAGTTATGGCATGTTTTTTCCTAAAACAACCTTGTTTAGGATGACTCTATGGCCAACTGATATTTGGCTTCAATCTTGAACTGTCTCGAAAAGAAGAACCCACTACATTTTTGAGATAGACGAAATGGGGCTTCAATTCATTTTATCCGTCTTTATGTTTATTAAAAAGATTGAAAAAAGCCTGATTTCCTCATTAATACCCTTGTTTATCTTTGTTGATGTTTTTTCTAATTTTCATGTTTTTGAATGAAAATATTTTGCTGAAAAAATGCTTAAAATTATTTATTAAAAATAAAAAACAGTAGAAGATACATGGGTGCACTATTAAATTATTGTTGAGGGAAAATTGAAAGGGAGTAATGTGGGGAATGATAAATGTAGGAATCAAGTTATACATTTAGAATTAAGATCAACTTCTCAATTAAATTATATATTTTTGGACCAAATGGGTATAGACTTCAACGCCAAATATATCTATTACCATTTTTGGTGGAAGAAAAAGTTTATGTGAGTTGGGTTTTAGGAGTTCACCGAGATTAAAGCGTGTCCAGTCGTCTCTCACATCGTCCTGTTAGCTATTACTGTTAATCCCTTATTTGATCCATCCATCTGATCCTTCGCTGCATCAAGTCCCATTTTATCTATTTTCACCCTTCGTACTTATTTCTTGGGAAAATTCTATTCAAACCCTATGGAAGAGACTTGATTTCAGTTAGTGCAAAAGATTTGATACTTGGCTACATGTAACATCCCAATTTTTAAAAGCGTTTTCACGGTATCATGATCAGAGTAAAGCATCGGAAGTAAATAGTATTTAAAAAGTAAGCGATAAATCCTTTGTAATGTATGTGATCGGCCTTAATGGCGGGTACAAAAATTTCAAATATCATAAGTACAAGCAAAAGGACTATCTCCGTCGGCTCCTAGATCTTTGCTTACCCTTGTCTCCGGTCCCGTTTACTCCGGATCCCGAAGCTATGGTAAGAGCCGAGGTTCAATACCCATTGAACCTCGGGTAACGGTTAACCTCATGTTTATGTACAAGTATGTATGACAGTTATCTCGACATCACAGCTATATTCACATATATAAAAACAAGTAATAACAACACGGCCACCGCATATGAATGTTATTACGATACCGCACTATTCACCAGTGCCACGGTGTACATCCGTGTCCTCAGCGCTAGGAAAACTCAACGGCGTTATCATGACTATAACCCGTATAAAGCTGTATGTGTATGAACAATTCTTTTTTTAAAAACAGAGTCACAGTCTATGAACATATCTATCACATATAGGTATACAGTAAACATCAGAGTTAGTGTTACAGTACGCGTCCGTACCTTAGTCGTCGGTGTTGGTGCGGCCTCGTACGGCGATCACGCTGATCCTATAACGGTAATATCGCATCTATTAATTCCTAAGTAATATCCTAAGAGATATTTTGGCCCCTAATGACCATTTTGCCCTTACAACTTCTATTTTTCACTTTCTTCCCTCAAAATTCGTACAACAACGCTGGTATAAATCTGGGCAGCATTTTGTCTAACTTTGAAAAATCATAATTAATTCTACAAAAATCGAAACGAGGATCCGTAAAATTCCTTGGAATCCTTAGGATGTCTATTTTCAAGTAAAAATAGTCACCTTTGCCCAGACTTCACTAATCACTCCCAGGTTTTAAGTTTTGAACCTCTGCCCAGAATTTTTCTAGAATTTCGTAGCCTAACTTTGAGGAATTTTAACTCTCTGTAAAAAAATCATTTTGACATGATCTTGACATATTTAAAAATCCCTATAAGTCTATTTTAACCATGAATTTTCTCAGAATTTTGTGATCATGATTTCAATATGAAATCCTGGCGTTTTCATGGCTGACTTCAGAATTTCCGAAACCGATGAAATTTCGCGTAACTTCGTTACTTTCATGATCTCTCCCAGAAATTTTGCCATAATCTCTACTTCATCAATTTTTCGAGATAAAGGCAATTTTAACTATAAAAACATCTATATAAAATCATCCTAGCATATTTAAGCTACTTCTAAGAATTTAAGAACTAAAACTTAAAGAACTTAAAGCTAGAACTAGAAAACTTACCAAGAACTTGCTCCTCCTTTCTCCAAGGCTCTCACTCACTCTCTTACTCTTAGAATCAGATTGCCTTGCTCTGATTTTGGTGTGAAGAATATGAGGGCCAAGGGCCCCTATTTATAGGAAAACTTCATGGCACTATTCACCCTTTTCATCTTGAACATGAACCATTGGATCTAGGGTAATTGGGAGCACAAATCCTAGCCATACACACACACCTCATCTTATCCTCTTCCATTTTGCCCCCAAAGTCTTCTTGCATTAATGCTTTGCTTGTGACTCATCCTTGCATGTGCTTTATTTGATTTTTCTTCTCCCTTTCCCATTTGAAAAACCGTCCCCCCTTCCCCTTAATTTATTTTCAATTTTTGTTTTATTTATCTTATAGTATTTAGAGGAAAATCTCTCATTGGTTGATTTTGGTTCACATGGATTGTGTTTTATGAGAGTCAATTTAAGTCTTAGGATTTAACTTTACTAGATTTAATCCAAACCTTCAATTTGTATTAATCTCTTATTGGTCCAATTAATTTTATGAGGATTAAGAACATTTTCTTGATTTATCATTGGCCAACTCAATTTTACAAGGATTTGGCTTTATGAGGCTTAATTAAGGCCTTTGGTTTTAGCTTAATTAAATTTAATCTTAGCCCTCCATTACTAATCTTAATTAGCATCCCTAATAAAGTGGTTTAATGAAGTTGTCAAATTATGATTGGTTTCTAACTTAATTATGGCCTTTAGAGACTCTTCTTATGCTCATCTTAATCCTTATTTGCCATTGATTCTTAATTAGGGTCATAAACCCTTAATTATGCTTATTTAATTTTGCTATTAAATTTAGTGCCTCTATTCTAATTACTGCAATTTTATTTGCCCATTATTTGTTGATAATCGCTTCTTAATTGGTCTTAGTACTTTGATATTTCTTTATGACTTTTTATGAACCAAATAGGAGCTTAGGTATTAGTGTGATAATTATAGGGTATTACACTACACGCATAGGTCAAAATAAAATTAAGTTTATAGGTGAAAAGACAATTATATCCTTATTTTATTTTTAAAATCCCTTAATTGTCTTGTGAATATTTAATTCTTAGATTCTTTTGAATCCCTTTATTAGTCTCGCAAATGCCTTTATATTATTTGTCATACAAATGCTCTTATTTATCTTATGAATTCCCTTATTTATTTTGTAAATGCCCAAAATATAATGTTCTTATTAATTCCCTAGTTTGTTTTGAATTACTTTATTTGTCTTATAAATCCTGTTATGTATTTGTCTTGTAAATGCTATTAGAAAAAATTAAAGGCATCATTGTTTTTTACCAATAAAACTTTAGTTTCATTTTGACCTAAAAGGATGGAGTAAAATTTTAGAATGTTTTAGGTTTAGGTTAGCAGAAATTAAATCTCTTTCGTAGGCTGGATGAAATTTTCCCTTATTTCTTTCCTCTTCGGTAGGTATATCCCTTAATTAATATCCGCAGATCCCGTTTGACTTTTATGGTCCCCATTCCCTTCTTTCAGCTTCGGAAATCTAGGTTATCACTGGTATTCTTTGCCTGGGTTTTCATCAGACCCGGTGAGGAATAAATACTGATGATATCGGAATAACGTACAGCTAAACAATGGGCCTGTTTGGGTTGGCGGTAGAAGCGGTGGCTTAAAAGCTATCTGATTTTAAAAAAAGTTCGGTAGGAAAAAAGTCAGATTATATATAATGATTTGTGTTTGGATTGATGGTGGTAGAAGTGGCGGGGCCCACATCAAAAAGCTTTTTGGAGCTTTTTCCTTAACTGGTTTTTTGAGCTTTTTTGACTTAAATTTCAGCCAACGCAATGGGCAATCCAAACAGACTTTTTTCTGACTAGGTCGTTACTTAAAAGCCACCAAAATTTTTACACACCAACGCTGAAAAAAAAAAAAAAAAAAGCCACTCCAAACAGGCCTAATGGATCATTAGCCACATGAAGATATGATATGTGAAATATTCTCATGGTTGCCGGCAAAATCCTTCCTCAGCTTCAAGTCATGCTCTAAAGGTTTATATGAATTCACAAAGGAAACGAATTTTCAGTGAAATTTCACCTTACAAAATGATTCTTATTTTTCATTCCAGCAGTGTTTGGAAGGAATAGTTTCAAAAACTGAAATGCACTCATTATTAGTTGGAAACGAAGTATCATCATCTTCTTCGTTGTCGTTTTCTTCTTCTGGTATTCCTTCAAACTTTCTTTCTTTTCTTAGTAAAAGGAACGTAAGAATCCGCCTGTGTTTCATGGGACTGCTTCTATGTGAAATTAGAAAACAGGGAAATTCAGAAGAAGTAGAATTATTTATTTGTAACCCTGCAACCCAAACATGCTCCCCAATTGTTGCACCACTAAGTTGGCCACAAAAACGTCGAATACATAGAATTTGCCTTTATATACAACCGTTATAAAGGTGTTGATGAAGAAGAATATCAGTTAAAATTTGACCATATAATACAACCGTTATAAAGGTGTTGATGAAGAAGAATATCAGTTAAAATTTGACCATATAACATTATATTCAAAAATTGTGTTAATTCAAATTTTAGGATATTAATTAGTACTAAAATTCAGAATATCAATGCCAAATTTTGAAATATCAGTGTGATATTTTAGGATATCAGTATCAAAATAGTTCATGATCCTCGGTGTTTCATGGAAAACATTTGTATTAAAATTTTTTATAGGCACGGCCACACATACGGGTACTATTCAAGTCACTGTCACCTACTAAATATAGATACATCACTCATATATGGTTATGAACTAGCCTGTTCCAATAAATTAGTAAACTCAGCCCGTTCGTATTAGAATTAAATTTTAACAAAAGAATCTAAATTAGAAGATAATTCTGGGAGAAATTAGAGCGAATGACATAAAATAATATTTATTAGAGAAGATCATAAAAAATGTATTAATTTAAATAGAAAACTTAGAAATTTCAAAATACTAAATTGTTATATTAGTTCTTTATTATTGTCACACTAAGCCACACCACATGATAATTTTCCTTGAATAAAATATTTTTCAGTATCACTTTTTTAAAAAAAATTAGTATTTATTTATCCGAAGAAACCGTAATTTAGTTATGATGATAGTCTATTTTCGAAAATATAAAAGATACGCACGTCATCCAAATATGAAAGGTAGATCATTTGATCAACTTAATTAATTCTAGGGCTGCAAAACATTTTAGTGTCTTATGAGGTCATTAAATAAATTGGGTCCGTTAAAGGGCTTTTAATTGGTTCAAGTTTATTTATGTCAGTGACTAATTGAATCTAATGAGTCACACACAAAGGTTATTCCTTATTGTTTAAAATTAGTAAACTTGGGACAATAATTGTTATAGGGCTTTATCAAGAGTACACACCAAGCCCAATAAGGAGAAAATGACGTCATATAGAGTGTCCCCACTTTTGAAAGACCCAACGCCATCTTAGACCAAGTTAAATTTGGAATTCCAATTTTGAATTAAAGTTTAAAATTTAAATTTGAATTATAATTCAAAAGGTTAGGTTATAAAAGATAATTTGAATTATCTAATATATATACATATATATATATATATATATATATATATATATGTATATAAAGATCCAATAATGATTGGATGAAGATAGGAAAAATAATAAAGGGTTAAGGTGCAAATTAGCCAACAAACTTTTGGCCTAGGAGCGTCCAACACAAAAAACTTTTAAGTGGAGCTTAAATACCAAAAAACTTTTTAAAATGTTAGGTTAACACAAAATCGTTAATATTAAAGTTTCGTTCGTTAGTTAAATAAAGTGGGGGAAACTTATTGACCTTAAAAGTATACGTGGCAGCTGGGTGAGAGGAGATTCAGCGTAAACGCGGCAAGAAAATTAACAACTGGAGGCTGAGATTGAAATTCAGGGCAGAGTCTGAAAGAAGGAAAAAAGGAGATGCGAAATCGAGAGAAAGTTTGAGCAAAACCCATCAGACCTGGTTTGAGAGAAAGTGGTGAAACCGTAGCTACTGGAATTGAAAATTAGCCATAAGTGAATGTGCTTAAAGTGAATAAGATAACTAACCCAAAGATGTCAAGTAGGCCACAACTTGGTGGTGTATTATCGGGGCCACAAGAACCCAAACCGATCGCAACGGCTTCAATCTGACCGCCTCGGATCCTCCTTCACACTCATCTCTAAAGCCAATTGTATTTGATACTCTTCCTCTACGTCAGGATCCCTCGAATTGCTAGACCCAGAATCACGCCTAGTTGAATCCAAAACAATATCTAAACCGCCACTACTAACTAAATCAGATGCTTCTACTCTTTCTCCTCTTTTCAAATTCGAAGATGGAGGACTAGGACTCTACACGTTAGCAGTGTGAGTGCAACCGGCTCGAAATCCCTAGAAAGGGTTTATGCTCAGAACTTTGCTTCTTGGGGAATGAACCATCATTAGACTTGTGGCCTTTAGAAGAAGTAGATCCTACTGCATCTTTTGATTGATTAGACATGATATGAAGCTTCTTAAGAACGTTCTTCATATCTCTTTGATCAGCTACAGTACCAAATGCTAAAGAAACTGAAAACTCTCCATTGTCCAGGAACAAGCATCAAATCCCAGTCGATGTGCATCAGAGAAGGTTAAGCTAAGAAATCATTCAAGGAGCCCCTTTTACTTTTAGCATCAGCTCTTTAGTCTACGGCCGAAACAAACAAATCCAAAGAACACCATAAACCTACCCCAAGCAATAACCTGCAATCACCTGCTACCACGTATACTTTTAAGGTCTACATATTTTCCCCACTTTATTTAACGGACGTTGCTATATTGTTAACGGTTTTGTGTTAACTTAACATTTTAAAGAGTTTTTTGGTATTTAAGCTCCACTTAAAAGTTTTTTGTGTTGGACGCTCCTGAGCTAAAAATTTGTTGGCCAATTTGCACCTTAACCCAATAATAAATAAGGACTGATTTAAAAAAATTATTTTGAAGTTTAGTTTAAGGGATGAATGTGATCCATCATCTTAAATTATTATTCAATCAATCAAGATATGAATTTAATTCATTATGATTTGGATTTTCCAATTCAAGTTTGGTTAGACTCTTATAAAGTGCTGATTTTTTGTGTGCTCTTTTTATGGACTTTTTTAGGGAGAAAAAAGGAAATAAATGTGATCAATCATCTTAAACCAATCTAACAATCAAGATATGAATATGATTCATCATATTAGATTCAATCAATCAATCAAAATGTGAATTTAATGTAACTTGGTTGACAAGTAGTGGACTTATTATCTAAAACCCCTTTCTTAGTGTATAAGCTGAAAATTCCTAGGGCAATTAGGATTAGGAATTTTTAGCCCACTAAGGCTATAAAAAGGGGAGGGTTGGACATATTTTTAGACATCTTTATGCTCTCTAAATGTCGGTCTTTACCAAAGGTTTAGAGAGAAAAATGCATCTTCCATAAAATGGTAAGGTTCCAACCTCATTCATCTTATCTTTAACCTAATTCCAAGAAACCACCACCTTCTTGAAAAGATAACAACCCAAGGAAACTAAAACACAATCTTGTCTTCGCCTAGCAAGCATCTAAAGAGTGGGAGGAAACTAAAACTTAATCTTGTCTTCGCCTAGCAAGCATCCAAAGAGTGGGAGGTTTCAAGAGAATGAGTTCTTATTGCAATCGAGGGATGACCGTGAGTGGGAGGTTTCAAGAGAAGAAGTTCTTATTGCAATCGGGGGATGACCATGTGGATCAACGTTAGAGGACATCAACAACCTTAAAGTCTTCGAATGATCTAAGGTAATTCCAATCTCCAATAATCGTTTTATCAAATTATCCTAAACCCTTGTTAAGAATTCTCATGAGTACCGTAAAGAATTACAGATTAATAATTAATAACTAACTAGCATAATGAGTTAAGGTTAATAATTCATGAGGATCGTAAGGAGTTACGGGTTTCCGCAACAATAAAACAAAATTTTTGTTTTCAACCTCATAAAATTTTATATGAAAGTCATGTAATAGGCAAAATTTCATGACTTTCAAATTGGTTAATTTTGCCTTTAGGAATACTTTTAAAATGAGGGAATCGGATTCTTTTTTTAAAAAAATAAAAATAAGAAATTAGTTTGCAAAATTTCACAAAAATGGAATGGCTTGAGATGAGAAAATAAGAAAGTAGTGTGAGTTGAGTCTGAGTCACGGGTTGAGGATTGTCTTCTACTGCATTGATTTTTCTTGATTTTTTATTTTTATTTTTGGTCCATCATAGAGTAATCATATTTCTTGATTTTTTATTTTTATTTTTGGTCCATCATAGAGTAATCATAGAGTAATTAAGGCAAAACACATCTACAAAAATACAATACATTTCTTCAATTTTTATTTTTATTTTTATTTTTTTCTTCTAATAAAAATGTTTTAATTTTACTCCAATTATAACATCACTTTTTTTTATAGAAGCTAACATTACTAATAGAACAAAGTTATAAAGAGCAAAATTAGTGATTTAATCAAAGGAAACAACCGTTATAAAGGTGTTGATGAAGAAGAATATCAGTTAAAATTTGACCATATAACATTATATTCCAAAATTGTGTTAATTCAAATTTTAGGATATTAATTAGTATTAAAATTCAGAATATCAATGCCAAATTTTGAAATATCAGTGTGATATTTCAATATCAGTATCAAAATAGTTCATGATCCTCGGTCTTTCACGGAAAACATTTGTATTAAATTTTTTATGGGCACGGCCACACATACGGGTACTATTTAAGGCACTGTCGCCTACTAAATATGGATATATCACTCATATATGGTTATGCTGAACTAGCCCATTCCAATAAATTAGTAAACTCCGCCCATTCGTATTAGAATTACATTTTAACAAAAGAATCTTTGGGGGAAATTAGAAGATAATTCTGGGAGAAATTAGAGCGAATGACATAAAATAATATTTATTAGAGAAGATCATAAAAATTGTATTAATTTAGATAGAAAATTTAGAAATTTCAAAATACTAAATTGTTATATTATTTATTTATTATTGTCAAACTATGCCACACCACATGATAATCTTCTTTGAATGAAATATTTTTCGGTATCTCTTTTTTAATTTTTTTAGTATTTAATTTAGTTATGATGATAATCTATTTTCAAAAATAGAAAAGATACGCACGTTATCCAAATATGAAAGGTAGATCATTTGATCAACTCAATTAGTTTTGTGGCCGTAGTGCATTGCTAATGTCTTATGAGGCCATTAAATAAATTGTGCCCATTAAAGAGGTTTTAATTGGTCTAAGTTTATTTATGTCAGTAACTAATTAGGCCTAATGGGTCACACACAAAGGTTATTCCTAATTAGCAAACTTGTGCCAATAATTGTTATTGGGTTTTATCAAGAGTTAAGATGTATTTGGGTTGGAGGGGACTCCAAACCCAATGAGAAGAAAATGGCGTCATATATGGTGTCCTAAGTAGGAAATCAGTTTCTCCACAAAAGGGCCCAAATGTGTTGGAAGACCCAACAAGGTCTTAGGCCAAGTTGAATTTGGAATTCGAATTTTGAATTGAAGTTTAAAATTTAAATTTGAATTATAATTCAAAAGGTTAGGTTATAAAAGATAATTCTGAATTATCTAATATATATATATATATATATATTATAGAGTTTATCGTTTGTTATGTCATTTGACACAAGGTTATGTCAAATTACTCCAAAACTACGTCATTTTGGGAGTTAGGGGAATTAATGAAGAGTGTTTTGATATTTTTGTTTTGATATTTATTATATGAATTTTACTAAAAGACCCTTCATTAATTCCCCTAACCCATAAACTACGTCGTTTTGAGGGTTAGGGGAATTAATGAAGGGTGTTAATTTTACCAAAACACCCTTCATTAATTCTCCTAACTCCCAAAACGACGTAGTTTTTGGGTGACTTAACACAACCTTATATCAAGTAACATGATAAATGAGAAACTTATATATATATATATATATATATATATATATATATGGGAAAAACACTTCTCATGTTGTAGGAGAAGTATTTTCTCATGTCACGTACACATAAAATGGTGGGACCCACATATATATATATATATATATAATATTTCATGTGTGTGTAGGAATCTTCTTCTTCTCATGCAACATGAGAAGTTTAAACCCTTATATATATATAAAGATCCAATAATGATTGGATGAAGATAAGAAAAACAATAAATGAGGATTGACATAGAAAATGATTTCGAATTTTAGTTTAAGAGATGAATGTGATCCATCATCATCAATTATTATTCCATCAATCAAGATATGAATTTAATTCATTATGATTTGAATTTTCCAATTCAAGGTTGGATTGGTCCTTTCTTATGAACACTTAAATTAGCGTTAGACTCTTATAAGTGCTAATTTTTTGTGTGCCCTTTTTATGGAGGTTTTTTAGGGGGAAAAAAGGAAATAAATGTGATCCGTCATCTTAAATCAATCCAACAATCAAGATATGAATATGATTCATCATGTTAAATTCAATCAATCAATCAAGATGTGAATTTAATGTGACTTAGTTGACAAGTAGTGGACTTATTACCTAAAACCCGTTCTTAGTGCATAAGCTGAAAATTCCTAGGGCAATTAGGACTAGGAATTTTTAGCCCACCAAGGCTATAAAAAGGAGAGTTGGACGTTTTTTGAGATATTCTTATGCTCTCTAAATTTCGGTCTTTACCAAAGATTTAGAGAGGAAAAGACGACATCCATAAAAGGGTAAGGTTTCAATCTTTTTCATCTTATCTTTAACCTAATTCCAAAAAACCACCACCTTCTTGAAAAGATAAAAACCCAAGGAAACCAAAACTCAACCTTGTCTTCGCCTAGCAAACATCCAAGGAGTGAGAGGTTTCAATAGAAAGAGTTCTCATTGCAATCAGGGGATAGCCGTGTGGATCAACGTTAGAGAACATCAACAACCTTAAAGTCTTCGAGTGATTTAAGGTAACTCTAATCTCAAGTAATTGTTTTATCAAATTATCCTAGATGCCAATAGTTGTTTTAACGAGAAATCCTGAAACTCATTAATATTATAAATTGTTATGAATTCTTATGAGCACCGTACAGAATTGCGGATTAACAATTAATAACTAATTAGCGTAATGAGTTAAGGTTAATAATTCATGAGGACCGTAAGGAGTTATGAGTTTCCGCAACAATCAAACAAAATTTTTGTTTTCAACCTCATGAAACTTTGTATGAAAGTCATGTAATAGGCAAAAATTCATGACTTTCAAATTGGTTAATTTTGCCTATTTTATGACTTTCATGCAAAATTTCATGAGGTTGACAACAAAAATTTTGTTTAATCGTTGCCGAAACCCATAACTCCTTACGGTCCTAATGAATTATGAACCTTAACTCTTTACGCTAATTAGTTATTAATTATTAATCCATAATTCTTTACGGTTTTTATGAGAATTCATAACAATTTATAATATTCATGAGTTTCAGGATTACTCGTTAAAACAACTATTGGCATCTAGGATAATTTGATAGAACGATTATTGGAGATTAGAATTACCTTAGATCACTCGAAGACTTTAAGGTTGTTGATGTCTTCTAACGTTGATCCACATGGCTATCCCCCGATTACAATGAAAACTCCTTCTCTTGAAACCTCCAACTCCTTGGATGCTTGCTAGGCGAAGACAAGGTTGAATTTTGGTTCCTTGGGTTTTTATCTTTTCAAGAAGGTGGTGGTTTCTTAGAATTAGGTTAAAGATAAGATGAACAAGATTGGAATCTTACCCTTTTATAGATAGCGTTTTTTCCTTTCTAAACCTTTGGTAAAGACCGGAATTAAGAGAGCATAAGGATGTCTGAAAAAACATCCAACCCTCTCCTTAATATAGCCTTGGTGGGCAAAAAATTCATGGTCCTAATTGCCTTAGAAATTTTCAAGCTTATGCAATAAGAAAGGGGTTTTAGGTAATAAGTCCACTACTTGTCAACCAAGTCACATTAAATTCACATCTTAATTGATTGATTGAATTTAATATGATGAATCATATTCATATCTTGATTGTTGGATTGATTTAAGATGATGAATTACATTTGTTTCCTTTTTTTTCATCTAAAAAAGTCCATAAAAAGGGCACACAAAAAATCAGTACTTTATAAGAGTCTAACGTTAATTTAAGTGTTCATAAGAAAGGATCAATCCAACCTTGAATTGGAAAATTCAAATCATAATGAATTAAATTCATATCTTGATTGATGGAATAATAATTTAAGATGATGGATCACATTCATCTCTTAAACTAAAATTCGAAATCATTTTTTAAGTCAATCCTCATTTATTATTTTTCTTATCTTCATCCAATCATTATTTGATCTTTATATATATATATATATATATATATTAGATAATTCAGAATTATCTTTTATAACCTAACCTTTTGAATTATAATTCAAATTTAAATTTTAAACTTCAATTCAAAATTCGAATTCCAAATTCAACTTGGCCTAAGACCCTGTTGGGTCTTCCAATACATTTGAGCCCTTTTGTGGAAAAACTGATTTCTCATTGCGGACACCATATATGATGTCATTTTCTCCTCATTGGGCTTAGAATTTCATTCCAATCCAAATACACATTTATTCTTGATAAAGCCCAATAACAATTATTGGCCCAATTTTACTAATTTTAAACAATCGGGAATAACCTTTGTGTGTGACTCATTAGACCTAATTAGTCACTGACATAGATAAACTTGGACCAATTAAAACCCCTTTAATGGGCTCAATGATCTCATAAGACACTAGCAATGCTCTACAACCTAGAACTAATTGAATTGATTGATCTACCTTTCATATTTAAAATTGCATCTTTATCGTTTTACTTTTTCATGATTATATATATATATTGAACAATATTACCTTTTCATCTTTTTCAAATCACTAAAATTATCCCATTCATTCCCTGCGACGAGAAATATGGCGGTGGCGGCCGTAATCTAATCAGGTTATACGCTGGCTTAGAAAACACTACAAATAGGTAAATCGTTTTAAGATTATATATATATATTGAACAATATTACCTTTTCATCTTTTTCAAATTCTTTCTCACTAAAATTATCCCATTCATTTGCGACGAGAAATAGTATCAGGTTATATTTTAGGTAAATAAGTGCCACATTAAGTATCAGATTTTATAGTTTTTTTTTTTTTTTTTGGGGGGGGGGGGGTCAAGGAGTAGCAAATGCCTATACGTTGGTTTAGAAAAGACCCAAAATTCCTCTTCCAGATGCTAGAAAGTGGTAAATGATTCCAAAACTTATAATTCTTACGATCTCAACTGTTATATTTCATAATACAGTTTGTGGCCACTTTAACTAATTTAGCTGCTATGAGTGAAATTAAATGTGGATAATCATATTTCAAACCCAATATTTGACCTCTTTTCAGAGTTTTTTTTTTTTTTTTTTTTTTTTTTTTTTTTAATAATCTTTCTTTCTTTTGCTGGCACCTCTTAATGATACAGAAATATGTATGCGCGCGCGGGGGTTACCACTTATTCATATGTACATAGATATATATACCAAAATGATTAGTATAATATATCTTTTATTTATTTAATCATTAATAACTAAGTTTATAAGAGATTTTATGGTCCTGTAAAATGAAGTGTAATACTTTTCTTTCTACCAAAAAAAAAAAAAAAAAAAAAAAAAAAAAAAAAAGAAGTGTAATACTATATCTTTGTATCAGTCACAAAATGGCCAAACAAACTTGCTATTTTGTTAAAATTATTTTTTAGATAAAACTTCTATTATGTTTTATGTCCAGCTCAAGACAATTAATAAACTTCTATTATGTTTTATGTCCAGCTCAAGACAATTAATCATCAGCTACATGAAGATATTATATATGAAATATTCTCATGGTTGCCAGCAAAATCCATCTTCAGGTCAAGTCATGCTCTAAATCTATTATGAATTCACAAAGGAGACAAATTTTGCAGTGAAACAAACCAAAATTTGACCCCACAAGATGATTCTTCATTTTTCATTCAAGCAGTATTTGGGTGGAATAGTTTCAAGACTGAAATGCACTCATTATTACTTGGAAACGAAGCATCGTCTTCGTCGTCATCTTCTTCTGGTCTTCCTCCAAACTTTCTTCAGATTCTTAATAAAAGGAACGTAAGATTCCTCCTCTCTAGCTTACTTTGGACTGCTTCTATGTGAAATTAAAAGACAAAGAAATTCAGAAGAAGTAGAATTATTTATTTGTAACCCTGCAACACAAACATGCTCCCCAACTGTTAAACCACCAAGTTGGCCAGAAAAACGTCAATACATAGAATTTGCCTTTATATACAACCATAATAAATTAGGTGCTGACGATGAAGAATATCAGTTACTTCTTATAGAATATAATGATCAAGGCCAAGAAGATTCTGAGCATTTTGTTTGTAAAGCTTACATGCCAAAGGAAGGTGTGTGGAAAGAAAGAGAAAAAAGATCATTTATGGATAATAAGTTATGTTGTAATTTTATCTTGACAAGTTATATGTTGTCATACAATGTTGATAGTGGCAAGACAAGAAGGATTCTTTATCCAAATCAAGTTACAGAAAATGGGTTTGATGACATAAATCATTTCAGGTGGAACAAAGCTGGAGGATCAAATTATACTGATGATGTTTGTTCGGTGATTTTGGAAAAAGATGATATTGTTTTCACTTTGTAGGGTTAATTTGACTGGTTATGAATCGTCTTCTTGGTCAAAGTTCTTGACATTGAGGTTGAAGGAAATGGGTTGAGGAAGAATACCATTATTCATGGATTTGCAAAAGTGAATGGAGATTCTCGTGTGTTTGCTACAAGTAAATATGCGTATATGTATGATTTGAGGGGTTTAAACTTCTCATGCTGTATGAGAAGAAGAAAATTCCTACACACACATGAAATGGTGGGACCACATATATATAATTAGCATTATATATATATGTGTGGGTCCCACCATTTCATGTGTGTGTGATATATATGAGAAAACACTTCTCCTACAATATGAGAAATGTTTTTCCCATGATTTAATTGGGGAAAGAGGAAGGAAACTTGAAAGAATTTGTGAACATAAATGCTGGACCTGGCTTTGGTGAAATAAGTAAAATCATCTCTGATTTATAGTTTAAAATTTGTTCATTATTTAGTGTGTGCTGGATATTTGATGATATAAAAAGTCTTGTCTTTGGCTGAGAATTTTTTCTTTCTTTCTTTCTTTTGATTTCTTTAATTTGTTTCCTTTTCCTTTCCTTTCAAACTAGTAATTAAGGATACTATTTCTTTATTAGGACGAGTTAGAACCCTTTGTTATGTAATTTTTTTTTTTTTTAAAAAAAAATCTTTATGCATGCCTTTTGATCCTTTATTCGAAAATAAGATAGAAAGGGCTCGATATTACCTAAGAATTTCAGTTTGAATTTTATGGATTAAAAAAAAAAAATTCGCTACGATAAGATAGCTATAGCCACTCTCCATTCAGACCCTATAATAATATTTAAATGTAAATTTTACTCATACCACATATTAAATCATTTAAAAAAAAAAAAAAAAACATGCGTCCGCGTCTTAGATAGGAGCCTATAATACTTAATCATGACATTATGAAATTTAAATTTGACACTGATGTTATGTTATAAAAGTTGACCATTAAACATTATATTCTAAAACTGTGTTAATTCAAATTTTAAAATCTTAATTTGTATTAAATTTTATTATCAATGACAAATTTTGAAATATCAACGTAATATTTTAAAATATCAGTATCAAATTAATTGATGATCCTGGGTCTTTTGCTGAAAACATGAGTATTAAATGTTTTTAAAGTATAGAGGCACTCTCACCGACAGGCTCGTTTGGATGGGCTTTATGATTTTTTTAATTAATTTATGTGTTTAGATGATATTTTTTTTTTAAAAAGTAAAAGTTACAACAACAACAACAAAAAGCCAAAATGCTGCATTTTTTAAAAGCTCCAATTTGAAGTTTAAAAAAAACACTATAAAAAAAGCAATTTTTTTAAAAAACCCATCCAAACAGGCCCTAAATAGGATACCTTACCTCTATTCAAATGGGTCTGAATAGGGATACCTTACCTCACCCAACCCATTGGGGAAGCACATACCCAATAAATTGTAATAATATTTATTTATTACGGTAACATTATGTATATACAGACCGCCAATCTATTTTCTAAATTTTTGCTAATATTTATTTATCCGAAGAGATTAAAATTTGATTATCATAATTATCTATTTTTTAAAATAGAAAAGATACACAAGTAAGACCAAGGACTTGTATACCCCATTTTGATGCTCTTTCTGAAATCAGATTGTTTGTTTAAATTCTATGCTCCGTTTTAGGGGTTTTGTCTCCTTTCTCACTTCCAATAGTGGTTTTGTCTCTCTTTCTCACCTCCAACGCTGGTGATAAGTGAGCGGATTGGATATGCGCGGTAGGTATGGTTCTCATTATAACAATAACATAATAATGGAAATAAGAAAATATTTGGGTTTAATGGAAATTTGAGCTGATTTAATATATGCACATTGTCATTGTAAATTTCTTGTATTCCACTTGCGGAATTCCTAAAAGAACATCGCTTTGCTTGGGAGATAGTAAGAAAATTATGAATAAATTGGTTAGGATTATATAGATAATACATAATATTCTAAATATAAGATAAAATTGACTTTTTTAGAAAAACTAAGGAAGCTAACTAAATCACTTTATAATATGTATATTTTTATTTTTTTTCCAAATTAATTAGTTTGACTAATAAACTGAATAAGTCTAGCCTCCTCAATGTTACACAAGTTAGTGAAGAAGCGAAAACGCATAAAACGGGCCTGAAAAGGACCCGGATGACGAGCCAAGCCCTCTCCCTTTGGTACTGACTACTTATCAGGAAACTGCAAACCTCTGGGTGTATAGCTAACCACTCGTGATAACTTATTTAGCTTCCTTAATCTCTAAAAAGAATCAACTTTATCTTATATTTAGTATTGGAGGGAGTATCTAATATAAGATTTTTATTTGATATTTAGAAAATATGAGAAGTTATAATAAAATTTAGGCTAAAGTATACATTTGGTCCTTTATGTTTGTCTCGGTATCATTTTAGTCCCTTAAATTTGTAAAGTGCATGTTTGGTCCCTTAATCCTAACACCGTTAGTCTGACTTAACGGAAAATACTAAGCGATGACTATGCAATTAAATGCTTGACTAAGCATACTTATATGTTAGTATTTTAATAAATTAATATTTTAAATCCTATTAATTGAAAAATATTTAATTTTCTTTGACAAAAAAAATACATTTAATCTTCACAAATTGTGAAAACCCACAAAACGATCTGTAAAGATTAATTTTTTTTTTTCAATTAATAGGATTTAAAATATTAATTTATTAAAATACCAACATATAAGCATGTTTGGTCAATATTTAATTGCATAGTCATTGTTTAAAACGGTTGAGTCAGTATTTTTCGTTAAGTCATACTAACGGTGTCAACATTAAGGGACCAAACGTGCACTTTACAAACTTAAGGGACTAAAATGATACCAGAGGCAAACATAAAGGACCAAATGTATACTTTAGCCTAAAATTTAAGGATATATATATAAGGAAAACAGAAATTTTCTAAATAATGTGGTTAGGATTATATAGATAATAGATAGATCCTGTAACATCCCAATTTTCTAAAGTATTTTCAATATAGTTTGAGCAGAGTAGAGCATAAGAATAATTTAAAAGAGCGAGCATCTGATAAACCTTCACTGCTGGTGTGTCTGGTTGTTATTACAGTGGTACAATTATCCGAATATTTAATAATACGGTGATACAATATTTCATAACGGTCTTCTCCGCTCGTGTCCTCACGCGCGTGCTGTTTACCCTTGTCCTCGGTCCTGGTTCCTCCGGACCACGAAGCTATAGTGAGGACGAGGTTCAATTACCATTGAACCTCGGGTACGATTAACCTCATGCTTATGTAACAGTTATGTATGACAGATATTCATGACATTACAGCAATAATCAACATAAAAACTCATAACAGATTTTTCCGGATAACGGTACACCGCCACTGCATATGTCCGTTATCTCTAGTCTGCACTATTCACCAGTGCCACGATGGCCTATCGTGTCCTCAACGCTAGGAAAACTCAACGGCGTTATCAAGACCATAACCCGTGTACAGCTGTATGTGTATGAAACTTTAAAACAATTTTTGAGTCTATGAATACATCTATCACATATATGTACACCATAAGCATTAGAGTTAGTATTACGATGCGTCCGTACCTTCGTTGACGATTTTGGTACGTTCGTTGATCGGGCGTGGTCACGCTTATCCTATAATAGTAATATTGCATTTATTAATTCAAAAATAATATCTTAATAGATATCTTAGTCATTAATGACCATTTTACTCATGGTGGAATTATTTTTCAGCTTATTTCCCTTATTTTTCAGAAAAACGCTGGCACAGTATTTCTGGGCAGATTTTTCGTCTAACTTCAAAAAATCATAATTAATTCTAAACAAATCGAAACGAAGATCCGCAAAATTATTTGGAATCCTTAGGATGTCTATTTTCAAGTAAAAATACTCAATCTTTCCCAGATTACACGAATCATTCCCAGTTCTTAAGTTTTGAGCCTCTGCCCAGAATTTTTCCAGAAATTCGTAGCCCAACTTTGAGAATTTCTATCTCCCTGTACAAAACTCATTTTAACATGTTCTTGACATATTTAAAAATCCCTATATGTCTATTTTAACCATGCATTTTCCCAGAATTTTGTAACTATATTTTCAATATGAAATTCTGGCGTTTTCATGGATGATTCCAGAAATTCTGAAACCGATGAAATTTCGTCGAACTTCGTTACTTTGATGTTTCTCTTCCAGAAATTTTGCTATATAACCTCCCTCATCTTTTTTTCGAAATAAAGCCAATTTTTCCCATAAAAACATGTAAATAGAATTATTCTAGAATATTTAAGATCTACACTACTTCTATCTAAGAATTTAAAAGCTAAAGACTAGAAACTAAAAACTAAAGACTAGAAACTAAAAACTAAAGACAAGCTTACCTCTTGAAGCTTCTTGAACTCCTTCCTCCTTCTTAGAAATCACCACTTGGTGGTTGATTTGGTGTGAAGAATGAGGAGAGGCAAGGCCTTTATTTATAGCAAAAGCTCATGAATTTTATCCCTTGGATCAACTTTTCTTATCAATGGCTAATATTAATTTGTGCTTCTATGAAGATACAATTTGTGAGCAAATGCTTCCCATTGGTTAGAAACAATTACATTGGATTTAGCTAATTATCTTAATTTCCAAAATTAAATCCCCATGTGCACAAAATATAATATATTTTAATCTCTCTCTCTCTCTCTTCCATCATCTTTTTCCTTGCTTTAACGAAATTCATTTTTGGTTGTCTGATCAATCACTAATACTTTTAAATTCTGAGTAGGCTTTTTGATTAGTAGTTGGATATCCAGATTTATGGTCTAATTAGATTCCCCTGGTTGTACTAAGCTTATTCTTCAACGTTTACAAAAATAGCCTTTACTAGGCTTACTTTCGAGGTTAAATTACGTGGGTTCAAGATAAGTCCTTATATTTTCTCCAGGGTTCCTACTTCTTCACAACTATTTAAATTTGTATAAATTCTCACTTTATTTGTTGTTTTGAGCTTTTACTGTGTACATCGATATTTCTTGGATTTCAAACCATTATCCAATTTGCTTTAATTCCTTTTCTCTCTCTCTCTCTTATTGGTCAAAACCTTTTCTCATGGATTAAGCTTTATGAGGCTTAATTAAGGCCTTTGGATTTGGCTTTATTAAATTTAATCTTAGCCCTCCATATCTAATCTTAATTAGCATCCCTAATAAAGCGAGTTAAGTGTAATTGTCAAAATATGATTGGTTCTAAGATTAATTAGAAACCATTTCTATGCTAATCCTAGCCCTTTACTAGCCCTTGTTTCTTAATTAAGTTAAAATATCCCTAATTGATGACTTTTAATTGCCACTAAATTTATTATGGACATTTATAAAATTATTTTAATTAACGTAAATTGTCATTTATTTATTGGTAATTTCCTTTAATCGATTTAGGTATTTTCATAACATTCTATGACTTTCTATAATTAAATAAAACTATATTGTAATATAATAGTCCTAGGGTATTTTATGATATCTAAATCAAATTAGAAAATTTGGGTCTTTGGTTTATGTACTTCTAGAACAAAATTCCTTAAATTAAGCTACTAAATTTTGAGACCACATATTCACCTATTTCCAATAGGTATTATTTGCCCAAAAATAGTATTTATGAGAATTATAAATTCTTGGGTATTATAGATCCTATATAATATTATATTATTTAAACGTTTTGAAATTAAAAGGTCGGAGTGCTTACGTGTGGAAGGAGGCCGGCACCTCTACTTCTATACTCTCTATGTAGTGAGCATGTGGCGCAATACCCACGGACACACGGCCGGCGCATCTCCTGCACATAAATCCTCCAAGCAGCCCTAATGCAAGAAGAAGAGGTGATTGACAGCATGGTGCAAGAAGAAGAAGTGACGGACGGCAAAAAGGTATCTTACGTCCAACCTTTAATTTGCGTATTTCTTCGGTTTTTTCTTGGCCAATGCTTATTTCCTAATATTAACAACGGGGAATCCAACTATTATACTCGTGTTCATAGTCAAGTTAAATTAACGTAAATCTCTTCTAACAATAAGTTTTTTCATATACAAAAGACTTGAATTCAGTCGGTTATACTCCATTACTCCTTCTCCCTTCCCTTTTTTGAGACAATTATTTTTAGGATTAATGTGTATTTTTGCCCTTAAATTATGCGCCCAGGAGCAATTTTGTCCATGAAGTTTCAAGTGTAGCAATATTGCCCCTGAAGTTTTAAAACGGAGCAATGTTAACTGTTAGGGTTTTTGACGTAGGGGTAACATTGCTCCATTTTGAAACTTCAGGGGCAAAATTGCTACTTTTTTTGGGAGCAATGTTGCCCCTAAAGTTTAAAAACAGAGCAATGTTGTCCCTCGTTAAAAACCCTAACGTTGACCATTAGTTGACCGTTGAGGTTTTTAACGGAAGGGCAACATTGCTCCGTTTTTAAACTTCAGGGGCAACATTGCTCCGTTTTTAAACTTTAGGGGCAACATTGCTACGCTTGAAACTTCAGGGGCAAAATTGCTCCTGGGCACATACTTTAAGGGCAAAAATGCACCTTAACCCTTATTTTTACAAGATTTTGATGTTCCTATGCACTTCCTTTTATAAGGCCCTTTTTAGATATAAGTAGCTAAATAGGATATTAAGTTACATTTTTTAAAAAAAATTGTGTTTGATACAATTTTCAAAATGAAAAGTCATGAATTCATTGGTACTAATGTTATCCCTATTGAAGTTTGGAAGTGTTTGTGTGAAAAGGGGATGTTCGTGTGTGTTTGTGGGGTATCACTTAATCATATGTACAGAGACATACCAAAATGATTAGCATAATATAGCTTTAATCATTAATAACTAAGTTGATTATGGATTTTATGGTCTTGTAAGATGAAGTGTAATATATCTGTTTCAATCACAAAATTGCCAAACAAACTTTCTAATTTGTTATAATTATTTTTAGATAAGACTTCTGTTATGTTTTATGTACAGCTCAAGACAACGGATCATCAGCTACCTGAAAGTATGATATCTGAAATATTCTCATGGTTGCCGGCAAAATCCATCTTCAGGTTCAAGTTATGCTCTAAAGCTATTTATGAATTCACAAAGGAAGCGCATTTTGCAGTGAAGCAAACTCAAAATTTGACCACACAACATGATTCTTCATTTTTCATTCAAGCAGTGTTTGGATGGAATAGTTGTAAAACTGAAATGCACTCATTATTAGTTGGAAACGAAGCATCATCTTCTGGTATTACTCCAAACTTTCTTCAGTTTCTTAGCAAAAGGAACGTAAGAATCCTCCTCTCTAACATGGGACTGCTTCTTTGTGAAATTGAAAGACATGGAAATTAAAAAGAATTAGAATTATTTATTTGTAACCCTGCAACACAAACATGCTCCCCTATTGTTACACCACCAAGTTGGGCAGAAAAACGTCAGTACATAGACTACAACTTCTATAAAGGTGTTGATGATGAAGAATATCAGTTAGTTCTTTTGGAATATAATGACCAAAGCGAAGAAGATTCTGAGCATTTTGTTTGTAAAACTTACATGCCAAAAGAAGGTGTGTGGATAGAAAGAGAGAAAAGCTCATTTGCGGATAATATGTTATCCTTTTATTTTATCTTCGAAAGATATATATTATCGTGGCATATTGACGGTGGCGAGACAAGAAGGATTCTTTTCCGAAACTAGTTCCAGAAATTGGGATTGATGACATAAATCTTTTCGGGTGGGACATAGTTGGAGGATCAAAGTATATTGATGATGTTTGTTTGGTGATTTTTGAAAAAGATGATCTTGTTTTCACTTTCTGAGGATCTTCCGCCAATACTACCTCACCAACATATCCTCCAACCATCACGACATTTTCCAGGCACAAAGCTTCCAACGGGACATTGTGTACCTGGATCCAGATAAGGCAGCGACTAAAGTCAAACTCCTTGCACGATTTGTATTTCGATCGCTCCATCAAGTTCAGCAGGCTTCCATTAATTGACCACGGACGACCGCGAAGAATCCTTTGTATTCCTCTTCTTTCTCAAATTTGAAGATGAAGGCATTTCCCTCAACTTCGAGAACCTCAAATCCGGTCCTGGAGATTCCAAGCTTTACGAAGAATTGACACCAGCGCAGCTCGCCTATATGTTCTGGTTGACAAGATCTTGCCTACGAGGACCCTCTCGACTCCATCCTTCTTCCAGTTTAACAGCGCCGAGATCTGCGAATCCTCCATGATTCTCAGCCACCACCAGCTTACGCCAAGACAGACCAGTCTATCACACCGCCTCCTATTAGATTTCGATAACCCCCGCCCAGACACCCTCCGTCACCTTCGATCCCCACCATATCACCGAGACCCACACACTCTCACGCTTGGCGGAGAGAACAAAGCTCCCACACGAGTGTGTAATACCCTAAAAATCACATTTAGCATAACCACTATATTTTGATAGATAAAGCCTATTTAAAATAGGTGAATATGTGGTCTCAAATTTTATGATGACTTTATCCTATTTTCTAGATAATTTTTCTTTAGGATTAAGGTAGCCAATGATTTAATTTTGTTGGGCATCATAAAATACCATAAATACCCTATTAAACTAAGGTTTATGTAAGAACAAAAAGAACAAGAGAGTGTTATGAAAATACCTAAATAAATTTGGAGAAATCAATAACACTTATGACCAACTAAATCTTCACTAAATTAAATAATTGAACAAACCTTCATAATTGATCAAAGCACCAATTTTCATAATTTGTTAAGAGCCTAAGTTCTCTAATAACTTATAATTAATACCTAGTTCATTCATAAAATGCCATAAAGAATTATCAAAACACTTGGACAATTAAGGAGCAATTACCAACAATTAATGAGCAATTAAAATTACACTAATGGAATATTTAGGTAATTCTTTACAATTAATACTAATTGTCATCAATTAAAGATGTGTTAAGCTAATTAAAAATCAAAGACCAAAAAAGGGGATGAGATTAGCATAAAATGGATTACCAATGGTCATAAATTATCCTAAGAACCAATAATACAATAATCAAGAGGCAATTAAGCTTCTAATTAAGATGCTAATTAAATTCTAATCAAGCTTTGAAAAGTCAATAAGTGCAACTATGATCTAAAGGCCAAGATTTAACCTCATAAAGTTAATCTAAAGGCTTAAACAATTAAGAAGCTTAATCCATGTGAAATTAGAAGAGCCAATGGGAGGAATTTGAATTCATAATATCTAGATATTATTTGAAACAACCACATGGGGGAATTTTAAGTCAACAAAGGAGAAAAGTAAATGGAAGAAGATAAAAAGTAAAAAGGGCTCATAAATATGATGGAAGAGGATAAGATGATGGGAAATAGGAGAGAAGGAGAGAATGTGTGTGTGTGTGGGACGTATGTATGTGTATATGTTGAGTGTATGTGATGATGAGGAATAAAACAAGAGGAAGAATATGTGTGTGTATGTGCAACGTATATGTGTGTGGGTGGTGTGTATGTGGTGTTGTGTGTGTGAGAGAGAGAGAGAGAGAGAGAGGAAGAGAAGTCAAAGTAAGGGCCAATAGGAAATTAGATAATTAAATAATTAGGATAATCCAAGAAACTAATTCTAGACATAAACAAATGAAAATCCATACAAACTAAATTATATCTTGAGATCCATTAATCGTAGATTAAATGTAAGAAGAGATTATGAACAAGCATAAATCAAGCTTGAGAATGAACCCAACCAAAGCAATTTCCTTAATTTTGCAAATTGATATCAAATGAGAAAAGTAGGTGATTATGGTCTCTAAATGAAGCTAAGGCCTTCAAGATTTCAAAACCAATGAGAAAATATGCATAAAACTTCATTAGGATCCTCAAATAAATTCTTTCCTAGTGATTCTAACTAGTGGTATGCAAGAAGGAAGGAATTGATAGCTTAATTATGAAGCTAAAACACATGGCAATTTTGGAAGAGGATAGGGTGAGTCATAAAGTAATGGAAGAGGCTAGAAGGGGTGTGTGTTTGGCTAGGATTTGTGCTCCCAATTACCCTAGATCCAATGGTTCATGTTCAAGATGAAAAGGGTGAATAGTGCCATGAAGTTTTACTATAAATAGGGGCTTGGGGTCTTCATAATTCCTCACCAATTCACAAAGCAACATCTGAAATATAGAGAGAAAGTGAGAGTGAGAGCCTTGAGGAAAGAAGGAGCAAAGTTCTTGGTAAGTTCTCTAGCTCTAGCTTTAAGTTCTTTGAGTTTTAGTTCTTAAATTCTTAGATAGAAGTAGCTTAGATCTTAAATATGCTAGGATAATTTCATTTACATGTTTTTATAGTCAAAATTAGCTTTATTTCGAAAAAATGATGAGGGAGGTTGTATAGCAAAATTTCTGAAAAAAAAAATCATCAAAGTAACGAAGTTCGGCGAAATTTCATCGGTTTCAGAATTTCTCGAGGCAGTTATGAAAACGCCAGAATTTCATAATGAAACTATGATCGAAAAATTCTGAGAAAATTCATGGTTAGATTAGACATATAGGGATTTTTAAATATGTCAAGAACATGTCAAAATGAGTTCTGTACAAGGAGATAAAATTTCTCAAAGTTGGGCTACGAATTTCTGGAAAATTTCTGGGCAGAGGATCAAAACTTTAAAACTGGGAATGATAAGTAGAATCTGGGCAAAGGTGATTATTTTTACATAAAAATAGACATCCTGAGGATTCCATGGAATTTTACGGATCCTCGTTTCGATTTTTCTAGATTTAGTTATGATTTTTCAAAGTTAGAAAAAAAGCTGCCAAATTGGTACAAGCGTTGTTCTACGAATTTTGACGAAACAAAGTGGAAAATAAATGTTGCAAGGGCAGAATAGTCATTAGTGGACAGAATATCCCTTAGGATATTATTTGTAAATTAATAAATACAATATTACCATTATAGGATACGCGTGATCACCGCCCGGCCGTCAATGTACCGACAACACCGACGAAGGTACGGACGCGTCTTTGTAACACTAACTCGATGTTTACCGTATACCTATATGTGATAGATATGTTCATAGACTGTGACTCTGTTTTTAAAAGAATTGTTCATACACATACAGCTTTATACGGGTTATAGTCATGATAACGCCGTTGAGTTTTCCTAGCGGCGAGGACACGGATGTACACCGTGGCACGGTGAATAGTGCGGCGTAATAACATTCATATGCGGTGGCTGTGTTGTTATTACTTGTTTTTATATATGTGAATATAGTTGTGATGTCATGAGATAAGCTGTCATACATAACTGTACATGAACATGAGGTTAAGATTACCTAAGGTTCAATGGGTATTGAACCTCGGCTCTTACCATAGCTTCGGGATCCGGAGTAAACGGGATCAAAGACAAGGGTAAGCGGCGAGATGTAGGAACCATTTGGAGAAAGTCCTATCAACATATACTTTACGATATCGACATTTGAAAAAAAAAAAAAAAAAAATTGTAACGCTTATTTGTTAGAAGCACATACATTACGGTGGATATTTATCGGTTACTTTTCAATACTATTTACTTCCGATGCTCAACTCTGATCAAGATACCATGAAAACACTTTCAAAAATTAGGATGTGACAAGTGCGTGGGGAGAACTTATTATGAAAGAAGTGGTTTGAGTAATGGCTTTATGTTCATTAAATATTTTATGTTTTAGAACATGGTCTATTATAAAATGTGTCATGTTGATGGCTGGATAATAAATCCACATGAAAGGACTGTTGTACCAATGTTTAATCACTGTGCTAAAGGATTCAATTGTGCGTGAATGCTTCAATGGATATAATGCGAGTTTTTTTTTTTTTTTTTTTCTTTTCTTAACTTTGATTTTTGTGAGTGGATTATTTTACAAAGTTTAACCGATGACATAAAATTTGCTATTATGAATATCAAGAGGCCCCAATTGTCTGTATTAATTGTGATTCCAAAGTCTTCTCTTTATAGTAATGATAAAGGCTAAATTATTTCTGCTTCGTTAAAACTTGTTCTAGGTACACAAGAGCGAGAAGGATAACGCTGTAAGCAAAGAGAAAGCATTTTGACTAGAATAATAAAATAGCAATTACAGTCTATGGTATTGATTTGACGAAAAAAACCTTAGTCGCCTCAAGGTCAAATCACAATTTACCACGAATTAAAATGTAATATAGTACAAACAAGTCGGGATCGTTCTCTCATCAAGGAGCCAATTTATTTTGAAATCCCTAGGTTAAACTAAGTGCTAAAAACATGGTTAGAAAAGGGGTTTAGAAATTGATTTTCTTTAAACTAAAATTCATAAAAATATAAAGAAACTAATTTTTTTTTTTGGTGTTTTCAGAAAATAGTGAAAAATGCTTTGGATTAAAAAAAGATTAATTATGGATGCTCTTGATAATGAAGAAGATGACTATCATTGCTTAAAAAAATATATGGGAGTTAAATTTTCATTAAGTCTAAAGAACAACCTCAAGATAACACTTGAGTCCAATAATCTCAATTAATAGTAGCTCTTACAAACATAGCAAACTACTACCTTTTGAGATATTGTTGAAATCCACTTAATGTATAATTAAAATTGGGATGATGTAAATTGTTCTTCTCAATTTGAATGTTCTAACGAACCATTCACAAGCTAAAATCAACTATGATTACTAATCACCAACATGACAGCAAGCACAATTTCATCAAGCATATTAAGTAATTTAGAAATTTCAACATCAAAATAATCATCCAATTAAAACTACAATATCCAATCCACATGGACACATAACTTGATCATCCAAGTCTCACAACTAAATAATGATAATCCTAAACAAGGAAATCAAATAAATAGTCTAAGTAAAAGATTGAATTAAATAACTCCCCTTTGAAGCACACTTGCTCAAGCCACAAATCTCCATCACCAAGAAGCAAAGATTTTAGCCACACATAGCCATGGGATGAACTCTAATAAAATCAAACAGCAACCCAGTCATGAAAACAAGCTTTGCTGGAAAATAATGGAGTTGAAAGTTTTGGTTGGTGAAGGAGGTGGTGATGAAGGAAGGGAGAAATGGAGGAAGTTTGAAGGTGTATGTGAGAATGAATAAATGCTCAAGGGAATCAAGTATGGATCAAAGTTGATGGATCCGTGAATGAATGGTAATCAATCCATTCCCAAGGTCCAAGTGTGAATAATTCCCCAAGTGAAGAAAATCCATGGACTGAGGGTGTGAATGCGTCAATGAATCTTCTCGCTCCTTCAATCCGCGGCACTGTGTCTTTTAAATTAATAATCTGCTTTCCCTCGGCTCTTCGTATCTGAACTAGGTCTGAAAGTGCCCTGGTCAAAACGCAGAGTTTTGACCAGGGACCTAAGTGCAAAGTGCAAAACCTTTACTGGAGGGACTTAAATTAAACACTCAAAACTTTTTCGGGGCATAATCGGAATTTCCAAACTACTGGGTCCTTTTCTGTAATTTGTCTTGGACTCAATTTCCCCTCAGCTCCTCACGCATCTCTCAGCTGGTGCATTTAATCCAAAACGTTGTGTTTCACTGCAGGGACCTGATTGAACATTTTGAAACGTTTGCTTGAGGGACTAAACTAAAACTTTTAAAACTTGAGCTTAAATTTCCATTTTCAAATTTAGTCCAATTTCTTCAAGTACCTACAATTTAAACCAATTAATCTAACATCAAATATTCTCATAAAAATCAATAATTAAGAGTAATTACATTTTTTGACAATTTTGCCCTTTTTTAGCCCTAATTTAATATATTTACTCTTAATCTCAATTAATCACAAGAAATACATTTAAAGCTCAATAATTATGAGAAAATAATTAAAAATCCCCATTTAATTACCAAAAAAATCATGTAAAAATATGGTTCAATCAGGTATATAGGTTGTATTTTGAGGAGAAGAATGAAAAGAGGAAAGAGAAAGCATTTTGACCAGAAGAATGAAGAGAGAATGAGGACGGGACATGAAGCAAGGAAGACGAAGAGAAATACAAAAACAATCTATTGATCTTACCTCCTAAATTTTATCGCCCTTAAAAAACTCTACAGATTTTTCCCTCTTGTTTTGCCTTTTAATTTGTGGCACCCGCCACTTCCCTTAGTATTTATAATAGGCTCCTTAAAATTTAGGCATCTTATATTAAAAAAAAAAAAAAAAGGATTCCTATAAAAAAGATTAACATTTACGCCGATATTATTTCATTTTGATTATCTTTTATAATTCTAACCGATTTTATTTTGGGTAAACCTAAGGAAAAGAAATATTTTTTAACAAGGATAGTATTTCTTTTTTCTATTCATTAAACATTGTAATTATTTTCAAGAACAAAAAATTATAATTTAAATTTTTAATTACGGAATCAACCCTCAAATAGTTGTGATGTGGTAATGTGGGGAGGTTGATCTTGGTTAATTTCGTAATTAAAATTTTTATTTTTATTTTTGGTTCTTAAAAATAATTACAATTTTGTTTTTGCTAAGCACATGTCAACACCTGTCCAAGCGGGATTCAAACCTTCGTTTGTCACGTTGTGAGAGATTGACCCTTCGACTGGACCTGTTGTTAAATTAATTGAAGCTGTTGGTGGGATGATTTTGATCTATTTTATCATTTAATTAATAAATATGATTGTCAAATTCCTTATTATAAAATAAATTAGCTTTTTAATAATTATTTGTACAGATATTTTAAATGGTAACGAAAAGCCCGATCATATTAATGTTGTTGAAACATTTATATATATATATATATATATAGACACATTGTCACAAATTTTATCAACCCTAAAATATTGAAAGTAATAGAAATAAAATTGGATGGGCTAAATTTAAATTTAATTTAATTTCCAATTTTCTTAAAATTTTAGTGAAACTCAAAGGTATCAGTTTTGCTTTTGAATATGCAGTTTCCTATTAATTTTTTTTAATGAAAATCATCGAAATTAAGATCAGACAGTTTAGTTATGCAAATTAAATTTAAAAAATACGGTCTTAATTTTAAGAAAATCATAGAAATTAAGTTCAGGAAGTTTTAACGCAAATTGAAAATTAGATATGTCAAAAAAATTATAAATATATTATGTATAGTTTCTATTGAGGGTTAAGGTGCAAAAATGTACATGTGTTTTACTCTGAGCAGCATCCAACATTAAGTGTTTTTTTTTTTAGGTGCAAAAATACATATGAGCTTATAAAACCAGAGCAAAAATGTTCATGCCGTTAAAAGAGGATGATATCCGTTAGTGAGACCCACATTATTTAAAAAATAAAAATGTCTACAATTTTAAAATTCCTTTTTTGCCATTCACTTTACCTTCTCTCCTTCCTCTTTCATCTTCTCCATTTTACACCGCCACTTGATCCTTTTGTCCTTCCTCCTCGATTTGTCCGCGGCGTCGTCTGTCTTCTAAAATCAAGCCTTCTAGATTTGGGAATCGTCACTATTCTGAAATCAATCATTCTAAACTGGTTCACTTTGGGGACTGGTCAGTTATTACTTGGAGTTTGTTTGCAAAATGAATTGCAAGTATAGTCTCAGAGCCGATATGATGGTTTTGATAGAACACTAAGCGATCTAAACATGTTAAACACAGATTAACATTTAGATCAATGCGAAAAAATGAAATAGAGATCACAAATACCTTCCGCCTGGAATATTAATTATAATATTAAAATTCCAACAGGTTTGACTTTGTTAACAGCGGAAACTTTTCCAAAATTAATATATGCGTTTGCATTGCATCTGCTCATACCTCCATTCCCATAAATGACTTCTTGTCGGGGCCCGAGCTGCAAAAGTGGTAGTTCATAGAAATTACTTTACTACATTTTAACATTTAGTAATTGGTTGTTTTATGTGGATGAAAAGCAACAAAGTAATTCTCATTCATTTGAGTCGAAGGCAAATCTCTATAATGGTAAGGGTGGTACATTTGAAGACATGCTTTCTGCAGTTTTTACTCATCGTGGTACCTGTACCTTGGGACTCTGGTTTATGGAGCATCTTTGAAATTGTGGAAAAATTAAGTGGATCTTTGCCCATTTATCACCCTGATGTACTCCTTATTAATACAAGTTCAGGTAATGGACGCATGTTTCTTGTTCTCCAACATTATTCTTTCCTCTTCTGTCAATGAATAATTACTTTATCCAAATTTCAAAAAAATATAACAGGTAGTGCTGTGACTTACAAGACAAGTTTTGTTCCCAATCTGCTTTGATAGTGTTTGAAAGAATTTGCTAATGAGGCATGCGATGCGATGGAGATTGCATCAAATCTGGGAATCTAGATTTGGGAATCCTCACTGTTCTTGAATCGCCACCGTTCTTCGATCGATGGAAGAGTTGCAGATGAAGGTTGGGAGAAAAGAGGGTGTTGGGGAGGGGTATTTTGGTATTTTCATAATGTACTTAACAGATGTTAAGGCAATTTAATTGTGATGGGATTTTTGCTCGATTTTATAAGCTCATGTGTAATTTTACACCTTAAAAAAGCATTTGGTGTTGGACACTCCTCGGGTTAAAGCTCATGTATATTTTTTCCCCTTAACCCTTTTATTTAGTTATAATGTCATTGGTTTGACATTTTGTCTAACGCGAAGTATGAAAATCAAACCATACTTGTATGTTTTAAAACATTGGTTATAAGCATGGTACGTAAATTATTTAACTTGAACTTTATCAAATCATGATATTGGGGTTCTTAGAGCCCGTTTGGATGGGCTTTTTGCTTGAAAAAAGTCATTTTTTCAAAAATTAAGTGCTTTTTAAATTAATATATGTATTTGGATGATGACTTTAAAAAAAAAAAAAAAAAAAAAAAAGCAAAAGTAGCAAAAAAAGCCCAAAATTATGCTTTTTTCTTTTAAAAGCCACAATTTGCGGCTTCCGAAAAAAAAAAAAAAAAGCTACTGCGATAGAAGAGGGAGAAAAGAAATAAATGACCAATTTTTTGTTTTGACACCCAATATCCTTAATTTGTTCGAGCGTTTGTTTCCTTTGCGTGCACCATCTCGCGCCATCTTCATCTTCAACAATTTCGGCAATACTTTCTTCTCCGTTTCCTCTCTTACAGGTAAACAATCTCTTCTGGGATTTGATTGTGAGATTGTATCTCTGTTTCTGATTTTATTTTCTGGGTTTTGTGTGACAGGGATCTGAGTTTAGAATGGCTCGAAACTAGCTCATATAACATCTACACGGTGATCGAGAATGTTAGTGAAAGTTACGCCAAGGCAAAATGGAATGATTCAAATACTAGAATTTTATTGAAAGTTTGTGTTGAGGAGGTTGAAGCTGGTAATAGGCCTCATACACATTTTAGTAAAGAGGGTGGGTCAATCTAGTTAACAAGTTTAATAATATTACCGGGAAGAATTATGATAAGAAACAGTTGAAAAATAGATGAGATGCATGCACTGAAAAGCATTCAACATGTGGGCAATGTTGGTTGAAAAAGAGACGAGTCTTGGATGGGACTCAGTGAAGAACACTATAATAGCACCTCCAGAGTGGTGGGCAGCCAAGGGCAAAGTATGTATTGCCAATTAATTACAACATTGCTAATCTTATGCCTGTATTAGTTTGTAATTCACTTATTAATTGGTTATTCATTTTCATTACAGGGGAATCCAAAATATTTGAATTGGAAGGAAGAAGGTCCAAAATTCTTGAGTTTGATGGAAATATGTTTCAAAGATGTAGTTACTACTGGTTATATTGTTTTTATGTCGCGCAAACGTATTTTGTCACCTGAGGAAGCTGTAGATGATGAGCTAATTTATATGATAATGATCATGCTTTGGAGGGTGAAGGGGATACTTAGGAACATCTCTCATATCACAATCAGAGGCCAATTGTACGAAACAATGATCCAAGAAAAAGGAAGAGAAGGAGGAAAGGAGAGAAAAGACAGGGGATAGCTAACAAATTGCAACGTACACTCCATTGACTGAATCCTTGAAAATATTAACCAAATGTCACAAACAACAGGGCCAACATCAAGTGCAAATAACCATTTTAGTATGAGTAGATGTCATCTTTGGTTAAAAGATGTGCTAGGTTTGGTGAATGGCAGCCCTCCATACATGTTGGCCTCTCGAATCTTTATCAACAAACAAAATAGGGAGGCATTTGTTCATTACATGGAAAATGAACCTCATCACGCTCTCTTATTTTTTAGCATGTTTAAAGTTGAAGATGTACAACACTATAGATAGTTTATAGTGTAGTGTTATGTTTGAACTTGAACATGAATTTCTATTTAATGTTGAACATGAGATTATATGGCATAGTCTTTGAACTTGAATTGTTGTTATGGTCTATTCATTGCACTTATTAGACATATTTTTTTTGGAAATTATGGAAACAGAGTTATTTTGTTTAGACAATATGGTCATAATTGTTCATTGATACACTTTATTTGAACTCAAATTCACTCTTAAGAATATAAATAAAGAGAACCACCAATAGATAAGCATGGTAAGTAGAAAAAAATGGTGGATATAATAGTGTGACTTTCATATCACAAGTGGAGCGACTAACTTTTCACAAGTGAAGAATTAATATTGTTACGAGGCATTCCTTAAATGATGTATTATGCAAACAAAGTTACAATAAGTGGGGCTGGATTTATTTAGTTCGGTTGGCTTTTATTTTTTTCATTGCACGTTGCTATTTTGTTTTTTAATCTAAGGGTTTATTTTTAATTAATGCATTGTTTATAATATAGTAGTTGACCATTTTGAGTAGAAATTACTATTCATCGTGATAATGAAACTTTAAGTTATCTTACATTTTATGCCTATTTCAGTAATTTTACTAATAAAAAAGTGCTTCCCTATTTTAATATCCAAACAACATATTTCAGTAATTTTACTAATAAAAAAGTGCTCCTATTTTAATATTCAAACAACATTTTTTATTTAGAAGTGCTTTTTAAAATGGTGCAACTAAAAGTAAAATAGCTTAATTCTAATTAAAACACCTTTTTAAAAAGCAAAGGAAAAAAAAGTCCTTTTTTTAAAGCCTATCCAAACGGGGTCTTAGTAAGGGAAGGATTGATATATCAGTCGTTCCTTTGTTAGATTGTTTTTTAAATTGGTAGTTGTCATATATTATATAAAAAAATTCTTGGGAAAGAAACCGAATTATTAATCTTCTTTCAAGGAACCAATGTTTCAAAAGTTAGACCAAATATTATATTAAGTTAGAGCAAAAGTAATGATAATTATATTAAAAAAAATATTATATACTTACATAATAATACATGCATAAAAATAAAATATAAAGTAAAATACTCTATCCTCCCTTATGTTCTCCCTCTACTATACAGATCTTATCTCTATTTTGAAAACATACATTTAAGTCCAAACCATTAAATCTGTTAATAATTTTTATTTTTTTAATTAAAATACATTTTCTTTACTAGTTTGCCCTTTTTCATTACTAATTCCCTAATTTTGGCTAATTTTTAATTAATTTGAGAGTTTTATTTTTTTATTAATTTATTTTTAATTTAAAATGGTTATCTGTTAAATTCTTTTTTTCATATTGAGTACGTTTTCAAGAGAGACCTATGTACGTTTTCAAAATAGAGGAAATATATATGTAATTAAGTTAAAAAGAGAGGTTGTCAATGTATTTTACTGAAAAAATATTATACACTTACATAATAAGACTCATTACAAAATAAAATATAAAATCCCCAAGTGTTGAGAGTGAAAACCTCTGAGTTTATGACAAAGTCAGAATGATAAAATTGAAGAGTGGATTCACTAAGATTTCTATACAACAATTTTAGAAATAAGTCGGATGAACAAAATTTTTTGGTACACAATGTCTTTTGACTAAAGAAAGAGCCACTAAATGAACAAGTTAGCTATATCTCTCCAACTTGTGCAAAACTATTCTACGTAGCTCCTCTTGTTGCATAAAAAAATCTCTATCTTCTTAGTCCCAGAACCTTCCAAAGCTTCGAGTGTGGATCTCGAGGGCCAATATTCCCTTGCTTTGCCTTTGGAGGATCATGCAACTCCATAACCCGTATTGCTCGTTGCTTCTTTGCTGTAAATAAAGCAAACAAGTTTCAACAATTAATAATATCAAAACTGTATAAGCACATAAAAAAATCAAATGTTGATATAAGAGAAGAAGCTATGCACCATTTGCAGCTTGTTGATAAGAGTCGTGAAGTTTCATCTTAGTGGCTTCTAGTTTTGCTTGGATTGAAACATCATCTAAACACTTGAATTTTTGACAATCTTTGAGAAACAAGAGGCCTCCTTCGAATAACATATTTCTTTTGTTTCTGCTGCATCTTTGGTCCTGTGTTGTTTTTTTGTGGGAGGTTGGAATTTGTTTGCCTGTCAGGGCTAGAATCAATGCTGACCGGTTCTGTGGACTTAATCCATTCATCTACCATTGCTTTCCAGCCACTGCAATTCAAAACTATGCTTAGAACAGTTTCAGAAATAGATTATAAATGAACTATATATGCTTATCTGTTCATACTCAATAAGAGTTCGTGCAAGTTGACGGATCTCCTTTGAGCCATGCTTCTTGAGAGAATTGACAGTCTTTCCAATCTCAGTTTCCTAGAAAAAGTTCAATGATAAGACCATTAAGGAACGTAGTAGAGGGCTGAAGGGAAAGAAAAGCGTGAAGGAAAAAAGCATAAGACACATGGCAGGCTCATTGAAAGACTAATCGAAGATTCAATATAATTCAAACCTTAAGAAGGTCCACGGTCGGTGCCGGTCGTAGCCTCCTCAATGACTCAAATAGCACTTTGCGTCGTCTATTGTAAAGTGAAAGAAAGCACCATGAATAATATTAACATAAAATAAATTGTAACACAAAATTGTTTTTCTAGAAACAGATGAACGGTTGAACAATAATAGAGAAGAGAATTTCACAAAAAGAGGACACACCTCATCCTTGCTGTTACGGAGAATCTCTTTGATCCTCAAAATCTCATCAGCTTGTCCAGAACTAAAATTACTAACTTGGTTCTTGTTCATCCCTCCGTGGCCGTCTCTACCATTATTGGCCTTGCTCTCTTTACTAGATCCTGCTTCTAATTTTGTAGCTTCTCCATCAAAGCCACTCTTACAACCTCCATCTTTTCTAGAAAACAAAAGTTCCGCAATCTCGTCTCTTCGTAATCTAAATTCGTTAAGACAATCGGAAACCGTGACTGTGATCGCGTGTTTAATTATATCAAATATATCACAATTTGCAGTTTGAAAGTAATTCCTACAGTACTCTAGTGAATCGGACTTCATGGTTTTCCCGCAAAACTCACAAGGTCGATCAATACCCATGAGGCCAGATTAAAAAACTGAAAATCCAGCAACTACAAGAAATTCAATTTCATGAGCTATATATAACCATTAGTTATCAAAGAAAAGAGTAAAACAAATATAGATCCACAAGCACAAAAAACGGGTACTTTTATTAACATGGTAAAAGAAGAAGAAACAAAGAAGAAAGTCTTCAGAAGAAGAACTTAGTAGCACAGCCTCTAACTCCTTGAGGGTTGAGATTAGCCATAAGTCATTGGAAAAATAAATAAATAAATAAAATAAGACCTGAAGCAAACTCAGGTCCACAAATAGAACACTCATAAACTTCTTATTGATAAGATTGGCTCCTACCCAACTCAAGAATTCTCTCGCTCAAGGAGATAGAGGCTACAAAGATGGTAAAAGAAGAAGAAGAAGAAAATAAGAAGAAAGTCTTCAGAAGAAGAAGAACTTAATAGCACAGCCTCTAGCTCCTTGAGGGTTGAGATTAGCCATAACTCATGAGAAAAAAAAAAAAAAAAAGACCTGAAGCAAACTCAGGTCCACAAATAGAACACTCATGAAATTTCTTATTGATAAGATTGGCTCCTACCCAACTCAAGAATTCTCTCGCTCAAGGAGATAGAGGCTGCAAAGATGGTAAAAGAAGAAGAAGAAAACAAGAGAGTCTTCAAAAGAAGAAGAGCTTAGTAGCACAGCCTCTAGCTCCATCAGGGTTGAGATTAGCCATAACTCATGAAAAAAAAAAAAAAAAAAAAAAGACCTGCAGCAAACTCAGGTTCACAAATAGAACATTCATGAAACTTCTTATTGATAACATTGGCTTCTACCCAACTCAAGAATTCTCTCCCGCTCAAGGAAATAAAGGCTGTGCTCGCAAGTCGTTCTTCTTGTGAAGTCCTTCTTTTTTTTTTTTCTTCTGTTCTTGTTTTCTTCTTCTTCTATTACCCGTTTTTGGATTAAGGGAAAAATGAGTACGTGAATTGAAACAAGGAAGATGGACAGAAATACAGCGAATAGGAACACCTATCTTACCTCTGTGGTGGGCGCTGTACAAAAACTGCAGAACCCGCTTTCGGCTGCGAAGACGGAAATCTTACCACCCTTTCAGTACACTACAGATTTTTTTCTCTTGTTTTGCCTTCTGACGCGTGACTTGGTATTTAAAATAGACTCTGAGTATTATTTACGCATCCATCATTAGATTAAAACGAATCTTTCATAAAAAAAGAATCTTTCAGTCTGAAGTTTTTGATTGGATGATTTCATCCGTTTTTATGTTTTATCCTTTAATTAATAAGGCTAAAGTATACTTTTAGTCCTTTAAGTTTACATGAGGTATACTTTTGGTCCCTTAACTTTATAAAGTATACTTTTAGTCTTATAATTCTAACACCGTTAATTTTGCTAACGGAAAATGTTAACTCAAGTGATAACGGTGTAAATTTAAGTTATGATTTTGTAATTAAATGCTATTACACTTATGGGTAAATTAAAAAATATATAAAATTTGTATAATTAAATGCTATTAGTCATCATTTGAGTTCGTTGTGTCATCATTTTCCATTAACAACATTAACGATGTTAGAATTTTAGGACCAAAAGTATACTTTATGAAGTTAAGGGACCAAAAGTATACCTTATGCAAAACTTAAAGGACCAAAAATATACTTTAGCCAATTAATAAATATGATGGTTAAATTCCTATAGCTTTTTAAATGGTTCAAAAAATTATATTTTTTTTAATGGAAAAACATACGCACCCGCAGTATAATGATATGTATGATAGTTGTCTTCATTTGCTCAAGCATTAAATATTCTAAACGATTGTGTGTTAATGAGTATTGACATACTATGTGATGCATATGAAATTAAAGTGTTAAAATATAAGTTTTGTTATGGCTAGTGTGAGTCATATGTATTAAATAGATTGAAAAAGATAACTCAATTTATTTATAATTAAAAAATAATACATCTTGTCATCTTGATAACAAATTTGTATTAGGGTTAATAAAATATTTTGGTCTTCTAGTTTGTCTTCATTTTTAGTTTTAGGTATATGTTTTGGTTTATCATGGGCAAAATAGTCAATGTTTTTATTAAAAGGGTGAAGGAGCAAATTGGCCAACAGACTTTTATCTTAGGAGCGGCCAACACAAAAAACTTTTAAATGTAAAATTTATACCAAACGACTTTTTAAAAGGTAAAAGTAACACAAAAATGTTACTTTTGCCACCAACTCCTCCTTTAGTAACAACCAGACTCCAGTGCCCCCGCCCTTCAATCTCTCTTGCTATAAATACGCCTTTTCAACCACCTTCCTGTCCGCACTATAATAACAATCATTCCACTATTGCGTCTCTGCAGAATCTCAGTCCATCACTTTCAGTTTGTTTATCTCCTCTAGTTTCTTCTTCTTCTTCCACTATTGCCGTAGATAGATTATTTGAGGTGAAGTCTTGTATTTCTCCTGCTTCCTTGTTTCCTTGTTTTCCCTTCCCATTGATGTCCATAATCTCCGCATGTCCGTTTTCTATTTCTGCATTTTTCTTTTGTCGGAGCGAAATACAATTCTCATGGACTTTTAGAGTAGTTCCCATAATAAAGCCTTTCGTGTTTTGCAAAAGCGTGAATGTTTTAACGATGAATATTAAAGGTGGGAAAAACAAGTGTAGCAGCAGTAATTCCTTATTCTACGAAGCTCCCTTGGCTACGCATTGAAGACGTTCGACCCAACGGTGGCATTGAGAAGTTCCGATCTCTCGCTTACTCCAACGTAAGTTCACTTCCTCCGAGACTGTAATGATCTTCTTCTTTGTCTCTCGCTTTTGAGTTCTCGTTTGATTTTTCTTTTCACTACTTGCAATGCCTAAGGAAGCCATCCCGATATTATACGATTCCGAACTCGAATACCACCGTATCGTAGACTAGAACTTCATATTTCCGTTATCCGTCTTTTTTTAAGTTTTATGCTCTTTCTTTCAACAAGCAATTTGTAGGACGCTGCTATTTGATTCTTCCTGACTAAGCCGTTTATAGAGCAATTCAGACAATCTATTTCAATCCTGGTCCAAAACCTGTCGTGATGGTTGTTTCACCAACTTGACGGAGGGTGAGCCTGAAACTATAGAGAGAGGAGGGAAAAGTAAAGAGAGGCACAAATAAGACAGTAATAGTAACTAACGGAGTTGGTGGCAAAAGTAACGTTTTTGTGTTACTTTTACATTTTAAAAAGTCCTTTGGTATAAATTCTCCATTTAAAAGTTTTTTGTGTTGGTCGCTCCTGAGATAAAAGTCTGTTGGCCAATTTGCTCCTTCACCCTTATTAAAATACTGGGACCAACATTTTTAATGAATTTTTTTTTTTTTTTTTTGGAGGAATTGAAACCAATAATTTGAAATTGTACATATTAACCAACAAGCGGTTGGTTGAGGTGATAAGGGGTGTTCAAATCTCGGGAAGTGCATTTGTTAGGAGTGCCCGAGAGGTGAGAATATTTTGTCCTTTAAGTCTTGAGGAGGAAACATTTGATCTAATAAAAAAATATAGGGATTAAAATAAAAATGATGAGAAATTAATAAATTATAAGGATCAAATATTATATTAACATTTTATAATATATGTAGTAGTTTACAATTTTTTTTTTTTTCCAGCCATATTATAAATTTCATAATTTTAACTTTTTTTTTATCATATTTAGTGAAATTTATTTATTTAGTTTTCGTTTAAAGGAATAAAAAAATTCCAAAAACATTTTTAATCAATATTATAAATAATATAAATTTGAGAGATTAAATAAATTATTTAAAGTTATATTTTAAAAATTTTGAATACCTTTTTTTTTCCTACAAACATTTATGAGCGCATTTAATTAAGCACATAGTTACCAAAAGAATTAATTATATTTTTTATGTCTATATTAATTAATTAAAAATGTTGTTTTAAAAAATTATTAATGGAGTTAACGGGTTGGCCTTAATGTTATGTTTTGGATATTTTAAAATTTTTAAAGTTGGAATATTTTTAAATTTTTTAAATAATTTTTCAATAGTTAATATTAGTAATTTTTCAATATTTAATAGCGTTTATGGATTGATACTTTGGTTAATTTAAAAAAATTATAATGGCAATAATACATTTTATCTTTGATTACAGTATGTCTGCATGCCCATTCATCAATCATATCAGTGTAATCCTAATTACGCCAAATGATTTTTAATCATGATTACAAAATATAATCCTCTTTACATTACATAAGCACAATCAAATATCATAATCAGTTTGTTGTATCAGGATTATATGTAATCTTCTCTCATAGAATTGAACCAAACAGATTATAAGTGTTTGAGATTAAGGTGTTGAATGTTACAAGTTTATATCAGAGCTAGGTTTTGATCTAGGAATTGAGGGGTGCGTGTGTGTGGGTGTCCCCTATGGGAGTGGGGCGGTTTTAAATTGTCCAAAAAAAATTATTATAACGTTAGAATGACAAAAGAAATGTTTTATAACTAGTAATAAATAATGGTCCTTTCTTCACAAAATAATACAATGACAAAAGAAAGTTTTTGTTTGTTCATGTGGTTTATTTGAAGCTAGTATTTATTTGACTAAGTGTCTATTTGAATTAGCGGTAGAAACTGTTTTCACAACGTAATTTACGAAGTATGAGGTAAGTATATGAGAGAAGTTTTATTTCGACTTACGTAAACCTGCTCTTCTAGAAGAGCTAACTTAACCAGGCTATAAGTTAATGTTCAAGAAACTTTCAATTGGATGTGCATGTAATAGTTGCAAACAAAGAAAGTTTCAAATAAATGAATATGAATATTCTTTTGATTCTATAAAATGAAAGAGAGAGAAGATATTTTCTGTGTATATCTCATTTATTTAATGTTGATTTATAGTTCAATCATAATATTTCAAATATATACCACGTATATATACATATATACATACACACACATACATACAAATTTAAATTCTTGACCTTTTACCATATCCCGTCCCACCCTTACCACCAGTTAACCTCAAAAACTCGGTCGATGTTTTATAGTTTTCTTGTATTGCAGTTTGTATGTTCAAATTGAACCGAACAGATTTTCAAAACTTAATTGTATTTAGATGTTAACATCTCAATAAAAATATTAAGGGAAAATAACACAAAAATAACTTGAAAAATACAAAAGAACAGAAAGGTGCACTAAAATTCAGTAATACTAGAGAAGGAATCATCAGTTCCCGAAATGGGGTTTTAAAGATGGAGGGAAAAAATAAAATAGAAAGGAAAATTGATCTATGGACGGTTATAGACTTGTAGTTGTTAGTTAAGAAGGAAGATGACTAGTTTTTGAGGTGACCATCATTTTTTTTTTCTCACCTCAATGTTTTTTGGTTTTCAAAAAACAAAGGAATTGAAGGTAACTCTGTTTTTAGAAGGGGAAAAAAAAGTTATTCTTAAAAGGTGGGTTGGTGGAGCTAGGGTTCGGGGTTTGGCAGAATAAATAACAAAATGTGTTGTTAAGGATTCTAGACTGCTATAGTACAGGGAATGGCGGGTATAAATTACTGCTGATTACTTAGCTAAGTTCTCACTTGCAAATTGCAATGGAGATCAATTCTTATATCCTTCATCAACCTCTACCTTAACACTATTCAACAACAAGTTCAACTGTCAATAATTCAACAGTAAGGTAAAGTATAAGCACTTTATTTTAAAATTTATTTAATATATTTTATCTTAATTAAGCATACTTCAAAGAAATTATAAAGCTAGCTTAAAATAAAATTTTATATAGCAAAAATCTTAAACTATATTTGTTGGCATTATAGTTCAAATGAGACCAAGCATCCACCTTAAAATTTTCTAAGAGTAAGATTGTGAATTTGAACTCTCTGTACAAAATATAATGAGTGCCTTCCAATAATATATATATATATATATATAATTATGACCAAAAATATTAAGTTATAATTAAATTTATATTAAATTAAAAATTGTCCCATAATTTCTGCATTTAGTTTTCTAATACAATGAATATGTTCTCGGCCATAAAAATTATTAAACTTTAAATAGTGACATCGATTCTTGAGGATTATCAATTAATTAATTTTTATTATCAATTCGAAATACATATTTTAGAACGCTTACATATATAGGTATTTATTATTTAATGAGTCATAAAATAATTCAAAAATAGTAAATCTAACAAAACAAATGATTAATAATAAAAGTTTCGAAATATAATAGCTTATAAAGGTGTAAAAATACTTTGAAATAATGCTAAAATAAGTACAAAATATTAATAAACTTAATCAGATATATATCAGAATCTACACTTACTTGATTATAAAATATATACTTATCAGGGTATAATCCCTTTAGAGGTTTAGGTGTGACTTTTTTCTTTTATCATTTCTTAATAAATTCAAGACATACATGTGTACAAGGCCAATAGATAAATAATAATGCAAAGACATGTATATTGTAATACCCTAAAATTCTCACTTATTATAAATGTCATATTTTGACAAATAAAACATCTTAGGGATAGGTGAATATATGGTCTCAAACTTTAGAAGCTTATTGACTATTATTTTAAGTGATTTCTTCTTGAAATCAAATAAGCTAAAGACCAAATATTCTAAGGATCATAAAACACCATAAAATTATCATCGCTAAGCATAGTCTTAATTTAATCATGAGAGGCAATTAAAATGACATGGAAATATTTATTCCGATTAAATAAAATTATCAAACAACTAATGGGCAATTAAATTTGCAAACATTAAAATATTTATGTTAATTTTCGTAATTAATTAATAATTAAATTAAAAAGGCATAATTAAGAAATGTATAAGATTAATTAAGATCAAAGGCCAAGATTTAATTTAATAAAGTTAAATTCAAGGGCCTTAATTTAGCCTCATAAAGCCAAATCCTTGTGAAATTAGGATTAGCCAATGATAAATCAAGAAAATGTTCTTAATCCTCATAAAATTAATTTGGACTAATAAGAGATTAATACAAATTGAAGGTTTGGATTAAATCTAGTAAAGTTAAATCCTAAGACTTGAATTAACTCTCATAAAACACAATCCATGTGAACCAAAATTAACCAATGAGAGATTTTTCCTCTAAATACTATAAGATAAATAAAACACAAATTGAAAATAAATTAAGGGAAGGGGGGGGGGACGGTTTTTCAATAGGAAAGGGAGAAGAGAAATCAAATAAAACACATGCAAGGATGAGTCACAAGCAAAACATTAATGCAAGAAGACTTTTGGGGCAAAAGAAAATTAAAGCAAATTTGATAAAATTTGAAATCCTGGAGTAAATTGGATAATGGTTTGAAATCCAAGTAAATATCGATGTACACAAATAAAAGCTCAAAACAACAAATAAAGTGAGAATTTATACAAATTTAAAAAGTTGTGAAGAAGTAGGAACCCGGAGAAAATATAAAGACTTATCTTGAACCCACATAATTTAACCTCGAAAGTAAGCCTAGTAAAGGCTATTTTTGTAAACGTTGAAGAATAAGCTTAGTACAACCAGGGGAATCTCATTAGACCATAAATCTGGATATCTAACTACTAATCAAAAAGCATACTCAGAATTTAAAAGTATTGGTAATTATCAAGATTAAGCTTGATTAATAAGGCACAAATGACCTTGATTAGTTACCAAACAAATTGCATAATGACATGTGGCATTAATGGGCATTTTAAACCCTTAGTTATGTTATTAAATGGCATCATAACTTAGCCCCAAGAATCAGCAAATACGTTCAGCATAGGAATGGGAAATGAAGGAATGAATAAAGCATAAAGTTGAGAGTTGAAAAGTCAAAAGTTGCAACAACCAATTAGAGAATAGAACCATGGACTATTTGATTAATTGAAGAACACATTTAATGGCTATTAGAGGAGGAGTATGTCGACAGCTAGGTGGAGGGGAAGATGAAGTCTCAAAAAGTGTCCTTTTAATCCAATGGTTAGGATGCATGTTAGTCATATTTTAATACCAATGATGTCCCTAAATTTTTCCTATAAATAGACCCCCAACCTCTTCATATTTTTCACACCAAAAACCAAGAGGCATCTGATCCTAGAGAGCAAAGTGAGAGTGAGTGGCTTGGGGAAAGAAGGAGCAAAGTTCTTGGTAAGTCTCTAGCTCTAGCTTTAAGTTCTTTAAGTTTTAGTTCTTAAATTCATAGTTAGAAGTAGCTTTGATTTTAAATATGCTAGAGTAATTTTAATATCATGTTTTTGTAGTCAAAAATAGTGATATTTCGAAAATTAGATGAGCCACTTGGTATAGCAAAATTTCTGGAAAACTATGAGCAAAGTAAGCGAAGCTCGCGAAAATTCATCGGGTAGAAATATCTGAAATCAGTGATAGAAATGCCCATATTTTATGTTAAAAATGTAGTTACAAAATTCTGAAAAAAATTCATGGTTAAAATAGACATATAGGGATTTTTGAATATGTCAAGAACATGTCAAAATGAGTTCTGTACAAGGAGATAAAATTTCTCAAAGTTGGGCTACGAATTTCTGGAAAATTTCTGGGCAGAGGCTCAAAACTTTAAAACTGGGAGTGATTTGTGTAATCTGGGCAAGAGTGATTATTTTTAATTGAAACTAGACATCCTAAGGATTCCAAGGAATTTTACGGATCCTCGTTTCGATTTTTGTAGAATTAATTATGATTTTTCAAAGTTAGACAAAATGCTGCCCAGATTTGTACCAGCGTTGTTCTACGAATTTTGAGGAAACAAAGTGGAAAATAAATGTTGCAAGGGCAAAATAGTCATTAGTGGCCAGGATATCCCATAGGATATTATTTGTAAATTAATAAATACGATATTACTATTATAGGATACGCGTGATCACCGCCCGACCGTCAACGTACCGACAACACCGACGAAGGTACGGACGCGTACTGTAACACTAACTCTGATGTTTACTGTATACCTATATGTGATAGATATGTTCATAGACTGTGACTCTGTTTTTAAAAGAATTGTTCATACACATACAGCTTTATACGGGTTATAGTCATGATAACACCGTTGGGTTTTCCTAGCGCTGAGGACACGGATGTACACCGTGGCACTGGTGAATAGTGCAGACTATAATAACATTCATATGCGGGCGGTGGCTGTGTTGTTATTACTTTTTATATGTGAACATAGCTGTGATGTCATGAGATAACTGTCATACATAACTGTACATGAACATGAGGTTAACCGTTACCTGAGGTTCAATGGGTATTGAACCTCAGCTCTTACCATAGCTTCAGGATCCGGAGTAAACAGGATCGAAGACAAGGGTAAGCAGCAGATGTAGGAACCGGCTGGAGAAAGTCCTATTGACATGTACCTTACGATATCGACATTTGGGAAAAAATTGTAACTTATTTGTTAGAAGCACATACATTACGGTGGATATTTATCGAGTTACTTTTCAATACTATTTACTTCCGATGCTCAACTCTGATCAAGATACCGTGAAAACGCTTTCAAAAATTGGGATGTTACATATATAAGGCCATTAGATAAATAATAATGCTTTTATTGACCCACAAGGAAAATTGGCTTTATAACGAATGGATAACTTTTTGAATATTAGTTTGAAATTTATTCTCATCAATTTAGTTTTTGAAAAAAATTTGTGATTATGACAATAATTTTGATATATATATATATATATATATAATTCTTAGCAAGCAAAAAAAACCCTAACAGAAGGCATGTATGTCTGCGCGCGCTCGTACTGTAGCAGCGCTGATACTTTGAGACGATTTCTGGATTTTGAGAGCTAAAAAGTGTTCTCAGCAATCTCCTCTCTCGTGGCAATTAGCGGGTAAGTGAAGAAAATACTTTCCCATAACCCTATTTATATTAATTTAATCTTATTTATGCTGCTTCCATATACTCCTTGATCATTAGTGGAAAACCTAATTAACTAATTTGGGGTAGATTAAGATGTTAGTTAAGTTATTATTATTTATTTTTTTATCAAGGTTAAGTTAGTTAATATTATATGTGCTTTGTGTAGATTGACGGAGATGTTTAGCCAGTTGGACTAGTATATTAATCTTGGATCAAATAACTTTCTCCTAAGTATCTATGAATTAGATAGATATGAGTATAGCATATCCCTATGCATGAATAAGAATAAAATAGCTTTAGCCAATGGGGTGGTGTGTGTGTGTACAGTGACGGTTGAATAGTAGTCGAGAGAGAATAATCATACCGGTAGGGTTTACCTTTTATTTATAAGGTTTACCTGTAGGGTTTGGAATTATGAGCCTTTGTACCTCCAACCCAAGTACTATGTCATCATATCTAGGTCAAAATCTTAGATTAGTGCCCTCTTTGATTATAACTGGACCCACGACATAAATTGCCCCTTATTGGGCCATACATTGAATGGTCCTCACATATGAGTCCATAACAATATGCTTTTTTTTCCCTTAAACATTAGTTATCTTCCTTAATTCTCTCACTCCTCTTTTACTTAATTATTGTTGATTTGAGAAAAAAATTGATACATATGTGAATAAATTTTACATTTAGGACCAACATTAACTTTCCAAACAGGTCTTACACATATATATTTTCTTGTGCTTCTTTGATGAGTTTATAAAAACTTTTCCATTGAACCAACGGGACATTAAGTTTTATAACGTTCTTACTAATTTACAAGTGCTAATTTGATGCTATAGTATTTGTTTGATGTTTATAGTTTTCTTATATCAGGGTTTGTATATGTGAATTGAACAGGTTAATTAGCCAGATCAAATTTATAAAAGTTAAATGTATTTGGAGATTAACCATATCAATTAAAATACTAAATCAAGAACCTTATGATTTGATTTTAATAGAGAAGGATATTTAGATAAGAGTTCTATTTATCTGTGTTTAGAACTATTAATTTATGATAAACTTGTGACTAGATCTCCACAGATTGAGGCTAGATGGCCCTACCCGAAGATGTAATATCTGAAATATTTTCGTGGTTACCTCCGAAATCAATCTTCAAGTTCGAGTCATGTTGTAAATCTATATCCAATATCACAAACAACAAATATTTTGCATTGAAGCAAGCTCAAAGTATGATGCTAAAAGACGACTCTGTCCTTTTCATTCAAGGAACTACATTCTTCCCAAAGTACAAACAGGAAACCGAGATATGTAAATTATCAAGACGCGAGACATATTCTTCCTCTGGCATTCCCTAAAAAAAAATTCGATTTCTTCATGAAGGGTCAATAAGTATTCTTGCTTCTAGCAACGGGCTGCTCCTTCTGAGCGAAAAACCAAAGGAGGTATTATTTATATGTAACCCCGCAACACAATCATACTCCATCATTGCTACCCCAGAAAAACATCACTCACTTCTCGAATTCGCCTTCATATGGAACCATAATAATGAAGATGATGATGCTGAGGAGTTTCAGTTAATCCATTTGCACCAAGGCACGCCAAGGCGTAACAAGAGAATATGTGTGCCAAGTTTATATGCCAGATGAAGGTGTGTGGAAAGAAAGAGAGAAAAGGTTATCTATGAATATGATAAGAGTTGGATACATGGCTCTCATGTGTTCTACAAAGGAAATATTTACTTTGCCTCATTCTCTGAGTACACCAATTGTAATACCCGGATAATTATCGATCTAGAATATTATATTTTAGCAAATAATACCTATTTGGAAATAGGTAAATATGTGGTTTTAAAACCTTGTAGGATACTTATTCTATTGTCTAGGGAAATTTCTAATGAAATTAGAGGGATTAAAGTGTCAAAATCCCTAAATGCAATTATGGGCTATGAAATGCCCTGAAAATATTATGATAAATCCCAAGAGACAATAAAATATTTATTGGAAATTAGAAAGTATGTTGTCTCTAATTTTAGGAATTTTTGGGATTATTTCCTTGAAAAATAATGAGGCAAAATTAAATATAATTTTGGGGAGCATAAGTTGCCCCATGATTTTTAATATTTTACATGGAGCATAAAATACCAATGTAAGTAAAATAGTTGTGAGATAATGATTAATCTTAATTAAGAAAATTATCAACAATTAGAAAGTGATTAGTTAGGTAATTAATGGCTAATTATCTAAGCTTGGACAAAAGAACCAATAGGGAGAATTTTTAAAGATAATTAAAGAAAAAAAAGGGAGGAATGATATTTTCAAGAAAGAGAAAGGGAAAAAAAAAGAGGAAAAAGAAAAAAAAAACGAAATAAAAAAAAAAAAAAAAAAAAGAGGAAGGAAAAAATAAAAATAAAAATAAAAATAAAAAATAAAATAAAATAAAAATAAAATAAATAATAAATATCATGATATTTGTATTATTATAATAATATAAAAGAGATATTTGTGGAAGAATCGGTTGGATAAATGAGAACCGATAGAAATTAAATCCTATCTAGAAAACCATGAACTAAGTTTCTTAGGTCGGGACATATTAGAAACAAGTGAATTTTTGCCCGTGAAGTTGGTGTTAGCGGAAGTCATTTCCATAAAAGCGGGCGAATAAGGGATCGATGAAAAGATATTTTGTAAATAAAGGGCAGATAAGGAAAAGTGAGAACCGATGGAAAATAAATCATAACTCAAAATCCTTGAACTAAGTAGAAAACAACTGGACATATTATGAATCGGTGAATTTTTGTCCCGAAGTTGATGTTACCCGAAGTAATTTTACAAGCGGCGTCTGTTCGAAAATGTTCAAGCGGACAACGGAATACCCTTAATGGGATCAAAAGTTTAGTTAACTCAAATATTTCCGAAGAGGAAGAATAGAGCTTCGTGTTGTGTTCGGATTTTTGTGATTTTCTAAGATTACGCGATTAGAACACCGAACGGGGACTTTATCGGTAGAAGTTCATAAAGCACATGGATGACATCATGATGAGGTAAGGAGATGTGTTGTATGGTGGAGATGATGCCTTGTGTCCAAGCTAGATCCAACGGTTGAGATTCGGTATGATAAAGCATGAATAGTGCACCAAAATCTTCTATAAATAGGTCTTCCCATTTCACTTCATTCCTCACCAATTCACAATTCCTAGAGAGAGGTTAGAGAGAAGTGAGAGCAAGGAGGAGCTCCGGAAAAGGAGTAGCGAAGTCTTTGGGTAAGTTCTTCGGTCCCGGTCTTAAGCTTTGGTAGTTCCTTCGGTAGTTATAGTAGAAATGCTAGATTAATCTTTAATCTTCCAAGTTAGTTTAGATATCATGTTTTAGGGATAAATATGATATTTATTATTGGAGATAGAGATATGTCAAAATTTTGGAAGATTAGAGTTAAAGTAACGAAGTTACGCGAAATTCCGCCGATTAGGGGAGTCGGGGTAAAATGGTAATTTGGGACTAGAGTGTCTGGTATAATATTGACCATTGATTAGAAACGTTATCATCCTCATAGGATATCGTAATCACTTACCGTTGTACCGTTGTCGTATTGCCGTCACATGCATCCTTGATCGTAGAAGTTCCGTCAACGAAGGTACGTTCGCGTACTGTAACACTAACTCTGATGCTTATTGTATGCTTATATGTGATAGACTATTTCATAGAGTCATGGACAGGACTTTGTCTTGGGTCATGCACCGTGTCTAAGACTGTCTTAGTTCACTTGTTTATACATTCGGCTTTGTTTATACGGGTTACGATCTTGGTAATGCCGTTGAGTTTTCCTAGCGCCGAGGATACGGATGTACACCGTGGCACCGGTGAATAGTGCAGACCGTAATAACATTCATATGCGGTGGCTGTGTTGTTATTACTTTTACATGTGCTATGTGCTATGTACTTGTTGATATGTTAATCTTGCATCTCGTTGTGTGCTTATGTATTGATTACACGCCGTAATGTCATGAGATAACCGTCATCCATATACTTGTATTACTTGAGCATGAGGTTAATCAGTTACACGAGGTTCAATGGGCATTGAACCTCAGCTCTTAACATAGCGTCGGGGTCGGGAGGACCGAGGATCGAGGAGAAAGGCAAGCGGCACGCATAGGGACTCACCAAGACTTTCTTTTGTTATTTACTTTGAAAACACTCGGTATAACGTACCGCTACTGTAATCAGCCAGACTTACAGCATTTTGAATATAAATATCAGTTACTCAATCGCTCCGATGCTCTACTCTGATGAAAAAAAAAAAATTTATACTGCTTTTGAAAATGGGATGTTATACCAATTATAATTATATGGCAATATACAACTTTGATAGTGGGGTAACAAGAAGGTTCATTTTTCCATATGAACTCTTAATTTGGGACTATATACGTATTTTCAAGTGGGGTCAGGTTGGAACCTCCAATGAGTCTATTTGTGCGGTGAGCTTACAACGTAATTATGTTTTTACTGTATGGGTTTTGACAGAATTAGAATTGCCTTCTTGGTCAAAGGTTTTGTCATTATGTTTGGAAGAAATGGGATTGGAGGACGATGAGTCAGTGGAAAGCAATGGTAGATGAATGGATTAAGTCCACAGAACCGGTCTGCATTGATTCTGGCCCTGGCAGGCAAACAAATTCCGGCCTGCCACAGAAAAGCAACACAGGACCAAAGATGCAGCAGAAACTTCATTCCTTATTCTAATACTCTCCGTTCATGTGGAGCTAGGGCCAAAGATTTCACATATGAAATGGGTTAAATATTATTTTTGTCACGGAAGTATTTGTAAGGGGGCATTCAGCACCCAAAAGTTTTTTTGGTATCATTTTTGCCCCGGAAATTAACAAAAGGGAGCAAATATGCCCCCAGAAGTTTTTTTTAGGAGCAAATTTGCCCCGAAAGTTTTTTTAGGGAGTAAATTTGCCCTGAAAGTTTACAAGGAGAGCAACAATCCAACGGTCAAGATCAACCAATCGGCAAGATCTTTATCTTTGTAAACTTTCAAGGCAAAAATAATACAAAAACCTCGGGGTGCTAAGTGCCCCCTTACCAATACTTCCATAGCAAAATTGATATTTAACCCTAGAAATATGATATTATAGAGTTATTGTGTTTTGATTGATTCTTATATATCCCTTCTAAATTCACAGTGACTCTTTGACATTGCAAATACTTGGATCTGATTTCATATGTTCCTCAGTGGTCTCTTTAGAGCTTAATCATTAAGCAAGCGCAGGTTGATTAGTGTGAGACAAGAGCTAATTCTGACAAACAAATGGCGCAGACAAGCGCACAGACAGATGGCATCGCAAAGGAAAAACCACGGTCTAATTTAGTATTTTTAACTTTACATTTTATGCTCGAATGGTGCCTTTGGTGTTTTAAAATAACTACAATTTATTTTTAAGGTCATTATTAATAAATATAATTTCCGAGGAATTGTTTCTCTTTTCTTCCATCCATCCGATGGTGCTCTATTTTCTTTTAATTTTAGAATCTTAATAATTACTTTTCATACCATCATTAACATATTTTGATATATTTTTTGTTTTCTTGAAAAATAATGTGTAAAAAATTTGAGCCAAAAAAAAAAAAAAAAAAAAAAAAAGAGTGTGTAAAAGGTTCACACTCACATCATAGGCCGCCAAAAAAGTGTGATGACAAGTGATGAAGATAAAACTTGCACAAGTGTAAATATACATGATATTCCAACAAGTTGTTGGTTGATGTACACCCAACCTTTAGTTGAATAAAATATATATTGGCCGTCACTTTGACTAGAAAGCCCCTCCTTAACATAAATACTGCCCTGATCCATAATATAAGTCATTTCTAAAATAATGTCTTGGTCTATACAAAATAAGTCACTTGGAAAATAATTAATGTTTACTTGTCAATTTTGCCCATGTAGTTAATGGTTAAATGTGATTTTTTTTTTTTTTTTTTTTTTGGGGGGTATATTTTCTCTCTTTTGAGAAGCCTAATTTTATATGGGTAGAGTTGGGAAAAAAAAAAAAAAAAAAAAAAAAAAAATTCAATTTAAGGCATATTTAGCGAGTTAACTATCATTTATTGGTCAATGAATTAATTGAAGCGCCATTTTTAGCTGAATAATTTTAATATATATTTTCAATTTTTTCTCACCCTATTAAATTTATTACCAACATATATTTTGACGTTAATTAATTTTATAATTATGAATTCTTATTTTTTTAATAAATTTAAATTTTTAATCTCATTTATTTATCAAAACTTAATTATGAGGTAATCTTTTAAAATTTAAATACATATGTTGGCTAGAATGCTTAGCAATCATATGTGTGTGTGCATTTTCAATTAAATTTCTTAGCTTTTTCATTCAAGGAGCAGTCATTAAAGAAGGAGTTTATAGAATGAGCATAACTGAAATAGGTTCATTGCCTGGAAACACGGCAACTTATTATGGGATTCCAAAAGGCGAACTAATTATTTGTCACCCCACAACATAATCATTCTCCTCCCTTGTGCCTCGTAGTTTTGAAGAAAATTATGCCAAAACATGGATGACACTGGCCTTTGGAAGCTAAAATTATGATGAAGAATATCATTTACTTTGTTTTTGAACACTATCAAGAGCAAGAATCAGAGTATATTGTATGCAAAGTTTACAAGCCAAAAGGTTTGTGTGGAAAGAAAGAGAAAAGGGCTTAATTATGGCACATAGTGGGGCGTTACTTTGTTGTTATTCTAATAAGGGAACGAGTCATAATATGTTATAGAACCCTGGTTATGTAATTAACGTCTCTCACTAATCTTCACCTGCATATCTCAGATTCATTGATTCTTATGAATCCTCACCATATGCCTAGCTAAGTACTCTCCAGATCGATCGCACCCAAGTCTTAAATATATATAATGAATGAATATGTACAACGTAACCCTGAAAAATGAGTGGCGGTGTAACTTTTTCAAATAGATAATAGAATTTGTACATTATGGGAGGTCGTTTGCATTTTAGGAAAGGCCACTTGAATATTGAGAATTTGCACATTATAGGAGATGAGTTGCATGTGGGGATGTCACTTACATTTCAGTGAAAGTCATTTGGTTTCAAGGAAGTTGTTCATTTGCATTTTGAGAATTTGTACATTAGGAGAGGTCATTAGCATTTCACATAAGGTTTCTTGCATGTCAGGGAAGGTCACTTGCTTAAGGACAATATGGTCTTTTTCCTCTCAAACTTAACCTTTACATTATTCTAGATCCAATTTCCCAACTAATTTGTCAAATGGGGATTAATCCCCAATTTTCCCAAAAGATAAAAACAAGCTCAGATACAGGTCTCACACAATCACATGCATTTGACATTCTTTTTTTTTTGGGGGGGTCAACGAAACACATTTCACATTCAGAGCAATGATTTCGGAAAAAATAAATGAAAGGAATTAAACATTTGCAAAATCCTAATTTTTTTATGTTTATTGTATTCAAATAGTTGTTGTGTTGAGGCAGTGGCAAAGTTAGGGTTTTTTTTTTTTTTTTTTTTTTTTTTTTTTTTTTTTTTTTTTTTTTTTTTTTTTTTTTTTTTTTTTGTGGCCGCACAATTAGTGAGGGGATTTGGGGGCTGAATTTTTTTTTTTTTTTGGAAGAAAATTTTAAATGCATTAAAAAACAAAAGAATATAAATAATTTTATTCAAGGAGCATGATAATTTTACTGCATAGGAGGGTGAGGGAGACATACAAACTATTAAGAATTATATCTTTTTTGTCCAAAGTATTAAGGATTATATCAATCTAGCAAAGGATGGAAGACAGTACAAAATCAAGATAACAATAGGCTGGTCTATCATGCATCAACACAGATAAAATAGCTTGGACGGTGAAGTGAAGCATTTACCGAGCAATCAGCACATGTAGGAGAGTCATGATTGAAAATCATCCCATCACAGAGCTGCGCCAAACAACCAAGGAAAAAAAAAAAAAAAACTCAATTATAACTTGGCACAAAGCATTCAAAAGATCATTATTGCCTACGAAAAGAAGACATAATGCTTGAAATGTACATCTCTTCATAGACAGCCCAAGTATAGTGTTTCGCCTTTGCATATACCGCAACTACAGATCGATGTATCAAAGGAAGAATCATATATTGCATGTATGTAAACCACTTCATCGAAGTTATGAATGTTTAAGATTCTTTCATTCATATTTCCAATAAAATCTCCACTCTCATTCACTCTTCAATCTCTGTCTCTTAAGACAGAGATTCTAGAAAGATCAAAACATAATGATTTCAAAACTTAACAGCACATCAGCATAGACAAGTGAATTGGGCTTAACCTGGCACAAGACCACCTCCAAACTCTTGAAACTTCATGTCCAAAAGGACCAGAGCTGAAATCAAAGCACACTTCGTAGTATAGTAGTAGAAGAGAAAAGCACCACATTTTCTTTAAGACTAGACGTACAGGCATTCATGCACATGTGCACAAACATATACAAGTCCTTCATGTTGTAATCCAGATAAAAACTATCTGTAAAATGTGTTTATGAAGAATATAAAAAGCCACTCAACAATGAACTTTGGCTCAAGTAGTATAATCGTCTAAAAGATTGAAGTGATTGAGTTTGAATTACAGTCAAATAAATAAACTAGAAATAAAAACCAGGCCACACAATTTGAAATCCCTTGATAGCCAACTATTTAGTGACCAAGTAGGCAACTATTAGGAACCATGAAGGTTTGTGGGTTGCTGGTTTTTCTCACTTCTTGGGAACTTGTAATGCCTTTGATGCGGAGGAGTGGGAGATTTTTAAGGGCCTCAGTCTGGCATGGGAACTGGGATTCAGGAGAGTCATTTTAGAGTCAGATGCTAAGGAAGTGGTTGATGGGCTGATGAAATGTTCGCTTGTTGATCGAGGCAGTCTCCTAAATTGGCAGATCAGAGAGCTTATGCAGAGAAATTGGGAGCTCAAAATTCTCTTCATTCCGAGAGAAGCGAATATGTTAGCAGATTCATTAGCTAAGGAAGGAATTTCTTCTTCCAAGTTTTTTGATAGGTGTCCTGTGTTTTTACAGGAGGTGCTTTCAGTAGATATGCTGGGATTAATTTCCCCAACGTAGATTTCATCTTTCTGTAATCTCTTCTTCAGTATCAAAAAAAAAAAAAAAAAAAAAAAAAACGAGTAGACAACAAACATCAAAACGAGAATAATATGAACTTACAAATTAAAGGAAATCTCCACTCTTGATGATTAACTCCACGGTTCAAGTCCGTCAATTTCAAAGGACGCAATTCACCTGCCTGCTGAGGGAGCCACGACCCCATTACATTTTCTGAAACTGAAAAGCCACCGACTTTATCAGAATCACAAGTTTCACTTCACGAAACACTTTCATCGTGGAAGCCCTATTACACGAGCGACAAAATCCGTACGTACCATTGCGCAACCGTATACCCACAATTGGAGCAAACCCAGTGGGTTTTTCCTTTTTCCTTTTTCTTGATCCCAACTCTCCTTCGAATACCTCCATCCTGTTCGCTACCCAGACACAATTTTGAGATTTTTTTTGAACATTAGTGTCTGCATGTGCGGTCACTTGCTCTAGGGTGGCTCCGCCACAACACAATCATTCTCCTCCTTTAAATTTGTTGCACCTCCTAGTTTTGAAGAAAATCTTCGAAAAGCCATACGATTGAAGTTTGGAAACAATCAATGTGTTGATGACGAGGAGAAATATGAGTTACTTCTTCTTGAACGCAAACGATCGAGACCAAGGATCAGGTCATGTTGTGTGCAGAACTTGCATGCCAAAAGAAGGTGCGTGGAAAGAAATAGTAGACAAAGGCTTCCTTACAGTTGGTGAGGGTCTTTTATTGTTAACTGTGTGGTTATAAAAAGTTAACTAAAAATTGTATATAGACAAATCTAGGATCATTCTCTATTTTTTGAGAAGTCTTTTATTGAATTCTAATTAATCTAAATGTTATGCAAATGCAATGAAAATAAGGGAAAAATTGGTTTTGGCTTTTCAGGTAAATAAACGAAAATAAGAATGCAATTTAATTAAATGCTAAGTATTGTTTTTGTTATTTTCATTAAAATGGTTGATGGAATGGTATAGAATTGAAAATATAAATGAAGAATGCTATTAGTAATAAAGAAATGACTATCTTACTCGAAAAAATTGTAAGAGTTAAAATTTATTAAGTCTTAATAAAAACCTCAAAATAATACTTGAATCTAATAGTCTCAATTAATAATAGTAGCTCTTTTAAACATAGCTAACCACCACCTTTTGAAATATTATTTAAAACCACTTTTCTTGAAATTGAAAAATTGAGTACTAAACAGTTCCTCAAAGGCACAAATCAACCATATTAATTAGGCAATAACAAGCTAACTAATATAATCTCATTGCAACCACAAAGAAATTCAAACATACATATATGTTTTTCACACTATAAAATCCAATCTTCACTACAAATATCAAACCAACTGAGATAGTTAACATTAATCTCGCCTTAATCATATACAATAATTCTTAAAGGGTAAAGGAGCAAAAATACACGTGCTTTACCCTCGGAAATGCCCATCACCATATGCTTTTTTTAGGAGCAAAAAATACACATGAATTTTCAAAAGTTAAGCAAATATACCATCACCACTAAAAAAGTGTAACTGCTGTTATTTTTTTAGTGGGCCCCACCCTATTAAAAAAAACAAAAAATCATAATTTTTTTTAATTTCCTTTACTACCCCTTCTCTTCCATCTCTCATCTCCTTCGTCCCTTCACTCCATCCTTCTCGATCACCCTCCACCAGGAGAAGATAAGGTAGCGACCTCATCCCCTAGCTTTTGTTTCTCCTCTCATTTGCATCGTCGCCGTGTCGTGCCACCGTCGCCCGTCGCAGCTCACCACCAGACGAGTCAGCTATCCCCCGACCTCCTCCCCATCAGCCTGAGTCTTGGTTTCGACTTTGGCATTCCGATCAATCCCTCCAGCAAGATTTTCTTCGAATTACAGTGGCTGGATTTTTATTGTCTTATCGCTTTACAGTGGGTGACTAGGCGCTTTCAACTTCTCTTTCAATCGATGATATGGGTTTGATATGGGTTTTTCAATTTTTGGTTTAAGTTTTGGTTGATTTCTAAAATTGATGATAAGTTTAAAAAATTTAGTTGATTTCTTCGGATACCTATTAAATGCACCTCTTTTTCTTACTTGAAATTGTTTATCCTCATGGATTTTGAGTTTTCAAAAATGTTAGCTTGATATCCCAAGTTTTGTAATTTTAAGATGGATTTTCGTTAAGGATTGGAGTTCATCTTAGAAGATGGTTTTCTTCTCTCGGAATCCGCCGCCTTATTCGCGATTTATCTTCTTCCTCGTCTAATAAATCGGGAGCAATCCTCTATTATGCCGAGGTACGAATTATCGAAACGACAAATCTAAAAATCGAAACCCAGAAATTGACAGATCGAGTGAAAATTTTAACCAAGGCATAGAATTTGAGAGAAAGCAGGTCTCATATTGCTTGACCGGTGAGGATTCTTTCTCCGACAATCACAATTGCTTTTACCAAACCACTATTTGCTTTAAATCCAGAAAATTCCTTGTGGTCCTTCCATACCCGAATGTTCTTGCTATCAGATCCTGTATACAACAAATCGCATGCCGCAAGCAAGTATATGTGATTTTGGGACAAGGGTTCTTTGCTATTTTTGCTATAAGTTGGTTTTGTGTGTTTTTGTTATTCTAGGATTGGATGTGTTTCTGCATTCTTGGATAGTTTTCTTTTAGGTTGAGAGATGACGTTTGAGTAATTGGAAGGTCACTGTTCTTGTTCTTCGATAGAAAAGAGAGAGTTGAAAAGGATGAAGGTTAGGAGGGAGATGGTGTGAGGAGCATTTTGGGATTTTTGTAAGGCACTTAACGTCTCCGTTAAATAAATGAATTATGATGATATATTTGCTCCACTTTTGAAAGTTCATGTGTATTTTTGCTCCCAAAAAAGCATATGGTGTCAAGGCACTCCCGAGAGTAAAGCATCTCCTTTACCTATTCCTAAAACTAGGCAATCTAAATATATAACTCTAGACTAGACTAATAGAATAAAAAAAAAAAAACTCCCTAATGTAGTCCTTTAAGCTCAAGCATGAATCCTCATCGCGTAATTAGAAGCTAACCGCCGTGAATTAAATCTGCAATAATAGCTCTTCAAAACGCCCAACTCCCATAGAAATTGGATGAAGTGTTGAATTTGGAGAGAAGCAAAATAAAGGCTATGGGTTCTTGATGAGAGAATGAAATAAACAAATTTGTGATGGTAAAACAGAGAACGAGAGGTGAGAATGTGGTGTGAGAAAGAGTGAGAAGAGAAAGAGATATTGAAGGCGAACACCGAGACGGGCCGAGATGGTGGTGATCTGCGATGGTGAGTGATAATTGATGGTGAGCGATGAACGAAGAGGGAGTAGCTGGAATTTTAGACTGTGAAGGACAGAGGGATGATAAAATTGACGGTGAATCTGGAAGTCACCACTAGAACATAAGATTGAGAATGAGAATAAGAGATTGGTGGTGACAATGGAGCAGAATTTTTTTTTTTTAAAAAAAAACGAAGAGCTAGGTTAATGGGGTGAAGCTCGTCGGCGGTGAGTGAAGGTGGTGAAGGTGGAGGTGGAATCTCTTTCTTTTGGTTTTTCTTGTAGGTGTCTCTGGTTGTGAGGGAGAGGGATGAAGGTGGAGGTCGCCTACATTAATGGAGGATGGGATGGCGCCGGTGACCTTGGTGGAGTGTGTGAGAGACAAGGACGATGGACGGAGGAAGACGCCATCGGTGGTGGTGATGGCCGGACGGCGTGATGCTGAAGGTTCGATGGTCCCTCCTCCCCTTCCCCGATCTCCCTCCATCTCTCTGTTCCCTCTCGTCTCGTGTGCCCCAGATCCAGCTCGCGACACTGAAGCTCTCTTCTGTGATCTCCGACTCTAGTCTGCAGAGACGGAACTTGGTAGATCCCCCCCCCAAAATGTTTAGAAAATAATGAAGGAATGTGTGCAGAATCGTGTGTAGTCTGCAAAGGGGAGACCAAGTTTGAATCCAACCATTTGAATCAGGAAGTCATGTGCAGTCTCTTACTTTCTCTCTTCTCTGAATCATTTAACTATCGGGAGAGATGGAAGCTTTGAATTTTCTCTACGCCCGATCTTCAACGCTTGCGGCAATTACTCAATCGTCCGATCAGAACCTCATCATCGTCTTCTACTTTGAACTCATCCTTTATAAACAAACCAAGCTGCTCCAACAAGTATTCAAGCTGAGATTGTTTAGGCTTCTCTGTTGTAAAACGGTGGAGCCAAACAAGGTACACCCAATAAGCATTTCAAGCTATTTCAAGATCTCCATGTTATGCTCTATATCAACAGTTCTTTCCACCTAAATAGGAGTAACATTAGCGTCAGATTCTTCATTTCAAGATAAATCATTAAAAAACTTAGCTACAAAAATGAGCGAGGACAAAACCTTTTGAATTGCCATTCGTGCAGGTGCAGCTTTTCTTTCTTTCTCCCTTTGTTGCTTTAACTCCTCTTTAGCCTTCATCTTTGGCAAACAGATTTAGCAGCTTTGATTTGGGCTTCTATCGGCTCTCTATTATGTAAAGTGCAGTATTAAAGTCCATTTTTTTCTTACTTTGCTTTGTACACCTGGTGGTTGGAGCTAGCTTCCTTCAACGCTGGCAGGTGAGAGAGACTTTCCCTTTTTTGTGTTATCTTTTTTTGACAAATTTTTTTGTCTTTTAGAACTTCATCTTCATCTTCCTCTACTAGTTTTGCCCCCCCCAAAAAAAATATCTATCCAAGGTCCGTCCCTGCTGGTCTGTGTTGCTAGAACTGAATTGGTGGTTCCTGGTCAAAAACTAGGGACTAATCGGAACTTTTGAAAAGTTATGAGGAGGGACCAAACTGTGACTTGTCAAACAATTTTTGGGGCATAATTGCACTTACAAAAATATATGGGGTTTTATGTAATTTTTTATGGTCCCTTTTCTTCATTGATTTCTAATTTTCACAAATTATAAGCCCCTTTTTTGTAATTTTTTCTATTCCTCAAAATATTAATTCTAACCCTCCAAAATCTTCATTTTCTTCTTAAAACCTATAATGCAAGATTAAACACAACTAGCATCAAAAGTCCAAAAAATCATTTGCATGAATAATTAACAAATTATGACTATTTTACCCCTAATTACACTTCATTTAATACAAATGTCGCTAACTTAAATTAGTTCTTAGTAATGCAATGCTTTTTCAGAAAATGCATTAAGAATCTCAATTTAATTATAAAAAATCATATAAAAATATCGTTCAATTATTCAATAGTTGATGTTAGGTTACATCACAAGGAAGGGGTCATCATCTCGCAAAGCATACAGTTTAAGAGTCGTGAGAGAAGAAGGGTTCTTTGTTTTGAACAAGTTTCTCAAAATGGCCACCTTGGTGACAACGTACGTGTATTTCTCAAGTCGAACAAAGTTGGAGGTGACCTTTGTCTTGTGGTTTGGGACAAAGATAATCTTGTTTTTACTTTTTGGGTTTTGATTATAATTCATTGTCTTAGTCAAATTTTTTAACACTGAGGTTGGAAGAAATAGTGCTAAAGAAGAAGGACCCTGTTATTGGTGGATTTGCAGTAATAAATGGGGATCCTTTGGGCTTCACTGTGAGGAAGAATGTGTCTTAGTATATATGATCTGAGTGCTTAAAGAGGAAGGAGACTTGAAAAAATTGTTAGGCATGAATTACCTACAGGATTGGACTTAATATCTTATTGTAGTACTCTCTGCTCAAGTGGAGCTAATGCCAAAGACTTGACTCATTTTGAATGGCTATCTGACTTCATGTCTTATACTAGTACTCTTTGCCCGAGATGTGAATTATTGATGCAGAAGAAGATGCTTTGCTTGCTTGGGGGATTGTAACGGGTAATGAAACATCCAATGTTAAATGGAAATTGGAGAGGCATGGTGATTTCATGCTGAAATTCACATATAGTTCTTTCAGGGGATGCAATCGAATCGGAGGAGGGATTAGGATCATCTGTGGAAAGTCCGAGCAGCATATGATTGCTAGACGCTTCTCTGGCTGGTTGCTTGTCAGTGTCTACTCACAAATGCAAATGGAGTGAAACGAAGTTTGGCAACGGATCCCAGCTGCACACTTTGCCGAGCAGGTGTAGAGGATACCATTTATGTCTTTTGGGATTGTCCACACTTGAGATCATTATGGAGGAAGGTGGTGCCCACGGCAAAGTGGTGTCTGTTCTGTAATATGAATCTGACAGACTGGTTATGGTGGAATGTTAGAGGCCAAAAAGAAGCGAGTGATGAGTAGGCCTCCAAATTCATTATTCTATGGTGGTGGATTTGAAAACACATCAATTTGTTTTTGTTTGAGAAGAAATTCACTATGAATGATGCTATTATTGCTAGCACATGCGCTATGATGGAATGCATGAATGCTACTAGCGATCGCCTTACTAGGTTGAAACTTCAAGGTGTTACTTTAGCTCCTACTCGAGAGAGTTGTTGTCCACCAAATTAAAGGAGGGATGGGTGAAGGTGAATGTTGATGGTGCATACTCTACAGTTACTAATAAAAACGCCTGTGGGAGTCTTATTTGAAACTCGGCGGGAAGATTTCTTAAGGGCTTCATACATCCCATTGATAACAGGAATGAGCTATCTAAAGAAATTTGGACGTATTTTTTGGAGCTGAAGACTACATGGGAAATGGGTTAAGCAAAGTATGGTTGAAAATAGACTCTACTAACTGTCTAAAGCTGCTTCTTCATGAACATGGTAATAATCATCATGACTTTGGCATCATTAAGGAATTGAAGTCCAATTGTTGCTTCGATTGGATTGGACAAATAAGCTTACATATGTGCCTCATTTTGGTAATTTCGTGGTGCGGATTTCCTAGCGAAGAAGGGTCTTGAGGCAAGACTGGGGTATCACAAGATCTACCAACCCTCTGAGGTATTGGAAGTAGTTTTATGCCAAGATTGGAATGGGTGGAATATTTTTATAGGTGTTAACTGAGGTGTCCCAATTATATCAAAAAATAAAAATAAAAAGACACTTTGTGAGTCATGGAAGCTAAAAAAGGGTTTGGTTCGAATGAACCCTAATTTAGATTTTGCAGGGAAAGGAGAATTATCCCATTGCTTCTATATAGGGCTTAATTTCATTCTAAGTTTTATTAAGTTGATTAAAACTTTTCTTTGCATATGTTAACCCTTAGAAATTGACAACATTTCAAAGACATTTTCCATCTCTTCTTACCTATTTTTGGTTCAAAATGTGCATAGGAATGAAGTGTATAGAGGGGAATTGTGCATATCAAAGTATAAGACAAAAATCAAAGAAATTCTTGTTATATTCTATAGAGTTTGTGATTCAATTGAGAATTGATAATTACTTCCTCTTTTGTAGGAAGATGGAGACAAGTTTTGAAGCTCTATAACAACCAAGAAACAAGAAAAGAAATAAAGGAGGTGAAGCAAAGACAAAGTTAGAAGAACATGTACTAATCGACATAAAGCAAGTTGACAACTAGCCGCAGCAATTACTGGCCACAGCAAGTTGACAACTGGCCGCAGCAAGTACTGGCCACAACAAGTCAACAACTGGCCGCAGCCAGTCATGAAAAAGTGCAGAAAGTACTGCTGCGCGTTTTACATTTCAGAAACAGAAAAACCCTATTTAACCTAAAGGAAAGGGCCGAAAAACATACTCTTGACCTAAGGAAACAAGTGGGCACACAAGGGAAGAGCTTGGGAGAGAGATTTGGACAATCTTGGAAGCTTGGGTGCTCAACCTAAGAGAGATTTTAGGGATTTCACCTTGGTTCTTCCTCTTTTCTTCTCTTTTCTTCCTAGTTTCTTCATGTATTCAGTTTCTTTACTTAGAATCTCTTTGTATTTGAATATGAGTAGCTAAACCTTTCATTCTAGGGTTCTTCTTACCCTTTGTATGGATTAATTCTTGAACATTCCTCTCTTTTGGTAGATAAATATATACATATGTTGATTTTAACCTTGGCTTAATGCTTCTAAGTGATTGGCCTCCATTTAGATGATTTATTCACATAGGTTTTGACTCGAGAGAGCTAATCTAGGTGTAGAACTTGATTGAAATCATGCTTGTCTTGAAGTTTACTTGATAAATGGATGGTTTGTTAGTAAAATAGAGATATATTTACTAACCTTGCATTGTCACATTAGGGTTGTTGCTTAAAGATTGGTTCTCATTAATTGTAGCAAGAGATTGTGCATTTTAATGAGAAGAGAAACTTGATTTTGACTTGAGAGAGCGTGTCAAGTATTTGTGAACCTTAGACTAGCACATGTATGTATTGAAATGCTACTAGAGAGGTAATTAACCAAGTTTTATGAAATGCAAAAGGGGAAGAAGAATCCTAGGCTCCATTATCCTTGAAGTCAAAGAGTCATTTGCCTTTATCAATTTTTAGTTTTAGAAATAGTCTTTAAAAATTCTATTTCCAAATCAAAACTTTGTTCTAACTCAACTTGATGAAATTCACCAAGCCTCTTGCTTGATCAATTTATTATACAAATCCTCGTGGGAACGATACTTTACTTTTCACTTTATTACTTACGAAACTCGTGCACTTGCGAGGCGAACAAAAGATATAAAGTAGGATTGAATTTTTTCTTAAACAAATACTTTTATCTGTGTGTTGTTACTTATGTTGGAATGAATAACAAAATTTGCTAAAGGGAAAGTAATTAATGCATGCACAAAAAGAAACATCTTTCTCAAGAAGGTTTAATATAAGAATAAAATACTTCCTCGGTCTATATTATAAGACAAGAACTAATTATTCTCACAAACTAATAAAAACAGCTTAAAGTCAATAAAATTGTCCTAGAATTTAAGTAATTTCTAATATTATCCCTACTAATTACACTAAACTCTAATATTATATTAATTATTACTCTCACCTACTACCTTAATTAATTATGGGCATACATGGAAAAAAAAATAATTAATGCTCATTGGGAACAAACAAGTGCCTTCTAAAAAGAACCAAATAAACTTGCTAGTTAGTGCCTTATAATAAGGACCAAAGGGAGTATATTGACCTGAGGTGATAAGGGCCTCACCCCCTAAAAAGAATAACATAAATTTGAATCCCAATAAGCGCACTTATTGTGAAAGGTGATGACTTTTTGCCCTCCAAGTTTCTAAGGGAAAAACCTTCATCATATTTTAAAAAATAGTATTTATCTTGACCTCCCTCACATATTGTCTTAATAATTTAGATAAAATATAGGGGTCGTTGGTACATTTTACTCTAAATATAATAACAGCAATTGCCATCATCATAGTAAAAGGAAAACCTAATTTAATATTGATTTTTTTCCAAATTTCATGAAGAGATCGTGAAATTTAAATTTGGCACTGTTAAGATTCGACAATATAACATTCCAAAATTGTGTTAATGTCAAATTTAGAATATTAATTAGTATTAAATGTCAGAATATCAATGCCAACATATCAATGCCAAAGTTTGAAATATATTTGTTATATTTTAATAGGGATAGGATATTGTCATTACCAATGTCACTCACTTTTCCATCATTAGATCATAATCTCCCATTGAGATTATGAGCGTATACTTCATGATCTTGAAAAATTATTTTAGGATCTTCAAAAATTATTTCAGGATATTGATCGATCTGAGAAAAAATATTTCATGATCTTGAAAAGTTATTTTAGGATATTGAGAAAATATCATGAAGTATATTTTTAATATCAGTCAATACCTGAAATATTTTTTCAAGATCCTAAAATATTTTTTCAAGATCATGAAAAATATTTTTTTTCGGTACCAATCAAGATCCTCAAGTATCTTTTTTAGCACCAAAGATCCTCAAGTATCTTTTTTAGCACCAGTACCCTAAAATATTTTTTAAAAATCATGAAATATTTTTTCAATATCTTGAACTATTTTTTTTTAAATAGCAGTCGTGTCTGAAATAAATTTTTTCAAAAAAAAAAAAAAAAAAAAAAAAAAAAAAAAAAAAAAAAAAAAAAAAAAAAAAAAAGGGAACAACACAGTTTTACGCCATTTAGTGCAAAGAACACGGCGGATGGTAATCTGCAAGGACCATAACCGCGTCCCTTCTTCTGTGTGCCGCAAAGGCTTTTCTCATCCCTAGCATGGTTGAAGGGCATCCAATGTCCCCACGTCTAATCAGGGGAGTTGAACAGTAAACTACAGTTGCACACATTGATAATACAAAGGTAAAATCGCACTTAAAACGAAACGAAGCCTGCAAGCAAAGACAATAAAATCATTAAACAATAAACCCGTTTACTTTAAGGTGCCTACCATAAAGTTTTTTCTCATATGCTCTTTATTTGTGTCCCTTTATTTCACTGAAGTATCGTTCCCAGCAGATTTCCTTTCCAATCCTGGCCCATGTCATATAAAGGAAAGGCAAAAGGGTTTCGGATGGGTGAGGGGAGAGTAAATGAAAGCATCAATTAAAATTCGAGAGTTTTTCTATTATTATTATTGTTGTTTTAATTAGAATATGAATTTGTCAATTTGAGTTGATGTGGTAGCCACTATGATTAAAATAATGTGATTTGATAAGTCAGCATTTTCTGATTAGACAAGACTAAAGATGTTAAAATTGAAGGACAAAAAATGCACTTTTTGAACTTAAGGAACTAAAATAAAACTTGATGCAAACATAAAGGACTAAATGTATAGTTTAGCCAAAAGATGAATAATAGTGAAAGGGTTATGATTAAAATAATGTGATTTGATAAGTCAGCATTTTCTGGTTAGACAAGGCCAATGGTGTTAAGATTGAAGGATAACAAATGCACTTTTCACACTTAAGGGACTACAATAAAACTTGATGCAAATATAAAGGACCAAATGTACATTTTAGCTAAAAATAATAATAATAATAATGTAAGGGTTAGGGGGTTTGAAATTGATCTGAATTGATTGCATAAAATTCTGTTAAAATTTAGTAATTATTGTCTTTAATGTGATAGGTTTAGTATCCGAACTTTTTTTTTAAAAATGTTAATGCTATCAATAACAAATATTTTCTTCATACGAATCCATATATATATATAGACACACATGTATATAAATAGGTAAAGTCCTATTTTTTTGGAAGGAGAAAATTTTGAGCAAAAATAGGTCAAAAATAGGTAGGGACGTATAGAGTCATGGTGATAGCAAGGAAGACGGAGGCGGCCATGATGCACGGCGAAGATATGACTGACGGCGGGGAGGGGAACGCAGAGACAGACAAGGTATTGCTTATTTCTTCATAAATTTGGGGATTCTAGGTGGTTTCAAGAAACCACGTTGACACTTGACTCATTCAGATCAATTGAGGTTGGATTATATGGAAGTACGTATAGAGCCCTATTGAAAATAAATTTTTCAAATAACAAGACTTGAAATACCTATAATGAATTAAGGGGATTGTCCCTCACAATATAATGAATTGAGGTTCAAATCGAGGGATGTTTGTTTACATTTAAGTGTCCAACCGTCCTTTCAAACATGATTGCCTTTACTAATAGGACACTCTTATGCATATGAAAAAAGATTAGAAATTAAACTACTCTCTCCGTTCTTTAATATCTAACCTAATTAGGGAGTTGATGTTGGTCTATAAGATCTCTTTCTCAATTCTATCCATTTTTTTCAAAACTAACCCTATTAGTATTTCCCATCAATAATGGAGAGGGAGCCAGAGAATTAAGAAATATATTTAGAGTGTTTTAGAAAAAAAAAAATCATAGTAACTAGCTTAACTAATTAACATTTTTTAATCTAGTCAAATTAATTAATTTGGTCTTATATTAAGGACATGATGACGGAGTACTATATATGAATGGCAGAAGGTGAAACGAGTGCTAATACGTCATTGTAGACTGCGCTCACTGTTATTAGACTCTCAACTATTAACATATTTCAACATACAGTTTTCTCCTGTATAGATTTAGTTACTGAGAATGGACATGGATACTGTTCAGATTTTAAATCCTTTTATATCATGTTTTTTACCTGACTTTTCTGTTGCATTTCGCCACTTTGAAAATTCTTAATTAAAATAATAAGAATGATAAAGGGTGAGGTGAGAAAAATGTTCAGATTTTGTTTGGCCAATATAAGTTTACAATTAAATAAGTGTATTATATATGCAAAATTTTTGTGACGAATAGCCAAATTCGCGTCATGTTTTTACAGGTCCAGGCTATAACGATACCTAAAGATGTAGTATATGAAATATTCACGTGGTTGCCAGCAAAATCCAACTTGAAGTTCAAGTCATGTTCGAAATTCATATATGAATTTACAAAGGAGAAAGATTTTTTAGTGAAGCACTCTCAAAATGTGACCCTACAAGGTGACTCTTCCTTTTTCATTATTCAACGAATCCGTATTACACCAGGAGATTATAAAGAAAAGAACATAATTTCATTACCTGTAAACAAGGCATCTCTCGGTATTCCTAAAAACTTTCTTAGACTTCTTAGTCAAAGACCCATAAGAATCCTTTCGTCTAACCATGGACTGCTTCTCTGTGAAGTCCTTCAGAAAGGAGAATTCTATTATCCGCAAAAGCCAAAAGGCGAATTAATTATTTGTAACCCCACAACACAATCATTCTCCTCCATTGTTGTACCTCGTAGTTTTGAAGAAAATTATCGTAAGACATACGTAACATTGGCCTTTGGAAGCGTACATGATGATGAGGTATATCAATTACTTGTTTTTGAATACCATCGAGAGCGAGAATCAGAGTATATTGTATGCAAAGCTTACAAGCCAAAAGAAGGTGTGTGGAAAGAAAGAGAAAATGGCTTACTTATGGGTTATAGGTGGGCGTTACTTTGTTCTTATTCTTCTAGGGGAAGGTGTCAGGATATGTTATCATACAATTTTTTTGAGAGTGATGAGATGAGGAGGCTTCTTTTACTTAAAGAAGCTTTAACAACCAGGTGGTTTGATCTCGAAAAGTTGCACTATCACCGCGTACGTCTTTTCAAGAGAGACAAAGCTGTTGGAACATCAAGTGATGACATTTATTTGGTGATTTGGGACAAAGATGATCTTGTTTTTACTTTTTGGGTTTTGACAGATTATGAATCGTCTTGTTGGTCAAAGTTTTTGACGGTGAGTATGGAAGAAATGGGATTGCGGAATGAATACTGGGTTTCTGGGTATGCAGTAATCAATGGGAATTGTTTGGTGTTTGCTACAATAAAAAATGTGTTTAGGTACGATTTGACTGGTGAAAAAGGAACAAGACCTGAAAAAATCGGTCGGCACACGTTAGGTTGGCGATTGAACATCTTTTCTCATTATAGTACTCTTTTGTGATGTGGAGCTATAATGCCTGAGAATTAGATAATTTATCATATCTATAATATTTAGTTTGAAGTTAGACTAAGAATTTGGTCTATTTTTATGTGGTGATATGAAGTTTTATTATGATCATAAAAGATTTATGAAATATAACTCATCATATTTAATTATTCCTATGATTATGCGTTGTTATTTTTGAATCGCTTTATTGTATATATATTTTGGTCGATGTTTGTATATTTTTATTCAGGGTGATGTAAGCTAAATGTATGAGAGAGTACATGTAATTAATACTGCTCCATAAAGAGAGGAAAGGGCCTAGACTTAAGCCCAAGGTAAAATCATGGGCAAAAGATGCATGACAATTAATAGATAGCTAGTTTATATGTGTAATTGAGTCACCGACTTGTGATTGTTTAGAAACAGAGAAAATGTATAAATTAGACCCTGAAATCTTGCAGCATTGAAATTTATGTCCAGAAATTAAAATAAGTCATATGTTGTAATTTTTGGATTTGTAGATTGGGAGTTATAATTTTTAAAAGTTGAGTGAAAATATTGAAATAATGCTGCCTTAAAACGTTTAAAGTGTCATTCCAAGGGATATCCTCAGACTAATTTTGCTTAACGAAAGGTTCAAGGTTCTTCACCTTCCGGTTGCAATAACTGAGGAAGATGGGTATCGGTGAAGTTTGCAAATGTCTCTAACCAATCACACCTTAGCTTTATTCATGTCGCTGGCCAAACCTTCAAACGGTTTGAACCTTCAAAATGTATTTGATGTATTAGAACTTGTGATTGCCTACTGCTCAGTCATTATATGGAACTTTTTGTCGATTATATTTCTCTCTTGACGGCTATGCGTTTTTTGCACCAAATGGGACCTACAAGCGGTCTTTATTACTAGATGTCAAATGTCTTATAACTATGGGTGAAAATAGATTAGGCTCTAATTGGGGCCTAAGCACTAACTTACATAAAATTTAGTTTAGTCCGCTTTAGTAAATAGGTCGGCTCAAGCTTAGTCGCTTAGACTCATTGCTGACCTATTTAGATAAATAGATAGGTTAGACATATTTTTGTAAGGTCCAACTTACAAGGTTGACCTATTTAATTTTATGAATTATTTATAAATTTACTAACTTAACATTAATCCTAACTCCTAAGTTTTACATGTCACATCTCTTCTTTTCGATCGCTCAAGATGACAACGCTAACTCACTCTTTTTTCCCTTGATTGCATTGTCCACTAAAGCATAATAATTGTATGAGTTTATTTTAGTACCAAATGAAATATTATAATCTTAGTATAGGAGCAAGCTTTGTCCCAATTTATCTAGAAAAAGTAAAAGAAGTAAAATCCAGTTTTACAATTTACGTGGTCGATTTTACAAAGTATATCTTATTAGTCAACAGAGGATATTTTTTTCTTATTCCTATTTGTTCAAACAACTATTGTTACTAGACATTCTTTTCTTTTCCTTAATAAGCCCTTATATTACGATGTGAATGAACGTGAGGCTTTTAAGACATAATGTTGGATTGTAAATAAGAATGAATGGTTATATATGAATTTGGAGTATAGGCTATAAAGGTTATTCAAAGGCCTATAGTTTAATTAGGCATTTAAACAAGCTTCAAGCTTTTTAAAGGCCCAGACTCAAGTCTAAAAAGACTACATACAAAGTTTAGGCCTAAACTCAAACTTTAAATCTATGTTGTAGGCTCAAATCTATTTAGATAAAGCCTCGTCTAACCTTTTTCCACCTCTACTTGTTATAGTTGTTAGCCTAGCCACATGAGAGCTCCCTTTCAAGTGAGAGGTTGCGAGGTCGATCCACTTTTAATCTCAAGCTAATAATGCAAAATCCTTTATTTTTTTATAAAAAAAAACTATTTGAGTGGATTAAGGAGTTTGTTAATTATAATAGTTATGGCATGTTTTTTCCTAAAACAACCTTGTTTAGGATGACTCTATGGCCAACTGATCTTTGGCTTCAATCTTGAACTCGTTCTGAAAAGAAGAACCCACTACATTTTTGAGATAGAAGAAATGGGGCTTCAATTCATTTTATCCGTCTTTATGTTTATTAAAAAGATTGAAAAAAGCCTGATTTCCTCATTAATACCCTTGTTTATCTTTGTTTATGTTTTTTCTAATTTTCATGTTTTTGAATGAAAACATTTTGCTGAAAAATGCTTAAAATTATTTATTAAAAATAAAAAACAGTAGAAGATACATGGGTGCACTATTAAATTATTGTTGAGGGAAAATTGAAAGGGAGTAATGTGGGGAATGATAAATATAGGAATCAAGTTATACATTTAGAATTAAGATCAACTTCTCAATTAAATTATATATTTTTGGACCAGATGGGTATAGACTTCAACGCCAAATATATCTATTACCATTTTTGGTGGAAGAAAAAGTTTATGTGAGTTGGGTTTTAGGAGTTCACCGAGATTAAAGCATGTCCAAGCCGCCTCTCACATCGTCCCGTTAGTCACATCGTTAATCCCTTATTTGATCCATCCATCTGATCCTCTGCATCAAGTCCCATTTTATCTAAAAGGTTCACATTCACATCATAGGCCAAAAAAGTGTGATGACAAGTGATGAAGATAAAACTTGCACAAGTGTAAATATACATGATATACCAACAAGTTGTTGGTTGATGTACAGCCAACCCTTAGTTGAATAAAATATATATTGGTCACTTTGACCAAAAAGCCCCTCCTTAACATAAATACTCCCCTGATCCATAATATAAGTCATTTCTAAAAGAATGTTTTGGTCTACCTAAAATAAGTTACTTGGAAAATAATTAATGTTTACTTGTCAATTTTGCCCATGTAGTTAATGCTTAAATGTGATTTTTTTTTTTTGGTATATTCTCTCTCATTTAAAGCCTAATTTTATATGGATAGACTTGGGAAAAAAATTTCAAAATTTAATGCATATTTAGTGAGTTAACTATCGTTGGTCAATGAATTAATTGAAGTGCCAATTTTAGCTGAATAATTTTAATATATATTTTCCATTTTTTCTCACACTATTAAATTTATTACCAACATATATTTCAACGTCAATTAATTTTATAATTATGAAATCTTATTTTTTTTTTAATAAATTTAAATTTTTAATCTCATTTATTTATCAAAACTTAATTATGAGGTAATCTTTTAAATACATATGTTGGCTAGAATGCTTAGCAATCATATATGTGTGTGCATTTTCAATTAAGATTCTTAGCTTTTTCATTCAAGGAGCAGTCATTAAAGAAGGAGTTTATAGAATGAGCATAACTCTAAAATATTTTTTAGTACCGTTCAAAGATCTTTTAGTACCATTTAACATTCTAAAATATTTTTTTCAAGATCCCGAAGTATATTTTTAGTATTCTGAAATATCTTTTTAATATATTTTAAGTAGCAATCAATGCCTAAAGTATTTTTTCAGGAAAAAAAAAAGGGAACAACTTAGTTTTACGCCCAAAACGGCGCCATTTTGGGTAAAGGACACCGCAGATGGTAATCTGCATAGGACCATATATAGCTGCGTCCCTTCTTCTGTGTGCCGGTAAGGCTTTTCTCATCCCTAGCATGGTTGAAGGGCATTCAATGTCCCCACGTCTAATCAAAGGAGTTAAACAGTAAACTACAGTTGCACAATTGATAATACAAAGGTAAAATCGCACTTAAAACAAAATGAAGCCTGCAAGCAAAGACAACAAAATCATGAAACAATAAACCCGTTTACTTTAAGGTGACTACCATAAAGTTTTTTCTTACATGCTCTTTATTTGTGTCCCTTTATCTTACTGAAGTATCGGTCCCAGCAGATTTCCTTTCGAATCCTGGCCCAAATCATAAGAGGAAAGGATTTAATCATAGCTTAGCGGCAGGGAAAGGCAAAAGGGTTTTGGATGGGTGAGGGGAGAGTACATGAAAGCATTAATCAAAAATCGAGAGTTTTTCTATTATTGTCGTTTTAATTAGAATATGAATTTGTTAATTTGGGTTGATGTGGCAGCCACTAAGATTAAAATAATGTGATTTGATAAGTCAGCATTTTACATTAGACAAAACTAGTGGTGTTAAGATTGAATGACCAAAAAAGCATTTTTTAAACTTAAGGGACTAAAATAAAACTTGATGCAAACATAAAGGACTAAATGTACACTTTAACCCAAAGAAAAAAAAAAGAATAATAGTGAAAGGGTTATGGGGTTTGAAATTGATCTGAATTGATTATATAAAATTCTGTTAAAATTTAGTAATTATTGTCTTTAATGTGATATAAAGGACCACATGTACACTTTAACCAAAAATAAATAAATAATAATAGTGAAAGGGTTGTGGGGTTTGAAATTGATCTGAATTGATTGTATAAAATTCTGTTAAAATTTAGTAATTATTGTCTTTAATGTGATTGGTTTAGCATGCGAACTTTTTTAAAAAAATATTTAATGCTATCAATAACAAATATTTTCTTCATACGAATCCTACACACACACACACAAAACACGTAATAAATAGGTGCAGTCCTATTGTTTTGGAAGGAGAAAATTTAAGTATTTGAATAGGTCAAAAAAAAAGAAAAGGAAGGAACGTATAGAGTCATGGTGACGGCAAGGAAGACGGAGGTGGCCGTGATGAACGGCGAAGATATGACTGACGGCGGGGAGGGGAACGCAGCGACAGACAAGGTATTGCTTATTTCTTCATAAATTTGGGGATTCTAGGTGGTTTCAAGAAACCACGTTGACACATGACTCATTCAGATCAATTGAGGTTGGATTATATGGAAGTATATAGAGCCCTATTGAAAATAAATTTTTCAAATAACAAGACTTGAAATACCTATAATGAATTAAGGGGATTGTCTCCTCACAAGCATGGTTTGTGAAACGGACCGACCGACGGTTCGACCAAGAACCGCCAACCGATCGTGAAACCGGTCCCGGTTTGGTGCAAAACCAGATCGACCAAGTGAAACCGGGGTAAACCGCCGGGTTACAAGGGTCAACCCGGTTCCAAGATTCTTTTTTTTTTTTAAAATTTTTTTTTTTAATAAAAGGCAATCTAATTTGAATATCTGAATATGTCACAAGTATATCTAAATATGTCACAAGTGTTGAAGTATATGGTTATTTTACTACTGATCTAAAGTATTGAAATGATATATAGTATGTGAAATTTAGGTTGATGTGATGAGAAATTAATTATTTTCCAATTTTTTTATATCTCACCGGTCTAACCCGGGCTGATCCGGCCCCGACCCACTAACCCTCAAGACCGACCGGTTCACCACCGTCCGGTTTCAGAACCTTTGCTCACAAGTCACAATACAATATAATGAATTAAGGCTCAAATTCTGAGCAAAAAAATAAAATAAAAAATAAGGTTCAAATTCGAGGGATGTTTGTTTACATTTGAGTACCCAACCGTCCTATCAAACATGATTGCCTCTACTAATCTAATATAGGACACTCTTATGCCTATACAAAAAGGTCAGAAATTAAACTACTCTCTGCGATCCTTGATATATAACTTAATTAGGGAGTTGGTGTTGGTCTATAAGATCTCTTTCACACTTTTATCCATTTTTTTTGCAAAAGTAACCCTATTAGTATTTCCTCATCAATAATGGAGAGGGAGCCAAAGAATAAAGAAATATGTTTAGGGCATTTTACAAAAATATATCATAGTAACTAGCACATTTTTAATCTACGCAAATTAATTAATTCGGTCTTATATTGAGGGAGTACTATATATGAATGGCAGAAGGTCAAAGGAGTACTAATACATTATTGTAGACTGCGGTCATTGTTATTAAACTCTTAACATATTTCAAAATACAGTTTTCCTGTACGGCTGTATAAATTTAGTTAGTGAGAACGGACACGGATACTGTTCAGATTTTAAATCCTTTTATATCATGTTTTTACCTGACTTTTCTATTGCATTTCGCCACTCTGAAAATTCTTAATTAAAATAATAAGAATGATAAAGGGTGAGGTGGGAAAAATGTTCAGATTTTGTTTGGCGAATATAAGTTTAGAATTAAATAAGTGTATTATATATACAAAAATTTTGTGACGAATAGCCAAATTTCCGTCATGTTTTTACAGGTCAAGGCTATAACGATACCTAAAGATGTAGTATATCAAATATTCACGTGGTTGCCAGCAAAATCCATCTTGAAGTTCAAGTCGTGTTCAAAATTTATATATGAATTCACAAAGGAGAAAGATTTTTTAGTGAAGCACTCTCAAAATGTGACCCTACAAGGTGACTCTTCCTTTTTCATTATTCAACGAGTCCGTATTACACCAGGCGATTAGAAAGAAAAGAACATAATTTCATTACCTGGAAACAAGGCATCATCTCTCGGTATTCCTAAAAACTTTCTTAGACTTCTTAGTCAAAGACCCATAAGAATCCTTTCGTCTAACCATGGACTGCTTCTCTGTGAAGTCCTTCAGAAAGGAGAATCCTATTATCTGCAAAAGCCAACAGGCGAATTAATTATTTGTAACCCCACAACACAATCATTCTCCTCCATTGTTGTACCTCATAGTTTTGAAGAAAATTGTAAGACATACATAACATTGGCCTTTGGGAGCGTACATGATGATGAGGTATATCAATTACTCGTTTTTGAATACCATCGAGAGCGAGAATCAGAGTATATTGTATGCAAAGCTTACAAGCCAAAAGAAGGTGTGTGGAAGGAAAGAGAAAAGGGCTTACTTATGGGTTATAGGTGGGCGTTACTTTGTTCTTATTCTTCTGGGGGAAGGTGTCAGAATATGTTATCATACAATTTTGAGAGCGGTGAGATGAGGAGGCTTCTTTTACCTAAAGAAGCTCCAACAACCAGGTGGTTTAATCCCAAAAAGTTGCACTATCACAGCGTACGTCTTTTCAAGAGAGACAAAGCTGTTGGAACATCAAGTGATGACATTTGTTTGGTGATTTTGGACAAAGATGAAATTGTTTTTACTTTTTGGGTTTTGACAGATTATGAATCGTCTTGTTGGTCAAAGTTTTTGACGGTGAGTATGGAAGAAATGGGATTGCGGAATGAATACTGGGTTCCTGGGTATGCAGTAATCAATGGGAATTGTTCGGTGTTTGCTACAACAAAAAGTGTGTTTAGGTACGATTTGACTGGTGAAAAAGGAACAAGACTTAAAAAAATCGGTTGGCACACGTTAGGTTGGGGATTGAACATCTTTTCTCATTATAGTACTCTTTTGTGATGTGGAGCTAATGCCTGAGAATTAGATAATTTATCATATCTATAATATTTAGTTTGAATTTAGACTAAGAATTTGGTCTATTTTTATGTGGTGATATGAAGTTTTATTATGATCGTAAAAGATTTATGAATTATAACTTCATCATATTTAATTTAGGTTTTCCTATTCCTATGATTATGCGTTGTTATTTTTGAATCGCTTTATTGTATATATATTTTGGTCGATGTTCGTATATTCTTATTCAAGGTGATGTAAACTAAATGTATGAGAGGACATGTAATACTGCTCCATAAAGAGAAGAAAGGGGCCTAGACTTAAGCCCAAGGTAAAATCATAGGCAAAAGATGCATGACAATTAATAGATAGCTAGTTTATATGTGTAATTGAGTCACCGACTTGTGATTGTTTAGAAACAGAGGAAATGTATAAATTAGACCCTGAAATCTTGCAGCATTGAAATTTATGTCCAGAAATTAAAATAAGTCATATGTTGTAATTTTTGGATTTGTAGATTGGGAGTTATAATTCTTCAAAGTTGAGTGAAAATTCTGAAATAATGCTGCCTTAAAACGTTTAAAGTGTCATTCCAAGGGATATCCTCAGACTAATTTTGCTTAACGAAAGGTTCAAGGTTCTTCACCTTCCGGTTGCAATAACTGAGGAAGATGGGTATCGGTGAAGTTTGCAAATGTCTCTAACCAATCACACCTTAGCTTTATTCATGTCGCTGGCCAAACCTGCAAATGGTTTGAACCTTCAAAAAGCTTCAATAAGTGATTAGCATCAACCTTTTGTTATTTGATGTATTAGAACTTGTGATTGCCTACTGCTCAGTCATTATATGGAACTTTTTGTCGATTATATTTCTCTCTTGACGGCTATGCGTTTTTTGCACCAAATGGGACCTACAAGCGGTCTTTATTAGTAGATGCCAAATGCCTTGTAACTATGGGTGAAAATAGGTTAGGCTCTAATTGGGGCCAAAGCCCTAACTTACATAAAATTTAGTTTAGTCTGTTTAGTAAATAGGTTAGGTTCAGGCTTAGCCGCTTAGACTCATTGCTTGACCTATTTAGATAAATAGATAGGTCAGACATATTTTCGTAAGGCCCAACTTACAAGGCTGACCTATTTAATTTTATGAATTATTTATAAATTTACTAACTTAACATTAATCCTAAATTTTACATTGTCACATCTCTTCTTTTCAATCACTCAAGATGACAACGCTAACTCACTCTTTTTCCCTTGGTTGCATCGTCCACTAAAGCATAATAATTGTATGGGTTTATTTTAGTGTCAAATGAAATATTATAATCTTAGTATAAGAGGAGTTTGTCCCAATTTATCAAGAAAAAGTAAAAGAAGTAAAATCCAATTTTACAATTTACGTGGTCGATTTTACAAAGTATATCTTATTAGTCAACAGACGATAATTTTTTCTTATTCCTACTTGTTCAAACAACTATTGTTACTAGACATTCTTTTCTTTTCCTTAATAAGCCCTTATATTTTGATCAAAAAAAAAAAAAAAAAAAAGCCCTTATATTACGATGTGAATGAATGTGAGGCTTTTAAGACATAATGTTGGATTGTAAATAAGAATGAATGGTTATATATGAATTTGGAGTATAAGCTATAAAGGTTATTCAAAGGCCTATATTTTAATTAGGCATTTAAACAAGCGAGTGCCTTTTAAAGGCCTGACTCGAGTCTAAAAAAACACTACATACAGGTTTAGGCCCAAACTAAAACTTTAAATCTATGTTGTAGGCTCAAATCTATTTAGATAAAGCCTAGTCTAACCTTTTCCACCTCTACTTGTTATAGTTGTAGCCTAGTCACATGAAGCTCCCTTTCAAGTGAGAGGTAGAGAGGTAGATCCAGTTTTAATCTCAAGCTAATAATGCAAAACCCTTTAATTTTTTTTTTTTAAAAAAAAACTATTTGAGTAGATTAAGGATTTTGTTAATTATAATAGTTATGGCATGTTTTTTCCTAAAACAACCTTGTTTAGGATGACTCTATGGCCAACTTGTAACATCCCATTTTGAAAAGCAGTATATATTTTTTTTTTTCATCGAGTAGAGCATCGGAGCAATTGAGTAACTGATATTTATATTCAAAATGCCGTAAGTCTGTCTGATTACAGTAGCGGTACATTATACCGAGTGCTTTCAAAGTAAATAACAAAAGAAAGTCTTCAAACTGAGTCCCTATGCGTGCCGCTTGCCTTTCTCCTCGATCCTCGGTCCTCCCGACCCGACGTTATGTTAAGAGCCGAGGTTCAATGCCCATTGAACCTCGTGTAACGGTTAACCTCATGCTTATGTGTGACAAATTATGTATGACAGATATTCATAACATTACAAAGATTAACCAATACATAGCACACAGATGTAAGGTTACAACAATACATAAGCACACAGCCAGATGTAATGTCAATCACAACAACAAGACATAGCACACAAGACATGATCAACCATGTTTGCACTAACCAGTGCCACGACAGCTCCTCGTGTCCTCAGCGCTAGGAAAACTCAACGGCATTACCAAGACTGTAACCCGTATAAACAAAGCTGAATGTATAAATAGTGAACTAAGACAGAGTCTTAGACACGGTGCATGACCCAAGACAAAGTCCCGTCCATGACTCTATGAAATAGTCTATCACATATACGCATACAATAAGCATCGAGTTAGTGTTACAAGACGCGAACGTACCTTCGTTGACGGAAAATGATCCTTTTTGACAATGTACGACAACGGTACAACAATGTACGTACATGATTACAGATATCCTATAAGGATAATATCATATTATCAAGGCCCAACATCATAATAGGCATTTTAGGTACAAATTACCATTTTGCCCCTAACTCTCCTAATTGGCGGAATTTCGTCAGAACTTCGTTACTTTAACTCTAATCTTCCAAAATTTTGACATATCTCCATCTCCAATATATTTTTGAAATAAATATCATATTTATCCCTAAAACATGATATCTAAACTAACTTGGAAGATTAAAGATTAATCTAGCATTTCTACTATAACTACCGAAGGAACTACCAAAGCTTAAGACTAGAGACCGAAGAACTTACCCAAAGACTTCGCTACTCCTTTTCCGAGCTCCTCCTTGCTCTCACTTCTCTCTAACCTCTCTCTAGGATTCCTTTGTGAATTGGTGAGGAATGAAGTGAAGAGGGTTGCCTATTTATAGAGAATTTCCATGGATCTCAACCCTTGGATCAACCTTTACATCAACGGTTAAGAAGACGAAGATGTGGCTTCTTGCAAACCATTCACTCTCCTCTTCTCTACCACAAATTTTCCCCATGTCACCCCATGTCACTAACATGATGTCATCCATGTGCTTTATGAACTTCTACCGATAAAGTCCCCCGTTCGGTGTTCTAACCGCGTAATCTTAGAAAATCTCAAAAATCCGGGAAACACAAATTTTGAAGTTCTATTCTTCCTCTTTGGAAATATCGAGTTAACTAAATTTTTGATCCCATTAAGGGTATTCCGTTGTCCGCTGAACATTTTCGCATGACGCTATCTACATGTAAAATTACTCGGGTAATACTAATTTAGGGACAAAAATCCACTGGTTCATAATATGTCCAGTTGTTTTCTACTTAGTTCAAGGATTTCAAGTTACGATTTATTTTCCATTGGTTCTCACTTTTCTTATCTCGCCCTTTGTTTACAAAATATCTTTTCATCTGATCCCTTATTTGCCCCACGGCTACGGAAATGACTTCCGCTAACACCAACTTCTCGGACAAAAATTCACTTGTTTGTAATATGTCCTGACCTAAGAAACTTAGTTCATGGTTTTCAGATAGGATTTAATTTCTATCGGTTCTCATTTATCCAACCTGGTTTCTTCCACAAATATCTTAATTATATTATTATTTAATTAACAAAATATCATGATATTATCTTTGAAAAACCCACAACCCTTTTCACACTCAAATTTTGGTTTTTTCTCTTCCCTTTATTATTATTATTTTTTCTTTAATTTATCTAAATTAGCTAGAAGCTTAATTAGAGCCTTGATCCCATGATTAGCAATCTTTTAGGATTTAGGGTTTTCATGTTCTTAATCTCACCAATTTTTCTTAATCTTTTCTAATTGATTAGCAAGCACACTTTATGCTAATATTAGCCATAAACACTTAATTAAAGGATTTTTCATAATCTACCTTAAATATTCTCTTATTCAAAGCTTAAACAATTAGCCATTAATTACTTAACTAATCACTTTCTAATTGTTGATAATTTTCTTAATTAGGATTAATCAAGATCTCATAACTATTTTACTGATATTGGTATTTTATGCTCCATGTAAAATATTAAAAATCATAAGGCAATTTATGCTCCCCAAAATTATATTTAATTTTGCCTCATTATTTTTCAAGGGAAATAATCCCAAAAATTCCTAAAATTAGAGACAACATACTTTCTAATTTTCAATAAATATTTTATTGCCTCTTGAGATTTATCATAATATTTTCAGTGGCATTTCATGGCCCATAATTGCATTTAGGGATTTTGACACTTTAATCCCTCTAATTTCATTAGAAATTTCCCAGACAATAGAATAAGTATCCTACAAGGTTTTAAAACCACATATTCACCTATTTCCAAATAGGTATTATTTGCTAAAATATAGCATTCCAGATAGATAATTATCCGGGTATTACACAACTGATCTTTGGCTTCAATCTTGAACTGTCTCGAAAAGAAGAACCCACTACGTTTTTGAGATAGAAGAAATGGGGCTTCAATTCATTTTATCCGTCTTTATGTTTATTAAAAAGATTGAAAAAAGCCTGATTTCCTCATTAATACCCTTGTTTATCTTTGTTTATGTTTTTTCTAATTTTCATGTTTTTGAATGAAAATATTTTGCTGAAAAAATGCTTAAAATTATTTATTAAAAATAAAAAAAACAGTAGAAGATACATGGGTGCACTATTAAATTATTGTTGAGGGAAAATTGAAAGGGAGTAATGTGGGGAATGATAAATGTAGGAATCAAGTTATACATTTAGAATTAAGATCAACTTCTCAATTAAATTATATATTTTTGGACCAGATGGGTATAGACTTCAACGCCAAATATTTCTATTACCATTTTTGGTGGAAGAAAAAGTTTATGTGAGTTGGGTTTTAGGAGTTCACCGAGATTAAAGCATGTCCAACCGTCTCTCACATCGTCCGTTAGTCACATTCTTTGTTAATCCCTTATTTGATCCATCCATCGATCCTTCATTTTGCATCAAGTCCCATTTTATCTATTTTCACCCTTCGTACTTATTTCTTGGGAAAATTCTATTCAAACCCTATGGAAAAGACTTGATTTCAGTTAATGCAAAAGATTTGATACTTGACTACACCCATAGGTCAAAATAAAATTAAGTTTTATAAGTGAAAAGACAATTATATCCTTATTTTATTTTTAAAATCCCTTAATTGTCTTGTGAATATTTAATTCTTATATTCTTTTGAATCCCTTTATTAGTCTCGCAAATGCCTTTATATTATTTGTCATACAAATGCTCTTATTTATCTTATGAATTCCCTTATTTATTTTGTAAATGCCCAAAATATAATGTTCTTATTAATTCCCTAGTTTGTTTTGAATTACTTTATTTGTCTTATAAATCCTGTTATGTATTTGTCTTGTAAATGCTATTAGAAAAAATTAAAGTAAGGCATCATTGTTTTTTACCAATAAAACTTAGTTTCATTTTGACCTAAAAGGATGGAGTAAAATTTTAGAATGTTTTAGGTTTAGGTTAGCGAGAAATTAAATCTCTTTCGTAAATTTGGATGAAATTTTCCCTTATTTCTTTCCTCTTCGGTAGGTATATCCCTTAATTAATATCCGCAGATCCCGTTTGACTTTTATGGTCCCCATTCCCTTCTTTCAGCTTCGGAAATCTAGGTTATCACCGGTATTCTTTGCCTGGGTTTTCATCCGACCCGTGAGGAATAAATACCGATGATATAGGAATAACGCATGCCTAAACAATGGGCCTGTTTGGGTTGGCGGTAGAAGCGGTGGCTTAAAAGCTATCGATTTTTAAAAAAGTTCGGTAGGAAAAAGTCGATTATATATAATGATTTGTGTTTGGATTGATGGTGGTAGAAGTGGCGGGGCCCACATCAAAAAGCTTTTTGGAGCTTTTTCCTTAACTCGGTTTTTTGAGCTTTTTTAACTTAAATTTCAGCCAACGCAATGGGCAATCCAAACAGACTTTTTTCTCGACTAGGTCGTTGACTTAAAAGCCACCAAAAGTTTTACACACCAAAAAAAAAAAAAAAACAAAAAAAGCCACTCCAAAAACGGGCCTAATGGATCATTAGCCACATGAAGATATGATATGTGAAATATTCTCATGGTTGCCGGCAAAATCCATCCTCGGCTTCAAGTCATGCTCTAAAGGTTTATATGAATTCACAAAGGAAACGAATTTTCAGTGAAATTTCACCTTACAAAATGATTCTTATTTTTCATTCCAAAGCGGTGTTTGGAAGGAATAGTTTCAAAAACTGAAATGCACTCATTATTAGTTGGAAACGAAGTATCATCATCTTCTTCGTTGTCGTCTTCTTCTTCTAGTATTCCTTCAAACTTTCTTTCTTTTCTTAGTAAAAGGAACGTAAGAATCTCGCTCTGTGTTTCATGGACCGCTTCTATGTGAAATTAGAAAACACGGAAATTCGGAAGAAGTAGAATTATTTATTTGTAACCCCGCAACCCAAACATGCTCCCCAATTGTTGCACCACTAAGTTGGCCACAAAAACGTCGAATACATAGAATTTGCCTTTATATACAACCGTTATAAAGGTGTTGATGAAGAAGAATATCAGTTAAAATTTGACCATATAATATTAGAGCTGGGAATCGGGGCGCCCGCCCCTAGGCCTGGCCCTCCGGGGCCTCGGGCCCTACTGTGGCCGGCCCTCCAGGGCTCCGAGATAAGGAAAACATCTGTTTTTCAAAGCCCGCCCGATAAGTACTAGGGCTGGGGCAGGCCCTACGGGGCCTAGAAATTACTATTCCAAAATTTAACTATTTTTTTCTCGGGTTTTTTTCAAAGAAATATAATTAGTAAATTGCAACCATTAAAATTCTAATCTATCAAATAAATATTATCAACATTAATATTTAAACAATACAAATCATCCAACAAATAAACACATTCATTAATTCGTAATAAAAAACAAAGCATTGTCCACAATTGCCTCACATAAAACGTACGAAGCATTAAACTAAACAACATTAAATAACTCACATAAAATATAAAAGCATACCATTATCATTGGCAATTGTCACCTTCTTCATCACTATCATCAATTTCATAGATATTTGATTGGGCTTCACTTTTGAGCGAGTAAGGTCGTGCTTCACTCTTTGACTAATTTTTTTTTTTAAAAATGAAAATGCTACAAGAACAGGCCTAACGGGCCGGCCCGAGCCCCGCAGGCCGGCCCGATTAAGCCCGAGGCCCTATGGGGCCCCCGCAGGCCAATTCCTTCATTTGATCAACTCAATTAATTCTAGGGCCGCAAAACATTTCTAGTGTCTTATGAGGTCATTAAATAAATTGGGTCCGTTAAAGGGCTTTTAATTGGTTCAAGTTTATTTATGTCAGTGACTAATTGAATCTAATGAGTCACACACAAAGGTTATTCCTTATTGTTTAAAATTAGTAAACTTGGGCCAATAATTGTTATAGGGCTTTATCAAGAGTACACACCAAGCCCAATGAGGAGAAAATGACGTCATATATAGTGTCCCCACTTTTGAAAGACCCAACGCCATCTTAGACCAAGTTAAATTTGGAATTCCAATTTTGAATTAAAGTTTAAAATTTAAATTTGAATTATAATTCAAAAGGTTAGGTTATAAAAGATAATTCTGAATTATCTAATATATATACATATATATATATATATATATAAAGATCCAATAATGATTGGATGAAGATAGGAAAAATAATAAAGGGTTAAGGTGCAAATTAGCCAACAAACTTTTGGCCCGGGAGCGTCCAACACAAAAAACTTTTAAGTGGAGCTTAAATACCAAAAAACTTTTTAAAATGTTAAGTTAACACAAAACCGTTAATATTAAAGTAACGTCCGTTAGTTAAATAAAGTGGGGGAAACTTATTGACCTTAAAAGTATACGTGGTATTTGGGTGAGAGGAGATTCAGCGTAAATGCGGCAAGAAAATTAACAACTGGAGGCTGAGATTGAAATTCAGGGCAAAGTCTAAAAGAAGGAAAAAAGGAGATGCGAAATCAAGAGAAAGTTTGAGCAAAACCCATCAGACATGGTTTGAGAGAAAGTGGTGAAACCGTAGTCGCTGGAATTGAAAATTAGCCATAAGTGAATGTGCTTAAAGTGAATAAGATAACTAACCCAAGATTCGTAGGCCACAACTTCAGTGGTGTATTATCGTGGCCACAAGAACCTGCATCGATCTCGCTTAACGGCTTCAATCCCGCACCGCTCCGGATCCTCCTTCACACTCATCTCTAAAGCCAATTGTATTTGATACTCTTCCTCTACTTCAGGATCCTCGAATTGCTAGACCCTTAATCACGCCTAGTTGAATCCAAAACAATATCTAAACCGCCACCGCTAACTAAATCAGATGCTTCCACTCTTTCTCCTCTTTTCAAATTCGAAGATGGAGGACTAGGACTCTACCGTTAGCAACGAGTGCAACCATTTCGAAATCCCTAGAAAGGGTTTATGCTCGTAACTTTGCTTCTTGGGGAATGAACCATCATTAGACTTGTGGCCTTTAGAAGAAGTAGATCCTGCTGCATCTTTTGATTGATTAGACATGATATGAAGCTTCTTAAGAATGTTCTTCATATCTCTTCGATCAGCTACAGTACCAAATGCTAAAGAAACTGAAAACTCTCCATTGTCCAGGAACAAGCATCAAATCCCACTCGCTGTGCATCGGAGAAGGTTAAGCTAAGAAATCATTCAAGGAGCCCCTTTTACTTTTAGCATCAGCTCTTTAGTCTGCGGCCGAAACAAACAAATCCAAAGAACACCATAAACCTACCCCGAGCAATAACCTGCAATCACCTGCTGCAACGTATACTTTTAAGGTCAACATATTTTCCCTACTTTATTTAACTAACGGACGTTGCTATACTGTTAACGGTTTTGTGTTAACTTAACATTTTAAAGAGTTTTTTGGTATTTAAGCTCCACTTAAAGGTTTTTTGTGTTGGACGCTCCTGAGCTAAAAATTTGTTGGCCAATTTGCACCTTAACCCAATAATAATTAAGGACTGATTTAAAAAATTATTTTGAAGTTTAGTTTAAGGGATGAATGTGATCCATCATCTTAAATTATTATTCAATCAATCAAGATATGAATTTAATTCATTATGATTTGGATTTTCCAATTCAAGTTTGGTTAGACTCTTATAAAGTGCTGATTTTTTGTGTGCTCTTTTTATGGACTTTTTTAGGGAGAAAAAAAGGAAATAAATGTGATCAATCATCTTAAACCAATCTAACAATCAAGATATGAATATGATTCATCATATTAGATTCAATCAATCAATCAAAATGTGAATTTAATGTAACTTGGTTGACAAGTAGTGGACTTATTATCTAAAACCCCTTTCTTAGTGTATAATTTGAAAATTCCTAGGGCAATTAGGATTAGGAATTTTAGCCCACTAAGGCTATAAAAAGGGGAGGGTTGGACATATTTTTAGACATCTTTATGCTCTCTAAATGTCGGTCTTTACCAAAGGTTTAGAGAGAAAAATGCATCTTCCATAAAATGGTAAGGTTCCAACCTCATTCATCTTATCTTTAACCTAATTCCAAGAAACCACCACCTTCTTGAAAAGATAACAACCCAAGGAAACTAAAACACAATCTTGTCTTCGCCTAGCAAGCATCTAAAGAGTGGGAGGAAACTAAAACTTAATCTTGTCTTTGCCTAGCAAGCATCCAAAGGGTGGGAGGTTTCAAGAGAATGAGTTCTTATTGCAATCGAAGGATGACCGTGAGTGGGAGGTTTCAAGAGAAGAAGTTCTTATTGCAATCGGGGGATGACCATGTGGATCAACGTTAGAGGACATCAACAACCTTAAAGTCTTCGAATGATCTAAGGTAATTCTAATCTCCAATAATCGTTTTATCAAATTATCCTAAACCCTTGTTAAGAATTCTCATGAGTACCTAAAGAATTACAGATTAATAATTAATAACTAACTAGCATAATGAGTTAAGGTTAATAATTCATGAGAATCGTAAGAAGTTATGGGTTTCCGCAACAATAAAACAAAATTTTTGTTTTCAACCTCATAAAATTTTATATGAAAGTCATGTAATAGGAAAAATTTCATGACTTTCAAATTGGTTAATTTTACCTTTAGGAATACTTTTAAAATGAGGGAATCGGATTCTTTTTTTAAAAAAATAAAAATAAGAAATTAGTTTGCAAAATTTTACAAAAATGGAATGGCTTGAGATGAGAAAATAAGAAAGTAGTGTGAGTTGAGTCTGAGTCACGGGTTGAAGATTGTCTTCTACTGCATTGATTTTTCTTGATTTTTTATTTTTATTTTTATTTTTGGTCCATCATAGAGTAATCATATTTCTTGATTTTTTATTTTTATTTTTGGTCCATCATAGAGTAATCATAGAGTAATTAAGGCAAAACACATCTACAAAAATACAATACATTTCTTCAATTTTTATTTTTATTTTTATTTTTTTCTTCTAATAAAAATGTTTTAATTTTACTCCAATTATAACATCACTTTTTTTTTTTATAGAAGCTAACATTACTAATAGAACAAAGTTATAAAGAGCAAAATTAGTGATTTAATCAAAGGAAACAACCGTTATAAAGGTGTTGATGAAGAAGAATATCAGTTAAAATTTGACCATATAACATTATATTCCAAAATTGTGTTAATTCAAATTTTAGGATATTAATTAGTATTAAAATTCAGAATATCAATGCCAAATTTTGAAATATCAGTGTGATATTTCAATATCAGTATCAAAATAGTTCATGATCCTCGGTCTTTCACGGAAAACATTTGTATTAAATTTTTTATGGGCACGGCCACACATACAGGTACTATTTAAGGCACTGTCGCCTACTAAATATGGATATATCACTCATATATGTTTATGCTGAACTAGCCCATTCCAATAAATTAGTAAACTCCGCCCATTCGTATTAGAATTACATTTTAACAAAAGAATCTTTGGGGGAAATTAGAAGATAATTCTGGGAGAAATTAGAGCGAATGACATAAAATAATATTTATTAGAGAAGATCATAAAAATTGTATTAATTTAGATAGAAAATTTAGAAATTTCAAAATACTAAATTGTTATATTATTTATTTATTATTGTCAAACTATGCCACACCACATGATAATCTTCCTTGAATGAAATATTTTTCGGTATCTCTTTTTTAATTTTTCTTAGTATTTAATTTAGTTATGATGATAATCTATTTTCAAAAATAGAAAAGATACACACGTTATCCAAATATGAAAGGTAGATCATTTGATCAACTCAATTAGTTTTGTGGCCGTAGTGCATTGCTAATGTCTTATGAGGCCATTAAATAAATTGTGCCCATTAAAGAGGTTTTAATTGGTCGAAGTTTATTTATGTCAGTAACTAATTAGGCCTAATGGGTCACACACAAAGGTTATTCCTAATTAGCAAACTTGTGCCAATAATTGTTATTGGGTTTTATCAAGAGTTAAGATGTATTTGGGTTGGAGGGGACTCCAAACCCAATGAGAAGAAAATGACGTCATATATGGTGTCCTAAGTAGGAAATCAGTTTCTCCACAAAAGGGCCCAAATGTGTTGGAAGACCCAACAAGGTCTTAGGCCAAGTTGAATTTGGAATTGAATTTTGAATTGAAGTTTAAAATTTAAATTTGAATTATAATTCAAAAGGTTAGGTTATAAAAGAAAATTCTGAATTATCTAATATATATATATATATTATAGAGTTTATCGTTTGTTATGTCATTTGACACAAGGTTATGTCAAATTACTCCAAAACTACGTCATTTTGGGAGTTAGGGGAATTAATGAAGAGTGTTTTGATATTTTTGTTTTGATATTTATTATATGAATTTTACTAAAAAAAAACCCTTCATTAATTCCCCTAACCCATAAACTACGTCGTTTTGAGGGTTAGGGAATTAATGAAGGGTGTTAATTTTACCAAAACACCCTTCATTAATTCTCCTAACTCCCAAAACGACGTAGTTTTTGGGTGACTTAACACAACCTTATATCAAGTAACATGATAAACGAGAAACTTATATATATATATATATATATATGGGAAAAACACTTCTCATGTTGTAGGAGAAGTATTTTCTCATGTCACAAACACATAAAATGGTTGGACCCACATATATATATATACATAATATTTCATGTGTGTGTAGGAATCTTCTTCTTCTCATGCAACATGAGAAGTTTAAACCCTTATATACATCTAAAGATCCAATAATGATTGGATGAAGATAAGAAAAACAATAAATGAGGATTGACATAAAAAATGATTTGAATTTTAGTTTAAGAGATGAATGTGATCCATCATCATAAATTATTATTCCATCAATCAAGATATGAATTTAATTCATTATGATTTGAATTTTCCAATTCAAGATTGGATTGGTCCTTTCTTATGAACACTTAAATTAGCGTTAGACTCTTATAAGTGTTGATTTTTTGTGTGCCCTTTTTATGGAGGTTTTTTAGGGGGAAAAAAGGAAATAAATGTGATCCATCATCTTAAATCAATCCAACAATCAAGATATGAATATGATTCATCATGTTAAATTCAATCAATCAATCAAGATGTGAATTTAATGTGACTTAGTTGACAAGTAGTGGACTTATTACCTAAAACCCGTTCTTAGTGCATAAGCTGAAAATTCCTAGGGCAATTAGGACTAGGAATTTTTAGCCCACCAAGGCTATAAAAAGGAGGGTTGGACGTTTTTTCAGATATTCTTATGCTCTCTAAATTTCAGTCTTTACCAAAGATTTAGAGAGGAAAAGGCGACATCCATAAAAGGGTAAGGTTTCAATCTTTTCATCTTATCTTTAACCTAATTCCAAAAAACCACCACCTTCTTGAAAAGATAAAAACCCAAGGAAACCAAAACTCAACCTTGTCTTCGCCTAGCAAACATCCAAGGAGTGAGAGGTTTCAATAGAAAGAATTCCCATTGCAATCAGGGGATAGCCGTGTGGATCAACGTTAGAGAACATCAACAACCGTAAAGTCTTCGAGTGATTTAAGGTAACTCTAATCTCAAGTAATTGTTTTATCAAATTATCTTAGATGCCAATAGTTGTTTTAACGAGTAATCCTGAAACTCATTAATATTATAAATTGTTATGGAGTTACGAGTTTCCGCAACAATCAAACAAAATTTTTGTTTTCAACCTCATGAAACTTTGTATGAAAGTCATGTAATAGGCAAAAATTCATGACTTTCAAATTGGTTAATTTTGCCTATTTTATGACTTTCATGCAAAATTTCATGAGGTTGACAACAAAAATTTTGTTTAATTGTTGCCTAAACCCATAACTCCTTACGGTCCTAATGAATTATGAACCTTAACTCTTTACGCTAATTAGTTAATAATTATTAATCCATAATTCTTTACGGTTTTCATGAGAATTCATAACAATTTATAATATTCATGAGTTTCAGGATTACTCGTTAAAACAACTATTGGGGTTTAGGATAATTTGATAGAACGATTATTGGAGATTAGAATTACCTTAGATCACTCAAGACTTTAAGGTTGTTGATGTCTTCTAACGTTGATCCACATGGCTATCCCCCGATTGCAATGAAAACTCCTTCTCTTGAAACCTCCAACTCCTTGGATGCTTGCTAGGCGAAGACAAGGTTGAGTTTTGGTTTCCTTGGGTTTTTATCTTTTCAAGAAGGTGGTGGTTTCTTAGAATTAGGTTAAAGATAAGATGAACAAGATTGGAATCTTACCCTTTTATAGATAGCGTTTTTTCCTTTCTAAACCTTTGGTAAAGACCGGAATTTAGAGAGCATAAGGATGTCTGAAAAAACATCCAACCCTCTCCTTAATATAGCCTTGGTGGGCAAAAAATTCATGGTCCTAATTGCCTTAGAAATTTTCAAGCTTATGCAATAAGAAATGGGTTTTAGGTAATAAGTCCACTACTTGTCAACCAAGTCACATTAAATTCACATCTTAATTGATTGATTGAATTTAATATGATGAATCATATTCATATCTTGATTGTTGAATTGATTTAAGATGATGAATCACATTTGTTTCCTTTTTTTTCATCTAAAAAAGTCCATAAAAAGGGCACACAAAAAATCAGCACTTTATAAGAGTCTAACTCTAATTTAAGTGTTCATAAGAAAGGATCAATCCAACCTTGAATTGGAAAATTCAAATCATAATGAATTAAATTCATATCTTGATTGATGGAATAATAATTTAAGATGATGGATCACATTCATCTTTTAAACTAAAATTTGAAATCATTTTTTAAGTCAATCCTCATTTATTATTTTTCTTATCTTCATCCAATCATTATTTGATCTTTATATATATATATATATATATATATATATATATTAGATAATTTAGAATTATCTTTTATAACCTAACCTTTTGAATTATAATTCAATTTTAAATTTTAAATTTCAATTCAAAATTCGAATTCCAAATTCAACTTGGCCTAAGACGTTGGGTCTTCCAACACATTTGAGCCCTTTTGTGGAAAAACTGATTTCTCATTGCGGACACCATATATGATGTCATTTTCTCCTCATTGGGCTTAGAATCTCATTCCAATCCAAATACACATTTATTTTTGATAAAGCCCAATAACAATTATTGGCCCAAGTTTACTAATTTTAAACAATCGGGAATAACCTTTGTGTGTGACTCATTAGACCTAATTAGTCAGCGACATAGATAAATTTGGATCAATTAAAACCCCTTTAATGGGCTCAATGATCTCATAAGACACTAGCAATGATCTACAGCCTAGAACTAATTGAATTGATCAAGTGATCTACCTTTCATATTTAAATATTCGTGTAGGCATCTTTATCGTTTTACTTTTTCATGATTATATATATATGGAACAATATTACCTTTTCATCTTTTTCAAATTCTTTCTCACTAAAATTATCCCATTCATTCCCTGCGACGAGAAATATGGCGGTGGCGGCCGTAATCTAATCAGGTTATACGCTGGCTTAGAAAACACTACAAATAGGTAAATAAGTGCCACATTAAGTATCAGATTTTATAGTTTTTCTTTTTTTTTTTTTTTTTTGGGGAGGGGGGAGGTGTCAAGGAGTAGCAAATGCCTATACGTTGGTTTAGAAAAGACCCAAAATTCCTCTTCCAGATGCTAGAAAGTGGTAAATGATTCCAAAACTTATAATTCTTACGATCTCAACTGTTATATTTCATAATACAGTTTGTGGCCACTTTAACTAATTTAGCTGCTATGAGTGAAATCAAATGTGGATAATCATATTTCAAACCCAATATTTGACCTCTTTTCAGAGTTTTTTTTTTTTTTTTTTTTTTTTTTTTTTTTTTTTTTTTTTATAATCTTTCTTTCTTTTGCTGGCACCTCTTAATGATACAGAAAAATGTATGCGCTCGCGGGGTTACCACTTATTCATATGTACATAGATATATATACCAAAATGATTAGTATAATATATCTTTTATTTATTTAATCATTAATAACTAAGTTTATAAGAGATTTTATGGTCCTGTAAAATGAAGTGTAATACTTTTCTTTCTACCAAAAAAAAAAAAAAAAAAAAAAATGAAGTGTAATACTATATCTTTGTATCAGTCACAAAATGGCCAAACAAACTTGCTATTTTGTTATAATTATTTTTTAGATAAAACTTCTATTATGTTTTATGTCCAGCTCAAGACAATTAATAAACTTCTATTATGTTTTATGTCCAGCTCAAGACAATTAATCATCAGCTACATGAAGATATTATATATGAAATATTCTCATGGTTGCCAGCAAAATCCATCTTCAGGTCAAGTCATGCTCTAAATCTATTATGAATTCACAAAGGAGACAAATTTTGCAGTGAAACAAACCAAAATTTGACCCCACAAGATGATTCTTCATTTTTCATTCAAGCAGTATTTGGGTGGAATAGTTTCAAGACTGAAATGCACTCATTATTACTTGGAAACGAAGCATCGTCTTCGTCGTCATCTTCTTCTGGTCTTCCTCCAAACTTTCTTCAGATTCTTAATAAAAGGAACGTAAGATTCCTCCTCTCTAGCTTACTTTGGACTGCTTCTATGTGAAATTAAAAGACAAAGAAATTCAGAAGAAGTAGAATTATTTATTTGTAACCCTGCAACACAAACATGCTCCCCAATTGTTAAACCACCAAGTTGGCCAGAAAAACGTCAATACATAGAATTTGCCTTTATATACAACCATAATAAATTAGGTGCTGACGATGAAGAATATCAGTTACTTCTTATAGAATATAATGATCAAGGCCAAGAAGATTCTGAGCATTTTGTTTGTAAAGCTTACATGCCAAAGGAAGGTGTGTGGAAAGAAAGAGAAAAAAAGATCATTTATGGATAATAAGTTATGTTGTAATTTTATCTTGACAAGTTATATGTTGTCATACAATGTTGATAGTGGCAAGACAAGAAGGATTCTTCATCCAAATCAAGTTACAGAAAATGGGTTTGATGACATAAATCATTTCAGGTGGGACAAAGTTGGAGGATCAAATTATACTGATGATGTTTGTTCGGTGATTTTGGAAAAAGATGATATTGTTTTCACTTTGTAGGGTTAATTTGACTGGTTATGAATCGTCTTCTTGGTCAAAGTTCTTGACATTGAGGTTGAAGGAAATGGGTTGAGGAAGAATACCATTATTCATGGATTTGCAAAAATGAATGGAGATTCAAGTAAATATGCGTATATGTATGATTTAAGGGGTTTAAACTTCTCATGTTGTATGAGAAGAAGAAAATTCCTACACACACATGAAATGGTGGGACCACATATATATAATTAGCATTATATATATATGTGTGGGTCCCACCATTTCATGTGTGTGTGATATATATGAGAAAACACTTCTCCTACAATATGAGAAGTGTTTTTCCCATAATTGGGGAAAGAGGAAGGAAACTTGAAAGAATTTGTGAACATAAATGCTGGACCTGGCTTTGGTGAAATAAGTAAAATCATCTCTGATTTATAGTTTAAAATTTGTTCATTTAGTGTATGCTGGATATTTGATGATATAAAAAGTCTTGTCTTTGGCTGAGAATTTTTTCTTTCTTTCTTTCTTTTGATTTCTTTAATTTGTTTCCTTTTCCTTTCCTTTCCTTTCATACTATTTCTTTATTAGGACGAGTTAGAACCCTTTGTTATGTAATTTTTTTTTTTTAAAAAAAAAATCTTTATGCATGCCTTTTGATCCTTTATTCGAAAATAAGATAGAAAGGGCTCGATATTACCTAAGAATTTCAGTTTGAATTTTATGGATTAAAAAAAAAAAATTCGCTACGATAAGATAGCTATAGCCACTCTCCATTCAGACCCTATAATAATATTTAAATGTAAATTTTACTCATACCACATATTAAATCATTTAAAAAAAAAAAAAAAAAAAAAAAAAAACTTGCGTCCGCGTCTTAGATAGGAGCCTATAATACTTAATCATGACATTATGAAATTTAAATTTGACACTGATGTTATGTTATAAAAGTTCACCATTAAACATTATATTCTAAAACTGTGTTAATTCAAATTTTAAAATCTTAATTTATATTAAATTTTATTATCAATGCCAAATTTTGAAATATCAACGTAATATTTTAAAATATCAGTATCAAATTAATTGATGATCCTGGGTCTTTTGCTGAAAACATGAGTATTAAATGTTTTTAAAGTATAGAGGCACTCTCACCGACAAAGCCTCGTTTGGATAGGCTTTATGATTTTTTTAATTAATTTATGTGTTTAGATGATTTTTTTTTTTTTTTTTTTTTTAAAAAGTAAAAGTTACAACAACAACAACAAAAAGCCAAAATGCTGCATTTTTTAAAAGCTCCAATTTAAAGTTAAAAAAAAAAAAACACTATAAAAAAAGCAATTTTTTTAAAAAATCCATCCAAACAGGCCCTAAATAGGATACCTTACCCCCATTCAAATGGGTATAGGGATACCTTACCTCACCCAACCCATTGGGGAAGCACATACCCAATAAATTGTAATAATATTTATTTATTACGGTAAGATTATGTATATACAGACCGCCAATCTATTTTCTAAATTTTTGCTAATATTTATTTATCCGAAGAGATTAAAATTTGATTATCATAATTATCTATTTTTTAAAATAGAAAAGATACACAAGTAACACCAAGGACTTGTATACCCCATTTTGATGCTCCGTTTTAGGGGTTTTGTCTCCTTTCTCACTTCCAATAGTGGTTTTGTCTCTCTTTCTCACCTCCAACGCTGGTGATAAGTGAGCGGATTGGATATGCGCGGTAGGTATGGTTCTCATTATAACAATAACACAATAATGGAAATAAGAAAATATTTGGGTTTAATGGAAATTTGAGCTGATTTAATATATGCACATTGTAAAATTGGTTAGGATTATATAGATAATACATAATATTCTAAATATAAGATAAAATTGACTTTTTTAGAAAAACTAAGGAAGCTAACTAAATCACTTTATAATATGTATATTTTTATTTTTTTCCAAACTAATTAGTTTGACTAATAAACTGATATATAATTAAAAGATACATAATATATGATATGATTAAATAACTTATTTAGCTTCCTTAATCTCTAAAAAGAATCAACTTTATCTTATATTTAGTATTGGAGGGAGTATCTAATATAAGATTTTTATTTGATATTTAGAAAATATGAGAAGTTATAATAAAATTTAGGCTAAAGTATACATTTGGTCCTTTATGTTTGTCTCTGGTATCATTTTAGTCCCTTAAATTTGTAAAGTGCATGTTTGGTCCCTTAATGCTAACACCGTTAGTCTGACTTAACGGAAAATACTGACTCAACAATTTTAAGCGATGACTATGCAATTAAATACCGACTAAGCATACTTATATGTTAGTATTTTAATAAATTAATATTTTAAATCCTATTAATTGAAAAATATTTAATTTTCTTTAACAAAAAAATACATTTAATCTTCACAAATTGGGAAAACTCACAAAACAGTCTGTAAAGATTAATTTTTTTTTCAATTAATAGGATTTAAAATATTAATTTATTAAAATACCAACATATAAGCATGTTTGGTCAGTATTTAATTGCATAGTCATCGTTTAAAACTGTTGAGTCAGTATTTTCCGTTAAGTCAGACTAACAGTGTCAACATTAAAGGACCAAACGTGCACTTTACAAACTTAATGGACTAAAATGATACTAGAGGCAAAGACTTCTGTTATGTTTTATGTACAGCTCAAGACAACGGATCATCAGCTACCTGAAAGTATGATATCTGAAATATTCTCATGGTTGCCGGCAAAATCCATCTTCAGGTTCAAGTTATGCTCTAAAGCTATTTATGAATTCACAAAGGAAGCGCATTTTGCAGTGAAGCAAACTCAAAATTTGACCACACAACATGATTCTTCATTTTTCATTCAAGCAGTGTTTGGATGGAATAGTTGTAAAACTGAAATGCACTCATTATTAGTTGGAAACGAAGCATCATCTTCTTCTGGTATTACTCCAAACTTTCTTCAGTTTCTTAGCAAAAGGAACGTAAGAATCCTCCTCTCTAACATGGGACTGCTTCTTTGTGAAATTGAAAGACATGGAAATTCAAAAGAATTAGAATTATTTATTTGTAACCCTGCAACACAAACATGCTCCCCTATTGTTACACCACCAAGTTGGGCAGAAAAACGTCAGTACATAGACTACAACTTCTATAAAGGTGTTGATGATGAAGAATATCAGTTAGTTCTTTTGGAATATAATGACCAAAGCGAAGAAGATTCTGAGCATTTTGTTTGTAAAACTTACATGCCAAAAGAAGGTGTGTGGATAGAAAGAGAGAAAAGCTCATTTGCGGATAATATGTTATCCTTTTATTTTATCTTCGAAAGATATATATTATCGTGGCATATTGACGGTGGCGAGACAAGAAGGATTCTTTTTCCGAAACTAGTTCCAGAAATTGGGATTGATGACATAAATCTTTTCAGGTGGGACATAGTTGGAGGATCAAAGTATATTGATGATGTTTGTTTGGTGATTTTTGAAAAAGATGATCTTGTTTTCACTTTCTGAGGATCTTCCGCCAATACTACCTCACCAACATATCCTCCAACCATCACGACATTTTCCAGGCACAAAGCTTCCAACGGGACATTGTGTACCTGGATCCAGATAAGGCAGCGACTAAAGTCAAACTCCTTGCACGATTTGTATTTCGATCGCTCCATCAAGTTCAGCAGGCTTCCATTAATTGACCACGGACGACCGCGAAGAATCCTACTGTATTCCTCTTCTTTCTCAAATTTGAAGATGAAGGCATTTCCCTCAACTTCGAGAACCTCAAATCCGGTCTGGAGATTCCAAGCTTTCTGAAGAATTGACACCAGCGCAGCTCGCCTATACGTTCTGGTTGACAAGATCTTGCCTACGAGGACCCTCTCGACTCCATCCTTCTTCCAGATTAACGAGATCTGCAAATCTTCCATGATTCTCAGCCGCCACCAGCTTACTCCGTCATCACACCGCCTCCTATTAGATTCCGATATCCCCGAGACACCCTCCGTCACCTTCGATCCCCACCGTATCTCCGAGACCGAGTGCGTGGGGAGAACTTATTATGAAAGAAGTGGTTTGAGTAATGGCTTTATGTTCATTAAATATTTTATGTTTTAGAACAAAGCTCCCACACGAGTGCGTGGGGAGAACTTATTATGAAAGAAGTGGTTTGAGTAATGGCTTTATGTTCATTAAATATTTTATGTTTTAGAACATGGTCTATTATAAAATGTGTCATGTTGATGGCTGGATAATAAATCCACATGAAAGGACTGTTGTACCAATGTTTAATCACTGTGCTAAAGGATTCAATTGTGCGTGAATGCTTCAATGGATATAATGCGAGTTTTTTTTTTTTTTTTTTTTTTTTTTCTTTTTTTAACTTTGATTTTTGTGAGTGGATTATTTTACAAAGTTTAACCGATGACATAAAATTTGCTATTATGAATATCAAGAGGCTAGTGTTCAAAAAAAAAAAAAAATATCAAGAGGCCCCAATTGTCTGTATTAATTGTGATTCCAAAGTCTTCTCTTTATAGTAATGATAAAGGCTAAATTATTTCTGCTTCGTTAAAACTTGTTCTAGGTACACAAGAGCGAGAAGGATAACGCTGTAAGCAAAGAGAAAGCATTTTGACTAGAATAATAAAATAGCAATTACAGTCTATGGTATATAGGTTGTATTTTGAGCAGAAGAATGAAAAGAGGAAAGAGAAAGCATTTTGACCAGAAGAATGAAGAGAGAATGAGGACGGGACATGAAGCAAGCAGAAGACGAAGAGAAATACAAAAACACATCTATTGATCTTACCTCCTAAATTTTATCGCCCTTAAAAAACTCTACAGATTTTTCCCTCTTGTTTTCCCTTTTAATTTGTGGCACCCGCCACTTCCCTCAGTATTTATAATAGGCTCCTTAAAATTTAGGCATCTTATATTTAAAAAAAAAAAAAAAAGGATTCCTATAAAAAAGATTAACATTTACGCCGATATTATTTCATTTTGATTATCTTTTATAATTCTAACCGATTTTATTTTGGGTAAACCTAAGGAAAAGAAATATTTTTTTAACAAGGATAGTATTTCTTTTTTCTATTCATTAAACATTGTAATTATTTTCAAGGACAAAAAATTATAATTTAAATTTTTAATTACGGAATCAACCCTCAAATAGTTGTGATGTGGTAATGTGGGGAGGTTGATCTTGGTTAATTTCGTAATTAAAATTTTTATTTTTATTTTTGGTTCTTAAAAATAATTACAATTTTGTTTTTGCTAAGCACATGTAAACACCTGTCAAGCGGGATTCAAACCTTAGTTTGTCACGTTGTGAGAGATTGACCCTTCGACTGGACCGTGTTGTTAAATTAATTGAAGCTGTTGGTGGGATGATTTTGATCTATTTTATCATTTAATTAATAAATATGATTGTCAAATTCCTTATTATAAAATAAATTAGCTTTTTAATAATTATTTGTACAGATATTTTAAATGGTAACGAAAAGCCCGATCATATTAATGTTGTTGAAACATTTATATATATATATATATATAGACACACTGTCACAAATTTTATCAACCCTAAAATATTGAAAGTAATAGAAATAAAATTGGATGGGCTAAATTTAAATTTAATTTAATTTCCAATTTTCTTAAAATTTTAGTGAAACTCAAAGGTATCAGTTTTGTTTTTGAATATGCAGTTTCCTATTAATTTTTTTTTAATGAAAATCATCGAAATTAAGATCAGTTTAGTTATGCAAATTAAATTTAAACAATACGGTCTTAATTTTAAGAAAATCATAGAAATTAAGTTCAGGAAGTTTTCACGCAAATTGAAAATTAGATATGTCAAAAAAATTTATAAATATATTATGTATAGTTTCTATTTAGGGTTAAGGTGCAAAAATGTACATGTGTTTTACTCTGAGCAGCGCCCAACATTAAGTGTTTTTTTTTAGGTGCAAAAATACATATGAGCTTATAAAACCAGAGCAAAAATGCCCATGCCGTTAAAAGAGGATGATATCCGTTAGTGAGACCCACATTATTTAAAAAATAAAAATGTCTACAATTTTAAAATTCCTTTTTTGCCATTCACTTTACCTTCTCTCCTTCCTCTTTCATCTTCTCCATTTTACACCGCCACTTGATCCTTTTCTCCTTCCTCCTCCATTTCTCCGCGGCGTCGTCTGTCTTCTAAAATCAAGCCTTCTAGATTTGGGAATCGTCACTATTATGAAATCAATCCTTCTAAACTGGTTCACTTTGGGGACTGGTCAGTTATTACTTGGAGTTTGTTTGCAAAATGAATTGCAAGTATATTCTCAGAGCCGATATGATGGTTTTGATAGAACACTAAGCGATCTAAACATGTTAAACACAGATTAACATTTAGATCAATGCGGAAAAATGAAATAGAGATCACAAATACCTCCTGCCCGGAATATTAATTATAATATTAAAATTCCAACAGGTTTGACTTTGTTAACAGCGGGAAACTTTTCCAAAATTAATATATGCGTTTGCATTGCATTGCTCATACCTCCATTCCCATAAATGACTTCTTGTCGGGGGCCCGAGCTGCAACAGTGGTAGTTCATAGAAATTACTTTACTACATTTTAACATTTAGTAATTGGTTGTTTTATGTGGATGAAAAGCAACAAAGTAATTCTCATTCATTTGAGTCGAAGGCAAATCTCTATAATGGTAAGGGTGGTACATTTGAAGACATGCTTTCTGCAGTTTTTACTCATCGTGGTACCTGTACCTTGGGACTCTGGTTTATGAAGCATCTTTGAAATTGTGGAAAAATTAAGTGGATCTTTGCCCATTTATCACCCTGATGTACTCCTTATTAATACAAGTTCAGGTAATGGACGCATGTTTCTTGTTCTCCAACATTATTCTTTCCTCTTCTGTCAATGAATAATTACTTTATCCAAATTTCAAAAAAATATAACAGGTAGTGCTGTGACTTGCAAGACAAGTTTTGTTCCCAATCTGCTTTGATAGTGTTTGAAAGAATTTGCTAATGAGGCATGCGATGCGATGGACATTGCATCAAATCTGGGAATCTAGATTTGGGAATCCTCACTGTTCTTGAATCGCCACCGTTCTTCGATCGATGGAAGAGTTGCAGATGAAGGTTGGGAGAAAAGAGGGTGTTGGGGAGGGGTATTTTGGTATTTTCATAATGTACTTAACAGATGTTAAGGCAATTTAACTGTGATGGGATTTTTGCTCTGATTTTATAAGCTCATGTGTAATTTTACACCTTAAAAAAGTATTTGGTGTTGGACGCTCCTCGGGTTAAAGCTCATGTATATTTTTTCCCCTTAACCCTTTTATTTAGTTATAATGTCACTGGTTTGACATTTTGTCTAACCGGCAGAAGTATGAAAATCAAACCATACTGTATGTTTTAAAACATTGGTTATAAGCATGGTCTGTAAATTATTTAACTTGAACTTTGTCAAATCATGATATTGGGGTTCTTAGAGCCCGTTTGGATGGGCTTTTTGCTTGAAAAAAAGTCCTTTTTTCAAAAATTAAGTGCTTTTTAAATTAATGTATGTATTTGGATGACAGCTTTTTAAAAAAAAAAAAAGCAAAAGTAGCAAAAAAGCCCAAAATTATGCTTTTCTTTTAAAAGCTACAATTTGCAGCTTCTGAAAAAAAAAAAAAAAAAAAAAAAAAAAACTACCGTGATAGAAGAGGGAGAAAAGAAATAAATGACCAGGTTTTTTTGTTTTGACACCCAATACCCTTAATTTGTTCGAGCGTTTCTTTCCTTTGCGTGCACCATCTCGCGCCATCTTCATCTTCAACAATTTCGGCAATACTTTCTTCTCCTTTTCCTCTCTTACAGGTAAACAATCTCTTCTGGGATTTGATTGTGAGATTGTATCTCTGTTTCTGATTTTATTTTCTGGGTTTTGTGTGACAGGGATCTGAGTTTAGAATGGCTCCGAAACTAGCTCATATAACATCTACACAGTCTGAGAATGTTAGTGAAAGTTCTGCCAAGGCAAAATGGAATGATTCAAATACTAGAATTTTATTGAAAGTTTGTGTTGAGGAGGTTGAAGCTGGTAATAGGCCTCATACACATTTTAGTAAAGAGGGTGGGTCAATCTAGTTAACAAGTTTAATAATATTACCGGGGAAGAATTATGATAAGAAATGTGGGCAAGTTGAAAAAAATAGATGAGATGCATGCAAGGGCAAAGTATGTATTGCCAATTAATTACAAACTAATACTGTATTAGTTTGTAATTCACTTATTATGGTTTGATTTTCAACCAACTCGTCTCTTTGAAAAATAGATGAGATGCATGTTTTTATGCCGCTGTGAAACTTGTAGATGAAACATATATGATAATGATCATGCTTTGGAGGGTGAAGGGGATACTTAGGAACATCTCTCATATCACAATCGAGGAATGGCAATGATCCAAGAAAAAAGGAAGAGAAGGAGGAAAGGAGAAAAAGACAGGGGGATAGCCCTCCATACATGTTGGCCTCTCGAAAAATCTTTATCAACAAACAAAATAGGGAGGCATTTGTTCATTACATGGAAAATGAACCTCATCACGCTCTCTCTTTTTTTAGCATGTTTAACGTTGAAGATGTACAACACTATAGATAGTTTATAGTGTAGTGTTATGTTTGAACTTGAACATGAATTTCTATTTGATGTTGAACATGAGATTATATGGCATAGTCTTTGAACTTGAATTGTTGTTATGGTCTATTCATTGCACTTATTAGACATATTTTTTTTGGAAATTATGGAAACAGAGTTATTTTGTTTAGACAATATGGTCACAATTGTTCATTGATACACTTTATTTGAACTCAAATTCACTCTTAAGAATATAAATAAAGAGAACCATCAATAGATAAGCATGGTAAGTAGAAAATAATGGTGGATATAATAGTGTGACTTCCATATCACAAGTGGAGCGACTAACTTTTCACCAAGTGAATATTGTTACAGGCATTCCTTAAATGATGTATTATGCAAACAAAGTTACAATAAGTGGGAAATTTGGATTTATTTAGTTCGGTTGGCTTTTATTTTTTTCATTGCTCGTTGCTATTTTGTTTTTTAATCTAAGGGTTTATTTTTAATTAATGCATTGGTTATAATATAGTAGTTGACCATTTTGAGTAAAAATTACTATTCATCGTGATAATGAAACTTTAAGTTATCTTACATTTTATGCCTATTTCAGTAATTTTACTAATAAAAAAGTGCTTCCCTATTTTAATATCCAAACAACATATTTCAGTAATTTTACTAATAAAAAAGTGCTCTCTATTTTAATATCCAAACAACATTTTTTATTTAGAAGTGCTTTTTAAATGGTGCAACCAAAAGTAAAATAGCTTAATTCTAATTAAAGCACCTTTTTAAAAAGCAAAGGAAAAAAAAGTCTTTTTTTTTTAAGCCTATCCAAACGGGGTCTTAGTAAGGGAAGGATTGATATATCAGTCGTTCCTTTGTTAGATTGTTTTTTAAATTGGCAGTTATCATATATTATATAAAAAAATTCTTGGGAAAGAAACCGAATTATTAATCTTCTTTCAAGGAACCAATGTTTCAAAAGTTAGACCAAATATTATATTAAGTTAGAGCAAAAGTAATGATAATTATATTAAAAAAAAAAAATATAATAATACATGCATAAAAATAAAATATAAAGTAAAATACTCTATCCTCCCTTATATTCTCCCTCTACTATACAGATCTTATCTCTATTTTGAAAACATACATTTAAGTCTAAACCATTAAATCTGTTAATAATTTTAATTTTTTAAATTAAAATACATTTTCTTTACTAGTTTGCCCTTTTTCATTACTAATTCCCTAATTTTGGCTAATTTTTTAATTAATTTGAGAGTTTTATTTTTTTATTAATTTATTTTTAATTTAAAATGGTTATCTGTTAAATTCTTTTTTTCATATTGAGTACGTTTTCAAGAGAGACCTATGTACGTTTTCAAAATAGAGGAAATATCTATGTAATTAAGTTAAAACAGAGAGGTTGTCAATGTATTTTACTGAAAAAATATTATACACTTGCATAATACGACTCATTACAAAATAAAATATAAAATCCCCAAGTGTTGAGAGTGAAAACCTCTGAGTTTATGGCAAAGTCAGAATGATAAAATTGAAGAGTGGATTCACTAAGATTTCTATACAACAATTTTAGAAATAAGTCGGATGAACAAAATTTTTGGGTACACAATGTCTTTTGACTAAAGAAAGAGCCACTAAAGGAACAAGTTAGCCATATCTCTCCAACTTGTGCAAAACTATTCTACGTAGCTCCTCTTGTTGCATAAAAAAAAAATCTCTATCTTCTTAGTCCCAGAACCTTCCAAAGCTTCGAGTGTGGATCTCGAGGGCCAATATTCCCTTGCTTTGGCTTTGGAAGATCATGCAACTCCATAACCCGTATTGCTCGTTGCTTCTTTGCTGTAAATAAAGCAAACAAGTTTCAACAACTAATAATATCAAAACTGTATAAGCACATAAAAAATCAAATGTTGATATAAGAGAAGAAGCTATGCACCATTTGCAGCTTGTTGATAAGATTCGTGAAGTTTCATCTTAGTGGCTTCTAGTTTTGCTTGGATTGAAACATCATCTAAACACTTGAACTTTTGACAATCTTGCTGAGAAACAAGAGGCCTCCTTCGAATAACATATTTCTTTTGTTTCTGCTGCATCTTTGGTCCTGTGTCGTTTTTTTGTGGGAGGTTGGAATTTGTTTGCCTGTCAGGGCTAGAATCAATGCTGACCGGTTCTGTGGACTTAATCCATTCATCTACCATTGCTTTCTAGCCACTGCAATTCAAAACTATGCTTAGAACAGTTTCAGAAATAGATTATAAATGAACTATATATGCTTATCCTGTTCATACTCAATAAGAGTTCGTGCAAGTTGACGGATCTCCTTTGAGCCATGCTTCTTGAAAGAATTGACAGCCTTTCCAATCTCAGTTTCCTAGAAAAAGTTCAATGATAAGACCATTAAGGAACATAGTAGAGGGCTGAAGGGAAACAAAAGCGTGAAGGAAAAAAGCATAAGACACATGGCAGGCTCATTGAAAGACTAATCGAAGATTCAATATAATTCAAACCTTAAGAAGGTCCACGGTCAGTGCCAGTGGCTGTAGCCTCCTCAATAACTCAAATAGCACTGCGTCAGTCTGTTGTAAAGTGAAAGAAAGCACCATGAATAATATTAACATAAAATAAATTGTAACACAAAATTGTTTTTCTAGAAACAGATGAATGGTTGAACAATAACAGAGAAGAGAATTTCACAAAAAGAGGACACACCTCATCCTTGCTATTACGGAGAATCTCTTTGTTCCTCAAAATCTTATCGGCTTGTCCGAACTAAAATTACTAACTTGGTTCTTGTTCATCCCTCCGTGGCCATCTCTACCATTATTGGCCTTGCTCTCTTTACTAGATCCTACTTCTAATTTTGTAGCTTCTCCATCAAAGCCACTCTTACAACCTCCGTCTTTTCTAGAAAACAAAAGTTCCGCAATCTCGTCTCTTCGTAATCTAAATTCGTTAGGACAATCGGAAACCGCGACTGTGATCGCGTGTTTAATTATATCGAATATATCACAATTTGCAGTTTGAAAGTAATTCCTACGAGTACTCTAGTGAATCGGACTTCGTGGTTTTCCCGCAAAACTCACAAGGTCGATCAATACCCATGAGGCCAGATTAAAAAACTGAAAATCCAGCAACTACAAGAAATTCAATTTCATGAGCTACATATAACTATTAGTTGTCAAAGAAACAAGAGTAAAACAAATATAGATCCACAAGCACAAAAAACGGGTACTTCTATTAACATGGTAAAAGAAGAAGAAGAAACAAAGAAGAAAGTCTTCAGAAGAAGAACTTAGTAGCACAGCCTCTGACTCCTTGAGGGTTGAGATTAGCCATAAGTCATTGGAAAAATAAATAAATAAATAAAATAAGACCTGAAGAAAACTCAGGTCCACAAATAGAACACTCATAAACTTCTTATTGATAAGATTGGCTCCTACCCAACTCAAGAATTCTCTCGCTCAAGGAGATAGAGGCTACAAAGATGGTAAAAGAAGAAGAAGAAGAAAATAAGAAGAAAGTCTTCAGAAGAAGAAGAACTTAATAGCACAGCCTCTAGCTCCTTGAGGGTTGAGATTAGCCATAACTCATGAGGAAAAAAAAAAAGACCTGAAGCAAACTCAGGTCCACAAATAGAACACTCATGAAATTTCTTATTGATAAGATTGGCTCCTACCCAACTCAAGAATTCTCTCGCTCAAGGAGATAGAGGCTGCAAAGATGGTAAAAGAAGAAGAAGAAAACAAGAGAGTCTTCAAAAGAAGAAGAGCTTAGTAGCACAGCCTCTAGCTCCATCAGGGTTGAGATTAGCCATAACTCATGAAAAAAAAAAAAAAAAAAAAAAAAAAAAAAAAAAAAAAAAGACCTGCAGCAAACTCAGGTCCACAAATAGAACACTCATGAAACTTCTTATTGATAACATTGGCTTCTACCCAACTCAAGAATTCTCTCCCGCTCAAGGAAATAAAGGCTGTGCTCGGAAGTCGTTCTTCTTGTGAAGTCCTTCTTTTTTTTTTTCTTCTGTTCTTGTTTTCTTCTTCTTCTATTACCCGTTTTTGGATTAAGGGAAAAATGAGTACGTGAATTGAAACAAGGAAGATGGACAGAAATACAGCGAATAGTAACACCTATCTTACCTCTGTGGTGTGCGCTGTACAAAAACTGCAGAACCCGCTTTCGGCTGCGAAGACGGAAATCTTACCACCCTTTCAGTACACTAGAGATTTTTTCTCTTGTTTTGCCTTCTGACGCGTGACTTGGTATTTATAATAGACTCTGTGTATTATTTACACATCCATCATTAGATTAAAACGAATCTTTCATAAAAAAAGAATCTTTCAGTCTGAAGTTTTTGATTGGATGATTTCATCCGTTTTTATGTTTTATCCTTTAATTAATAAGGCTAAAGTATACTTTTAGTCCTTTAAGTTTACATGAGGTATACTTTTGATCCCTTAACTTTATAAAGTATACTTTTAGTCTTATAATTCTAACACCATTAATTTTGCTAACGGAAAATGTTAACTCAAGTGATAACGGTGTAAATTTAAGTTATGATTTTGTAATTAAATGCTATTACGCTTATGGGTAAATTAAAAAATATATAAAATTTGTATAATTAAATGCTATTAGTCATCATTTGAGTTCGCTGTGTCATCATTTTCCGTTAACAACATTAATGATGTTAGAATTTTAGGACCAAAAGTATACTTTATAAAGTTAAAGGACCAAAAGTATACCTTATGCAAAACTTAAAGGACCAAAAATATACTTTAGCCAATTAATAAATATGATGGTTAAATTCCTATAGCTTTTTAAATGGTTCAAAAAATTATATTTTTTTTAATGGAAAAACATACGCACCCGCAGTATAATGATATGTATGATAGTTGTCTTCATTTGCTCAAGCATTAAATATTCTAAACGATTGTGTGTTAATGAGTATTGACATACTATGTGATGCATATGAAATTAAAGTATTAAAATATAAGTTTTGTTATGGCTAGTGTGAGTCATATGTATTAAATAGATTGAAAAAGATAACCCAATTTATTTATAATTCAAAAATAATACATCTTGTCATCTTGATAACAAATTTGTATTAGGGTTAATAAAATATTTTGGTCTTCTAGTTTGTCTTCATTTTTAGTTTTGGGTATATGTTTTGGTTTATCATGGGCAAAATAGTCAATGTTTTTATTAAAAGGGTGAAGGAGCAAATTGGCCAATAGACTTTTATCTCGGGAGCGACCAATACAAAAAACTTTTAAATGTAAAATTTATACCAAACGACTTTTTAAAAGGTAAAAGTAACATAAAAATGTTACTTTTGCCACCAACTCCTCCGTTAGTAACAACCAAACTCCAGTGCCCCCCGCCCTTCAATCTCTCCTGCTATAAATACGCCTTTTCAGCCACCTTCCCGTCCGCACTATAATAACAATCATTCCACTACCGCGTCTCGTTGAGAATCTCAGTCCATCACTTTCGTTTGTTTATCTCCTCTAGTTTCTTCTTCTTCTTCCACTGTTGCCGTAGATAGATTATTTGAGGTGAAGTCTTGTATTTCTCCTGCTTCCTTGTTTCCCTGTTTTCCCTTCCCATTGATGTCCATAATCTCCGCATGTCCGTTTTCTATTTCTGCATTTTTCTTTTGTCGAAGCGAAATACAATTCTCATGGACTTTCAGAGTAGTTCCCATAATAAAGTCTTTCGTGTTTTGCAGAAGCGTGAATGTTTTAACAATGAATATTAAAGGTGGGAAAAACAAGTGTAGCAGCAGTAATTCCTTATTCTACGAAGCTCCCCTTGGCTACAGCATTGAAGACGTTCGACCCAACGGTGGCATTGAGAAGTTCCGATCTGCTGCTTACTCCAACGTAAGTTCACTTCCTCTCGAGACCCGTAATGATCTTCTTCTTTGTCTCTCGCTTTTGAGTTCACGTTTGATTTTCTTTTCACTACTTGCGGTGCCGAGGAAGCCATCCCGATATTATACGATTCGAACTCGAATACCACCGTATCGAGACTAGAACTTGATTTCCGTTATCTGTCTTTTTTTAAGTTTTATGCTCTTTCTTTCAACAAGCAATTCGTAGGACGACGCTGCTATTTGATTCTTCCCGACTAAGCCATTTATAGAGCAATTCGGACAATCTATTTCAATCCCGGTCCAAAACCCGTCGTGATGGTTGTTTCACCAACTTGACGGAGGGTGAGCCTGAAACTATAAAGAGAGGAGGGAAAAGTAAAGAGAGGCACAAATAAGAAAGTAATAGTAACTAACGGAGTTGGTGGCAAAAGTAACGTTTTTGTGTTACTTTTACATTTTAAAAAGTCCTTTGGTATAAATTCTCCATTTAAAAGTTTTTTGTGTTGGTCGCTCCGAGATAAAAGTCTTTGGCCAATTTACTCCTTCACCCTTATTAAAATACTGGGACCAACATTTTTAATGATTTTTTTTTTTTTTGGAGGAATTGAAACCAATAGTTTGAAATTGTACATATTAACCAACAAGCGGTTGGTTGTGTAATACCCGGATAATTATCTATCTGGAATATTATATTTTAGCAAATAATACCTATTTGGAAATAGGTGAATATGTGGTTTTAAAACTCAGAGGATACTTATTCTATTTGTCTAGGGAAATTTCTAATGAAATTAGAGGGATTAAAGTGTCAAAATCCCTAAATGCAATTATGGGCCATGAAATGCCCTGAAAATATTATGATAAATCCCAAGAGGCAATAAAATATTTATTGAAAATTAGAAAGTATGTTGTCTCTAATTTTAGGAATTTTTGGGATTATTTCCCTTGAAAAATAATGAGGCAAAATTAAATATAATTTTGGGAGCATAAATTGCCCTATGATTTTTAATATTTTACATGGAGCATAAAATACCAATATCAATGAAATAGTTGTGAGAAAATGATTAATCCTAATTAAGAAAATTATCAACAATTAGAAAGTGATTAGTTAAGTAATTAATGCCTAATTGTTTAAGCCTGTACAAGAGAATATTTAAGGTAGATTATGGAAAATCCTTTAATTAAGTGTTTATGGCTAATATTAGCATAAAGTGTGCTTGCTAATCAATTAGAAAAGATTAAGAAAAATTGGTGAGATTAAGAACATGAAAACCATAAATCCTAAAAGATTGCTAATCATGGGATTAAGGCTCTAATTAAGCTTCTAGCTAATTTAGATAAATTAAAAAAAAAATAATAATAATAAAGGGAAGAGAAAACCAAAATTTGAGTGTGAAAAGGGTTGTGGGTTTTTCAAAGATAATATCATGATATTTTGTTAATTAAATAATAATATAATTAAGATATTTGTGGAAGAACCAGGTTGGATAAATGAGAACCGAAAGAAATTAAATCCTATCTAGAAAACCATGAACTAAGTTTCTTAGGTGTCGACATATTACAAACAAGTGAATTTTTGTCCAGAAGTTGGTGTTAGCGGAAGTCATTTCCAGAACCATGGGTCGAATAAGGGATCAGATGAAAAGATATTTTGTAAACAAAGGGCAGATAAGAAAAGTGAGAACCAATGGAAAATAAATCGTAACTTGAAATCCTTGAACTAAGTAGAAAACAACTGGACATATTATGAACCGGTGGATTTTTGTCTCGAATTTGGCATTACCCGAAGTAATTTTCAGAAGAAGCGTAAATCGAAAATGTTCAACGGACAACGGAATACCCTTAATGGGATCAAAAATTTAGTTAACTCGAGATATTTCCAAAGAGGAAGAATAGAACTTCAAGGTTTGTGTTCGGATTTTTGAGATTTTCTAAGATTACGCGATTAGAACACCGATCGGGGATTTTATCGGGTAAATGCATAAAGTAAGGGGACATTTTTGTGGTGGAGAGAAGAGGAAAATGAGTGATGTTCATAAGGCCACATCTTCATCATCCTAGCCCTTGATGCAAAAGTTGATCCAAGGGTTGAGATCCATGGAAAATCTCTATAAATAGGCAACCCTCTTCACTTCATTCCTCACCAATTCACAAAGGAATCCTAGAGAGAGGTTAGAGAGAAGTGAGAGCAAGGAGGAGCTACGGAAAAGAAGTAGCGAAGTCTTTGGGTAAGTTCTTCGGTCCCTAGTCTTAAGCTTTGGTAGTTCCTTCGGTAGTTATAGTAGAAATGCTAGATTAATCTTTAATCTTCCAAGTTAGTTTAGATATCATGTTTTAGGGATGAATATGATATTTATTTCAAAAATATATTGGAGATGGAGATATGTCAAAATTTTGGAAGATTAGAGTTAAAGTAACGAAGTTCGGCGAAATTCCGCCAATTAGGAGAGTTAGGGGCAAAATGGTAATTTGTACCTAAAATGCCTATTATGATGTTGGGCCTTGATAATATGATATTATCCTTATAGGATATCTGTAATCACGTACCCCGTTGTACCATTTGTCAAAAAGTACCGTTTTCCGTCAACGAAGGTACGTTCGCGTCGTAACACTAACTCGATATTTATTGTATGCGTACATGTGCTATGTGTATGGTATGTTTATGTGAGGTAGTTGGTAGCTCTGTGGTATGTTCAATGTACTGTTATTATGCTTGTTGGGTGTTGGGATACGTTTGCTAGGTACGAAATGCTTGGTACGAAATGCTTGGTGCGAAATGCTAGGTGCGAAACGATTGCTAGGTGCGAAACGTATGCTAAGTGCGACATATCTGCCAGGGGGCGTGGGTGCTGTTGGGATAAGCTTGTTTGTATGCTCATATACTTGTCTATGTTGTATATATAAACATGAGGTTAAGCGATTACCCGAGGTTCAATGGGCATTGAACCTCGGCTCTTAACATAGCGTCGGGTTTAGGAGGACCGAGGATCGAGGAGAAAGGCAAGCAAAGACGCATAGGGACTCGCCTGAAGACTTTCTTCTTTTGTTATTTACTTTTGAAAACACTCGGTATAACGTACCACTACCGTAATCGCCGGACTTACGGCATTTTGAATATAAATATCGTTACTCAATCGCTCCGATGCTCTACTACGATGAAAAAAATATATATACCGCTTTTGAAAATGGGATGTTACGGGTTGAGGTGATAAGGGGTGTTCAAATCTCGGGAAGCGCATTTGTTAGGAGTGCCCGAGAGGTGAGAACATTTTGTCCTTTAAGTCTTGAGGAGGAAACCTTTGATCTAATAAAAAAATATAGGGATTAAAATAAAAATGATGAGAAATTAATAAATTATAAGGACCAAATATTATATTAACATTTTATAATATATGTAGTAGTTTACATTTTTTTTTTTTTCCAGCCATGTTATAAATTTCATAATTTTAACTTTTTTTTTATCATATTTAGTGAAATTTATTTATTTAGTTTTCGTTTAAAGGAATAAAAAAATTCCAAAAACATTTTTAATCAATATTATAAATAATATAAATTTGAGAGATTAAATAAATTATTTAAAGTTATGTTTTAAAAATTTTGAATACCTTTTTTTTTCCTACAAACATTTATGAGCGCATTTAATTAAGCACATAGTTACCAAAAGAATTAATTATATTTTTTATGTCTATATTAATTAATTAAAAATGTTGTTTTAAAAAATTCTTAATGGAGTTAACGGGTTGGCCTTAATGTTATGTTTTCAAAACGGATATTTTAAAATTTTTTAAAGTTGGAATATAATTCTTAAATTTTTTAAATAATTTTTCAATAGTTAATATTAGTAATTTTTCAATATTTAATAGCGTTTATGGATGGATACTTTGGTTAATTTAAAAAAATTATAATGGCAATAATACATTTTATCTTTGATTACAGTATGTCCGCATGCCCATTCATCACTCATAGCAAAGTGTAATCCGATTACGCCAAATGATTTTTAATCATGATTACAAAATATAATCCTCTTTACATTACATAAGCACAATCAAATATCATAATCAGTTTGTTGTATCAGGATTATATGTAATCTTCTCTCATAGAATTGAACCAAACAGATTATAAGTGTTTGAGATTAAGGTGTTGAATGTTACAAGTTTATATCAGAGCTAGGTTTTGATCTAGGAATTGAGGGGTGCGTGTGTGTGGGTGTCCCCTATGGGAGTGGGGCGGTTTTAAATTGTCCAAAAATTATTATTATTGCAGCAATTAGAAAATTTCTTACAATCCTGATTAATGCTGCGAAGGATGAGCCAATGGAAGAAGTTGCTTCTGATGAAAACACATTTTAAAGGAAAAATCAGAGTAATGGTGAAATGTGAAGCTAGTAATAAATAATGGTCCTTTCATTGATACCACTCACAAAATAGTCGATACAATGACAAAAGAAAGTTTTATAACGTTCTTAATAATCTACTTTGTTTGTTCATGTGGTTTATTTGAAGCTAGTATTTATTTGACTAAGTGTCTATTTGAATTAGCGGTAGAAACTGTTTTCACAACGTAATTTACGAAGTATGAGGTAAGTATATGAGAGAAGTTTTATTTCGACTTACGTGAACGTACTCTTCTAGAAGAGCTAACTTAACCAGGCTATAAGTTAATGTTCAAGAAACTTTCAATTGGATGTGCATGTAATAGTTGCAAACAAAGAAAGTTTCAAATAAATGAATATGAATATTCTTTTGATTCTATAAAATGAAAGAGAGAGAAGATATTTTCTGTGTATATCTCATTTATTTAATGTTGATTTATAGTTCAATCATAATATTTCAAATATATACCACGTATATATACATATATACATACACACACATACATACAAATTTAAATTCTTGACCTTTTACCATATCCCGTCCCACCCTTACCACCAGTTAACCTCAAAAACTCGGTCGATGTTTTATAGTTTTCTTGTATTGCAGTTTGTATGTTCAAATTGAACCGAACAGATTATAAAAACTTAATTGTATTTAGATGTTAACATCTCAATAAAAATATTAAGGGAAAATGACACAAAAATAACTTGAAAAATACAAAAGAACAGAAAGGTGCACTAAAATTCAGTAATACTAGAGAAGGAATCATCAGTTCCCGAAATGGGGTTTTAAAGATGGAGGGAAAAAATAAAATAGAAAGGAAAATTGATCTATGGACGGTTATAGACTTGTAGTTGTTAGTTAAGAAGGAAGATGACAAGTTTTTGAGGTGACCGTCATTTTTTTCTCACCTCAATGTTTTTTGGTTTTCAAAAAACAAAGGAATTGAAGGTAACTCTGTTTTTAGAAGGGAAAAAAAAGTTATTCTTAAAAGGTGGATTGGTGGAGCTAGGGTTCGGGGTTTGGCAGAATAAATAACAAAATGTGTTGTTAAGGATTCTAGACTGCTATAGTACAGGGAATGGCGGGTATAAATTACTGCTGATTACTTAGCTAAGTTCTCACTTGCAAATTGCAATGTAGATCAATTCTTATATCCTTCATCAACCTCTACCTTAACACTATTCAACAACAAGTTCAACTGTCAATAATTCAACAGTAAGGTAAAGTATAAGCACTTTATTTTAAAATTTATTTAATATATTTTATCTTAATTAAGCATACTTCAAAGAAATTATAAAGCTAGCTTAAAATAAAATTTTATATAGCAAAAATCTTAAACTATATTTGTTGGCATTATAGTTCAAATGAGACCAAGCATCCACCTTAAAATTTTCTTAAGAGTAAGATTGTGAATTTGAACTCTCTGTACAAAATATAATGGGTGCCTTCCAATAATATATATATATATATATATATATAATTACTGTAATGTCCCAAAATTTGCTTTGGTAAATTCCCTAAATGATGTATGTGCAGTTGGAGAAATAGAATACTGGAATTTTGATGAAAGGTCAATTTTACCGCATTTCGCTAAAACAGAAAATTTCGATATACATGTTGGCATAAAGTGGGATATTTGTGCCTAATATCCAATTAATTTATTTGGACAATTACTTTCGACCAAATTGAAATTTATAAAGGTGGATATATGTGGAATTATATAAAGTGAAATTTGGCCCAAATAATTATAAAATCAATATTTGGAATTTAGGGCCTATTTTCCCTAAAATTTAAGGAGAAATTGCAAGAGATAATTTTGGCCTAGAGATTTTAGAAACAATATTCTATGGCCTAGAGAAGCTAATTAAGAAAGAAAAGGCCTTATGAGGAATTAAGGATTAATCTCCAACACCTATTCAATATTTGCAACTATATGATTAAAAAACCAGGTTGTAAATAAAAGTCTTGTGGAGATCAAATTCCACAACATCCTACTCCACCAATTTGTTTAAATCAGCTACGACATGTTTCATGGAATTCACGCCACATCAGCCCCTCATGCATTCCCAGTGAAGAAAACAAATGGAATTGAATTCAATGGTAGAATGGTAAATAAGTGGAAGATTAAGTATAAATGCTACGATAGGCTAGCAAATTGGCATAATAAAATAATCATATAAAGATGTGGTATTAAGTCAAACCAAGTGGTCATTAAATCTTCTTGGAGAGCCAAGAGTTTCGTCAGAATGTCTAAAGGAAAGAGGAGGAAAGTGGGGTCAAAGAAATTAAAGGAAAAGTCGGATTTTAATGATTTGGCATGTTTGTAAATAATCAAAGATTAATGGACAAATGATAACTCCCTCCTCCGACCCGACTTAACCTTCTCTTTAATCAACAATTCTTTGCTTCATTTATTTATTTCAGCGTGATAAATATCCAGTAATCCAGAGCATATCAAAAGAGAAGGTGAACGAAACATAAAGGAGAGAGTAAGGACGTGAGAGACCTAGAAGGAGTCGGAGGAAGAAAAGGTACGGGAAAAACTTGTGGATTCACCGATTAAAACCTTAGAGGTAAGCTTCTAGAGCTTCCCATAATCTTATTTTCTACAAATATGGCATTCGAAGAGGTATATGAAGTTCTGAAAATTTGGCTTTAGATAGAGTAAGTGAGGAAGCTAGTAGAAAATCATAGGTTGGAGCTTATGTGTTTGATACTTGTAGTTGTGTGTGAGGAAATATGGTAATCTCAGTTTTGTGAGTTGGATTTCCTTGCTGCGTGGGTACCGAATCAGAGAAGGATTTAGTATGTTTTAAATATGAGTTTGAATTTTGGAAGATAACATTGGTGAAAAGTTCCTATATTGTGATTGGTGCAAATTGAGTTGAAAGTCATGGACTTTTCTTTTTGCCCTGTTTTTCGGTCAGCATTTTTCTCTTTAGAGGAGTTGTATTCTAGTCAATTTGATGGTTTTATTGTGTTCAAAATGCAAAATTGTGTAGGTACAGATTCAGTAGAAATTTTGGGAGCTTCGGGATTGAATTACACCGAAACCTTGAAATCTGTTTGAAAAATCCTGTGCGGACAGCGATGTTGTGGCGCATTTTTGGGATAGTAAATGATATCTCATTGCCATGAAATTCTACAAGATTAAAGTAGACATAATAAGGATTAAATTGATAGGTAACACATATTTTCAGAAGTATGTACAATCAATTATGAATATTTGAAGTTGACCCCTGAATTTGGACTTTATCTACGACCAGCGAGGGTATTTTGGAATCTGGGAAAAACCTGCGTGTGGATGGTCATGACAAGTATTTTTAGTCAACATTAGACATATTAAGGATCATTTTGGCCTTGGAACCAACCCAAGAGGATTTTTCTAGATTTAATTATGAAATTTTGAAGATTAGTCACTGTTTGCTGGAAATTCCTGAAAAAGGATGAGAATAAAAGGAATATAAGCTCATATTAAATTCCTTAATAAGAAAAGGAATTTAGTAAATATGGACACATGAATTGGGCTTATTTTAAATTATCAAAAGGAAATATTTACTGTGGAAGAATTAATTGTATTTATATCTTGTTATTTTAGGACTGTTTGTGATCTTGTGCACCGGGAAAATTCATTGTTATTCGTGGTCGACTAACAGGTAGTAACCTTAATCTTCATATACTCGTGTGACTTGTGTATATATGTTTTACCTTGAAATTGCATACATTTAGTTATCATTTATTTCCTAGCGCTATGGAATCGGAACATCTTTGTGTGCATTAAGGGCTTTTCTTTGTGTCTTTGTGCCCAAGTGGTCTCTTTGTGTGCTATTAGGACCACCGCGATGCTGTCTTGTGTGCTATTAGGACTGCTAGTTCCGGATTTGGCCTGTGTGCCTTGATACTGAATGTCATGTGGTATTTGTTTATTTATGGTTTTTCTTACATGCATTGTTATACATTTTATATGAGATTAACGGTTACTCTGGGATTCAATTTTGAATCCCAGTCCCTTATAAGCCCATTGTTGATGTGTGAGACTTTTTGTCTTTAGCCTTGGGGTCCACAATCAAAAATAAACCAAGGATTGCATATAGCAAACCTAGGATCGTTCTCTCTCTCGAGGAGCCTTTTATTGAGTCCTAAGTAATCTAAATGACATGTAAATGCAATTAAAACAAGGGGAAATTGGTTTTGGATTTTTCAATTGATAAACTCAAATAAGATTGCAATTAAATTAAGTGCTAAGCTATTGTTTTTGGTATTTTTTTTAATAAAATGAAATAAGATAATTAAATGAAATGAATTGAAAATATGGAAGATTCTTGGTAATGAAGAAATGACTATCCTTGCTCAAAAAGATTATGGGAGTTAAAATTCATTAAGTCTTAAAGAACAACCTCAAGATACCACTTAAGTCCAATAATTCAATTAATAGTAGCTCCTACAAACATAGCTAACCACTACCTCTTGAGAAATTGTTAAAAACCACTTGATGTGCAATTAAATTTGGAATTATGCAACATGATTCTTCATAAAATTGAGTACATAACAAGTCCTCAAAGGGCACAAATCAACCACATTAACTAGACAATAACACGCTAATTAATATAATCTCATTGCAACCACAAGAAATTAAAACAAATATAATCTTCACATTGTATAATCCAATCTCAATCACAATTATCAAACTAACGGAGACAATAAACATTAATCTCAGTTCCAGAATTTATACACAATAATTCCTAAAACTAGGCAACCTAAATGTATAAATCTAGACTAATAGGATGAACAAATTAACTCCCATTTGAAGCTCTGAACTCAAGCCACTTGATCCATCTCCAAGAGACAAAAGGAATCAGCCACACATGATTTAAAATTCTTCTCCAACGAGCTCAAATTCGGAAAATTCTCTCGGAAAAGGAATGAGGTGAAGTGAATGGGGTGAAATAGAAAGGGAAAAAAAAATGATGGTTAAAGGAGTGGAGTCGCCGGCGACGGTGGTGAAGGTGGAGGTGCCGCCGGCGACTGAAGGGAGAAGGTGGAAGATCGAGTTGAAGGGAAGAAAGTCCAAGATGATCGAGGATGCCTCAATCTCGCGGCGCTTGTTGTTTTCAATATATAATTTAGATGTGTCTCGGGTCCTCTTTTCAGTTCACGGGTCTGCAATTTAATGAATCAACAAAAAAAAAACCTAATTGCCAATGGTCAAAACGCATAGCATAACCACAGGGACCTAAGTGAAAAGATTAAAAGTTTTGGCAAGGGACTTAAGTGAAAATATTCAAAACGTTTTGGGGCACTTCTGGAATTCCCAAACTACTGGGTCCTTTTCTGTAATTTGTCTTGGACTCAATTTCCCCTCAGCTCCTCACGCATCTCTCAGCTGGTGCATTTAATCCAGAACGTTGTGTTTTGACCAGGGACCTGATTCAACATTTTGAAACAAATAAAAGTTTGCTTGAGGGACTAAACTGAAACTTTTAAAACTTGAGTTTAAATTTCCATTTTCAAATTTAGTTCTAATTTCTTCAAGTACCTACAATTTAAACCAATTAATCTAACATCAAATATTCTCATAAAAATCAATAATTAAGAGTAATTACATTTTTTGACAATTTTGCCCTTTTTAGCCCTAATTTAATATATTTACTTTAATTTCAATTTATCATAAGAAATACATTTAAAGCTCAATAACTATGAGAAAATACATTAAAAATCCCAATTTATTTATCAAAAATCATGTAAAAATATGGTTCAATCAATTCCCCCACACTTAGACCTTTGTACTCCTGAACAAAGACAATTGAGCACAAAATTCTAAAGTCCAAATCACTAATGCATTTGAAAAATGAGCAATTTCATAATTAAGAGCAATGAATTAATTAATCAAATTCCTCATGCCAATAGCCCAACACTAGTGATAATCAAGTGATATAAAGAAATTAGCTGACTACATACAACTCAAAATATTAAAATGAAGCATAAGAGAACTCTCAAGGTATTAGTGTTTCACTTATCTCACCCCATTGGAATAATTTCACTCTAGTTCACTTAATCAACACCTTACCATAGGCTTGAAACAACTCTAATATCTCCACTACTAATAGCAATTAATGAAATGAATCAAGAGGACTTAAAGGCTTATAATGACGGATGAAGGCTAAATGGAATGAATTAATTGGAAAAAAAGAAATAGTTCATATGCAAATCAAAGTTAAGGAGCAAGTTCATAGCATCTAAATAATTTTACAAACTTTTGCCAATTTTTTTTCCATGAACAAATGCCTTCTTGATATTTCTTTTTTTTTTTTTTTTTTTTTTTTTTTTGCTTTTATTTTTATCTACCAAATACTTTTTTTTTTTCTTCTTTTTTTTTTTCTCTCTTTTTTTTTTTTTTTCACATACATGGCATTTTAAATTTTTATTGGCAACTTCTTTTATTACATTTTTTTTTTTTTTAGAATACTATTTTTGAACACTATGAGCAATGACATGCATATTACATATGAATGTCTCAAAAGGGTAAGCAAATGGTAGATGAAAGGTTTGTGTTTGGGTCAAAGGAATTGGAATTGAATGCCTCTGTCATTTTCATAACACTAATGCAAGTATTGTTTTGAAAAAGAGTTGAAACAAGTTCTAGAAGGCGAAAAACCAAGTGAAGATGCACACATGAAAAGAATATAAGGCTCAAATATCCTTCCAACAAGGTTTTTCTCCAATGCTTCATTCTAACAAATCAATTGCATAGTAAGCTAACCACAAAACATATACTTAACTATTCCAAGTGCTAACCTTACAAAACACAACCAATCAAAACATTGCAATCAACTACAATCATGCTTAACTCTTAAATGCACTAATGATTTATAAACTTCTCTTCTTCAAAATAAGGAGTAAGGAAAAAAAATCCAATTGTGGGTTCATTTCTCTTCCCATTCACTTGAAAAACAACACATGGTTTTAAAAAATTGCAAAACACTAGATCTCATAAAAGTTCAAAGAATTTCCCACAAATTATACACTTCCAAAGTGGCAAATGCGACCCTTTACCACTTAGGACATGCATTAATGCAAGTCATTCTTGAAAAAATTTCTAGTTTAAGGCATTTTGTCATTTAAAAACAACCAAATAATTGGGATTCAAAATGTATTCCCCTCCCCCACACTTAATCAACACATTGTCCTCAATGTGAAAAATCACTCTAAAGAGAATGATAAACAAGTTGAAATTCAAGGCACAACGGTAATTAAGTAAGGTGGTGGCCAAAAAGATGCAAAGCATACATAGGGGGTTCTTATTCTACTTACTAAACTAAATTATTTCTACTTTTTCTACTGGATTGTGTCCCTCCCCCACACTTATCTTCCTCACACAACAATTAAGCCCAAAAAATCATATGAATTAGGAAGAAAATAAGTGAGGAAAGAGACAACCTGGGTTAGAGGATCTTAAGTCGCTTGAAGGAGAAGTTCTCATCCTTGATGAGAATCATGTATTTGTCATTGAAAACATCTTCTCCCACATTGATTGTCTTTGGTGGGGGTGGCTCAGGACCAATTGGAAGAGGCCCAAGAATGTATGGTGGATGTTGGTTCCAAATGACCTTTCCAAGAATGTGCATGTAAAGATGACAAGCAAATAGCAAGTATCCCATCCAAAAATAGAAACATGGAGAATTTCAAGTGAATTAAAGGCATGTTAAGAATCTAAACTCTCCAAGTAACTATCACATCCAAGGAAATCAATTACACTCTATCAAAAGTAGGGAGTCAAACAACCAGCTGATATTTTGAAAATTCTCTTGTGTTTGCAAAAGTGGAAGGTGCGGAATCTAACTTGGTGTTGGGGTACACCACATCATCATTGCAATCACAAGAGATGGTAGGCGAAAGAGTAGAAGAAGAAAGAGAATTTTTCAAATTGTTACCACCTAAAACTTTTGAATTTTCAAAAGAATCATTTTCTTTGTCTATATCGGGTGGCAAATCACAAGAAAGAATCATATGGAAAGATCCATTTTCATTTGTAATATCATCAGTCAAAACAATTGAATCTTCCCTTATTAAACTATCATGCAATTCATTGGAATCAAAATAAAGATCTTTTTCAAAGCTATGGTCTTTCTCACTCAAATCAATGACATTATCATCCATACAAGAGTCAACTTGTTCACAATTGTCATACTTGCCATCATCAATAGTACAAGAGAGTGTGTTATGATCAATGGTAGAATCAACCACTTCACTAAATGCTTTCTTTTGAAACTCAACAAGTAAGTGGCATTTTTCATGATAACAATCTACACATATTTGATATTCGGACAAGAACATGAAAATATCTCATTCAATTCATCACAACCATCCCTAGTACTATGAAGAGAAGCATTTTCAACAATTGAAGCATCACACAAAGAAGTAGGAGCACAATCATCAACAAGTACAATCGAATCACTACTACTAGAGCTAATGGCTTGACCAATTACATTTTCAAACATTTGAGGGGATTCAACAATAATTTCCTCATCCACCTCATCATCACTCAAATCATGAATTGCTTCATTAGTTAAGGTAGTAGGAGAGTCTACTTCTATTAGATAGGATCATTACCAAATGGTAGAGAAGACTGTTCAATGCTCTTTTGTACTTGCTTCACTTCTTGTGCTTGTGTGGGAAGAGGTACCAAAGGATTGGAAATTTCCACTTGTGAAGTGGCATTTAGGTGTTGCTCTTCGGTTTTCCCATAATCATTGGAGGTACATGACCATGGAGCTCCTTCTTCTCCTTCGGTTTTTATCCATAGAACATGATGAACAAAATCCTTGATGAATTTTTCAATGCCCTCCATTTCCTCAGAAAAGCCACGAGGCAGAGCCTCTTTGAGATTGAATAAAAATTGATGTCGGACCTTTAGTTGGTCATACATTCTTCTTAAGGTAAGGGTTTGAGCATCCATGTATGGCAAGGTGAGGAAGGCATCAAGTCCGGAAGGTTGAGGAGTAGAGGGTTGGGATTGATGTTCGGGGCATGGTGGAGTGGGTTGCTCATATGAAAGTGTATGTGGTGGGCAAGTCTCTTGTGGAGTATGGCACATGAAGACTTTTGGCAGGCCACTCCATTGCTTTCTCCAACTTCTCATTGCTTTCTTCTAGTTGCTCCACTTCTTTTGTATGGGTGATCATGGGAAGAGGATCTTCTTGGAAATTAGTCTTCAACACTTGTGATTGCTGAGTGAGACGCTCGATTTCCCTTTCCATTCTCTCATTCTCTTTCTCTTGATGTTCCATTCGTCTCACTATAGAGTCCATTTGATGGTCAAAGTTGGCCTTGTGTGACCGCTTCTCATCTACAGTTTGATTCACCTGATTTTGCAATTTTGCAAGGACTTCACGAATGGTAGGTTTTCTTTTTGGCACACATGGTTGAGAATGAGGTTCAGAAGGTGGCTCAAATGGGTTTAGAGATTCATGAGATGGATGACATGGTTGCGAAGTGGGATGGAATGGAGGAGATGGATGACATGGTGGGCAATTAGGTTGGAATGGGGGTTGGTGGTAAGGTTTATGACACGGGTGGTGGAGTGGACCATGACATTCTTGACCAATTGGACTCTCATCTTGAATTCCCAAGTTAGCTTGAAGAGCCCGTATTGTTTGTTGAATGGAATCGATATGCTGAGAGATAGACTCTTCCCTTCCGGTCGAATCTCCTACAAAAGAGTGGGATTGAAATGGTGAATCTGGATTACCATTAAACCAAGCCATGAAAGTTGAAAGTTCATAAAATTGATTCCAAATGAATCACAAGATCACTAGCTATCCAACTACAAACTATAAAAACTAAGAAAATGAATTTAAGAAAATGCAAATGCAAATGCAAAAGAAAAAGAAAAATAAAATAAAATAAAATAAAAATGCAAGTATGCTATGAATTAACTTGGAGACATGGTGAATTCAAACAAATAAGCTCAAAATCATATCAAATTTAATACAAAAGCACCACACGAAGCTACCAAGTCAAAACAATGCAAAAATGCAATGAAATGCAAATTACCTAAATGAAAAAAATCCAAAAAATATGTGCAATGAATTATTTATTTTTTTTTTATGCAAAACTATTAAGCTTCACACGAGAAACCCCTTATCAAAAGTGAATTTGACAATTAGATTACCTAGGGAGCCAATTACTTAGCTCCCGACAACGGCGCCATTTGATGTGGGCCTTTTTGTCTTTAGCCTTGGGGTCCACAATCAAAAATAAACCAAGGATTGCATATAGCAAACCTAGGATCGTTTCTCTTTTCGAGGAGCCTTTTATTGAATCCTAAGTAATCTAAATGACATGTAAATGCAATTAAAACAAGGGGAAATTGGTTTTGGATTTTTCAATTGATAAACTAAAATAAGATTGCAATTAAATTAAATGCTAAACTATTATTTTTGGTATTTTTTTTATAAAATTGGTGAATAAGATAATTAAATGAAATCGAATTGAAAATATGGGATGTTCTTGGTGATGAAGAAATGACTATCCTTGCTCAAAAAGATTATGGGAGTTAAAATTCATCAAGTCTTTAAGAAAAACCCCAAGATACCACTTAAGTCCAATATTCCCAATTAATAGTAGCTCCTACAAACATAGCTAACCACTACCTCTTGAGAAATTGTTAAAAACCACTTGATGTGCAATTAAATTTGGAATTATGCAACATGATTCTTCATAAAATTGAGTACATAACAGTCCCTCAAAGGGCACAAATCAACTACATTAACTAGACAATAACACGCTAATTAATATAATCTCATTGCAACCACAAGAAATTAAAACAAATATAATCTTCACATTGCATAATCCAATCTCAATCACAATTATCAAACTAACGGAGACAATAAACATTAATCTCAGTTCCAGAATTTATACACAATAATTCCTAAAACTAGGCAACCTAAATGTATAAATCTAGACTAATAGAATGAACAAATTAACTCCCATTTGAAGCTCTGAACTCAAGCCAAATGATCCACCACCAAGAACAAAAGAATCAGCCACTCATGATTTAAAATTCTTCTCCAACGAGCTCAAAATTCTACGGAAACCGGAAAATTCTCTCGGAGAAGGAAGGTGAAGTGCGGATGTGAATGGGTGAAATAAAAGGGAAAAAAATGATGGTTAAAGGTGGAGGTCGCCGACGGTGGTGAAGGTGGAGGTGACCGCCGGCGACTACGGAGAGAGGTGGAAGATGAAGAAGAGTTGAAGAAGCAAAAGTCCAAGATGATCGAGGAAATCGGGAATGAATCTCGCGGCGCTTGTTCTTTCAATATCCTAATTAGATGTGTCTCGGGTCCCTCTTTTTCGGGTTCTGGGTCTGCAATTTAATGAATCAAAAACCTAATTGCCAATGGTCAAAACGCATAATTCAAGGGACCTAAGTGAAAAGATTAAAAGTTCTTGGCAAGGGACTTAAGTGAAAATATTCAAAAGTTTTTGAAGCAGGGACTGAAATGAAAATTAAAAAAACTTGGGTCCTTTTCTTAATTTGTCTTGGACTCAATTTCCCTCAGCTCCTCACGCATCTCTCAGCTGGTGCATTTAATCAAAACGTTGTGTTTTGACTGCAGGGACCTGATTCAACATTTTAAAAGTTTGCTTGAGGGACTAAATTGAAAACTTTTAAAACTTGAGTTTAAATTTCCATTTTCAAATATGTTCTAATTTTTCAAGTACCTACAATTTAAACAATTAATCTAAAATCAAATATTCTCATAAAAATCAATAATTAAGAGTAATTACATTTTTTGACAATTTTGCCCTTTTTAGCCCTAATTTAATATATTTACTCTTAATTTCAATTTATCACAAGAAATACATTTTAAAGCTCAATAACTATGAGAAAATACATTAAAAATCCCAAAAATTTCATTATCAAAAATCATGTAAAAATATGGTTCAATCAAATACTATGACGTGTGTCGTAAATTAACTCGGGAAATATAAGCTAAAATTAAATAAAAGTAAAGGACCAAAAATATTAGGTGTGTTATAATTACGACCAAAAATATTAAGTTATAATTAAATTTATATTAAATTAAAAATTGTCCCATAATTTCTGCATTTAGTTTTCTAATAGAATGAATATGTTCTCGGCCATAAAAATTATTAAATTTTAAATAGTGACATCGATTCTTGAGGATTATCAATTAATTAATTTTTATTATCAATTCGAAATACATATTTTAGAACGCTTACATATATAGGTATTTATTATTTAATGAGTCATAAAATAATTCAAAAATAGTAAATCTAACAAAACAAATGATTAATAATAAAAGTTTCGAAATATAATAGCTTATAAAGGTGTAAAAATACTTTGAAATAATGCTAAAATAAGTATAAAATATTAATAAATTTAATCAAATATATATCAGAATCTACACTTACTTGATTATAAAATATATACTTATCAGGGTATAATCCCTTTAGAGGTTTAGGTGTGACTTTTTTCTTTTATCATTTCTTAATAAATTCAAGACATACATGTGTACAAGGCCAATAGATAAATAATAATGCAAAGACATGTATATAAGGCCATTAGATAAATAATAATGCTTTTATTGACCCACAAGGAAAATTGGCTTTATAACGAATGGATAACTTTTTGAATATTAGTTTGAAATTTATTCTCATCAATTTAGTTTCTGAAAAAAATGTGTGATTATGACAATAATTTTGATATATATATATATATATATATATATATAATTCTTAGCAAAAAAAAAAAACCCTAACAGAAGGCATGTATGTCTGCGCGCGCTCGTACTGTAGCAGCGCTGATACTTTGAGACGATTTCTGGATTTTGAGAGCTAAAAAGTGTTCTCAGCAATCTCCTCTCTCGTGGCAATTAGCGGGTAAGTGAAGAAAATACTTTCCCATAACCCTATTTATATTAATTTAATCTTATTTATGCTGCTTCCATATACTCCTTGATCATTAGTGGAAAACCTAATTAACTAATTTGGGGTAGATTAAGATGTTAGTTAAGTTATTATTATTTATTTTTTTATCAAGGTTAAGTTAATTAATATTATATGTGCTTTGTGTAGATTGACGGAGATGTTTAGCCAGTTGGATTAGTATATTAATCTTGGATCAAATAACTTTCTCCTAAGTATCTATGAATTAGATAGATATGAGTATAGCATATCCCTATGCATGAATAAGAATAAAACAGCTTTAGCCAATGGGGTGGTGTGTGTGTGTACAGTGACGGTTGAATAGTAGTCGAGAGAGAATAATCATACCGGTAGGGTTTACCTTTTATTTATAGGGTTTACCTGTAGGGTTTGGAATTATGAGCCTTTGTACCTCCAAGCCCAAGTACTATGTCATCATATCTAGGTCAAAATCTTAGATTAGTACCCTCTTTGATTATAACTGGACCCTGACATAAATTGCCCCTTATTGGGCCATACATTGAATGGTCCTCACATATGAGTCCATAACAATATGCTTTTTTTTTTCCTTAAACATTAGTTATCTTCCTTAATTCTCTCACTCCTCTTTTACTTAATTATTGTTGATTTGAGAAAAAAAAATTGATACATATGTGAATAAATTTTACATTTAGGACCAACATTAACTTTCCAAACAGGTCTTACACATATATATTTTCTTGTGCTTCTTTGATGAGTTTATAAAAACTTTTCCATTGAACCAACGGGACATTAAGTTTTATAACGTTCTTACTAATTTACAAGTGCTTATTTGATGCTATAGTATTTGTTTGATGTTTATAGTTTTCTTATATCAGGGTTTGTATATGTGAATTGAACAGGTTAATTAGCCAGATCAAATTCATAAAAGTTAAATGTATTTGGAGATTAACCATATCAATTAAAATACTAAATCAAGAACCTTATGATTTGATTTTAATAGAGAAGGATATTTAGATAAGAGTTCTATTTATCTGTGTTTAGAACTATTAATTTATGATAAACTTGTGACTAAATCTCCACAGATTGAGGCTAGATGGCCCTACCCGAAGATGTAATATCTGAAATATTTTCGTGGTTACCTCCGAAATCAATCTTCAAGTTCGAGTCATGTTGTAAATCTATATCCAATATCACAAACAACAAATATTTTGCATTGAAGCAAGCTCAAAGTATGATGCTAAAAGACGACTCTGTCCTTTTCATTCAAGGAACTACATTCTTCCCAAAGTACAAACAGGAAACTGAGATATGTAAATTATCAAGACGCGAGACATATTCTTCCTCTGGTATTCCCTAAAAAAAAATTCGATTTCTTCATGAAGGGTCAATAAGTATTCTTGCTTCTAGCAACGGGCTGCTCCTTCTGAGCGAAAAACCAAAGGAGGTATTATTTATATGTAACCCCGCAACACAATCATACTCCATCATTGCTACCCCAGAAAAACATCACTCACTTCTCGAATTCGCCTTCATATGGAACCATAATAATGAAGATGATGATGCTGAGGAGTTTCAGTTAATCCATTTGCACCAAGGCACGCCAAGGCGTAACAAGAGAATATGTGTGCCAAGTTTATATGCCAGAAGAAGGTGTGTGGAAAGAGAGAGAGAAGGTTATCTATGAATATGATAACAGTTGGATACATGGCTCTCATGTGTTCTACAAAGGAAATATTTACTTTGCCTCATTCTCTGAGTACACCAATTATAATTATATGGCAATATACAACTTTGATAGTGGGGTAACAAGAAGGTTCATTTTTCCATATGAACTCTTAATTTGGGACTATATACGTATTTTCAAGTGGGGTCAGGTTGGAACCTCCAATGAGTCTATTTGTGTGGTGAGCTTACAACGTAATTATGTTTTTACTATATGGGTTTTGACAGAATTAGAATTGCCTCCTTGGTCAAAGGTTTTGTCATTATGTTTGGAAGAAATGGGATTGGAGGACGATGAGGCAGTGGAAAGCAATGGTAGATGAATGGATTAAGTCTACAGAACCGGTCTGCATTGATTCTGGCCCTGGCAGGCAAACAAATTCCGGCCTGCCACAGAAAAGCAACACAGGACCAAAGATGCAGCAGAAACTTCATTCCTTATTCTAATACTCTCCGTTCATGTGGAGCTAGGGCCAAAGATTTCACATATGAAATGGGTTAAATATCGTTTTTGCCACGGAAGTATTTGTAAGGGGGCATTCAGCACCCAAAAGTTTTTTTGGTATCATTTTTGCCCCGGAAGTTAACAAAAGGGAGCAAATTTGCCCTGAAAGTTTACAAGAAGAGCAACAATCCAACGGTCAAGATCAACCAATTGGCAAGATCTTTATGTTTGTAAACTTTCAAGGCAAAAATAATACAAAAAAACCTCGGGGTGCTAAGTGCCCCTTACCAATACTTCCATAGCAAAATTGATATTTAACCCTATGAAATATGATATTATAGAGTTATTGTGTTTTGATTGATTCTTATATATCCCTTCTAAATTCACAGTGACTCTTTGACATTACAAATACTTGGATCTGATTTCATATGTTCCTGAGTGGTCTCTTTAGAGCTTAATCATTAAGCAAGCGCAGGTTGATTAGTGTGAGACAAGAGCTAATTCTGACAAACAAATAGCGCAGACAAGCGCACAGACAGATGGCATCGCAAAGGAAAAACCACGGTCTAATTTAGTACTTTTAACTTTACATTTTATGCTCGAATGGTGCCTTTGGTGTTTTAAAATAACTACAATTTATTTTTAAGGTCATTATTAATAAATATAATTTCCGCGGAATTGTTTCTCTTTTCTTCCATCCATCCGATGGTGCTCTATTTTCTTTTAATTTTAGAATCTTAATAATTACTTTTCATACCATCATTAACATATTTTGATATATTGGTTTTCTTGAAAAATAATGTGTAAAAAATTTGAGCAAAAAAAAAAAGAGTGTGTAAAAGGTTCACACTCACATCATAGGCCGCCAAAAAAGTGTGATGACAAGTGATGAAGATAAAACTTGCACAAGTGTAAATATAGATGATATTCTAACAAGTTGTTGGTTGATGTAAACCCAACCTTTAGTTGAATAAAATATATATTGGCCGTCACTTTGACCAGAATGCCCCTCCTTAACATAAATACTGCCTTGATCCATAATATAAGTCATTTCTAAAATAATGTCTTGGTCTATACAAAATAAGTCACTTGGAAAATAATTAATGTTTACTTGTCAATTTTGCCCATGTAGTTAATGCTTAAATGTGATTATTATTATTATTTTTGGGTATATTTTCTCTCATTTGAAGCCTAATTTTATATGGGTAGAGTTGGGAAAAAAATTCAATTTAAGGCATATTTAGCGAGTTAACTATCATTTATTGGTCAATGAATTAATTGAAGCGCCATTTTTAGCTGAATAATTTTAATATATATTTTCAATTTTTTCTCACACTATTAAATTTATTACCAACATATATTTCGACGTTAATTAATTTTATAATTATGAATTCTTATTTTTTTAATAAATTTAAATTTTTAATCTCATTTATTTATCAAAACTTAATTATGAGGTAATCTTTTAATTACATATGTTGGCTAGAATGCTTAGCAATCATATGTGTGTGTGCATTTTCAATTAAATTTCTTAGCTTTTTCATTCAAGGAGCAGTCATTAAAGAAGGAGTTTATAGAATGAGCATAACTGAAATAGGTTCATTGCCTGGAAACACGGCAACTTATTATGGGATTCCAAAAGGCGAATTAATTATTTGTCACCGCACAACATAATCATTCTCCTCCGTTGTGCCTCGTAGTTTTGAAGAAAATTATGCCAAAACATGGATGACACTGGCCTTTGGAAGCTAAAATTATGATGAAGAATATCATTTACTTTGTTTTGAACACTATCAAGAGCAAGAATCAGAGTATATTGTATGCAAAGTTTACAAGCCAAAAGGTTTGTCTGGAAAGAAAGAGAAAAGGGCTTAATTATGGCACATAGTGGGGCGTTACTTTGTTGTTATTCTAATAAGGGAACGAGTCATAATATGTTATAGAACCCTGGTTATGTAATTAACGTCTCTCACTAATCTTCACCTGCATATCTCAGATTCATTGATTCTTATGAATCCTCACCATATGCCTAGCTAAGTACTCTCCAGATCGATCGCACCCAAGTCTTAAATATATATAATCAATGAATATGTACAACGTAACCCTGAAAAATGAGTGGCAGTGTAACTTTTTCAAATAGATAATAGAATTTGTACATTATGGGAGGTCGTTTGCATTTTAGAGGAGGTCGTTTGCATTTTAGGAAAGGCCACTTGAATATTGAGAATTTGCACATTATAGGAGATGAGTTGCATGTGGGGATGTCACTTACATTTCAGTGAAAGTCATTTGGTTTCAAGGAAGTTGTTCATTTGCATTTTGAGAATTTGTACATTAGGAGAGGTCATTAGCATTTCACGTAAGGTTTCTTGCATGTCAGGGAAGGTCACTTGCTAAAGGACAATATGGTCTTTTTCCTCTCAAACTTAACCTTTACATTATTCTAGATCCAATTTCCCAACTAATTTGTCAAATGGGGATTAATCCCCAATTTTCCCAAAAGATAAAAACAAGCTCAGATACAGGTCTCACACAAACACATGCATTTGACATTCTTTTTTTTTGGGGGTCAACGAAACACATTTCACATTCAGAGCAATGATTTCGGAAAAAATAAATGAAAGGAATTAAACATTTGCAAAATCCTAATTTTTTTTACGTTTATTGTATTCAAATAGTTGTTGTGTTGAGGCAGTGGCAAAGTTAGGATTTTTTTTTTTTTTTTTTTTTTTTTTTTTTTTTTTTTTTTGTGTGTGGCCGCACAATTAGTGAGGGGATTTGGGGGCTGAATTTTTTTTGGAAGAAAATTTTAAATGCATTAAAAAACAAAAGAATATAAATAATTTTATTCAAGGAGGCCAAGGAGCATGATAATTTTACTGCATAGGAGGGTGAGGGAGACATACAAACTATTAAGAATTATATCTTTTTTGTCCAAAGTATTAAGGATTATATCAATCTAGCAAAGGATGGAAGACAGTACAAAATCAAGATAACAATAGGCTGGTCTATCATGCATCAACACAGATAAAATAGCTTGGACGGTGAAGTGAAGCATTTACCGAGCAATCAGCACATGTAGGAGAGTCATGATTGAAAATCATCCCATCACAGAGCTGCGCCAAACAACCAAGGAAAAAAAAAAAAAAACTCAATTATAACTTGGCACAAAGCATTCAAAAGATCATTATTGCCTACGAAAAGAAGACATAATGCTTGAAATGTACTGATGAACCTGCTTTTTGTCGCTAAAGTAGTCAATTAAACTAGGTCCTAATTAATTATGCAATATAGGGTCAACCTAGGTCATTCTCCCAAGGAGCAAGCTGTGGGTTTTTCTTTAAGTTGAATTTAGGTGACAAAAATTACAATGAAATGAAACTAAACTAACTAAATGCAGGATGAAATTAACTCTAAAACCTATATGAGAATGGAACTAATCTAGATGAGAATGCAAATTTGGGGGGTTTTTGTTGTCAGAGAATTTTAAATTGCTAAGAAAAGAAATTAACAAAGATTTAATTCAATTATGATGATGAAGGGGACAACTTAGGAATCGCATGGGGTTGACTTTCTTAGCCTAAATCAATTAATTAGACCAAAAGGAGATTAATTGAATTTTGGAATTAATAAATTTAACTAACTAATTGAACATGGGAAACCCTCAAGTCCAATAACGCCTAATCCACTAGAAAACTCATAATGGAATGAGCGCTAGTTAATTAAACCCATTAAAATAAGTTAAAATAGTTCCAAAATAGTTATGGGAATTATGTTCACAATTGCCTAATTAAACAACTAGACAATTAACCAACTCAATTAAACAACCAAGAGGATAAACCTAAATTGACAATTAAATCAATAATGAGAACTCAATTATTAATACAATTGACAATCAAACGGTTTGCAAACAAAAATCCCAGAAAATATCTTAGCAAGGTTCAAATCCAAATTATCAAATTAATCTGAAATAAATTATGTGTTTACAATCTAAAACTAGATTGTTCTCAAGGAAGCAATTCAAAATTATCTAAAACTAAATAATTTCAAGGTCTTCAAACAATTCGATAAAAGGAAAAATACTCCCTTGTAGTCTTCAAGCATAAAACCCTAGGCTCTAGCTTTCTCCATGCTCCTCCCAAGTTACCTCCTAAAGATCTCAAGCTGCCATGGAAATCATCTCTTCAAACTCTTTGTTGGAAGCCACGATCATTTAAATTGATGAATTGACGAATACAATTATGCACAGTAAGGTGGTGGGTCCCCGTCGTGAGAATTAATGGATTGATGATGAATGAAACATCAACTGATCTATGCGCCCTGCCTCTCAACGTGAACTGTTTTGCCGCTCCGTTCGCGTGCGTCAATGTGTCTTTGCGGTTCTCCTCCATCTCGCTAGGTTAAATAAATGGGGAAAAAGATATTTGGGTACCAACTTGGGCCCAATAAAATTCAAGTAGCCCAATAAAATTTTACCATTAGATTTCCTTTTAGTTTTTCTGAAAAGTTCTGCACCATAGGATTTTCTAATATGATAAAATCATGATATATTATATTAAGAGATATTATTAAATAACAAGATATCAATCAGAATAAACAATTTAAGCCCAATATCTCACAATTAATTCAGATTTATATTATCTCGTAAAATTGGCTAACAATTCAAATATTATCTAATATATCCAAATTAGCCTAAAATAATCTCCAAAATAAATGATTAATGTGGGATAAAATATAGTAAAATTGTGCTTTATCATGTACATCTCTTCATAGACAGCCCAAGTATAGTGTTTCGCCTTTGCATATACCGCAACTACAGATCGATGTATCAGCGGAAGAATCATATATTGCATGTATGTAAACCACTTCATCGAAGTTATGAGTGTTTAAGATTCTTTCATTCATATTTTCAATAAAATCTCCACTCTCATTCACTCTTCAATCTCTGTCTCTTAAGACAGAGATTCTAGAAAGATGAAAACATAATGATTTCAAAACTTAACAGCACATCAGCATAGACAAGTGAATTGGACTTAACCTGGCACAAGACCACCTCCAAACTCTTGAAACTTCATGTCCAAAAGGACCAGAGCTGAAATCAAAGCACACTTCGTAGTATAGTAGTAGAAGATAAAAGCACCACATTTTCTTTAAGACTAGACGTACAGGCATTCATGCACATGTGCACAAACATATACAAGTCCTTCATGTTGTAATCCAGACAAAAACTATCTGTAAAATGTGTTTATGAAGAATATAAAAAGCCACTCAACAATGAACTTTGGCTCAAGTAGTATAATCGTCTAAAAGATTGAAGTGATTGAGTTTGAATTACAGTCAAATAAATAAACTAGAAATAAAAACCAGGCCACACAATTTGAAATCCCTTGATAGCCAACTATTTAGTGACCAAGTAGGCAACTATTAGGAACCATGAAGGTTTGTGGGTTGCTGGTTTTTCTCACTTATTGGGAACTTGTAATGCCTTTGATGCGGAGGAGTGGGAGATTTTTAAGGGCCTCAGTCTGGCATGGGAACTGGGATTCAGGAGAGTCATTTTAGAGTCAGATGCTAAGGAAGTGGTTGATGGGCTGATGAAATGTTCGCTTGTTGATCGAGGCAGTCTCCTAAATTGGCAGATCAGAGAGCTTATGCAGAGAAATTGGGAGCTCAAAATTCTCTTCATTCCGAGAGAAGCGAATATGTTAGCAGATTCATTAGCTAAGGAAGGAATTTCTTCTTCCAAGTTTTTTGATAGGTGTCCTGTGTTTTTACAGGAGGTGCTTTCAGTAGATATGCTGGGATTAATTTCCCCAACGTAGATTTCATCTTTCTGTAATCTCTTCTTCAGTATCAAAAAAAAAAAAAAAAAAAAAAAAAAAAAACGAGTAGACAACAAACATCAAAACGAGAATAATATGAACTTACAAATTAAAGGAAATCTCCACTCTTGATGATTAACTCCACGGTTCAAGTCCGTCAATTTCAAAGGACGCAATTCACCTGCCTGCTGAGGGAGCCACGACCCCATTACATTTTCTGAAACTGAAAAGCCACCGACTTTATCAGAATCACAAGTTTCACTTCACGAAACACTTTCATCGTGGAAGCCCTATTACACGAGCGACAAAATCCGTACGTACCATTGCGCAACCGTATACCCACAATTGGAGCAAACCCAGTGGGTTTTTCCTTTTTCCTTTTTCTTGATCCCAACTCTCCTTCGAATACCTCCATCCTGTTCGCTACCCAGACACAATTTTGAGATTTTTCTTGAACATTAGTGTCTGCATGTGCGGTCACTTGCTCTAGGGTGGCTCCGCCACAACACAATCATTCTCCTCCTTTAAATTTGTTGCACCTCCTAGTTTTGAAGAAAATCTTCGAAAAGCCATACGATTGAAGTTTGGAAACAATCAATGTGTTGATGACGAGGAGAAATATGAGTTACTTCTTCTTGAACGCAAACGATCGAGACCAAGGATCAGGTCATGTTGTGTGCAGAACTTGCATGCCAAAAGAAGGTGCGTGGAAACAAATAGTAGACAAAGGCTTCCTTACAGTTGGTGAGGGTCTTTTATTGTTAACTGTGTGGTTATAAAAAGTTAACTAAAAATTGTATATACACAAATCTAGGATCATTCTCTATTTTTTGAGAAGTCTTTTATTGATTTCTAATTAATCTAAATGTTATGCAAATGCAATGAAAATAAGGGAAAAATTGGTTTTGGTTTTTCAGGTAAATAAACGAAAATAAGAATGCAATTTAATTAAATGATAAGTATTGTTTTTGTTATTTTCATTAAAATGGTTAATGGAATGGTATAGAATTGAAAATATAAATGAAGAATGCTATTAGTAATAAAGAAATGACTATCTTACTCGAAAAAATTGTAAGAGTTAAAATTTATTAAGTCTTAATAAAAACCTCAAAATAATACTTGAATCTAATAGTCTCAATTAATAATAGTAGCTCTTTTAAACATAGCTAACCACCACCTTTTGAAATATTATTTAAAACCAATTTTCTTGAAATTGAAAAATTGAGTATTAAACAATTCCTCAAAGGCACAAATCAACCATATTAATTAGGCAATAACAAGCTAACTAATATAATCTCATTGCAACCGCAAAGAAATTCAAACATACATATATGTTTTTCACACTATAAAATCCAATCTTTACTACAAATATCAAACCAACTGAGATAGTTAACATTAATCTCAGTTCCAGAATCATATACAATAATTCTTAAAGGGTAAAGGAGCAAAAATACATGTGCTTTACCCTCGGAAACGCCCAGCACCATATGCTTTTTTTAGGAGCAAAAAATACACATGAACTTTCAAAAGTTAAGCAAATATACCATCACCGCTAAAAAAGTGTAACTGCTGTTATTTTTTTAGTGGGCCCCACCCTATTAAAAAAAACAAAAAATCATAAGTTTTTTTAAATTCCTTTACTACCCCTTCTCTTCCATCTCTCATCTCCTTCGTCCCTTCACTCCATCCTTCTCAGATCACCCTCCACCAGGAGAAGATAAGGTAGCGACCTCATCCCCTCGCTTTTGTTTCTCCTCTCATTTGCATCGTCGTCGCGCCGTGCCACCGCCGTCGGCCACATTGACTCACCACCAGACTAGTCGGCCATCCCCCGACCTCCTCCCCATCAGCCTGAGTCTTGGTTCCGACTTTGGCGTTCCAATCGATCCCTCCAGCAAGATTTTCTTCGAATTACAGTGGCTGGATTTTTATTGTCTTATCACTTTACAGTGGATGACTGGGCGCTTTCAACTTCTCCTTCAATCGATGATATGGGTTTTTCAATTTTTGGTTTAAGTTTTGGTTGATTTCTGAAATTGATGATAAGTTTAAAAAATTTAGTTGATTTCTTCGGATACCTATTAAATGCACCTCTTTTTCTTACTTGAAATTGTTTATCCTCATGGATTTTGAGTTTTCAAAAATGTTAGCTTGATATCCCAAGTTTTGTAATTTTAAGATGGATTTTCGTTAGGGATTGGAGTTCATCTTAGAAGATGGTTTTCTTCTTTGGAATCTGCCGCCTTATTCGCGATTTATCTTCTTCCTCGTCTAATAAATCAGGGAGCAATCCTCTATTATGCCGAGCTACGAATTATCGAAACGACAAATCTAAAAATCGAAACCCAGAAATTGACAGGATCGAGTGAAAATTTTAACCAAGGCATCAGAATTTGAGAGAAAGCAGGTCTCATATTGCTTGACCGGTGAGGATTCTTTCTCCGACAATCACAATTGCTTTTACCAAACCACTATTTGCTTTAAATCCAGAAAATTCCTTGTGGTCCTTCCATACCCGAATGTTCTTGCTATCAGATCCTGTATACAACAAATCGTTGCATGCCGCAAGCAAGTATATGTGATTTTGGGACAAGGGTTCTCTGTTATTTTTGCTATAAGTTGGTTTTCGGTGTTTTTGTTATTCTAGGATTGGATGTGTTTCTGCGTTCTTGGATAGTTTTCTTTTAGGTTGAGAGATGACGTTTGAGTAATTGGAAGGTCACTGTTCTTGTTCTTCGATAGAAAAGAGAGAGTTGAAAAGGATGAAGGTTAGGAGGGAGATGGTGTGAGGAGCATTTTGGGATTTTTGTAAGGCACTTAACGTCTGTTAAATAAATGAATTATGATGATATATTTGCTCCACTTTTGAAAGTTCATGTGTATTTTGCTCCCAAAAAAAGCATATGGTGCTGGGCACTCCCGAGAGTAAAGCATCTCCTTTACCTATTCCTAAAACTAGGCAATCTAAATATATAACTCTAGACTAGACTAATAGAATAATAAAAAAAACTCCCTAATGTAGTCCTTTAAGCTCAAGCATGAATCCTCATCGCTCAGAATTAGAAGCTAACCGCTCGTGAATTAAATCTGCAATAATAGCTCTTCAAAACTCCCAACTCCCATAGAAATTGGATTGAAGTGTTGAATTTGGAGAGAAGCAAAATAAAGGCTATGGGTTCTTGATGAGAGAATGAAAGAAACAAATCTGTGATGGTAAAACAGAGAACAGAGGTGAGAATGTGGTGTGAGAAAGAGTGAGAAGAGAAAGAGATATTGAAGGCAGCGAATTCTGAGACGGGCCGAGATGGTGGTGATCTGCGATGGTGAGCGATGAACGAAGAGGGAGTAGCTGGAATTTTAGACTGTGAAGGTGTAATACCCAAAATTTTTGTTTGTGTTAGATATAATATTTTGACAAATTAAAGCCTATTTAAAATAGGTAAATATGGGTCTCAAATAATTATAATAATTGTAGGCAAATCTTATATTAAATTAACAACTAAACCTTCACTAAATTAAGTAAATTGTCCAAGGTTTCATAATTGATTAAAGAGCCTTAAATACCTATTCTCATAATTTATTGAGAGATTAAATTTTCTAACACCTTATAATTAATAAATAGCTCATGTTTAATTTATAAAAGGCCATAAAAAAATTACCAAGACACTTGAAATAATTAAGGGCAATTTTTAATAATTAATGAGCAATTAAGACTACCCTAATGAAATATTTAGATAATTATTCAGCAATTTATATTAAAATAGCCATGGATTAAGGGTGTATTAGCCAAATTAAATATCAAGAGCTAATAAAGGATTTAGATTAGCACTAAATGGATTGTTAACAATCATAAACCACTTCATGGACCAATCATACAACAACAAGAGATGATTAAACATGTAATTAAGTTGTTAATCAAAATATTAATCAAGAGTTGAAAAGTCAACAATTTCAACTATGATCTAAAGGTCAAGAATTAATTCCATAAAGCTTATCTAAGGGTCCTAATTAATTCTTGCAAAGCCTAATCCATGTGACCAAGCAAACAACCAACCAAAAAGCCCCCACATGCATCTAATTAAATGCAAGAAAACTCAAAAGATGGAGCAAAGGGGGGCACGGTTTGAGCAAGGAAGAGAAAGGGAGAGTGTTGCAAAAATCAAGTTGCCCACTTGCTTGAAGGGATAAGGTGGTGAGATGAAATATCAAGAGGAAATATCCAACCATTAGCCAATGAGGTGTTTACACATAGGATAATTAGGATAATCAAGAGGATTAATTCAAGAGTTAATCAAAGGGAAATCTATATAAAATAAATTGAATCTTGAAATCTACTAATCATAAATCAAAGATACAAAGTGATTATGAACAAGAAAAATTCAAGCTTCAAGATGATGGTAACCCAAGCTATTTTCTCCACTTTTAAAAATTTGCCAATTGAGAAAGATAGTAATTTTGGTCTCTAATTAAAGCTAAAAATCCCAAGAGTCCAAAACCAAAAAGAAAATTTGAATCCAACTTCATTAAGACACTCAAATGAATTTTTATCTAGTGGTTATCAACTCAAAAATTGAAGAGGCAACTTGAATGAGCACATGGGATAAAGCAAAAAGCAAAAATGGAAGAGGATAAGGAGAGAGAGGGGGGACGGTTTTGCTTGTTGTAGGGCTAGGATTGAGTTTCAAAAATGCCCTAGATCCAATGGCCATTATTCAAGATGAGCCAAGTTGAGATAATTGCAAGTTTGCCACACCAAACTCCTATAAATAGGGGCCTTTGCTCTTCATTTTTCTTCACACCAAATCTACCTTCAAGAGGTGATTTCTAAGAGAGAAAGTGAGAGTGAGAGCCTTGAAGAAAGGAGGAGCAAAGTTCTTGGTAAGCTTTCTAGTTCTAGCTTTAAGTTCTTTAAGTTGTAGTTCTTAAATTCTTAGAAGTAGCTTAGATCTTAAATATGCTAGGATAATTTTATTTAGGTGTTTTCATAGTTAAAATTTGCCTTTATCTCGAAAAATTGATGAAGTAGAGGTTATGGAAAAATTTCCGGAAGAAATTCATCAAAGTAACGAAGTTCGCGAAATTTCATCGGTTTCGAAATTCTGAAGTCAGCCATGAAAACGCCAGGATTTCATATTGAAATCATGATCAGCAAATTCTGAGAAAATTCATGGTTAAAATAGATATATAGGGCTTTTTAAATATGTCAAGAACATGTCAAAATGATTTTTGTACAGAGAGTTAAAATTCCTCAAAGTTAGGCTACGAAATTCTGGAAAAATTCTGGGCAGAGGTTCAAAACTTAAAACCTGGGAGTGATTCGTGAAATCTGGGCAAAGGTGACTATTTTTACTTGAAAATATACATCCTAAGGATTCCAAGGAATTTTACGGATCCTCGTTTCGATTTTTGTAGAATTAATTATGATTTTTCAAAGTTAGACAAAATGCTGCCCAGATTTATACCAGCGTTGTTGTACGAATTTTGAGGGAATAAAGTGAAAAATAAAAGTTGTAAGGGCAAAATGGTCATTAGGGGCCAAAATATCTCTTAGGATATTACTTACAAATTAATAAATACGGTATTACCATTATAGGATCAACGCGATCACAGTTCGGACGTCAAGCGTACCGACAACGCCGACGAAGGTACGGACGCGTCATCGTAACACTAACTCGATGTTCATTGTATACCTATATATGATGAGATGTGTTTTTGAACTGAGATTCTGTTGTCAAAAGTTATTGACTGTGCACATACAGCTTTATACGGGTTATAGTCATGATAACGCCGTTAAGTTTTCCTAGCGCGAGGACACGACCGTACATCGTGGCACCGGTGAATAGTGCGGGATTTGTAATAACATTCATATGCAGGTGTATATGGTGTGTTATTACTTGGTATATGTGAATTTTACTGTGGTATCATGAATATCTGTCATACATAATTGTACTTGAACATGAGGTTAACCGTTACCTGGGGTTCAATGTACTTTGAACCTCGCTCTTACCATAGCTTCGGAGTTCGGAGTGAACAGGAGCGGAGACAAGGGTAAGCAAAGCGGGCTTAGGGACGGACTGGTCGGGCCCCCTTTTGAAATGTATTTTGAATTTAGAACCATTTGAACTTTTGTACCGCTGTTAGTAGCAAAACATACAGTTGATGTTATCAGATACATATCTTTTGAAATACTATTTTTACTTCCGGTGCTCTACTCTGATCATGATACCGTTTTTAAAAAAAAAAAAAAAAAAAAAAAAAAAAAAAAAATCGCTTCCGAAATTGGGATGTGACAGAAGGAGAGAGGGATAATAAAATTGACGGTGAATCTGGAAGTCACTATTGGAACATAAGATTGAGAATGAGAATAAGAGATTGGTGGTGACAATGGAGCAGAATTTTTTTTTAAAAAAAACGACGAGCTAGGTTAATGGGGTGAAGCTCGTCGGCGGTGAGTGAAGGTGGTGAAGGTGGAGGTGGAATCTCTTTGTTCTGGTTTTTCTTGTAAGTGTCTCTGGTTGTGAGGGAGAGGGATGAAGGTGGAGGTCGCCTACATTAATGGAGGATGGGATGGCGCGGTGACCTTTGTGGAGTGTGTGAGAGACAAGGACGATGGATGGAGGAAGATGCCATCGGTGGTGGTGATGGCCGGACGGCGCGATACTGAAGGTTCGATGGTCCCTCCTCCCCTTCCCCGATCTCCCTCCATCTCTCCGTTCCCTCTCGTCTCGTGTGCCCCAGATCCAGCTCGTGACGCTGAAGCTCTCTTCTGTGATGTCCGACTCTGGTCTGCAGAGACGGAACTTGGTAGATCCCCCCCCAAAAATGTTTAGAAAATAATGAAGGAATGTGTGCAGAATCGTGTGTCACGCAAAGGGGAGACCAAGTTTGAATCCAACCATTTGAATCGGAAGTCATGTGCAGTCTCTTACTTTCTCTCTTCTCTGAATCATTTAACTATCAGGAGAGATGGAAGCTTTGAATTTTCTCTACACCCGATCTTCAACGCTTGCGACAATTACTCAATCGTCCGATCAGAACCTCATCATCGTCTTCTGCTTTGAGCTCATCCTTTATAAATAAACCAAGCTGCTCCAACGAGTATTCAAGCTGAGATTGTTTAGGCTTCTCTGTTGCAACGGTGGAGCCAAACAAGGTACACCCAATAAGCATTTCAAGCTATTTCAAGATCTCCATGTTATGCTCTATATCAACAGTTCTTTCCACCTGAATAGGAGTAACATTAGCGTCAGATTCTTCATTTCAAGATAAATCATTAAAAAACTTAGCTACGAAAATGAGCGAGGACAAAACCTTTTGAATTGCCATTCGTGCAGGTGCAGCTTTTCTTTCTTTCTCCCTTTGTTGCTTTAACTCCTCTTTAGCCTTCATCTTTGGCCCAGATTGAGCAGCTTTGATTTGGGCTTCTATGTTGGCTCTCTCTCGTTATGTCAAGTGCAGTATTAAAGTCCATTTTTTCTTACTTTGCTTTGTACACTTTGGTGGTTGGAGCTAGCTTCCTTCAACGCCGGCGGCAGTGAGAGAGACTTTCCCTTTTTGTGTTATCTTTTTTTGACAAATTTTTTTTGTCTTTTGGAACTTCATCTTCATCTTCCTCTACTAGTTTTGCCCCCCACCCCCCAAAAAAAATATCTATCCAAGGTCCGTCCCTGCTGGTCTGTGTTGCTAGGACCGAATTGGTGGTTCCTAGTCAAAAACAGGGGACCAATCGGAACTTTTGAAAAGTTATGAGGAGGGACCAAACTGCGACTTGTCAAACAATTTTTAGGGCATAATTGCACTTACAAAAATATATGGGGTTTTATGTAATTTTTTCTGGTCCCTTTTCTTCATTGATTTCTAATTTTCACAAATTATAAACCCCTTTTTTGTAATTTTTTCTATTCCTCAAAATATTAATTCTAACCCTCCAAAATCTTCATTTTCTTCTTAAAACCTATAATGCAAGATTAAACACAACTAGCATCAAAAGTCCAAAAAATCATTTGCATGAATAATTAACAAATTATGACTATTTTACCCCTAATTACACTTCATTTAATACAAATGTCGCTAACTTAAATTAGTTCTTAGTAATGCAATAATTTTTCAGAAAATGCATTAAGAATCTCAATTTAATTATAAAAAATCATATAAAAATATCGTTCAATTATTCAATAGTTGATGTCAGGTTACATCACAAGGAAGGGGTCATCATCTCGCAACATACAGTTTAAGAGTCGTGAGGGAAGAAGGGTTCTTTGTCCTGAACAAGTTTCTCAAAACGGCCACCTTGGTGACAACGTACGTGTATTTCTCAAGTCGAACAAAGTTGGAGGTGACCTTTGTCGGTGGTTTGGGACAAAGATAATCTTGTTTTTACTTTTTGGGTTTTGATTATAATTCATTGTCTTAGTCAAATTTTTTAACACTAAGGTTGGAAGAAATAGTGCTAAAGAAGAAGGACCCGTTATTGGTGGATTTGCGGTAATAAATGGGGATCCTTTGGGCTTCATTTGTGAGGAAGAATGTGTCTTAGTATATATGATCTCGAGTGCTTAAAGAGGAAGGAGACTTGAAAAAATTGTTAGGCATGAATTACCTACGGGATTGGACTTAATATCTTATTCTAGTACTCTGCTCAAGTGGAGCTAATGCCAAAGACTTGACTCATTTTGAATAGCTATCTGACTTCATGTCTTATACTAGTACTCTTTGCCCGAGATGTGAATTATTGATGCAGAAGAAGATGCTTTGCTTGCTTGGGGGATTGTGATGGGTAATGAAACATCCGATGTTAAATGGAAATTGGAGAGGCATGGTGATTTCACGCTGAAATTCGCATATAGTTCTTTCAGGGGATGCACTGAACTGGAGGAGGGATTAGGATCATCTGTGGAAAGTCCGAGCACCGTATGGTTGCTAGACGCTTCTCTGGCTGGTTGCTTGTCAGTGTCTACTCACAAATGCAAATCGAGTGAAACAAAGTTTGGCAACGGATCCCAGCTGCACACTTTGCCGAGCAGGTGTAGAGGATACCATTTATGTCTTTTGGGATTGTCCACACTTGAGATCATTATGGAGGAAGGTAGTGCCCACGGCAAGGTGGTGTCTGTTCTGTAATATGAATCTGACAGACTGGTTATGGTGGAATGTTAGAGGCCAAAAAGAAGCGAGTGATGAGTAGGCCTCCAAATTCATTATTCTATGGTGGTGGATTTGAAAACACAGCAATTTGCTTTTGTTTGAGAAGAAATTCACTATGAATGATGCTATTATTGCTAGCACGTGCGCTATGATGGAATGCATGAATGCTACTAGCAACCGCCTTACTAGCTAGGTTGAAACTTCAAGGTGTTACTTTAGCTCCTACTTGAGAGAGTTGGTGTCCACCAAATTAAAGGAGGGAATGGGTGAAGGTGAATGTTGATGGTGCATACTCTACAGTTACTAATAAAAACGCCTGTGGGAGTCTTATTTGAAACTCGGTGGGAAGATTTCTTAAGGGCTTCATACACCCCATTGATAACGGGAATGAGCTATCTACAGAAATTTGGGCGTATTTTTTGGAGCTGAAGACTACATGGGAAATGGGTTAAGCAAAGTATGGTTGAAAATAGACTCTACTAACTGTCTAAAGCTGCTTCTTCATGAACATGGTAATAATCATCATGACTTTGGCATCATTAAGGAATTGAAGTCCAATTGTTGCTTCAATTGGATTGGACAAATAAGCTTACATATGTGCCTCATTTTGGTAATTTCATGGTGTGGATTTCCTAGCGAAGAAGGGTCTTGAGGCAAGACTGGGGTATCATGAGATCTACCAACCCTCTGAGGTATTGGAAGTAGTTTTATGCCAAGATTGGAATGGGTGGAATATTTTTATAGGTGTTAACTGAGGTGTCCCAATTATATCAAAAAAATAAAAATAAAAAGACTTTGTGAGTCATGGAAGCTAAAAAAGGGTTTGGTTCTGAATGAACCCTAATTTAGATTTTGCAGGGAAAGGAGAATTATCCCATTGCTTCTATATAGGGCTTAATTTCATTCGAGTTTTATTAAGTTGATTAAAACTTTTCTTTGCATATGTTAACCCTTAGAAATTGACAACATTTCAGCACATTTTCCATCTCTTCTTACCTATTTTTGGTTCAAAATGTGCATAGGAATGAAGTTTATAGAGGGGAATTGTGCATATCAAAGTATAAGACAAAAATCAAAGAAATTATTGTTATATTCTATAGAGTTTGTGATTCAATTGAGAATTGATAATTACTTCCTCTTTTGTAGGAAGATGGAGACAAGTTTTGAAGCTCTATAACAACCAAGAAACAAGAAAAGAAATAAAGGAGGTGAAGCAGTGCAAAGTTAGAAGAACCGGTACAACTGGACGCAGCAAGTTGACAACTAGCCGCAGCAATTACTGGCCACAGCAAGTTGACAACTGGCCGCAGCAAGTACTGGCCACAGCAAGTCAACAAGTGGTCGCAGCCAGTCGTGAAAAAGTGCGAGAAAATCTTAGCTGCGCATTTTACATTTCGAAACAGAGAAAAACCCTATTTAACCTAAAGGGAAGGGCCGAAAAATATACTCTTGACCTAAGGAAACAAGTGGGCACACAAGGGAAGAGCTTGGGAGATAGATTTGGACAATCTTGGAGGCTTGGGTGCTCAACCTAAGAGAGATTTTAGGGATTTCACCTTGGTTCTTCCTCTTTTCTTCTCTTTTCTTCCTAGTTTCTTCATGTATTCAGTTTCTTTACTTAGAATCTCTTTGTATTTGAATATGAGTAGCTAAACCTTTCATTCTAGGGTTCTTCTTACCCTTTGTATGGATTAATTCTTGAACATTCCTCTCTTTTGGTAGATAAATATATACATATGTTGATTTTAACCTTGGCTTAATGCTTCTAAGTGATTGGCCTCCATTTAGATGATTTATTCACATAGGTTTTGACTCGAGAGAGCTAATCTAGGTGTAGAACTTGATTGAAATCATGCTTGTCTTGAAGCTTACTTGATAAATGGATGGTTTGTTGGTAAAATAGAGATATATTTACTAACCTTGCATTGTCACATTAGGGTTGTTGCTTAAAGATTGGTTCTCATTAATTGTAGCAAGAGATTGTGCATTTTAATGAGAAGAGAAACTTGATTTTGACTTGAGAGAGCGTGTCAAGTATTTGTGAACCTTCGACTAGCACATGTATGTATTGAAATGCTACTAGAGAGGTAATTAACCAAGTTTTATGAAATGCAAAAGGGGAAGAAGAATTCTAGGCTCCATTATCCTTGAAGTCAAAGAGTCATTTGCCTTTATCAATTTTAAGTTTTAGAAATAGTCTTTAAAAATTCTCTTTCCAAATCAAAACTTTGTTCTAGCTCAACTTGATGAAATTCACTAAGCCTCTTGCTTGACCAATTTGTTATACAAATCCTCGTGGGAACGATACTTTACTTTTCACTTTATTACTTGCGAAACTCGTGCACTTGCGAGGCGAACAACATATAAAGTAGGATTGAATTTTTCTTAAACAAATACTTTTATCTGTGTTGTTACTTATGTTGGAATGAATAACAAAATTTGCTAAAGGGAAAGTAATTAATGCGTGCACAAAAAAAAACATCTTTCTCAAGAAGGTTTAATATAAGAATAAAATACTTCATCGACTAATTATAACTAATTATTCTCACAAACTAATAAAAACAGTTAAAGTCAATAAAATTGTCCTAGAATTTAAGTAATTTCTAATATTACCCCTACTAATTGCACTAAACTCTAATATCATATTAATTATTACTCTCACCTACTACCTTAATTAATTATGGGCATACATGGAAAAAAATAATAATTAATGCTCCTGGGGAACAAGCAAGTGCCTTATAAAAAGAACCAAATAAACTTGCTAGTTAGTTCCTTATAATAAGGACCAAAGGGAGTATATTGACCTCCAACCAACAAGATGTTGGTTGAGGTGGTAAGGGCCTCACCCCTAAAAAGAATAACATAAATTTAAATCCCAAGAAGCGCACTTATTGTGAAAGGTGATAACTTTTTGCCCTCCAAGTTTCGAAGGGAAAAACCTTCATCATATTTTAAAAAATAGTATTTATCTTGACCTCCCTCACATATTGTCTTAATAATTTAGATAAAATATAGGGGTTGTTGGTACATTTTACTCTAAATATAATAACAGCAATTGTCATCATCATAGTAAAAGGAAAACCTAATTTAATATTGATTTTTTTCCAAATTTCATGAAGAGATCGTGAAATTTAAATTTGGCACTGTTAAGATTCGACAATATAACATTCCAAAATTGTGTTAATGTCAAATTTAGAATATTAATTAGTATTAAATGTCAGAATATCAATGCCAACATATCAATGCCAAAGTTTGTAATATATTTGTTATATTTTAATAGGGATAGGATATTGTCATTACCAATGTCACTCACTTTTCCATCATTAGATCATAATCTCCTATTGAGATTCTGAGCGTATACTTCATGATCTTGAAAAATTATTTTAGGATCTTGAAAAATTATTTCGGATATCTTGATCGATATTTGAAAAAATATTTCATGATCTTGAAAAGTTATTTTAGGATATTGAGAAAATATCATGAAGTATATTTTTAATATCGTCAAGACCTGAAATATTTTTTCAAGATCCTAAAATAATTTTTCAAGATCATGAAAAATATTTTTTTAGTACCAATCAAGATCCTCAAGTATCTTTTTTAGCACCAAGATCCTCAAGTATCTTTTTTAGCACCAAGTACCCTAAAATATTTTTTCAATATCCTGAACTATTTTTTTTTAAATAGCAGTCGTGTCTGAAATTTTTTTTCAAAAAAAAAAAAAAAAAAAAAAAAGGGAACAACACAGTTTTACGCCATTTAATGCAAAGAACACGGCGGATGGTAATCTGCAAGGACCATAACCGCGTCCCTTCTTCTGTGTGCCGCAAAGGCTTTTCTCATCCCTAGCATGGTTGAAGGGCATTCAATGTCCCCACGTCTAATCAGGGGAGTTGAACAGTAAACTACAGTTGCACACATTGATAATACAAAGGTAAAATCGCACTTAAAACGAAACGAAGCCTGCAAGCAAAGACAATAAAATCATTAAACAATAAACCCGTTTACTTTAAGGTGCCTAACATAAAGTTTTTTCTTATATGCTCTTTATTTGTGTCCCTTTATTTCACTGAAGTATCGTTCCCAGCAGATTTCCTTTCCAATCCTGGCCCAAGTCATATAAAGGAAAGGCAAAAGGGTTTCGGATGGGTGAGGGGAGAGTAAATGAAAGCATCAATTAAAAATCGAGAGTTTTTCTATAATTATTATTGTTGTTTTAATTAGAATATGAATTTGTCAATTTGAGTTGATGTGGTAGCCACTATAATTAAAATAATGTGATTTGATATAAGTCAGCATTTTCTGGTTAGACAAGACTAAAGATGTTAAAATTGAAGGACAAAAAATGCACTTTTTAAACTTAAGGAACTAAAATAAAACTTGATGCAAACATAAAGGACTAAATATATACTTTAGCCAAAAAAATGAATAATAGTGAAAGGGTTATGATTAAAATAATGTGATTTGATAAGTCAGTATTTTCTGGTTAGACAAGACCAATGGTGTTAAGATTGAAGGATAACAAATGCACTTTTTACACTTAAGGGACTAAAATAAAACTTGATGCAAATATAAAGGACCAAATGTACATTAAAATAATGGGGTTTGAAATTGATCTGAATTGATTGCATAAAATTCTGTTAAAATTTAGTAATTATTGTCTTTAATGTGATAGGTTTAGTATCCGAACTTTTTTAAAAAAAAAAATGTTAATGCTATCAATAACAAATATTTTCTTCATACGAATCCATATATATATATATATATATATATATATAGACACACATGTATATAAATAGGTAAAGTCCTATTTTTTTGGAAGGAGAAAATTTTGAGCAAAAATAGGTCAAAAATAGGTAGGGACGTATAGAGTCATGGTGATAGCAAGGAAGACGGAGGCGGCCATGATGCACGGCGAAGATATGACTGACGGCGGGGAGGGGAACGCAGAGACAGACAAGGTATTGCTTATTTCTTCATAAATTTGGGGATTCTAGGTGGTTTCAAGAAACCACGTTGACACTAGACTCATTCAGATCAATTGAGGTTGGATTATATGGAAGTACGTATAGAGCCCTATTGAAAATAAATTTTTCAAATAACAAGACTTGAAATACCTATAATGAATTAAGGGGATTGTCCCTCACAATATAATGAATTGAGGTTCAAATCGAGGGATGTTTGTTTACCTTTAATTGTCCAACCGTCCTTTCAAACATGATTGCCTTTACTAATAGGACACTCTTATGCATATGAAAAAAGATTAGAAATTAAACTACTCTCTCCGTTCTTTAATATCTAACCTAATTAGGGAGTTGATGTTGGTCTATAAGATCTCTTTCTCACTTCTATCCATTTTTTTCAAAACTAACCCTATTAGTATTTCCCATCAATAATGGAGAGGGAGCCAGAGAATTAAGAATTATATTTAGAGTGTTTTAGAAAAAAAATATATCATAGTAACTAGCTTAACTAATTAACATTTTTTAATCTACTCAAATTAATTAATTTGGTCTTATATTAAGGACATGATGACGGAGTACTATATATGAATGGCAGAAGGTGAAACGAGTGCTAATACGTCATTGTAGACTGCGCTCACTGTTATTAGACTCTCAACTATTAACATATTTCAACATACAGTTTTTCTGTACTCCTGTATAGATTTAGTTACTGAGAATGGACATGGATACTGTTCAGATTTTAAATCCTTTTATATCATGTTTTTTACCTGACTTTTCTGTTGCATTTCGCCACTTTGAAAATTCTTAATTAAAATAATAAGAATGATAAAGGGTGAGGTGGGAAAAATGTTCAGATTTTGTTTGGCCAATATAAGTTTAGAATTAAATAAGTGTATTATATATGCAAAATTTTTGTGACGAATAGCCAAATTCGCGTCATGTTTTTACAGGTCCAGGCTATAACGATACCTAAAGATGTAGTATATGAAATATTCACGTGGTTGCCAGCAAAATCTATCTTGAAGTTCAAGTCATGTTCGAAATTTATATATGAATTTACAAAGGAGAAAGATTTTTTAGTGAAGCACTCTCAAAATATGACCCTACAAGGTGACTCTTCCTTTTTCATTATTCAACAATTCCGTATTACACCAGGAGATTATAAAGAAAAGAACATAATTTCATTACCTGTAAACAAGGCATCATCTCTCGGTATTCCTAAAAACTTTCTTAGACTTCTTAGTCAAAGACCCATAAGAATCCTTTCGTCTAACCATGGACTGCTTCTCTGTGAAGTCCTTCAGAAAGGAGAATTCTATTATCCGCAAAAGCCAAAAGGCGAATTAATTATTTGTAACCCCACAACACAATCATTCTCCTCCTCCATTGTTGTACCTCATAGTTTTGAAGAAAATTATCGTAAGACATACGTAACATTGGCCTTTGGAAGCGTACATGATGATGAGGTATATCAATTACTTGCTTTTGAATACCATCAAGAGCGAGAATCAGAGTATATTGTATGCAAAGCTTACAAGCCAAAAGAAGGTGTGTGGAAAGAAAGAGAAAAGGGCTTACTTATGGGTTATAGGTGGGCGTTACTTTGTTCTTATTATTCTAGGGGAAGGTGTCAGGATATGTTATCATACAATTTTGAGAGTGGTGAGATGAGGAGGGTTCTTTTACCTAAAGAAGCTTTAACAACCAGGTGGTTTGATCTCGAAATGTTGCACGTACGTCTTTTCAAGAGAGACAAAGCTGTTGGAACATCAAGTGATGACATTTGTTTGGTGATTTGGGACAAAGATGATCTTGTTTTTACTTTTTGGGTTTTGACAGATTATGAATCGTCTTCTTGGTCAAAGTTTTTGACGGTGAGTATGGAAGAAATGGGATTGCGGAATGAATACTGGGTTTCTGGGTATGCAGTAATCAATCGGAATTGCTTGGTGTTTGCTACAACAAAAAATGTGTTTAGGTACGATTTGACTGGTGAAAAAGGAACAAGACTTGAAAAAATCGGCTGGCACACGCTAGGTTGGCAATTGAACATCTTTTCTCATTATAGTACTCTTTTGTGATGTGGAGCTAATGCCTGAGAATTAGATAATTTATCATATCTATAATATTTAGTTTGAATTTAGACTAAGAATTTGGTCTATTTTTATGTGGTGATATGAAGTTTTATTATGATCATAAAAGATTTATGAAATATAACTCATCATATTTAATTTAGGTTTTCCTATTCCTATGATTATGCGTTGTTATTTTTGAATCGCTTTATTGTATATATATTTTGGTCGATGTTTGTATATTTTTATTCAGGGTGATGTAAGGTAAATGTATGAGAGGACATGTAATACTGCTCCATAAAGAGAGGAAAGGAGCCTAGACATAAAGCCCAAGGTAAAATCATGGGCAAAAGATGCATGACAATTAATAGATAGCTAGTTTATATGTGTAATTGAGTCACCGACTTGTGATTGTTTAGAAACAGAGGAAATGTATAAATTAGACCCTGAAATCTTGCAGCATTGAAATTTATGTCCAGAAATTAAAATAAGTAATATGTTGTAATTTTTGGATTTGTAGATTGGGAGTTATAATTTTTCAAAGTTGAGTGAAAATTCTGAAATAATGCTGCCATAAAACGTTTAAAGTGTCATTCCAAGGGATATCCTCAGACTAATTTTGCTTAACGAAAGGTTCAAGGTTCTTCACCTTCCGGTTGCAATAACTGAGGAAGATGGGTATCGGTGAAGTTTGCAAATGTCTCTAACCAATCACACCTTAGCTTTATTCATGTCGCTGGCCAAACCTTCAAACGGTTTGAACCTTCAAAATGTTTCAATAAGTGATTAACATCAACCTATTGTTATTTGATGCATGTATTAGAACTTGTGATTGCCCACTGCTCAGTCATTATATGGAACTTGTTGTCGATTATATTTCTCTCTTAAAGGCCGTGCACTTTTTGCACCAAATGGGACCTACAAGCGGTCTTTATTAGTAGATGCCAAATGCCTTGTAATTATGGGTGAAAATAGGTCGAGGCCTAAGCCCTAACTTATATAAAATTTAGTTTAGTCTATTTAGTAAATAGGTCAGGCTCAAGCTTAGCCGTTTAGACCCATTGTTTGAGCTATTTAGATAAATAAATCAGACATATTTTTATAAGACCCGGCCTACAAGTTTGACCTATTTAATTTTATGAATTATTTATAAATTTACTAACTTAACATCAATCCTAAGTTTTACATGTCACAACTCTTCTTTTCGGTTGCTCAAGATGACAATGCTAACTCACTCTTTTTCCCTTGATTGTATCGTCCACTAAAGCTTAATAATTGTATGAGTTTATTTTAGTGCTAAATGAAATATTATAATCTTAGTAGAAGAGGAGTCTGTCCCAATTTATCAGAAAAAAGTAAAAGAAGTAAAATCCAGTTTTACAATTTATGTGGTCGATTTTACAAAGTATATCTTATTAGTCAACAAACGATAATTTTTTCTTATTCCTACTTGTTCAAACAACTATTGTCATTAGACATTCTTTTCTTTTCCTTAATAAGCCCTTAAATTACGATGTGAATGAATGTTAGGCTTTTAAGACATAATGTTAGATTGTAAATAAGAGTGAATGGTTATATATGAATTTGGAGTATAGGCTATAAAGGTTATTTAAAGGAATTTGGCATTTAAACAAGTTTCAGACCTTTTGAAGGCCCAGACTCGGGCCTAAAAAAAGACTAGATACAGGTTTAGGCCTAAACTCAAATTTTAAATCTATATACAAAAAAAACTATTTTTTGTGGCGGAAAAATTCCTCGCAAAACAGGCATTTTCCATCGCAAGATCGATTTGCGGCGGAATTTGCGACGAGAAAAAGTTCCGTCGCAAAAATCGCCTCGCAAAAATGTCTTTTTCCCAAATTTCTGAATTTGCAGGGAACATTTTTCTCGCAAAATTTTAATTTGCGAGGGAAGGTGTTTTCGCAAATTTCGCATTTTGAGGGAAAGTGTTTCCCTCGCAAAATTGAGGATTTTGCGAGGGAAACACTTTTCCCTCACAAATTGTAATTAATTTTTTACAAAAATATAAAATAATAAAATAATTAGATAAAAAAAATATTAAAAATTAGAAAATAAAAAGACTTCTATATCATAAAAATAAAGTGTAACAATCATAAAAGTTTACATAGCAAAAACAAAATATTACAAATTATAATGTTTCGACCAAAATGAACTAAAAAAAAGTCTAAACTGCTGCAGTCTGGTCAGGATCACCACCGGTATCGTCATCACCACCAGGAGGCAACCCCGTACCCTTGTCCTTCAATATGACTGGAGAAGTGCCCACATCTCATTAATCATCTCTCCTTGCTCCTTCACCTCCGCTTCTAACGCCTTTACCCTCTTATTGGGAATCCTTCGCTTCAATATGAGTCTACAGTTGGATTGCAGATCTTAAATCGCTAAAAGAGGATTTTTACTCTCATTTTCCTGTTTTTCGTACTTAAATCCACCTAATGGAAAAATCCTAAATGAAGTAATATTTATATCTAATAAATCACATAACTAAAATTTAAAATTCTCAATTAATATTAGCATGGAAAGCATGAACACATCTGATTTGAATCCCTTTCTTTTTCTTTTTTCTTTTACATTAGCATGGAAAGCATGAACACATCTGATTTGAATCCCTTTCTTTTTCTTTTTTCTTTTTTGGCTACAAAATAATGCTTCATTGTAAACAAGTACAATGATTCAACTGTAGGGCAAAGAGGTACTAAAACACCAAGATTAATTGTAATTAAAACTCAAGATTCCATTCCCTTTTCCTTTCCCGGACGTGCCTCAAGATTCCATTGAATAGCTCAATCCCTTACCACCGTATCATACATACATACATGTATATGTGTGTGTGTGTGTAAGTCAATTTGGATTTCAAACATAGAACTATACAAACATGATCTGACCAAACCTTATTCCAATATCTTCATGCTTCTAAATTTTTCTCCAAGCAACATTTAAACCATAATAAATCCAAAATACCTTGAGGGCACTTAAGATCAGTCCATACAACAAACACCCCAATTCAGAACTACCAATCAAGAATGCAAACAGTCACATCCAAATCCAATTTATAATCAAAATAAAACAAAATCCAAGTAAAGTCCCATAGACCGTGACTCTGTTTTTAAAAGAAGTTTTTTTTCCCCTTAGAACACAAGCCTAAACTAACTAGCAATTTCAACAATATTCCAATCAAATTTTTCTCCTATGCATTGAAACGAACACCTTATGTGCAGGTATAATTAACGATGTTATCAACTTCTCATTCTTCAAATCTCGACCCCAAATTTCAAAATATCAATATGCATACATGTGTGTGTGTAGCTTTGCTATGCTTCCCAACTCTTGTTTTTTATTTTCCATTTTAACAAAACAAAAATTTAATTTCAAGAAACCAGAACTTAAGCATGTTGTCATCGTCTTATAAACTAAACACCACCAAAAACCAATCGAAACTTAATAAATACTCATACAGCAGCAACTTTTATTCAGAGAAGAGAAAAATTTCAAACATAACTCACACCAATGGGCAATACAAAGACAGAGGTGGCAAAAAAAAAATGAAGTAAGAAACTGTACCAAAAACATACAAGGGATTGAAGCTTCTATATACATACATGGAAGTCTTAGATAATGAGGAAAAAGACATCGCCACTCACCCTACACTACACCACAATGCACTTGAAGAAGAAGAATAGACTAAGAAGGGGAAAGAGGGATTTAGTCGCAGCAGTGCCAAATAAAGCAGAAGGAGAAAAACACAGCCACACAAATGTCATTCTGGCTTCTAAAAGTGAGAACAAAAGATGGGGGAAAAATCACTACTAGAAAAACAGCACTCTAACAGATGAGACTAAACTAAAAGAAATTACCTGCAGAGGACAAAATAACAATCCCCACTTAATTATAAACTGAATTTGTTATATAAATAAGTATCTATAAATCACAGCAAGTCGGGAATCAACCCTTTACTTGATACAAAAATGTTGCAAGATCAATAGGATGTATGTTCTTGACGTTGAAATAACAAAGGGCAGATCTTTGGTGCAAACCCAGAAGCATTAGAAGAAGAAAAGCCACAAGCAACGGTGGTTGGTTTAAGGAACCTAAACATGATCATCCCTAATCAAATCTGAACAAAAGAGTTTAACGACCCAATTGAATGTTGATTTACTTAAAACTAACAAGGTCACTAAGGAAAGCTAAGCTTCTTGTTTATGGGTTATTAATGATTAAATGAATGAATTAAGTGTGATAGTGATCAATAATTCAATATAAGTGAGCAAACCCTAGAGATGATGGTTGGTGCGTTCCTTGCTTTCTTTAAGTGTTGGAGTTCTTTATCATCAAGTCATAATTTAAACACATAAGGTATCACTTAGACTCAAGTGCAATAACAACCTAAAACTATCCTACTACCAAAGAATTTGTTTCAGCCATCAAAACACCATTAAGCACCACTTGATTTCAATTGAGACAAGAATAGCAAAATTGGACAGCAATCATTGACCAAGCAAGATACCACAATTTAATCACATCTACAAAGCACAATTATGTCTAACAACTAAATGTAAACAGGAACGACCAAGCAAGATACCATCAGTTTTCAACCCTATTCTATCTGAATATATGCCATAGAAAGCAAATCAAGTTTTGGCTTCTGTGTTAGCATTAATGATCGCAACACAGGAATGACCGCACAAGAACATCGCTCCACCCTCACATATATGAATGAGCACGAAATTACTTTGCGCTCGTTGGCTGCGTTTTGAAATTTTACGGAAAAGCCTAAAAACAAAATCAATTCGGGGTGGTGGATAAATTAATAAAGCAAGTGAGCCCGCAGTTGCTTTCTCAATAGCGCTTGCAAATAGCATCACCAAAAGATCAATATATCCAAAAATCAAACCACTTATAATGAAATCGCATGGAAGAACAATTTACCAAGCAAGGAATTAAAAAGGGAAGGAAAAAACGCAAAGACCATTAAGATGAATCAAATAATACTCACACACCATGTAAATCCTGCTACCTTCGCTCCCGAATCTGAGAAGTTGTTTGGCCGATTCTAAAGCCCCCTGGAAGGAAATCAAAGCTTTCAAGGTCTCTTGGGTGCCTTCTTTCTCGGAATGTCGTCGGACGCCATGAGAGTGAGACAAATCAAGACGGAGTCACAGACAGACTCATGGAGGGCTGAACCTAAAAGCGACGATCGACGGCAAACGAGGTCGAAGATACGGAGAAGAGAAGTGGAAGAAGGCACCGTAGGGTTGGAAATTCCTTCTTTAACAAAGACGTGGGAATGGGCTAAATGCCTTTTTTTCATTCTTTACTTTTCAGAGATAATTTTTTTTAAAAAAAATTTAATTTGCGAGGGAAAAAAATTTCCCTCACAAAATGGGGGGAAATTGGCGGGATATCCCCCCCCCCATTTCCCCAAATTTTACAAGGGGAAGAAATTTCCCAAATTTGTAAAATTTGCGACGGAATTTTTTTCCCTCGTAAATTCCGTCGCAAATTTGAGATTTTCTAGTAGTTGTTGTAGGCTTAAACCTATTTAGATAAAGCCTAGCCTTTTTTCCACCCCTACTTGATATAGTTGTAGCTTAGCCACATAAGAGCTCCCCTTCAAGTGAGAGGTCGCGTGGTCGATCCACTTTTAATCTAAAGCTAATAGTGCAGAACCCTTTAATTATTTATTTTTTTTAAAAAAAAAAACCTATTTGAGTAGATTAAGGAGTTTGTTAATTATAATAGTTATGTATGTTTTTTCCTAAAACAACCTTGTTTAGGATGACTCTATGGCCGACTGATCTTTGGCTTCAATCTTGAACTGTCTGAAAAGAAGAACCCACTACCTTTTTGAGATAGAAGAAATGGGGCTTCAATTCATTTTATCCGTCTTTATGTTTATTAAAAAGATTGAAAAAGCCTGATTTCCTCATTAATACCCTTGTTTATCTTTGTTTATGTTTTTTCTAATTTTCATGTTTTTGAATGAAAACATTTTGCTGAAAAAATGCTTAAAATTATTTATTAAAAATAAAAAACAGTAGAAGATACATGGGTGCACTATTAAATTATTGTTGAGGGAAAATTGAAAGGGAGTAATGTGGGGAATGATAAATATAGGAATCAAGTTATACATTTAGAATTAAGATCAACTTCTCAATTAAATTATATATTTTTGGACCAGATGGGTATAGACTTCAACGCCAAATATATCTATTACCATTTTTGGTGGAAGAAAAAGTTTTTGTGAGTTGGGTTTTAGGAGTTCACCGAGATTAAAGCATGTCCAGCCGTCTCTCACATCGTCCTGTTAGCTGTTACTGTTAATCCCTTATTTGATCCATCCATCTGATCCTTCGCTGCATCAAGTCCCATTTTATCTAAAAGGTTCACATTCACATCATAGGCCAAAAAAGTGTGATGACAAGTGATGAAGATAAAACTTGCACAAGTGTAAATATACATGATATACCAACAAGTTGTTGGTTGATGTACAGCCAACCCTTAGTTGAATAAAATATATATTGGCCGTCACTTTGACCAAAAAGCCCCTCCTTAACATAAATACTCCCCCTGATCCATAATATAAGTCATTTCTAAAAGAATGTTTTGGTCTACCTAAAATAAGTTACTTGGAAAATAATTAATGTTTACTTGTCAATTTTGCCCATGTAGTTAATGTTTAAATGTGATTTTTTTTTTTTTTGGTATATTCTCTCTCATTTAAAGCCTAATTTTATATGGATAGACTTGGGAAAAAATTTCAAAATTTAATGCATATTTAGTGAGTTAACTATCGTTGGTCAATGAATTAATTGAAGTGCCAATTTTAGCTGAATAATTTTAATATATATTTTCCATTTTTTCTCACACTATTAAATTTATTACCAACATATATTTCAACGTCAATTAATTTTATAATTATGAAATCTTATTTTTTTAATAAATTTAAATTTTTAATCTCATTTATTTATCAAAACTTAATTATGAGGTAATCTTTTAAATACATATGTTGGCTAGAATGCTTAGCAATCATATATGTGTGTGCATTTTCAATTAAGATTCTTAGCTTTTTCATTCAAGGAGCAGTCATTAAAGAAGGAGTTTATAGAATGAGCATAACTCTAAAATATTTTTTTAGTACCGTTCAGTATCTTTTAGTACCATTTAACATTCTAAAATATTTTTTCAAGATCATAAAGTATATTTTTAGTATTCTGAAATATCTTTTTAATATATTTTAAGTAGCAATCAATGCCTAAAGTATTTTTTCAGGAAAAAAAAGGGAACAACTTAGTTTTACGCCCAAAACGGCGCCATTTAGGGCAAAGGACACCGCAGATGGTAATCTGCATAGGACCATAGCTGCGTCCCTTCTTCTGTGTGCCGGTAAGGCTTTTCTCATCCCTAGCATGGTTGAAGGGCATTCAATGTCCCCACGTCTAATCAAAGGAGTTAAACAGTAAACTACAGTTGCACAATTGATAATACAACGGTAAAATCGCACTTAAAACAAAACGAAGCCTGCAAGCAAAGACAACAAAATCATGAAACAATAAACCCGTTTACTTTAAGGTGACTACCATAAAGTTTTTTCTTACATGCTCTTTATTTGTGTCCCTTTATCTTACTGAAGTATCGTTCCCAGCAGATTTCCTTTCGAATCCTGGCCCAAATCATATAGAGGAAAGGATTTAATCATAGCTTAGCGGCAGGGAAAGGCAAAAGGGTTTTGGATGGGTGAGGGGAGAGTACATGAAAGCATTAATAAAAAATCGAGAGTTTTTCTATTATTGTCGTTTTAATTAGAATATGAATTTGTTAATTTGGGTTGATGTGGCAGCCACTAAGATTAAAATAATGTGATTTGATAAGTCAGCATTTTACATTAGACAAAACTAGTGGTGTTAAGATTGAATGACCAAAAAAGTATTTTTTAAACTTAAAGGACTAAAATAAAACTTGATGCAAACATAAAGAACCAAATGTACACTTTAACCAAAAAAAAAATAATAATAATAGTGAAAGGGTTATGGGGTTTGAAATTGATCTGAATTGATTATATAAAATTCTGTTAAAATTTAGTAATTATTGTCTTTAATGTAATATAAAGGACCACATGTACACTTTAACCAAAAATAAATAAATAATAATAGTGAAAGGGTTGTGGGGTTTGAAATTGATCTGAATTGATTGTATAAAATTCTGTTAAAATTTAGTAATTATTGTCTTTAATGTGATTGGTTTATCATGCGAACTTTTTTTAAAAAAATATTTAATGCTATCAATAATAAATATTTTCTTCATACGAATCCTACACACACAAACACGTAATAAATAGGTGCAGTCCTATTGTTTTGGAAGGAGAAAATTTAAGTATTTGAATAGGTCAAAAAAAAAAAAGGAAGGAACGTATAGAGTCATGGTGACGGCAAGGAAGACGGAGGCGGCCGTGATGAACGGCGAAGATATGACTGACGGCGGGGAGGGGAACGCAGCGACAGACAAGGTATTGCTTATTTCTTCATAAATTTGGGGATTCTAGGTGGTTTCAAGAAACCACGTTGACACATGACTCATTCAGATCAATTGAGGTTGGATTATATGGAAGTATATAGAGCCCTATTGAAAATAAATTTTTCAAATAACAAGACTTGAAATACCTATAATGAATTAAGGGGATTGTCTCCCTCACAAGTCACAGTACAATATAATGAATTAAGGTTCAAATTCGAGGGCAACCGTCCTTTCAAACATGATTGCCTCTACTAATCTAATATAGGACACCCTTATGCCTATAAAAAAAAAAAAGTCAGAAATTAAACTACTCTCTCCGATCTTTAATATATAACCTAATTAGGGAATTGGTGTTGGTCTATAAGATCTCTTTCACACTTTTATCCATTTTTTTCCAAAAGTAACCCTATTTGTATTTCGTCATCAATAATGGAGAGGGAGCCAGAGAATAAAGAAATATGTTTAGGGCGTTTTACAAAAATATATCAGAGTAACTAGCTTAATTAACATTTTTAATCTACTCAAATTAACTAATTTGGTCTTATATTAAGGACATGATGAGGGAGTACTATATATGAATGGCAGAAGGTCAAAGGAGTACTAATACATTATTGTAGACTGCGGACATTGTTATTAAACTCTTAACTATTAACATATTTCAAAATACAGTTTTCCTGTACGGCTGTATAAATTTAGTTAGTGAGAATGGACATGGATACTGTTCAGATTTTAAATCCTTTTATATCATGTTTTTTACCTGACTTTTCTGTTGCATTTCGCCACTTTGAAAATTCTTAATTAAAATAATAAGAATGATAAAGGGTGAGGTGGGAAAAATGTTCAGATTTTGTTTGGCCAATATAAGTTTAGAATTAAATAAGTGTATTATATATGCAAAATTTTTGTGACGAATAGCCAAATTCCCGTCATGTTTTTACAGGTCAAGGCTATAACGATACCTAAAGATGTAGTATATGAAATATTCACGTGGTTGCCAGCAAAATCCATCTTGAAGTTCAAGTCATGTTCGAAATTTATATATGAATTTACAAAGGAGAAATATTTTTTAGTGAAGCACTCTCAAAATGTGACCCTACAAGGTGACTCTTCCTTTTTCATTATTCAACGAGTCCATATTACACCAGGAGATTATAAAGAAAAGAACATAATTTCATTACCTGGAAACAAGGCACCATCTGTCGGTATTCCTAAAAACTTTCTTGGACTTCTTAGTCAAAGACCCATAAGAATCCTTTCGTCTAACCATGGACTGCTTCTCTGTGAAGTCCTTCAGAAAGGAGATTTCTATTATCCGCAAAAGCCAAAAGGCGAATTAATTATTTGTAACCCCACAACACAATCATTCTCCTCCATTGTTGTACCTCATAGTTTTGAAGAAAATTATCGTAAGACATACGTAACATTGGCCTTTGGAAGCGTACATGATGATGAGGTATATCAATTACTTGTTTTTGAATACCATCAAGAGCGAGAGTCAGAGTATATTGTATGCAAAGCTTACAAGCCAAAAGAAGGTGTGTGGAAAGAAAGAGAAAAAGGCTTACTTATGGGTTATAGGTGGGCGTTACTTTGTTCTTATTCTTCTAGGGGAAGGTGTCAGAATATGTTATTATACAATTTTGAGAGTAGTGAGATGAGGAGGGTTCTTTTACCTAAAGAAGCTTCGAAAACCAGGTGGTTTGATCTCAAAAAGTTGCACTATCACAGCGTACGTCTTTTCAAGAGAGACAAAGCTGTTGGAACATCAAGTGATGACATTTGTTTGGTGATTTGGGACAGAGATGATCTTGTTTTTACTTTTTGGGTTTTGACAGATTATGAATCGTCTTGTTGGTCAAAGTTTTTGACGGTGAGTATGGAAGAAATGGGATTGCGGAATGAATACTGGGTTTCTGGGTATGCAGTAATCAATGGGAATTTTTTGGTGTTTGCTACAATAAAAAATGTGTTTAGGTACGATTTGACTGGTGAAAAAGGAACAAGACCTGAAAAAATCGGTTGGCACGCGTTAGGTTGGCGATTGGACATCTTTTCTCATTATAGTACTCTTTTGTGATGTGGAGCTATAATGCCTGAGAATTAGATAATTTATCATATCTATAATATTTAGTTTGAAGCTAGACTAAGAATTTGGTCTATTTTTATGTGGTGATATGAAGTTTTATTATGATCATAAATGATTTATGAAATATAACTCATCATATTTAATTATTCCTATGATTATGCGTTGTTATTTTTGAATCGCTTTAGTTGTATATATATTTTGGTCGATGTTTGTATATTTTTATTCAGGGTGATGTAAGCTAAATGTGTGAGAGGGCATGTAATTAATACTGCTCCATAAAGAGAGGAAAGGGGCCTAGACTTAAGCCCAAGGTAAAATCATGGGCAAAAGATGCATGACAATTAATAGATAGCTAGTTTATATGTGTAATTGAGTCGGACCTAAGCCCTCGGTTCGGTGGAAAGGGGGTGAAAGAAAGAGAGCCAATCTCTGCAGGACAAGATATCTATTTGGTCCTTGGGAAGTAAGGCTTAAGTCGACGAAAAAGTTAGGAAAGGGGATCATATCTTGTGATTGTTTAGAAACAGAGGAAATGTATAAATTAGACCCTGAAATCTTGCAGCATTGAAATTTATGTCCAGAAATTAAAATAAGTCATATGTTGTAATTTTTGGATTTGTAGATTGAGAGTTATAATTTTTTAAAGTGTCATTCCAAGGGATATCCTCAGACTAATTTTGCTTAACGAAAGGTTCAAGGTTCTTCACCTTCCAGTTGCAATAACTGAGGAAGATGGGTATCGGCGAAGTTTGCAAATGTCTCTAACCAATCACACCTTATAGCTTTATTCATGTCGCTGGCCAAACCTTCAAACGGTTTGAACCTTCAAAAAGTTTCAATAAGTGATTAGCATCAACCTATTGTTATTTGATGTATTAGAACTTGTGATTGCCTACTGCTCAGTCATTATATGGAACTTGTTGTCGATTATATTTCTCTCTTGACGGCTATGCGTTTTCTGCACCAAATGGGACCACAAGCGGTCTTTATTAGTAGATGCCAAATGCCTTGTAACTATGGGTGAAAATAGGTTTGGCTCTAATTGGGGCCAAAGCCCTAACTTACATAAAATTTAGTTTAGTTTGTTTAGTTAATAGATTAGGTTCAGGCTTAGCCGCATTTAGATAAATAGATAGGTCGGACATATTTTCGTAAGGCCCAACTTACAAGGCTGACCTATTTAATTTTATGAATTATTTATAAATTTACTAACTTAACATTAATCCTAACTCCTAAGTTTTACATGTCACATCTCTTCTTTTTGATCGCTCAATATGACAACGCTAAGTCACTCTTTTTTCCCTTGATTGCATCGTCAACTAAAGCATAATAATTGTATGAGCTTATTTTTAGCGCCAAATGAAATATTATAATCTTAGTATAAGAGGAGTTTGTCCCAATTTATCTAGAAAAAGTAAAAGAAGTAAAATCCAGTTTTACAATTTACATGGTCAATTTTACAAAGTATATCTTATTAGTCAACAGACGATAATTTTCTTATTCCTACTTGTTCAAACAACTATTGTTACTCGACATTCTTCTCTTTTCCTTAAGTCCCCATTAAGTGCTCAAAGAGCCCGGGCCGTGCCTGGCCTTGGTGGGGGACTCGATGCCGAACCCCTCCAAAATTTTTTCATACCAAAAAAAAAAAAAAAAGCCTTTATATTACGATGTGAATGAATGTGAGGCTTTTAAAACATAATGTTGGATTGTAAGTAAAAATGAATGGTTATATATGAATTTGGAGTATAGGCTATAAAGGTTATTCAAAGGCCTATATTTTAATTAGGCATTTAAACAAGTTTCAGACCTTTTGACGGCCCAGACTTGAGTCTAAAAAAAGACTACATACATACAGGTTTAGAGCTAAACTCAAACTTTAAATCTATCTTGTAGGCTCAAATTTATTTAGATAAAGCCTAGTCTAACCTTTTTCCACCTCTACCTGTTATAGTTGTAGCCTAGCCACATGAGAGCTCCCTTTCAAGTGAGAGGTCACGAAGTGGATCCACTTTTAATCTCAAGCTAATAATGCAAAACCCTTTATTTTTTTTTATTTTTTATTTTTTAAAAAAAAACCTATTTGAGTATATTAAGGAGTTTGTTAATTATAATAGTTATGGCATGTTTTTTCCTAAAACAACCTTGTTTAGGATGACTCTATGGCCAACTGATCTTTGGCTTCAATCTTGAACTGTCTGAAAAGAAGAACCCACTACCTTTTTGAGATAGAAGAAATGGGCTTCAATTCATTTTATCTGTCTTTATGTTTATTAAAAAGATTGAAAAAAGCCTGATTTCCTCATTAATACCCTTGTTTATCTTTGTTCATGTTTTTCTAATTTTCATGTTTTTGAATGAAAATATTTTGCAGAAAAAATGCTTAAAATTATTTATTAAAAATAAAAAACAGTAGAAGATACATATGGGTGCATATTAAATTATTGTTGAGGGAAAATTGAAAGGGATTAATGGGGGGAATGATAAATATAGGAATCAAGTTATACATTTAGAATTAAATTATATATTTTTGGACCAGATAAGTATAGACTTCAACGCCAAATACATCTATTACCATTTTTGGTGGAAGAAAAAGTTTATGGTAGGTATTAGGAGTTCACCGAGATTAAAGCATGTCCAGCCATCTCTCACATCGTCCTGTTAGCTGTTACTGTTAATTCCTTAATTGTTTTGTGAATGTTCTTATTTGTCTTGTGAATTTTTAATTCCTAGATTTTTTTTATTCCCTTGCCTTTATATTATTTGTCATACAAATGCCCTTATTTATCTTATGAATTCCCTTATTTATTTTGTAAATGCCCAAAATATAATGTTCTTATTAACTCCCTAGTTTCTTTTGAATTACTTTATTTTTCTTATAAATCCCATTATTTATTTGTCTTGTAAATGTTATTAGAAAAAAATAAAATAAGGCATCATTGTGTTTTTTACCAACAAAACTTAATTTTATTTCCACCCAAAAGGGTGGAGTAGGTTTCTGAATCTTTTAGGTTTAGGTTAGCAGAAATTAAATCTCTTTCGTAGGCTGGATGAAATTGTCCCTTATTTCTTTCTTCTTTGGTAGGTGTACCTAAATTAATATCCGCAGATCCCGTTTGACTTTTATGGTCCCTATACCCTTCTTTCAGCGAAATCTAGGTTGTCACTGGTATTCTTTGCCTGGGTTTTCATCCGACCCGGTGAGGTACAGCTAGAGACAATGGATCATTAGCCACATGAAGATATGATATATGAAATATTCTCATGGTTGCCAGCAAAATCCATCCTCAGGTTCAAGTCATGCTCTAAATCTATATATGAATTCACAAAGGAAACGAATTTTGCAGTGAAGCAAACTCAAAATTTGACCTTACAAAATGATTCTTCATTTTTCATTCAAGCAGTGTTTGGAAGGAATAGTTTCAAAACTGAAATATACTCATTATTAGTTGGAAATGAAGTATCATCATCATCTTGTCGTCTTCTTCTTCTGGTATTCCTTCAAACTTTCTTTCTTTTCTTAGTAAAAGGAACGTAAGAATCCGCCTGTGTTTCATGGGACTGCTTCTATGTGAAATTAGAAAACAGGGAAATTCAGAAGAAGTAGAATTATTTATTTGTAACCCTGCAACCCAAACATGTTCCCCAATTGTTGCACCACTAAGTTGGCCACAAAAACGTCAATACATAGAATTTGCATTTATATACAACCGTTATGAAGATGTTGATGAAGAAGAATATCAGTTAAAATTTGACCATATAACATTATATTCTAAAATTGTGTTAATTCAAATTTTAGGATATTAATTAGTATTAAAATTCAGAATATCAATGCCAAATTTTGAAATATCAGTGTGATATTTTAGGATATCAGTATCAAAATAGTCCATGATCCTCGGTCTTTCACGGAAAATATTTGTATTAAAATTTTTTATAGGCACGGCCACACATACGGGTACTATTCAAGTCACTATCGCCTACTAAATATAGATAAATCACTCATATATGGTTATGAACTAGCCCCTTCCAATAAATAGTAAACTCAGCCCGTTCGTATTAGAATTAAATTTTAACAAAAGAATCTTTGGGGGAAATTAGAAGATAATTCTGGGAGAAATTAGAGTGAATGACATAAAACAATATTTATTAGAAAAGATCATAAAAATTGTATTAATTTAGATAGAAAATTTAGAAATTTCAAAATACTAAATTGTTATATTATTTATTTATTATTGTCACACTATGCCACACCACATGATAATCTTCCTTGAATAAAATATTTTTCAATATCTCTTTTTTAATTTTTTTAGTATTTATTTATCCGAAGAAAGCGTAATTGAGTTATGATGATAATCTATTTTCGAAAATATAAAAGATACACACGTTATCCAAATATGAAAGGTAGATCACTTGATCAACTCAATTAATTTTGGGGTCGCAGAGTATTGTTAGTGTCTTATGAGGTCATTAAATAAATTGGGTCCATTAAAGGGGTTTTAATTGGTCCAAGTTTATTTATGTCAGTGACTAATTGGGCCTAATGGGTCACCTAATGGGTCACACACAAAGGTTATTCCCGATTGTTTAAAATTAGCAAACTTGGGCTAATAATTGTTATTAGGCTTTATCAAGAGTAAAGGTGTATTTAGGTTGGAGTGGGACTCCAAACCCAATGAGGAGAAAATGGCGTCATATATGGTGTCCCTAATGGGAACTCAATTTCTCCACAAAAAGAGCCCAAATGTGTTGGAAGACCCAACGGGGTCTTAGGCCAAAATGAATTTGGAATTCGAATTTTGAATTAAGTTTAAAATTTAAATTTGAATTATAATTCAAAAGGTTAGGTTATAAAAGATAATTTTGAATTATTTAATATATATATATATATATATAAAGATCCAATAATGATTGGATAAAGATAGGAAAAATAATAAATGAGGATTGATTTAAAAAATGATTTGAAATTTTAGTTTAAGAGATGAATGTAATCCATCATCTTAAATTATTATTCAATCAATCAAGATATGAATTTAATTCATTATGATTTGGATTTTCCAATTCAAGTTTAGACTAGGTCTTTCTTGTGAGCACTTAAATTAGCATTAAACTCTTATAAAGTGCTGATTTTTTATGTGCCATTTTTATAAACGTTTTTGAAGCAAAAAGAAAAAGGAAATAAATGTGATCCATCATCTTAAATCAATCCAACAATTAAGATATGAATATGATTTATCATATTAAATTCAATCAATCAATCGAGATGAATCATATTTTGATTGATTGATTGAATTTAATATGATGAATCATAAATTAGGTAATAAGTCCACTACTTGTCAACCAAGTCACATTAAATTCAAATCTTGATTGATTGATTGAATTTAATATAATGAATCATATTCATATTGATTGTTGGATTGATTTAAGATGATGGATCACATTTATTTTTTTTTTTTTTCAAAAACGTCCATAAAAAGGGCACACAAAAAATCAGCACTTTATAAGAGTCTAATGCTAATTTAAGTGCTCACAAGAAAGGCACAATCCAAACTTGACTTGGAAAATCCAAATCATAATGAATTAAATTCATATCTTGATTGATTGAATAATAATTTAAGATGATGGATTACACTCATCTCTTAAACTAAAATTCAAAATCATTTTTTAAATCAATCCTCATTTATTATTTTTCCTATCTTCATCCAATCATTATTGGATCTTTATATATATATATATATATATATATATTAGATAATAGATAATTCAGAATTATCTTTTATAATAACCTTTTGAATTATAATTCAAATATAAATTTTAAACATTATCTTTTATAACCTAATCTTTTGAATTATAATTCAAATATAAATTTTAAACTTCAATTCAATCAATCATATTAAAATTCATAAAATTTCATGACTTTCAAATTGGTTAATTTTGCCTATTACATGACTTTCATGCAAAGTATCATGAGGTTGAAAACAAAAATTATTATTAACCTTAACACATTACACTAATTAGTTATTACATGGATTATTAACCTTAACGCATTACACTAATTAGTTATTAATTATTAATCCGTAATTCTTTCGGTACTCATGAGAATTCATAACAATTTATAATATTCATAAGTTTTAGGATTACTCGTTAAAACAACTATTATGGGTTTAAGATAATTTGATAAAACGATTATTGGGGATTAGAATTACCTTAGATAAAAAGACTTCAAGGTTGTTGATACAAATAAATAATAACGATAATTATAAAATCAAAAGCGTTGATCCATAGAGCTATCCCTCGATTGCAATGAGAATTCCTTCTCTTGAAATCTCTCACTCCTTGGATGCTTGCTAGGCGAAGACAAGGTTGAGTTTTGATTTCTTTAGGTTTTTATCTTTTCAAGAAGGTGGTGATTTCTTGGAATTAGGTTAAAGATAAGATAAACAAGGTTGGAACCTTACCTTTATATGGATGATGCGTCTTTTCCTCTCAAAATGAGGGGAGGGGGCAAAATCCCTCCATCCTACTCCCCTCCGGTCCCCTCAAACCAAACAGACCCTTATGGATGGCGTCTTTTCCTCTCTAAACCTTTGGTAAAGACCGAAATTTAGAGAGCATAAGTATGTCTAAAAAAAGGTCCAACCCTCCCCTTTTTATAGCCTTGGTGGGCCAAAAAATCCTAGTCCTAATTGCCTTAGGAATTTTCAACCTATGCACTAAGAAATGAGTTTTAGGTAATAAATACACTACTTGTCAACCAAGTCACATTAAATTCAAATCTTGATTGATTGATTGAATTTAATATGATGAATTATATTCATATCTTGATTGTTGTATTGATTTAAGATAATGGATCACATTTATTTCCTTTTTTCTCCTTAAAAAGTCCATAAAAAGGGCATACAAAAAAATAGCACTTTATAAAAGTCTAAAACTAATTTAAATACTCACAAGAAAGGCTCAATCCAAACTTGAATTGGAAAATCCAAATCATAATGAATTAAATCCATATCTTGATTGATTGAATAATAATTTAAGATGATGGATCACATTCATTTCTTAAATTAAAATTCAAAATCATTTTTTAAATCAATCCTTATTTATTGTTTTTCCTATCTTCATCCAATCATTATTGGATCTTTATATACATATATATATATATATATATATTAGATAATTCAGAATTATCTTTTATAATTAAACCTTTTGAATTATAATTCAAATTTAAATTTTAAACTTCAATTCAAAATTCGAATTCCAAATTAACTTGGCCTAAAACCCCGTTGAGTCTTCCAACACATTTTGGTCTTTTTGTGGAGAAACTGATTTCCCTTTTGGGGACACCATATATGACGTCATTTTCTCCTCATTGGGTTTAGAGTCTCACTCCAACCCAAATACACATTTACTTTTGGTAAAGCCCAATAACAATTATTGGCTCAAGTTTGCTAATTTTAAACAATCAAGAATAACCTTTGTATGTAACTCATTAGGCTCAATTAGTCACTGACATAAATAAACTTAAACCAATTAAAACCCTTTTAATGGGCCCAATTTATTTTATAACCTCATAAGATACTAACAATGCTCTGCGACCCCAAAACTAATTGAATTGATTCAATGATTTTTTTTTTTTTTTTGCCCAATTAATTCAGTGATTTACTTTTTATATTTGGATGCCATGTAGGCAACTCTATCGTTTTACTTTGTCATGATTATATATATATATATATATATATATATATTGAACAATGTTACCTTTTCATCTTTTTCAAATTCTTTCTTACTAAAATTATCCCATTCATTCCCTACGACGAGAAATATGGCGGTGGCGGCCGTAATCTAATCAGGCTATACGTTGGCTTAAGCAAAGACTACAAGTAGGTAAATAGGTCCCACATTCAGTATCAGATTTTATATATATTTTTTTTTGGGGGGGGGGGGTTCAAGGAGTAGCAAATGCCTATACTTTGGCTTAGAAAAGACCCAAAATTCCTCTTCCAGATGCTAGAAAGTGGTAAATGATTCCAAAACTTGTAATTCTTACGATCTCAACTGTTATATTTCAAAATACAGTTTGTGGCCACTTTAACTAATTTAGCTGCTATGAGTAAATCAAATGTGGATAATGTTTATATTTCTCCCTAAACCGTAAACCCTAAAATAATAGTAATAAAATCAAAGAAAGAAACTTAGAAAATAGGAGTTGCATAAAATGAAAGGTGGTCCCTGGACAAGAAAAAATTGGACGTCAAACCCAATATTTCTTGAGAAAAAAAAAAAAAAAAAAAACCAATATTTAACCTCTTTTCAGAATTTTTTTCTTTTTCTTTTTTTTTTCTTTTGCCGGACCTCTTAGGGTGAGTTTGGATTGAGGGAAGGGGAGGGGGAGGGGGAGGGGGGAGAGAAAAAAATAGGGGAGAGGAAAATTTTGTGGGCCCCACCACACTAAATTTTAGACCCATTTTCTTCTCCTCCTATTTTTTTTTTCTCCCCTTGCCTCCCTCCCTTTCCCTCAATCCAAACTCACCCTTAATGATAGAGAAAAATGTATGTGTGCGCTGCGCGCTCGGGGTACCAGTGTACCACATTCATATGTACATAGATATACCAAAATGATTAGTATAATATATCTTTCATTTATTTAATCATTAATAAATAAGTTGATTAGAGATTTTATGGTCCTGTAAAATGAAGTGTAATACTATATCTTTGTATCAGTCACAAAATTGCCAAACAAACTTGCTATTTTGTTATAATTATTTTTTAGATAAAACTTCTATTATATTTTATGTCCAGCTCAAGACAATTAATCATCAGCTACATGAAGATATTATATATGAAATATTCTCATGGTTGCCAGCAAAATCCATCTTCAGGTTAAGTCATGCTCTAAATCTATTTATGAATTCACAAAGGAGACGAATTTTGCAGTGAAACAAACCAATTTGACCCCACAAGATGATTCTTCATTTTTCATTCAAGCAGTATTTGGGTGGAATAGTTTCAAAACTGAAATGCACTCATTATTACTTGGAAACGAAGCATCATCTTCGTCGTCATCTTCTTCTGGTCTTCCTCCAAACTTTCTTCAGTCTTAATAAAAGGAACGTAAGATTCCTCCTCTCTAGCTAGCTTACTTTGGACTGCTTCTGTGTGAAATTAAAAGACAAAGAAATTCAGAAGAAGTAGAATTATTTATTTGTAACCCTGCAACACAAACATGCTCCCCAATTGTTAAACCACCAAGTTGGCCAGAAAAACGTCAATACATAGAATTTGTCTTTTATATACAACCATAATAAATTAGGGGCTGACGATGAAGAATATCAGTTACTTCTTATAGAATATAATGATCAAGGCCAAGAAGATTCTGAGCATTTTGTTTGTAAAGCTTACATGCCAAAAGAAGGTGTGTGGAAAGAAAGAGAAAAAAGCTTGTTTATGGATAATAAGTTATGTTGTAATATTTATCTTGACAAGTTATATGTTATCAATTTATCATACAATGTTGATAGCGGCAAGACAAGAAGGATTCTTTATCCAAATCAAGTTACAGAAAATGGGTTTGATGACATAAAATCATAAATCATTTCAGGTGGGACAAAGTTGGAGGATCAAATTATATTCATGATGTTTGTTCGGTGATTTTGGAAAAAGATGATAATTGTTTTCACTTTGTAGGGTTTGACTGGCTATGAATCGTCTTCTTGGTCAAAGCTCTTGACATTGAGGTTGAAGGAAATGGAGGTGAGGAAGAATACCATTATTCATGGATTTGCAAAAAATGAATGGAGATTCTCTTGTGTTTGCTACAACTAAATATGCGTATATGTATGATTTAATCGGGGAAAGAGGAAGGAAACTTGAAAGAATTTGTGAACATAAATGCTGGACCTGGCTTTGGTGAAATAAGTAAAATCATCTCTGATTTATAGTTGGGTCAAGGTGTAAATTTGCCAACCAACTATTACTCGAGCGCGCAGACAAATAACTATTGAGGGGACTAAAATGGCCAATCAACAATTAAAAAGTGAAAAAAAAAAAAAAAAACACAAAATTTGGAGCAGATTCACCAACGAATTATTACCCCGTCATTTGTCTTAGTGTCTCCGTCTTCCATTGATTGTCACGATTGTCGGCAACGCGTCGGCATTTCCAAAGCTTCTATTGTTTTTGGGTGTTCCACTCACCCTCTTGAACTCATTCGATAGTCCACGGCGTTCGTTCGACCGGCACGCACCTTGCACCCTGGTTCCATCCTCCGATGCCACAAGCGAACCGATCTCGCCACAATATCCGCTCCCATCTCTCGTTGGTGTTTTCTTTTTGCAACGATAAGGCTTAACCGCTCTTTTCTCTAGTGTTTCCACCACCGTCCTATGTCGGTGCCTCATATTTTAATTTAATTATTTGGTGTTTTTTTTTTTAAATAGTTAAAAAAAATTTCACTTTTAATAGTTATTTAATTTTTTTTTCAGTTTTTAATTGTTGATTGGTCATTTTAGTCCTCTCAATAGTTATTTGTGTTAGCTCCTCGGGTAATAGTTGGTTGGCAAATCTGCACCTTCACCCTTTATAGTATAAAATTCGTTCATTTAGGGTGTGCTGGATATATTTGATAATATAAAAAAGTCTTGTCTTTGGCTGAGATTTTTTTTTTTTCTTTCTTTTGATTTCTTTAATTTGTTTCCTTTTCCTTTCAAACTAGTAATTAAGGATACTATTTCTTTATTAGGACGAGTTAGAACCCTTTGTTATGTAAATTTTTTTTTTTTAATCTTTATGCATGACTTTTGATACTTTATTCAAAAATAAGATAGAAAGAGCTCGATATTACATAAGAATTTCAGTTTGAATTTTATGGATTAAAAAAAAAAAAATCCGCTACGATAAGATAGCTATAGCCACTCTCCATTGAGACCCTATAATATTTAAATCTAAATTTTACTCATACCACATATTAAAACATTAAAAAAACATGCGTCCGCGTCTTAGATATGAGCCTATAATATTTAATCATGACATTATGAAATTTAAATTTGACACTGATGTATGTTATAAAAGTTGACCATTAAACATTATATTCTAAAACTGTGTTAATTCAAATTTTAAAATATTAATTTTTATTAAATTTTATTATCAATGCCGATTTTTGAAATATCAACGTAATATTTTAAAATATCAGTATCAAATTAATTGATGATCCTAGGTCTTTTGTTGAAAACATTAGTATTAAATTTTTTTAAAGCATAGAGGCACCCTCACCCAGTTCAAGTTTCTCTCATTAGCCTTTCCTCATCATCCTCATCTTCTCTAAATCATTGTTCGTCCAATCAATTTGAAAAGTTACAATACTACTTTAACTTTTCTCTCATCTTTCAAATCAATGACCTAGATGAGTTTATGAGAAATAATGAGAAATATGGATCATGAGAGGATCTGCTTCCCCCTCACCCGCTAAATATGATACCTCACCCACATACCCAATAAATTGTAACAATATTTATTTATTATGGTAAGATTATGTATGTACAGAACGCCAATCTATTTTCTTCTAAATTTGTATACCCATTCTGATGTGCTCTTTCTGAAATCAGATTGTTTGTTTAAATAAATCCTCTCTCTCTCACTTCCATCTTGCCAACGCTGATGCTATGCTCCGTTTTAGGGGCTTTTGTCTCTCTTTCTCACTTCCATCCTCCGTTTTAGAAAGATTTAGGGGTTTTGTCTCTCTTTCTCACTTCCATCCTCCGTTTTAAGAAAGAGAATCTTCTCCTCATCTTTTTTCTTATTTTCTTTCATCAGCCCATCTAGACCATTAATTGGAAAGATGAGGGAAGGAGATACTCTCATTGGCACCTCCCTCATTATCCCTCATCATACCCCATCTGAACTGTCCAATTTTTGATCCAACCATCCAGAGGGGCCTTCCAAATTATCGCATGCGGTAATTTTTACCGCATAGGGTTTTATGGAAGGGATGACATGTGTGGTTGGATCAAAACTTGGACGGTCTAGATGAGAGAATGATGAGGGAGGTGCCAATAAGAGAAACCGGACTCGAAGATGAGAGAGATGTTAAGGTAATATTGTGATTTATTGTATGGATATGATTTAGAGATTATGAGGGATAATAAAAAAAGGATTAGGAAAGAACCCAACCCTGTTTTAAGGGTTTTGTTTCATATCTATCTTTCATTTTGAGCTTTTAATCAGTAAAATGTTAGCCACGTACAAAAATAAGTGAGTGAATTGGATATACGCGGTAGGTATGGTTCTCATTATAACAATAACACACTAATGAAAATAAGAAAATATTTGGTTTTAATGGAAATTTGAGCTGATTTAATATATACACATTCTAAATTTCTTGTATTCCACCTGCAGAATTCCTAAAACAACATCGCTTTGCTTGGGAGATGGGCACCTCTGCTTTCACATAATAAGAAAATTCTGAGTAAAGTGGTTAGGATTATATAGATAATACATAATATTCTAAATATAAGATAAAATTGAATTTTTTAGAGAAATTAAGAAAGCTAACGAAATCACTTTATAATATGTATATTTTTATTTTTTTCTCCAAACTAGTTAGTTTGGCTAAGAAACTGATCTATAATCAAAAAATACATAATATATGATTAAGTAACTTTTTTAGCTTCCTTAATATCTAAAAAAAGTCAATTTTATCTTATATTTAGTATTGGAGGGAGTATCCAATATAATAATTTTATTTGATATTTAGAAAATATGAGAAGTTATAATAAAATTTAAGGATATATATAAGGAGAAAAGAAATTTTCTAAATAATGTCGTTAGGATTAGAGCTGGCAATCAGGGTCGGCCCGTGAAGGGCCAGGGCCTACTGGGGCCGGCCCTCCAGGTCTTCGGAGTAAGAAAAACACGCTTTTTTCAAAGCCCGGCCCGAGCATCGTGGCCGCCCGCGGGACCTTAAATTACTATTCTAAATTTTAACTATTTTTCCTCCACTTTTTTTTAAAATATAATTAGTAAATTACAACACGAATCATTCAATAAATAAGCAAGTCACTTATTCATAATCAAAAGCAAACCATGTTCACAAATAACTCATAAAACATAAAAAGCATATCACTTAACGACATTAGTACGATGACTATTATTGTCGTCATTTTCGTCACTATCATCAATTTTAACGACATTTGATTGTTCTTCACTTTGAGTAATAGCCTCGCTCATGAGTAAGAATATCATGAAATTCTTCTCCCATCATGAACACATCCATAATCTTTATTTGCAACAAATAATAAATCAAATCATAAAATTAGAATATAGTTATTATGTATTTGTAGTTAAATGGATAAATAACTCTATAACAAATACAATATATATATATATATATATATAGAAATTAATAAATTTAAAAAGGAAAAAAAGAAAAAGCTACAATGAAAAGGGCTGCATAGTGGCCCGAGGCCCTTCAGCCCGCCCGTTTAAGCCCGAGGCCCGTCGGGCGCCCTCCAAGGCTAATTTCAAATATCTCGTCTATTTTTAAGTCCGCCTTTAAAGGGCTGGCTTAACCGGCCTTGGCCGACGATGGGGCTGACCTGTTTTGACAGCTCTAATCAGCAGCTACCTACCTGAAAGTATGATATCTGAAATATTCTCATGGTTGCCGGCAAAATCCATCTTCAGGTTCAAGTTATGCTCTAAAGATATTTATGAATTCACAAAGGAAGCGCATTTTGCAGTGAAGCAAACTCAAAATTTGACCACACAACATGATTCTTCATTTTTCATTCAAGCAGTGTTTGGATGGAATAATTGTAAAACTGAAATGCACTCATTATTAGTTAGAAACGAAGCATCTGGTATTCCTCCAAACTTTCTTCAGTTTCTTAGTAAAAGGAACGTAAGAATCCTCCTCTCTAACATGGGACTGCTTCTTTGTGAAATTGAAAGACAGGGAAATTCAAAAGAAGTAGAATTATTTATTTGTAACCCTGCAACACAAACATGCTCCCCTATTGTTACACCACCAAGTTGGGCAGAAAAACGTCATTACATAGACTACAACATGAAGAATATCAGTTAGTTCTTTTGGAATATAATGACCAAAGCAAAGAAGATTCTGAGCATTATGTTTGTAAAACTTACATGCCAAAAGAAGGTGTGTGGATAGAAAGAGAGAAAAGCTCATTTGCGGATAATATGTTATCCTTCTTGTGGCGACACAAGAAGGATTCTTTTTCCGAAACTAGTTCCAGAAATTGGGATTGATGACAGAAATATTTTCAGGTGGGACATAGTTGGAGGATCAAATTATATTGATGATGTTTGTTTGGTGATTTTTGAAAAAGATGATCTTGTTTTCACTTTCTGGGGTTTGATTGATTATAAATCGTCTTCTTGGTCAAAGTTCTGGACATTGAGGTTGAAAGAAATGGGGTTGAGGAAGAATACCATTATTTATGGATTTTCAGTAATTAATGGAGATTCTTTGGTGTTTGCTACAAGTAAATATGTGTATAGGTATGATTTAATTGGTGAAAGAGGAAGCAAACTTGAAAGAATTAATGAACATAAATGCTCACGTAAGGGTTTTATTTATTTGGAATTCATTTCTTATTCTAATACTCTCTGTCCATGTGGAGATAATGTCAAAGACGTGTCTTTCTTCATGTCAAGAAAAAGAGTAAGGACCTGACATTTTATTAAAGAGTTGAAGTTTAAAATTTATCGTGAAAGTTTTGTTGGAAGCAATGATAAACTTAGAAGTTTTTCGGGTTCAATATCACCAAAAGTTTTAAAACATGAGAATGTTATCCCATATATTGACCATTAACTTAAAACTTAGAGCAAATTTGGATCTTGATCCTTTGAGATTTTTCTAATTTTTAGTTTAAAACTTTCTCATTTGGTGTGTATGGATATTTGATGAGAGAAAAGTCTTTTACTTCTCAGAATATAATTTTTCTTTTTGACTTCTTTTGTTTTCTTTTCCTTACTCCACATGTTTAACAATTAAGGGTTCTATTTCTTTATTAGGACAATCAGTTGGAACCCTTGTTATTTCTTTAATATTAGAACTATTTATCTGATTTTTATTAGATAAAAAAATTTGTTAAAAAAAAAAAAATTTTCTAAAAACTACTTTTTTAATCATTTTGTCCGCTTAATTAAAAAAGTGCGAAAGCATTGTTAAATTTTAGTTGACAAACAAAAAAAAATAGTTTATTTAAAATCAAGATCAAAGATCAACTCCTAAGATATATGTTAAATACTTAATTCTTTTTATCTTTATGCATGATTTGACCTTAATTAGAAGATAAAATAGAACGGACTTGATATTTAAGAATTTCAGTTTGCATTTTATGGTTTGAAAAAAGCATCCATATAAGTAAATTAGGAAAAAATTCACAAACAAAAAAATAACTTATCTAAGATCAATATCAACTGACAACGTGCAAATTTAAGTGATGATAATATCATATATTAAAGATAAAGATAGGAGGAAAATATATAAAAGTAATTTCTATTTATCTTTATGCATGATTTCACCTTTATTGGAAGATAAAATAAAGTTAAGGATCGATATTATATAAAATTTCAGTTTAACTTTATGGATTGAAAAAATTCCACTAAGATAGCTACTGTCCATTCCAAGTCTTGCAATATTCAAATCTAAATTTTTCATACCAAATATCAGTTAATCATTAATTAAAAAATAAATAAATTTAAAAAAAAATGGAAAAAAAAAAAAATTTGCCCGCGCATGCGCACACAACAAACAACAAAAAGTTCAATTTTCTTATGGTTATGCATCTGGTAAAAAGAACTGTGAAAAAATAAATATACACCTGGAAACCTAAGGTATAATATCTACAGCCTAACATGATATAAGTGCATTCTTCAAGAATGAGTTGATGATGGGAGATTCATATATTCAGCAGCAAATTCTTCATCATTTTTGGCCAACATATCCTTCAAACTACACTCAATATTCCTTCCCTTGAGAACCCAATATCTTGGCTTTATCTTCTTCTCTAGAGAGTAGCTGAAGTACCTGGGGTACCCCACCACGTCCCTCGCTGGCCTCTCCATTGTGTTCACCAGGAATTCTACTTTTGGTCTCAGGACCTCCTCAACGCTGTATCCAAGCAGAGGAGAAATGACCGTACCATGAATCCAATGTCTCTTTCAGATAGTCCTAACTTCATCAAGTACATCAATCTGCACAATGACGTGGAAGATCAAAATCAACAGAGACAATTAAAACAAGGAAAGACGTTACCTTTCCTTTCTTGTTCTGCAATATCAAGGATACTTTGTTTTTATCTTCTTTTATCCAAAAGTATGGGCATGAACATCATTTTCTATCATCAAAGATTTTTTCATTTCATTTTCATTTTCCATTTCCTTTTACTTATTGGGTATCTTGACAAAATATTGTTTTTGGATAAATAAAAAAGAAGCCAGGAATGAGAGTAAAAATTCATATAAGGCTCAGATTTAAGGCACATTCAAAAGGGCCAGGAATGTTCAAAACAGTAAGCAATCACAACTGCTGTAAGGATACCCAGAGCCACGCCGGTTATTGGCAAAACATTGATAATCTAAAAGTAAACGTAAACATGATATGAACAGAAAACCAGTAGATAAAAAATTATGAATCACAGAATCAACTCAGTTTTAAAATGAGTCAGAACAATACCTTGGTAGCATAGTTCTGTCTGGGTCAGACACAAGAAGTTCTGGATACTTTTTAATAACCCGAGGAAGGAAAATTTCAGAAACACCAATATCATGTAGGAACTCAATCTTTCTCTTGAGAGTTTTGGTAGGGCAAGCAGCGAAGATTTCAGGACAGCGAGCCAGAATTGTCCCAATTGTTTGTCTATCAAACCCCATATTTTCAAAGAACAGAACAACCTATGAACAACAATGAACAAAGAGCTTATTCTACAATAAAACAATAACATAGCAATAGCAGTGATGCAAACGTTTATACAGCTCAAAAAAACAGTCCAAGAGATATCAGTTACATCAAGAACTCTGCCTCTGGAAAAGCAAGAAGAAATAACTACTAAATGATAAAACAAGAGAAATTCAGCAATCTAGTGCTAAAAAGGTTCTAAGATGTTGAACCAGAAGGCAGTTTAAGGGAGCACTGCTTCAAACCACTGCACATTCCCTTACCTAAGAAAAACACACCATTCAAACACAGATTACACAAAGTTCTAAACATGATTCCACAATTTTTTCAGTTATGACAATAAATACGGAGAATGGAAAACCTAGGCCATGTTGAATGAGTAGCTGACCCATAATAGTTAAATATATAGAAGAGTTGAAATGGTTTAAAACCAAGAAATGGAAGGGTCAAGGCATATTCTTTATTGAATCCTGCATCAACAAAATGCACCGCTGAATCTCAATTAAGTAGGTCGCCTTATCTGGTAATTCTAAGGTCCACAAACACACATATAATCAGCCCAAATCATTTGTAAGAGATTCATAATAAAAGCACGTATGTTCATGGTTATCATAGTAGTCAGGAATATGATAACATTGACTGAAACCTTCAATTTACTCAAGGAACAAGGAGATCAAACTGATGATCTGAAACTTTCAACCCGATGCTCTGTTTTTCAAATTTGCTAATGAATAGAGCATCCACGGTTTTGAACAACAACAATAAAGCAAAGAAGTTGTATTCAATGCAGATGATACATTAGGAAGGAAGAAAAAGAAAAGGAAAGAAAGAAAAGAACTAGCAATGGAAACGCAGATGATACATTTGAATGAAAACAAGGAATACCTGGAGAAAATCTTGCGACTTCTGTAACAGTAGCTGAGGACTTTTAGCAATAACTTGACCCAACTTCTTGTGTTGAACTCCTATTTCACCAAACTGATCAATCATCAGCTTTAGCTTGCTAGATGAACAACCCAATATATGGGGCCAGCTTTTGATTGCACGATCAACAAATGCCTTGGGAACCTGTTATGAGGCATTTTGTTAATAGCTCATTATTTCCATAAATTACTGTACATGCCCCTGAATTTGCAATAGTTTTGACTTTGTAATATCACTATGCTAACATAGATTTCAAAGAATTAACATAAAATAAGATGGGACATTGGTAGATGATTAAATAGCTAATCACTATTATATTGATAGAGATACAATTGTACAATGGATGCAATGAACATCATGGAGAACTAAAAGTCTATTTAAAGGCGAATGTGTAAATAGGTACATGTAAGTTTACATATTAAATAAATATAATTAAATTTATATAATAAAAATTTATTTATTGTTTTTTATTCTTATATTCTACTAAAAACCAGTTGCAACTTTTTGTTCTATTAGACTGACTTCATGCACGCAAAAAGAGCCTCGCATTCAAGCTCGGTGCCTAGGCCCGTGTCAAAAAGAATGCTATACTGTTGCAAAATTATTTGCTGTTATTTGAGTTGCCATTTCAAAATAGCATTATAACGACATTGATTATTCCCAGCTGTTTAAGTCTTAAACTCCACTCATATACTATATTTTATGCAGGTGCATCCGTGCATGGGAGGGGAAGAGCAAAATGTTCCTTGAGTACAGGGAAGCTAACCAGGCCTTTTAACCTTGATGATACAGCACTCATTGAATATAGTGCATTAGTGCATAATACAACTTCTAGCTTGAACTTTTTTCATAAAAATATGACCCTTAACTCACTTTAGAACCAGTAATTAAGCAAGAAATAAATTTTCTAGCAGAACCACCACCAAAATTGATATGCTTTCTTTATTTTCAACTCATCTTAAATTGATAAGCATTTAAATTGACACATAAAAAAAAGGCCATACCTTCTCTGAATCAAATAAAGAGAGGACCTCCTGATAATTGTCTTGAATGCTTTTAGATAGTATCCATGGATATTTTAGCAGAAACTTAGCATAATTGTCATTTACACCACCAATCTACAAAATAAACAAGCTAATCAACTCTCAATCACAGATAGATAATGACATTAAGAATTAGGATTATGCGTAGCATTTTAATTCTAGGTACAACAGAATAAATATCAGTGAAAAGAAAAAGCATTCTTTATGCACGAGTTGTTACTTCAGCTATTTTTAGCATCATAAGAGTGCACAACCGTGAAGAATTTTGCATGGGGATGGAATTAAATGATTTCCATAATGACAAAGTTGATTGATTAATCACTCACATGACAAAGACAAAACGTAGAAGTTCCATGTAAAGAACATGGAGGTCCAAATTTAAAGAAAATGAAGGGGAGACTGAGATGAGATCACACCAAGCTCATTTGAGAAATGCACCAGAAAAGAGGGGTTATTACCCACACAAAAAAATCCTTCGTTGTTAAAGATTATTAAAAATTACCAGGATTTTTGTTATAATTTTTTTATTAAAAAAACTAGATTTTGTATATTGGCAACAGACATAAAAATCCCAAATAAATCTCAAATACCTCTTTCAAGGCTAGTACTCGAGTTTTAAATACTTCAATATTCCACAGCAAAGAGGGAGGAAAAGTCAACACTATATTTCTGATGAGACCTCTTTGGATTCCAATACTCTCCAGAAACTCCACTAACGGTTTCATGTGAGATTTTACTGATAACAAAAGCAGACGGGGAAATGATTCAATTAAACAATCAAAAGCAGCATCGCTAGAATTCAACATGTTCAAACCTCCACGCCTTGCTTCAACCTACAGCAAGAGACAAAAAATTCAGCCGAAAATATTATAAGAGACAGCATATTTAAAAATAACATCCAAAGAGAAAATTAGCAGAGAACCAACAAAACAAGGAATAGGGATCGTGAAAATAAAAAAGTTAGAAGAGCAAAACACAACAGAACATTGTTGAAAGACAAACACGTATTCTACCTTTTCAAAAAAGGACAAACTCTGCTGCAGATCTTCATCAATAGGAATTGATATCTGCATCATCATATTGCGAACTCTTCTGACCGGAAACTCGTAACTTTCACTGCCAGAAAAGAATAGTTCTTTCATACACTTAACCTATAAACAGCAACAATTAAGGTTGACATACAATGTTGATAGCACCCATAAGTAAGAACTGATAGTGTTGCAAGTTATCAGCACAACTAAAGGTAACATACCTTCAGAATGAGTGTTGCAAGTGCTTCTGCAGACAGATATCTGGCCACATTCATAGCAGGAGAGAGGCTCAAACCGAGACTCTCCAAGTATGCAACTTTGCCATTATCACCTTTCTCCCTAGCAATGTGAACCACTTTCTCCTGGAACGCATCAATTTGCTTCCCCCACATTGAAAGCTCGTCCTTTTCCCGAACTTCATTAACCAGCATCCTCAAATACTTTGGTGAATTAGACGCTATAGAATAAGATTCCTCCTCAGACACCCCGAATTCTTGAAGTAGTTTTGAAACAGCATTCTGGGCTTCTTGCAGCTCTACAGACTCAAAATTACTGCACGACGTAGCTAGTAGTGGACCGCAACGACGGCTTGATCGAAGCCAAAGTTTATGGCAATTATAGAAACAGCGGAGATTAACAGGCCTCACAGAACTAGAAGGGACACTAAAGAGGGAAGGTACGACAGGGGAGTGTGGAAGAAAAGAACTTGGTGTAAACTTGGAGCAACTTGGACAACATGTTGCCATTGAACGGAGCTCCGTATCAAACTCGTAAATGGAAATGGAGGATATCCGATGATTTTTTAATGTATAAGCACCGAATATAAGACAGCCGAAGCAAAACAACAACTCTAAATTACGACTTAGAAGCACCCAATATGCCAGAGAAGAGTGGATTCGATATCTCTAGCAGACATGGAAAGTCTCTGTAGAAGACAGCATCGATTTGATAAAGAGGAAGCCGTTTGCGGGGCCCGATGGACGGCGGACGGTGCGACGGCGCTGGGCTAATTCCCCGCGAGAGTGAATTCACGGTTCGGGAAGAAATCAAGGATTAAGGAGGGTTTAGCGGACAAAAAGAGGAAAAGATTTTTTCGAAAAGGAAAGAGTTAAAAAACATAAAAATGAGGATCTTTATGTATTGGACCTTTTTGTTTTTGTGGAGGGATATCACTATGGGCCTACAGTTTCAGAAGCCTACGATTGATTTGGGCTTTTAGAGTTAAATTGGGAAAATCCTTATAGGGGCCCTTTTTAGCAAAAAGAATCCAAAAAGGGCCCTAACTTTCTACCAATTCCAGAAAGGGCCCCGGGGCCCTTTCTCTAAAAAACGCATTAAAATTTAACAACTAAATCACCTCATTTACAACAATTTTTTTACTCGTTTACAACTAAATCAGTCGATTTACAACAATTTTTACAACTAAATCATCGATTTACAACAATATCGCCCCGATTAACAACTATATCAGTCTCATTTACAACTCACCAAGATTCTGACAATCCCAGAAAGGGCCCAAGGGACCTGTCAGAAAGTTAGGGCCCTTTTTGGATTGTTTTTGCCAAAAAGGGCCCTTAGAAGGATTTTCCCAGTTAAATTGACACATACGGAAAATGAGTGTCTTTACTACGATTCTACTAACCCTCTCTCCAGGGTTGCACTTAGTAGCGTAATGGTTGCCACACCAGCTCCTAGAGATGGCTTTCCTCATGTTGCGGGCTCGATCCCGCCCCCTTCCCCTTTCCCGCGTTCCTTTCCCCTCTCCAATATCAAAAAAAGACTAACCCTCTCTCCACTTAATTTTACATCATTTAATCGGTTTTTAATAGTAAATATTTTATACTCCCTTTGATCCTAATTATAAAATCTAGTTAACTTTTTTTGAGAGATTAAGGAAGTTAATTAAATTAATTAAGAGTATTTGTATTTGTATTTTTTTTTTCAAACTAATTAGTTTGACTAATAAACTAATATATAATTGGGAAAATCCATATGGGGGCCCTTTTTGGAGAAAATTTCCGAAAAAGGGCCCCAAGATTTTGAAAATCCTAAAAAAGGCCCCAGGGCCTTTCTAAAGGATTTTTCATTAAAATGTTAACAACTAAATCAACCACATTAACAACAAAATCAATACGCATTAACAACTAAATCAGTCACATTAACAACAATATTTTAATAACTAAATCGGTCATATTAACAATAATATCAGCCCCGGTTAACAATTATCCCCCCATTAACAACTCACGTAGATTACGAAAATCGAGGAAAAAGCCCTTTTTTAGGATTTTAGAATCTTATGGCCTTTTTTGGGATTTTTTCTCCAAAAAGGGCCCTTAAAGGCATTTTCCCTATATAATTTGAGAATATACAATATATAAAATAATTAAGTAACGTATTTAGCTTCCTCAATCTCTCCAAAAAAATGTCAACTAGGTCTTATAATTAGGGAATGAAGGTAGCACTATATTAAAATAATTATTATAATATTAAATGAAAATAATACTTATGCAGAATAAATCTCAATCATTACAAATTAATCTGGAAAAACTAAATAGAGATAAGAGATAATAAAGACACCTTTCCGTTTCCGTAGGTTGTCAAAAATAATTTCCTCATAGTTTAATTTCGATCATCTTAAGAAAAACATGACTTGCTTTTATTATCTGTAAAGAATGTATCTTGGTAATTCTAAAGTTACCTTTTAATAATTTACTTTACCATGGTTTATGAAGAATACAAGTGCCAGAGAGAGAGGGGGAAAAACAGAAATATATGCAATTGATTGGATTTAAAAATAAAAATTATACATATTATTAAAAAAATTTAGACAAAATCAAATTGTTTCTTATCTATACTTAATATAAGATTAATTTTGGAGTTAGTGCTTGTTTGGCTCAGCTTATTTTTAACTTAAAAGTCACTTATAAGTATAAGCTAAGCCAAACAGAATTTTACATAAGCTCTTATAATATAAGAGATTATTTTATAATGAACAAAAAAGAGCTTAAAAGAGAACCCGTAATCTCTCGATTGACCACTACCGCTACTCCACCACCGTCGCCGCCGTTGTCCCCACCGCCGCTACCCCACCACCACCACCATCGCCGCCACCCCACCACCCACCGCCGCCCCCACCGCCGCGTAATATACCTTTTATGATAATTTTTATTAGAAAAAGTGTTTATGACAAAAATTTTGTAAACAAATTTATTTTTAATTTCAACTTTTTTAAGCTAAAAAATTTATATAATCACCAAACATTTTTAGCTTTTTTCCAAAAGCTCTTTTTTTTTAGCTTTTGCTTAAAAGTAGCTTATAAGTTAAAAATAAGATGATCCAAATTTCTTAGTCTTATTCTTATATATAAGAACTACTTGTTATGTTTATCAATATTTTTAGAATAAAATACTTTGACCATCCTTATGTTTTGTTTTAATTATACATGTTGTTTCTAATGTATTGAGTAGGTAGAAATTGAATATAAAGTAAATAGAATAGCAAAACAAGAATCTATATTAACTAAATAGAACATACAGAGAACATTCAACAAGTCTGTATAATATGGAAAACTATAAAACGAACTCATAACCGCTAGTATTTGAATGAACAATGCGAAATCCGGCCCAACTTTCGTTGTGTCCTTAAGACAATTTTGCTCCTCAATACGGATGCCGAAGGTTTTCTGAGCAATTGTCTCCCAGGATAAAGCGGATTGTTCGTCTCCAGAAAGATGGCTCTGTCTGTCTGAAGCCCGAGCGAATTGAACGGGCCTGCTTTCGGAACGCACAGAATGTATATGCAGAATGCAGGGAGAGAGTATGCAGAAAAAACGTAATTCTAATATGTGACTTGGGCACCCTATTTATAGACTCTGAAAAAACGCGATCAGATGGACTCGTCTGTTCCTGCAAACTGGTGCGTTGTGCAAAAAGACGCACCAGAACAGAACGAACAGAGGCGACTTGCGTCTGTTGTCGGCGAACTAGTGCGTAGTACGAACAGACGCACTAGAACGGAGCGAACGATCCGAACGGATCGTAAAACGCAGCCGCTGGTTGGAAAACTCGGAGAGGCACAACGGAATTATTTAAACGTTCGGAAATTCAAAAAATTATTTTTAAATCCAAAAAATAGTTTAATAAAAAATTAATTTTTTATTTCGCGTGCACGGACCGCGAGCCACCGGCAGCGTGTGTGTGGTGGACCAAGGGTCACCTAAGTCCCCACCCTTCCACAAAGTGGGTTGGCCTAAGGGCCCAACTAGTAGGAGCCAAGTTGGGGCTTATATACCTCCAACTTCTCTCCAACTAAGCAATGTGGGACTATTCTCCACACACAGTGAATAAGTTTTGGAGGGATTCGGCCCCACCAAGGCCGCGGACGAGCTCTATGAGCACTTATTGGGACTTACGAGATAGTACCCGAGAGGATCGAACCCAACTATTTAGGCCTAGTCCTGGATCCTTACCATCTACGCCAACTCTCATTGGCTATTCTCTCACACACATATTCCTTCTTACTTTTTCCTCTTCTTTTCCATCCTTCTTCTTATTCATAGCCCATGAGATTTTCTCCTAAAATTCCAACAATACAAACCTCCCCTCTATTTTCAAAACATACATTTAAGTCCAAGTTGTTAACCGCGTCAAGAATATTCTAAAATGATTCAAAATATTATAATTTATATTACAATAATTTTTATTGACTAAATGACCCTTTATTATCTCAAACAAATATGATGAAAAATTAAAATTATAAAATTTTTATATACCAAAAAATTATAAATTTAAAATTAATAAATTCTATAATATAATAGAAATTTTGAAAAAAAAAAAAAAAGCATATTAAAATTGTTTCTTGGTTGTATAATGTTTTTAGTCAATATAAATGCTTAAATAATTCTTATGTTAAATAAGGGTATTTTGGTCAAGAAAAAGTGTTTATAAGTCAAAGTTCACGGTCAACTAATAGTTGGATGGATGGAAATAAAATCCTCAAACTTCAAGAGAGGTTTGTGTAATGTGTTTTTTATTTAAAGGAAGGTTTATATGAGTTTTCAAAATAGAAGGAAGGTTTATGTAATTAAAGCAAAATCCAAGAATAGTTGGAGTATTTTACTCATATTTTTATAATTATATTAAATTTAGCTAATCCAATACGAGAGGAATGAAAGAATTAAAAAAATTATAAACTTGTTCTAAAAGAAAAATACATATCATATTAATTATTTTCTTAATGAATTAACGAATTTTTTTTTAGTATGATGGAATTAGCTAAATACTCTATGATTTAGGGGAAGTACTTGTATAATATAATACCAACCTACAAAGGGCTCAATTTGATGTACGAACACCAAGCCCTCGTAGAGTCCTAGTGGATAATTAAGGATGTCTAAAGATCGGATCAAATTGGGTTGGAGATCAACTCGAGGTCTGGACCGGTCTGGTACTAACCCAACTTGGGATGGATCGGACCGACTGGATTCCTGGACCAATCCAGTTTTTTTCAACTTTTTTTTCTAATTTGTTTTCGTGTTTTCTTCTTTTGCCTTATTGGGATGTAATATTTTTTAGCTCCGGTTTTACCTGTCTTCCCAAAATAATAAAAAATGACATAGTGAAAAGTGATTCCTATAAAATAAAAAGCACATTAGGATGTCTAGACTGCAATGATTGGCTCAATGTAGTGATGATTTACCCAAAAAAAAAAAGGACCTCGGGTCAGATCAGATCAATCTAGAGGATCTAAGCCCCTGGACCGAAGTCCAGTCCAACCCAAGCAGTCTGGTCCGGTCAAATTGTCTTAGACCAATTTTTATTATCATAGATCGGGTCGGGTCGGACCCAACTAGACCAAACCAACCAGACCTCGTATTTTTTGGAGAACCCTAGATAATGATGATTTCCTCTTTTTTTTTTTTCCCCCTTAAGGCTGTACTTATGGAAGAAGTTAGCTTTTCTCTCGGCTGTCACTTCCCTCCGCCACCCCCTGACATGCCCCTGTCCGAGTTGCAGAGCCCTTCCCCGTCTTCTTTTAGCAGACTCATTTAAAACTTTTTTGAATTCCAACCAAGTACACCATAATAGACGAAAATTCAAACAACCTTTCCATTTTTGAATCACATTAGGTGATTATGCTTATATATTTATTTATGTGTTTATATTTTTAATTAGAGGTATATTTAATTTTTAAAATTTTTTTATATTTGTATTTTTTTTTAAATCATATTTTTTTTAATATTCTCAAATTAATTATTTATTTAGATTTAAATCAATATGATTTATTTGAGATCAAGCAACATATGATTTAAATCTAAATAAATACAATGGGCTGTTTGGGTTGGCGAACGGTGGCTTAAAATTATCCGGCTTTTGTAAAAGCCGTAGGAAAAAAGTCGGATATTTGTGTTTGGGTTGTCGGTTGGCTTTATGAAAATGAATTTTTCTTAACTCGATAAGTGTTTGGATTATTATTTGAAAAGTGAGTTGAGATGAAAAATGACTAAAAAGGACATGAGTCTTATTAGATACTAAATATATTAATATTAGTTATATATATTGTAATAAATATAAAGATAAAAATTTATATTTATATTTTGAAAAAGGAATAATAAATGTATTTATTATTTAAAAAATATTTATATTTAAACTGAAAAAAGGATTATTATTTTTTTAGCTTCTCCCATTGCCTAATCTCATTAATAATTTAAATCTAAATAAATAAAATATAGTTGAGTAAAAAAATTAAAAAAATTACTTATAGGTATAAAAACATAAATAAGCACATAAACTTAACCACCTAATGTGTCCGTTTTTTTACAAAACCCTTCACATGAAGATGATTTCCAAGTTGTCACTTTCGTCCTTTTTGTTAAAAATCTTCACTTTTTACTCTATCCATGGCGTCTTTCTACCCCAACGCACTCTGGCATGGCCGTCGCTTGACCCGTCGAGATTACCGAGTACCCCTTGGCTGTTCCATCTCCAATCGAGTTGACCGAGCACTCCATCAAGACCTTCAGCTTCTCCACCGCTCTCACTCCACCTTCTTCGTCCTCGGCGCCACCGGAAATGTCTACACCGTCACCCTCTCCATCTCCCCTTACTGCTCGTGCCCTGACCCTGTAACCCCTTGCAAGCACATTCTCTTCGTCCTCATTCGAGTCCTCGGCGTCTCTCCCGACGACGATCACATCCTTGAAAGCCCTATCCCTCTCTCCGAGCACCGCCGCCTTCTGGACTAGCCCACGTCACCGGGCGCCCTCGCAGACGCGGGAATCCGCCAGATGTTTCCTCAGTTGTTCTTTAATTGGAAGCAGGAACGTTCCGATAATAATGTGGAGGTTGAGGATGGATCTTCATGTCCGATTTGTCTTAATGAGATGAAGAAGGAAGAGAAGATTTTGGCTTGTGGGGCTTGCCGGAATCCGATTCATGAACTTTGCTTTGCGAAGTGGAAAGAAAGTACGGTAAATAGAATTCCTAGTTGTGTGATGTGTAGAGCTCCATGGAAGGATGATGATTATGATCAGCATATGTATCTGAATCTGTCTGCTTATACTGGTCAGTTAAATGATGAAGATTGAAACTTGTTAGATTTTAGATGATGACTTGAGAAAAATACTAGTTTCTTGCTTGAAAGTGACGAGATTCTGACTGTTTTACTTTTGTGCAGATTTCATCTCCATAGTTTCATAATTTTGTAATGAAATCTATTTTAGTGTTTTTGACCCCTTGTTTACATTGGATGTTCCCTTATATCATAGTGTATCATCGCTACCCGCAAAATCGACATGCAAATTCGAAGCTTTTGTTCTAAAAGCCTGAGGTAGACCAAGAAGGCATGATAGAGGTGGTGATTTGGAGGCATATGCTAGTCATGCTTGTGGCATAGTTCATTAGCGCAACTCAACTAACAAGTTATGCTAATTTAACTAGTAATTTTAGCTTCAAATCTTGTGTATGTAGAAGCATTAAAACTTCAGAGAACTTCGCAGCTTTATAGTTTACCCAAGTTGACTCAAACTGATCAAAATGTAATGTCACTTGTAGATACCAAGTAATTTGATTGAATAAAATTTAAAACAAGTACTTGCAAAAGGCATGGAAGCATATATTCAAATTGATCTCCTACCTTTACACATATTTCGCATATGGTTCATGGTTCTGCAGTTAAGATAACCCACTCATCAAAACATGAAAGTCATAATATTCATTCCCAACCTTTCCTCAACAAGTTTGACTTATTTTCATATCCAGTCTCCACTATGTTTGACTTGTTCCCAATCTTTATGCACGAGTTGTTACTTCAGCTATTTTAAGCATCATAAGAGTGCACAACTGCGAAGAATATTGCATGGGGATGGAATTAAATGATTTCCATAATGACAAAGTTGATTGATTAATCACTCACATGACAAACACAAAACGTAGAAGTTCCACGTAAAGGACATGGAGGTGGAGGTCCAAATTTAAAGAAAATGAAGGAGAGACTGAGATGAGATCACACCAAGCTCATTTGAGAAATACACCAGAAAAGAGTGGTTATTCACCAACACCCCCCCCCCCCCCCCCCCAACCCCCCAAAAAAAAAAAAAAAAAAAAAAAACCGTCGTTGTTAAAAATTACCTGGATTTTCATTATAATTTTTTCAAAAAAACCTAAATTTTGTGTATTGGCAACAGACTTAAAAATCCAAATACCTCACCAAGCACCAGTGCGGTGGTATGGTACGTTGGCTATCTGTATCGGGTTCGAGGACCATTAGGTCCCCAATTCCAAAAAAAAAAAAAAAAAAATCCAAATACCTCTTTCAAGGCTAGTACTCGAGTTTTAAATACTTCAATATTCCACAGCAAAGAGGGAGGAAAAGTCAACAGTATATTTCTGATGAGACCTCTTTGGATTCCAACACTCTCAAGAAACTCCACTAACGGTTTCATGTGAGATTTTACTGATACCAAAAGCAGACGGGGAAATGATTCAAGGGTGAAGGTCAATTTTACACACGACCTTTGTCTAAAAGATCACCCAAAGCACCACGACCTTTTTTTTGGATAAAAAATACACACGACGTTACGTTTTTGGATAAAAAATACCACGGCCGTTAGTCAAATCATTAGTTGACCGTTAACGCTGACGTGGAAAAAAAAATTAAAAAATTAGAAAACATTAAAAAAAAAGGAAAAAAGGAAAAAATTAAAAAAAATTCGGAAAAAATTCAAATAATTAGAAAAAATATTTTGCGAGCCTTCATTCCGTCTCTCTCCCCTCAAATATTTTGCGAGCTTGTTTCATCTCTCACATCTCCTCTCGCTCGTATCTCTCTCGAAGCAACCTTCACACTCTCTCCGTCTTCATTTGGGATATTTTCTAGTGTAAATTCGTAATCCTTCCAAATTTTCCCTTGAAGCATACAAGCATAAATTATGTGCTCCTTTTGAGCTTTTGGTTCGCCGTCGAAGTGCCGTTCTTGCCCTCTCGCTATATTTTTAAAAATATTTACGAGGAACGTGTCTAAATTATTAAAGAAATGAATGGTAGGTTCCTGAATTTTTATCCAATTATTTTAATTTTTTTTCTAATTATTTGAATTTTTTCCTAATTGTTTTCCAATTATTTTAATTCTTTTTCTAATTATTTTAATTTTTTCCTAATTTTTTTCTAATTATTTTATTTTATTTCTAATTTTTTCCTTATTATTTGAATTTTTTCCTAATTTTTTTAATTATTTTTATTTTTCCCTACTTTTATATTTTTTTCTAATTATTTGAATTTTTTCCTAATTTTTTTTGCATTATTTTTGATTATTTGAATTTTTTTAATTTTTTTATTCCACGTCAATATCTTTTAGTGCCACGTCAGCGTTAACGGTCAACTAACGGTCGACTAACAGTTTGACTAACGGCCGTGGTATTTTTGATCCAAAAACGTAACGTCGTGGGTATTTTTGATCTTAAAAAAAGGTCGTGGTGCTAGATGATTTTTTGGACAAAAGTTATGTATAAAATTCACCCTTCACCTATAATTCAATTAAACAATCAAAAGCAGCATCGCTGGAATTCAACATGTTTAAACCCCCACGCCTTGCTTCAACCTACAGCAAGAGACAAAAAATTCAGCAGAAAATTTTATAAGAGACAGCTTTAAAAATAACATCTAACTAGAAAATTAACAGAGAACCAACAAAAAGAGGAATAGGGATTATGAAAATTAAAAAATTAGAAGAGCAAAACACAACAGAACATTGTTGAAAGACAAACACGTATTCAACCTTTTCAAAAAAGGACAAACTCTGCTGCAGATCTTCATCAATAGGAATTGATATCTCATATCAAACTCGTAACTTTCGCTGCCAGAAAAGAATAATTCCTTCATACACTTAACCTATAAATAGCAACAATTAGGGTTGACATACAATGTTGATAGCACCCATAAGTAAAAACTGACATTGTTGCAAGTTATCGGCACAACTAAAGGTAACATACCTTAAGAATGAGTGTTGCAAGTGTTTCTGCAGACAGATATCTGGCCACATTCATAGCAGGAGAGAGGCTCAAACCGAGACTCTCCAAGTATGCAACTTTGCCATTATCACCTTTCTCCCTAGCAATGTGAACCACTTTCTCCTGGAACGCATCAATTTGCTTCTCCCACATTGAAAGTTCGTCCTTTTCCCGAACTTCATCAACCAGCATTCTCAAATACTTCGGTGAATTAGACGCTATAGAATAAGATTCCTCCTCAGACACCCCGAATTCTTGAAGTAGTTTTGAAACAGCATTCTGGGCTTCTTGCAGCTCTACTGACTCAAAATTACTGCACGACGTAGCTAGTAGAGGACCGCAACCACGGCTTGATCGAAGCCAAAGTCTTTGAAAATTATAGAAACAACGGGGATTAACAGGCCTCACAGAACTAGAAGGGACACTAAAGAGGGAAGGTACGACAGGGGAGTGTGGAAGAAAAGAAGTTGGTCTGAACTTGGAGCAACTTGGACAACATGTTGCCATTGAACGGGGCTCGGTATCAAACTCGTAAATGGAAATGGAGGATATCCGATGCTTTTTTCATGTATAAGCACCGAATATAAGAGAGCCGAAGCAAAACAACAACTCTAAAATACGACAGACAAGAGTAGATTCGATATCTCTAGCAGACATGGAAAGTCTCTGTAGAAGACGGCGACGATTTTATAGAGAGGCAGCCGTTGGCGGGGCCTGATGAACGGCGGACGGTGCGACGGCGCTGGGCTAATTGCCCGCGAGAGCGAATTCACGGTTCCCGAAGAAATGAAGGATTAAGGAGGGTTTAGCGGACAAAGGAGGAAACGATATATATATATATATTTTTTTAGATAATTCGAAAACGAAATAGTTTTTTTTTTTTTTTTTTTTTTTTTTTTTTTGGTAAATGAGAGGCTTTAGCCTAGTATATTAAATAGAAGTAGGAGAGGGTTCAGGACCCATACACTCAGCTAGATACATCGCCCGTAATTTATCTGGGCAAGAATTCAAAATGGAGGAAAACGAGAGCCCATCTTTTGCTAGCGTGTCTGCCAAACTATTAAAGGTTCTAGGTATATATTTCAATTTCACCTCCCAATCTCTGGAGAGAAAGTGACGTATCTGCAAAAAGACTAGACTACCATTAGCATCGGTCTGATCCTGCAGTAATCTATCTATCAGCAGTTTTGAGTCTGATTCTACTAGGACTTTTCTGAAGCCTTCATCCCAGGCAATTCTGATTCCCGTTAGTAAGCCCCATTCCTCTGCCTCATACACCTCGCAAGTACCCAACATTTGAGTGAAGCCCAATAACCAATTCCCATCTTTATTTCTGATAACACCACCACAGCCAGCGTGATGGTGGATGAAAACGAAATAGTTAAAAAAACATAAAAATAAGGATGTATTGGACTTTTTGTTTTGTGGAGGGATATCACTATGGGCCTAGGGAAACCGAAGCCTACGATTGATTTGGGCTTTTACAGTCCAGTAAGTGTGCCTTTGGGAAATCACGAAACTGTAATTTCAGAAACCCTTCTTTTTAGCCAATAAGAATTGGCACAATTGACTAAACCGTCGTCATTCACCCCAAAAAAAGGAGATTCAATACCTACGGGTTGATATGGAAAGCCGTTGGTGGGCGATCTCAAAAGCGCTTTAATATTTCTTTAAAACTCGGAAGACGTTCTAGTCGCACAGTGGGGATACAAGTGTCTACCCCTACCTAAATTTTTATGCATAAAAAAAAAAACATTCTTTTGTAAATGAGATAAAACCCTTCTCACATACCCTATGTGGTCCTTATTACAAGGCACCAATTTGCAAGTATCTTTGATCTTTTTTATAAGGCACTCTTTCAAATGTGTACATTAGGAAAATGAGTGTCTCTACAGCTCAACTAATCCTCTCTCCACTTAATTTTTTTAATCATTTAATTGGTTTTTAATTGTTGAGATTCTATACTATATTAAATTAATTATTATAATATTAAATTTTAATAATATTTTTACAGAGTAAATCTCAATCATTAAAAATTAATCTAATAGTAAAAAAATTAAATGGAGATAAGAGATAATGAAGACACATTTCCGTGGGCTGTCAAAAACAATTTCCTCATAGTTTTATTTCCATCATCTTAGAAACTACTCGCTCAGTTGATAAAAGTAGAAGTTTACTAATTAATTTATAGAAATGAAAAACATGACTCGCTTTTATTATTGGTAAAGAATGTAGGTAATTCTAAGTTACCATTTTAATAATTTGCTTTACCATTGTTTATGAAGAATACAAGTGCCAGCGAGAGTAAATGGGAAAAAAACAGAGAGATATGTAATTAATTGGATTTTAAAATAAAATTTATACATGTTATTAAATTTTTAGACAGAATCAAATTGTTACTTATCTCTTCTTAATATAAGATTTAATTCTGCAGTTAGTCTTATTCTTATAGGACAAAGGTGTAAAAATACATATGTGTTTTAGCCTCAAGATGGTCCAACACCAAATATTTTTTTAGATGCAAAAGAGCCAACATGGTTACAATTTTAGAGCAAAAGTCACAGAAAACAGTAGGGGAGAAAACGTCAATTAAGTTGGGGTCAGTGGAGATGGAATTAAAACGCCAACACACCATAGGGTTTGAGAAATTGAACCCGATCAAAGAACACAAAGAAGGGAAAGAAGTTGTTGATGGGGATGAAGGAGAGATTTTTTTAATTCCCCTAACCGCCCTCCATTTCCATCAGTCATCTCCCTCCCCCCATTTGCTTCTCAGATCACCCATGGCGCTCAGATCCAGTTCTTCCTTTTCAAGCAGCTTGGCTCAAGACTTATCCCTTCTCAGTTGCTTTAATTCAACTTCCCCCACATTATATTTTCTGGTTCCAACTTTTGTTTTTATTTTAATCGGTAGCTGTTCAAGTTCGGATATTTGCAAAGGTCACTGTAGGTGGCTTAAATTGAGGCTAAACCCATTAAAAATGAAAATCACCGGTGTCTTCTCTCACCGAAAAACAACCGATGCGTTCTTTTCATTTAACCGTATTAATGCTCTCTCCAAGCTTCAAGATCCAATCATCCGGTGGTTCAAGTCCCACCCTTCGCCGCATAGGGCCATCATCTCCGACTTCTTCCTCTACTGGACTCTCAAACTTTCCCTTCATTTGGGAATTCCAGTGCGTTTTACTCGTGAGTGCTCTTTCGGCCTTAATTTTCAACTTTTTCGGCAAAATACGTAGGCCGTTCGGGGTCGAGGGTTCGGGCTACAATTTTTTTAACCTTGTGCTTGCACCGTGAGCTGATTCCTAATCTGAACTTTTTTTTTTGGTTCAAAATGCCATGGCCTGTTTTGATTCTCCAGATAACCGATTAGATCTTGCTATTTGGGAAGGGACATTTTGGTATTTTCATAATGCACTTACCGACATCCAAGCAATTTAACGGTGATGGGATTTTTGCTGGTTTTACAAGTTCATGTGTATTTTTGCTCCCAAAAAAGCATATGGTGTTGGACGCTCCCGAGGATAAAGCTTATGTGTATTTTTGCCTCTTAACCCTTTAAACGACCGGTTTTAAAAAACCAGTTGTTCTTTCACTCAAAACATCAAAGCGAACCTACTTCATCAATGGATCAATGGCTCAAGTTACAACTTTCAACACAAAAGAAGAATCAAAATGGCAGGTGACTAATATAAGAAAAACAAGGAAGGTAGAAACCTACATCTAGAAAAGAAAACATCAAATCACAACTCATACAAAACAGGAATTTAATGTCCCCCCATTAATGTCTGTTTTTTAAAAAAAGGACGTGAAAAGTGAATAGTTAACGTCCATTTTATAAAACGGACATTAAATGTTGTGATACAATGCATGTTTTAATAAAAACAATTGTTGTATCTTAGGCACCATTTATTTTATTTTGAGACACCATTTAATTTTATTTGCGAAAAATTTGTGCTACTTATCGTTAGAATAAAAACTTCAAGATTATATGACCACCGATTTTATCCCATGTTTATAGCTATTTCCTAGTATGTGGCCTAAAATTTCGATAATGAAGAGAAGAAATCTAATCGTACTTTGATTTAGTTAGTTCCTAGTTAAATTTAATAAATTAAAAAAGATATCTCTTTTTTATATATATGAGTATATATATCCACACACCGTATTTTCATTTAGTTAGTTCCTAATTAAATTTATTAAATTAAATAATATATCTCTTATATATATATATATATATATATATATATATATATATCGTGTGTGTGATTTTATCCCATATTTATAGCTATTCCTAGTATGTAGCCTAGAATTTTGATAGTTAAGAGAAGAAATTTAATCCTATTTTTATTTAGTTAGTTACTAATTAAATTTAATAAATTAAACAATATATCTCTTTTATATATATCCGGAAAAAATATATATATCAATATCATTTAGTTCAAGACCCCTTCATGTCATTTTATTTTATTTTTTGTTTTGAGTTACAACAACTGGCTTTTTAAAACCAGTCGTTTAAACTCAAATTTTTCAAATAGACTCGCTACAAACTCTCGTTATCCTTTACTGCTACAACTAACTTGCTTCTTCTCGCGTTCTCTCCATGTCATGTTGGGCTATGAATTTCACTTTCATCGATTGTGGAGAACCCTCTCGCCTTCATCCCCATCAGCGACTCCTTTCCTTCTTTGTGTTCTTTGATCGAGCTCAATCTCTCAACCCTGTGGTGTGTTAGCAATGCATTTTAATTCCACCTCCACTAACACCAACTTAACTGACATTTTCTCCACCATCGTTTTTTGTGACTTTTGCTCTAAAATGTAACCATGTAGCACTTTTACACCCAAAAAAGCATTTGGTGTTGGGGCGTAAGGTAAAACGCATGTGTATTTTTACACCTTTACCCATTTTTATATATAAAAACTCTTTTTTATATTTGTCAACATTTTTCTAATTACATCAAATTTAGTTAATCGAGCATGAGGGGAAGGAGAGAATTACAAAAATTATAAGCTTATTCTAAAAGAAAATATATAACATATTATTTTTTTTTTTAAAATGAATTAACTAAGTTTTTTTTTTCTTGAGTATGATGAAATTAGCTAAATACTCTATGTTTTAGTAGGAGAAGTACCTGTATAATATGATACCAATAACCAACCTATGAAGGGCGCAATTTGATGTACGAACACCGAGCCCTCGTAGTGGATAATGATGATTTCCCCCAATTATTATTTTATTTTTGGAGAAAAAAAAAAGGCTATACTTATTGAAAAAGTGAGCACTTTTCTCAGCTGTCACTTCCCTCCGCCACCCCCTGACATCCACCTCTCCGGATTGCAGAACCCTTCCCCATCTTCTTTTTTACAACTTTTTTGAATTCCAGCCAAACCTTTTACTCTATAATTTACGAAAATTCAAACAACGTTTCCAGTTTCTTACATATCCCTTCACATGAAGATGATTTCCAAGCTGTCACTTTCTTCCTTTGTGTAAAAAATCTTCACTTTTTACTCTATCCATAATCCATGGCGTCTTTCTACCCCAACGCACCCTGGCATGGCCGTCGCTTGACCAGTCGAGATTACCGAGTACCTCGTGGTCGTCCCATCTCCGATCGAGTTTACCGAGCACTCCATCAAGACCTTCAGCTTCTCCACCGCTCTCACTCCTCCTTCTTCGTCCTCGGCGCCACCGGAAATGTCTACACCGTCACCCTCTCGATCTCCCCTTCCTGCTCGTGCCCTGACCCTGTAACCCCTTGCAAGCACATTCTCTTCGTCCTTATTCGAGTCCTCGGCGTCTCTCCCGACGACGATCACATCCTTGAAAGCCCTATCCCTCTCTCCGAGCACCGCCGCCTTCTGGACCAGCCCACGTCACCGGGCGCCCTCGCAGACGCGGGAATCCGCCAGATGTTTCCTCAGCTGTTCTTTAATTGGAAGCAGGAACGTTCCGATGATAATGTGGAGGTTGAGGATGGATCTTCATGTCCGATTTGTCTTAATGAGATGAAGAAGGAAGAGAAGATTTTGGCTTGTGGGGCTTGCCGGAATCCGATTCATGAACTTTGCTTTGCGAAGTGGAAAGAAAGTACAGTAAATAGAATTCCTAGTTGTGTCATGTGTAGAGCTCCATGGAAGGATGATGATTATGATCAGCATATGTATCTGAATCTGTCTGCTTATACTCGTCAGTTAAATGATGAAGATTGAAACTTGTTAGATTTTAGATGATGACTTGAAATACTACTTGTAACTACATAGGCTGTGGGGCTATGAGAAAATTAGTAGTTTCTTGCTTGGAAGTGACAAGATTCTGTCTGTTTTGTACAGATTTCATCTCCATGTTTTCATAATTTTGTAATGAAATCTATTAAGTGTTTTTGACCCCTTGTTTACATTGGAATATTGGATGTTACCTGATATCATAATGTATCATGCTACACGCAAATCCAAGATTGTGTTCAAAAAGCCTGAGTTAGACCAAGTAGGCATAATAGTTGGAGCCTTGGAGGCGTATGCTAGTCATGCCTGTGGCTTAGTTCAACAAGTTAAAAGCGCAAAACTTGTATGCATAGCGCAACTCAACTAACAAGTTATGCTAATTTAACTAGTGATTTTAGCTTCAAATCTTGAGTATGTGAGTATGTAGAAGTATTAAAATTTTAATGTGTTTGGTAACGGCATCCATCACCTTTACCTCGAGCCGAGTCCATCCTCCTCAACATTGAGGTTCGATTCCACACTCGACCTCAAGCTATCCAACTGTCCTAGGGTGTGGGTTTCAAGTGTTTCCACATCACCTTCCACTTTGTCCACCCTAGCAGACACTCCATGCAAGGCCTCCTCCAAAGCCTCCACCTTCACCATCAAGGTGGCAATATCCGCGGCTTGGCGAGCCTTACTTGATCCTCGAGCCTTCTTTGTTTGCTGAGCAACTTGGATCTCTCTACCCCTCTCGTCTCCAGAAACCAACACGTCCTCAATTGTGCTTGACATCCTTGCTTACCAAATGGCTACCACAAACCACGTTCACAGCTCCGAACCTATATGCCTCGAATCAAAGCTCTGATACCACGTTGTCATGGCCTTGAACTTGATCTCCCAAATACCGTGCCGGCCTTAGTTTGATCACCCCTCTCGATCTTGCTAATTCATCCGAATCCCCTCGAGTAAGCAAGGAAAGGCAAAGTACAAAAGAACTCTTAGAGAGAGAAAGAGAACTTAGAGAGAGAAGCTCTTAAACAACAAATGATTCAATTGTCAAGGATAGTTTACAAGTGAGGAGGGCTCCACTATTTATAGCCTACCACCTTCTCAATGAACGGCCTAGATCGAAAAGATCCTACGGTTGCAATTGGTTCTCCAAAACCTTCCCTACAAATATCAAGATATTTATGTACATTGTCTGTGTAAGTGCTTACCTCAGCGCTCTCTAGAATTCTCCATACAATTCTAGTATTATCTACACATATTTACAACATATAGACTTGAGCATGCAAGCATTCCCGCAATGCCCTGTCTGCGTCTCCATGCCGCCTGCATGTCCAAGTCCGAACCTCGAACCATAGAGAGTGCCTTGTGCATGCAAAATATCCAGCATTCCATATTGTGCGTGCCAGTATGCTAGTCATGCCTGTGGCTTAGTTCAACTAGTTAAAAGCGCAAAACTTGTATGCATGGTGCAACTCAACTAACAAGTTATGCTAATTTAACTAGTGATTTTAGCTTCAAATCTTGAGTATGTGAGTATTAGAAGTATTAAAATTTTAGTGTGTTTGGTTTGAGAGGAGGGAGGAGAGAAAAATGTTATTTTATTCTAACCAAATTGGCTATAGTAATTTACATTAATTCTCATTCATAAAACCATCCAGATAAAAAAGTTAAAAATGTTTCAGAGTTCAGTTTATCTTGAATTTGTTGGGATATTTTATATTCTTTCTAAAAATAAAACCATTTTTGAAAACAGGGTGAGAGAGAGAGAGAGGATAGAGATTTGAATGAGGGGCACAAGCACAAGAAGAGGGAATAAAAGGTTAGGAGATCCCCTCCTTATTCTTGTTTCTCATTAGCCTATTCAAACTATTGATTATGAAGATGAGAAAAAAATTAAAATAATATTATAACTTTTTAAATTAATTAAACAGATATGATTTAAAGATTATAAAGAATAATAAGAAAAAGATAATAAAAGAAACCCTAAAAGATCAGGCAAGACCTTATAAAGTACATATGTTGTCTGTAATCAGTATCACGATCAAATGTTTTTTTAATTCTTATTTTCATTTCACAGCTAGATAGCAACAGTCCTGCTTATGAATGTGAATTAATGTAAATTTTTATGAGCAATTTGACAAGAATTTCCCCCACCCCACCCTACAACCAAACACAGCTTAGAGAACTTCGCTTGTTTATAGTTTACCCAAGATGACTCAAACTGATCAAAATATAATGTCACTTGTAGATACCAAGTGATTTGTTTGAATAAAATTTAAAAAAAGTACTTGCACAAGGCATAGAAGCAAATATTCAGATTGATCTCCTACCTTTACACATATTTCGCATATGGTTCATGGTTCTACAGTTAAGAGAACCCATTCATCAAAACACGAAAGTCATAATATTCATTCCTAATCTTTCCTCAACAAGTTTGACTTATTTTCATATTCAGTCTCCACTGTGTAGGGGCGCGAGTCACAAAAAGTGAGGGGCGGGAGCAAATTTTACTTTCAACAAAGGACAACTAGGAAAACAATAATCCAAGCTTGCCATACCACATCATTGAGTCCTGCAATCAGAAAGGAAATATGTAAGGGCGCAAGGCAAACAAGAGCAATGGTTGCGTACCCATTACAAACTAATAATTTACAATGATTCACAATATCACTAATGATTTAATATTAAAATTAATCGTCCACTTTCCAGGAATATATGGAATTTTGTTCTGATTTTTATAATTTTGGAGGGATTGTATCATATCAATCACATGAGGAATTCTCAATCTTCAAAGATAACTCAAACTATATGATACGGTTCAGTTGGAGTATAGAACCTCTACGAGGTAGAGGACCTCTGGCTGTTTATAAAACTAGAAATGTAGCCATTCTGAATTGAACTGTTGAATGGTTAGAACAACTTGGAAAAACACGAAATAACTTTGCTTGAATTATATACCCACTAAAGCCGAAGTCTATGTATAATATCCTCCCCGCGTGTGAAATGGATGTATGCACAACCGGGAATTTAATTAAAAATCAACTGACTGGAAATGAGAAAGTTAAGCATCTATAGAAGAAATTGCCAACATGAAAAAGGAACAAAAGCAATTTCGTATTCCTCAGCCCCCAGTGGTTCAAAGAAAGTATAAACCTTACATCGTTATTGAAATAGTAGTATGATACCAAAGTAAGATGACTCTAGAAACAAAAGTTGGAATACGATAATGGAAGATGCAATTTACCTAATAGGATACTCCATCCAGTCAGAAATGTAGGACACAATTAAGTGTATAACAAAAATTATGAAAAAAGTGGGGTTGGAAATCTTGATTTACTAAAAAATTTAAATATTATGTCAAGATGTGAATATTACCCCTATTTAATACAGATAAAATCTACATATTAATGCTATTATGCTAATATTGTCCTGGTATTTATTAGGGGCAATTAAGGCAAAAAATCAATAAATGTTTCCTCTATATCTTGGACCGGAGTATGTAACTCACAGGAATAACAACCCAAAGAAATAGTATAATCCAACAAAGAAATATAATCCAGCATTTTTCCAAGTTCCGACAAAAAGAAGACAGCAAGTAATAAAGTCTCTAAGCTAACCCATAAACTAATATGTTAAAGGATAGGCATTTATGTTTTAGAAATTTATTCAATGAAAGCTAAGGATAAGTTAAGCCTGCCTGTATGGCAAAGGAAAATCAGCATTTGAACCTCAGCGAGTAAGGTAGCAGTGTAACTAATCATATCCTAGAGTAAAATGATGTTACTGCATGCATGCTATGACCAAGAAATAGATAAATCAATAGCCCAAAATGAGACAGAAAAACTTAGTACGTCAGGTAGAAACATACGGCTGAGGATAGAAACAACATCAAGTCATAAATGAAATGATGAAATAAGCAAGAAAGATTACCAGCATCAACGAGAAGCGTTAAGAGCCATGAGCAAGTTCTTCCCACCGGGCAGATATGCTACATTAGGCGACTTAGCCAATGTAGAAGCCACTTCCCTCGATGCCTCAATCCTACGAAGTTCTATCAGCCCCGTACCCGCAGACGCCGTGGCATCTGAAATCAGCTTGGCAGACTCACTCTCTCCTTCTGCTCTAATAATGGCAGCCCTCCTTTCCTGTTCTGCCTTCATCACCACGAACTTGGACCTCTCTGCCTCTTGTTGTGCCACCTGTTTCTGCTCAACAGCCCTTGAAAATTCATGTCCATATGACAAATGAGTGATAGCAACCTGTCCAAATATCACAAATGAATTGCAAAACATTTTTAAGTGTGCTGCATTCTTCCATTAAATATCAACACAAACAGAATTCAAATAAAAACCCATTCATCATACATCATCAAGAAGTATGTTAAAATCCTTAGCTCGCCGGATCAAACTCTCACGAGCAAGAGCCGAGACATGGGGACGCTCAGTCAAGAGCTGGTCAGCATTGAATTGCGCGACCACGGCTTTGAGAACTTCATTTCCGATAGACGGAAGAACCTTCTCATCATATTCCAGACCAAGATTCTGCACAATCACTGGGAGGCGAGCGGTGTCGGGGCGAGAGAGCACACGAAGGGTGAGGTTTACCATCTGCAAGTCCTTGGTTCCAGAGATGGAAGAGAAGGTGTGAGGACGAGTGCGAATGTCAAAAATGTAGGGCTTCTGTACCCAGGGGATGAGGAAATGAGTACCCTCCCCAACGGTTTCGTCAAGAATGCCCCGGAAACGGTCGAAGAGGACGGCTCGCTGGCCACCGTCGACGGTGTAGAGACTCGAGTTAAGGAGGGTTGCGGCAGCGCCGAGCCCGAAAGCGGCGCGTGCAACGTTTGTGAGTAACGAAACAGCTGCTTGGCTACCCATGGAAAGAGCACTGAAGTGATCGGTGAAGAAAATGAAGGTGAGAGGAACGGGAAGGGAATGAGATGGGTTTTAGAGGGAGGTCTTCTAATTTCAAAACCCTAGTTTGGCTTGAGGAGGAGGGCAGAGAAGTGTTTCTAGGCCGAAGCTTTTGTTGGGCCTAACGCAGGGAAAACGGGGTTGAAGGGTTCATGTCCACTTTATTTATGGATTAGCAAAAAAAAAAAAAAAAAACAAAACAACAATTATCTACCTTCGCCCTGCCCAACATCGGTATCACCTAGGAGGAAAGGAGATTTCGCCCTGCCCTTGGATCGTGGATAAACCCAACCCTTTTCCTAAAATTTTATTATCAAGAAAAGAAATAAGTGGAAAGAGACTTGTTCTCCCTTAATCACGTCCTCGATTCGAGGCATAAGAATGAAGAAAATGGTGTTGAGAGCTCTTCCTCAACGATCATAAGCCCAATATGAGACGAAATCTGGGATTATTCGGAACCGAATGTTCCGATAAAATGTGTGGGATAAAAAAACAATTTATTCATTTTTTTATCAATTTTTTTTAAAAAAAAAAAAACATTTAAGGTAGCTAATCATTTTATCCCATAATCAAGTTCTAGTTAACTTGTTTTGGGAAGTTGGAAATGAAGTTAGAGTCCTTTACGGTGTACTTCAAGGATTGCAAGGATAGATTAACTTTAATCAAGGTACTTAGTTACGTTGTTTCAATGTTTATCTTGTCAATCTTGGCCTAGGAACACAGTATGTGAGCTGAGCAATTGTCTAGGATCGTTTATAGATTGGGACAGCTCATGTTTCATAGCTTTGAAATTTTTTATTGTAGCTTTACCAATAAATGGTCTATGATCGATCTGCATTGTTTCTAGTACAAATATTGTTATGTGTCATCATTCTCCCCTTCAAATTCATTCTTCGTGCATACAATATCGATGTTGGTTGGATGTTGTTCTAGTCTTTTTTTAATTGAATACTTGCTTGTTTTTGTTATGACACTGTTCAATGTCTTCACCTCTGTTTGATATGTGTGAGTTGTATGTGTTGATGGTAAATGTTTTGTTGGTTTAGTCTTACTCAATTGTTTGAACTTTGAATTCATGTTGTTCACAAATTAGAATTGGATAAATCACTCATTGTACATAATAGATCTCAATCTTGTTACCAACCATTTCACTTTTCTTCTAATAAAATTGTAGTTTTACTTAAAAAAAGCAGAGGAACTTTAATGAAATCCTTAAAATTAGTTTTTTTAAAAACATTTTTTCCCAAATAAAAATCCTCATCTCCACTTTTGAATTTTGAGAAAATCCCTTAAAAAAACTTTAAAAATATCAAAAGAGAAAAACGTGTTCCGAATATTCATAATGTCAAATACGTGGTAGAGCCTAATTTGTTCTTTTCAATATTAAAAGAAAATGATAGAGTTATCCCTGGAATTTAGTTTTTCACTTTGACAGAATTGTCCATTGGAGTTTAATTTTCAATTTGACAAAATTAATTGTGAAAACTTTATCCGAACTTATAAAATCTTTATCAAAACTTATAAAACCTTTATTAAATCTTATATTTACAATTTGTAAAATTCTTTAAGGAACTTGTGAAAACCTTGCCCAAACCTATGAAACCTTTATTAGAACTTATGAAATCCATCTTGTTAATCAAAATTTGCAACTTGTAAAATTCTTTAAAGAAGTGATGAAATTATTTTGAAAACTTGTGAAATTTTACTTGAACTTGTGAAACCTTTATAAGAACTTATAAAACTATTATCAAATATTATCAATTAAAATTTACAACCCGTGAAATTCTTCAAGTTATAAAATTATTTTGAGAACTTATGAAAACCTTATCAAATCATGTGAATTTTGATTTGCAATTTGTGAAATTTTTACGAAAAATTGTAAAAACTTTATCTAAATTTATGAAAACCTTTATCAAAATTTGTGACATTGCAACTTCCTTTTTGTTCTTAATTTTAAATTTAACAGGACAATTCTATTATTTTCTTTTAATTTTGAAAATGACAAATTAGATTCTAACACCTCAATATTATAAATATTCAAAACAACTTATTATCTTTTTGACATTTTCAAAAATTCTTTTTAATAGTTTTCCCTTAATTTTTTTGGTAAACAATTACCCCGTTCAATTTTTTTACCACATTACTATTTTTTCCTCTGGTTGTGTCATGGGTCAAAGCTAAATTGAACCAGTCTATACATGGAGCTAAGTGTGCCTACCAAATTTCCAATCAAAAGCGCGAATCTTGCATCGCATCTTTCTTATAACACCGTGAATTAAAAAGCCAATTAGCCAAGACAGCTTTTTTTTTTTAATTCAATCATTTTCCTTCCTTCGTTTTTTTGATCCACGGTTTTACTTCCTTCTGTATAGCTGCTTCTTTTGAGCTAAAACCCCATTTTTTTGGTTCATTTTCTTTTCGATCCCTCCAGAATTTGAACAAATTTGGGTGAAATTTATCTCGTTTCCTCGACTCTTCCATTTTAAATGGAAAGAGATGGAAATCATGATATTGCAGAAGATAAATGTCACCCTGATGCCCTGCTAAATGGCGAACCAGCTCGGTCGAGCTGCAACCTATTCTTAGATCATGTTGGGGAAGTCACCCTCACTTTTAATTCAAATGGGTTATCTTGGGAAGCGGTTGAACTGTTGGTTAATGTACGTGCTGTTTGATTACTTTAAAATAGTAGTCATGCTCAATTGGTTGTGGCATTGGCCTTTTGAAGATTAACCCTGATCAAGTATTTATTGATATTTTCTACAGTACGATAATATGACTAAATTTTGGAACCTGGCTTTTGTATATTATGGGATGATTCAGTTTAGTCATCTCTCACCTGTGTTTTAATCGAGTTTATATTATATATATATATATACATATTATAATATAATATAATACTGTTTTAGTATTGAAGACAACATATTCTCAACTTTAATGCAATTGTGTTGAGGACTTCTTTATGGTCTGAATGAGTCTTACTGGGCTTGTTTGGCTTTCATTCCCCCAGCCCTGCTTTTCTAATTGCAAATATTTAAAATAGAAGGTTTGTTGTATCATGGATTATTTAGATAGTTCTCATTCTCAAAGCTGCTAATTACCAGTGAACTGGTAATCCATGTTTCATCTTCTAATACTTATCCTAAACTTTCCATTGAACAGGATACTTCAACCTGTTTGGGGATAAAATACATTTCTAATGCTGCTACTGAGATTAAACTTTCTGACATATATGCTGCTGAGTTTATTGATTATGGTCTGATGCATTCATCACGTACCTCTCGTTCCATGAAACATCTTCTGATAGGGCATGACATCAAGGTTTGTTCTTGTTCTTGTATATTTGCGTATACTCTTTCAGAGGCAAATCAAATAAGGTGAATGCTATTTCTTAAAATGGCGCAGATGTATCGTTTTACGGTGTATGGGGTTCTAAGGAATGAGATTCAGCCTTCTCCACTGGTTCCTGTTAAATATACTTTTGGCCATAATAATCTGCAAACATGTCAGATGTGGGTAGATCAGCTTAATTCTTCCTTGAACCTCAAAGTTGAAAGACCAAAGAATCTCATGGTATGTTCTGGTACTGGTCAAACACTGTGCTTTATACTTTCATTTAATTTCCATTTATTAATTGAAATGAACATTTCCCAGAGATTATTTCTGATTCGCTAGGTTTTTGTTCATCCAAGGAGTGGGAAGGGACTTGGCTGCAGAACCTGGGAAGCTGTGGCTCCTATATTCTTTCGTGCTAAAGTGAAAACAAAGGTAAACGGTTTTAGCATACTGTTTTCTGAATGTTCTAATCTTTAACATAAAATATTTTTCATGTCTCGGTCTATTATGCTACTAGACCTTATTTAAGAGGCTCATGCTGTGAGTGTAATAGCTTTCTCCAACCCTTACTTTTGTACTCTGTTCAGTGGTTGAACTAGAGATAAATTTCTGTTCCAATTCATATGACGTTGCAAGCCTCTGAAGATTAAGGCCCTTTCATCCACTTTATATGGCTGACAAGGAAAAACAGAATGAAACACATGCCTGATCCTCTGTTACATTTTGCAATGATATGTTGGTTGCTTTCATTTTACTTTTTATGGTCAGTCAATCCTACTACTTTTGCATTGAGCTAAAACATACTACTGTCTACTGGTTACTTACCAAGATACTAGTAGATGATATCCCTATTCCTTAAAACCAAGCACCTTGATGAATATTGAAGTCAGTAATATTTATGCCCTACAACTTGACCTGGATTCTTTACAAAATCCACACTGTAAATAACATCTTACATTTACGTAATAGAATATAGTACATAGTATTAATGAATTGTTTTCCCCCCACACCATTACAAGTTCTTAGTTATAGATCTGTTACATGTTTATAATCTTGTTCTTGAACTTGACTGGACTTACCCTGGGTTCTAAATGTGTATTTAATGAACTGAGCTTGAGCAATGATTTATATTTTGACTCATGCTTGAACTTTCTTGGTCTGATATTGAAGTATATGAACTATGAATCCATACCCATTTGAAGGAAGTGTATGTTAGCTGCGATGCTTTAAGAATAATGATGATATGATGACATTTTAGTTTTTGATTTACAAATGGGAACAAATAAGTTACTATTACTGTATATTTTTAGGTGCCAACAGCTAATATAATTTTGTTGTTGACTGATGCCTTAGTAATCCATCTTGCTTCCCTTCATCAGGTAGTTGTAACGGAGAGAGCTGGACAGGCCTTTGACGTGATGTCCTCTTTAACAAACGGGGAGCTGAACTCTTATGATGGTGTTGTAGCTGTTGTAAGAACATGCATATCTTTTGATGCTTTCTTAACATTTGAATAATTACCATAGTGCTATTTAACTGATAAAGCTACAGAAGCATGTCTGGTTATAGTAGAATGGAATGCTTCCCCTTGAGCACAGTTAGCAGCGTGCCTACTTAGTTTCATGTTGACTTAACGTGCTGCTAGTTGCTCCATGCTGCTAAATGATCTCTTTAGCTGACTTCTTAGTTAGCCTCCCTTCCCTCTAACAAAGAAGCAGAAGGAGATACATTAATTGTGAAGGAGGCAATACCCATTTTTCCCTTTTCTTGGTTTATCAATAATTTGAAATCTCATTATAATATGGTGACTTTACCTTTGTGGTCTTTCAGACTATCAAATGGTGCAGCATCTTAGAATGTGAAATGTCTTGCGTGAACATGCAATATGCTAACAACTTTTGATCCACGTTAATGTTATGAGTTTAATAGTTTCTATTCAATGGTCATGTAGATTTTGCATTCCTTTTTAACCAAGGAAACGATTATTTTGGAATCGAACATTGTGGGATTTGACTGAGGAATTCATCATCATATTCATTTTATTGCATCTATGTTTTGAACCACAAAAATTAGGCCATATAAGTAGTAGAGCGAGGCTTTTACCAAATCATGATTGAAACTCATGCACTTATATTCTCATTCTTCAAAATGAGGCTAAATGTTGGAGGAAGTTCAACACATGGTAATTTAAATGTATCTATTAACACGTTTTATGATTTTCTTTCTGTCGGCAAGCAATTTTTTTCTTATATGCCAATTACTTGCTGTATTCTAATTAAGGTGGTTCCAGGGAGGTGATGGATTTTTCAATGAAATCCTTAATGGGTTTCTTTCTCCCAGGCTAAAAGCTCCCATCCCACCAGCTCCATCAGATTTGGTTCATTTGGTCAAAGATAGTCATGGTTCCTTGGTTCATGATGGAAATGAAACAGCTGAGGAGAGTACCAATCAAAGTGAAGAACAATCTCCTCTTATTTCATGTCCAGAACAAGTTGGATCTAGAATCTCAAATTCCAGTGAGTAGCTTGCCTATACTTGCTTTCCTATCTCTCTGCAACTGCTTCCTGGTTGTAATTGTTGGACTGCTTTCTGATTAATATATTTGTTTCGTTAGTTGTTGTCTTTGAATTTGTAATAACTGAACAATTTTGTAAATATGCTAATTTTTCCATACTTTACCTAGTAATGTTATATGTTAGTTTTCCACCCCCATCTTTTCCATTTTTTATGTTTTGTTATTATAGACTCAAATTCAAACCACCACAAAAGAAAACGAGAAAGGGAACAAGATCAGAAGGAAACTTATGGGGATAAATTTTGGCTTTTGAAGATTCGGCAGATGAAGATCCTGAGTTTCAAATCCTCAATGAACGGTTTAGATTTGGAATCATCCCTGCAGGTTCAACTGATGCCATTGTAATGTGGTATGAATTTCTCCCTTCTAATAATATATTAGCCTTTACGATGGCTTAAGCTCATATCTATAGAAACAAAAGACCTATATTTTTGCAATTGTATCAGATTTTATTTTGCAAGGATTAAAATTATCTTCTTTTTTGCAATAGGCTCATACTTTAGTGCTTGCATTGGTGCTTCATGAGTGTCTTGTTAAAATAAATAAACCTTCACATATTAAGTTCCGTAGGGCACGTATCGATGAGCATTGTTGATATTTGACTTGAGTAAGGTGATTTTCAGATCATCATGGTCTAAACCACTTTTTTTGTCGCTAATTATTGAGAATACCTTAGTATTTATTCTCCATACGGTTCGTTTGCGGTGCACAGTTCCATAATTGCAGGTTAAATGCCTTGTGATCATATGGTAATCTGTCTATGAAGTTGCTTACAGCGTGCCTCCCTAAAAAACTATTTTTGCAATGAATGTCTCTTATTTTCTAACACACATATGTCACTTATCTGAATACAATACTCTCATTTGTATTTCTAGTACAACTGGAAGTCGAGATCCTATGACATCTGCCCTACATATTGTTCTGGGCAAAAGGGTGCACCTTGATATAGCTCAAGTTGTAAGGTGGAAAGAAACACCTAAATCTGCAGTTGAACCTTGTGTACGCTATGCAGCTTCATTTGCTGGGTAATGCCTCTATCGGTGTTTTCTTTTATAACATTAGCAACGGAATTCAGTTCAAACTATAGTATGTGATTCAGACTGATGTTAGCTTTCTTGAAAACTTTTTAGCTATGTGGCTTGCTAATCTCAGATTCCTATGAAACTTCAAGTGGAAAGGATGGGAATAGAGAATAAATTTTTTGGAATTATCATAAAAGGATAGCTATTAGCCCTTACCTTGAATGCAGTTCGCTTGAACAACACTCAAAACTAATGAAAATTTTCTCCATGCATCTTTGATTGCGCATTTCAGTAACTATTACCATGCTAATGATTAAGTTGCTTTCAGCTTTGTAGATGAAAGATTTTATGTGGTTGTTGTTTTTGAGAATGTTACTTTGAAGCCTGTTGTATTAATTGGAATATACTCCTGCAGCCAATCCAAAACCTCACTCTTCTTCTGACAGATTGATTTATATTCTTGCATCCACGGTATATTTATCCATAAATTTTTATAAATGTTTCTTCAAATATTTTTTCTTTCTTATGACCTTAGGTATGGGTTCTATGGTGATGTCATCACAGAGAGTGAGAAATATCGCTGGATGGGCCCCAAACGCTATGATTATGCTGGGACAATGGTGTTTTTAAGGCACAGGTGAACCAAGTGCCATTTCTTGAATTTTTGCTCTTCTTTGCATCTCAATTCTTCCTTCTCTTTGATAAGACTCAATTCTTCCATTACTTGATGGACATTGCTATATGTGTGGTCTCACAATCTTGGCTTGACCTCTTTCCTACTTTCTGGGAAGTTTAACATACGTGACAAACCCTGGCAAAATATGCCTATAACCTGTTATTCCCATATTAGAAGGCATTTTTACCCACCGCACACCCATTAAGAGAAACAATTAGTAAGTTAAGATATCAAAATCTTTCCATCTTTTCTCTTCTATGCAAGTAATTTTGATACACTCCGGGGGCATTTTGGGTAAAAAGATATTGATTACCTTTGAAATTATTTAAAATTCCTTACAACTTGAAATATGGAACTTCCAGAAACGCCTTGTATGAAATGAAGTAGTAGTTAAAAAGGGATATTTTGCTGAACCTTCAGTGGAGCTTTTGTCAGCTGATGGCCATTATGATAGATCAAATTTTGTATAACAGATCATTAGCTATTGATCAATGGAATCCCCCCTCCATTTTTGGTGATCAACTTAATGGAACCCCTTTTAGAAATAGAATAATTATCAGTATTCATTGGTCACTGATAGAGGCAATAAATGATAGTTACTTGAGTTGTCTGTAGCCAAATCTTTTGAATTAAAATCCCTTTTCTTTTGCTGACGAAGCTGCCAGCTTGATGTAGTACTTATAAATCTTCAAAAACATATATTAGGTTCTATAAGCTTCAAGAGTTTTCTGGTGCTAAGCTCATCTGGCAAATGTACTTGTTTGATATATTTTGCTATTGAGCTAGTGCCTCTCCTGATATAATTATTTCCCTGTTTTACTCACTGTATACTCAATATTCATACAGGTCATATGAGGCTGAGATAGGTTATCTGGAAGTTGATTCAGATAGATCCAATCTGTCTCCCAAGGGCAACAATCAAGGGACTAGGGTACGAGAAAAGAGAAGTCCATATAAACCAGAAAGACAAATCTGCCGTGTCAATTGTGAAGTTTGTATGCCAAGTCACATGGCCCCCGGAACTTCTGCCCCAACCCCTTATTTGAGGACAGAGAATACCAAATGGAAAAGATGCAAAGGACGTTTTCTCAGTGTTGGAGCTGCTGTAATCTCTTGCAGAAATGAAAAAGCACCTGACGGTTTGGTGGCTGAGGCACACCTTTCAGATGGTTTCCTTCACCTTATATTAATTAAAGACTGCCCTCATGCCTATTATCTTGGTACATACTGCCTCCCTTTGTTTTCTAGTCATCAAAGCCTATTTACGTTGATGATTGATACTCCTCCAATTCTTAATATAAGATATATTTACCTAATTTAATTAGATTAAGAAAGTTATGGTTAATATGACGTGTATTTTCTAAAATTTCTTAGCCATCTTCCTTAATTTGTTTATTCTTTCTTCTTTTTGATTATTGTTGAAGAAGCTTCAATAGGGGTAAATTAGGAAATTATTGATAAATATGTAAAATATGTATTATATTTAGGACCAATATCAACTTCCTAAATATATCTTATATTAAGGACCGGAGGAGTATGGTACTTGCCCATGAACCATTTAGAATGACAATCAATGAATATCACAGGCACCTTACTCAACTTGCAAGAAGTGGTGGAAATCCCTTTAATTTCAAGTTTGTAGAGCATCATAAGGTCAGTTTTTCTCCTCTTATCCATTCACTCTATCTCTCCTGAATGACTTCCTAAATAGGTTTTAGCATCAACAGACGCCGGCATTCACTTTTACATCCTTGGGCAATGAGAGTGTGTGGAATGTGGATGGCGAGCGCTTCCAAGCACACCAACTCTCCGCCCAAGTGTTCCGTGGCCTTGTTTCATTGTTCGCATCTGGTCCTGAGGTTTAATGTCTGGCTTCAACCCTGAACAAGAACCCATGATGAGTTTATCGTATCTTTTTTGCAATATGTAGCATAAAAAACTTGCTTTGTATGATATTTAAAATGTTTAGGACCTTAAGCACACGGAATCTTTTAGCATACGAGTACAGTATTTTTTTTCTAGTGAACTCCTCAAGATTCTATCTGCATTTTTAATTGGAATCTTGAGGCTGATTAAAGCCAGTGTTGAGTGCAGACGTTACTGGCATTGTCGATGAGAGGATGAGGTCTTGTATTTTGATGGTGTAGACAATTTTGGTGCATCCATACATGATTTCATTAGGTATTGTATCTTTATCGAATAAATGATATTTATTCGGGTTGAAATGTAAGATATTAAGAAAATTATTTCAGTTAGTAAAAATGTATGTTGGAAATACATTTTTTAATTATTTATTTTGAAAACTACTCCTTTTAATGAAAAACTCTATTAATAGTGAGGTAGTACCTTTTTTAATTATTTAAATGTTAATATTGTCATTCATTTTATTTTTAAAGATGAAATGGATCAAGATTTTTTTATGATAGATATATAATGGAAAACCTCTTAATACGTCAATCAACAAGGAAAGGTTATGAAGAAAAATATTATAAATTTTTGATTGGATTAAAGACAAATGTGTTATATTTAGGATTTAAAAAACCCCATTATTTCTTACATTTTGGGCTAGAGGGAAGGAGTAATTTAAATGTTTACAAGAAAATTTTATTTTGCCTTTTTTCTTTCCTAGGCTGTGACTTGCAGTGATATCACTGGAAAGTTGCAAGGAGCCGGTATATATATATATGTGTGTATATATATATATATATATTTTTGTGTGTGTGCGCCATGCAAGAAGCTTTTTAATACAGCACAAATTTTTATCTTTTATAAATTTATGTTTGCGTCATTGCGTGTAAGGAGTTTAGTTTACTTTTGAGATAACCCACAAATGAAACAAATTATATCATAATAAAAAAACATTTCTAATTACATATGAAAATGAAGTATATGTTATTTTTAACACGAAGTAAATTGTAAAATAATATTTTCAAACTGCTGCGACAAAAACAGATATATTATTTTATAACACATCATAATCCAGGGGGCAACACCTCTTTTTTTGGTTTTTTTTTTTTTTTTACTAGCTTTTTGTTTTTATTATTCGACGGTCGGTTGACCAAAGATATACATGCCGTTGACAGGGTCAAAAATTTTTTTACGTTAAGGAGAACAATATAATCTTTAATCTTCAATCTAGGATTTAGTTAACTTTTTTAAAGAGATTAAAGCTTGTTTGGATGGACTTTTTTATTTTTTTAAAAAAACACTTTTTTTTTAATGCAAAAAAATGCTTTTTTTTTTTTATTTATTAATTTATGTGTTTAGGTGATTTTTTTTAAAAAAGCAAAAGTCAAAAAAAAAAAATCAAAATGCTGCTTTTTTTTTTTTTTAAGCTTCAATTTGGAGCTTAAAAAAAACTACTAAAAAAAAGACTTTTTTAAAAAAGCCCATCTAAACTGACCTAATAAAATTGATTAAGTTACAGTAAAGTGTTTATATTTAATGTTTTTCTTCAAACTAACTTACTTGACTTATACATTGGTATATAAAATAATGATATTCAACATATAGGTGATTAAGTAGTTTATTTAACTTCATTAATATCTTTAAAAAAAAGTCAAATGAATTTTATAACTGTAGACCGGATGGAGAGAGTATATTAAGTAGAGAAAATTGATGTTTTAGTCTTGATTTTTGTAAGGACCAATTGACTACATTTTCTTTATGATTTTTTTTTTCTCGCCAGCGTTCATTAATAGGATTTAAAAACTATACAATTAATAGCTAACATTTTTAAAATTTAATTTAATTTATAATTTAATTATTATTATTATTATATTTTTGAGAGAAAGTCAAATTGTATTCCATGGAAAATGATAATTAATACAAAGTAATTGAGGTCTATATGTTTTGCTCTTAGAGTAGTGGACAATAAAGACTCAGAAGGTGGAGAGAGAATTCTCCAAATTTGCTTAGCTTGAAGCGCCTGATTCACTTGAGTTATGCTTCTTAATCCTAGCCCCCTCATGTGAAGGCTTGAAAAGTACTGCCTTGATTGAAAGATGAATTATATTCCTATCACCACTTGTTCTCCCAAAAGTTGGCTCGATTATATTACAGATGTATTATGATGGTTTAATATATGACAGAATGTGTAAGTTGGCACCAGAGTTAAACATGTTTGGTTAACGGTCAATCTAGATGCATGAGAGAGCAGCCTAGCTTTCCATGCAGTGGTTCTTCTTTCTATCGCTTCAATTACTTGGGAATAAATTATTGTTTTGCTTCTCCCATGATCAACCCAGGTTCTCAAGTATTTGGTCAGGTCAAAGAATCAATTACTCTAAATCCTCTATTATTATTATTATAATATAAAGGAGAATCTTTGTGAGTCCCTTCTCATGTCATGAATATGGTAACAACTAAAACAAAAATAAAAAATTCTCAAAAAATAAAGAGAAATATCATGATAAGTTACAAATTACAAGAAATTTCAAAATATAAAATAAAATATTTTACGCTGAGAGTATATCCTCCTCCTCCTCCAGCCATGAATATTATTACAACTAAAATAATGATAAAAAATAAAACATGCTCAAAAATAAAGAGAGATATATTTTTAAAATAAATATATTAAAGATAGAGAGATAATGAAAAGGTAGTTTCAAAATATTCTGAAATTTTATCAGGTTGCACCCCTCACGATCTCACTATTAATGCTTTTTAGAAATTAAAAATTATTTTTTATATTTCATAAAATACTTTTTGAGTGAATTCCTCTCACCCCACTCTTCACCTCTTATGTTCTCCGTGTCAAAGCTATTAGCTTTTGTATGTCCTCTATTGTAGAGTTGGTAACCAACTAATGTAACTTTGTGTGCATAGGCGGATCTAGGTTATGGATTTTTTTTTTTTTTTTTTTTGGGGGGGGGGGGGGAGGGGGGTTGAGTGCCCCGTTAAATTTGTCACTTGGTTAATTTTTTTTTTTTTTAAAGATGTATTTAGTGCCCCTTTGAATTTGTCTCTTCCAAATTTTTTTTGTTGAAAGATATTTTATAACATTGATAATAAAGATAATTATGATGAAATTTCAAAAAATAAGGCTTATAATGATGACATTGTAATTATTTTTATTGTAATATATTTTTGTTATTAAAATATATGTACTTAAACTTATTGAATACCACATTTTGTAATTTAGGTAAGCGCATTTCTAACCTCATTTATCTTTGCTTTTCTAAATGACAGGTTTGAAAAATAACTTGTTTATATTCGCTCTTTATTATTTCATCGGTATTCACTTGATTTCATGAATATTTTTTTGATATTATTTTATTTTCTTGTTTATATTCTTTTGTTTTTTAATACATTTAAACTTCCCTTAAAAAAAAAATTCAGGGACGTTACCTTGAACCCTCAAATCCCTCGTCACTGGTGCCCCTTTAAATAATTTTCTGGATCCACCCCTGTTTGTGAGGGCTGAGCATGAGGTTTCTCATGATGATGCCTCCATGGAAATGATCCTCTGTGATGCAAAGGTCTATTTCAGAAATATTTTTGTTTACATTGTTTTGCATGATCTCATGCCAGTTTTGTTGTTACCATATTAGCTTCTATTACTCTATATCCTGCTTATTTGGTTCGTCGTGTGATATAAGGGGTAGTGCAAACATTTGGTGATTTTTAATTTCAATGTCAGTCGGGATGCAAAGTGCATCGATAAGGCCAATAAAATCATTTGAATCCCAGGAACGGATTTGGACTTCTATCTCTGAGGGGTCATCATCTGATGGTGGTAATTCTCTTTCTGGATCAACGGCTTCAGGGAATAATTCCTCACCATTTCTTCGGAAATTCTGAAAAAATATATAACTAATATTCTTGTATCCTAAATAAATTTCCTCAGCAATCAAAAGCAGCAGCGTCAAATTCGATCTAGACAAGAACAGAGACACTGTGACAAATATTGTTCACATATGAGATTAATTGGAGGAAAATTAAATTAAAACTAATCAGAAGAATGACAAGATATTGAACCACTAAGGTCTGGGTAAGGTGGGGAGAGTGCTGATGTGCTCTGCGATACCTGCATATCTACAGCTGAATGAAGTTCGATGGGAAGAGAACGAGCGAGGTACTCCCAGAGTTTGATGGACACGGCTTTGTCCTATATTTATTACTTCTGTTGCGCTCCTATGCATTCAAAATGTTACCGTTTGATGGAAAATCACCTTGTTCCTTTTTTTGTTTGTTTGAAAAATAGCATTTAGTATCCTGTAATATATTCTTAATATTAGTCCGTATCTATTTTTTCAGTACCATTCGGTATCTTGTAATATTTCTTAGTGACCGTCAGTATCTTTTAATATAGTTTTAAAGTATTGGCTTGTACTAAGAAAATATTACATGATACTGAATGTACTGAAAAATATTTTAGAGTACTAACTGATACTTAAAAAATACTATAGGATGGTGAATGCTATTTTCTTTTCAAGATCGTAAAATAATTTTTAAAAATCATGAAGTATTTTTAAGTACTAGTCAGTACCCTAAAATATTAGTATCCTAAAGTATCTTCTTAGTTCCAGTTAGATATTGAAAAAACATTTCAGGATGCTGACTGATACTTAAAAAATACTGCAAGGATGGTGAATGCTATTTTTCCAAAAAAAAAAAACACTGTATTTTGCACCAAATGGTGCCGTTTTAAGTGCATAGGATCACACCGGAGGAAATAAGTATAGGATGAAAGCCGCGTCCAAGTTTGATGGAATCAACTCGACTTGCTTTTTTTCTGCTAGAGATGTAGAAGTGGACTTGGCTTTGGTTTGATACCTTCTTCCCATCCTTTGGGTAAGGAAGGCAGCTGTTTTTTACCATCTTTTTTGGAAAAATATTTCAAGATACGAATTGGTAGTAAAAAGATACTTCAGAATACTGAACTGTACTTAAAAAATACTTTATGATCTTGAAAAATTATTTTAAGATCCTAAAAAAATATTTTAGGGTATTGACTGAACTAAAAATATACTTGAGGTTGAGGATACTAACTAGTACTGGAAGAAATACCTCATGATCTTAAAAAATCATTTTATGATTTTGAAAAAAATATTTGAAAGTCTTAAATGGTACTAAAAGGATATTTCAAGATACTAAATGGTATTGAAGAATACTTATGCACTTGAAAAATTATTTTAGGATATTGAAAAAAATTTTAGTCTTGATCAAGTACTAAAAATATACTTCAAGATATTTTTTTAGGATCTTAAAATAATTTTCCAAGATCATGAAGTATTTTTTAGCATTGTTCAATATCCTAAAGTATATTTTTAATATGTATCGTGAAATATTTTTTCAAAAAAAAGTTGTCCTCTTTTGAGCCAAAATTGCGCCGTTTTGTCATAGAGGACGCACCAGACGGTAAGAAGGTATCAAACCAAAGCCAGGTCCATGAGTTTATTGGTCTCTTTTCAAAATATAATATAGGATCATATATTTTTCCGTATTTTTTTTATCATGATTTTTAGTCTCGTTTTAGATTTTTTTTGATACATATAATAGGGGGGGAAGGTTGGTTCGAAACGGCGGAGCGAGAGGATATGGGGGAGGGATTTTAAAGCTCCATACCACTGCACTACTAAACTTCATGAGGGATAGATGAGGACATGGGGGCACTGGCTTTATCATGAGATTTTAGTCTCGTTTTAGTTATTATAATTTCTTTTCCTTTAAAATGTTTCATGAAATCATAATCTAGTCGATTCATTTTCCATGAGGGATATTCCTATTAGAGGATGATAATAAATCTAAACTTCTTTTTAATATTTATATATATATCTTGGCAAAAGGAAAAAAAGTATAATTTCCTAATAAGACTTTGTTTTATCCGATCATGCAATCCAAAAGCCCCACCCCATTATAACACGCTGACCTTTCTAATTCTATATGCGCTGACCTTTCTAATACGATTACCAACCCAAATGATAACACTGTTCAAGCTGAAAATTTGCACACAACGACAACGAGAGAAAAATGAAAAATCCGATCCAGAGAGAAACAAAATTTGAGTCTAACTTCAAAATAATCTTACAAGTCCCCGACAAAACACTGATCACGAAGTCCTGTAGTAGCGAAGGCAGATTTTAACATTTCCGTTTGGTTTTGGAATCGAATTCCACCATTCAGTCTGACTGAGCTCGGGCCCGCCGCTTTCAAGCTCGCAAGTTGGCTCAAAAACTGCACACACACGCAACTCTGTTACAGTCCAATGCTGACGTGTTTGCGGGTAGTTGAACATTTTAAAGTTATTAGTTTATTAACTTCATGTAAAGGAAACCCCAATGCGATTCTGACATTAATTTACCCTGATTTTTGGAGAGGACGTTACCAGAGGGCAAAGCAAGTTAAAGTGTTTCGAAGCCTGATGTGGTCCTCGTTCTAGTGTTTTTCTGCTTCAACGTGTATCACCTGCCTTCCTTTTTAAGGTAAGTCTTTCTTCGGACTTTGGCATGCTCGCTTTTTATGAGGTTGGTCCTTTTGAGAGAAAGAATGTTGGGTTTGGGAAGTTCATGGTTTATAGGTTCAACAGGGCTGGCTTCTTGTTGAGGTGGAAAAATGTTTAGATTTTCATGAATTTTGAATCTTCAATCAGTTGAGTTTCTGTGTCTTTTCCTCCATCTTTCTCTGTTCCTGTTGCTCTTAGAAAGTTCATGTTGTTTTAAATTTATGAACTCAACCGAGCTTCTTTTCACTTCGCAAATATGGAAATTGGGCCAAAATAATCTCTCTCACGGTCTTCGGCAATTTTGTTCACTCAGTTTAAATTCAATTCTTGTGAGATTTAGCTTTTCAGTTATTTGCATGGCAAGCTTGAAATATGTTTTAAATATTTTATTGTAACAAATATTTGTTTGTGGATCAATGATCATCATAATTTACTCTGCTGTGCGTGCATCCTGAAATATTAGGAAATGTTTTTCCATCATTAACAATCCTGCGCGTTCTTCATTCTTCTTTCATCTGTTCATATCTAGCTTATCATATTCGTGTTTTTCTGCATTTCTCCTTTTTTCAAGTTGAGCATGAAACCATTGAAATCCATTGTTGTAAACAGTTCATTGATTAGGAAACATTTGGTAGATGCTCTTAAATATCAAGTAGCATTCAAAATCCATGAGATCTTACATTTCTGCTCTTTTACCTTTGCAGCTTCAATGACAACTTTCAATTTGGTATTCCATGATACAAAGGCATGTGTGATGAAAGTGTGCCAAACTAAAAGTGACGTTTCTTCTGCAATGTGACAAAGAATTTACTGTGTCGTGTAAGAAAGAGTGATGACGGACAGAGTCCATGGCAAAGGAGATGAATTAAAGAAGTCTCCATCGCTGCATTCCTCATCTTCAGCTGTTGCTGTAGCTATCAAGGGTAACAAGAAAAGCAAGCATATGGTGCAATGGGCACTGGATACTTTTGTTCCTGAGGGAAGAATTGTGTTTAAGCTGATACATGTCCATTCAGGTAAAAAATTTGGTGTTCCAACTCTAAATAATATATGCTTTTCTGTTCATTATGTTCGAGGAAGAGAAGCATCTTTATGCAGTAGAAATGTCTCAAATAGGTTCTTGTATATCTCAGAACACCTAGAAACTTCTTAGCTATAATAATATTGCCAAGAGTTGCACTGTTGCCCAGAAAAAAATGCCATAAAGCATACTTTTTTAATCTTCGAATTACCATAAAAGATATATTAGATGAATCATCATGAATTAATGTTTCTTAATGTTTATAATTTTTCATTGATTGAGGGTGACTGTGTCCAAGAGAAAACTAATTTTTACATCATAAGAGAAGCTTAATTTACTCGTTCTATCTCACTGTAGAAATCTATATTTTCTGTCATTTAGAAGCATATGAAATGTTGGTAAAATAGGGGAATAAAACAAACTTAAGAGCTGCTTCCCGCCCCCTTGAAAATGCTTTTCTTTTTAATACCACAGCAGTTAAACAGGCTTGTAAAGTACTTGTTGGTAAAATAGGGGAATAAAACAAACTTAAATGCTTGAAAATGCTTTCTTTTTAATACCACAGCAGTTAAACAGGCTTGTAAAGTACTTGTAGTGCCCATTAAACTTTTCCTCCATTATGAAAACATTAAAAGAACAGAGTAATTAATGTTGGTTACTCCATAGTGAAAGTTGCATTTTCAGTGGAACAAGAAACTTCATTATTGACAGGTAATTTTTTTTTTTTTAACATTTTCAATATTTGCACAGTGGTTATATACCACCAAGTCTGTATTTTAAAAAATAACTTCATTTTATTTTCATGCCAATTCAAGATCTTTGTCCTTTTTTGTGGGAAATGTCATCTCTATATGACAATTGCGTAATGATGCAGAAGCTGCTTTTAAGAAGGAAATGGAGTGGAAGACAAGTGTAATGCTCCTACCTTACAAGAAAATGTGTGAGCAGAGAAAGGTCATATATTATTTCTCATTAAAAATTAGTTGGAATTAATTCAGAAAACTTGATTTTTATGCTTATTCGGTTGATGCAGGTTCATGTTGATATTGTAGTGATTCAATCTGATGATGTAGAAACTGCAATAGCAGAGGAAGTTGCCAAGAGTTCAATAACCAACCTGGTTATAGGGGCTTCATCTCATGCCATATTTTTCATTGCAGATTAATAATGCCAACCTGGTTTATAGAAGGTATCTTCATCTCATGCCATATTTACTAGGTATTTACATTGCAGATTAATGTACAATGCCATAGTGTTTCTGGTTTAAAAGGTATCTGCTTCTATATAATTTCTGAAAGGAAGGTGATAACAAATTATTTATATTGCTACCTTGAAAACTTAATATTGCATACGGACAAAATGTAAATACAATTCAATTTTAACGTTAGCTACTTCCTGTCTGTTGTCAAAAGGTTCATCATCCTTTTAAAAAGTTACGTCTTATGTGTATAGCATACTCTTCCATAAATATTCATGAACATTGTCAAGTTGATTAGAAAAAATCTGCCTATTGTTGCATTTTAAACATCATGGTTTCCTTTTTCTAGGCTAAACTTTATTGATCTTCAACTGATTATGATGGTTTTCTTGACATTTTTCTTTTCAGTAAACTGAAGGGTTTATCTGCGAAAATATCATCATGCACTCCAAGATTTTGTACAGTCTACGCTGTTTCCAAAGGGAAGCTGTTTTCTTCACGGCCATCAGACGTAGAGATTGATGAAAGCTTAATAGATGACAGCAGTGAAACCAGTTGTTCAACCAATAGCTCATTGAACTCTGCGTCCACCTCTCAGATAGGTATTCTAGTCAGTACATTTAGAATGCCAGGGCATACTAAATAATGATTACATTATGAGAAAACAATATTACAGGGAGAATGAAGTGCCTTAGCATTATTGTTAGTGTCAATATCACATTCAAATTCATAGATATTTTATTTTTCTAATATCTTGTTGAAAATCCTGATGATCATGCTAAAATTTTTATGGCGCAATCACTCCTGTATTGCGGCATTGTTAGTACATTGTGCACTTTTAGGAACCTTTTCATTCTTCTGTCAATGTATTTCATATGTTTTATACAATTCTGAGAGTAAAACAATTGATCATTTGTTTCTGATGACCTTATGGCATCCATATGAATTCTCATGGAGTCCTAATGAAGATCAGGCTTTACTACACCTGTTCTGAAGGTCTATCCTTGGAATAGTATTTTAAAGATCTATGATTTTTATTATGCATAGACTATGGTTCAGTTGGATCATACACTCCCATAGCGGCACAGAGATATCAAGCTCTTTCAGCCATTAATCAGACCCGTCGGAGCACAAAAGCTGGTTTAATTGAAAATAACCACTCTAGAAGCCATTCTCTAGATCTTGGCATAGAGCAAACTGCTATTTATTCTTCTACAAGAAACTCAGATAATGACTATGCTTTGAGCCGGGTCTCTAGCTGCAAAAGCAATCTATCAGATGGTGAATCTTGGAATTCTTATCAAAATCCCTCCATGGATGTATCGCATGCTACTGTGTCACCTGATAAACAGGTACCTCTTTTCTTTCTTTTAACCAATGTTACTTGTGTACAGCTACAGCTTATACTCCAAGCAATAGTGGCTCTCTGAGATAATTCCTATTTTTTATAGTAGCACTGTAATTATAAAGTAGACTACACTGCAGCATGTTTTTTTTTTTTTTTTTTGGGGGGGGGGGGGGGGGGGGGGGGGGGATTTATACTTGTTTGTGTGTCAAACTACTCTTGCTTTAGCAACTTCAAGTAGGATGAAGTTTAAATTTGAAAAATAATCATTTTCCTTTACCTCCTTTATGTTATTTATATGAGCAGGAAAATTTTAACCTTGAGCTGGAAAAGTTGAGAATTGAACTAAAGCATGCCCAAGGAATGCACATGGTAGCTCAAAGACAGAATATCTATGCATCACAGATGGTATTATTCAATTCCTTGCGTCCTTCTCTAATATGGGAATGCTACCTTCCATGTTTGTTATGTGGAGATTATTGGTATTTACGTTGTGTTTTGTATGAACTAAACTTCTACTTTTAATTAAAGAAAGAGGTCTTTTAGATTGTCTTCTCTCGTAATCTTGCACAAATTGTGTAGAGTAAGAAGGGTTACGTTTTGATCTCTTAATAACAAAACTAATTAGGTTTTAATCTTTTGCACAGTAATTTGTCTTCATGAAAAATGAGGACATTTTGGTCCAAATACAACAAATATAGAGAACTGTTATAATTTCACACATACATCACATCATTGACATGGATAAAGTAAGAGATGTGATCTTATATGAAAAATTACAAGTAAGAGGAGTAAGTAATCATTATTTGACCACAAATTAATAATGCATATTGAAGTAAAAATTGTTGAGGCAAAATCAAAGAAGATATCATGCTTTGTGATCAACTTAACTGTTAGTTTGTGATCTAACAATGACTACATGCCTTTCTCAGCTCTCACTTAAAATCGTCCATCTTACTTGATACACCCCATGTATGCGTGCGTGCATACATAGCTTAGCCTCAATTAAGTCTATAGCAACTGGAGTAGAAACAAACATTCCCATAATTGGCATGGAATGCATTTTCTTGATTGAAATTGTCAGTTGGAGTAAATTTTTAAATGGTTTAAGCAGTTGAACAATTTAAGTAAGAAGAGGATGGAGGAATCCGTGAAATTGAAGGAAATTATTGCTAAGGAAGGCATGGCCAAAAAATTAGTAATGAAGGAGAGAGAGAAATGTGAAGCAGCAGAAAGAGAAGCTGCTTATTTGAACAGAAGTTCCGAAGAGGAAGCCTTTGACAGAAGAGAAGCAGAGATGAAAGCTGTGGAAGCTGCTGAAAGGAATGAAAAGCTAGAGGATGCTCTTAGTGGTTCCATGCTTCAGTATAAGAAGTTTACATGGGATGAAATAATTTCAGCTACCTCATCATTCTCCGAAGATCTTAGAATTGGAAAGGGAGCTTGTGGAACAGTTTACAAGTGCGATTTGTATCATACACCTGTGGCGGTAAAAATTCTTCACTCTAATGAGGACCACATTATCAAGCAACTCCAACAAGAGGTATGGAAGCTTTATGGACACAGGATTTTCATACAACAGTTTGATTAAGTTCGTTTAAATTATTCTTGACAGATTACATGCTTCATAAAGGAAAAAAAGGCTAAGAATCAAGTTTAAAGGTCTTAAAATGATTCTATCATTACACTGAAGGTCTTTTTGGGACTTTGAATTTGACTTTGTTTATTTTCACATTTTTCAGTTTTTATTCTTCTTAGTTCTTATTTACAAGATGCAAATTACTCCACCATTCCAACTAATTCAGCTTGATGATTAAACTTAGTGATTTTCATAATTTAAGCAGTTAATTATGATAATGAGCTAAGCAGCAGGGCATATTTCTGAAGTCTAGAGAGATGACCTCTGTCCACATGCGTCCTCTCTCAGGACATTACTTAAGAAAGCCTTTCTTTTTGTTAAGGCCTTTATCAATTCTAGGAATTTAGTTTGACTGCTTAACACAGTTCTTACTGATGTCCATTAGTTTTGTATTAATGTTTCACATTTTTCCTCTATATAATGTATGTATGTAATGATTGGCTATTGCCCAATGAATAAGTAGCCACATAAATATGAGACTAAATAGGCCATATGATCTTCCTTATTCTTCTGTTTTGCTGCAGCTGGAAATACTGAGCAGAATTCGTCATCCAAATTTACTTCTCCTTCTTGGGGCATGCCCCGATCATGGATGCCTTGTGTATGAATACATGGAGAATGGTAGCTTAGAGGATACTTTACTCCAAAATAAAAGTAATATCTCAATTCCATGGTTCAAGAGGTACCAAATTGCATGGGAAGTAGCCTCTGTTCTTGCCTTTCTTCATAGCTCAAAGCCCAGACCCATCATCCATCGTGATTTGAAACCGGCAAACATCTTGCTAGATGGGAATCTCGTGAGCAAGGTTGGCGATATAGGCCTCTCTACATTACTCCATTCAGATACTCTGTCTGCAATGTTCAAGGACACAGAGCCTGTTGGGACACTCTCCTACATAGATCCTGAGTACCAAAGGACAGGGAAAATATCTCCCAAATCTGATGTTTATGCTTTTGGAATGGTGATCCTACAGTTGTTAACTGCAAAACCAGCAAGAGCACTAGCGCATTTAGTAGAAAAAGCAATTGAAAAGGGAAATTTAGCAGAAATGTTGGATCCTATGGCAGGGAATTGGCCATTTCAGGAGACTTTGGACTTAGCTCGATTAGGCCTAAGCTGCGCAGAACTTCGGCGTAGAGACAGGCTTGATTTGAAAGACCATGTACTTCCCATACTGGAGAGATTAAAAGAAGTCGCTGACACGGCTCAACATTCTGCCACAGTTGTCACTGTTAAATCTAGGCCCCCTAATCACTTTATCTGCCCAATACTTCAGGTACTAAGATATTTCACTGTCCCCATATCGTTGATTCTATAATCTCTTTGCTGAAATAGGATATTCTTCATAAAAGACGTTTTTCATATTCTGGAGATGGCTCTAACAAGATGACCACTAATATTTGCTCATGGGAATGAGTTAACTGGTTGATTTCTCTGATAGTAAAACTTTACATCTGGGGGTAAAGATATAGATGTAGTTTTAAGCATTTGCTAACAAGTTCTTCAATAGAATGTAGAAATGTGAAGGAATTTTCTATGTATTCTGGAAACGGCTTCATTTTGCTTTGCTTTTTTTTTTTTTTTTTTTTTTTTTCTTTTTTTTTCCCTCCTATATTATATTGAAATGGCATAATATATATACTGTGATTGGTTCAGGATGTGATGGAGAATCCTTGTGTTGCTGCTGATGGTCATACTTATGATTACAAAGCAATTGTAACATGGCTGCAAACCCATGACAAATCACCAATGTCAAATATGCCATTACCTCATAAGAATCTGATTCCAAATTATACGCTCCTGTATGCTATTATGGAGTGGAAATCCAGACAAAACTGATACAAATGTTGTTAATTGCTAGCTCTATTGTTGGGTTATTGATTTCTCCATTTTAGCTTTGGTTTATTGAAGAGGGAAAAAAAAGTCTTTATGCTAGTTAGTAATCAGTTTGCTTGAGAAATGTGTAAATATTTGGTTATGCTTGATAGAGTTTTATTCATGATTTTGAATTGTTAAAACATGTTTAGATTTATTGATCAATGGCACTTTTAATGCTTTTTAGTCATTCTGATTGCTAAATATCACTTTCTATCATTCTTCTTAATCAGGACTGGAGCTTTTGAAATGTATGGAAAAAGATATTGGTTTTGCTTGGGTATTGACTATTATGCTTGATGTTAAGTTTGTTTAATGTAGGGAGGGATCCATCTTCAAGTGTTGAACGTGTTTGATTCTTTTGCGGGACTCTATTTAATGCCTGAAATAGACATTCAAGTGTGGCCCTTAATTTTAGAAGAGAATTCTATGCAATGAAGGTAGAGAGAAGGGGGAAGGATAATTAATCTATTTCTTTTTTATTTCTTTCCTTTATGTTTTTGGGGTCTTTGTCGTTCTTAGGATCAATGGTTGAGAGTGAGAGTTCTACACTTTTCTCCCATTAGCGAAATGCAGAATTATCTCAGGTAGAAGAAGTTTTTTCTGTTGAGTAATCAAAATTTACTCTCTCCACCTTTAAATATTGGAGCTAAATGATTAATTTGTTGAGATTAAAATTTTTTAGTTAAGTTAGTAATTTATAAAAAATATATATTGATTTCCCTCAATTAGTTAAGCTAGTTATTTTTATAGTGACATCTATATTTCAATAAAAAAGAACCATTTTTTAAAAGTCATAATTACTTATTCAAAGAATAGAACAAAATTTTCTTTTAAATCAACATTTTCATAAAAAAGCTTTTTCATGTCTTTTCCCATGTGCGATTGTGACTTAGTTGAAAATAATAAATAAACAAACTTTATTTATGAAGAGCAAGTAATGGAGAAAAATAAAGTAAATATGCATATCACCAAACTTTTAATTAATTAATACATATAATTAATTAGGGGTAAAAATGGAAAAAAAAAACTTATTAAATATTTAGACAACTATTGTTAGGCTTTTATAAAAAGGATCAAGGCAATTCAAATTTTTGAATCTTATAAAAAGGATCGGAGGAAGTACGCTCATAATGTAAGTATGTTATAAACAAAGCTTTAAGATCCTACTCATTATTCTAATTATGATCACTTTAAGAAACTTAAAGATTTCACACTTTAGAAAGTTTGTACTCTCATTCTCAGGTAAATGATTCGGTAGAACAGCTAACAACAAAATAGAAACAGAACCAAAGAAATTCAGTTATGTATTACTATGATAAGAGGCATATGTTGATTTTGACTAAAAAAAAAAATGATCCGTAATTAGCATTTTGTGATAATTAGCAAAACCAAAAAGAACTACATCCACAAATTCTTAAGAAATTATACATAATTATTATTGAAGTGTAACATTTTCTTTAAATAAAGCAACTGTATAAATTTTTTTTGAAGATAAACTACCAATAAATGATGTGGTATTCATAATTATCTCAGGAAATGCTTCGCGTATGAAGACATGACTTGATCGTAGTGAATCCTCGAGACTGACTCACTTGAACTTTTATTTGTGGACAATCCCCAAATCTTTAAGCCCAAAGTTTTGGTGAGGTTGGAGCTTCTCTAGCATTTTGAGAATCTTCATTCCTGTTTACATCCCATTCAAAGCAGTACTCCTTAAGGTTTTTTCCCCCTTTCAAGTTGGCTTTTAAGGCATCCATCCCATCAACTACATTCTACAACTCATAAATTGAAAGCTTTCCCTCAAGATTGAGTTCACGTAATTGTTTGATGTTGAGCTCACTGTATTTTTTTATATAAAATGGTGTCAGACAAACTTTAAGATTTTTCAACTCTCCCAACTTTGGCAGGATCTTTTGTGAATTGGTATTTTGTAAATCTAGATGACACAAATGTTTTAATTTGTGCAAACCAATAGGCAACTCACCCAAATGTTCACAGTATTCCAACAGACAGAATGTTATTATATGAAATGTTCCACATCTCACTCATCAAAATGCTATTCCCTTCCTCCTAGGATGATTTCCTATACAAAAGGCTTTCAATTGTCATTAAAGCCAAAGGCAAATCTTTGTACTTTTCAACAAACCTTGTTCCAATTTCTTCAAGATCAAAATTTGTTTGAAAATGAGAGTTATGAAATGCATATTTTTTAAATAACAGCCAACCATCTTCATCCAACAAGTGATGTTGATGATATATTTTATTAGCGGGCATCTCTAGAGCAACATTCTCATTTGCGAAGTGATCAAAATTATGCTTCCAGCTACCCCGCAACTAAAACGTGCTCAAATAACTTCCCGTGATATTGATTTACCACATTTTAACTTTCTCTGACTAAATTAAGTTATACCAAAACAGTGAAGGGTACAACTTGGATGGTATTCTCTTGATGAGCCTTTTATTTAATTTTTAAACTAAACTAAATGACAAATACATTGAGATGAGTTTGAAATTGATTTTCTTTTTTAATAATGGGAAAGAACTTAAATTACTATTTTTTTCTTGGATTTTTTGAGAAATTGTTGAGGTAAGAAATGAAATTTGATTTAAGCAAATTCTAGAGGAATGCAGGAATGCTTCGTGGAAAAATTGATAAAAGTTATCCTAGTTCAAAATGATTTGGAAGTTAAATTACTCACTAAGTCAAAAATCAAACATTAGTAACTCGCTAAATCTAGTGATATTAATTAGTGATTACACCTAGAACCATAGCTAGATAATTACTTCTTAATGCATTATTAAATACCACTTAGTGTGCAATTTAGGATCGGATTTATACATTTTGTTCTTCTATGTAATAAACACTCAACTGAGATATTCAAACAAGATCAAAACAACTCATGATACTCATTCAAACTATGAAAGAATAACACAACCACATTAAACTGAAAAGGGAATATAAAAATATAAATCTCAAACCACACAATTCAATCTAAATCACAATTGTTCAATCCAAACTAAGATAAACAACTGGCAATCTTACTAAACTAGCCATATAACAAATCCTAATTCAGGAAATCTATTAAGTAGCCAAAATCAAAGGATTAAAACAAATAACTCCGCCGAATGAGTGTATCTCTGAAGCGCAGACCAATCTTCCGTCCCCAAGAAGCACAAGAAAATTTAGCCTCTCATGGACTTATTAATCACAGCTACAACAGCGTCAAAGCCGAAAGAATTCATGGAAGGAGGAGGAGAAGATGGAGGCGATGGTGGTTGATGATCGATGGTGAAGGCCATCTCCGTTCGAAGTCGCTGCTACTCTCTGAATCCTGTCTGCGGCCTGCTGTTTCGTCACTCTCGTCCGCTCCCTCCTCCCTCTTTTCATTGTCGATCAATATCCTCTAAAACATTCGCCCCTTTATAGGTTTATGTTCAAAGGTCTGAGCTTCAAGAAAATCCTCAAAACCTGAATAAATCAGCCTAAAAATCAGATTCAGCGGAGAAAGACGCTGATTTCGGAAATTTGGACTAAATTGGTATTTTGAAAATACGGAGTACTAAACTGACAATACCTCTAGGTTCTAAAATGTCATTTATAAACTTTGGGGGTAATTACTGTAACTTTCTCTGTTCTTTCATTGTTCTAAGAGTGACGCTAATATTACAGAAAAATTCCCTTCTTTCTGTTAAAATTCCCATATAGCCACAGGCAGAATTTCTTTTCCGGCCGTTGTAATCCTTATGCATCTTGCAATCACAATATTATAACAAATATATCCTTTTAACTCTACTTTCACAGAGTCATCTTTAATTCAATGTAATCATAATAAATTCTATTTAGCTCAAAATTAATGATAAAATCCATAAATAAGATACTAAATATTATGATAAAATCGGGATATATCACCTGCATTACGTATTTAGCTGCGTTCCATTACCAGCCATAGAACAGGGTTCATCCAATGAGCTTCTTCATTTGCATATATGATGTGGTTACTGTATAGGAAAAATGTTGAAGAAGTTCTTAGTTTTTATGGGGGCATTCTAGCTCTGAGTCAAACATGCAAAGAAAAACAGATCTAAACAAAAGAGAATCAGAGTGGGGGAAAGCTTTACGTGTTAATATGTATGGCACTGTGATTTGAGCGGGGAACAATGGCCTCTGAGGTGAATGAAGTGTAAAAGGCCAAAATCTGCAAAGCCTGAATTAATGTAGCCTTTTTAAAAGCAATGAAAAAAGGGTCCCAAAAGCCTGACTTTGAATTAGCAAAAAAGCTAGAACCTGGAGAAGTACTACAGAAAAACATAAAATGGAGAAGTATATACAACGGCAAAAATTGTTGAAGAACAACAATATATGGGCCAACATCTTTGGATGACACTAATGTATTGTCTGATTGTAAGCTTTATCATCGCACTTTCTACAACCTAGTATTATGGCATCGTGGTATCCTTTCACCTGGGTCCCTCACTGATGCACCGACGAAACAATTTATATATATATATATAAAACATTTCAGAATGAATATAAAAACCACCTATATTATTGCTCGTTCCTGTGCTAAAATCTATAGACACAACATAAACTTCGAAGCAAACTAGCAAAGCAAGGAATGTGTGTGTATATATATATATATATATATATTAGTTAAATACTCTAACTACTATTCATTTTATTTTTTAATTATACGGATATTTCCTTTATTTGGAAAACATACAATTAAGTTTAAACTGGTTAATTCCTTGAAGAATATTCTAAAAATAATTTTTAATAAAAACTTATATAAAAATAAAATTTATTTACTAATTTACCATCAATACTAAATACTAAATTTTAATTGATAGCATGTTTATCACAGACTTTTAAGAATTTGAATAAGTTTTTTAAATGTTTGTAAACAAAATATGAAATTATAAATTTAAATAACTTATTCAATCTCTCATACCTATATAGTTTATTATATTTTATTGAAAAAATGCGTTTGAAATATATTTTTAGTAAACCAAAAATATATTAATTTCATTAAATATGGTGAAAAATTAAAATTTTAAATTTTAAAATCTTAAAACTAATAAATTTTTAGCATATTAGAAAGTTAAAAAATCTATTAGAATTAAAATTTGGTGGGCATAAATTTTTTGGTCCATGTTTAAATAATTATAATGTTAATAAAGAGGGGTCTTTGATAAAAACAGAAATCTAAAAGTCAAACTTAATTAACGGTTTGAGTGGATAAAAATAGAATCTCAAAATTTATAAGAGGTTTTTGTCACATACATTTTAATTTTAAAGGATGTTTACATGTGTTTTCAAAATAGAAGGGATGTCTATGTAATTAAGGCAAAATAAAGAAGTAATTAGAGTATTTCTCACAACAAAAAAAAAAATCCATGTACATATTGTTTCCTATTGTTTATGAAAAACAGAAGCAATTAACAATTTAACGTGATACTTTTTTATTTTCTTTTTTTTTGGGGGGGGGGGTTTGGTTTTGGAGAAAGAAATAATCGGTTAATTATGATTACAGAGGTATACTTTAGATGCGGATTGCATTAAACAAGAAGGAATATGTGAATAGGAGAAGATACACAGCAGAAGATACCTGAGGGGTGGCTAGGAAATCCAAACGTCACGGATGTGAGCAATCTTTGGCCAATCTTCCCCTTTCAGTTTCTGGCACCTTTGTTTAAGCTCCGGACAATCTCCGCTAATGGAAAGGCAAGAAAGGGAACTGGGGAGGCCTTCCTTGGGCAAGCATTGGAGTCTGGGACAATCCCCAAGATACAATTGTTTGAGGGAGGGAAATTGGCAAAGAGCCTTATAGTCCAACATTTTGAGATTGCTACATCTTTTGAAGGAAAGACAAGTAAGAAAAGTCGGAAGTAGTCCTGGTTCAGGTAGAGACTCCACCGCATCATCACCTGAGATTTCAAATGAACGTAGAAAACCAAGATTGTGCAAACCCCATTTCATTCGGCAAGCAATCAGTTTTGGGCAGTTGACGATAGAAAGACGCCACAGTTTTGATGGCAAACTCCCCTCTGGAAACGGTTCCAGTTGTGGACAATTCCATATCTTTAGCGTGTGAAGAGACGGAACAAAAGTGTTCATAGGCTCGGGTAGTGACTTCAAATTTCCCAAGTCGGTCAAGTAGCACTCTCTCAACGAAGAAAATTCCCCTTCTGAAAATGATATGAAATTTGGACACTGGTTAATAGCCAAACTTATAAGACTTGTTGGAACATGGTTGCACCCCTCTGAAACATCAATAATTTCAAGATTATCACACCCATGAAGAGACAAATGGTCAAGTGCAGGGAACAAATCCAATGGGAAGGTCCTAAGAGACCCACAACTTCTTTCTATCCGTATTTTATGAAGTGAGTCATGTTGTTGGCTCAATGGAAGCTTCAAATTCGGACAATCACAAATCTCAACCTCTTCAATGCATTTGTTATTAATGCAATGCTCAATCTTTTCCATCATACTTGCATTCGTGCATGGTCCCCCAAAGCAGAGAACTTTTAGAGAAGTAGGAGCACATTCCAATTGCACCTTTTCACAGTTTCTGAGAGTCAACATCCGAATTGTTGGAGCCCACGGAATTAACGCTACAAGTTGTGGGCAATCTTTAATAACAAGATCTCCTAAAGAAGGAAGTTGTTGGGGCAAATTCTCCTTCAGCTTTGGACAATTTCTTATATGAAGCTCTTTAAGGCTTGGGAAGGCACTTGAAGCATTCATACAATCCCATTTCTCCCAATTCACCATTCTGACAAGCTCCAAGAATTCAAGAGATCTAGATGAAAGTTCAGCACCAATAACCACAATGTAATCCAACCCTTCAATGGTTAGTGACTTGAGAGATGGCAAAAGGCCTAATGATGGCAAAACAGAACAATACTTGCAACTTTCCAATCGGAGTGCCACTATGTTGGACAGTGTGTTATCAGCAAACCAATCAGGAAACCTTGTACCACTATAGTACTTGAGTGATAGTTCCTTCAAGTTTGGGTGAGGTTGGAGCTTCTCCAGCACATCCCTTTCATTCTTAGAATCATCATTTTTATTTTCATTCCATTGGAAGCTTAAATCCTCAAGGTACTTTTTTTCTTTCAAGTTGGCTTCTAAGGCATTCATCTCTTGAGCATTTTGTAACTCATAAATTGAAAGGCTACCATAGAGATTGAGTTCGCCTAATTGTTTGATGTTGAGCTCCTCACTACATTTGCCCACATAAAATTCCGTCAGACGAACCTGAAGATTTTTTATCTCTCCCAAATTTGGTGGAATATTTTTCACATCAGTGTTTTCCAAGTCCAAAAGACACAATTTTTTTAATTTATGCAAATCAGTAGGCAACTCAAGCAAAGGACAATAGACCAACTTCAATGTTTGTAGATTATATAGAAGACATATGGACTCAGGAACTCTTCAATTTTACAAAAGATAGATCAAGATACCGTAAATGTATGAGATTTCTTATGGAATTAGATATCTTCATAATGTCAAGATTAGTAGAAGCCAAAGATAAAAATCGCAAGCATTTGTGCTCACACAATTGATCAAATAATTGATTGTTGGAAGTCCACATGCGAAATCCCCGGCCACCAAGATACTCAAATGTCCTTAATTTTTTTATTTTCGGCAAATACTCAAATGGTATAAATTCTCCTACTTCATGCACCAGAAAAGATAAATGACGGGTTTTTTCTGAAATATATGGCACCTCTTTAACCTCTTGCTTGGAACAAAATTCTCCAGATACAAAATTAGCCAAATCATTGAGAATGTCATGCATAACAAAACCTGTTTTATTTATAGTTTCCTCAAAAAAGGACCTTGACACAAGCTCCTGGAAGCATTCATTGCCTACTTCTTCAATGGACTTATTCGGTTGAGAGACATGTAAGAAATCTTGAGCTACCCACAATTGAACTAATGTCTTCATGCCAAATTCATAATCCTTGGGGAATAATGAACAATAAGCAAAGCATTGCTTAAGATGAGAAGGGAGATAATGATAACTCAATATCAAAGCAGGAAGAATATCATTACAAGAAATGTTCCACATCTCACTCATCAAAATGTTATTCCATTCCTCCCAAGATGCTTTCCTATACAAGAGGCTTCCAATTGTTTTCAAGGCCAGAGGCAAACCTTTGCACTTTTTAACAATTTTTCTTCCAATTTCTTCAAGATTAGAATTTGCTTGAGGACAAGAGTTGCGACATGCATATTTTGTAAATAACGACCAACCATCATCATCTGACAATTGATGTGGGCGGTATGTTTTATCAGACGGGACAGCTAAAGCAACACTCTCATTACGTGAAGTGACAAGAATTCTACTTCCTGTGGCCCCACGAATGAAAGGTGCTAGAAGAGCTTCCCATAACATATATTTTTCACACCAAACATCATCAAGAACAATGAGGAATTTCTTTCCAGACAACTTATCCTTCAACTTATTTTGAAGCACATCTAAATCTTCCGTATCATCATTAGATGACATGATTTTGTTGAAAATTATTTTTGATAACCTCAAAACATCAAAGTCATCAGAAACACATACCCAAACTCTTAGATCAAATTCACTCTGAATCCTTTCATCATTATAAACAAATTGAGCAAGGGTGGTCTTACCCAACCCACCCATACCCACTATAGAAATCACGGAAAAGTGACTGTCATTTAGCAACCACTTAATGATAATTTCTTTGTCCTCATTCCTGCCATATATTCCAGCTTCATCGATCAAGGAAGTTGTCGGCAACTTTGTGGCAAATCCAACAGCACCACCTTTACCTTCTTTTAGACCTAGAGCAATCTTTCTGCCCTCAAGAATTTCTAGGCTTTCACATACTTGTTTCAACCTTAATTCAATATCCTCATCAAATGAACTAGCAGAAGTATGGAAGAATTTTCGTACCTTAGCAATAACTCCAGATTGACTTTCAACTTCAGCTTCCAACTGGTGTTTGTAGAGTTCATAGTTAATCTCATCCAAGACATCCTCAGCATCGTACACAGCATCTTTGAGCTCACAAAGCCAGGCCTTCACGTTTGAATCACTGAACTGTTTATACTCAGCATCATCAATGACAGTGTTGATGGATATCAACATGATCTTCAGCTTCTTCACCAGAGGCTCATTCAATCCTCTGTTTCGGAAGTAGTGAAGAATTTCACGAGAAGCCAACCTGTCAAAAGCCACCTGAAGGAAGGAAGACAAAACAGCACCGCCAACAAGTTCTGCAGCCATGGTTGTAGGAGATGATTGCAAACAACAGACGAGTGCGCCTAATGCCAAAGCAGCTGAAACCTCAATGGTTCTTTGTCCAAATAATTTATCTCACAGCCATGTTTCGAGGACCCACATACAGCAAGTGGCCAAGTGGCCGACATCTTTATGAATTATTGTGAATGCTTTTTGACTTTGATTGAGTTTGATTCTATAGTTATTGAAAGAGACATATGGGGGGAGGTACTCTGATCGCAAGTCACATGGCGAGTAGCGCACTTAATTGGGTGTAGAGTTCACGTGACTTTTTTTTCCTTTAACTTTGTTTCTATCTTTCTATGGAGGTGCCGGACAAAATTTTTAATCAGAACGTAAGGAGAGACTAAATGAAACATATAATGAAATTTTCAGCTAATAACAACTAAATTATACAAAATTCTTTGATTTTCATGGCCATGGAGAGAAATTTTCAAGTGAGGAAATTAATTGAAAAACTTGAGATGATGAGGGAATAATCCGGGTTCACATTAGATACTTGTTTTAATATATTTCTTATGTGTTTGTCCCTTTAATTAGAGAGACAAGCACATTTTATTTTATCTTTTTAAATTTTTTTTTATAATTTTTTTATTTAGATTAAATTATATTTTAGTTTTGAAATTTTTTTGATCCAATATCTCAAATTAAATAATTTTCTAGATTGGTGTTATAAAATGAGATATTTCTATATACAAAATTAAAAACTAATTAATTTGAGATATTGAGTCAAAAAAATTCCAGAAACTAACATATAATTTAGTTTCAATAAATAAAATTTATAAAAATAATTTAAAAAATAAAATAAAATGTTTGTCCCTCTAATTAGAGAGATAAACACATATAAGGAACAAACACCTTATGTGCTTCCAGAATAATCCGAAGAGGGCATTATTGGGTATTCAATTTCCATTCCGTGTGTGTCCCACATGTCCTGTCCCCAAAGTTTATGAAGAAATTATGGCTTCATGGGACCCTCTTTCAACATCATCACACGCATTCCCAAAAGAGTATATCAATGCCCTCGTTAGGAATCAGCATAAAACAATAGATAATTCATAAATTAATACTTCCCTTATTCTAAATATAAAATACAAATAATCAAATTATGTGAATCAAAACAAGATTTAAAATTTGATAAAAGCAATGAATATAAAAAAATTATATTTTTTTAAAAATACACATATTTATCTAAAAAAAGTGAAGGAGAGAAAATAAGTAAGAGAAAATGGTGTGTAAGAGATTATTAATAAGTGATATAATATGCAATTAATGATGGTAAAAATAGAAAACAACTAGTTAAAATTTGGAAATCATTTGAGCGTATGTTATAAATAAGTTATTTTTAGGAAAATACTCAAGTCAAATATTTTATATTCATTTCATTAAGTTTTTCAATCACATATGATCACATGTCTTATTTTTAATTATTATCATTTAACTATAAACCTATATATATAAATTTTTTTTAAAAAGGACACATGGTTATATATAATTTGAGAATTTGATGTAATAGATATAAAGAACTTAATGTATAACATTTTTTCCTTTGATGGAAAAAACATTTTTATTTTTATACATTTAGTTCATTTAGAAAGATAAAGTGTATGAAATTCTTTTTGAGCAAAAGTATATAAAAATATTAAAATTGATATTTATATAAATGGATTTAACTAATTCATTTCATGTCTCTTTCATTATGCAATATGCGTAAATTTATTTATTTCATTCTTTACTACCTCTATGATCATTTGACGAAAAAAAAAAAAAAAGCAAAAGTCTCCTTCCTGCCTGCCTCTTCACCACCACCTTCCTCCAACTACAAGTTATGAATGCCGAGTTAAAAATAATAACTGAGAATATGTTATTTAACATATAAGTGATAAACTAATTAAATAAGTTATAAAAATATAAAAATGATAAACTTAAAAATTTATTTGAAAAGGTAGTGTTTTTTACCTTTGTAATTTTGGAAAAAAGCATATCTACTAATAAATATTAGGTTCCTATCTAAAATATTTTCTAGTTGAAATCAAGTTATAAGAGTTACGTTCAATTAAGCCCAACAATAATTTAATCAGGCAAAATAATTTCGAACACCAAGAAAAAAAAAGTTTTTTCTAATTCATCCATATGCTTGATAAGGGATTTGGATCTTCCCAGTATATTCTCTTTCTCCTTTGCTTCTCAAAATCCTTGTACATCTGGATCTTCATAAAAGACGTTTTATATTCTGGAAATAGCTCTAACAAGATGACCACTAATTTTTATTCATGGAATGAGTAGTAAAACATTACATCTGGGGGTAAGGATATAGATGTAGTTTTAAGCATTTGCTAACAAGTTCTTCAATGGAATGTGGAAATGTGGAGGAATTTTCTTTGTATTTTGGAAACAGCTTCATTTTCCTTTGCTTTTTTTTTTTTTATATATTATATTGAAATGGCATAAAATATATCTTGTGATTGGTGCGGGATGTGATGGAGAATCCTTGTGTTGCTTTGTTGATGGTCATACTTATGATTACAAAGCAATTGTAACATGGCAAACCCATGACAAACCCATGACAAATATGCCATTACCTCATGAGAATATGATTCGAATTATACGCTCATGTCTTCTATTATGGAGTGCAAATCATGAGAAAACTGATACAAACATTATTAATTGTCAGTTCCATTATTGGGTTATTGATTTCTTGATTGTAGCTTTGGTTTATTAAAAGAGGAAAAAAAAAAAAGTGTTTATGCTTTAGTTTGTAATAGTTTGTTTGATAAATATGTAAATATCCGGTTATGCTTGATAGAGTTTTATTCATGATTTTGAATTGTTAAAACATGTTTAGATTTATTCATAAATGGCACCTTTAATGCGTTTGTGTCATTATGCTTTCTAAATGTCATTTTCTATCATTATTCTTAATTAGAACCGGAGCTTTTGGAATGTATGGAAAAAGATATTGGTTTAGGGAGGGATCCATCTTGAAGTTTTAAACATGTTTGATTCTTTTGCGGGACTCTGTTTAATGCCTGAAATAGACATTCAAGTGTGGCCCTTAACTTTAGAAGAGAATTTTATTTAATGAAGGTAGAGAGAAGGGGAAAAAGGATAACTAGTCTATTTCTTTTTTTATTTCTTTCCTTTATGTTTTTGTTTTTAGTACTGTTGTTGTGAGATAAATGGCTGAGAGATTTACACTTTTCTCTCAATTAGTAACCAAATTATGTGGTTTAACAAAACGGTTAAAATTAATTATGTATGAAATAAATTTTCTTTTCCAAGTATGTCTAAAATAAACTTTATTTATGAAAAGCAAGAAAGAGAGAGAAATAAAATAAATATGAGTATCACCAATTATTTAATTAATGTAATACATATAATTAATAAGGGAAAAAACTTATTAAATATTTAGACAACTCTTGTTGAGTTCTTATAAAAAGAATTTGGATGAAGGACACTAGTAATGTAAGTATGTTATAAACAAAGCTTTAAGATCTTACTCATTCTTCTAAATAGGATCACTATAAGAAATTTAAAGATTTCCGCACTTTTGAAAGTTTGTACTCTCATTCTCATGTAAACGATTCGGTAGAACAGCTAACAACAACAAAATAAAACAGAGCCAAAGAAATTTAGTTACGTACATATTACTATGATAAGAGGCATATGTTGATTTTGACTAAAAAAAATCATGATCCGTCATTAGCATTTTCTGATAATTAGCAAAACAAAAAAGAACTACATCTTCAAATTCTTTAGAAATTATACATAATAATTAGTGAAGTGTAACATTTTCTTTAAATTAAACAATTGTATAAATTTCTTTTGGAGATGAATTACCAGTAAAGGATGTGGCATTTATACCTATCTCAATAAGCTCCAGAGTATAAAGACATGACCTGACCTTGATAAACCCTTAAAACTAACTCACTTAACTTTTATTTGTGGACAATCCTCGAATCTTGAAGCCCGAAGAAGAATCCATGATGGACAAATTTTCTGTTAGGCTTACTCAAGTCTGTGTGTTATAAAGAGAAGAGGAGTCATAGATACCCGATCACTATAAGTAATATGTGTGTATAGAATGTGTAAGATACCCTATCACCAATAGTCACAATACCATCCAACCTTTCAATGATTAGTCCAAAACAATATGTGCAACTTTCCAATCGGAGTGACACTTTGGACGATGTTTTGTCAGCAAATTAATCTGGAAGCCTTGTACCACAATAATAAGTTTTGATGAGGTTGGAGCTTCTCTTTCATTTTCAGAATCTTCATTCTTGTTTACATCCCATTTGAAGTTTAACTCCTTAAGGTACTTTTTTTTCTTTCAAGTTGGCTTTTAAGGCATCCATCCCATCAACTACATTATGCAACTCATAAATTGAAACCTTTCCCTTAAGATTGAGCTTGCCTAATTGCAAGTATTTGCACGTACACAATTGATCAAATATTAGGTCACTTGAAGTCCAAGTGCAATATGAATGAAGACTAAGATGCAAGAATGCATGTAATTTTCTAATTTTTTTGCAAATACTCAAACCATCGAATAGCTTCCCATGGTATTGATTTATGACCTTTTAGTCGTCTCGGGTTACATCAACTTAAACATTATTTAGTGAAGGGGATAATTCGGGTAGTTTCTATTGAGGAGCATTTTATTTAATTCTTAAGCTAAACTAGGTGACAAAGACATTATATGGGTTTGAAATTGCTTTTCTTTTATAATAATGGGGGAAAAACCCTAGACTTTTTTTTTTTTTTTTTTTTTTTTTTTTTTTATAGAAGTTTTTTGGAGAATTTGTTGAGACAAGTAATGAAATTTGATTTCAGCAAATCGATGAGGAATGCTTCTTGGAAAATGGAATATAGGTTACCATTGCTCACATTGATTTGGGAGTTAAATTACTCACTAAGTTAAAAATCAAACTTTAGCAACTCACTAAGTTAAATGATATTAATTAGTTATTACCCCTAGAACTTTAGCTAGATAATTACTTCTTAATACATTATTAAATGCCACTTAGTGTGCAATTTAGGATCGGATTATGCAGTTTGTTCCTCTATGCAATGAACATTCAACTGAGATATTCAAACAAGATCAAAGCTGTCATAATACTCATTCAAACTATGAAAGAATAACACCACTACGTTAAACTGAAAAGGGAATATATAAAAACCACACAATTCAATCCAAATCACAATTGTTCAATCCAAACTAAAATAAACAACTTGCAATCTCATTAAATTAACCGCATAACATAAATTTTAACTCAGGAAAACCATTGCATAGCCAAAATCAAAGGATTAAAACAAATAACTTCCATGAATGTATCTCTGAAGCTCAAACCAATTTTCCATCTTCAAGAAGCACGAAAGAATTTAGCCCCTCATTCAGTTTATCAGACACAACTCCTTTAAATCCTCAAAATTTCAGTAAATCGGCCTTAAAATCAGATTCAGCTGAGGAAGACGTTGATTATCAGAAATGAGGACCAAATTGGCATTTTGAAAATTTTGTGTACTAAAATGACAATATCTCTAGGTACTAAAAAGTTATTTATGAAATTAATGGTCCTTTACTGTAGTTTCTGTGATATTTAACTGTTCTAAAAGTGACGCTAATATTACAGAAAAATGCACTATTTCTGTCAAAATTTCCATCTAGTCACATGCAGAATTTAATTCTCCGTTAAATCAATCAATTAAGCTCCACAACTAGCATAAGTCATAGTGTAAAGCAATGCAAAGGAATTAGTGCACTACACAATATGTTATTGAAATAAGCACAAGACAGCTCTCTAGGATATTAGTATTTTCGATCAAGTCTCCTATTTAGGGTCACCTCACTCTGACTCACTTAACTATCACCTTACCAAGGCTTGTAACAACTCTAACATCTCTACCGCTAACAATAATAATGTAATCAAGAGGACTTTTATAGGCTGTAATAATGGAGAAGGCCACATGAATTAATTGAGAAAGAAACAAGTGTTATGCACGTATATAAGCTAACAAATAGATTTCATTAAATATGGTGGGAAATTAAAATTATAAATTCTATAATCTCAAAATTAATAAATTTTTAGCATATTAGAAAGTTGAAAAATCTATTAGAATTAAAATTTGGTGGCATAAATTTTTTGGTCCCCAAGATACAATATTTTGAGGGAGTGATATTGGCAAAGATCCTTATAGTCCAACATTTTGAGATTGCTACATCTTTTGATGTAAAGAGAAGTAAGACAAGTCGGAAGTAGTCCTGGTTCAATTAGAGACGCCACCGCATCATCACCTGAGATGTCAAATGAACGTAGAAAACCAAGATTGTGCAAACCCCATTTCATTCGGCAAGCAATCAGTTTTGGGCAGTTGTTGATAGAAAGATACCACAGTTTTGATGGCAAACTCTCCTCCTGAAACAGTTCCAGTTGTGGACAATTCCCTATACGTATACTGCCAAGAGACGGAACAAAAGTGTTCATAGGCTTGGGTAGTGACTTCAAATTTCCCAAGTCGGTCAAGTAGCACCCTCCCAACGAAGAAAATCCCCTTCTGAAAATGATATGAAATTTGGACACTGGCTAACAACCAAGCATGTAAGACTTGTTGGAACATGGTTGCACCCCTCTGAAACATCAATCATTTCTAGATTATCACACCTATAAAGAGACAACAGGTCAAGTGCAGGGAACAAATCCAATGGGAAGGTTCTAAGAGACCCACAACTTCTTTCTATCCATCAAAGGAAAAACTGTTATACATTAATTTCTTTATATCTATTACATCAAATTCTCAAATTATATATAACCATGTGTCCTTTTTTTATATTTATATGTATAGATTTATGGTTAAATGATAATAATTAAAAAATAAGGCACGTGATCATATGTGATTGAAAAGCTTAATAAAATGGATCTAAAATACTTGATTTGAGTATTTTCTTAAAACTAACTTATTTAAAACATACGTTTAAATGATTTCCGAAATTTTAACTAGTTGTTTTCTATTTTTACCAGCATTAATTGCATATTATATCACTTATTAATAATCTCTTACACACCATTTTCTCTTACTTATTTTCTCTCCTTCACTTTTTTAGATAAATATGTGTATTTTTTATATTCATCGCTTTTATCAAATTATAAATTTGATTATTTGTATTTTATATTTAGAATAAGGGAAGTATTAATTTATGAATTATTTATTGTTTTATACTAATTGCTAACGAGGGCATTCATATACTCTTTTGGAAATGGGTGGTGATGATGTTGAAAGAGGGTCCCATGAAGCCATAATTTCCTCATCTCAAGTTTTTCAATTAATTTCCTCACTTGAAAATTTCTCTCCATAGCCACGAAAAATCAAAGAATTTTGTATAAATTTCATTACATGTTTCGGTTAATCTCTCTTCACGTTCTCATTAAAAATTTTGTCCGGCACCTCCAAAACAAGGTTAATGTCAAGTAAAAAATAAAGTTGAAGGAAAAAAAGTCACGTGAACTCTAAACCCTATTAAGTGCGCTACTCGGCATGTGACTAGCAATTAGAATACCTCTCCCAGTGTGTCTCTTTCAATAACTTTAGGTTAATGTGTCTCTTTAGCATTCACAATAACTCATAAACAACTTACTGTGGGTTCCTCGAAACATTGCTGTGAGATAAATTATTTGGTCAAAGAACTATTAGGTTTAACCTGCTGTGACATTAGGCTCACTCTTCTGTTGTTTGCAATCTCCTCTTACCCTTCTTCATCACTTTCTCTTCCAACCATGGCTGAGAACTTGTTGGCGGTGCTCTTTTGTCTTCTTTGCTTCGGGTGGCTTTTGACGGGTTGGCTTGGCGAAATTCTTCACTACTTCCAAAACAAAGGATTGAATGAGCCTCACGGTGAAGAAGTGAAGATCATGTTGATATCCATCAACACTATCATTAATGATGAGTATAAAGCGGTTCGGTGATTCAAACGTGAAGGCCTGGCTTTGTGAGCTCATAGAAGGCTGTGTAGGATGCGAGGATGTCTTGGATGAGATTAACTATGAACTCCACAAACACAAGTTGGAAGTCTGAAAGCGCAACTCAAGGGAGTTATTGCTAAGGTACTAAAATTCTTCCATGCTTACGCTAGTTCATTTGATGAGGATATTGAATCAAGGTTGAAACAAGTATTTGAAACCCTAGAATTTCTTGAGAGCAGAAAGATTGCTCTAGGTCTAAAAGAAGGTAAAGGTGGTGCTGTTGGATTTGCCACAAAGTTGCCGACAACTTCCTTGGTCGATGATGCTGGAATATATGGCAGGAATGAGGACAAAGAAATTATCATTAGGTGGTTGATAAATGACAGTCACTTTTCTGTGATGTCTATAGTGGGTATGGGTGGGTTGGCTAAGACCACCCTTGCTCAGTCTGTTTATAATGATTAAAGGATTCGGAGGGAATTTGATGTTTTGAGGTTATCAAAAATAATTTTCAACAAAATCTTGTCATCTAATGATGATACTGAAGATTTAGATCTACTTCAAAATAAGTTGAAGGAAAAGTTATGCAGGAAGAAATTCCTCATTGTTCTTGATGATGTTTGGTGTGAAAAATATATGTTATGGGAATTTACGCCACCCCACAAATGAAAGGTGCAAGAAGAGCTTCCCATAATGTGTTATCATAACACTAAACATCATCAAGAACAATGAGGAATTTCTTCCTAGACAACTTATCTTTCCACATATTTTGAATCACATCTAAATCGTCCGCATCATTATTAGATGACATGATTTTGCTGAAAATTATTTTTGATAACCTCAAAACATCAAAGTCAACAAAAACACATACCCAAACTCCTAAATCAAATTCAGTCTGAATCCTCTCATCATTATAAACAAACGACTAAAGTATACATTTGGTCCTTCATGTTTGCCTCTTGTATCATTTTAGTCCCTTAAGTTTGTAAAGTACACGTTTGGTCCTTTAATATTAACACCGTTAGTCTGACTTAACAGAAAATACTAAATTAACAATTTTAAGTGATGACAGTGCAATTAAATACTGATAATTTATCCTTATATGATAGTATTTTAATAAATTAATATTTTAAATCCTATTAATTGAAAAATATTTAATCTAATTTGCCAAAAAAATGTATATTTAATCTTCACAAACCGTGAAAAACCGTAAAATAGTATGTGAAGATTAAATATTTTTCAATTAATACAATTTAAGTTATTAATTTATTAGAATACTAACATATAAGCATGCTTTGGTAGCTTTTAATTACATACTCATCGCATAAAATTGTTAAGCGATATTTTAGTTAAGTCAGACTAACGGTGTTTACATTAAGGGACCAAACGTACACTTTACAAACCTAAGGGACTAATTAAAATGATACCAGAGATAAACATGAAGGACCAAACGTATACTTTAGCCTAAACAAAATGAGCAATCTTACCCAACACCCATACCCACTATAGACGTCACAGAAAAGTGACTGTCATTTAGCACCCACTTAATGATCATTTCTTTGTCCTCATTCCTGCCATATATTCCACCTTCATCGACCACAGAAGTTGTCAGCAACTTTGTGGAAAACCCAACAACACCACCTTTACCTTCTTTTAAACCTAGAGTAATCTTTCTGCTCTCAAGAAATTCTAGGCTTTCAAATACTTGTTTCAACCTTGATTCAATATGCTCATCAAATGAACTAGCAAAAGGATGGAAGAATTTTCGTACCTTAGCGAGAAAACCAGATTCATCTTCAGCATCCAACTTGTGTTTGTAGGGTTCACATTTAATCTCATCCAAGACATCCTCAGCATCGTACACAGCATCTTTGAATCACAAAGCCAAGCCTTCACGTTTGAATCACTGAACTGCTTATACTCAGCATCATCAATGACAGTGTTGACGGATATCAACATGGTCTTCTGCTTCTTCACCAGAGCCTCATTCAATCCTCTATTTTGGAAGTAGTGAAGGATTTCACGAGAAGCCAACCTATCAAAAGTAACTTGAAGGAATGAAGAATGTCTTGATGGTACAAGAATGTCTTGATGGTACAAGTCAGATTTTCTATGTTTGAGCAGAGTAGTTCGCATGAAATTCGGCAAATAGAAATCCTCATCAAGGGTTGGATGTTCAACTTTGGCATGTTCGCTTTTTATGATTTGGTCCTTTTGAGAGAAAGAACATTGGGTTTGGGAAGTTCATGGTTTTTAGGTTCAAAAGAGCTGGCTTGGCTTCTTGTTGAGGTGGAAAAATGTTTAGATTTTCATGAATTTTGAATCTTCAATCACTTGATGTGTCTTTTGTTCCTAAGGGAAGAATTGTGTTTAAGCTGCAACATGTCCATTCAGGTAAAAAATTTGGTGTTCCAGCTCTAAATTTGCCCAGAAAAAAATCTATAAAGCATACTTTTTTTTTTTTATCTTCAAATTACCATAAGAGATATATGCTAGTTGTCGCAATGATCAAATGTTGTCATAAACGATATAATTACCATAAAACCTATTCTCCAATTGTTTATATCCATATCCTTTCCCAGTTTTCAGAACAAAAGTTGTCACAATGTTCATCCAACCTACCTTTGTAAATTCTAGACCATTGCGAAATCATCCCATACCGCTTTGTCCATAATTATATAGCTAACAAGTGTATAAAATAAAATAAAAAACTACCATTATGTGTGCACAAGCATAACAAAAAAGAACAAACAAAGAAGCTGGACCACATCAAAAGGGTATCAAGAAAACAGACAGATCTGCAAATGCTGCACTCTGAAATGAGACGAGCCAGGCTTTCTAACTATAAAAGGTCAATTGATACCCTCACTATTTTCATTGATTAAACAAGAAAGGTCAACGTGACAAAGGAAGTCAATAATCAACAAATATAAATATATAAACAGAAAACAAAACAATCAATTCAAAAGTTTTATTTGGTGCGTCCTTTTCCTTCTCTCTTTCATTGAGCTTAAGGCTAAAAAATCAAGTAAAATAACCTGATTTTGTCTAATTGATAAAGCATCTCTTTTCCTCATGAAAGCCAAGAAAATAAAACAGTAATTAAAACACAAAAATGAGCCATCCAAAAGTCCTGAACTGAAACTCAATGACCATAAGAAAATTTTAGTCTCAATCATATTTGGCTCATAGATGCCTAGAGATGGCACAAAACTGATCTAACTGATCAGGAAAAAAACAGTTTGTTCATTTTGTTGAGTTCATTATTTATTACCATTCATTTTTCTATTCAAGTTGCTAATGTGGTATGCTTCATTTTTCTAAACAGAGCAAACAATTCATTTTTTTTTTTGGGACAGATAATTATATGAGATTATGTTTCTCACTAACTATCAATAAAAAATGGCTTATGATTTTGTCTTTATTTCCCTTGCGGCTGTGGACATGTCTAATAGATGTCTCTAGTGGATTAGAAATGGCTTCTCGTTTTCTGATGAAATCAGTACCCTGGTTTTCTAAAACTCAAAACAGTTTGCCATTTCCCTAAGAATTCTTTGTGAAGTTCCCATTATATTTTTCCTAAATATACAATCTCCTTCTTCTTGTGTTGTGCTTCTCGCTATCAAATAATCCCCACAAATCCACAACAGAATACTGACATAACTCAAAAAAAAGAAAACAGGAGAAACAATAGAAAAAAGTAGAAGCAAATAGCTCACAGGAACCAGAATTAATTGACAGTAGAAGGTGGCTGAAACTTTGACACAAGACAAACTGAAAATGAGATAAAATTGAAATAACACATGAAAAGGGAACAAAAAAGGACAGATATGCGGGTGCTGGTGTTATGAAGCAAAACGGGTATATCTATCTATGACAAGAACATACACTAAAAAAGGAAATTGAGGGGGCAATTTGATGGCAGCAAATCGGCTAGGACACTAACTCAGAAAGATGACAAGAAAATTTAGATCCATCGTTTTCCATAATTTTGGGGAACAAACAGTTCAAAAGTCCCTTTAATTCATCCACAGACACAGGTTGAGAGATATAGAGAAGTAGGGAGGGACCTGAGATCGGATTCGGGGATTGAGCTAGGAAGAAAAGAGATAGTTGTGGAAGCCATCGAGGGTGAGATTGTGCTTCGTGAATTTGGTAATGTGGTGCCTCTTCTACAACACCTTTAATTCAGTCCGTTTTCTCATGTGCTTTTTTCCTTAATTGATTTCGATAACTCTTAAGACGGACCCTTCAGGACTGATCTGCATGTACAAACCACTATAATAACCAAAACACAATCTCATAATAACTTCTCATAAAAAACTACACATCAAGAAAAGAATGGCCAAGCTATGAAGTGAATCCATAAATGACTTTCTGCTGATATATGAAGGCAAACATAAGAAAAGCAACCACTTTGGCTACCTGCCACCTTCATTGATAAAAAGAAACTATTTCACTCCATTAATAAACTTAAAAGTAACCATTCAAATAAAACATTGACAAAATTTCCTGCCATCTTTATCAAAAGATAAAGCAGCAAGTAGCAGAAGGTGCATTGGCCAATCTGCTGTACAGATTCTATACTTGTGTGAATTGTTTAGGATGCTTTATTTTTATTGCCTACAATAGCATGCCTAAAACATTAAAGAATAGATACGTTGGCAGACGTGCTTAAAAGATTCCTGGTACTGATTCCGCAAAATTGTCAATCCTTTGGGATGCTTTACTTATGTAGACTACAATGAGATCCCTAAAGCATGAATAAAGTTCATGCTTTTTACACATATCAATGTCAATCAGATAACAGAAAAATAAATAGCATGCCAAATGGAATGATCAAAGTTTCCGAAAGACTGGACAAAATATAGTCAAGTAATATATTTTATAAACTTACCAACTATGATCAGATCAGATTTGTAATTAGAAAAGCAAGTAACAACGTGAAAAAAGAAAGAGAGGGAAGTGAGAGAGGAGGCAAGCAATAAATGAGGAAAGGATAAGGAGAGATGACAAAATCCAAACTAAATCTAAAGGCATCACGCCACCAAACTCTGTAATCTATGCAAAGAAAAATACAGAAAGGTCAAAGAAAGAGCTTGGCAAAACACTCAAAAACCCGCAAGAAAAATACACACATACTCAATTAATTGTTCCTTCCTCTTACCCATCACTAACATATATTAGTTTCAACACCAAATCTCCCTCAACCTCACGTACAACAGCAAGCATTTCTGCTCCAATAAAGAATCTGATAAAGTTTTAACATCAGCCTACACCTCAAAATGCAGAGGAACCCTTGTGCGAAAACGGTGAAGCAGTACACTGGGGATTTTATTGACCCATGGAAAGACTTATGATGGTGATCGGAGGAGGAGATGTCACGGACTTTATCATGGATTTTATTGACTCAGTTTATGGCATCCGTTTGATTCTTAACTGGAAAATGAAGGATGCAAAGAGAAGGATAGAGAGGCAGGGTGGAGGGAAAAAAAAATGAATGAGGAATTGAAGAAACTCCCAGCTTCATCAATCCCTTCTTCTTCTTCCTTCTTCATCAGGATCTTCTTCTTCAGGCTCGTTAATCATCCCCGACGAATCATTATAGACAGCGATATACACACTAAGAATTAGAAAGCTAAGAGAGGAAAGAGCTAACTTTGGGGGAAAATACAGACAGCAGCAAACAGCCATGGGCAGAGAGCAAAATAAAACCGAGGACGACAGAAGGAGGAGTAACGAAAAGAGGAATGAAGCTCAAGTTTAAAGTTCAGGACTACAAAAATCTGGAGAAGAGAGAGCTGATTTTTAGATCATTACCATCTTCTGATTCTTCTTCATCACCTCCGTCGTCATCGTCCCTGTGATAGCTTGTACTTTCATTTTCCCTTTCTGCATATACCTCTCTGCAACCTGTAAACCCAAAGGAACGATTAAAACCACGAAAAATGCACATCGATTCAAAATACACATGAACAAAGATGGTTCATTGTAAAAAAAATGTACCTCGTGCTTCGCTTGGAAAATTCTGCTAGTAGATCCATTCTTCCCCTGGGGTGGGAGATCGGGGATCCTCGAATTCTACTCAGAGAAAAGAAAGGAATCATTCTCCACTCACCATGGGCAGAGTATAGCAGGCCTCGACGTTGCTGGCTACGACGCACAGTTTCAGAAAACGATAAGCAGATTCACCGAGCTTGAGTTCGGTTAGGAGATCCATTAAACGATACCCGCAAAATTAGAAGAAGAAGATGAAATGGGAGAGATCAAAGACGAAGGGAAGAATGGCGGAAGAGTACAAACCTTCGCTACAAAAGAAAAGGACTTCAAAATGCAGAGATGCCGACGACAGAGATCACCAAGCTTGAGTTCGGTGAGGAGATCCACCCTTCGGAGCAGATGACTGAGAGAAACTGAGGGGAAAGAGATAGAGAGAGTAGGAAAAGGGCATCCAGGGTTAGGGATTGAAAAAGAGGGAGCATAAATATTATATGAGATGTGACATGAGAGAAGAAGGGATTCAAATTTTGAAATCCCGTATGGGTCAGATATGAGATGTGACATGAGAGAAGGGAAAGGGCTGAAATAGAAAGGACGGAGAAAAAGATAGAGGAAAGAGATCAACTTTTGATTCATTGTGTATTGGAGATCAGCTTACACAGAGTCCAACGACAATTTTACAGTAATATGTGATGGAAGCCGATGCTAAGCCATTTGTGAACTGGCTTGAGGGATAAGTTATTATATATATATATATATATATATGTTGATATTGATATCTATGGAAAACCAATATATATATTTATTACTCACATGATTTAAATTCCTTCAAGTGGAGAGACCCTGTACCCCTCTTATCGTCTCATGTTGTTCCTTAAAATGGAAAATGACAGCAAACGTAGGCCTGCAATTATGTTGGGTCTGTTTGGGTTGGTAGTAGGAAAGAAATGTTTAAAAGCTATCGACTTTTAAAAAAGCTCGGTAGAAAAAAAAGTCGGGTTATAGATAATGATTTGTGTTTGGATTGATGGCGGTAGAAGTGACGGGGCCCACATAAATTAGCCGAGAGCTTTTTGGAAAAAACTAGGGGCCCGTTTGGATGGCGGAAAATTGGAAGAAGGAAAAGGAAAATGAGCATTTTCCAGCGGCGGCGGGTGTTTGGTTCAAATTTTCTCTGGAAAATATTTTCCGCCGCCATCCCATTCTCCCACGTTTAAGGGAAAATGGGTTCCCACCATTTTGGTGGGAACCCATTTTCCAGTGAGCTCTGAGAATGGTTAAAGTCCATTTTGCCCACATGACAGAGAGAGAAGAGAGTGACGATGGGGAAAGGAAGAGAGAGAAGAGAGTGACGTCGGGAGAGGAGGAGAGAGAAGAGCGTGATGCCGGGGAGAGGAGGAGAGAGAAGAGCTTGACATCGGGGAGAGGAGAACGTGACGCGGGGAGTGGAGGAGAGAGAAGAGAGCGACGGCCTCTTTCTCGCATTGCAAATTGGTCGAGATGAAGAAAGGAGGAAGAAAAAAAAAAGAGGAAGAAAAGTATACAGTGACTCATATGAGTGTGCTCTCGTGCACACTCGAGTGTGCAGATGCACACTCAAGTGCTCGCACACTCAAGTGTGCACGAGTGTGTGTATGAGTGTATAGTAAATTTGTGTGTTTTTTTGTGCGTGAGTGGCGTTATTTAAAATAATATTTTTTAGGGTAAAATGGTATTTTATCTTATTTTCCTACCTTATTTTCTTTTAACCAAACAAAAATTTTCCTATCAACCTATTTTCTTTTCCAGTGCCAACCAAACACATCGAGGCAAAATATTTTCCATTCCATTCTATTCTTTTCATTTCAATTCCTTTCAATTCCCACATTTTCTTTGATCCAAACGGGGCCTAGATTCGGAGCGTTTTGGAAAAAACTACATTCTGGAGCCTTTTTCCTTAACTGATTTTTTTGAGCTTTTTGACTTAAAATTGTTTAACGCTCCGAACAATCCAAACAGGTTTCATTTTCTTTTGATCACTGTGTGAGCTTTGACTTTTAAGCTACTGCATTTTCTTTGCCTTCAACGCTAAAATTTAAGTAAATCCAAACAGAACCGTTGTTATCAGTGTGATTCGATGTTATTTGATGCTCAAATGCCTTTTCAATTGATGGGCAAATTTTGAAACGTAAAAGATTCCTCACCAGATTATTTACTTTAAATAAATAAATAAATTCTATGACTATTATGATAATTTCTTATCTCCTGTCCATTTTAAAGTCTTCAACTTTTGAAATTCTTATTTTCTATTTCCCATCAAACGATGTGTGACTATCAACATCCTATTTTCCAGTTAAACACTTTATCTCCCTCTGTTTTGCTAAAATTATGAAAAAAAAATATATTCCATATATTTTCACGTCCTTACATTTTTAACATTGTTAATAATATTTTGGCGAAAACTCTAAAATAATTTTTATTAATTGAAGTTTATGTTCAAAGTGTTTACAATGATTAATTTATTCTCATAATCTAATTATTTGCCCCATCTATCTCGTCAATTTATTTGTTTAAACCCTTGGTAGGACTAGAGTTGAAGAATTCATTTTAAATTTAATTAACACTTTTAGTTTTATAATGTCAAAAGTCATTTTTAAAAGTTCTTCTTACCATTTTAACATGTTGAATTGCAGGGTACATAATGCCATAACATCTCTAGTTAACATCAAATTTACAGAATATTATATTTGATTAAACATAATTTAGAAAATAATTTGAAAATGGCAACCACATTAGCAAACAATTAGTACAATACTTGGTTTAAGGGAGAGGAGAAGAAAATGGAAAGGAAAGGAGTTAAGCCGTTGGAGTTTTTCTTAGGAGTATGACATGGGTTACTTCCGGTGGCGGAACCAGGAAAATTTTTAGCCGAGGGCCAAAAATAAACATGTTGAACTACTCCTTTTAATTCTTATTATAAGACACCAACTAACAAGTATATTTGGTCCTTTTTATAAGGCACTTTCTTGTTTCTAAATAGCATTAAATATTTTTATGTATACTCATAATTGAAAAGGTAGTGAGTGGGAGTAATAATTAATAAAAATTAATTATTACTCTTTTTTTGAGCAAAAAAAGAGTAATAATTAATATGATATTAGAGTTTAATATAATTAATAGAGATAATATTAAAAATTACTCACATTTTAAGACAAATTTAATGACTTTAATTGTTTTTATTGACTTGTGAGAATTGTTAGTTGGTTTTTAAATAAAGACCGAGAGGAGTATTTACTAAATAGTACTCTCCGGTCCTTATTATAAGACACCAACTAATAAGTTTATTTGGTTTTATAAGGCACTTGCTTGGTCCCAATGAGCATTAATTATTTGTTTCCATGTCTACCCATACTTAATTAGGGTAGTGTGTGAGAGTAATAATTAATATAATATTAGAGTTTAGTACAATTAGTAGGGATAATATTGGAAGTTACTTAAATTGTAGGGTAACTTTATTGACCTTAACTTTTTTATTGGTTTGTGAGAAAAGTTAGTTTGTGTCTTGTAATAAGGACCGGAAGGAATATCAAATAACCTTGAAAATATAAATAAATAATAATTGATAATTATAAATCAAAACAATATTTAAGATGATAATCAAAACAATATTTAAGATGATACTAACTTTTTGGTATCTCACACAAGAATTTTACTTTCTTTTCATAGCCCAATGAATAATAAAACAAACATTATCTTTACAAAGAAGATAAAAAATTAATTTGGGGCCAAATTTGTGGCCAAATAAAATATCATATCATAAATACATATATATTTTCACAAATTTTATAAGATCGATCGAGTCGGTGGGCCAAGGCACCGGTGGCCATCACATGGTTCCGCAAAGTGGTTACTTCAACGCCGTAATGCTAATATTCAACTTCAAAATTTTCACCTTATTAAAATTTTTCCACTATACCAAAAATCTAATTTCTTCATAACAATAGATCTCCAATGTATTAATTTTTGAGTACAAAAGAGCCACCTGCAAAACTAATATTAGAGAGACATAGGGCCTATTTAACTTTCATCGAAAGTTTAACTTTCAACGATTGGTTATCGGAAACAATCGTTGAAAGTTGTGCTAAAATTTTAAAAATGTCACTTGCTTATTTTTTAATTTTTGTTTTATAAAAACAGAGGCGTTAATTATCACGTCGCTAAATTTATTTTTTGTAGTAGTGAATTGGTACTAAAACGATATTTTATGATCGATTGGTACTAAAAAATATTTTATTATCTTAAAAAATTATTTTAGAATTTTTTAAAAAATATTTAAAATTAATGACTGGTAGAGGATGAATGCTTCTTTTTTGGTCTGAACACATATACAAAAAGAAAAAAGAAAAAAAAAGTGAACACATTTTGCACCGCAGTTTGAGTGAAAAGGAAGGGAAAAAGAGGAAAGATGCGGTAATAATGTGCCATTATTCATTATTACTGTACATGGTAGTACGGTATTAATGTGTATGTTTGAAAGTCTTCCACTCTTCCGATCTTTGTATTTTCTGACGTGTCCATCCCTGGTAATCTAGTTTGTCTATCAGGTCGCTCTTTGGTTTCTTTTTTTCTTTATCCATCTGTATTTGTTTTGCCTTGTCATGAGTTATTATGTGGGACCCGGCTACCAACTCTCTGCGGTGAAGCTGATGCAAACTTTCTCTGAAGTAATGAAAGTCATAGAATTGTTAAAAAAAAAAAAAAGGTGTCCATCCCTCTCTTTTTATTTTGTCCATCACTCTCACTTTCTTTTTTGAGTAAATATCTCATTTTGTCTCTGAAAAAACACGGATCCTATTTTAATCCCTCAAACAACAAAAACTCATTTTTAGTCCTTGAAAAGGACGAATTTTCAAAATACAAACCTCATTTTGGTCCTTCAAAATTTTCTAAGAACCCCTTTTTAGTCCCTAAAAATGTCCCATTTTAGTCCCTAGAGACGAAAATAGGTAGTATTTTTTCTCGGGGACCAAATAGAGTATTTACTCTTCTTTTTCTTGCCAACCTTTTCCATCTCCTCTGCTATACGTTTCATCGCATGCTCCGCTTTTTTCCGCTTTGAATTGATTATATGGGTTCTATCGAATTCCACAATATTTTTATAATTTAAAATCCTAAAATATTTTTTGAAAAAAAATGACAACTAGGTCCCAAAAAAATATAAAATATCAAAAAGTTCTAACCCAAAATCATATATATTATTTGTATTGAAACAAAATCCAAGTGTTTAAATTTTATTGTCACTATAACACTTCTTATTGTGAATATAACTTTTTTTGCATTTGTGAATGACGAGGTTTTTAAATTTTGTTATAAATATAATACTTTTTATTATCAATATAAATAATATCAAATGTGATATTGAGTGGAGATTTTTTGATATTTTGTATGTTCTTTATTTTTTTTTTGGTCAACATGTATGTTCCTTATGACTTAGCTATCATTTGCACTATTTTTTTTATATTCAACACTCTAAATTAACTAAATTATTAAATGTAAAAATGCATGGTCACAAAATTTTATGTAATTTCAAACATTTATGGCTATTTAAGTGTGATTCTCCCATTAGTCATAATATATTTATTTATCCTAGCCTCGGAAATTTCGTGAAGGGCGAGTTTGGCTCCACATGCATAACATACACAAAAGAAATAATAATATTGTTCCAAATTTTGGTCCTTTGAATCCTTAAGAGGAATTTTCTCTATATTTAATCCAATTCTGACTAAATAAAGGGCATGCTTGTTATTTTTGTTTTAACTTTTTTGGGGGAACATTATATAGGCATGGTTTAAATGAATTATTGGATAGAATCTGGCAATGATGAGTCATCACGCGGAGACTGAAATTGAAATTCTTGCTGAAAGAAAAAGATTATGGCTGGAAATAGTACAATTGCCACCTATCATCTTACTAATCCGTTAGCTTTATCCAAATTTGTAAGGACACCAGCGTTAGTAGGTTGTCATTTAGAAGGATAATAATAGTAAAATTTTAATTAATTGCTTGCCATTTCTTTTTAATTTAATTTATTCCTTCCGTGAGGGAAATGAGGCATTTGGAAAAGGCTTAAGCTACGTAAAATATAAGCAAAATTATTTATGTGGAGCAATGTCTGTATTATTTATATTTTATTGGGAGAGGATATTGTTACAATCTGAGATTGGCACTACCACAATCGCTACCACTTTTTCACCATTAGATCATAATTTCACCTATGGTACCGTAGGTGAAATTCTGATGTAACGGTGAAAAAGTGGTAGTGACTTTGGTAGTGGCAAAAAATGGTAGTGACTATCCTATCCCTATTTTATAAGATAAAAGTGCAAAAATACACACGTGCTTTACCTTCAAAAGCGTCCAACATCAAATGCTTTTTTTGGGTGTAAAAAGACGCGTGGTTCTGATTTTAGAGCGAAAAGTCACACTCTAGTCACTGTAGTCAAATGACCAAACATCCGTTACCATTTTTTCCAATTGTGCCAATACATGGATTAATGGATTGAAAATTTGTCAATTAAGTTAGATTTTTCCAATTGTCAATTATTTTATCATTATTGGCACAGTTGGAAAAATTGAAACAAATGTTTGGTCATTTGACGGCCGGTGATGGTAGGTGTGACTTTTTGCTTTAAAATTGTAACCACATGGGTATTTTAGCACAAAAAAAAAAACTATTTGGTGTTGAACGCTCGATAAGACACATGTGTATTTTTGTACCTTTACCTTATTTTATATTAATGTTGATGCTGATTTTTGTTTGCCTCTTGTTTGTCATGTAAGGAAGAAGGAACAAATTAGGTAAGATTTCAAAATTTGATATTTTCTTAAAACATGAGATCTTTGAGATCTCTCACTTTTTTTCTTGCACTAAATTAGGTAAAGACACTCTTTTCCCCTAATTTTTTTAATTATAATAACCTTGGATTTTGAATCTTTTACCGCAGTAACAACAGCATGTAATATGTTTATTTGAGAAAAAAAGAGTAATGAGATTCACTTCAATTCCTCTCTTTGGGTTTTTTTGATTTTTTCACCCCAACAGATCGCTGCCTTACAACATTCTGTTGTTTCTGCGTAAGTGTTAATCCATGTTCTTATTCCCGATTTGACATTGTGAGTAAAAAAGTGTCGTTCCTGTGTTTAATCTACTCTTCGGTCTTTATTATAAGGCACCAACTAACTTTTCTCACAAACCAATAAAAACAGTTAAAGTCAATAAAGATACCTTACAATTTAAGTAACTTCCAATATTACCCCTACTAATTATATTAAACTCTAATATTTTATTAATTATTACTCTCACACACTACCCTCATTAATTATGGGCAAACATGGAAACAAATAATTAATGTTCATTGAGAATAAGTAAATGTCTTATAAAAAATACCAAATAAACTTGCTAGTTGGTGTCTTATAATAAAGATCAGAGGTACGTGTTAATACTTTTTGTGTTTGGGAGTTATGGGTCGCAGGGGGAGGAGGAGAAGCGTAGAGCAGGATATGGTGAACAGCAACGTCGATGGACAGCTCCGTTGTTGTATAGGGAGATAAACTGATGGTCCTGGGTTAAGAGGCTTCCTTGTGAAACTTGATGAGGAAGATGACATAGTTAAAGGCTGGAAAACATACTTTGAAATGATGAATGCAAGGGAAGTAGAGACGAGTGGGTTTGGAGGACTCAAATGGGGAGGAATTGGGGGAGAGGAGGGGTACCAATAGATCCCAAAAGCTTCAATTCATGGTGGGTAAGTATATTGTAATGTGCGAAACGGGGAAGCTCAGACGATGAACACTAAAAAAGAGAGTTGTCGGAAAATCCATATGGTCACTTGAAACTGCTTTTTTTTTTTTTTTTTTTTTTTTTTGGACGAGTAACTTGAAACTGCTTAACCGTGAATTTTGGGGGACGCACTGATTTCAGGGATCACGAACGAGAATGGTGACATTGAGAGGAAGGTGAGTGGAGCGGGAAAAAAAGGATGATTTGAGGAGGAAGTTTGGGATACGGATAAGGGTAGAAGCAGAGAAGGAATAAACCCAAAAAAAAAAAAAAAAAAACGAGGATAATAAAAGGAGAATAAGTGGCACTGTGGCAAGGATGTCAAAAACAGGAACTGGATTCCCTACCTATCCTTTTGGATAGGTAGGGGGAGCTCGTCCCTCTGGACCGTCCAGATTTGATTTGGACGGTCCAGGATCTTATTTTTTTTTACTTTCTATTTTTTGAAAAAAAAATTATTTTAATAGATCTGAGAATCTAAAATAAAGATAATCTCTCAACTAACATTTTTTAAAAAAATGATTTTTTTATTCAAAAAACAACAATTTAAAAAAAACAAAATGCGAATGCCCAGGATCACATTTAAACGGTCCAGATGGGCCAAGCTCTTGCCTATCCAAAAGATAGGCACCAAAACCGGTTCCGTCAAAAACATGTCAATAGAATGGGTCTCTATGGGCTCAAAAAGGAAAAGTGAAAGTCAAGTGCGTGCAAAAGGGAAGGAAAAGAATCCAGTAGCAAAGGTGGAGAGGAAGCATGCAGTAAGGGTAGGCTTGGATAAAAAACCCATTGCCACTACTAATTTCTTCTCTGTACTATCTAATGAGCCAATGGAGCTTACAAGGAATAGAATCCAAGATGGGCCAAGTCAGGCTCAAAAGAACTTGGGTTAAATGAAAACGAAGAGAGTTGAGATAAGGATTAGACGCTGCCATGCATTGTGGAGCACGTTTCTGACAGCCACCAAACCCAAACGGTTTGCCCATGAATTTTATGCTCTGGAATTCTAGAGGCACTGAGCCCATTGCTTTCCGACTCTAGTGCGAAACTTGAAAAGACATTTTGGTGCAAATTTCATGGCAAGTTTGGAAATAAGGTGTGATACGAATATTTTGAGACAAAGAGCGGGCCGGTTGGGATGTTACCCAATTTGAACTAATTGATAATGAAGGGTATAAAGGTGGCATTTGGTCTCTATAGGACTCTAATGATATAAGGATAAGAGTATGTGAGTGTCATCCCTAGTTTATGCATCTCTAAATTACGAGAGTAGGAAGTGATCCATGGTGGCTCACAGTGGTTTAATTTATGCGAGCCCCCAACCAGCTACTCGTAGAATTCTGTGGGATGAATTAGCGCGGTTCGCATATGGGTGTCGAGGACCTTGGGCTATAGGTGGAGACTTTAATGCAACCTTACTTGATAGTGAAAGACGATCTTTAGCTCTGACGAAATTATCATATGGCAATTAGTTTGTTAGTTAGTTGGGTTGAGAAGTTCAACAAGGTTGACCTGGGGTTTGTGGGCCCTGAGTTTTCTTGGAAAAGAGGAGGAACGGAGGCTAGGTTGGACCGTGTTGTTGCAAATGATAGTTGGGTTAACATGTTCCCAAATGCAGGCATCTTTCACCTTCCCTTCTACAAATCAGACCATCGCATTCTCCGTACATATCAGTTTGATATGAGAAGAGGAGGAAACAAATCAGTTTGCTTTATTGCTTCGTCGGTTCTACATGCCAAGTTTGGTGATTTTGTTAAGAAGTATTGGAATAACGAAGTAGAGTGGAATCAGAATATTTCTGTCTTTGCAACTCTGTGCTCTCAATGGAACAAAGAGGTTTTCAGGCATACGGAAGCAAGGAAAAAGAAACTTCTAAGACGATTGGATGGCTTAAATGCTACAATTTCTAGCATGAGTTCATCGACTCAAAAGTATTCGGAGGTGGCCAGACTTGAGGAGATTCATTTTCAGCTATGGAAAGAGCTTGAGGAGGTGTTACATCAAGAATCTCTACCATGGGCTCAAAGCTAGCGTAGAGTGGTAAGCTTCGGGGGACAAAAACATGAAGTATTTCCACGGACGTGCTAATAGGAGAGGGAAAGCAAACCAAGTAGAAGGAGGAGGGATCGTGGAGCTATGATTTGAACATCATTAAGAGTCGAGCTATGGATTATTTTTCAGCTCTTTTTTCTGATGATGCTCCTATAAGACCGAGTCTTGAATGTAGTATTAAATTTCCTCATATTAACGAGAATGACTTATGTTGGTGTGGGTGGGAGGTGGCTAAAGAAGATGTGAAGGAAGGTTTAATTTAGTATGATAGCTTTAAAAGATCCGGCCCTCATGGTTTGAATACCCTATTTTATCAGAACCAATGAAGCACTGTTAAGCATGCAGTGGTTGCATATGTGAAGAATCTCTCTGCAATCCCGTAGAACATAAAGGATATTAATGGCGCTCTTAGTTATAAAATTGATACAAAGATAATTATAAATCGGATTAAAGCTTTTTTGCCATAGGTTATTGCCCCTAACCAATGTAGCTTCGTCCTGGGACGACATAGCAATGACAAGATCATTGTGGCGTAGGAGGTTATGTAGTGAATGAGAAATATGAAGGGAAAGGAGTGTTTCATGGCGATCAAAATTGATCTCAAGAAAGTATATGACCGTGTCAACTGAAAATTTTCAATCAAATGTCTCCAAGAGATGAGCTTCCCTAACAATTTAATAGAGCTGATTGAAAATTGTGTTTCTACCCCCTCGTTACAGCTTCTATGGAATGGGGATAAGGCGGATGTGTTTAAATCATCTAGAGGGGAGTGAGACAAGGGGATTTGATTTCGTGATATTTATTTATGATTTGTATAGAGAAATTGGCTCATATTATTGAGGAGAAGGTTTTAGAAAAAGGATGGAAACCGATCTGCCTCACTCGAAGAAGCCCCCAATCTCAGCATCATCTTGTTTGCGGAGGCTTCTATCCAGCAGGCTCCTTTAATCCACGAGTGTATGACGATTTTTTTTTTTGATACTACGTGTGTATGATGATGTTCTTTGAAAGTTGGGAAAATCCCTTTAAGGTCCAAGGGACCAAAAAAATTACAAAAAAGTCCATATAATTCGGATCTAACAAATTGCTCAAGCTCCTCAGTCGACATGAGTCTTTCTCCAACAAGATCCATAGATTGCGAGGGATTTTGCTGGTGGTCTCCGTTCCACTAGTTCTCATTACGTTTTTACTGTACTTAATGCCTGCAAGCTCTCCCAACGAACTCATTCAGGATTATAGCCTCACTCATCTTATCATGTTGAAAGTTTAGAAGGCTATATCAACTCTATTAAACCGAGCAGCAGATTTCCTTAGAATCTCCTTTCCTTTTCTTCACAGAATCTATTTCGATCTTTAGATGAAAAAATGAACTCTTAGATTTGATATTTTCTAAAACAATAATAATAGTGTTTTATAAATTAATTTTTTATAAATTTTTTTTGTATTATATATATAAATTATGTAGATCATGATTTAACAGTTAAGTTTATTTTTTTAAATGTTTAAAATAATAGTTTTATAAAATATTAAATCTGGACCATCTATTTTTTTTAAATTTAAGGGTGGAGATCAGATACTGAGAAGAAAAGGAGAAAAAAGATTCTGAGACAATCCAAACCCTATTAACTTAAAGGTTTTCAAATTATTGATTTAGGTTAGGGATTTGCTTAATGATAGAAGCACTCTAAAATCAAAATATTAAAACAAATAATTCCCCTGAAGCTCAAACCAATTTTCCATCCAAAGAAGCACCAAAAAATGTAGGCTCTCATAGTGTTAATTATAGCCACAACTCCGTCAAAGCACAAAGAATCCATGGAACGAGACAACGGAAGGAGGAGAAGAAGATGGCAGCGATGGTGGTTGATTATCGATGGTGAAGGCCGTCTCCGTTCTCTCTCTTCGTTCAAAGTCGCTGCTGCTCTCTGAATCTCATCTGCGGCCTGCTGGTTCGTCGCTCTCGTCCGCAGCCTCCCTCTTTTGATTGCCTCTTTAGGTTGGGAGGTCTGGCTTCAAGAATATCCTCAAAATCTGTACAGAGACAGAGCATGACTGGGTGGTAATTTTGATTGCCAGAAGTTCTGCCACGCCTCCAGCTTCTGTTCCTCGTCTTTAGTAAGTGCCCCGTACATACAATTTGCGATGCTTCTTGCAGCTTCTCTCGCCTCCGGCATCCTGTCATTCAGCAGATCCGCCGCCGCTTTAATCATTTCTCCCAACCCAAACTCCTTCATTTCTTCCAGCCCCTGCTCATGATTGATTATTGATTGGAACGAGATCCTTCATAATTGGATTTCGAGTTAGCAACTTCTATTATTTTTATTTTTTGTTCCTTTTTGCTTCGAATCGTAAAATAGAAGAGTTAATAGCAAGCTTAGTTCAATTGTTCAGCAGTTTTACCATTTTGGAGACACTATTGGAGAGAGATATAGCGGCGTTAGCCCTGACGCTGAGGTTACTATGGCTAACATTTGCCCGCAGTTTTAGAAGCAGAGGTAGAGGGGCTACTGAAGCCACCATTGAGGTCAGAACCTTATCTGCTTCTTCACATACAAATCATTTGTCCTGAGACGCTTTTAGCAGCAGCTGCATCATCTGTTAAGATTCGTCCCTTCAGTTAGCCCCAAATTCATCCATTAACCATATCAATGAACGGAAGTAAGATCGTGGAAAAGGAAAGTGAATCACACCAGTCTATCAAATGCATCAGATGTGGATGGATCCAGCAATTTATCACCAAATGATTTGAAAATATCAGAAGCAGCCATAATAGAGGTTTAGCACAGAGCACTTCGAGGACTTTTCATTGTCTTAGCCACCACCGATGCAACTTCCCCCTTTTCATTTATGAAATTAGAGGTCCTTTACTGTAATTTTCTCTGATCTTTCTCAGTTCTAAAGGTGACGGTAATATTACAGAAAATGCTCTTCTTTCTGTCAAAACTCCGACCTAGCCGCGGACAGAATTTTGTTTTCCGTTTTAGTCCTTGTGCATCCTTGCCCTCTTTTCCAAAGTGACCTACCGTTCAAATAAATATCTTGTAATATCTTCTTTCAAAATTCAAATTTTAAAGAACAATCATATGATTATAACAAATATATCATTTTAAGCTCTATTTTCACACAATCATCTTTAATTCAGTTAATCATAATAGGTGCTATTTAGCTCAAAATTAATGATAAAGTCCCTAAATAAGATATTAAATATTATGATAAGATCAGGATATATTACCTGCATTACGCATTTGCCTGCCTTCCATTACTAGCCATAGAACAGGGTTCATCCAATGAGCTTCTTCATTTGCAATCGACAAAGAGTATAAGAGTAAATCCTACAGGTATTGAATAAGAATTACTGTTATGGAAGTTCTCAATTTGATGATAGGGAAATTCAAAATCTCATGATAATGTGTAAAGTAAAACAATTCAAGTGCAATCATGGGTCAAAGCATAATCAACCAGCAAATGACTTTTACCCCCAAGAATTCATCACCAAATCTTAAGTTGATAGAAAATGAGCATATATGATGTTGATTACTGATATAGTATAAATGTTAAAGAAGTTCTTAATTAGTTTTTATAAGGGGATTCTAGCTGAGTCAAACATGCAAAGAAAAATAGATCTAAACTGTGATCATAAGTTATATGTACATATGGAAGATGCCTTCTAACCATTCTAGTTCTCACGCAAACAAGCAAAGAGAATTAAACAGTTCTAAGCGTGATCACATTAGTTATGTGTCTGAATCAGAGTGGGGGAAAGCTTTACCTGTTAATATGTATGGCACTGTGATTTGAGCAGGGAACAATGGCCTCTGATGTGAATGAAGTGTAAAAGGCCAAAATCTGCAAATCCTGAATTAATGTAGCCTTTTTAGGTCTAAAAGCAATGAAAAAAGGTTCCAAAAGCCTAACTTTGAATTAGCAAAAAACTAGAACCTGGAGAAGTACTACAGAAAAACATAATATGAAGTATATACAACGGAAAAAACTGTTGAAGAACAACAATAAAAGGGCCAACATATTTGGATCACACTAATGTATTGTCTGATTGTAAGCTTTATCATCGCACTTTCTAGAACCTAGTATTAGGGCTACGTGTGTATGCTTTCACCTGTATAACTGATGCACCGACAAAACAATTTATATCCATTTCAGAATGATGCTAAAATCTATAGACACAACATAAACTTTGAAGCAAAGCAAGGTTACGAACGGGGTGTATATATAAAAAAAGAGTAGAATACTCTAACCATATTTCTATTTTGTCTTAATTACATAGGCTTTCTCCCTATTTTGAAAACATACATTTAAGTTCAAACCCTGAAGTTCATTAAGAATATTCTAAATTAAATTAAATTTATTTACTAATTTACCCTCAATACTAAATGCCAAATTTTAATTGATAGCATTTATACTTAGCTTTCATAATTCCTTACCATAACCATGGCAATCCTAGTCCAACTTTGAAAATGTCCTTCCTTTTTCAAAAATATTTTTCCTCCCATTGCCTGCTTCATGAAGAAACCACTGTTCAAATCACCGGATCTCCAGAGATTTTTAGCCAATAATGATCATTCTTTAGGTGAACCCATCCCTCCCTTATGAATGGGCTTACATATTTTATTCAATCTCTTCAAATGCATCTACTTCCTCTCTACAGAATGCCCCTAATAAAAATTACTCCATGTCCTTATTTGACGATGGACCAGTAAGCAAATTTGATAAAAGAACTTTGGAAATTGAGTATAGAAGCAGTGGTTGACTAGATGAATGTTTACCTTCTTGCCTTTGACAAAAGTTGAGTACTCTATCTCCAATCTCCATATTTGACATTTTGAAGAAACTCTATCCACCAAATAACTCCTTACACTGTTACACACTTCTCCCCTATTCAAACCTCCATCAATATGGACTCCTAAATATTTTTTATTTCTCTGAATATTTAATAACATAAAGTGATCATAAAGCATGCTTATCTCCACCTTGAGTATTCCTACTAATGATAAAAACAATTATGTATTTCCTAAAACACTCAAATCATATTTCTTATTTCACTCCTCCCTTTTCTCCTTGATAATTGTTGAGAGAACATCAATAAAAATAAATCAGGAAAAAATTTACAAATAAGAAAAATATATCTTGCATTTAAGACCAAAATCAACTGTTCAATTAGTTTATATATAAGGACCGCTAGATGGAGTATATAAATGAAAAAATGCACCCAGCATAATCGGCATAATCTAACACCTCTCTGTCTTATTTTGCATTTTCGCTTCCTTTTTGGCGATCTCTGCGCCGCTCTCTTTATTATTGACACCTTTTCACCGATTGATTATTTTTCTCTCTTTCTTTTTTTTTTCCCCTTTATTTTCTTTAATACAGGTTTCTTTCTTTCTTTATTTTTTTTTTTTTTTTTTTTTTACTACTCTCACACGCCCTACCTTCCTTTATAAGGAGGAGACTCATGGAAATATGAAAAAGAAAACAAAAAGGAGATCTGAAAGGATATTAGAGATTTAAAGAATTAGAATTAGAATATTTCTGATTTCTTGTAATTTTTTCTTTTTCAAGAATATGCCAGAATATTTGCATTTAACTCTTATATTTTCATTTATTTTTTATGGTTACGTCAAGAATTATAAATAGACTTCAAAATATTTTCGTTTGTAGGCCTTTGAATGATGTTAACTTGAGTTTCCTTCTGAGTTTTAATCTCCTCAACGTGATACCTTTTTTTTTTTTTTTGGTTTGAAGCAAGAACTAATCGGTTAATTATGATTGTAGATGTATACTTTAGATGCGGATTGCATTAAACAAGAATGAATATGTGAATAGCAGAGGATACACAATAGAAGATACCTGAGGGGTGGCTAGAAAATACGAACGACAGGGATGTGAGCAATCTTCAGCCAATCTTGGCCTTTCAGTTTCTGGCACCTTTGTTTAAGCTCCGGACAATCTCCCCGAATATGAAGCTCAGAAAGGGAACTGGGGAGGCCTTCCTTGGGCAAGCATTGGAGTATCGGAGTCAAGAGACAATTTTTTGAGGGAGGGACATTGGCAAAGAGCCTTGTAGTCCAACATTCTGAGATTGCTACATCTTTCCATTTAAAGAGACGTAAGACAAGCCGAAAGTAGTCCTGGTTCAGGTCGAGACTCCACCGTATCATCACCTGAGATTTCAAATGATTCTAGAAAACCAAGATTGTGCAAACCCCATTTCATTCGGCAAGCAAACAGTTTTGGACAGTTGTCGATAGAAAGACGCCGCAGTTTTGATGGCAAACTCCCCTCTGGAAACGGTTCCAGTTGTGGACAATTCTTTATATGTAGATCAACAAGAGACGGAACAAAAGTGTCCATAGGCTCGGGTAGTGATTTCAAATTTCCCAAGTGGTCCAAGAAGCACTCTCTCAACGAAGAAAACCCCCCTTCTGAAAATGATATGAAATTTGGACACTCCCAAATAAACAAATGTGTAAGACTTGTTGGAACATGGTTGCACCCCTCTGAAACATCAATCATTTCCAGATTATCACACCCATCAAGATACAAATAATCAAGTGCAGGGAACAAATGGGAAGGTCCTAAGAGACCCACAACTTCTTTCTATCCGTATTTCATGAAGTGAGTCATACTGTTTGGCTCAATGGAAACTTCAAATTCGGACAATCATAAATCTCAACCTCTTTAATACAATTGTTATTAATGGAATGCTCAATCTTTTCAAGCAAACTTGCATTTGTGCATGGTCCCCGAAAGTGGAGAACTTCTAGAGAAGAAGGAGAATATTCCAATCGCACCTTTTCACAGTTCCCAAGAGTCAACCTCCAAATTGTTGGAGCCCATGGAATTAACGCTACAAGTTGCGGGCAATCGTCAATATCAAGAACTCCTAAAGAAGGAAGTTGCTGGGGCAAATTCTCCTTCAGCTTTGGACAATTTCTTATACAAAGCACTTTAAGGTTTGGGAAGGCACTTGAAGCATTCGTACAATCTCATTCCTCCCAATTCACCATTCCCGCAAGCTCCAAGGATTCAAGAGATTCAGATGAAAGTTCAGCACCAACAGCCACTATTTCATCCCACCCTTCAATGGTTAGTGACTTGAGAGACAGCAAAAGGCCTAATGATGGCAGAACGGAACAATACTTGCAACTTTTCAATCGAAGTGACACTATGTTAGACAGTGTGTTATCAGCAATCCAAGCTGGAAAACTCATACCACTATAGTACTTGACTGATAGTTTCTTCAAGTTTGGGTGAGGTTGGAGCTTCTCTAGCACATCCCTTTCATTATGAGAATCATTATTACTATTTTCATCCCATTTGAAGCTTAACTCCTCAAGGTATTTTTTCTCTTTCAAGTTGGCTTCTAAGGCATTCATCTCCTGAGCATTCTGCAACTCATAAATTGAAAGTCTACCGTGGAGATTGAGTTCACCTAATTGTTTTATGTTGAGCTCATCACTACATTTGCCCACACAAAATACTGTCAAACGAACTTGAAGATTTTTTATCTCTCCCAAATTTGGTGGAATATTTTTCACTATAGTGTCTTGTAAGTCCAAAAGACACAATTTTTTTAATTTATGCAAATCGGTGGGCAACTCAAGAAAATACTCACATGTGACCAACTTCAATGTCGTAGATTATACAAAAGACATATGGACTTAGGAACTCTCTGAATTCCACAAGAAGATAGATCAAGATCTAGTAAATGTATTAGATTTCTTATGGAATTAGGTATCTCCCTAATCTTAAAATTATGAGTTAAAGATAAAAATCGCAAGCATTTGTGCTCACACAATTGATCAAATATTAGACCGCTTGAAGTCCACCGAACGTGGAAAAAATGGTCTAAGATACACAAATGTCCGTAATTTTTTTAGTTTTGGCAAATACTCAAACGGTCTAAATTCATCAAATCCATGCACCCAAAAAGATAAATGACGTGTTTTTCCGAAATATGGGGCACCTCTTTAACCTCTTGCTTGGAACAAAATTCTCCAGATACAAAATTAGCAAGATCATTGAGAATGTCATGCATTACAAAATCTGTTTCATTGGTTTTTTGTAAAAAGGAGCTTGACACAAACGGAAGCATTCATTGCCTACTTCTTCAATGGACTTATTCGGTTGAGAGACACGTAAGAAATCTTGAGCCACCCACAATTGAACTAATGTCTCCCTATCAAATACATAATCCTTGGGGAATAATGAACAACAAGCAAAGCATCGCTTAAGATGAGAAGGGAGATAATGATAGCTCAATATCAAAGCAGGAAGAATATTCTTACAAGAAATGTTCCACATTTCACTCATCAAAATCTTATTCCATTCCTCCAAAGATGGTTTCCAATACGAGAGACTTCCAATTGTTTTCAAGGCCAGAGGCAAACCTTTGCACTTTTTAACAATCTTTCTTCCAATTTCTTCAAGATCAGAATTTGTTTGAGGACAAGAGTTGCGGAATGCATATTTTGTAAATAACAACCAGCCATCATCATCTAATAATTGATGAAGGCGATATGTTTTATCAGACTGGGCAGCTTTAGCAACACTGTCATTGCGTGAAGTGACAACAATTCTACTTCCTGTGGCCCCACGAATGAAAGGTGCTAGAAGAGCTTCCCATGGCATATATTCTTCACACCAAACATCATCAAGAACAATGAGGAATTTCTTTCCAGATAACTTATCCTTCAACTTATTTTGAAGCACATCTAAATCTTCTGTATTAGCTTCGAGATGTCATAGTTTGCTTGAAAATTGTTTTTGTTAACCTCAAAACATCAAAGACATCAGAAACACATACCCAAACTCTCAAATCAAATTCACTCAAAATCCTTTGATCATTAATAATAAGCTGAGCAAGGGCGGTCTTGCCCAACCCACCCATACCCACTATAGACATCACAGAAAAGTGACTGTCATTTAGCAACCATTTAATAATAATCTCTTTGTCCTCATTCCTGCCATATATTCCAGCTTCATCGACCAAGGAAGTTGTCGGCAAATTTGTGGCAAATTCAACAGCACCACCTTTAGCATCTCCTAAACCTAGAGAAATCTTTCTGCTCTCAAGAAATTCTAGGGTTTTAAATGCTTGTTTCAACCTTGATTCAATATCCTCATCAAATGAACTAGCAGAAGCATGGAAGAATTTTTGTACCTTGGCAATAACTCCAAGACATCCAGTTTGAGTTTCAGCTTCCAACTTGTGTTTATAGAGTTCATAGTTAATCTCATCCAAGACATCCTCAGCATCGTACACAAGCATCTTTGAGCTCACAAAGCCAGGCCTTCACGTTTGAATTATCAACCGCTTATACTCAAGATCATCAATGACGGTGTTGATGGATATCAACATGATCTTCAGCTTCTTCACCAGATCCTCATTCAATCCTCTGTTTTGGAAGTAGTGAAGAATTTCACCATAAGCCAACCTGTCAAAAGCCACCTGGAGGAAGGAAGACAAAACAGCACCGCCAACAAGTTCTGCAGCCATGGTTGGAAGAGAAAGTGATGAACAAGGGTAAGAGGTGATTGCAAACAACAAAAGAGTGCGCCTAATGCCAAAGCAGGTGAAAGCTAATAGTTCCTTGACCAAATAATTTATCTCACAGCAATGTTTCGAGGACTAAGACACTAAGTGGCCGACATCTTTTTGAATTAAAGGTGAATTACTGTGAGAATGCTTTTTGACTTCGATTGGGTCCAGCTCCCTCGTCCTTGCCTTTCTTTTATTTTCTTTCTTGTTCGGTAAAGAAAGCAGGGGTCATATCAGTGTAAATCAATGAATGCAATAACTATCTGTGTTTTAAAAATATTTGACATTTCGAGTAATTAAAATTTATTCATATTAATAATTCATTTCAATATGTGCGCTTACCCATTCAGAAATTTCCATTGCAAGCAGCCACAGAACGAAAAAGCATCTTCAGTGGCTTCGTTCATAATGCTTTCGATTGGGAGCTCAAGTGACAGAGCAAGCTCATCTGTTATTGCCCCTTACAAGAAACAACATGACAGCAAATTTTAAGAATTCAGTATGTATAAATGTTACTGTTAAAGAAGTTCTTAGTGGGAGACAAACGAAACCATAAACGAACTCTAACCTTATTAAAAAGACATATGAGGAGAGGCATTCCAGCCGCAAGTCAGATACCGAGGTTGTGGAATTCACATTCCATTAACTTTCTATTTTTCTTGACATTAACCAAAGGAGAGGTTAATGAAATTTTCAGGTAATAACAACTAGATAATACAAAATTCTTTGATTTTCATGGCTCATATCACCGTTTAAAAAAAGAATAATAATAAAGCTATGGTGAGAAATTTTCAGGTGAAGAAATTAATTGAAAATTGAAAATTGAAAATGCATACAGTGAAAAACTTGAGATGAGGAAATAATCCAAAGCGGCATTATTGCGTACTCCCCTTCCATTCCGTATGCGTCCCACATGCCGAGAGGATTCTCTCCTCATCGCTGTCTTTCCCCATTCCTCCCCATCGCAATCTGGACTGTCCAAATCTTGATCCAACGGCCAGATCTATAAAAAAAAAAAAAAAAAATTGTCATTTTTTTTGTTGTTTTGTGGTAAATTTCTTTTTTAGATCCTGGATAGTTGGATCAAGATTTGGACGGCCCGAGATTGCGATAGGAGGGATGGGAAGGGAACCGCCAAGGAGAGAAACCGGATCCGTCCCACATGTCCCCAACGTTTATGAAGAAATTATGACTTCATGGGACCCACTTCTAATATCAACGCACTCGTTTTTTTTTTTTTTAAAAGACTAGTTAGGAATTAGCGTAACATGAAAACAATAAATAATTCATACATTTAATCCTCCCTCTTGTTCTAAATATAAAATACAAATAATTAAAATTATGTGAATCAAAACATAAATTAAAATTTATTAAAATCAATGAATAATATATATATATAATATTTTGTAAGAAATACATATATTTATTAAAAAAAGAGTGAAGGAGAGAAAATGGGTAAGAGAAAGTGGTGTGTAAGAAATTATTATTAAGTGATATAATATGTAATTAACGATAATAAAAATAGAAAACAGCTAGTTAAAATTTTAGAAATTATTTAAGCGCATGTTATAAATAAATTATTCTCAGGAAAATACTTAAGTCAAGTTTTTTATACTCATTTTATCAAGTTTAACAATCAGTGTGTCTTATTTTTTAATTATTACTCCTCCGGTCCTAAATAGAGAATAAGATTTATAGTGTAAATTATGCAACAAACTTTGTTCTATATCTAAGATAGAAGGTAGTATCATTTAATTATAAATCTATATAAAAAAACAAATAATCATGTGTAATTTGAGAACTGATATAAAGATGTGAACATATTTTTTATCTCAAATATTATATCTTCTACTGTATATAGGACGTGATGATGTAATGTCTTTTGTTTTTTTAAAGCTAATTGAAGGAAAGAGTACTTATTAGCATGAATAAGAATAACATCGGTAAAATAAATGTAATATCTTTTCTGTTGCATTAAAAATAATTTTCCGTTGCATGGAAAAAACATATTTATTTTTATACATATAGTTCATTTAGAAGAAAAAAAAGTATATGAAATTTTTTTTGAGCAACAGTATATAAAAATATTAAGTGTGATATTTATAGAAATGGATTTAACTAATTCATTTCATGTCTCTTTCATTATCCAATAAGTGTAAATTTATTTATTTCATTCTTTACTACCCTTATGATCATGGTAGTCAAAGACGCGTTTTAAGCGGTAAAACGTCATTTTTGTGTTTTATTTTAGGTTAAACGTGTTTCGTTGTGGTAAAAGCGGTCCGGCGGTAAAAACAGCAAAACGCATTTGTGTTTTTTGCAAAAAACATGGAGGGAAAAAGCTTGAATGATACAAGAGAAAGAGAAGTTGCCATGCATCATGATGTAGTTGAAGATCATGTGGAGCATGATGCCTTTGATGATAATTACTTGAATGATTTATTAGCTTAGATTGTGTTGTGACTTGTGACAATTATTTACAATTCGGTTGGATAATGAGTGGTACTTGATGATCTTGAATTTAAATTAGACTTGGATTTTGAACTGTATTGAGGTTGTTTGCCTTTGTTTGAATGTATTTGATGATAATGTTGGATATTTTGATTGATATTGCATTAATCGGTATATGTGTGTATGATGGTGTGCCTTACTTTTCTTGAATTTTTTTATATACATATGCAGGTAAAAACTGCGTTACGATTTTACGTTTTAGGATTTTTCATTCTCTTTCCGTTTTTAGGTAAAAACTACGTTTTCACTACCATACCTATGATCATTCATTCATTTGACAAAGGAAAAAAAAGCAAAAGTCTCCTTCATGCCTGCGTCTCAGGCTTGTTTGGTTTTGAGAGAGAGACGAAAGGGGAGGGAGGGAAGAGAGAAATTTTCTACCCTCCTCTTTATTAAATTGCCCATGGAAACTTTTTAATATTCCAAAATATACTCCTAACAAAAAAAAATATTCTTCTTATTAATGGCTATTTGGTCAATATCCTCCTTTCTACTCCCTTCCCTCCCACTCCTTCCCCTCAAACCAAACAAGCCCTAGCCACCACCTTCCTCCAACTACGTGCCTGTTTGGCAAAGCTGTGAACGCCACAATAAGCCCAACGAACGCACAGTGAGACCAGAAGCAAAATTATGGGTGTTTGGATGAAATAATAATTTGATGTGATTCAAAGTTGATGCTGTGTTTTTTTATGAAGCAAGCTGTGGCTGCTTCTCATCTTTTAACTGTTGTACGGTTGTACCCCATCTTCTCAAAAAGTCATACAAACCTTTTGCTTTTCGTACTACTCTCCTATCTCTGCACAAAAAAATTTCCTTTTGCCATTGATGAATAATGAAATATTGGGGGTTTACGTTGATTTACGTTAATGAAATAATTTTTTTATTTTTTTTATTTTGACAAAAAAAATGATTTTTTATTCTACGTATAGATTTTGCATATTTTCAAAATTGTGTAAATATTTTTTTCAACATAAAAACAATATAAATGGCTAAAAATTTACATATTGTTCAGTTCATTAGTTCAAAATTTAATGTTGTAATTTTTTAATGGTAATTTTACTATTTTATTTAGCAAATTTATATTTATTGTTAATTTTTCATCCCAAATTATCCCATTTTATACGTATATATATATATATATAATTCATGTCCTTTTCGGTCATTTTCCATCTCATCGAAAAAAGTCACTTCTATCACCGCTATCCCAAATACAAATCACATCATAAAAAATCTACTTACGTCACCGCTATCCCAAACACAAATCATATAAGAAAAAAGTCCAATAAGAAAAGCACATCGAAAAAAAAAGACAATTCTACCGCCGCTATCCCAAGCAGCAGGCTCTACAAGTTATGAATGCCGAGTTAAAAATAATAACTGAGAATTTATGTTATTTAATATATAAATGATAAACTAATGAAATAATGTATAATAATATAAAAGAGAGAATGAGTGGTTAGAGTGGACGCGTAGGGGGTGACACCGGAGACAGTGGTGGTGGAGGTGAAGGCGGGAAAGAGGGGAGCGAGGCAGGTCAGGGGAAAGGCTACAGTTTCGTGTTTGGGAGTTCTGGGTCGCAGGGGGAGGAGGAGAAGCGTAGAGCAGGAGATTTTTATTGATTGAGGGTGACTTTGTCCAAAGAAAAACTAATTTTTACATCATAAGAGAAGCTTAATTTACTCATTCTATCTCACTGTAGAAGAGAGTAATTAATGTTGTTTACTCCATAGTGAAATTGCATTTTCAGTGTAACAAGAAACTTCATTATTGATTGGTAGAGTTTTTTAACATTTTCAGTATTGACATAGTGGTTATATACCACGAAGTCTGTATTTTAAAAAATAACTTCATTTTATTTTCATGCCAATTCAAGATCTTTCTCCTTTTTTTGTAGGAATTATCATCTCTATATGACAATTGCGTAATGATGAAGCAGCTGCTTTTAAGAAGGAAATGCAGTGGAAGACAAATGTAATGCTCCTACCTTACAAGAAAACATGTGAGCAGAGAAAGGTCATATATTATTTATCATTAAAAGTTAGTTGGGATTAATTCAGCAAAGTTGATTTATATGCTTATACGGTTGATGCAGGTTCATGTTGATATTGTATTGATTCAATCTGATGATGTAGAAACTGCAATAGCAGAGGAAGTTGCCAAGAGTTCTATAACCAGCCTGGTTATAGGGGCTTCATCTCATGCCATATTTACTAGGTATTTACATTGTAGATTAGTGTACAATGCAATAGTGTTTCTAGTTTAGAAGGTATCCGCTTCTATATAATTTCTGAAAGGAAGGTGATAACAAATTATTTATACTGTTACCTTGATAACTTCATATTACATATGGACAGAATCTAAATACAATTCAATATTAATGTGAGCTACTTCTTGTCTGTTGTCAAAAGGTTCATCATCCTTTTAAAAAGTTACGTCTTACGTGTATAGCATACTCTTCCATAAATATTCATGAACATTGCCAAGTTGATCAGAAAAAATCTGCTTTTTGTTTCATTTTAAACATGATGGTTTCCTTTTTTTAGGATGAACTTTATTGCTCTTCAACTGATTATGATGGTTTTCTTATCGTTTTTCTTTTCAGTAAACTGAAGGGTTTATCTGTGAAAATCTCATCATGCACTCCAAGATTTTGTACAGTTTATGCTGTTTCCAAAGGGAAGCTGTTTTCGGCCGTCAGACATAGAGATTGATAAAAGCTTAAAAGATGACAGCAGTGAAACCAATTGTTCAACCTCTCAGATAGGTATTTTAGTCAGTAAATTTAAGATGCCAGGGCTTACTAAATAATGATTACATTATCAGAAAACAATATTACAGGGAGAATGAAGTGCCTTAGCATTATCGTTAGTGTCAATATCACATTTAAATTCATAGATATTTTCTTTTTCCAATATCTTGCAGAAAATCCTGATGATCATGCTAAAATTTTTATGGCGCAATCACTCCCGTATTGCAGCATTGTCAGTACATTGTGCACTTTTAGGGACCTTTTCATAATTCTGTCAATGTATTTCGCATGTTTTATACAATTCTGAGAATAAAACAATTGATCATTTGTTTCTGATGACCTTATGGCATCCATATGAATTCTCATGGAGTCCTAATGAAGATCAGGCTTTAGTACACTTGTTCTGAAGGTCTATCCTTCGAATAGTATTTTAAAGATCTATGATTTTTATTATGCATAGATTATGGTTCAGTTGGATCATACCCTCCCATAAATTCCTCTTCTGTAGGGGCACAAAGATATCAAGCTCTTTCAGCCATTAATTAGACCTGTCAGAGCACAAAAGCTGGTTTAATTGAAAATAACCACTATAGAAGCCATTCTCTAGAACTTGGCATCAAGCAAACTGCTGTTTATTCTTCTACAAGAAAGTAAGATATCGACTATACTTTGAGCCGAGTCTCTAGCTGCAAAAGCAATCTATCAGATGGTGAATCTTGGAATTATGATCAAAATCCCACCATGGATGTATCGTGGGCTACTGTCTCACCTGATGAAAAGGTAGTTTGTTTTCTTTCTTTTAACCAATGTTACTTGTATACAGCTACAGCTTATACTACAAGCAATAGTGGCTCTCCGAGATAATTCCTATTTTTTATAGTAGCATTGTAATTATAAAGTAGACTCACTGCAGTATGCAATTTTTTATTTTTTATTTTTTTTTTTTTTTTGGGGGGGGGGGGGGGAGGGGAGGGGGGGGGAATTATACCTTCTTTTTTTTTTTTGTGGGTGTGTGTCAAACTACTCTTGCTTTAGCAAAACATCAAGTGGGGTGGAGTTTTGACTTGAAAATTAATCATTTTCCTTTACCCCCTTGATGTTATTTGTATGAGCAGGAAAATTTTAATCTTGAGCTGGAAAAGTTGAGAATTTAACTAAAGCATGCCCAAGGAATGCACATAGTAGCTCAAAGACAGAATATTTATGTATCACAATTAGTATTATTCAATTACTTGCGTCCTTCTCTAACATGGGAATGCTAACTTCCATGTTTGTTATGTGGAGGTTATTGGTTTTTGCATTGTGTTTTGTATGAACTAAACTTCTACTTTTCTGATTATAGAAAAAGGTCTTTTAGATTGTCTTCTCTCGTAACCTTGCACAAATTGTGTAGAGTAAGAAGGATTACGCTTTTATCTCTTTATAACAAAACTAATTAGGTTTTAATCTTTTGCACATGAAAAATGAGGACATTTTGGTCCAAATACAACAAATGTAGAGAACTGTTATAATTTCACACATACATCACATCATTGACATGGATAAAGTAAGAGATGCGATCTTATATGAAAATTACAAGTAAGAGAAGTAAGTAATCATTATTTGACCACAAATTAATAATGCATATTGAAGTAAAAATTGTTGAGGCAAAATCAAAGAAGATATCATGCTTGTGATCAACTTAACTATTAGTTTGTGATCTAACAATGACTGCATGCCTTTCTTAGCTCTCACTTAAAATCGTCCATCTTACTTGATACACCCCTTACATGCTTGTCCCTCTAATTAGAGGGACAAGCTTGTTTTTTTTAGTTTTTTTATATATTCTATATATTTAGATTAAATTATATGCTGTTTCAAAAAAAAAAAAAAAAAAAAAAAAAAAAAAAAAAGTGGCGCCCGAAGATCTCAAATTAATTAGTTTCCGGGATATGCGGTGTTCAGGATATATATTTAAATGCGTAACTAGAAACTAATTAATTTGATATCGGGTGTAAATTTTTTTTTTTTTTTTCCAGAAAGCATCATATAATTTAATCTAAATATATAGAATATAAAAAAAAAAAAAAAAAATTGTTTGTCCTTCTAATTAAAGGGACAAGCATGTAAGAAGCACATAAGGGAGAAGCACCTTATGTGCTTCCGATGGAGGAATCTATGAAATTGAAGGAAATTATTGCTAAGGAAGGCATGGCCAAAAAATTAGTAATGAAGGAGAGAGAGAAATGTGAAGCTGCTTATTTGAAAAGAAGTTCGAAGAGGAAGCCTTTGTGAAGAGAAGCAGAGATAAAATTTCGCTTATTTGAAAAGAAGTTAGTCATTTATAAAAATATATATTGATTCCTCTCAATTAATTAAGCTAGTTATTTTTATAGTGACATCTATATTTCAATAAAGAAACGTGTGAACCATTTTTTAAAGTCATAATTACTTATTCAAAAAATAGAACAAAATTTTCTTTTAAATCAACATTTTCATAAAATGTCGCTCTTTCATATCTTTTCCCATGTGCGATTGTGACTTTGTTGAAAATAATAAGTACGTCTGAAATAAACTTTATTTATGAAAAGCAAGTAATGGAGAAAAATAAAGTAAATATATGTATCACCAACCTTATAATTAATTAATACATATAATTAATTGGGGGTAAAAATGAGAAAAACTTTTTAAATATTCAAACGACTATTGTTGGGTTTTTATAAAAAAGATCAAGACAATTCAAATTTTCAAATCTTATAAAAAGGATTGGAGGAAGTACGCTCATAACCTAAGTATGTTATAAACAAAGCTTTAAGATCCTACTCATTCTTCTAATTAGGATCATTTTAAGAAACTTAAAGATTTTCACACTTCAGAAAGTTTGTAGTCTCATTCTCAGGTAAATGATTCGGTAGAACAGCTAACAACAAAATAGAAACAGAACCAAAGAAATTTAGTTATGTATTACTATGATAAGAGGCATATGTTGGTTTTGACTAAAAAAAATCATGATCCGTAATTAGCATTTTGTGATAATTAGCAAAACCAAAAAGAACTACATCTGCAAATTCTTAAGAAATTATACATAATTATTATTGAAGTGTAACATTTTCTTTAAATTAAGCAATTGTATAAATTTCTTTTGAAGATGCACTACCAATAAAGGATGTGGTATTTATAATTATCTCTATAAATGCTTGGTGTATGAAGACATGACTTGACCTTAGTGAATCCTTGAGACTGACTCACTTGAACTTTTATTTGTGGAATATCCTCAAATCTTTAAGCCCAAAGTTTTGGTGAGGTTGGAGCTTCTCTAACAATTTGAGAATCTTCATTTCTGTTTACATTCCATTCGAAGCTTTCTTTCAAGTTGGCTTTTAAGGCATCCATCCCATCAACTACATTCTACAACTCATAAATTGAAAGCTTTCCCTCAAGATTGAGTTTGCCTAATTGTTTCATGTTGAGCTCATTGCATTCTTCGACACGAAATGGTGTCAGACGAACTTTAAGATTTTTCAACTCTCCCAAATTTGGCGGGATCTTTTGTGAACTAGTGTTTCGTAAATCTAGATGACAAATGTTTTAATTTGTGCAAACCAATAGGCAACTCATCCAAATGTTCACAGTATTCCAACAGGCAAAATGTTATTATATGAAATGTTCCACATCTCACTCATCAAAATGCTATTCCCTTCCTCCTATGATGATTTCCTATACAAGTGGCTTCCACCTGTCTTCAAGGCTAGAGGCAAATATTTGCATTTTTAAACAAACTTTGTTCCAATTTCCTAAAGATCAATTTTTTTTTTGAAGATGAGAGGCATGAAATGTATATTTTTCAAATAACGGCCAGCCATCTTTCATCCGACAAGTGATGTAGACGATATATTTTATTAGCGCAGGCATCTAAAGCAACATTCTCATTTCACGAAGTGATCAGAATTATGCTTCCAGCTACCCCGCAACTAAAACATGCTCAAATAACTTCCCATGATTTTGATTTATCACATTTTAACTTTCTCTGGCTAAATTAAGTTAAACTAAACCAATGAATGGTACAACTTGGATGGTATTCTCTTGATGAGCCTTTTATTTAATTTTTAAAATAAACTAAATGACAAATACATTGATATGAGTTTGAAATTGATTTTCTTTTTTAATAATGGGAAAGAACTTAAATTACTATTTTTTTTCTTGGATTTTTTGAGAAATTGTTGAGGTAAGAAATGAAATTTGATTTAAACAAATTCTACAGGAAAGCAGGAATGCTTCGTGGAAAATTGAATATAAGTTATCCTAGTTCAAAATGATTTGGAAGTTAAATTACTCGCTAGGTCAAAAATCAAACATTAGTAACTCGTTAAGTCTAGTAATATTAATTAGTAATTACACCTAGAACTATAGCTAGATAACTACTTCTTAAGATCAGATTTATACATTTTGTTCTTCTATGTAATAAACACTCAACTGAGATATTCAAATAAGATCAAAAGAGTCATGATACTCATTCAAACTATGAAAGAATAACACCATCACATTAAACTGAAAATGGAATATAAAAATATAAATCTCACCCCACACAATTCAATCTAAATCACAATTGTTCAATCCAAACTAAGATAAACAACTGGCAATCTTACTAAACTAGCCATATAACAAATCCTAACTCAGGAAATCTATTAAATAGCCAAAATCAAATGATTAAAACAAATAACTCCGCCGAATGAGTGTATCTCTGAAGCGCAGACCAATCTTCCGTCCCCAAGAAACACAAGAAAATTTAGCCTCCCATGGACTTATTAATCAGCCTCAAATTCAGATTCAGCGGAGAAAGACGCTGATTTTGGAAATTTGGACTAAATTGGTATTTTGAAAATACGGAGTACTAAACTGACAATATCTCTGGGTACTAAAATGTCATTTATAAACTTTGGGGTATTTCTGTAACTTTCTCTGTTCTTTCATTGTTCTAAAAGTGACGCTAATATGACAGAAAATCCCCTTTTTTGGTCAAAATTCCCATATAGCCACTGCCAGAATTTCTTTTCCGTTGCAATCCTTATGCATCTTGCAATCACAATATTGTAACAAATATGTCCTTTTAACTCTATTTTCAGAGTCATCTTTAATTCAATGTAATCATAATAAATTCTATTTAGCTCAAAATTAATGATAAAATCCATAAATAAGCTACTAAATATTATGATAAAATCGGGATATATCACTTGCATTACACATTTGGCTGCGTTCCATTACTAGCCATAGAACAGGGTTCATCCAATGAGCTTCTTCATTTACATATATGATGTGATTACTGTACGTACAGGAAAAATGTTGAAGAAGTTCTTACTACCTGTTTGGTACAATAGATTTGGAAGGGAGGGAAGGGAAAAATTGTATGACTGAAATTTTTTTTAAAAAAAAATGGAGAAGTTGGGTTTAAATTTTTTAATTAATTTTTCTCATGATTTTATTTTGCATCTTATCATCATTAAAATTTTATGATATCAATTCTTCAATTTTTTGAAATCCAATTGATAAAAATTGAGTCCACTCCCTTCCCTCTATTTCCCTCCTACCAAACAAGCTCTTAGTTTTTATAAGGGCATTCTAGCTCTGAGTCAAACATGCAAAGAAAAACAGATCTAAACAAAAGAGAATCAGAGTGGGGGAAAGCTTTACATGTTAATATGTATGGCACTGTGATTTGAGCAGGGAACAATGGCCTCTGATGTGAATGAAGTGTAAAAGGCCAAAATCTGCAAATCCTGAATTATTGTACCCTTTTTAAAAGTGATGAAAAAAGGTCCCAAAAGCCGAACTTTGAATTAGCAAAAAACTAGAAACTGGAGAAGTACTACAGAAAAACATAATATGGAGAAGTATATGCAACGGCAAAACCTGTTGAAGAACAACAATATAAGGGCCACAATGTTTGGATCACACTAATGTATTGTCTGATTGTAAGCTTTATCATCGCCCTTTCTAGAACCTAGTATTATGACATCGTGGGTATCCTTTCACCTGGGTCCCTCACTGATGCACCGACGAAACAATTTATATATATATATATATGCACACATATATATAAACATTTCAAAATGAATATAAAAACTACCTATATTATTTCTGAAGTCTAGAGAGATGACCTCTGTCCACATGTGTCCTCTCTCAGGACATTACTTAAGAAAGCCTTTCTTTTTGTTAAGGCCTTTATCAATTCTAGGAATTTAGTTTGACTGCTTAACACAGTTCTTACTGATGTCCATTAGTTTTGTATTAATGTTTCACATTTTTCCTCTTTATAATGTATGTATGTAATGATTGGCTATTGCCCAATGAATAAGTAGCCACATAAATATGAGACTAAATAGGCCATATGATCTTCCTTATTATTCTGTTTTGCTGCAGCTGGAAATACTGAGCAGAATTCGTCATCCAAATTTACTTCTCCTTCTTGGGGCATGCCCCGATCATGGATGCCTTGTGTATGAATACATGGAGAATAGTAGCTTAGAGGATACTTTACTCCAAAATAAAAGTAATATCTCAATTCCATGGTTCAAGAGGTACCAAATTGCATGGGAAGTAGCCTCTGTTCTTGCCTTTCTTCATAGCTCAAAGCCCAGACCCATCATCCATCGTGATTTGAAACCGGCAAACATCTTGCTAGATGGGAATCTCGTGAGCAAGGTTGGCGATATAGGCCTCTCTACATTACTCCATTCAGATACTCTGTCTGCAATGTTCAAGGACACAGAGCCTGTTGGGACACTCTCCTACATAGATCCTGAGTACCAAAGGACAGGGCAAATATCTCCCAAATCTGATGTTTATGCTTTTGGAATGGTGATCCTACAGTTGTTAACTGCAAAACCAGCTAGAGCACTAGCGCATTTAGTAGAAACAGCAATTGAAAAGGGAAATTTAGCAGAAATGTTGGATCCTACGGCAGGGAATTGGCCATTTCAGGAGACTTTGGACTTAGCTCGATTAGGCATAAGCTGCGCAGAACTTCGGCGTAGAGACAGGCTTGATTTGAAAGACCATGTACTTCCCATACTGGAGAGATTAAAAGAAGTCGCTGACACGGCTCAACATTCTGCCACAGTTGTCACTGTTAAATCTAGGCCCCCTAATCACTTTATCTGCCCAATACTTCAGGTACTAAGATATTTCACTGTCCCCATATCGTTGATGCTATAATCTCTTTACCGAAATAGGATATTCTTCATAAAAGACGTTTTTCATATTCTGGAGATGGCTCTAACAAGATGACCACTAATATTTGCTCATGGGAATGAGTTAACTGGTTGATTTCTCTGATAGTAAAACTTTACATCTGGGGGTAAAGATATAGATGTAGTTTTAAGCATTTGCTAACAAGTTCTTCAATAGAATGTAGAAATGTGAAGGAATTTTCTATGTATTCTGGAAACGGCTTCATTTTGCTTTGCATTTTTTTTTTCCTCCTATATTATATTGAAATGGCATAATATATATACTGTGATTGGTTCAGGATGTGATGGAGAATCCTTGTGTTGCTGCTGATGGTCATACTTATGATTACAAAGCAATTGTAACATGGCTGCAAACCCATGACAAATCACCAATGTCAAATACACCATTACCTCATAAGAATCTGATTCCGAATTATACGCTTCTGTCTGCTATTATGGAGTGGAAATCCAGACAAAACTGATACAAACATTATTAATTGCCAGTTCCATTGTTGGGTTATTGATTTCTCCATTTTAGCTTTGGTTTATTGAAAGGAAAAAAAGGTATTTATGCTAGTTAGTAATCAGTTTGCTTGAGAAATGTGTAAATATTTGGTTGTGCTTGATAGAGTTTTATTCATTATTTTGAATTGTTAAAACATGTTTAGATTTATTGATCAATGGCACTTTTAATGCTTTTTAGTCATTCTGATTGCTAAATATCACTTTCTATCATTCTTCTTAATCAGGACTGGAGCTTTTGAAAAGAATGGAAGATATTGGTTTTGCTTGGGTATTGACTATTATGCTTGATGTTAAGTTGGTTTAGTTATAAATGACGATGGTTTACTTGTAAATGGCGATGAAGTTTATGTTTTGTAATTGAGGCAAGAATGGAAAAGGCAAGAAATAAGTTGTAAATGGCGATGGTTGTTTATGTTTTGTAATTGAGGCAAGAATGGAAAAGGCAAGAACTCGGTTGTAAATGGCGATGGTTTACTTGTAAATGGCGATGAAGTTTATGTTTTGTAATTGAGGCAAGAATGGAAAAGGCAAGAAATAAGTTGTAAATGACAAGAAGATGATGATTTACAGGGTGACGGAAGAAGAAAAATGGAAGAAGAAGAGAAAGGAAGAAGTAAAAAAAAATAAAAATAAAAATAAAAAAATGAGAGGCATTCTCGGAATGCCTTAAGGCCGGGAATGCCTTAAGGCATTCTCGGGAATACCTTAAGGCATTCTCGAGAATGCCCCTCGAGCATTCTCCGAGAATGCCGTCTGCATTTTTTTTTTTTTTTTTTCCTTTCTCTTCTTCCTTCTTCCTTCTTCCTACTTCCTACTTCCTTCCTTCCTTTCCTTCTTTCCTTCCTTCACGTCTTCTTCTTCAAGTTTCTTCCAGATGGATCGACCAGAAAAAAAAAATTTCTTTTTTCGTTTTCTCGCGTTTTCGTGTTTCAGTTTTTCGTTTTCTTTTTTATCGGTGCCGGCGGGCGGGTGTGGCTTCCAAGGTGGAGGGTGCGTCGACGGCGGAGGTAGACGGCGGCGAATGAATGTGCGGCGGCGAGTGGTTCGGTTGAGAGAGAGAGAGGAAGGGGAAGAGGAAGAGGGGAAAGAAGGGCATTAGGGTCATTTCCCACGAAATTGCATATCCCCGATAAGTCCGTGTCACCCGTGAGTCATTTTACAAATTCAAGGGACTTATATGGGCTTTACAAATTCATTTGGTATTTTATTGGAATTCTCCCAAAGATTTTTTTTTTTTTTTTTTTTTGCTAAAATATATATTTTAAAAAAAATTTCTTGTTGAGTTCGAACTTTTGGAAAAAAAAAAAAAAAAATTTCGCCATATTCAAACTTTCCCGTCAAATTTGAACTTTCCCGCCAAGTTCGAACTTCCCGCCAAAATTTGAATTTGGGGCAAATCTCGCCCAAAAAAGTGAATAGTGACTAGGGAACTTGAGATCCCACCAATTTTAGTGGGATCTCAAGTTCCCACATATGAGGGAAGAGTGGTGGGCCCGGGAACTTAGGTTCTTTGGGCACTTGAGCAACCAAACGTGTTTTCTGGAGGGAACTTTATTAAGTTCACATTCCCTCTCCCAAGTTTTTTGTACCAAACGGGGCCTTAATGTTTTAATCATAACTTTAAATATTAAAGTTTAAATTTGTCTGAAATCAAAAGATAAGAAAATTTTATCATAATAAAGCTTCCTGTCATTTTCTTAAATGAAAAATTTAAAAATAGTGAAAAACCATGACTTCATGCCCGTTGAAGAAAGGAGATTACAAATTTCTCATAAATCAACCAAAAAAAGAAGAAAAAAAGAAACTCAAGACCTCCTTGCTACTTGCTAGCATAATTTTTTTTAACTTCCCACTTATTATTGGAATTCAGAATTTTACAAAATTGATATGTTTTAACTTTCTAACCATGATCAATTCTTTCTCTTGAATTGAAAGATAAAAAATTAATGAAAAATTACAAAATTTCTGAATAAGTTTTTGGTTCACATTATAACTATTTTTAGGGATGTTCTGATCCCGAAGAATGCTAGGAAAGAAAAATCATTTGAATCCTGGGAAATTCTTGTCCCCATCGAGATCGGAATTTCTTGAGAAATTCTCAAAAAATATATAACTACTATTTTTTTTATCCTAAATAGATTTCCTCAAAGAATCAAAAGGAGCGAGTCAAATTCGATTTTATGTTTGGTTGGGGGAAGGGGGGAGGGGAGGGAGAGGAGGGAAGGGAAGGGGAGGAAAATGGAGGGAAAATATTAAAAGGGGAGAAAACTTTTGTGGGCCCCACCACAAATAACTTTTCTCTCTCTCCATTTTCCCTCCCCCTCCCCTCCCCTCCCCTCCCCCCAAACCAAACATACCCTAAGCAGAGACACCGCGACAAATATTGTTCACATATGAGATTAATTGGAGGAAAATTAAATTAAAACTAATCAAGAGGCGAAAAGACATTGAACCACTAAGATCCGGGTAAGGTGGGGAGAGTCCGATGTGCTCGCGATCCTGCATACCTACACTGAATGAAGTTCGATGGGAGAGAGAACGAGCGGGACTCGGCTTGGGTCCACCGTCGCTTGTGGTCCTCTCGCGTCCACTTCTTCAAACAGCGCCGTTTTGGCGCAAAATAACCTGGATCCTCTTCATTTTTTATTTATTTTAAAAAATACATATTTCAAGTACTGTAGGTACTAAAAAGATACTTTAGGCTACTGACCGATTATGATCTTAAAAAATTATTTTACAATGTTGAAAAAATAATTGGTACTAAGCGATACTAAAAAAAATACTTCATGATATCGGCGAGGATACTAGCGGGTAGTGAAAAATACTTAATGATTTTGAAAAATTATTTTCAGATCATAAAATAATTTTTCAAAATCATTAAGTATTTTTTGTAAGAACCATTTGAACCCAAGAGGGGGTGAATTGGGTGAATAACAAAAACTTAGGAACTTTGAAAATCTTTTTGCATCTCAAGTAAATGTAGTATGTATGATGGTAATGATACATAAACCAATACTTAGATATTCAAATGATTACGCTGGAAATATAAGAGATAAGGGAAGAGAATATGCAAATTGAGATTTATCCTGGTTCGGTCCAATTCTTGACCTATATCCAGTCCCCAAGCTCCACTTGAGATTTTCAATCCACTATCTTCTTTCAACTTGATTACACGTTCTGTACTTGGAGTAATTCTCTCACTAGGATTCACTCCACCTTACAACCGTAATCAATACACTTGCTTGATTACACACTCGTACTCAAGTAATCCTCTCACCTGGATTCACTCCCTTACAAGCCGTAATCAACACAATGTGTTTCCCACTCAAGATCACCCAATCTTGAGTAACTCTCAGATAGTATGATAAGATATTTACAATGAATCTTCTCTCTCTCAGAAGTAAATGAATAAACACTGAAGCACAATACAAATCATTTCACTCTCAAAGATAAGCTATGTAAGTATTGAAAACAGAGAGTAAATGTTATGAAAAACAGAGTATCAGCATGTTGAAGATGTAATCTTGTGTCTCTGCGTTTTTCTGCTTGAATCTGTCTTCTTTTATAGGTAGAGATCAATATATGACCGTTTGAAGATTTAATGACCGTTGGATAAAGAAATGTAGCCGTTAGACTCGAGATGGAACTAGCCGTTAGAACTTCATTTTTTGAACCGGCTATGACATCAGCATTTACTTTCCCTTTGATCTTCGTTTAACATCCTTTGATCATCGAAACATGTACACAAATGATATAAATGATATTAAGAAGTGTTATAAATCATTTGCGTAATCATCTCGGATGTTTATCGAAGAATCGGGATTTTCGAAACGGTGATTTTCTGAAATTTGAGATGAAAACTCGAGTTTGCATTTGAAAACTCGAGTTTTGAGGTTGTCGCGTTACTCTAGATTCCTCTCTGTCTGATCAAAACTCGAGTTTCCAACTAATAAACTCGAGTTTTGACTTTGTTGAGCTTTCTTGAAAATAACTGTCAACTTTTGAGGGATATATCTCCCTGGTCTGAACTCCGTTTTAGTCCGTTCAACTCTTGATGGAAAGCTCTGTGAGTCTAATTTCAAATGCTACTAATTTCAGTTTAATTGGATTTTTATTTTGTGAGATATACTCAAAACACTGAAGCTTGGTTTGCTGTGTGACGTGGATTTTTCTGTCAACTTCCACAATTCATATCTCCTTATTCTGAACTTCTTTGGGCTTGAATTTTATATCAAAATGACACATTGAGAGCTAGTTTCATATTCCACTGATTTCACCTCAATCCTATTTCTGGTTTAGGAGATATCATCGAATTACCAGATGTCGCCCGTGCTAAACGTGAAACGTAGTAGTAGAGGTGCTTGATCAACGTTGTAAACTCGAGTTTTCACTTGTAAACTCGAGTTTTCCTAGTCCAGAGACGCTAGAGGTGCTGAAGACACTACAAACTTGAGTTTTGAGTCCTAAACTCGAGTTTTGAGTTCTTAACTCGAGTTTTCTTGTACCAGAAGAGCAAATAATTGTAGCGAAGCGAGAAACTCGAGTTTTGAGTTGTGAACTTGAGTTTTCTCATCCGAAGCTGATTTTTGCTGACTTTAATTTCGAATTGAGCCATTCCAACTTCCATATGACCTTGGAAACTTCTAGCATCAATATAATAACTTGAATAATGATATCTTCATTCTATTCAACAAGTTCTTCCTTCTTTAATCTCCCATCTTGATCATTCTTCATAATCCAACTCTTCCTTTCTTTTCTTCTCTTGATTATTCTCTACAATTCAATTCTTTCTTTCTTCTCTTGATCATTCTCTCACATTCAACTTGGACTCATCATTTTTTGCAAGTTCTACCTTCTTCAATATTTACTCTTTTTCTTGACTATTCCCAAAATCCTTTGATAACTTCTTGCTTCCTTGACATTCTGATATTCTCATTATATTGCGTGCAAGAACTTCTTTCTTAAATCTACTTTCTTGATCAATCTCTATAATTCAACTTGGATTAATCTACATTAAATACAGTAATTAGTCAATGTAGGAGATAACTATATTACTCAATCTTTTTGCTTTTAATAATGGCATCTATATAAAACATCATCAAAACTAATCATAACCAACATTTTTCAGTACTAGCCAGTATCCTGAAGTATCTTTTTAGTGCCAGTCAGTACCTCGAAATATTTTTTCAACATCCATAAATAATTTTTTAAAATCATGAAGTATTTTTTCAGTACCGGTCAATAGCCTAAAGTATCTTTTTAGTATCTACAGTACCCTGAAATATGTATTAAAAAAAAAGAGGATCAGGGTTATTTTGCGCCAAAACGGTGTTGTTTGAAGAAGTGGACAGTAGAAGACCACAAGCAGCAGTGGACCGAAGCCGAGTCTGAACGAGCGAGGTACCCCCAGAGTTTGATGGACACGGCTTTCGTCCTATATTTATTTCTTCCGTTGCACTCCTATGCATTCCAAACGTTACCGTTTGATGTAAAATCACACTCTTTTTTTTTTCTTTTTTTTTTTTTTCTCTTCTTTGTATCCGTCAGTACCTATTTTTTAAGTACCATTCAGTGTCCTGTAGTATGTTTTTAGTATCAATCAATATGTTGAAATATTTTTTCAGTACCATCTAGTATCCTATAGTAGGTTCTTAGTACCCGTTAGTATCTTATAATATAGTTTCAGGATGACTGGTACTAAAAAGATACTAAAGATACTAAATGTACTGAAAAATATTTCGAGTGGTACCGAATGATATTTAAAAAATATTATAGGATGGTGAATGCTATTTTTTTCAAGATCATAAAATAATTTTTAAAAATCATGAAATATTTTTAAATACTAGTTAGTACTCTAAAATATTTTTCGCATTACGCGGTAAGATATCCTGAAGTATTTTCTTAGTACCAATTGGATATTGAAAAAGTATTTCAGGGTACTGACTGATACTTAAAAAAATACTATAGGATGATGAATGCTATTTTTTACAAAAAAAGGAACATCGTATTTTGCACCAAACGGTGCCGTTTTAAGTGCATAGGATCGCAGTGAAGGAAATAAGTATAGGACTAAAGCCGCGGCCCAAGTTTGATGGAGTCGACTCGACATGCCTTTTTTTTTTCTTTGCCGAGATGTAGAACTGGACTGGCTTTGGTTTGATTCCTTCTTCCCGTTCTCGCATAAGGAAGGCAATTGCTTTTTTTAGGCCTTTTAAAAAAAAAAATTCAGGATACGAATTGGTAGTAAAAAGATACTTCAAACTACCGAACCGTATTAAAAAAATACTTTTGATCTTGAAAAATTATTTTAAGATACTAAAAAAATATTTTAGGGTACCGATGAACTAAAAAAATACTTGAGAATACAAGAAAGAAATACCTCATGATCTTAAAAATAATTTTATGATCTTAAAAAAATATTTCAGAGTACTAAATGGTAATAAAAGGATACTCCAAGATACTAAATGGTATTGAAGAATACTTCACACACTTGAAAAATTATTTTAGAATGTTAAAAAAATATTTCGGAGTATCTGGTATTAAAAATATATTTCAAGATATTTTTCGGGACCCTAAAATAATTTTCTAAGATCATGAAGTATTTTTCAAGATCTTGTTCAATATCTTGAAGTATATTTTTAATATGTACCTTGAAATAGTTTTTCCAAAAAAAAAAAAAAAAAAAACTTTCCTCCTTTGAACCAAAACGGCGCCGTTTTTTACCGCAAAGGATGGTAAGTATGATATCAAACCAAAGCCAGGTTCATGAGTTTATTGGTCTCTTTTCAAAATATAATACAGGAACTTATCTTTTTTCTGTATTTTTTTTATCATGAGATTTTAGTTTCTTTTTAGTCATTATACTTTTTTTTTTCCTTTAAAATGTTTAATGAAATCATAATCTACTTGATTCATTTCCCGTGAGGGATATTCCTATTAGAGGATAATAATAAATCTAAACTTATTTTTAATATTTATATATATCTCTTGGCAAAAAAAAAAAAGTATAATTTCCTAATAAGACTTTGTTTTACACGATGGTGAATGCTATTTTTCGCCAAAAAAAAAAAAAAAAAAAGCATTGTATTTTGCACCAAACGGTGCCATTTTAAGTGCATAGGATCACAGCAGAGGAAATAAGTATAGGACTAAAGCCGCGTCCAATAAGTATAGGACGAAAGCCGCGTCCAAGTTTGATGGAGTCGACTCAACTTGCTTTTTTTTTTTCCCGCTAGAGATGTGGAACTGGACTTTGCTTTGGTCTCGATACCTTCTTCCCGTCCTCTAGGTAAGGAAGGGAGTTGTTTTTTTACCTTTTTTTTTTTGGAAAAATATTTTAGGATACGAATCGGTAGTAAAAAGATACTTGATCAATGTAGTGAAAAATACTTTATGATCTTGAAAATTTATTTTAAGATCCTAAAAAAATATTTCAAGGTATTGACTGAACTAAAAAGATACTTGAGGATACTAACTGGTATTGAAAGAAATACCTCATGATCTTAAAAAATTATTTTATGATCTTGAAAAAATATTTCAGAGTATTGAATGGTACTAAAAGGATATTTCAAGATACTAAATGGTATTGAAGAATACTTCATGCACTTGAAAAATTATTTTAGGATCTTGAAAAAATATTTTATCTTTTGGTATTAAAAATATACTTTAAGATATTTTTTCAGTTTAAGATCATGAAGTATTTTTCAAGATCTTGCTCAATATCCTAAAGTATATTTTTAGAATGTATCATGAAATATTTTTTCAAAAAAAAAAAGCTATCATCCTTTGAGCCAAAATTGCGCCGTTTTGCCATAGAAGACGCAACAGACGGTAAGAAGGTATCAAACCAAAGCCAAGTCCATGAGTTTATTGGTCTCTTTTCAAAATATTATACAGGATCATATATTTTTCTGTATTTTTTTTTATCACGAGATTTTAGTCTCGTTTTAGTTATTATAATTTTTTTTCCTTTAAAATGTTTCATGAAATCATAATCTAGTCGATTGATTTTCCATGAAGGATATTCCTATTAGAGGATAATAATAAATCTAAACTTATTTTTAATATCTATATATATATCTTGGCAAAAGGAAAAAAAGTATAATTTCCTAATAAGACTTTGTTTTATCCGATCATGCAATCCAAAAGCCCCACCCCATTATAACACGCTGACCTCTCTAATTCTAAATGCGCTGACCTTTCTAATACGATTACCCACCCAAACGATAACACTGTTCAAGCTGAAAATTTGCACACAACCACAGAGAAAAATGAAAAAACTGATCCAGGGAGAAACAAAATTTGAGTCTAACTTCAAAATAATCTTACAAGTCCCCGACAAAACACTGATCACGAAGTCCTGTAGTACCGAAGGCAGATTTTAACATTTCCGTTCGGTTTTGGAATCGAATTCCACCATTCAGTCTGACTGAGCTCGGGCCCGCCGCTTTCAAGCTCGCAAGTTGGCTCAAAAACTACACACACGCACAACTCTGTTACTTTCCAATGCTGACGTGTTTGCGGGTAGTTGAATATTTTAAAGTTATTAGTTTATTAACTTCATGTGAAGGAAACCCCAATGCGATTCTGACATTAATTTACCCTGATTTTTGGGGAGGACGTTACCAGAGGGCAAAGCAAGTTAAAGTGTTTCGAAGCCTGATGTGGTCCTCGTTCTAGTGTTTTTCTGCTTCAACGTGTATCACCGGCTTCCTTTTAAAGGTTAGTCTTTCTTTGGGCTTTGGCTGGCTCGATTTTTATGAGGTTGTTCCTTTTGAGAGAAAGAGTGTTGGGTTTGGGAAGTTCATGGTTTACAGGTTCAACAGAGCTGGCTTCTTGTTGAGGTGGAAAAATGTTTAGATTTTCATGAATTTTGAATCTTCCATCAGTTGAGTTTCTGTGTCTTTTCCTCCATCTTTCTCTGTTCCTGTTGCTCTTAGAAAGTTCATGTTGTTTTAAATTTATGAACTCAACCGAGCTTCTTTTCACTTCGCAAATATGGAAATTGGGCCAAAATAATCTCTCTCACGGTCTTTGGCAATTTTGTTCACTCTGTTTCAATTCAATTCTTGTGAGATTTAGCTTTTCAGTTATTTGCATGGCAAGCTTGAGATATGTTTTAAATATTTTATTGCAACAAATATTTGTTTGTGGATCAATGATCATCATAATTTACTCTGCTGTGCGTGCAACCTGAACTATAAGGAAATGTTTTTCCATCATTAACAATCCTGCGCGTTCTTCATTCTTCTTTCATCTGTTCATATCTAGCTTATCATATTCATGTTTTTCTGCATTTCTCCTTTTTTCAAGTTGAGCATGAAACCATTGAAATCCATTGTTGTAAACAGTTCATTGATTAGGAAACAATTGGTAGATGCTCTTAAATATCAAGTAGCATTCAAAATCCATGAGATCTTACATTTCTGCTCTTTTACCTTTGCAGCTTCAATGACAACTTTCAATTTGGTATTCCATGATACCAAGGCATGTGTGATGAAAGTGTGCCAAACTAAAAGTGACGTTTCTTCTGCAATGTGACAAAGAATTTACTGTCTCGTGTAAGAAAGAGTGATGACGGACAGAGTCCATGGCAAAGGAGATGAATTAAAGAAGTCTCCGTCGCTGCATTCCTCATCTTCAGCTGTTGCTGTAGCTATCAAAGGTAACAAGAAAAGCAAGCATATGGTGCTGTGGGCACTGGATACTTTTGTTCCTGAGGGAAGAATTGTGTTTAAGCTGATACATGTCCATTCAGGTAAAAAATTTGGTGTTCCAACTCTAAATAATATATGCTTTTCTGTTCATTATGTTTGAGGAAGAGAAGCATCTTTATGCAGTAGAAAAGTCTCAAATAGGTTCTTGTATATCTCAACACCTAGAAACTTCTTAGCTATAATAATATTGCCAAGAGTTGCACTGTTGCCCAGAAAAAAATGCCATAAAGCATACTTTTTTTATCTTCGAAATACCATAAAAGATATATTAGATGAATGATCATGAATTAATGTTTGTTAATGTTTATAATTTTTCATTGATTGAGGGTGACTGTGTCCAAGAGAAAACTAATTTTTACATCATAAGAGAAGCTTAATTTACTCGTTCTATCTCACTGTAGAAATCTATATTTTCTGTCATTTAGAAGTGTTGAACTTTGAGAGAAAAATATAATTCTTATTTAATCTCTAAATCTGAAAGAGTACATATAAGCCTTTATATAGGCAAACCTAGAGCTAAACCTAGAATCTCATAAAATCTAATCAAATCAAAGTAAATCAAACTAATTGAGATATAATAGGAAAATCCTAAGATAGAAATATACCTATATCTAATCATAATAATAAGATAATAATCATAATAAATGCATAATATTCTTACACTCCCCCTCAAGTTGGATCATGGATTTTAATCATGTCCAACTTGCTTATACAACTTTATACTACTGACACTCCCCCTTAGGCTTGTACTTCTTGAGTCTCAGAGGCCCATCGAGCTGAGTTTAGGATGACGGGACCAGTCATCGGATGAGTTGAGGAGCACGATGACAGAGGAACTACCATCAACAATGATGTTGATGAAGAACTGTCGGAAACGACGACGGGACCGGGCCACCGGACGAGATGAGAGGCACGATGAAAGAGGAACTACCACGAACAATGATGTTGATGAAGAAGCGTGCCTCAAACGTTACTAGGGTTGAACCCAGACCACAAAACCTGGCTTTGGTACCATGTTGAACTTTGAGAGAAAAATATAATTCTTATTTAATCTCTAAATCTGAAAGAGTACATATAAGCCTTTATATAGGCAAACCTAGAGCTAAACCTAGAATCTCATAAAATCTAATCAAATCAAAGTAAATCAAACTAATTGAGATATAATAGGAAAATCCTAAGATAGAAATATACCTATATCTAATCATAATAATAAGATAATAATCATAATAAATGCATAATATTCTCACAAGAAGCATATGAAATGTTGGTAAAATGGGGGAATAAAACAAATTTAAGAGCTGCTTCCCCGCCCCCTTGAAAATGCGTTTCTTTTTAATACCACAGCAGTTAAACAGGCTTGTAAAGTACTTGTTGGTAAAATGGGGGAATAAAACAAATTTAAGAGCTGCTTCCCCGCCCCCCTTGAAAATGCGTTTCTTTTTAATACCACAGCAGTTAAACAGGCTTGTAAAGTACTTGTTGGTAAAATAGGGGAATAAAACAAATTTAAGAGCTGCTTCCCCGCCCCCTTGAAAATGCGTTTCTTTTTAATACCACAGCAGTTAAACAGGCTTGTAAAGTACTTGTTGGTAAAATAGGGGAATAAAACAAACTTAAGAGCTGCTTCCCCGCCCCCCTTGAAAATGCCTTTCTTTTTAATACCACAGCAGTTAAACAGGCTTGTAAAGTACTTGTAGTGCCCATTAAACTTTTCCTCCATTATGAAAACGTTAAAAGAACAGAGTAATTAATGTTGGTTACTCCATAGTGAAAGTTGCATTTTCAGTGTAACAAGAAACTTCATTATTGACAGGTAAATTTTTTTTAACATTTTCAATATTTGCACAGTGGTTATATACCACCAAGTCTGTATTTTAAAAATTAACTTCGTTTTATTTTCATGCCAATTCAAGATCTTTGTCCTTTTTTGTGGGAAATGTCATTTCTATATGACAATTGCGTAATGATGCAGAAGCTGCTTTTAAGAAGGAAATGGAGTGGAAGACAAGTGTAATGCTCCTACCTTACAAGAAAATGTGTGAGCAGAGAAAGGTCATATATTATTTCTCATTAAAAATTAGTTGGAATTAATTCAGAAAACTTGATTTTTATGCTTATTCGGTTGATGCAGGTTCATGTTGATATTGTAGTGATTCAATCTGATGATGTAGAAACTGCAATAGTAGAGGAAGTTGCCAAGAGTTCTATAACCAACCTGGTTATAGGGGCTTCATCTCATGCCATATTTACGAGGTATTTAAATTGCAGATTAATGTACAATGCAATAGTGTTTCTGGTTTAAAAGGTATCTGCTTCTATATGATTTCTGAAAGGAAGGTGATGACAAATTATTTATATTGCTACCTTGAAAACTTAATATTGCCTACGGAGAGAATGTAAATACAATTCAATTTTAACGTTAGCTACTTCCTGTCTGTTGTCAAAAGGTTCATCATCCTTTTAAAAAGTTACGTCTTACGTGTATAACATACTCTTCCATAAATATTCATGAACATTGTCAAGTTGATTAGAAAAAATCTGCCTATTGTTGCATTTTAGACATCATGGTTTCCTTTTTTAGGCTGAACTTTATTGATCTTCAACTGATTATGATGGTTTTCTTGACATTTTTCTTTTCAGTAAACTGAAGGGTTTATCTGCGAAAATATCATCATGCACTCCAAGATTTTGTACAGTCTATGCTGTTTCCAAAGGGAAGCTGTTTTCTTCACGGCCATCAGACGTAGAGATTGATGACAGCTTAATAGATGACAGCAGTGAAACCAGTTGTTCAACCAATAGCTCATTGAACTCTGCGTCCACCTCTCAGATAGGTATTCTAGTCAGTACATTTAGAAGGCCAGGGCATACTAAATAATGATTACATTATGAGAAAACAATATTACAGGGAGAATGAAGTGCCTTAGCATTATCATTAGTGTCAATATCACATTCAAATTCATAGATATTTTATTTTTCTAATATCTTGTTGAAAATCCTGATGATCATGCTAAAATTTTTATGGCGCAATCACTCGTATTGCGGCATTGTTAGTACATTGTGCACTTTTAGGAACCTTTTCATTCTTCTGTCAATGTATTTCACATGTCTTATACAATTCTGAGAGTAAAACAATTGATCATTTGTTTCTGATGACCTTATGGCATCCATATGAATTCTCATGGAGTCCTAATGAAGATCAGGCTTTACTACACCTGTTCTGAAGGTCTATCCTTGGAAAACTATTTTAAAGATCTATGATTTTTATTATGCATAGACTATGGTTCAGTTGGATCATACACTCCCATAAATTCCTCTTCCCTAGCGGCACAGAGATATCAAGCTCTTTCAGCCATTAATCAGACCCGTCGGAGCACAAAAGCTGGTTTAATTGAAAATAACCACTCTAGAAGCCATTCTCTAGATCTTGGCATAGAGCAAACTGCTATTTATTCTTCTACAAGAAACTCAGATAATGACTATGCTTTGAGCCGGGTCTCTAGCTGCAAAAGCAATCTATCAGATGGTGAATCTTGGAATTATTATCAAAATCCCACCATGAATGTATCGCATGCTACTGTGTCACCTGATAAACAGGTACCTCTTTTCTTTCTTTTAACCAATGTTACTTGTGTACAGCTACAGCTTATACTCCAAGCAATAGTGGCTCTCTGAGATAATTCCTATTTGTTATAGTAGCATTGTAATTATAAAGTAGACTACACTGCAGCATGCACATTTTTTGTTTTGGTTTTTTTTTTTGGGGGGGGGGGGGGGGGGGATTTATACTTTTTTGTGTGTCAAACTACTCTTGCTTTAGCAACTTCAAGTAGGATGAAGTTTTAATTTGAAAAATAATCATTTTCCTTTACCTCCTTTATGTTAATTATATGAGCAGGAAAATTTTAACCTTGAGCTGGAAAAGTTGAGAATTGAACTAAAGCATGCCCAAGGAATGCACATGGTAGCTCAAAGACAGAATATCTATGCATCACAAATGGTATTATTCAATTCCTTGTGTCCTTCTCTAATATGGGAATGCTAACTTCCATGTTTGTTATGTGGAGGTTATTGGTATTTACATTGTGTTTTGTATGAACTAAACTTCTACTTTTCTGATTAAAGAAAAAGGTCTTTTAGATTGTCTTCTCTCATAATCTTGCACAAATTGTGTAGAGTAAGAAGGATTACATTTTGATCTCTTAATAACAAAACTAATTAGGTTTTAATCTTTTGCACAGTAATTTGTCTTCGTGAAAAATGAGGACATTTTGATCCAAATACAACAAATGTGGGGAACTGTTATAATTTCACACATACATCACATCATTGACATGGATAAAGTAAGAGATGTGATCTTATATGAAAATTACAAGAGGAGTAAGTAACCATTATTTGACCACAAATTAATAATGCATATTGAAGTAAAAATTGTTGAGGCAAAATCAAAGAAGATATCATGCTTTTGTTCAACTTAACTGTTAGTTTGTGATCTAACAATGACTACATGCCTTTCTCAGCTCTCACTTAAAATCGTCCATCTTACTTGATACACCTCATGCATGCGTGCGTGCATACATAGCTTAGCCTCAATTAAGTCTATAGCAACTAGAGCAGAAACAAACATTCCCATAATTGGCGTGGAATGCATTTTCTTGATTCAAATTGTCAGTTGGAGTAAATTTTTAATGGTTTAAGCAGTTGAACAATCTAAGTAAGAAGAGGATGGAGGAATCCGTGAAATTGAAGGAAATTATTGCTAAGGAAGGCATGGCCAAAAAATTAGTAATGAAGGAGAGAGAGAAATGTGAAGCAGTAGAAAGAGAAGCTGCTTATTTGAAAAGAAGTTCTGAAGAGGAAGCCTTTGACAGAAGAGAAGCAGAAATGGAAGCTGTGGAAGCTGCTGAAAGGAATGAAAAGCTAGAGGATGCTCTTAGTGGTTCCATGCTTCAGTATAAGAAGTTTACATGGGATGAAATAATTTCAGCTACCTCATCATTCTCCGAAGATCTTAGAATTGGAAAGGGAGCTTGTGGAACAGTTTACAAGTGCGATTTGTATCATACACCTGTGGCAGTAAAAATTCTTCACTCTAATGAGGACCACATTATCAAGCAACTCCAACAAGAGGTACGGAAGCTTTATGGACACAGGATTTTCACACAACGGTTTGATTAAGTTCCTTTAAATTATTCTTGATAGATTACATGCTTCATAAAGGAAAAAAAGGCTAAGAATCAAGTTTAAAGGTCTTAAAATGATTCTATCATTACACTGAAGGTCTTTTTGGGACTTTGAATTTGACTTTGTTTATTTTCACATTTTTCAGTTTTTATTCTTCTTAGTTCTTACTACTTCCGGTCTTAATTATAGGAACACTTTCGTAGTGCAATACTATGAAAGTGTTCCTATAATTAGGATCGGAGGGAGTATTTACAAGATGCAAATTACTCCACCATTCCAACTAATTCAGCTTGATGATTAAACTTAGTGATTTTCATAATTTAAGCAGTTTATGATAATGAGCTAAGCAGCAGGGCATATTTCTGAAGTCTAGAGAGATGACCTCTGTCCACATGCGTCCTCTCTCAGGACATTACTTAAGAAAGCCTCTCTTTTTGTTAAGGCCTTTATCTATTCTAGGAATTTAGTTTGACTGCTTAACACAGTTCTTACTGATGTCCATTAGTTTTGTATTAATGTTTCACATTTTTCCTCTATATAATGTATGCATGTTCACATATCATAATTGGTTATTGCCCAATGAATAAGTAGCCACATAAATATGAGACTAAATAGGCCACATGATCTTACTTATTCTTCTGTTTTGTTGCAGCTGGAAATACTGAGCAGAATTCGTCATCCAAATTTACTTCTCCTTCTCGGGGCATGCCCCGATCATGGATGCCTTGTGTATGAATACCTGGAGAATGGTAGCTTAGAGGATACTTTACTCCAAAATAAAAGTAATATCTCAATTCCATGGTTCAAGAGGTACCAAATTGCATGGGAAGTAGCCTCTGTTCTTGCCTTTCTTCATAGCTCAAAGCCCAGACCCATCATCCATCGTGATTTGAAACCAGCAAACATCTTGCTAGATGGGAATCTCGTGAGCAAGGTTGGTGATATAGGCCTCTCTACATTACTCCATTCAGATACTCTGTCTACAATGTTCAAGGACACAGAGCCTGTTGGGACACTCTCCTACATAGATCCTGAGTACCAAAGGACAGGGCAAATATCTCCCAAATCTGATGTTTATGCTTTTGGAATGGTGATCCTACAGTTGTTAACTGCAAAACCAGCTAGAGCACTAGCGCATTTAGTAGAAACAGCAATTGAAAAGGGAAATTTAGCAGAAATGTTGGATCCTACGGCAGGGAATTGGCCATTTCAGGAGACTTTGGACTTAGCTCGATTAGGTCTAAGCTGTGCAGAACTTCGGCGTAGAGACAGGCCTGATTTGAAAGACCATGTACTTCCCATACTGGAGAGATTAAAAGAAGTTGCTGATACGGCTCAACATTCTGCCACAGTTGTCGCTGTTAAATCTAGACCGCCTAATCACTTTATCTGCCCAATACTTCAGGTACTAAGATATTTCACTGTCCCCATATGGTTGATTCTATAATCTCTTTGCTAAAATAGGATATTCTTCATATTCTGGAAATGGCTCTAACAAGATGACCACTAATATTTGCTGATGGGAATGAGTTAACTGGTTGATTTCTCTGATAGTAAAACTTTACATCTGGGGGTAAAGATATAGATGTAGTTTTAAGTATTTGCTGACAAGTTCTTCAATAGTATGTAGAAATGTGAAGGAATTTTCTATGTATCCTGGAAACGGCTTCATTTTGCCTTTTTTTTTTTTTTTTTTTTTTTTTTTTTTTTTTTTTCTCTATATTATATTGAAATGGCATAATATATATACTGTGATTGGTTCAGGATGTGATGGAGAATCCTTGTGTTGCTGCTGATGGTCATACTTATGATTACAAAGCAATTGTAACATGGCTGCAAACCCGTGACAAATCACCAATGTCAAATACGCCATTACCTCATAAGAATCTGATTCCGAATTATATGCTTTTGTCTGCTATTATGGAGTGGAAATCCAAACAAAACTGATACAAACATTGTTAATTGCCAGTTCCATTGTTGGGTTATTGATTTCTCCATTTTAGATTTGGTTTATTGAAAGGGAAAAAAAAAAAAGTATTTATGCTAGTAATCAGTTTGCTTGAGAAATGTGTAAATATTTTTTTTTTTTTTTTTTGTGAAAAAAAGTTTTGGAGGGGTTCGACATCAGTCCCCCACCAAGGCTAGGGCACGGCCCCGGGCTCTATAAGCACTTACTGGGGACTTACGAGATCGCCTACCAAAGGAGTCCCAGCGACGGCAGAGGGGATCGAACCCACGGCCCAAGGGCCTAATCCTGGATCCCTTACCATCTATGCCAACTCTCATTGGCAAATGTGTAAATATTTGGTTTTGCTTGATAGAGTTTTATTCATGATTTTGAATTGTTAAAACATGTTTAGATTTACTGATCAATGGCACTTTTAATGCTTTTTAGTCATTCTGATTTCTAAATATTACCTTCTATCATTCTTCTTAATCAAGACTGGAGCTTTTGAAATGTATGGAAAAAGGGGAAAAGCACCAAAGTAGCAACTTTTATAAAAAATTTTACCCAATTAGAGCAAATGGGAAAATATTTACCAATGTACGGCAGTTAGTAGTGTCGCGTCAGGTGACGCCACTGACACTTTTGCGTCATTGGCATCACAAATTGTTTTGAGTGGCGTCACAATGGCGTCTCCAATTAATAGAAACAAATATTTGGTGTATTCAAACACTTTTACGTGGTACTTTTTTTATACAAATTCCAAAATCAATACTTGTTGTTATACAAATATTCGGTATGTAACAAATATATAGATCCCCCATTTTGGGATATGTTGTTATAACTAAATTGTACCGCGTAATCTTTTAAAGGGTGTTCTTAGTGAGTTATTTCACTCCATGCTTTCTTTCTTTTGACTCCAAATTACTCCAAATTAAATGAAGTAGAACTTTAAATTATTCCAATTTTTTTATCATTTATCATTATTATATTTAATATTAATTTTTTTAATGGAATTGGACGCCACTCATTTAATATTAATTTATTTTTTTTATGAAATTAATTGGAGACGCCACAATGGCGTCAGCAATTAGACGCCACCGACACAAAAAGTGTCAATGGTGTCGAGCCTCTTTACGCCACTAGTGGCGTCGCGTCACTGCCCTACATTAGTAAATATTTTCCCATTTGCTTTAATTGAGTACAATTTTTAGTAAAAGTTGTTACTTTGGTGCTTTTCCCATAGAAAAAGATATTGGTTTTATTTGGGTATTGACTATTATGCTTGATGTTAAGTTTGTTTAATGTAGGGAGGGATCCATCTTCAAGTGTTGAACGTGTTTGATTCTTTTGCGGGACTCTATTTAATGCCGAAATAGACATTCAAGTGTGGCCCTTCATTTTAGAAGAGAATTCTATGCAACGAAGGTAGAGATAGAGAGAAGGGGGGAAAGGATAATTAGTCTATTTCTTTTTTATTTCTTTCCTTTATGTTTTTGGGTAATGTTGTTGCTGGATCAATGGCTTGAGAGTTCTACACTTTTCTCTCCATTGGCGAAATACAGAATTATGTCAGTTAGAAGTTAGAAGAAGTTTTTTCTGTTGAGTAATCAAAATTTACTCTCTCCACTTCTAAATATTGGAGTTAAATGACTAATTTGTTGAGATTAAAAAATTTAGTTAAGTTAGTCATTTATAAAAATATATATTGATTTCTCTCAATTAGTTAAGCTAGTTATTTTTATAGTGACATCTATATTTCAATAAAAAAACGTGTGAACCATTTTTTAAAGTCATAATTACTTATTCAAAGAATAGAACAAAATTTTCTTTTAAATCAACATTTTCATAAAAATGTCAGCTTTTTCATGTCTTTTCCCATGTGCGATTGTGACTTAGCTTTGTTGAAAATAATAAGTACGTTTTGAAATAAATTTTATTTATGAAGAGCAAGTAATGGAGAAAAATAAAGTAAATATGTGTATCACCAACCTTTTAATTAATTAATACATATAATTAATTAGGGGTAAAAATGAGAGAAGCTTATTAAATATTTAGACAACTATTGTTGAGCTTTTATAAAAATGATCAAAACAATTGTTAGTTCTCTATGTGTTTTGATGATAATTGACAATTGTAAACACAAATAATGTTTGTCTTTGGTAAGTTGAAAAACTTATCATCACGAGCAAACTCGAGTTTTGGCTTTTGAGAGAGTTGCTCATTTTCAATGAACAAAGCAAAACTCAAGTTTCCAAAGGGAAACTCGAGTTTTGACTTTACTGCAGAAGAGCACTCGGTTTTTCACCTTGAGACAAACTCGAGTTTTGCATTATACAAAGACTTCTCATTGTTTTCTAATGAAGACAAAACTCGAGTCTTGAAATGAAAACTCGAGTTTTGGGCAAACGAGAGAGTCTCTAACATTTTGAACATGTGCAAACTCGGTTTCGACTAAAAACTTCGGGATTTCACTTTGCCATGAGTTTTTCTAAGTTTTCTCCAAGTTATGAGAAAACTCGAGTTTTGTTTTAAGAAACTCGAGTTTTCCCTTAGCAGAGTTTTTAAGTTTAAACATTTAGCTCGAAAACTCGAATCTTCAATGAAAACTTAAGTTTTGAGTTGGGTTAGATTTTTTAACGTTTTCATACTTAAATGAAAACTCGAGTTTTGTTTTGGAAATTCGAGTTTTGGCCAACCCGAGAGCATTGCACCTTTTCAATGGTTTGAAAACTCGAGTCTTGGATGAAAACTCCAGTTTTTGATGTTTTGGATTTGAAACACATTGTTCTCATTAAAAGTCCAAAACTCGAGTTTGGCTTTGGAAACTCGAGTTTTGAGTTTCATTCAAAAATGTGTTTCAAAGTTCAAATCGTGACTTTCCCTCTCGGAATTTTTAAGTTTAAACACTTAGCTCGAAAACTCGAATCTTCAATGAAAACTTAAGTTTTGAGTTGGGTTAGATTTTTTAACGTTTTCATACTTAAATGAAAACTCGAGTTTTGTTTTGGAAACTCGAGTTTTGGCCAACCCGAGAGCATTACACCTTTTCAATGGTTTGAAAACTCGAGTCTTGGATGAAAACTCCAGTTTGATGTTTTGGATTGAAACACATTGTTCTCATTAAAAGTCCAAAACTCGAGTTTGGCTTTGGAAACTCGAGTTTTGAGTTTCATTAAAAAATGTGTTTCAAAGTTCAAATCGCGACTTTCCTCTCTGGAATTTTTAAGTTTAAACACTTAGCTCGAAAACTCGAATCTTCGGTGAAAACTTAAGTTTTGAGTTGGGTTAGATTTTTTAACGTTTTCATACTTAAATGAAAACTCGAGTTTTGTTTTGGAAACTCGAGTTTTGGCCAACCCGAGAGCATTGCACCTTTTCAATGGTTTGAAAACTCGAGTCTTGGATGAAAACTCCAGTTTTGATGTTTTGGATTGAAACACATTGTTCTCATTAAAAGTCCAAAACTCGAGTTTGGCTTTGGAAACTCGAGTTTTGAGTTTCATTCAAAAATGTGTTTCAAAGTTCAAATCATGACTTTCCCTCTGGAATGAGGAAACTCGAGTTTGGATATGGAAACTCGAGTTTTGATTAAGTGCACAGTTGAAAAATCGAGTTTAGGAAAACAAACTCGAGTTTGCATTGCAGGTTCTGAAATTCAAATCTGACGAATTTGCAAAACCTTCTTGTTTGATCTTAATACTTCTCATTATCATTCATTAATATTCCTAGTTATGTTTAACCACTTTGTTAGTGAGTTTCAGATGTTTATAAGGATATTAAATGAAGGTTTAAAGCAAAAACAAAATGTGACATCAGCACATTAAATGCAATACCCAGAAAAGTTGCATACTTTTGGGTAATCCTTCTGCACACGTTTACAAAGGATTAAAGTTTGCTTTCCACTTCCAGTAGCTGCCATTCCAATGGACTAATATTCAAGGAGTCAAACCTAGACTTCTGTGCAACTGGATTAAGTGAAGATTAGAGAGAGAAGAAGACCAAAGCTTAATTAATCCTTGTCTAATGAAGACAATTGTTATATTGAAGATTACAACGGTCATTTAATACTCTCTTGGTATAAATAGAACGCATTCAATTCTTCTCAACTAACACATCTCATTTGAAAACGAATTGCATTCAAAGTTCTTCAACTACTTTCATTTTTCACTTGAAAAGTATCTTCTGATACATTAAGCTTCAGTGTTTATCATTATCCACTCTTAGAGAGAGTTATTTGATTGTAAATCATTTATTGTAAAGAATCACAAGTTAGGGGACTTGGTGATTGGGTTCATTGATTGCAACTTGTAAGGGGGAGTGAGTTCTAGTGAGAGAATTACTCTTGAGTACAGAGTGTGTAATCAATTCAGATAGTGGAAAATCTTAGAGAGTCTGGGGACTGGACGTAGGTCAAGAGGTTGGATCGAACCAGTATAAATTCTTGTGTCTTGCTCTTCTTCTCTATACTCTTTGTTCACCTCTATTTTTGTTGTTCAAAACAAAGCACTTCGAAAAAGATCTTAAAATCTCCAATTCACCCATCTCTTGGGGATTTAGCTCCACTTTCAAATTCAAATTTTCAAATCTTATAAAAATGATTGGAGGAAGTATGCTCATAACGTAAGTATGTTATTAATAAAGCTTTAAGATCCTACTCATTCTTCTAATTAGGATCACTTTAAGAAACTTAAAAATGTTCACACTTTAGAAAGTTTGTACTCTCATTCTCAGGTAAATGATTCGGTAGAACAACTAACAACAAAATAGAAACAGAAACAAAGAAATTGGTTATGCATTACTATGATAAGAGGCATATGTTGATTTTGACTAAAAAAAAATCATGATCGGTAATTAGCATTTTGTGATAATTAGCCAAACAAAAAAGAACTACATCCACAAATTCTTAAGAAAATATACATTATTATTGTTGAAGTGTAACATTTTCTTTAAATTAAGCAGTTGTATAAATTTATTTTGAAGATGAACTACCAATAAAGGATGTGGTATTTATAATTATCTTAGTAAATGCTTAGCGTATGAAGACATGACTTGATCCTAATGAATCCTTGAGACCGACTCACTTGAACTTTTATTTGTGGACAATCCCCAAATCTTTAAGCCCAAAGCTTTGGTGAGGTTGGAGCTTCCCTAGCATTTTGAGAATCTTCATTCCTGTTTACATCCCATTCGAAGCTGTAGTCCTTAAGGTATTTTTTTCCTTTCAAAGTTGGCTTTTAAGGCGTCCATCTCATCAACTACATTCTACAACTCATAAATTGAAAGCTTTCCCTCAAGATTGAGTTCGCCTAATTGTTTCATGTTGAGCTCATTGCCATACAAATGGTGTCAGACAAACTCTAGGATTTTTCAACTCTCCAAATTTGGCGGGATCTTTTGTGAATTGGTGTTTCGTAAATCTAGATGACACAGATGTTTTAATTTGTGCAAACCAATAGGCAACCCATTCAAATGTTCACAGTATTCCAACAGGCAGAATGTTATTATATGAAATGTTTCACATCTCACTCATCAAAATGTATTCCCTTCCTCCCGGGATGATTTCCTATACAAGAGGCTTCCAATTGTCTTCAATGCTAGAGGCAAATCTTTACACTTTTCAACAAACCTTGTTCCAATTTCCTCAAGATCAAAATTTGTTTGAAGATGAGAACTATGAAACACATATTTTTTTTAAATAACAAATTTGACCATCTTCATCGACAAGTGATGTGGATGATATATTTTATTAGCGGGCATTTAAAACAACATTTTCATTTCGCGAAGTAATCAAAATTATGCTTCTAGCTACCCCGCAACTAAAACGTGCTCAAATAACTTCCCATGATATTGATTTACCACATTTTAACTTTCTTTGGCTAAATTAAGTTAAACCAAAACAGTGAAGGATACAACTTGGATGGTATTCTCTTAATGAGCCTTTTATTTAATTTTTAAGTTAAACTAAATGACAAATACATTGAGATGAGTTTGAAATTGATTTTCTTTTTTAATAACGGGAAATAACTTAAATTACTATTTTTTTCTTCGATTTTTTGAGAAATTGTTGAGGTAAGAAATGAAATTTGATTTAAGCAAATTCTAGAGGAATGCAAGAATGCTTCGTGGAAAATTGAATATAAGTTACCCTAGTTCAAAATGATTTGGAAGTTAAATTACTCACTAACTCAAAAATCAAACATTAGTAACTCGCTAACTCTAGTGATATTAATTAGTGATTACACCTAGAACCATAGCTAGATAATTACTTCTTAATGCATTATTAAATTCCACTTAGTCTGCAATTTAGGATCGGATTTATACATTTTGATCTTCTATGTAATAAACACTCAACTGAGATATTCAAACAAGATCAAGACAGTCATGATACTCATTCAAACTATGAAAGAATGACATAAAAATATAATTCTCAAACCACACAATTCAATCTAAATCACAATTGTTCAATCCAAACTAAGATAAACAACGGACAATCTTACTAAACTAGCCATATAACAGATCCTAACTCAGGAAATCTATTAAATAGCCAAAATCAAAGGATCAAAACAAATAACTCCGCCGAATGAGTGTATCTCTGAAGCGCAGACCAATCTTCCGTCCCCAAGAAGCACAAGAAAATTTAGCCTCTCGTGGACTTATTAATCACAGCTACAACAGCGTCAAAGCCGATAGAATTCATGGAATGAGACAACGGAAGGAGGAGGAGAAGATGGAGACGATGGTGGTTGATGATCGATGGTGAAGGCCGTCTTCGTTCTCTCCCTTCGTTCAAAGTCGCTGGTACTCTCTGAATCCTGTCTGCGGCCTGCTGTTTCGTCACTCTCGTTCGCCCCCTCCCTCTTTTCATTGTCGGTCAATATCCTCTAAAACATTCGCCCCTCTATAGGTTTATGTTCAAAGGTCTGAGCTTCAAGAAAATCCTCAAAACCTGAATAAATCAGCCTAAAAATCAGATTCAGCGGAGAAAGACGCTGATTTTGGAAATTTGGACTAAATTGGTATTTTGAAAATACGGAGTACTAAACTGACAATATCTCTGGGTACTAAAATGTCATTTATAAACTTTGGGGTAATTTCTGTAACTTTCTCAGTTCTTTCATTGTTCTAAGAGTGACGCTAATATTACAGAAAATTCCCTTCTTTCTGTCAAAATTCCCATATAGCCACTGCCAGAATTTCTTTTCCGTTGCAATCCTTATGCATCTTGCAATCTCAATATTGTAACAAATATGTCCTTTTAACTCTATTTTCAGAGTCATCTTTAATTCAATGTAATCATAATAAATTCTATTTAGCTCAAAATTAATGATAAAATCCATAAATAAGATACTAAATATTATGATAAAATCGGGATATATCACCTGCATTACACATTTGGCTGCGTTCCATTACCAGCCATAGAACAGGGTTCATCCAATGAGCTTCTTCATTTACATATATGATGTGATTACTGTACGTACAGGAAAAATGTTGAAGAAGTTCTTAGTTTTTATAAGGGCATTCTAGCTCTGAGTCAAACATGCAAAGAAAAACAGATCTAAACAAAAGAGAATCAGAGTGGGGGAAAGCTTTCCGTGTTAATATGTATGGCACTGTGATTTGAGCAGGGAACAATGGCCTCTGATGTGAATGAAGTGTAAAAGGCCAAAATCTGCAAATCCTGAATTATTGTAGCCTTTTTAAAAGCAATGAAAAAAGGTCCCAAAAGCCGAACTTTGAATTAGCAAAAAACTAGAAACTGGAGAAGTACTACAGAAAAACATAATATGGAGAAGTATGTATGGCAAAAACTGTTGAAGAACAACAATATAAGGGCCAACATGTTTGGATCACACTAATGTATTGTCTGATTGTAAGCTTTATCATCGCCCTTTCTAGAACCTAGTATTATGGCATCGTGGGTATCCTTTCACCTGGGCCCTTTATAGTATATATATAAACATTTCGGAATGAATATAAAAAACACCTATATTATTGCTCGTTCCTGTGCTAAAATCTATAGACACAACATAAACTTCGAAGCTAACTAGCAAAGCAAGGAATGTGTGTATGTTATATGGATCTTCCCCTCTCTCTTTTTTTTTTTTTTTTTTTTTTTTTGGAAAACATGTTAAGTTTAAACTGTTAACTTTTTGAAGAATATTCTAAAAATAATTTTTAACAAAAAATTATATAAAAAATAAAATTTATTTACTAACTTACCTTCAAGACTAAATACCAAATTTTAATTGATAGCATGTTTATCACAGACTTTTAAGAATTCGAATAAGTTTTTTAAATGTTTGTAAACAAAATATGAAATTATAAATTTAAATGACTTATTTAATCTCTCATACCTATATAGTTTACTATATTTTATTGAAAAAATGCGTTTGAAATATATTTTTAGTAAACTAAAAATATATGAATTTCATTAAATATGGTGAAAAATTTAAATCTTAAAATTAATAAATTTTTAGCATATTAGAAAGTTAAAAAATCTATTAGAATTAAAATTTGGTGGGCATAAATTTTTCGGTCCAAGTTTAAATAATTATAATGTTAATAAAGAGGGAGGGGCCTTCTGATAAAACATAAATCTAAAAGTCAAGCTTAATGGTCAATTAATGGTTTGGGTGGATAATAATAGAATCTCAAAACGGCTACAAAATACGTACGTCAGGAATGTGAGCAATCTTTGGCCAATCTTCCCCTTTCAGTTCCTGGCACCTTTGTTTAAGCTCCGGACAATCTCCGGTAATGTAAAGGGAATAAAGGGAACTGGGGAGACCTTCCTTGGGCAAGCATTGGAGTCTGGGACAATCCCGAAGATGCAATGTTTTGAGGGAGGGAAATTGGCAAAGAGCCTTATAGTCCAACATTTTGAGATTGCTACATCTTTTGATGTAAAGAGAAGTAAGACAAGTCGGAAGTAGTCCTGGTTCAGGTAGAGACTCCACCGCATCATCACCTGAGATTTCAAATGAATGTAGAAAACCAAGATTGTGCAAACCCCATTTCATTCGGCAAGCAATCAGTTTTGGGCAGTTGACGATAGAAAGATGCCACAGTTTTGATGGCAAACTCCCCTCTGGAAACGGTTCCAGTTGTGGACAATTCCCTATCTCTAGCTTGAGAAGAGACGGAACAAAAGTGTTCATAGGCTCGGGTAGTGACTTCAAATTTCCCAAGTGGGTTAAGTAGCACTCTCTCAACGAAGAAAATCCCCCTTCTGAAAATGATATGAAATTTGGACACTCCGTAATATGCAAAAATGTAAGACTTGTTGGAACATGGTTGCACCCCTCTGAAACATCAATCATTTCTAGATTATCACAACCATGAAGAGACAAGAAGTCAAGTGCAGGGAACAGATCCAATGGGAAGGTCCTAAGAGACCCACAACTTCTTTCTATTTGTATTCTACAAAGTGAGTCATGTTGTTGGCTCAATGGAAACTTCGAATTCGGACAATCACAAATCTGAAGCTCTTCAATGCAATTGTTATTAATGGAATGCTCAATCTTTTCAAGCATACTTGCATTCGTGCATGGTCCCCCAAAGCGGAGAACTTTTAGAGCAGCAGGAGCACATTCCAATTGCATCTTTTCACAATTTACGAGAGTCAACGTTCGAATTGTTGGAGCCCACGGAATTAACGCTACGAGTTGTGGGCAATCTTTAATAACAAGATCTCTTAAAGAAGGAAGTTGTTGGGGCAAATTCTCCTTCAGCTTTGGACAATTTCTTATACAAAGCTTTTTAAGGCTTGGGAAGGCACTTGAAGCATTTGTACAATCCCATTCCTCCCAATTTACCATTTCGACAAGCTCCAAAGATCTAGATGAAAGTTCAGCACCAATAACTACAATGTAATCCAACCCTTCAATGGTTAGTGACTTGAGAGATGGCAAAAAGCCTAATGATGGCAAAACAGAACAATACTTGCAACTTTTCAATCGGAGTGCCACTATGTTGGACAGTGTGTTATCAGCAAACCAATCAGGAAACCTTGTACCACTATAGTGCCCGATTGATAGTTCCTTCAAGTTTGGGTGAGGTCGGAGCTTCTCCAAAACATCCCTTTTATTCTCAGAATCATCATTTTTATTTTCATTCCATTGGAAGCTTAAACTCTCGAGGTACTTTTTTTCTTTCAAGTTGGCTTCTGAGGCATTCATCCCCTGAGCATTCTGCAACTCATAAATTGAAAGCCTACCATAGAGATTGAGTTCGCCTAATTGTTTGATGTTGAGCTCATCACTACATTTGCCTATATAAAATTCTATCAGACGAACTTGAAGATTTTTTATTTCTCCCAAATTTGGTGGAATATTTTTCACTAGAGTGTATCTTAAGTCCAAAAGACACAATTTTTTTAATTTATGCAAATCGGTAGGCAACTCAAGCAAATATGGACAATAGGCCAACTTCAATGTCTGTAGATTATACAAAAGACATATGGAATCAGGAACTCTCTCAATTCCACAATAAGATAGATCAAGATACCATAAATGTATGAGATTTATTATGGAATTAGGCATCTTTATAATGTGAAGATTAGTAGAAGCCAAAGATAAAAATCGCAGGCATTCGTGCTCACACAATTGATCAAATATTTGACTGCTTGAAGTCCAAATGCGAAATCCCCTTGGACCAAGATACTCAAATGTCTGTAATTTTCTTATTTTAGGCAAATACTCAAATGGTATAAATTCTCCATAATCATGCACCAGAAAAGATAAATGACGGGTTTTTTCTGAAATATATGGCACCTCTTTAACCTCTTGCTTAGAACAAAATTCTCCAGATACAAAATTAGCCAAATCATTGAGAATGTCATGCATAACAAAACATGTTTTATCTATAGTTTCCCCAAAAAAGGACCTTGACACAAGCTCTTGGAAGCATTCATTGCCTACTTCTTCAATGGACTTATTCGGTTGAGAGACACACAAGAAATTTTGAGCCGCCCACAATTGACCTAATGTCTCCCTACCAAATTTATAATCTTTGGGGAATAATGACCAATAAGCAAAGCATCGCTTAAGATGAGAAGGGAGATAATGGTAGCTCAATATCAAAGCTGGAAGAATATCATTACAGGAAATGTTCCACATCTCACTCATCAAAATGTTATTCCATTCCTCCCAAGATGCTTTCCTATACAAAAAACTTCCAATTGTTTTCAAGGCCAGAGGCAAACCTTTGCACTTTTTAACAATCCTTCTTCCAATTTCTTCAAGATTAGAATTTGCTGGAGGACAAGAATTTCGACATGCATATTTTGTAAATAATAACCAACCATCATCATCTGACAATTGATGTGGGCGGTATGTTTTATCAGACGGGGCAGATAAAGCAACACTCTCATTGCGTGAAGTGACAAGAATTCTGCTTCCTGTGGCCCCACGAATGAAAGGTGCTAGAAGAGCTTCCCATAACATATATTTTTCACACCAAACATCATCAAGAACAATGAGGAATTTCTTACCAGACAACTTATCCTTCAACTTATTTTGAAGTAGATCTAAATCTTCTGTATCATCATTAGATGACATGATTTTGTTAAAAATTATTTTTGATAACCTCAAAACATCAAAGTCGTCAGAAACACATACCCAAACTCTTACATCAAATTCCCTCGGAATCCTTTAATCATTATAAACAAACTCAGCAAGGGTGGTCTTACCCAACCCACCCATACCCACTATAGACATCACAGAAAAGTGACTGTCATTTAGCAACCACATAATAATAATTTCTTTGTCCTCATTCCGCCATATATTCCAAAGATCATCGACCAAGGAAGTTGTCGGCAACTTTGTGGCAAATCAAACGACACCACCTTTACCTTCTTTTAGACCTAGAGCAATCTTTCTGCTCTCAAGAAATTCTAGGCTTTCAAATACTTGTTTCAACCTTGATTCAATATCCTCATCAAATGAACTAGCAGAAGCATGGAAGAATTTTCGTACCTTAGCAATAACTCCAGCTTGAGTTGCAGCTTCAGCTTCCAACTTGTGTTTGTGGAGTTCATAGTTAATCTCATCCAAGACATCCTCAGCATCGTACACAACATCTTTGAGCTCACAAAGCCAGGCCTTCACGTTTGAATCATTGAACTGCTTATACTCAGCATCATCAATGACAGTGTTGATGGATATCAACATGATCTTCAGCTTCTTCACCAGAGGCTCATTCAATCCTTTGTTTTAGAAGTAGTGAAGAATTTCGCCAGAAGCCAACCTGTCAAAAGCCACCTGAAGGAAAGAAGACAAAACAGCACCGCCAACAAGTTCTGCAGCCATGGTTGGAAGAGAAAGTGATGAAGAAGGGTAAGAGGAGATTGCAAACAACAGAAGAGTGAGCCTAATGTCACATCTGGTTAAACCTAATAGTTCTTTGACCAAATAATTTATCTCACAGCAAATGTTTCGAGGAACCCACAGTAAGTGGCCGACATCTTTATGAGTTATTGTGAATGCTTTTTGACTTTGATTGAGTTTGAATCTAAAGTTATTGAAAGAGACACATTGGGAGAGGTATTCTGATCGCTAGTCACATGCCGAGTAGCGCCCTTAATAGGGTGTAGAGTTCACGTGACTTTTTTTCCTTCAACTTTATTTTTTTCTTGAGAACGTGAAGAGAGATTAACCGAAACATGTAACGAAATTTTCAGTTAATAACAACTAAATTATACAAAATTCTTTTATTTTTCATGGCTATGGAGAGAAAATAAGTAAGAGAAAATGGTGTGTGAGAGATTATTAATAAGTGATATAATATGCAATTAATGATGGTAAAAATAGAAAACAACTAGTTAAAATTTCGGAAATCATTTAAGCGTATGTTATAAATAAGTTATTTTTAGGAAAATACTCAAGTCAAGTATTTTATATTCATTTTATTAAGTTTTTCAATCACACATATGATCACAGTGTCTTATTTTTTAATTATTATCATTTAACTATAAACCTATATATATAAATAAAAAAAGGACACATGATTATATATAATTTGAGAACTTGATGTAATAGATATAAAGAACTTAATGTATAACATTTTTTCCATGGTTATATATAATTTGAGGATTTGATGTAATAGATATAAAGATCTTAATGTATAACATTTTTTTTGATGGAAAAAACATTTTTATTTTTATACATTTGGTTCATTTAGAAAGATAAAGTGTATGAAATTCTTTTTGAGCAAAAGTATATAAAATATTAAAATTGATATTTTTATAAATGGATTTAACTAATTCATTTCATGTCTCTTTCATTATGCAATATGTGTAAATTTATTTATTTCATTCTTTACTACCTCTATGATCATTTGACAAAGAAAAAAAAGCAAAAGTCTCCTTCCTGCCTGCCTCTTCACCACCACCTTCCTCCAACTACAAGTTATGAATGCCGAGTTAAAAATAATAACTGAGAATATGTTATTTAACATATAAGTGATAAACTAATTAAAAATCATAAAGTTAAAAATTTATTTGAAAAGGTACTTTTTTTTACCTTTGTAATTTTGAAAAAAAAAAAACATATCTACTAATAAATATTAGGTTCCTATCTAAAATAATTTTCTAGTTGAAATCATGATAGTTACGTTCAATTAAGCCCAACAATAATTTAATCAGGCAAAATAATTTCGAACACCAAGGGAAAAAAAGGTTTTTTCTAATTCATCCATATGCTTGATAAGGGATCAGGATCTTCTCGGTATATTCTCTTTCTCGTACATCTGGATCTTCATAAAAGACGTTTTATATTCTGGAAATAGCTCTAACAAGATGACCACTAATTTTTGTTCATGGGAATGAGTTAACTGGTTGATTTCTGTGATAGTAAAACATTACATCTGGGGGTAAGGATATAGATGTAGTTTTAAGCATTCGCTAACAAGTTCTTCAATGGAATGTAGAAATGTGGAGGAATTTTCTCTGTATTCTGGAAACGGCTTCATTTTCCTTTGCTTTTTATTTTTTTATATATTATATTGAAATGGCATAATATATATACTGTGATTGGTGTAGGATGTGGTGGAGAATCCTTGTGTTGTCGCTGATGGTCATACTTATGATTACAAAGCAATTGTAACATGGCTGCAAACCCATGAGAATATGATTCCAAATTATACGCTTATGTCTTCTATTATGGAGTGCAAATCATGACAAAGCGATACAAACATTGTTAATTGTCGGTTTCATTATTGGGTTATTGATTTCTCGATTTTAGCTTTGGTTTATTAAAAGAGGAAAAAAAAAAGTGTTTATGCTGGTTTGTAATCAGTTTGTTTGATAAATCTGTAAATATCCGGTTATGCTTGATAGAGTTTTATTCATCATTTTGAATTGTTAAAACATGTTTAGATTTATTCATCAATGGCACTTTTAATGCGTTTTTGTCATTCTGCTTTCCAAATATCATTATCGTTCTTCTTAATTAGAACTAGAGCTTTTGGAATGTATGGAAAAAGATATTGGTTTTGCTTGTGTAATGAGTATCATCCTTGATGTTTAGTATGGGGAGGGATCCATCTTCAAGTTTTAATTTAAACATGTTTGATTCTTTTGCGGGACTCTGTTTAATGCCTGAAATAGACATCCAAGTGTGGCCCTTGACTTTAGAAGAGAATTCTATTTAATGAAGGTAGAGAGAAGGGGGAAAAGGATAACTAGTCTATTTCTTTTTTATTTCTTTCCTTTATGTTTTTGTTTTTAGTACTGTTGTTGCGAGATAAATGGCTGACAGATTTACACTTTTCTCTCAATTAGTAACTGGTTTAACAAAATGCGTTAAAATTAATTAAAAATAATAAATATGTATGAAATAAATTTTCTTTTCCAAGTCTGAAATAAACTTTATTTATGAAAAGCAAGAGAGAGAAATAAAATAAATATGATTATCACCAATTATATAATTAATGTAATACATATAATTAATAAGGGAGAAAAACTCATTAAATATTTAGACAACTCTTGTTGAGCTCTTATAAAAAGAACCCGGATGAAGTACACTAATAATGTAAGTATGTTATAAACAAAGCTTTAAGATCTTACTCATTCTTCTAAATAGGATCACTATAAGAAATTTAAAGATTTCCACACTTCAAAAAGTTTGTACTCTCATTCTCAAGTAAATGATTCGGTAGAATAGCTAACAACAAAAAAATAAAACAGAGCCAAAGAAATTTAGTTATGTACATATTACTATAATAAGAGGCATAGGTTGATTTTGACGAATAAAAATCACGATCCGTAATTAGCATTTTGTGATAGTTAGCAAAACAAAAAAGAACTACATCCTCAAATTCTTTAGAAATTATACAAAATAATTATTGAAGTGTAACACTTTCTTTAAATTAAACAATTGTATAAATTTCTTTTGGAGATGAATTACCAGTAAAGGATGTGGCATTTATACCTATCTCAGTAAACGCACCAGAGTATAAAGTCATGACTTGACCAGTTGACCTTGATGAACCCTTAAAATTAACTCTCTTAACTTTTATTTCTGGACAATCCTAGAATCTTGAAGCCTGAAGAAGAATTCATGATGGACAAATTTTTTGTTAGGCTTACTCAAGTCTGTGTGTTATAAAGAGCAGAGGAGTCATAGATACCCGGTCACTATCAATAATATGTGTGTATAGAATGTGTAAGATACCCTATCACTAATAGTCACAATACCATCCAACCTTTCAATGATTAGTGTCTTGAGAGACGTCAAAACAATATGTGCAACTTTCCAATCGGAGTGACACTTTGGACGGTGTTTTGTAGCAAATTAATCTGGAAACCTTGTACCACCATAATACTAAATTTTGATGAGGTTGGAGCTTCTCTTTCATTTTCAGATCTTCATTCTTGTTTACATCCCATTTTGAAGTTTAACGCCTTAAGGTACTTTTTTTCTTTCAAGTTGGCTTTTAAGGCATCCATCCCATCAACTACATCAACTCATAAATTGAAACCTTTCCCTTAAGATTGAGTTCGCCTAAATGCAAGTATTTGCACGTACATAATTGATCAAATATTAGGTCACTTGAAGTCCAAGTGCAATATGAATGAAGACTAAGATGCAAGAATGCATGTAATTTTCTATTTTTTTTGCAAATACTCAAACCGTCTAAATTCTTCCAATTCATGTGTCGGAAAAGATAAGTGACAGGTCTTTTCGAAATTTGATGCACCTTTTTAAACCTCATGCTTGTCTCTCCGGATACAAAAAATGCTAAATCACTAAGAATGTCACGCATAAAAAAACGTGTTTCATCTATAAAAAAGACCTTGACACAAGCTCTAGCCTACTTCTTTAAACGGTTGAGAACTAATTCCTCCTTGTTAAATTCATAATCCTTGGAGAATAATGAACAATACGTAAAGCATCGCTTAAGATGAAGGGAGATAACGATAGCCCAATATCAAAGCAAGAAGAATATTATTATATCAAATGTTTCACATCTCACTGATCAAAATGTTATTCCATTCCTCCCAAGATGATTTCCTATACAAGAGACTTTCAATTGTCTTTAAGGCTAAAGGCAAACCTTTGCATTTTTCAACAACATGATCAAAATTTGCTTAAAGAAGAGAGGTATGAAATGCATATTTTTTAAATAACAACCAACCACCGACAATTGATGTGGATGATATATTTTATTACAGCGGGCAACTAAAGCAAAATTCTCATTTCGCGAAGTGACAAGAATTTTGCTTCCCGCAACCACCAATTAAAAGGTGCTCGAATAGTTTCCCATGGTATTGATTTATGACCTTTTGGTCGTCTCGGGTTACATCAACTTAAACATTATTCAGTGAAGGGGACAATTCGGGTAGTTTCTATTAAGGAGCATTTTATTTAATTCTTAAGCTAAACTAGGTGATAAAGACATTATATGGGTTTGAAATTGCTTTTCTTTCATAATAATGGGAAAAAAACCTAGACTTTTTTGTTGTTGTTGAAGTTTTTGGAGAAATTGTTGAGATAAGTAATGAAATTTGATTTAAGCAAATCGATGAGGAATGCTTCTTGGAAAATGGAATATAGGTTACCATTGCTCAAATTGATTTGGGAGTTAAATTACTCACTAAGTAAAAAATCAAACTTTAGCACCTTGCTAAGTTAAATGATATTAATTAGTTATTACCCCCTAGAATTTTAGCTAGATAATTACTTCTTAATACATTATTAAATGCAACTTAGTGTGCAATTTAGGATCGGATTATGCAGTTTGTTCCTCTATGCAATGAACATTCAACTGAGATATTCAAACAAGGTCAAAGCTGTCATAATACTCATTCAAACTATGAAAGAATAACACCACTACGTTAAACTGAAAAGAGAATATATAAAAACCACACAATTCAATCCAAATCACAATTGTTCAATCCAAACTAAAATAAACAACTTGCAATCTCATTAAATTAACCGCATAACATAAATTTTAACTCAGGAAAACCATTGCATAGCCAAAATCAAAGGATTAAAACAAATAACTTCCATGAATGTATCTTTGAAGCTCAAACCAATTTTCCATCTTCAAGAAGCACGAAAGAATTTAGCCCCTCATTCAGTTTATCACAGACACAACTCCTTGAAATCCTCAAAATTTCAGTAAATCGGCCTTAAAATCAGATTCAGCTGAGGAAGACGTTGATTTTCAGAAATGAGGACCAAATTGGCATTTTGAAAATTTTGTGTACTAAAATGACAATATCTCTAGGTACTAAAAAGTTATTTATGAAATTAATGGTCCTTTACTGTAGTTTCTGTGATCTTTAACTGTTCTAAAAGTGACGCTAATATTACAGAAAAATGCACTATTTCTGTCAAAATTTCCATCTAGTCACATGCAGAATTTAATTCTCCGTTAAATCAATTAATTAAGCTCCACAACTAGCATAAGTCATAGTGTAAAGCAATGCAAAGGAATTAGTGCACTACACAATTAAATGTTATTGAAATAAGCACAAGACAGCTCTCTAGGATATTAGTATTTTCGATCAAGTCTCCTATTTAGGGTCACCTCACTCTGACTCACTTAACTATCACTTTACCATGCTTGTAATAACTCTAACATCCCTACCGCTAACAATAATAATGTAATCAAGAGGACTTTTATAGGTTGTAATAATGGAGAAGGCCACATGAATTAATTGAGAAAGAAACAAGTGTTATGCACGTATATAAGCTAATAAATAGATTTCATTAAATATGGTGGGAAATTAAAATTATAAATTCTATAATCTCAAAATTAATAAATTTTTAGCATATTAGAAAGTTGAAAAATCTATTAGAATTAAAATTTGGTGGCATAAATTTTTTGCCCCCCCCCCCCCCCCCCAACACACACATTTGTGTGTTTACATAATTCTAATGTTAAAGAGGGGCATTTTAACAATCACCCTTGCTCAGCTTGTTTATAATGAACAAAGGATTTTGAGTGAATTTGATCTAAGAGTTTGGGTATGTGTTTCCAATGACTTTGATGTTTTGAGGTTAACAAAAAAAAGATTTAGATGTCCTTCAAAGTAAGTTTAAGGATAAGTTGTCTGGAAAGATATTCCTCATTGTTCTTTGATCATGTTTGGTGTGAGGAATATATGTATAGAAGCTCTTCTAGCACCTTTCATTCGTGGGGCCACAGGAAGCAGAATTCTTGTCACTTCACGCAATGCGAGTATTGCTTTAGCTACCCCTTCAGACAAAATATATTGCCCACGTCGATTGTGAGATGAGGATGGTTGGTTATTATTTACAAAATATGCATTTTGCAACTCTTGTCCTCAAACAAATTCTGATCTTGAAGAAATTGAAAGAAGGATTGTTAAAAAGTGCAAAGGTTTGCCTCTAGCCTTGAAAACAATTGGAAATCTCTTGTATAGGAAATCATCTTTGGAGGAATGGAATAACATTTTGATGAGTGAGATGTGGAACATTTCTTCTAATAATATTCTTCCTGCTTTGATATTAAGCTATCATTATCTCCCTTCTCATCTTAAGCGATGCTTTGCTTATTGTTCATTATTACCAAAGATTATTAATTTGATTGGGAGACATTAGTTCTATTGTGGATGATTCAAGATTTCTTACATGTCTCTCAACCGAAAAAGTTCATTGAAGAAGTAGGCAATGAATACTTCAAGAGTTTATGTCAAGGTCATTTTTTCAGAAAACTAATGAAACAGATTTTGTTATGCATGACATTCTCAATGATTTGGCTAATTTTGTATCTGGAGAATTTTGTTCCAAGCAAGAGGTTAAAGAGGTGCCACATATTTCAGGGAAAAAAAAAACCGTCATTTATCTTTTCTGGTGCATGAACGAGGAGAATTTAGACCATTTGAGTATTTGCCAAAAATAAAAAAATTACAAACATTTGTGTCTCTTATTGGTTCATATGACACGTGGACTTCAAGTGGTCTAATATTTGATCAACTGTGTAAACGCAAATGCCTGCGAGTTTTATCTTTGGCTTCCAATTTCAAAATTATGGAGATACCAAATTCCATAAGAAATCTCATACATTTACGGTATCTTGATCTATCTAATTGTGGAATTAAAAGAGTTCCTATTGAAGTTGGCCAATTGTAGACACTTGCTTGAGTTGCTTGCTGATTTACATAAATTAAAAAAATTGTATCTTTTGGACTTAGAAAACACTTCGGCTGAAAAATATTCACCGAATTTGGGAGTTAAAAAATCTTCAAGTTCGTCTGACAAAATTTTATGTGGGCAAATGTAGGGATGAGCTCAACATGAAACAATTAGGCGAACTCAATCTCCATCGTATACTTTCAATTTATGAGTTGCAAAATGGTCAAGGGATGAATGCCTTAGAAGCCAACTTGAATGAAAAAAAGTACCTTGAGGATTTAAGCTTCCAATGGAATGAAAACAAAAATGATGATTCTTAAAATGAAAGGGATGTGTTGGAGAAGCTCTAACCTCACTCAAACTTGAAGATACTCTCAATAATCTCCTATGGCAGTACAAGTTTTCCAAATTGGATTGTTGATAACACACTGTCCAACATAGTGTCACTTCAATTGGAAAGTTTGCAAGTATTGTTTTGTTTTGCCATCATTAGGCCTTTTGCCGTCTCTCAAGTCACTAACCATTGAAGGGTTGGACGCCATTGTGGCTATTGGTGCTGAACTTTCATCTGGATCTCTTGAATCCTTGGAGCTTGCGGGAATGGTGAATTGGGAGGAATGGGATTGTACAAATGCTTCAAGTGCCTTCCCAAGCCTTAAAGATCTTGGGAAGGCATTCCAAGAGAAAGAAATCAACTTGCTGATGGACTTGCAAAAAGGGTTTGCCTACTACCTAACCATTTGAGTCTTGCCCGAGCTTTCTACAGAATTTGTTTAACAAAGCGAGATTGGGATTAATTTCCCCACCATTGATGTAATTATGTATTAGCAACAGGGCTACACCCTCATGTTTACCCCAAAAAAAAAATAGCTTTTTGAAGATATGGTTGAGTTATATTTTTTAGTTGAAATAACATTCTTATGTAGGAATAGGTCCAATGCAAACGCCATAATGGGGGTTAGTAAAGATAGCTGCTAGCATATATAAGAACATTTGGCAATAGTTTTTCTATGATTGATTTGATCACAATTGATGTAACTTGTTAAAAACAAACCATTACTTTGCAAAGGCCACACTCTGTCTAGCAATCAAAAAGGACTTAAAGCTCAACTCTTTAAGGCATTCTATCTCTATATACGAAACAATTTAAGGCTTGGGAAGGCACTTGAAGCATTCATACAATCTCATTCCTCCCAATTCACCATTTTCACAAGCTCCAAGGTTTCAAGAGATCCAAATGAAAGTTTAGCACCAATAGCCACAATGCCATCCAACCCTAAAATGATTAGTGTCTTGAGAGACGGTAGAAACCCCAATGATGGCAAAATGAAACAATACTTGCATCTTGTCAATCGAAAAAACACAATGTTGGATAGTGTGTTATTAGAAAATCAATCAGGAAACCTTGTACCACCATAGAAGAATGACAGTTTCTTCAAGTTATGATGATTTTGGAGGTTCTCCAGCACATCCCTTTCATTATGAGAATCATCATTTTTTTAATCTCATTCGAAGCTTAACTCCTCAAGGTATTTTTTTTTCTTTCAAGTTGGCTTATAAGGCATTCATCACTTGAGCATTTTGCAACTCATAAATTGAAAGTCTACCATGGAGATTGAGTTCACCTAATTGTTTCATGTTGAGCTCATCACTACATTTGCCCACATAAAATTCTATCAGATGAACCTGAAGATTTTTTAACTCTCCCAAATTTGGTGGAATATTTTTCACTTGAGTGTTTTCTAAGTCCAAAAGACACAATTTTTTTAATTTATGCAAATTGGTAGGCAACTCAATCAAATCTTGACAATTGGCCAACTTCAATGTCTGTAGATATACAAAAGACAAATGGACTCAGGAACTCTCTTAATTCCACAATAAGATAGATCAAGATACCGTAAATGTATAAGATTTCTTATGGAATCAAATATCTCAATGTTAAAATTAGAAGCCAAAGATAAAAATCACAAGCATTTGTGCTCACACAATTGATCAAGTACTAGACCGCTTGAAGTCCACATGTGAAATGGCCTAAATCGACCAACATACTTAAATGGACCAAGATACACAAATGTCCATAATTTTTTTATCTTTTGCAAATACTCAAAATTCTCCACGTTGATGCACCCAGAGAGATAAATGACGTGTTTTTTCTGACATATGGGCACCTCCCTCTTGCTTGAAACAAAATTCTCTAGATATAAAATTAGCAAGATCATTGAAAAAGTCATGCATAACAAAACCTGACTCATAGTTTCCTAAAATAAGGACCTTGACACAAACTCCTAAAAGCATTCATTGCCTACTTCTTCAATGGACTTATTCAATTGAGAGACACGTAAGAAATCTTGAGCCACCCACAATTGAACTAATTTCTCCCTGTCAAATTTATAATCCTTGGGAAATAATGAACAATAAGCAAAGCATCGCTTAAGATGAAAGGGAGATAATGATAGCTCAATATCAAAGCAGAAAGAATATTTTTACACAAAATGTTCCACATCTCACTCATCAAAATATTATTTCATTCCCCTTGAGATGATTTCCTATGTAAAAGACATCTAATTGTTTTCAAGGCTAGAGGCAAACCTTTGCACTTTTTAACAATCCTTCTTCCAATTTCTTCAAGATCGAAATTTGTTTGAGGACAAGAGTTGTGAAATGCATGTTTTGCAAATAACAACCAACCATCATCATTAGACAAATGATGTGGGTGGTATGTTTCATCAGATGGGGCAGTTGAAGCAACACTCTCATCGCATGAAGTGACAAGAATTCTGCTTCCCGCCACCCCACAAATGAAAGGTGCTAGAAAAGCTCCCATAATGTGTTATCATAACACTAAACATCATCAAGAACAATGAGGAATTTCTTCCTAAACAACTTATCTTTCCACTTATTTTGAATCACACCTAAATCTTCCAGCATCATTAGATGACATGATTTTGCTGAAAATTATTTTTGATAACCTCAAAACATCAAAGTCAACAAAAACACATACCCAAACTCCTAGATCAAATTCACTCCAAATCCTCTCATCATTATAAACAAACGGCTAAAGTATACATTTAGTCCTTCATGTTTGCCTCTTGTATCATTTTAGTCCCTTAAGTTTGTAAATCATTTTTGGTCCTTTAATTTGTTAACACCCTTTAATATTCACCATTAGTTAACGGAAAAATACTAAATTAACAATTTTAAGTGATGACGGTGCAATTAAATACTAATAATTTATCCTTATATGTTAGTATTTTAATAAATTAATATTTTAAATCCTATTAATTGAAAAATATTTAAACTTATTTGCCAAAAAATATATATTTAATCTTCACAAACTGTAAAAAACAGTAAAATAGTATGTGAAGATTAAATATTTTTCAATTAATACAATTTAAGATATTAATTTATTAAAATACTAACATATAAGCATGCTTGGTCAACTTTTAATTACATAGTCATCGTTTAAAATTGTTGAGTCAGTATTTTCCATTAAATCAAACTAAAAGTGTTAACATTAAGGGACCAAACGTGCACTTTACAAACTTAAAAACTAATTAAAATTATACCAGAAACAAACATAAAGGACCAAACGTATACTTTATCCTAAACAAAATGAGCAGTCTTACCCAACACCCATACCCACTATAGACATCACAGAAAAGTGACTGTCATTTAGCAACCACTTAATGATAATTTCTTTGTCCTCATTCCTGCCATATATTCCAGCTTCATCGACCACAGAAGTTGTCGGCAACTTTGTGGAAAACCCAACAGCACCACCTTTACCTTCTTTTAAACCTAGAGTAATCTTTCTGCTCTCAAGAAATTCTAGGCTTTCAAATACTTGTTTCAACCTTGATTCAATATGCTCATCAAATGAACTAGCAGAAGCATGGAAGAATTTTCGTACCTTAGCGAGAAAACCAGATTCAGTTTCAGCTTCACATCCAACTTGTGTTTGTAGGGTTCACAGTTAATCTCATCCAAGACATCCTCAGCATCGTACACAGCATCTTTGAGCTCACAAAGCCAGGCCTTCACGTTTTCATCTTATAATCAGCATTCAATGAGAGTGTTGACGGATATCAACTACTTCATTCAATCCTCTATTTTGGAAGTAGTGAAGGATTTCACGAGAAGCCAACCTGTCAAAAGCCACTTGAAGGAAGGAAGACAAAATAGCACCACCAAGAAGTTCTGCAGCCCTGGTTGGAAGAGAAAGTGATGAAGAAGGGTAAGAGATATCAACTAATGCCAAAGCAGGTCAAATAATTTATCTCACAGCAATGTTTCGATGACACCACATACAGCAAGTGGCTGGCATCATTTGAATTAAAGGTGAATTATTGTGAGGATGCTTTTTGACTTCGATCAGGTGCAGCTCCCTCGTCCTTTCTTTTCTTTTCTTTCTTGTTCTGTAAAGAAGATCATATAAAAGTCACTTTGAATATGAATCAATAGTAAAGATAAAATAACATGTACATTGCAGGACTACCTACTTTTATGATTCAACAAGTAGTATCTTTTTACTTGTTTTGTGAACAATGAACTATGTCGTCACTGTTCACAGGGGAGAGAGAAAGTGTATACCTTGTTGTTTGGTTGTTTGGTTGTTATGTTGTCCTTGGTTGGCTGCCGGAAGGGGTTCTCTGAGTTTCAGTGACCTTTCTTCCAAATGCCAGTGAGGAATTCCAGATTCCGACGACTCTTTAATCCGGTGGTGGTCGGCATTTCCGGCGAGTTTTGCAGCTCCCAGCGAGTGTTATGAGTTTTCCAGCAAATTTTCCAGTATCCGGCGAACTTTTCCAGATTCCGGCGACCTTTTTCCAGATTACACTTTCCTTTCTGGCTAGAATCCAGCGAGTTCTCCACATTTTCCAGCGAAGTTGTGAAATTCCAAACTCCGGCGCGTGTTAACTTGTGTCATTTCTGTTTCCAGTCGTGGCTCCTTCGCCGGCGTTGAATCTTCTTTTCCGGGGGTGTCGCATCAGAGACACAGATCAGTGCAGTTAAGATCATCAAAGGGAAAGGCCGTTAGAAAAAAGGAGGAGGTGATATCATAGGCTTGTTGTCAGCCACAGATGGTGGCGGTGGTGAACGGAGGAGATTACCGGTGGTCAGAAATGGTCTCTCCTTGTCGATCGAGCTCCTCCTCCACTGTTGAAACTTTGGTCTCTTCCTCGTTGATACTCTCACGCTCTCTCGACCCTCTGTTTCAGAATTCTTTTGGTCTGTGTTGCTCGGCTGTGAAAGAGTGAAGGTCGTTGGCGGTGACGGAAGATGAAAGAAGAGGTAAACAAGATGGGTGCAGTTGTAGCACCAGTAGGAGGATGGAGGAGGAGCCACGTCGAGGTTCATCACGGTGATTATAGAGGAGATCAGTTAAATCTGAAAATAAGGCAAGTCAAAAAAAAAAAAAAAAAAAAAAAAAAAAAAAAAGGGAGAAAGAGAAGTTGGTAGTGGTGGGACTACTTTGGGTGAATAAATATTTTCCAGATTGCTGTCCTGGATGATTAGTTGACAAATCCTTCACGTGATAATGCTTTAGGAGGTTTGACAGCTGTAAGTTCATTAAATGGAGATGTGGAGGTGAAAAGGATAATGATCAGCAAATGGAAATTGGTAGATCAAGGGCCAAGGGAAGTGGGGAGTCCGAAGAGTTGTAGTGGTGGGTCCCAAAAAAAGAAGGGGGGTTGAAAATAGAAATAAGTGGGCAAAGTTAAGGCTGAACGTGGAACCACTGATTTCTTCACGTTCTGGTGGCAAAAAATTAATGACAACTAGTACATCAACTTATTTCTCGCTGCAAAAAAATAAAGATGATACAGGGACCACATTACGCCTTATGAGAAATTACAACTATTACAAGAATTAAATTAACACAACTTTTGACACCCCCTCCCCCAAAAACAAATGACACAATAAATCCTCAGGTGCTAAATTAAGACCAAAATCAAACCACAGGAGGAAAAAAAAAAGAAAGAATCCGAGAAAATAAAATGTTCATTGTCTCCGTTTTTCAAGGTGTAATTGAATTTATTCACCCTTACTTTTGCCCTGATCTTTCAGTTAAACCCCTAAAGTCTAAATTGTTTCAAGGAAACCCCGTAAAGTCTAAATTGTATAACAGTGTAACTCATGAAACTACTAAATCACTCTTCCCATTGTAATTCCTCATTTTACTCTCCTTCATCTTCCTCAATGATGATATCACCCAAATATTACAGGCCCTCCATCCCTTTCTCTATCTTCCTCACCCCAGTGCCCCATTCCTAATACATTATTTGAGGGCATCTATATGGAAATGGTGGTATGTTACTTGGATAACTATATAAAAGCAACAAATTAAGAAAGATAGGTGAAATGAGTGTTTATTGTGACTCAATAATATATCAAACCAAAAAGCAAATAAAACAAGGTACACAACACACAGGCGTGCAATATTTTTTAAGCAAACTTGCTTAGGGGGAAAACCAGGATATTCAACAATCCTAACCGATAAGATTATAAATCATACCCATTGATAAGCACCTTCTTGAGTTCCATCCAGTACTGTAACTGCATCAGTCTCATATTTTAGAGTGCTTCTATCATTAAGCAAATCCCTAACCTAAATAAATAATTTGAAAACCTTTAAGTTGATAGAGTTGATATAGCCTTCTAAACTTTCAACATGATAAGATGAGTGAGAGCATAACCCTGACTGAGTTCGTTGGAAGAGCTTGCAGGCATTAAGTACAGCAAAAAAGTAACAAGAACTAGTGGAACGGAGACCCCAAACAAAATCCCCAGAATCTATAGATCTTGTCGGAGAAAGACTCGTGTCGAATGGGGCGCTTGAGCATTTTGCTAGACTCGAATTCAAGCAGGTGTTGATCAATGGAATAGGAAGGTGGAGAATTGTTGCCCTGCCCTTCAAAAAGATCAGCCGCAGATGACGATCGGTACCGGATCTAACCGTTTCCAGTGGCAGGCGGACCCTTCCACTGCTTGGGCTCTGGTAGTGGATCCAGCTCTAAGTCTCGAGGATTTCTACGAAGTGATGGAAAATGATCAATTGGTTTGTGAATTGAATCATCTGAAAACGACGAGCACGTGAAAATGTCGTCCAATTAAATGCAATCGAGTTGGGCAGTCGTCACAAGAAAATGGGGGCGTTTAACGGTAGTTTAAAGAGGGTAAAATGGCCATTTTACAATTAGAATTAATATTACAAATATTCTTTATGAGGAAAATTTTGTGGGACTTTTTTTATAATTTTTTTGGTCTCAGGTAAAAAATTGGGTTTTCCAACTCTAAATGATAGTGCAACGTCCTTATTATATGTTACCAACTCAAAGAACATTAATTATTTTTTTTTGATGTGTGCCCATAATTAATAAAAATAGTGGGAGAAAGTTATAATTAATATGATATTAGAATTTACTACATTTAGTAGGGGTAATATTGAAAATTACTTAAATTTTAGGACAACTTTATTGACTTTAACTGTTTTTATTAGTTTGTGAGAATTATTAATTAATACTCCCTCCGGTCCTAATTATAAGAAGTATTTACCAGAATTTGGAGAGATTAAGGAGAGAAGTTAAATTAGTTAAATATAATTATTTTCCGAAAACACCCCTGCTAAAAATTAAAAATTGCCCTACTTTGTTTTACTTATTCACACACTTCTTTTGTTTCCTGCCTTCTGGGCATTTTTTTTTCCCTTTCCTCCTCCCATCCCATCTGCTCTAATTGGTAGCCGGTGTTAATTATCCTGTGTTGATGGCCACTATATCCTTCCACGATATGATAAAATTTATATAAATAAATATATTTGTAGATCGGCACAGATAAGAATTATTATTTGTAGTCCGCCAATGTACTTAAAAATATATAACATTAATGCGTCCCACTGGCCTATTTACGAATCTATTTATTTATTCATAAATTTTATATAGAATCTCTTATTTGATAGAATATAAAGCGTGTTGTTAAATTAATTATTGTAGAAGAAGTATTAATAAGGGTGATATGGAAAAAATATGACAAAAATTGCTCAAAATTATTTTGTAAAAAAAAAAAAAAAGTATAATTGAGGTGTGTATAAAATTAATGAGTTACAAACATTATTTACTTTATAAAATATGTAGGTATATTATTAAATTATTATTGTCTTTAATTATTATTGAAAAAATATAAATAGGGGTATTATAGAAAAAAATTGACAAAAGTTAAAACTTGCTCTTATAATTAGGACCAAAACCAACTCCAAAATGTGTTCCTATAATTAAGGCCAGGAGAGAGTACCTTATAATAAGGATTAGAGGGAGTATATGCTTTTCTGTTCATTATGTTCGAGGGATAGAAGCATCTTTGTGCAGTAGAAAAGTTTCAAATAGGTTCTTGTATTATCTCATAACACCTATAAATTTCTTAGCTATATTAATCTTGGCAATAGTTGCATTGTTGCCCAGAAAAAAATCTATAAAGCATACTTTTTTTTTTTTTTTTTTTTTTTTTTATCTTCAAATTACCATAAAAGATATATGCTAGTTGTCACAATGTTCAAAAGTTGTGATAAAAGATATAATTACCATTAAAAAAACCTATTTTTCAATTTTTTATATCCATATCCTTTCCCAGTTTTCTGAACAAAAGTTGTCACAATGTTCGTCCAACCCACCTTTATAAATGCTAGACCATTGCGATGTTTTTTTGTAAATTTGGTCAACGAAAGCATTGACAAGGACCTCGGTTGAGAAATCATCTCATACTACTTTATCATAATTATATAGCTAACAAATGCATAAAATAAAATAAACTATCATTGTGTGGGCACAAGCATAACATAAAAGAACAAACAAACAAAGAAGCTGGACCAAATCAGAAGGGTATCAAGCAAACAGACAGATCTGCAAATGCTGCACTTTGAAATGAGACGAGCCAGGCTTTCTAACTATAAAAGGTCAATTGATACCCTCACTATTTTCATTGATTAAACAAGAAAGGTCAACATGACAAAGGAAGTCAATAATCAACAAATATAAATATATAAACAGAAAACAAAACAATCAATTCAAAAGTTTTATTTGGTGCGTCCTTTTCCTTCTCTCTTTCATTGAGCTTAAGGCTAAAAAATCAAGTAAAACAACCTGATTTTGTCTAATTGATAAAGCATCTGTTTTCCTCATGAAAGCCAAGAAAACAAAACAGTAATTAAAACACAAAAATGAGCCATCCAAAAGTCCTGAACTGAAACTGAATGACCATAAGAAAATTTTAGTCTCAATCATATTTGGCTCATAGATGCATAGAGATGCTAAAGAGAAACGAACTCGACTTGAATTCGGAAATTGACCAGAACAACTTGAAGTATAAGATATCAGTAGAAGATAACAATTAGAAAAATAGGCAGATATGGGAACACAGAGCATACACAACCAGGAGTTTCGGGGAAAAAAAAAAGATTGATTCAGGAGCAAAGCATATTTTGAATTTCAGCTAATCAACAACAATGGGAACAAGAATTAAGAGAATAGCAAGCTCACACTTCAGACTAGGCTTTTTTGCCTTTTGTGTCAAAAGTCCAGAAACGAAGATGAGCAAAGTGAAATTTATAGATCGGATTGCCCTGGAACCCACCGACTACGTCCACTTCCTTCTACCGCCCAGGAACCACGGTTCTGTATCGCCGGCAGAAGATCTTAAATTTGGGATGAAGAAAACCCGAGATGAGGAAAGAAAAGGCGAATTAAGGAAATATACCTTCAACCTCTGGATCGATGAGCAGACCAGATCGACACTCCACAGCTCCCGAAGCTCGGTTAAATGCAGAGATTCGCCACACCAGACCGCCGGCGAGAGAGAGAGAGCGCGCAAGCGAAATATCCACATATCCGACTTCGAGTGGAGACGCATTGATAGTTCCACGAAGGATTGTGAAATTTGACTTAATTGCTCTGCTTCAAGTTCAAGCTCAAGCTCAAGCAGTCAGGTTGTTGGCGAAATTAAATGAGCACCTTCAAACAGGTAGTTGAAAAATTTATGCTGAAGCTCAGGCGAGTTGGTAGCAACAGATAAAAATGTTTGACGAGAGTGGGCATTTGAATGACCATGAATTAATGTTTCTTAAATTTTTCATTGATTGAGGGTGACTTTGTACAAGAGAAAGCTAATTTTTACATCACAAGAGAAGCTTAATTTACTCATTCTATCTCACTGTAGAAATCTATATTTTTGGTCATTTAGAAGCATATGATGTGTTGGTAACATAGGGGAATAAAACAAACTTAAGAGCTGCTTCCCCCGCCCCCCTTAACAATGCTTTTCTTTTTAATACCACAACAGTTAAACAGGCTTGTAAAGTACTTGTAGTGCCTCATTAAACTTTTCCACCATTATGAAAACTTTAAAAGAAGAGAGTAATTAATGTTGGTTACTCCATAGTGAAAGTTGCATTTTCAGTGTAACAAGCAACTTCACTATTGACAGGTAATTTTTTTAACACTTTCAATATTTGCATAGTGGTTATATACCACCAAATCTGTATTTTTTAAAAATAACTCCATTTTATTTTCATGCCAATTCAAGATCTTTGTCCTTTTTTGTGGGAAATGTCTTCTCTGTATGAAAATTGCGTAATGATGCAGCAGCTGCTGTTAAGAAGGAAATGGAGTGGAAGACAAGTGTAATGCTTCTACCTTACAAGAAAATTGTGAGCAGAGAAAGGTCATATATTATTTCTGATTAAGAATTAGTCGGAATTAATTCAGCAAAGTTGATTTATATGCTTATTCGGTTGATGCAGGTTCATGTTGATATTGTAGTGATTCAATCTGATGATGTAGAAACTGCAACAGCAGAGGAAGTTGCCAAGAGTTCTATAACCAACCTGGTTATAGGTGCTTCATCTCATGCCATATTTACTAGGTATTTACATTGCAGATTAGTGTACAATGCAATAGTGTTTCTGGTTTTAAAGGTATCTGCTTCTATATAATTTCTGAAAGGAAGATGATAAATTTTTTATAATGTTACCTTGAAAACTTGATATTTCATATGGACAGAATGTAAATACAATTCAATTTTATTGTTAGCTACTTCTAGTCTATTGTCAAAAGGTTCATCATCCTTTTAAAAATTTACGTCTTACATGTATCGCATACTCTTCCATAAATATTGAACATTATCAGGTTGATAAGAAAAAATCTTCTTATTGTTGCATTTTAAACATGATGGTTTCTGTTTTTTAGGATGAACTTTATTGATCTTGAACTGATTGTGATGGTTTTCTTGATGTTTTTCTTTTCAGCAAACTGAAGGGTTTATCTGCAAAAATCTCACCATGCACTCCAAGATTTTGTATAGTCTATGCTGTTTCCAAAGGGAAGCTGTTTTCTCCACAGCCATCAGACATAGAGATTGATGAAAGCTTAATAGATGACAACAGTGAAATCAGTTGTTCAACCAATAGCTCATTGAACTCTGCGTCCACCTCTCTGATAGGTATTCTAGTCAGTATATTTAAGATGCCAGGGCTTATTAAATGATTACATTATCAGAAAACAATATTATAGGGAGAATGAAGTGCCTTAGCAGCCTTAGCATTATCATTAGTGTCAATATCACATTCAAATTCATAGATATTTTCTTTTTCTAATATGTTGTTGAAAATCCTGTTGATCATGCTAAACTTTTTATGGCGCATTCACTCCCGGATTGCTGCATTGTTAGTACATTGTGCACTTTTAGGAACCTTTTCATACTTTTGTCAATGTATTTCGCATGTTTTATACAATTCCGAGAATAAAACAATTGATCATTTGTTTCTGATGACCTTATGACATCCATATGAATTCTCATGGAGTCCTAATGAAGACCAGGCTTTAGTACACTTGATCTGAAGGTCTATCCTTGGAATATTATTTTAAAGATCTATGATTTTTATTATGCATAGACTATGGTTCAGTTGGATCATACGTTCCCATAAATTCCTCTTCCCTAGCGGCACAGAGATATCAAGCTCTTTCAGCCATTAATTAGACCCATCAGTGCACAAAAGCTGGTTTAATTGAAAATAACCACTCTAGAAGCCATTCTCTAGATCTTGGCATAGAGCAAACTACTATTTATTCTTCTACAAGAAGCTCAGATATTGACTATGCTTTGAGCCGGGTCTCTAGCTACAAAAGCAACTTATCAGATGGTGAATCTTGGAATTATTTTCAAAATCCCACCATGGATGTATCACCGGCTATTGTGTCACCTGATAAACAGGTACCTTTTTTCTTTCTTTTCAATGTTACTTGTATAGAGCTACAGCTTATACTCCAAGCAATGGTGGCTCTCTGAGATAATTCCTATTTTTTATAGTAGCACTGTAATTATAATGTAGACTACATTGCAGCATGCAACTTTTGGGGGTAAAATTTATACTTTTATTTTTGTCAAACTACTCTTGCTTTAGCAACTTCAAGTAGGGTGAAGTTTTAATTTGAAACTTAATCATTTTCCTTTACCCCCTTAATTGGCATGGAATGCATTTTCTTGATTGAAATTATCAGTTGGAGTGAATTTTTAAATGGTTTAAGTAGTTGAACAATCTAAGTAAGGAGAATGGAGGAATTCGGGATATTGAAGGAAATTATTGCTAAGGAGCCAAAAAATTAGTAATGAAGGAGAGAGAGAAATGTGAAGCAGCAGAAATACAAGCTGCTTATTTGAAAACAAATTCCGAAGAGGAAGCCTTGGAAAGAAGAGAAGCATAGATGAAAGCTGTGGAAGCGGCCGAAAGGAATGAAACGCTAGAGGATGCTCTTAGTGGTTCCATGCTTCAGTATAAGAAGTTTACATGGGATGAAATAGTTTCAGCTGCCTCATCATTCTCTGAAGAGCTTAGAATTGGAAAGGGAGCTTGTGGAACAGTTTACAAGTGCGATTTGTATCATACAACTGTGGCAGTAAAACTTCTTCACTCTAATGAGGACCACATGATCAAGCAACTCCAACAAGAGGTATGGAAGTTTTATGGACACAAGATTTTCACACAACAGTTTGATTAAGTTCCTTTAAATTATTCTTGACAGATTACATGCTTCATAAAGGGAAAAAAAGGCTAAGAATCAAGTTTAAAGGTCTTAAAATGATTCTATCATTACACTGAAGGTCTTTTTGGAACTTTGGATTTGACTTTGTTTATTTTCACATTTTTTCAGTTTTTATTCTTCTTAGTTCTTACTTACAAGATGCAAATTACTCCACCATTCCAACTAATTCAGCTTGATGATTAAACTTCACTTTTAAGCAGTTATTTATGATGATGGGCTAAGCCTCAGGGCATATTTCTGCAGTCTAAATAGATGACCTCTGCCCACATACGTCCTCTCTCATGACATTACTTAAGAAAGCCTTTCTTTTTATCAAGGTCTTTGTCTATTCTAGAAATTTAGTTTGATTGCTTAACACAGTTCTTACTGGTGTCCATTGGTTTTATATTAATGTTTCACATTTACACACACACATGATAATTGACTATTGCCCAATGAATTAGTAGCCATATAAATATGAGACTAAATAGGCCACATGATCGTCCTTATTCTTCTGTTTTGCTGCAGTTAGAAATACTGAGCAGAATTCGTCATCCAAATTTACTTCTCCTTCTCGGGGCATGCCCCAATCATGGATGCCTTGTGTATGAATACATGGTGAATGGTAGCTTAGAGGACACGTTACTCTAAAATAGAAGTTATATCTAATTCCATGGTTCAAGAGGCCCCAAATTGCATGGGAAGTAGCCTCTGTTCTTGCCTTTCTTCATAGCTCAAAGCCCAGATCCATCATCCATCGTGATTTGAAACCGGCTAACATCTTGCTAGATGGGAATCTCGTGAGCAAGGTTGGCGATATAGGCCTCTCTACATTACTCCTTACAGATACTTTGTCTACAATGTTCAAGGACACAGCCTGTTGGGATACTCTCCTAAATAGATCCTGAGTACCAAAGGACAGGGCAAATATCTCCCAAATCTGATGTTTATGCTTTTGGAATGGTGATCCTACAGTTTTTAGCTGCAAAACGATCAGTACCCGTTTGGTAATCCCTTTTGAAAAGTATTTTGTGCAAGCTGAGACAAAACTCCTCTCATAACTTACCCCGTAAATCCCAAAAGCTATTCTCCAAAATGAGTTTCCAAACGGGCACCACACTAGCGCATTTAGTAGAAACAGCAATTGAAAAGGGAAATTTAGCAGAAATGTTGGATCCTCCGGCAGGGAATTGGCCATTTCAGGAGACTTTGGATTTAGCTCGATTAGACCTAAGCTGCATAGAATTTAGATGTAGAGACAGGCTTGATTTGAAAGACCCATGTACTTCCCATACTGGAGAGATTTAGAGAAGTCTTTGATAGGGGTCAACATTCTGCCATAGTTGTTACTGTCAAATCAAGACCCCCTAATCACTTTATCTGCCCAATACTTCAGGTACTAAGATATTTCACTGTCCCCATATCGTTGATTCTGTAATCTCTTTGCTAAAATTGGATATTCTTCATAAAATACGTTTTATATTCTGGAAATGGATCCAACAAGATGACCATTAATTTTTGAAATGGCATAATATATGTACTGTGATTGGTGCAGGATGTGATGGAGAATCCTTGTGTTGCTGCTTATGGTTATACTTATGATTATAAAGCAATTGTAACATGGCTGCAAACCCATGACAAATCAGTAAATCACCAATGACAAATATGGCATTACCTCATAAAAAGAATCTGATTCCGAATTATACGCTTCTGTCTGCTATTATGGAGTGGAAATCTAGTCAAAACTGATACAAACATTGTTAATTGTAAGTTCCATTGTTGGGTTATTGATTTCTCGATTTTAGCTTTGGTTTATTAAAAGGAAAAAAAAAAGTGTTTATGCTGGTTAGTACTCAATTTGCTTGATAAATGTGTAAATATAAGGTTATGCTTGATAGAGTTTTATTCATGATTTTGAGTTGTTAAAACATGTTTGAATTTATTCATCAATGGCACTTATAAATCTTTTTTGTCATTCTGCTTTCTAAATATCACTTTCTATCATTCTTAATCAGAACTGGAGCTTTTAAAATGTATGGAAAAAGATATTGGTTTTGCTTGTGTATTGAGTATCATCCTTGATGTTTAATGTAGAGAGGGATCAATCTTCGAGTGTTGAATGTGTTTGATTCTTTTGTGAGACTCTGTTTAATGCCTGAAATAGACGTTCAAGTGTGGCCCTTAATTTTAGAAGCGAATTCTATATAATGAAGGTAGAGAGAAGGGGGAAAACGATAATTAGTCTATTTCTTTTTTATTTATTTCGTTTATGATTTTGGGTTTGTTGTTCTTTGGATCAATGGTGAGAGTTTTACTTTTTCTCTCCGTGAAATACAGAATTATGTCAGTTGAAACTTAGAAGAAGCTTTTTCTATTTATTAATCAAAAATTACTCCCTCCACTTCTAAATATTGAAGCTAAACGACTAATTTGTTGAGATTAAAAAAATTAGTTAAACTAGTTTTTTTATAAAAATATATATCGATTTCTCTAAATTAGTTAAGCATGACATCTATATTTCAATAAAAAAAACATGTGAACCGTTTTTTAAAGTGATAATTATTTATTCAAAGAATAGAACAAAATTTGCTTTTAAATCAACATTTGCTTAAAAATCTCAGCTTTTCCATGTCTTTTCCCATATGGTATAAGACAATAATCAAAATCCATCAAAACCAATACTCCTTTTACTCTTATTTATAAGAGCTCAATAATCAAATTACACGGTTTAAAAAAGGAATTAAAAATTAGTTAGAAATAATAAGTATGTCGGTAATAAACTTCATTTATGAAGAGCAAGTAAGAGAGAGAAATAAAATAAATATAAGTATCACCAACCTTTTAATTAATATAATACAAATAATTAATAATGGCTAAAAATGGAGAAAAAAAACTTATTAAATATTTAAACAATTCTTATCAGGTTCTTATAAAAGGGACTAAGACAATTCAAATTTTGGGCTCTTATAAAAAGGACCGGAGGAAAGAAGTATAAACAAAGCTTTAGGATCCTACTCGTTCTCTTAAATAGGATCACTTTAAGAAATTTAAGCCAACAAGGAGTGACACAGTTGGCTAAGGCGTCGGCCTTCACCCCAAAAGGGAGGAAGTTTGATACCCGCTGGTTGATGTGAGAGCCTTGTTGGTGGGCGATCTGTAAGTATCTCTGTAAGCGCTCTTTGAGCCTAGAAGCATACCCTGGCTTTGGTAGGTTACCGGTGTCTACCCCCACCTAAACTTTTTTCTGTACCCAAAAAAAAAAAAAACTTTTTTGAAATTTAAAGATTTTCACACTTCAGAAAGTTTGTACTCTCTTTCTCAAGAATGGTCCGTTAGAATGACTAACAACAACAAAATGTAAACAGAGCCGAAGAAATTTAGTTATGTATTACTATGATAAGGAGGCATATATTGATTCTGACTAATAAAAATCATGATCAATAATGAGCATTTTGTGATAATTAGCAAAACAAAAAAGAACTACATCCACAAATTCTTAAGAAATTATACATAATTATTGTTGAAGCGTAACATTTTCTTTAAATTAAACAATTGTATAAATTTCTTTTGAAGATGCATTACGAATAAAGGATGTGGTATTTATAATTATCTCAGTAAATGCTCTGCATATGAAGACATGACTTATGACTTGATCTTAGTGAACCCTTGAACTCACTTGAACGTTTATTTGTGGACAATCCCCGAATCTTTGAGCCCGAAGTTTTGGTGAGGTTGGCGCTTCTCTAGCATTTTGACAATCTTCACTCCTGTTTACATCCCATTCGAAACGTACTCAAGGTACTTTTTTTCTTTCAAGTTGGCTTTTAAGGCATCCATCCCATCGACTATATTCTGCAACTCATAAATTGAAGGCTTTCCCTCAAGATTGAGTACGCCTAATTGTTTCATATTGAGCTCACTGCATTTTCCCACACAAAATGGTGTCAGACAAACTTTATGATTTTTCAACTCTCCCAAATTTGGTGGGATCTTTTTTGAACTGGTGTTTCATACATCTAAATGACACAAAATTTTTAATTTGTGCAAACCAATAGGCAACTCATCCAAATATTCACAGTATTCCAGCAGGTAGAATGTTATTATATGAAATGTTCCACATCTCATTCATCAAAATGCTATTCCCTTCCTCCCAAGATGATTTCCTATACAAGAGGCTTCCAATTGTCTCCAAGGCTAGAGCAAATCTTTGCACTTTTCAACAAACCTTGTTCTAATTTCCTCAAGATCAAAATTTGTTTGAAGATGAGAGCTATGAAATGCATATTTTTTAAATAACAGCCAGCCATGTTCATCCGACAAGTGATGTGAATGATATATTTTATTAGCATGGGCATCTTAAGCAACATTCTCATTTCACGAAGTGCTCAAATTATGCTTCCAGCTACCCCGCAACTAAAATGTGCTCAAATAACTTCACATGATATTGATTTACCACATTTTAACTTTCTCGGGCTAAATTAAGTTAAGCCAAAATAGTGAAGGGTACAACTTGGATGGTATTCTCTTGATGAGCCTTTGATTTAATTTTTAAGCTAAACTAAATGACAAATACATTGAGATGAATTTGATTTTGATTTTCTTTTTTAATAATGGGAAAGAACTTAAATTACTATTTTTTCTTCGATTTTTTGAGAAATTGTTGAGGTACAAAATGAAATTTGATTTAAGCAAATTCTAGAGGAATGCAGGAATGCTTCCTGGAAAATTGAATATAAGTTATCCTAGTTCAAAATGATTTGGAAGTTAATCACTAAGTCAAAAATCAAACATTAGTAACTCCCTAAGTCCAGTGACATTAATAAGTGATTACACCTAGAACCATAGCTAGATAATTACTTCTTAATACATTATTAAATACCACTTACTGTGCAATTTAGGATCGAATTTATACATTTTGTTCTTCTATGTAATAAACACTCAATGGAGATATTCAAACAAGATCAAAACAGTCATGATACTCATTCAAACTATGAAAGAATAATACAACCACATTAAACTGAAAAGGGAATATAAAAATATAAATCTCAAACCACACAATTCAATCTAAATCACAATTGTTCCATCCAAACTAAGATAAACAATTTGCAATCTTACTAAACTAGCCATATAACAAATCCTAATTCAGGAATTCTATTAAATAGCCAAAATCAAAGGATTAAAACAAATAACTCCGCCGAATGAGTGTATCTCTGAAGCGCAGACCAATCTTCCGTCCCCAAGAAGCACAAGAAAATTCAGCCTCTCATGGACTTATTAATCACAGCTACAACAGCGTCAAAACTGAAAGAATTCATGGAATGAGACAATGGAAGGAGGAGGAGAAGATGGAGGCGATGGTGGTTGATGATCGGTGGTGAAGGCCGTCTCCGTTCTCTCCCTTCGTTCAAAGTTGCTGCTACTTCCTGAATCCTGTCTGCGGCCTGCTGTTTCGTCACTCTCGTCCGCCCCCTCCCTCTTTTCATTGTCGGGCAATATCCTCCAAAACATTCGCCCCTTTATAGGTTTATGTTCAAAGATCTGAGCTTCAAGAAAATCCTCAAAACCTGAATAAATCAGCCTAAAAATCAGATTCAGCGGAGAAAGACGCTGATTTCGGAAATTTGGACTAAATTGGTATTTTGACAATACGGAGTACTAAACTGACAATACCTCTAGGTACTAAAATGTCATTTATAAACTTTGGGGTAATTTCTGTAACTTTCTCTGTTCTTTCATTGTTTTAAAAGTGACGCTAATAGGACAGAACAATCCCCTTTTTCCTGTCGAAATTCCCATATAGCCACTGCCAGAATTTCTTTTCCGTTGTAATCCTTATGCATCTTGCAATCACAATATTATAACAAATATATCCTTTTAACTCTATTTTCACAGAGTCATCTTTAATTCAATGTGATCATAATAAATTCTATTTAACGGAAAATTAATGATAAAATCCATAAATAAGATACCAAATATTATGATAAAATCGGGATATATCACCTGCATTACGCATTTGGCTGCGTTCCATTACCAGCCATAGAACAGAGTTCATCCAATGAGCTTCTTCATTTGCATATATGATGTGATTACTGTACAGGAAAAATGTTGAAGAAGTTCTTAATTTTTATAAGGGCATTCTAGCTCTGAGTCAAACATGTAAAGAAAAACAGATCTAAACAAAAGAGAATCAGAGTGGGGGAAAGCTTTACGTGTTAATATGTATGGCACTGTGATTTGAGCAGGGAACAATGGCCTCTGATGTGAATGAAGTGTAAAAGGCCAAAATCTGCAAAGCCTGAATTAATGTAGCCTTTTTAAAAGCAATGAAAAAGGTCCCAAAAGCCGAAATTTGAATTAGCAAAAAACTAGAAACTGGAGAAGTACTACAGAAAAACATAATATGGAGAAGTATATACAACGGCAAAAACTGTTGAAGAACAGCAATATAAGGCCCAACATATTTGGATCACGCTAATGTATTGTCTGATTGTAAGCTTTATCATCGCCCTTTCTAGAACCTAGTATTATGGCATCGTGGGTATCCTTTCACCTGGGTATCCTATGTAGAGCTGGGAATCAGGGCCGGCCCGACCCTACAGGGCCTGGCCCTCCAGGGCCTGGGCCCTACAGGGCCTGGCCCTCCAGGGCCTGGGCCCTACAGGGCCTGGAAGAACGAAAATGTCTGTTTTTCAAAGCCCGGCCCAATAGTACCAGGGCCAGGGCCGGCCCTACAGGGCCTGAAAATTACTATTCCAAATTTTAACTATTTTTTTCCGGTTTTTTTCAGAGAAATATAATTAGTAAATTGCAACCATTAAAATTCTAATCTATCAAATAAATATTATCAACATTAATATCTAAACAATACAAATCATCCAACAAATAAACACATTCATTAATTCATAACAAAAAACAAACCATTGTCTATAGTTAACTCACATAAAACATAAGAAGCATTAAACTAAACAAGATTAGATGACTCATAAAATATAAGAAGCATACAACTATCTTTGTCAATTGTCACCTTCGGAGTATAGTTATTATGTATTTATGTAGTTGTGCTTAGATGGATAAATAATTCGATAACATATAAAATACATAGATAAAGGCCAAGTAATTAATTTAAAAAAAAAAAAAAAAAAAAGATGCTACGATTGAAAGCGGGCCTAACCCGGCCCCTACGAGGGCCGGGGCTTAAACAGGCGGACGGGCTTCGGCCCGATTTACCGGCTCTAATCCTATGCACCGATGAAACAATTTATATATATCCATATATATATATCATACATCTGGTCCTAATTATAAGACCAAGTTGACTTTCTTTAAAGAGATTAAAGAAATTAAATAAGTTACTTAATCATTTCATATGTTGTGTATCTTTAGATTAAATATTAGTTTATTAGTTAAACCAATTAGTTTGAAGAAAAAAAATACTTTAAAGTGATTTAATTAGCTTCCTTAATTTCTCCAAAAAATCAAATAAGTCTTATAATTAGGACCAGAGAAGTATATATATATATATATATATATATATATATATAACATTTCAGAATATAAAAACCACCTATATTATTGGTCGTTCCTTGTCCTAAAATCTATAGACACAACATAAACTTCGAAGCAAACTAGCAAAGTGTGTCTATATATAAAGTTAAATACTTTAACTACCATTCTATTTTACCTTAATTACACGGATCTTCTCTCTATTTTGAAAACATACACTTAAGTTTAAACTGTTAACTCCTTAAAGAATATTTTAAAAATAATTTTTAATAAAAACTTATATAAAAAATAAAATTTATTTACTAATTTACCTTCAATACTAAAGACCAAATTTTAATTGATAGCATGTTTATCACAGACTTTTAAGAATTTGAATAAGTTTTTTAAATGTTTGTAAATAAAATATGAAATTATAAATCTAAATGACTTATACAATCTTTCATACCTATATAATTTATTATATTTTATTGAACAAATGCGTTTGAAATATATTTTTAGTAAACCAAAAATATATGAATTTCATTAAATATGGTGAAAAATTAAAATTTTATTTTAAAATCATAAAATTAATAAATTTTTAGCATATTAGAAAGTAAAAAAATCTATTAGAATTAAAATTTGGTGGGCATAAATTTTTTGGTCCATGGTTAAATAATTATAATGTTAATAAAAAGGGGTCTTCTAATAAAACAGAAATCTAAAAATCAAACTTAATCTGGCCAATTAACGGTTTGGATGGATAACAATAGAATCTCAAAAATATGAGAGGTTTTTGTCACATTTATTTTAATTTTAAGAGAGGTCTACATGTGTTTTCAAAATAAAGGGGATGTCTATGTAATTAAGACAAAATAAATTAGTAATTAGAGTATTTCTGTGGGAAAAAAAATCCAGGTACATATTGTTTCCTATTGTTTATGAAAAACAAAAGCAATTAACAATTCAACGTGATACTTTTTTTTTTTTTTTTTTTTTTTTTTTGGGCGGGGGGGGGGGGGGGTGTTTTGGAGAAAGAAATAATGGGTTAATTATGATTACAGACGTATACTTTAGATGCGGATTGCATTAAACAAGAAGGAATATGTGAATAGGAGAAGATACACAGCACAAGATACCTGAGGGGTGGCTAGGAAATCCAAACGTCATGGATTTGAGCAATCTTTGGCCAATCTTCCCCTTTCAGTTTCTGGCACCTTTGTTTAAGCTCTGGACAATCTCCGGTAATGGAAAGTAGAGAAAGGGAACTGGGGAGGCCTTCCTTGGGCAAGCATTGGAGTCTGGGACAATCCCGAAGATGCAATGTTTTGAGGGAGGGATATTGGCAAAGAGCCTTATAGTCCAACATTTTGAGATTGCTACATCTTTTGATGTAAAGAGAAGTAAGACAAGTCGAAAGTAGTCCTGGTTCAGGTAGAGACTCCACTGCATCATCACCTGAGATTTCAAATGAATGTAGAAAACCAAGATTGTGCAAACCCCATTTCATTCGGCAAGCAATCAGTTTTGGGCAGTTGTCGATAGAAAGAAGCCACAGTTTTGATGGCAAACTCTCCTCCAAAAACAGTTCCAGTTGTGGACAATTCCCTATATGTAGACTGCCAAGAGACGGAACAAAAGTGTTCATAGGCTCGGGTAGTGACTTCAAATTTCCCAAGTCGGTCAAGTAGCACAATCTCAACGAAGAAAATCCCCCTTCTGAAAATGAAATGAAATTTGGACACTGGCTAATAGCCAAACTTGTAAGACTTGTTGGAACATGGTTGCACCCCTCTGAAACATCAATCATTTCTAGATTATCACACCTATAAAGAGACAACAGGTCAAGTGCAGGGAACAAATCCAATGGGAAGGTCCTAAGAGACCCACAACTTCTTTCTATCCGTATTTTACGAAGTGAGTCATGCTGTTGGCTCAATGGAAACTTCAAATTCGGACAATCATAAATCTCAACCTCTTCAATGCAATTGTTATTAATGGAATGCTCAATCTTTTCAAGCAGACTTGCATTCGTGCATGGTCCCCCAAAGCAGAGAACTTTTAGAGAAGCAAGAGCACATTCCAATTGCACCTTTTCACAGTTTATGAGAGTCAACGTCCGAATTGTTGGAGCCCACGGAATCAACGCTACAAGTTGTGGGCAATCTTCAATTACAAGATCTCCTAAAGAAGGAAGTTGTTGGGGCAAATTCTCCTTCAGCTTTGGACAATTTCTTATACGAAGCTTTTTAAGGCTTGGGAAGGCACTTGAAGCATTCGTACAATCCCACTCCTCCCAATTCACCATTCCTACAAGCTCTAAGGATTCAAGAGATCCAGATGAAAGTTCAGCACCAATAACCACAACGTAATCCAACCCTTCAATAGTTAGTGACTTGAGAGATGACAAAAGGCCTAATGATGGCAAAACAGAACAATACTTGCAACTTTCTAATCGAAGTGCCACTATGTTGGATAGTGTGTTATCAGCAAACCAATTAGGAAACCTTGTACCACTATAGCACTTGACTGATAGTTTCTTCAAGTTTGGGTGAGGTCGGAGCTTCTCCGAACATCCCTTTCATTCTCGAGAATCATCGTTTTTGTTTTCATTCCATTGGAAGCTTAAATTCTCAAGGTACTTTTTTCTTTCAAGTTGGCTTCGAGGCATTCATCCCTTGAGCATTACGCAACTCATAAATTGAAAGGCTACCATAGAGATTGAGTTCGCCTAATTGTTTGATGTTGAGCTCATCACTACATTTGCCCACATAAAATGTCGTCAGACGAACTTGAAGATTTTTTATCTCTCCCAAATTTGGTGGAATATTTTTCACCCGAGTGTATCTTAAGTCCAAAAGACACAATTTTTTTAATTTATGCAAATTGGTAGGCAACTCAAGCAAAGGACAATTGACCAACTTCAATGTCTGTAGATTATATAGAAAACATATGAACTCTGGAACTCTATCAATTTGACAATAAGATAGATCAAGATACCGTAAATGTATGAGATTTCTTATGGAATTAGGTATCTTCATAATGGCAAGATTAGTAGAAGCCAAAGATAAAAATCGTAGGCATTTGTGCTCACACAATTGATCAAATATTTGACCGCTAGAAGTCCACATGCAAAATTTCCATGGACCAAGATATTCAAATGTCTTGTAATTTTTTTATTTTTGGCAAATACTCAAACGGTCTAAATTCTCCATAATCATGCACCAGAAAAGATAAATGGCGAGTTTTTTCTGAAATATGTGGCACCTCTTTAACCTCTTGCTTGGAACAAAATTCTCCAGATACAAAATTAGCTAAATCATTGAGAATGTCATGCATAACAAAACCTGTATTATTTAGAGTTTCCTCAAAAAAGGACCTTGACACAAGCTCCTGGAAGCATTCATTGCCTACTTCTTCAATGGACTTATTTGGTTGAGAGAGACGCAAGAAATCTTGAGCCACCCACAATTGAACTAATGTCTCCCTGCCAAATTCATAATCCTTAGGGAATAATGAACAATAAGAAAAACATCGCTTAAGATGAGAAGGGAGATAATGATAGCTCAATATCAAAGCAGGAAGAATATTCTTACAGGAAATGTTCCACATCTCACTCATCAGAATCTTACTCCATTCCTCCAAAGATGGTTTCCAGTACAAGAGACTTCCAATTGTTTTCAAGGCCAGAGGCAAACCTTTGCATTTTGTAACAATCGTTCTTCCAATTTCTTCAAGATTAGAATTTGTTTGAGCACAAGAGTCGCAGAATGCATATTTTGTAAATAACAACCAACCATCATCATCTGACAATTGATGTGGGCGATAAGTTTTATCAGACCGGGCAGCTTTAGCAACATTGTCATTGCGCGAAGTGATAAGAATTCTGCTTCCTGTGGCCCCACGAATGAAAGGTACTATAAGAGATTCCCATAACATATATTTTTCACACCAAACATCATCAAGAGCAATGAGGAATTTCTTTCCAGACAACTTATCTTTCAACTTATTTTGAAGCACATCTAAATCTTCCGTATTATCATTAGATGACATGATCTTATTGAAAATTATTTTTGATAACCTCAAAACATCAAAGTCATCAGAAACACATACCCAAACTCTTAGATCAAATTCACTCTGAATCCTTTCATCATTATAAACAAATTGAGCAAGGGTGGTCTTACCCAACCCACCCATACCCACTATAGACATCACAGAAAAGTGACGGTCATTTAGCAACCACTTAATGATAATTTCTTTGTCCTCATTCCTACCATATATTCCAGCTTCATCGATCAAGGAAGTTGTCGGTGGCAACTTTGTGGCAAATCCAACAGCACCACCTCTACCTTCTTTTAGACCTAGAGCAATCTTTCTGCCCTCAAGAATTTCTAGGCTCTCACATACTTGTTTCAACTTTGATTCAATATCCTCATCAAATGAACTAGCAGGAGCATGGAAGAATTTTCGTACCTTAGCCATAACTCCAGCTTGACTTTCAGCTTCAGCTTCCAACTTATGTTTGTAGAGTTCATAATTAATCTCATCCAAGACATCCTCAGCACAGCATCTTTAAGCTCACAAAGCCAGGCCTTCACGTTTGAATCACTGAACTGCTTATACTCAGCATCATCAATGACAGTGTTGATGGATATCAGCATGATCTTCAACTTCTTCACCAGAGACTCATTCAATCCTCTGTTTTGGAAGCAGTGAAGAATTTCAGAAGAAGCCAACCTGTCAAAAGCCACCTGAAGGAAGGAAGACAAAACAGCACTGCCAACAAGTTCTGCAGCCATGGTTGTAGGAGATGATTGCAAACAACAGACGAGTGCGCCTAATGCCAAAGCAGCTGAAACCTCATGGTTCTCTGTCCAAATAATTTATCTCACAGCCATGTTTCGAGGACCCCACATGGCCGACATCTTTATGAATTATTGTGAATGCTTTTTGACTTTGATTGAGTTTGATTCTATAGTTACTGAAAGAGAGATATCGGGGGTGGTACTCTGATCGCAAGTCACATGGCGAGTAGCGCACTTAATTGGGTGTAGAGTTCACGTGACTTTTTTCCCTTTAACTTTCTATTTTTCTTGACATTATGGAGGTGCCGGACAAAATTTTAAATGAGAACGTAAGGAAAGATTAAACGAAACATGTAATGAAATTTTCAGATAAAGTGAGGAAATTAATTGAAAAACTTGAGATGATGAGGAAATAATCCGAAGGGGCATTATTGGGTATTCAATTTCCATTCCGTGTGTGTCCCACATGTCCTGTCCCCAACGTTTATGAAGAAATTATGGCTTCATGGGACCCTCTTTCAACATCATCACACGCATTCCCAAAAGTCTATATCGATGCCCTCGTTAGGAATCAGCATAAAACAATAGATAATTCATAAATTAATACTTCCCTTATTCTAAATATAAAATACAAATAATCAAATTATGTGAATCAAAACAAGATTTAAAATTTGATAAAAGCAATGAATAATTTTTCTAAAAAAATAACATATATTTATCTAAAAAAAAAAGTGAAGGAGAGAAAATAAGTAAGAGAAAATGGTGTGTAAAAGATTATTAATAAGTGATATAATATGCAATTAATGATGGTAAAAATAGAAAACAACTAGTTAAAATTTCTGAAATCATTTAAGCGTATGTTATAAATAAGTTATTTTTAGGAAAATACTCAAGTCAAGTATTTTATATTCATTTCATTAAGTTTTTCAATCACATATGATCACATGTCTTATTTTTTAATTATTATCATTTAACTATAAACCTATATATATATATATATATATATATAATAGGACACATGGTTATATATAATTTGAGAATTTGATGTAATAGATATAAACAACTTAATGTATAACATTTTTTCCTTTGATGGAAAAAACATTTGTATTTTTATACATTTAGTTCATTTAGAAAGATAAAGTGTAAGAAATTCTTTTTGAGTAAAAGTATATAAAAATATTAAAATTGATATTTTTGTAAATGGATTTAAGTAATTCATTTCATGTCTCTCTCATTATGCAATATGCGTAAATTTATTTATTTCATTCTTTACTACCTCTATGATCATTTGACAAAGGAAAAAAAGCAAAAGTCTCCTTCCTGCTTGCCTCGTCACCACCACCTTCCTCCAACTACAAGTTATGAATGCCGAGTTAAAAATAATGACTGAGAATATGTTATTTAACATATAAGTGATAAACTAATTAAATAAGTTATAATAATATAAAAATGATAAATTTAAAAATTTATTTGACAAGGTAGTGTTTTTTACCTTGGTAATTTTGGAAAAAAGCATATCTACTAATAAATATTAGGTTCCTATCTAAAATATTTTCTAGTTGAAATCATGTTATAAGAGTTATGTTCAATTAAGCTCAACAATAATTTAATCACGCAAAATAATTTCGAACACCAAGAATTCCCCCCCCCCCCTAATTCATCCATATGCTTGATAAGGGATCTGGATCTTCTCGGTATATTCTCTTTCTCCTTTGCTTCTCAAAATCCTTGTACATCTGGATCTTCATAAAAGACGTTTTATATTCTGGAAATAGCTCTAACAAGATGACCACTAATTTTATTCATGGGAATGAGTTAACTGGTTGATTTCTGTGATAGTAAAACATTACATCTGGGGGTAAGGATATAGATGTAGTTTTAAGCATTTGCTAACAAGTTCTTCAATGGAATGTAGAAATGTGGAGGAATTTTCTTTGTATTCTGGAAACAGCTTCATTTTGCTTTGCTTTTTATTTTTTTCCTATATTATATTGAAATGGCATAATATATATACTGTGATTGGTTCAGGATGTGATGGAGAATCCTTGTGTTGCTGTTGATGGTCATACTTATGATTACAAAGCAATTGTAACATGGCTGCAAACCCATGACAAATATGCCATTACCTCATGAGAATATGATTCCGAATTATACGCTTCTGTCTTCTATTATGGAGTGCAAATCATGACAAAACTGATACAAACATTGTTAATTGTCAGTTTCATTATTGGGTTATTGATTTCTCGATTTTAGCTTTGGTTTATTAGAAGAGGAAAAAAAATAGTGTTTATGCTGGTTTGTAATCAGTTTGTTTGATAAATGTGTAAATATCCGGTTATGCTTGATAGAGTTTTATTCATGATTTTGAATTGTTAAAACATGTTTAGATTTATTCATCAATGGCACTTTTAATGCTTTTTTGTCATTCTGCTTTCTAAATATCATTTTCTATCATTCTTCTTAATTAGAACTGGAGCTTTTGGAATGTATGGAAAAAGATATTGGTTTTGCTTGTGTAATGAGTATCATCCTTGATGTTTAGTGTAGGGAGGGATCCATCTTCAAGTTTTAAACATGTATGATTCTTTTGCGGGACTCTGTTTAATGCCTGAAATAGACATTCAAGTGTAGCCCTTAACTTTATAAGAGAATTCTATTTAATGAAGGTAGAGAGAAGGGGGAAAAGGATAACTAGTCTATTTCTTTTTTATTTCTTTCCTTTATGTTTTTGTTTTTAGTACTGTTGTTGCCAGATAAATGGCTGAGAGATTTACACTTTTTCTCTCAATTAGTAACCGAATTATGCGGTTTAACAAAACGCTTAAAATTAACTAAAAATAATAAATATGTATGAAATAAATTTTCTTTTCCAAGTACGTCTGAAATAAACTTTATTTATGAAAAACAAGAAAGAGAGAGAAATAAAATAAATATGAGTATCACCAATTATTTAATTAATGTAATACATATAATTAATAAGGGAAAAAAACTTATTAAATATTTAGACAACTCTTGTTGGGCTCTTATAAAAAGAATCGGATGAAGTACACTAGTAATGTAAGTATGTAATAAACAAAGCTTTAAGATCTTACTCATTCTTCTAAATAGGATCACTATAAGAAATTTAAAGATTTCCGCACTTCATAAAGTTTGTATTCTCATTCTCAGGTAAATGATTCGGTAGAATAGCTAACAACAACAAAATAAAAAGAGCCAAAGAAATTTAGTTATGTACATATTACTATGATAAGAGGCCTATGTTGACTTTGACTAATAAAAATCATGATCCGTAATTAGCATTTTCCGATAATTAGCAAAACAAAAAAGAACTACATCCTCAAATTCTTTAGAAATTACACATAATAATTAGTGAAGTGTAACATTTTCTTTAAATTAAACAATTGTATAAATTTCTTTTGGAGATGAATTACCAGTCAAGGATGTGGCATTTATACCTATCTCAATAAACACTCCAGAGTATAAAGACATGACCTGACCTTGATGAACCCTTAAACTAACTCACTTAACTTTTATTTGTGGACAATCCTCGAGTCTTGAAGCCCGAAGAAGAATCCATGATGGACAAATTTTCTGTTAGGCTTACTCAAGTCTAAGATTTGATGAGGTTGGAGCTTCTCTTTCATTTTCAGACTCTTCATTCTTATTTACATCCCATTTGAAGTTTAACTCCTTAAGGTACTTTTTTTCTTTCAAGTTGGCTTTTAAGACATCCATCCCATCAACTACATTATGCGACTCATAAATTGAAACCTTTTCCTTAAGATTGACTTCGCCTAATTGCAAGTATTTGCACGTACACAATTGATCAAATATTAGGTCACTTGAAGTCCAAGTGCAATATGAATGAAGACTAAGATGCAAGAATGCATGTAATTTTCTAATTTTTTTGCAAATACTCAAACCGTCTAAATTCTTACAATTCATGCGTCAAAAAGATACGTGACAGGTCTTTTCAGAAATTTGTTGCATCTTTTTAAACCTCATGCTTGAAAAAAGGCTCTCTAGATACAAAAAATGCCAAATCACTCAGAATGTCACGCATAAAAAAACGCGTCTATAAAAAAGACCTTGACACAAGCTCTAGAAAGCATTCATTACCTACTTCTTTAATTGACTTGCTCGGTTGAGTCGCTTTGTCGAAGATCTTGAGTCATCCACAATAAAACAAATTCCTCCTTGTTAAATTCATAATCCTTGGAGAATAATGAACAATACGTAAAGCATAACTTAAAATGAGAAGGTAGATAACGATAGCTCAATATCAAAGCAAGAAGAATATTATTATATCAAATGTTTCACATCTCATTGATCAAAATGCTATTCCATTCCTCCCAAGATGATTTCCTATACGAGAAGACTTTCAATTGTCTTCAAGGCTAAAGGCAAACCTTTACATTTTTCAACATGATCAAAATTTGCTTGAAGATGAGGTATGCAATGCATATTTTTTAAATAACAACCAACCACCGACAAATGACGTGGATGATATATTTTATTAGAGCGGGCAGCTGAAGCAACATTCTCATTTCGCGGAGTGACAAGAATTCTGCTTCTAGCAACCACCAATTAAAAGGTGCTTGAATAGCTTCCCATGGTATTGATTTATGGTCGTCTCGGGTTACATCAACTTGAACATTATTCAGTGAAGGGGATAATTCGGGTAGTTTCTATTAAGGAGCATTTTATTTAATTCTTAAGCTAAACTAGGTGATTGACATTATGTGTTTGAAATTGCTTTTCTTTTATAATAATGGGGGAAAAACCTAGACTTTTTTTTTTTTTTTTTTTTTTTTTCTTTTTTGGAGTTTTTGGAGAAATTGTTGAGATAAGTAATGAAATTTGATTTAAGCAAATCGATGAGGAATGCTTCTTGGAAAATGGAATATAGGTTACCATTGCTCAAATTGATTTGGGAGTTAAATTACTCACTAAGTTAAAAATCAAACTTTAGCAACTCGCTAAGTTAAATGATATTAATTAGTTATTACCCCCTAGAACCTTAGCTAGATAATTACTTCTTAATACATTATTAAATGCCACTTAGTGTGCAATTTAGGATCGGATTATGCAGTTTGTTCCTCTATGCAATGAACATTCAACTGAGATATTCAAACAAGATCAAAGCTGTCATAATACTCATTCAAACTATGAAAGAATAACACAACTACGTTAAACTGAAAAGGGAATATATAAAAACCACACAATTCTATCCAAATCACAATTGTTCAATCCAAACTAAAATAAACAACTCGCAATCTCATTAAATTAACCGCATAACATAAATTTTAACTCAGGAAAACCATTGCGTAGCCAAAATCAAAGGATTAAAACAAATAACTTCCATGAATGTATGTATCTCTGAAGCTCAAACCAATTTTCCATCTTCAAGAAGCACGAAAGAATTTAGCCCCTCATTCAGTTTATCACACACACAACTCCTTTAAATCCTCAAAATTTCAGTAAATCGGCCTTAAAATCAGATTCAGCTGAGGAAGACGTTGATTTTCAGAAATGAGGACCAAATTGGCATTTTGAAAATTACGTGTACGAAAATGACAATATCTCTATGTACTAAAAAGTTATTTATGAAATTAATGGTCCTTTACTGTAGTTTCTGTGATCAACTGTTCTAAAAGTGACGCTAATATTACAGAAAAATGCACTATCTGTCAAAATTTCCATCTAGTCACATGCAGAATTTAATTCTCCGTTAAATCAATCAATTAAGCTCCACAACTAGCATAAGTCATAGTGTAAAGCAATGCAAAGGAATTAGTGCAATACACAATTAAATGTTATTGAAATAAGCACAAGACAGCTCTCTAGGATATTAGTATTTTCGATCAAGTCTCCTATTTAGGGTCACCTCACTCTGACTCACATAACTATCACCTTACCATAGGCTTGTAATAACTCTAACATCCCTACCGCTAACAATAATAATGTAATCAAGAGGACTTTTATAGATTGTAATAATGGAGAAGGCCACATGAATTAATTGAGAAAGAAACAAGTGTTATGCACGTATATAAGCTAATAAATAGATTTCATTAAATATGGTGGGAAATTAAAATTATAAATTCCTCATTGTTCTTGATCATGTTTGGTGTGAAGAATATATGTCATAGAAGCTCTTCTAGCACCTTTCATTCGTGGGGCCACAGGAAGCATAATTCTTGTCACTTCACGCAATGCGAGTGTTGCTTTAGCTACCCCGTCCGATAACATATATTGCCCACGTCGATTGTGAGATGAGGATGGTAGGTTATTATTTACAAAATATGCATTTTGCAACTCTTGTCCTCAAACAAATTCTAATCTTGAAGAAATTGAAAGAAAGATTGTTAAAAATTGCAAAGGTTTGAGCCTTGAAAACAATTGGAAATCTCTTGTATAGGAAATCATCTTTGGAGGAATGGAATAACATTTTGATGAGTGAGATGTGGAACATTTCTTCAAATTTCTGCTTTGATATTGAGCTACCATTATCTCCTTCTCATCTTAAGCGATGCTTTGCTTATTGTTCATTATTACCAAAGATTATTAATTTGACTGGGAGACATTAGTTCTATTGTGGATTGTTCAAGATTTCTTACATGTCTCTCAACCAAAAAAGTTCATCGAAGAAGTAGGCAATGAATACTTCCAGGAGTTTATGTCAAGGTCATTTTTTCAGAAAACTAATGAAACAGATTTTGTTATGCATGACATTCTGAATGATTTGGCTAATTTTGTATCTAGAGAATTTTCTTCTAAGCAAGAGGTTAAAGAGGTGCCACATATTTTAAGGCGGAAAAAAACCGTCATTTATCGTTTCTGGTGCATGAACGAGGAGAATTTAGACCATTTGAGTATTGGCCAAAAATAAAAAAATTACAAACATTTGTGTCTCTTATTGGTTCATATGACACGTGGACTTCAAGTGGTCTAATATTTGATCAACTGTGTAAACGTAAATGCTTGCGAGTTTTATCTTTGGCTTCCAATTTCGAAATTATTGAGATACCAAATTTCATAAGAAATCTCAAACATTTACAGTATCTTGATCTATCTAATTGTGAAATTAAAGGAGTTCCTATTGAAGTTGGCCAATTGTAGACACTTGCTTGAGTTGCCTACTGATTTGCATAAATTAAAAAAATTGTATCTTTTAGACTTAGAAAACACTCGGCTGAAAAATATTTGCCGAATTTGGGAGTTAAAAAATCTTCAAGTTCGTCTGACAGAATTTTATGTGGGCAAATGTACGGATGAGCTCAACACGAAACAATTAGGCGAACTCAATCTCCACCGTATACTTTCAATTTATGAGTTGCAAAATGGTCGAGGGATGAATGCCTTAGAAGCCAACTTGAATGAAAAAAAGTACCTTGAGGATTTAAGCTTCCAATGGAATGAAAAAAAAAAAATGGTGATTCTTAAAATGAAAGGGATGCGTTGGAGAAGCTTTGACCTCGCTCAAACTTGAAGATACTCTCAATAATCTCCTATGGCAGTACAAGTTTTCCAGATTGGATTGTTGATAACACACTGTCCAACATAGTGTCACTTCAATTGGAAAGTTTGCAAGTATTGTTTTGTTTTGCCATCATTAGGCCTTTTGCCGTCTCTCAACTCACTAACCATTGAAGGGTTGGATGCCATTGTGGCTATTGGTGTTGAATTTTCATTTGGATCTCTTGAATCCTTGGAGCTTGCGGGAATGGTGAATTGGGAAGGCACTTGAAGCATTCATACAATCTCATTCCTCCCAATTCACCATTTTCACAAGCTCCAAGGTTTCAAGAGATCCAGATGAAAGTTTAGCACCAATAGCCACAATGCCATCCAACCCTAAAATGATTAGTGTCTTGAGAGACGGTAGAAACCCCAATGATGGCCAAATGAAACAATACTTGCATCTTGTCAATCGCAGAAACACAATGTTGGATAGTGTGTTATCAGAAAATCAATCAGGAAACCTTGTACCACCATAGAAGAATGACAGTTTCTTCAAGTTATGATGATTTTGGAGGTTTTCCAGCACATCCCTTTCATTATGAGAATCATCATTCTTTTTTTTCTTTTCTTTTTTCTAATCCCATTCAAAGCTTAACTCCTCAAGGTTTTTTTTTTCTTTCAAGTTGGCTTCTAAGGCATTCATCACTTGAGCATTCTGCAACTCATAAATTGAAAGTCTACCATGGAGATTGAGTTCACCTAATTGTTTCATGTTGAGCTCATCACTACATTTGCCCACAAAAAATTCTATCAAATGAACCTGAAAATTTTTTTAACTCTCCCAAATTTGGTGGAATATTTTTCACTTGAGGGTTTTCTAAGTCCAAAAGACACAATTTTTTTAATTTATGCAAATTGGTAGGCAACTCAACCAAATCTTGACAATTGGCCAACTTCAATGTCGTAGATATACAAAAGACATATGGACTCAGGAACTCTCTTAATCCCACAATAGATAGATCAAGATACTGTAAATGTATAAGATTTCTTATGAAATCAAATATCTCAATGTTAAAATTAGAAGCCAAAGATAAAAATCACAAGCATTTGTGCTCACACAATTGATCAAGTACTAGACCGCTTGAAGTCCACATGTGAAATGGCCTAAATCGACCAACATACTTAAATGGACCAAGATACACAAATGTCCATAATTTTATTATCTTTTGCAAATACTCAAAATTCTCCACGTTGATGCACCCAGAGAGATAAATGACGTGTTTTTTCTGACATATGGGGTACCTCCTTAAACTCTTGCTTGAAACAAAATTCTCTAGATATAAAATTAGCAAGATCATTGCAAAAGTCATGCATAACAAAACCTGACTCATAGTTTCCTAAAATAAGGACCTTGACACAAACTCCTAAAAGCATTCATTGCCTACTTCTTCAATGGACTTATTCAATTGAGAGACACATAAGAAATCTTGAGCCACCCACAATTGAACTAATTTCTCCCTGTCAAATTTATAATCCTTGGGAAATAATGAACAATAAGCAAAGCATCGCTTAAGATGAGAAGGGAGATAATGATAGCACAATATCAAAGTACAAATAATATTTTTACACAAAATGTTCCACATCTCACTCATCAAATTATTATTTCATTCCTCCCTGAGATGATTTCCTATGCAAAAGACATCCAACTGTTTTCAAGGCTAGAGGCAAACCTTTGCAGTTTTTAACAATCCTTCTTCCAATTTCTTTAAGATCGGAATTTGTTTGAGGACAAGAGTTGTGTAATGCATGTTTTGTAAATAACAACCAACCATCATCATTAGACAAATGATGTGGGCGGTATGTTTCATCAGATGGGGCAGTTGAAGCAACACTCTCATCGCATGAAGTGACAAGAATGCTGCTTCCCGCCACCCCACAAATGAAAGGTGCTAAAAGAGCTCCCATAATGTGTTATCATAACACTAAACATCAAGAACAATGAGGAATTTCTTCCTCGACAACTTATCCTTCAACTTATTTTAAATCACATCTAAATCTTCCGCATCATTATTAGATGACATGATTTTGCTGAAAATTATTTTGATAACCTCAAAACATCAAAGTCAACAAAAACACATACCCAAACTCCTAGATCAATTTCACTCCGAATCCTCTCATCATTATAAACAAACGGCTAAAGTATATATTTGATCCTTCATGTTTGCCTCTTGTATATAGCTAACAAGTGTATAAAATAAAATAAAAAACTACCATTATGTGTGCACAAGCATCACATAAAAGAACAAACAAAAAAGCTGGACCACATCAAAAGGGTATCAAGCAAACAGACAGATCTGCAAATGCTGCACTTTGAAATGAGACGAGCCAGGCTTTCTAACTATAAAAGGTCAATTGATACCCTCACTATTTTCATTGATTAAACAAGAAAGGTCAACATGACAAAGGAAGTCAATAATCAACAAATATAAATATATAAACAGAAAACAAAACAATCAATTCAAAAGTTTTATTTGGTGCGTCCTTTTCCTTCTCTCTTTCATTGAGCTTAAGGCTAAAAAATCAAGTAAAATAACCTGATTTTGTCTAATTGATAAAGCATCTGTTTTCCTCATGAAAGCCAAGAAAAGAAAACAGTAATTAAAACACAATAATGAGCCATCCAAAAGTCCTGAACTGAAACTGAATGACCATAAGAAAATTTTAGTCTCAATCATATTTGGCTCATAGATGCCTAGCGATGCTAAAGAGAAACGAACTCGACTTGAATTCAGAAATTGACCAGAACAACTTGAAGTGATAAGATATCAGTTGAAGATAAAAATTAGAAAAATAGGCAGATATGGGAACACAGAGCCAATAACCAAACAAATGGGAACACAGAGCATACACCACCAGGAGTTTCGGGGAAAAAAAAGAAAATACATTGATTCAGGAGCAAAGCATATTTTGAATTTCAGCAAATCAACAACAATGGGAACAAGAATTAAGAGAATAGCAAGCTCACACTTCAGACTAGGCTTTTTTACCTTTTGTGTCAAAAGTCCAGAAACGAAGAGCAGCAAAGTCAAATTTATAGATCGGATTGCCCTGGAACCCACCCACTACGTCCACTTCCTTCTACCACCCAGGAACCACGGTTCTGTATCGTCAGCAGAAGATCTTAAATTTGGGATGAAGAAAACCCGAGATGAGGAAAGGAAAGGCGAATTAAGGAAATATACCTCCAACCTCTGGATCGATGAGCAGACCAAATCCACACTCCACAGCTCCCGAAGCTCGGTTAAATGCAGAGATTCGCAACACCAGACCACCTGCGAGAGAGAGAGAGAGAGAGCGCAAGCAAAATATCCACAGATCCGACTTCGAGTGGAGACGCACTGATAGTTCCATGAAGGATTGTGAAATTTGACTTAATTGCTCTGCTTCAAGTTCAAGCTCAAGCTCAAGCAGTCAGGTAGTTGGCGAAATTAAATGAGCACCTTCAAACAAGTAGTTGAAAAATTAATGCTGAAGCTCAGGCGAGTTGGTAGCAACGGATAAAAATGTTTGACGACAGTGGGCATTTGAAATTTAGGGGTGGAAACAGGCCAGGCTCCACCCTTAACAGGCCAGGCCTGTTTTGCAACAAGGTGACCTGAGCACAGGCCATTTTTTCAGCCTAAGCCTGGCCTGTATATAGGCTTGGCCTCGCCTGTAGCTTGTTAAGAGGCCTGTATTTGTAAAACTTTTTTAACAAATAATATGTATACAAAAAATTAATCAAAGAAATCATTCTTATAACCAAAGACTTCAACCAGCACCTGCTTTATGGCTATTGGTTCTACTTTAAGCACAAAACAATTCAGGAGAATAAACAATTACCCATCACAAACTTAGAACATCTACAAACTACAAACAGTACATAGTACATACTACTACTTCCAATACTAACAACAGCAAAAAACCCAAAAAACAAGAAATTAGAATGGAATCAACCCATGTAATGAGCACAGGTTCAATAAAAGACAGCAACCCAGCTTATTGATTATGGAGCAACAGAATCTTTGTTGCGCTGCTAATCCTCACCCTGCAATTGACATGAGCGAAGAATCATTACACTAAAAAATAGAACAAAAACGGAATAATATCCATTTTTCTTGACAAACAAATACATGACTGTTGAGCAAGAAGCGACACTAACAAGTTTTTGATCGTGAAACACAATACAAATACATGTCTCATAAATCGATGGCTAAATGACAAAGCTGATCATTATAGGATGCAAAACCAATCATCTAGTTAAGGAAACCAGCGGAATAAATATGATGAACCTGTGATGAACCCTCACTTATATTAGTTGCCATTGTCTCAAGATCGTTAGTTAAGGAAACCAGCAGAATAAATATGACTTCTAGTAAACTAGATTCATTATCAAGAGCACCAAACATCAAGTATATAACAGGCTAAAGAGTTAAGACTGAAATCAAAACAAGATAAACAGATTTCACTGTACAAGAAGCCAAGAACCCGTCAAAGATACAGAAGGATCAGAATAACAAAAAGGAAAAGATATTAATAAATTATCAAATAAAACTCAGTTTTCAACTCAGACACTTCAGGGGGAAATTATGTCTATATGCAATTATAAAGTTACCAACACACAAGGAAATCCCCATAAATCATACAAAAGGCTAGATCCAGATTGAAACATAAATATTCAACTAAAAATTTTCTTAGAAAAAGTTTTTGCAGAAATTTTCCTTTGAGATGAAAACCCCGAAATTTTTTTGCAGAATTTTATAGATCTCAAGTGTTTAAGTTTCATTAGATATACGAGTGAAAGCAGATAAACATAAGGTCGTTCTAGGCTTTTTTTCAGAAGAAAATTCAGCAAGAATCGTGCAGAACATTTTCTCTAAAAAAAAACTAAATTCAGATAAAAATGCTCGAAAAGCGGTAAATGGATGGGATGAAGCAAGTGGAAGAAAAAAAGAGAAGAATGTTATTAAACCTTTTTTATGTGAAGGGAAGATCGCAAAAATAAATTATGAAAATACTACAACCATACCTGAATCATACATACCTAATTTATACAAAGTTCACCAGATCTACCACAAGAAAGCAAAAAACAGCAGGAAAACATATCAGATCTGAAAGTTCAGGATCAAAAAGTTACCTTAGGGGGCTCGGTGATGTCCCAACCTAAACGCGGCCTCTTCCTCGGCCGACGATCCAGGTGAGTATGAGGAAACTCAAAGACGCGCTCCATCTCCATGATCTCAAGACGAAAACAAGCTAGAAACAGGAGAAGATCTGTAGAGCAAATCCATATGAGATAACAAATAAGCTTTCCTTGGAGACTAAATCGGGCCGAGACAGAGAGGTTGAGAGTGAGTGAGATCGATGAGCGTGAGGCGGTGAGAGTGACGAGCGGAAATCGAAGCCGAAATCAGTAGGGTTAGCCTGTGAAAATCGACGAGCTGAGGCTTATTTTGAAATTAGGGATTAATTATATATTTATTATATAAAAAAATAATTATACATTTACAATTTTACCCTCTTAACATTTTAACAGGTTCGTTGAAAGCTGCAGCCGATATTGTTAAGACAAATAGGTCTTAAAATAGGTTTTGGTCTGGCCTTTTAACTTGACAGGCCAAACCTGACCAGGCTTAAAATAGGCCAGGTCACAGCCCCTCACAGATCCGCGCCTTTTTCCATCCCTAATTTGAATGACGATGAATTAATGTTTCTTAAATTTTTCATTGATTGGGGTGACTTTGTACAAGAGAAAGCTAATTTTTACATCACAAGAGAAGCTTAATTTACTCATTCTATCTCACTAGAAATCTATATTTTCTGTCATTTAGAAGCATATGATGTGTTGGTAACATAGGCGAATAAAACAAACTTAAGAGCTGCTTCCCCCACCCCCTTAACAATGCTTTTCTTTTTAATACCACAGCAGTTAAACAGGCTTGTAAAGTACTTGCAGTGCCTCATTAAACTTTTTCACCATTATGAAAACTTTAAAAGAAGAGAGTAATTAATGTTGGTTACTCCATAGTGAAAGTTGCATTTTCAGTGTAACAAGCAACTTCATTATTGACAGGTAAATTTTTTTTGCATTTTCAATATTTGCTTAGTGGTTATATACCACCAAATCTGTATTTTTAAAAAATAACTCCATTTTATTTTCAAGCCAATTCAAGATCTTTGTCCTTTTTTTTGGGAAATGTCTTCTCTATATGAAAATTGCGTAATGATGCAGCAGCTGCTGTTAAGAAGGAAATGGAGTGGAAGACAAGTGTAATGCTGCTACCTTACAAGAAAGTTGTGAGCAGAGAAAGGTCATATATTATTTCTCATTAAAAATTAGTCGGAATTAATTCAGCAAAGTTGATTTATATGCTTATTCGGTTGATGCAGGTTCATGTTGATATTGTATTGATTCAATCTGATGATGTAGAAACTGCAATAGCAGAGGAAGTTGCCAAGAGTTCTATACCCAACCTGGTTATAGGGGATTCATCCCATGCCACATTTACTAAGTATTTACATTGCAGATTGGTGTACAATGCAATAGTGTTTCTGGTTTTAAAGGTAACAGTATAAATAATTTGTTATAATTTGTTATCACCTTCCTTTCAGAAATTATATATAGAAGCAGTTACCTTGAAAACTTAATATTGCATATGGACAGAATGTAAATACAATTCAATTTTATAGTTAGCTACTTCTTGTCTGTTGTCAAAAGGTTCATCATCCTCTTAAAAATTTACGTCTTAGGTGTATCGCACACTCTTCCATAAATATTCATGAACATTGTCAAATTGATAAGAAAAAATCTGCTTATTGTTGCATTTTAAACATGATGGTTTCCTTTTTTTAGGATGATCTTTATTGATCTTCAACCGATGATGATGGTTTTCTTGACGTTTTTTTTTTTTTTTTTTTTTTTTTTTTTTTTTTTTTTTTTCAGTAAGCTGAAGGGTTTATCTGCGGGAATATCATCATGCACTCCAAGATTTTGTACAGTTTATGTTGTTTCCAAAGGGAAGCTGTTTTCTTTACGGCCATCAAACATAGAGATTGATGAAAGCTTAATAGATGACTTCAGTGAAACCAATTGTTCAACCAATAGCTCATTGAACTCTGCGTCCACCTCTCAGATAGGTATTTTAGTCAGTACATTTAAGATGTCAAGGCTTACTAAATAATGATTAGATAGGGAGAATGAAGTGCCTTAGCATTATCATTAGTGTCAATATCACATTCAAATTCATAGATATTTTCTTTTTCTAATATATTGTTGAAAATCCTGATGATCATGATAAAATTTTTATGGTGCAATCACTCTTGTATTGCTGCATTGTTAGTACATTGTGCACTTTTAGGAACCTTTTCATACTCCTGTCAATGTATTTCGCATGTTTTATACAATTCTGAGAGTAAAACAATTGATCATTTGTTTCAGATGACCTTGTGGCATCCATATGAATTCTCATGGAGTCCTAATGAAGATCAGGCTTTACTGCACTTGTTCTGAAGGTCTATCCTTTGAATAGTATTTTAAAGATCTATGATTTTTATTATGCATAGACTGTGGTTCAGTTGGCTCATACCCTCCCATAAATTCCTCTTCCCTAGCGGCTCAGAGATATCAAGCTCTTTCAGCCATTAATCGGACCCGTCAGAGCACAAAAGCTGGTTTAATTGAAAATAACCACTCTAGAAGCGATTCTCTAGATATTGGCATAAAGCAAACTGCTATTTATTCTTCTACAAGAAACTCAGATATTGACTATGCTTTGAGCCGGGTCTCTAGCTGCAAAAGCAATCTATCATATGGTGAATCTTTGAATTATTATCAAAATCCCACCATGTATGTATCGCTGGCTACTGTGTCACATGATAAACAAGTACCTTTTTTCTTTCTTTTAACCAATGTTACTTGTAAGCGGCTACAACTTATACCCCGAGCAATAGCGGCTCTCGAGATAATTCCTATTTTTTTTATTGTAGTATTGTAATTATAAAGTATACTACACTGCAACATGCTGATTTTTTATTTTTATTTTTTTGGGGGGGGGGGGGGGGGATTTATACATTTTTTGTTGCCAAACACTCAAACTACTCTTGCTTTTGTAACTCCAAGTGGGATGAAGTTTTAATTTGAAAAATAATTATTTTCCTTTACTCCCTTTATGTTATTTATATGAGCAGGAATGTTTTAACCTTGAGCTGGAAAAGTTGAGATTTTTTTTTTTTTTGCTCGAAGGAAAAGTTGAGAATTGAACTAAAGCATGCCCAAGGAATGCACATGGTAGCTCAAAGACAGAATATTTATGCATCACAAATGGTATTATTCAATTCCTTGCGTCCTTCTCTAATATGGGAATGCCAACTTCCATATTTGTTATGTAGAGATTATTGGTATTTACATTGTGTTTTGTATGAACTAAACTTCTACTTCTCTGCTTAAAGAAAAAAGTCTTTTAGATTGTCTTCTCTCATAATCTTGCACAAATTGTGTAGAGTTAGATGGCTTATGTTTTTATCTCTTAATAACAAAACTAATTAGGTTTTAATCTTTTGCACTGTAATTTGTCTTCATGAAAAATGAGGACTTTTTGGTCCAAATACAATAAATGTAAACAACTGTTATAATTTCACACATACATCACATCAATGACAAGGATAAAGTAAGAGATGTGATCTTATATGAAAATTATAAGGTGAGTAAGTAATCATTGTTTGATCACAAATTAATAATGCATATTGAAGCAAAAATTGTTGAGGCAAAATGAAAAAAGATATCATGCTTGTGATCAACTTAACTGTTAGTTTGTGATCTAACAATGACTGCATGCCTTTCTTAGTTCTCACTTAAAATCGTCTATCTTACTTGATACACCTCATGTATGAGTGCGTGCATACGTAGCAACTGGAGTAGAAATAAACATTCCCATAATTGGCATGTAATGCATTTTCTTGATTGAAATTGTCAGTTGGAGTAAATTAAATGGTTTAAGCAGTTGAACAATCTAAGTAAGAAGAGAATGGAGGAATCCGTGAAATTGAAGGAAATTATTACTAAGAAAGGCATGGCCAAAAAATTAGTAATGAAGGAGAGAGAGAAATGTGAAGCAGCAGAAAGAGAAGCTGCTTATTTGAAAAGAAGTTCCGAAGAGGAAGCCTTGGATAGAAGAGAAGCAGAGATAAAAGTCGTGGAAGCTGCTGAAAGGAATGAAAAGCTAGAGGATGCTCTTAGTGGTTCCATGCTTCAGTATAAGAAGTTGACATGGGATGAAATAGTTTCAGCTACCTCATCCTTCTCTGTAGAGCTTAGAATTGGGAAGGGAGCTTGTGGAACAGTTTACAAGGGCGATTTGTATCACACACCTGTGGCAGTAAAAATTCTTCACTCTAACGAGGATCACATTATCAGGCAACTCCAACAAGAGGTATGGAAGCTTTATGGACACAGGATTTTCACACAACAGTTTGATTTAGTTCCTTTAAATTATTCTTGACGGATTACATGCTTCATAAAGAAAAAAGCCTAAGAATCAAGTTTAAGGGTCTTAAAATGATTCTCACATTACACTGAAGGGCTTTTTGGGACTTGGGATTTGACTCTGTTTTTTTCGGGTCATGTTTTCTTGAAGAGCCTTTTATTTAATTCATATGCTAAACTAAATGACAAAAATATTGAGATGGGTGTGAAATTGATTTTATTTTTTAATAATGGAAAATGACCTAAATTACTTTCTCCCTTTATTTTTTTTGTTTTTGAGAAATTGTTGAGATAAGTGATGAAATTTGATTTAAGCAAATTGATGTAGGTTATCCTTGCTCAAAATGATTTAGGAGTTAAATTACTCACTAAGTCAAAAATCAAACATTAACAACTCGCTAAGTTTAGTGATATTAATTAGCGATTACCCCTAGAACTGTAACTAGATAATTACTTCTTAATACACTATTAAATACCATTTAGTGTACAATTTAGGATCAGATTTATGCAATTTCTTCTCCTATACAATGAACACTCAACTGAGATATTCAAACAAGATCAAAGCACTCATAGAGTCACAACCACATTAAATTGAGAAGGGGATATATAAATATAAATTTCAAAGCACACAATTCAATCTAAATCACAATTGTTCAATCCAAACTAAGATAAACCACTCGCAATCTCTCAGTAAATTAATCACATAACATAAATCCAAACTTAGGAAATCCAATACATAGCCAAAATCAAAGGAATAAAATAAATAACTCTCCAGAAACTCAAACAAATTTTCCATCCCCAAGAAGCATGAAAGAATTTAGGAGTTAATTACAGCCACAACTCCGTCAACGCACAAAGAATCCATGAAACGAGACAATGGAAGAGGAGGAGAAGATGGAGGCGATGATGGTTGATGATCGATGGTGAAGGCCGTCTCCGTTCTCTCCCCTCGTTCAAAGTCGCTGCTGCTCTCTGAATCTCGTCTGCGGCCAGCTGGTTCGGCGCTCTCGTCCGCCGCCTCCCTCTTTTAATGGCCGGTCAGTATCCTCTAAAATATATTCGCACCCTCTTTCGGTTTATGTTGGGAGGTCTGGGCTTCAAGAATATCCTCAAAATCCAAATAGAGACAGAGCATGAATGGGTGGTAATTTTGATTGGCAGAAGTTCTGCCACACCTCCAGCTTCTGTTCCTCGTCACCCGTACATACAATTTGCGATGCTTCTTGCAGCTTCTCTCGCCTCTGGCAGCCTATCATTCAGCAGAGCCGCCGCCGCTTTAATCATCTCTCCCAACTCAAACTCCTTCATTCCTTCCAGCCCCTGTTCATGATATCATGTCATTTACTTTGAAAATTGTGTAATAATAACCCCAGAAGATAATAGCAAGCTTAGTTCAATTGGTACAGCAGTTTTACCGTATTGGAGACGCTATTGGAGAGAGATATAGCGGCCTTAGCCCTTACCCTGAGGTTGCTATTGCTAATACATGCCCGCAGTTTTAGAAGCAGAGGCAGAGGGGCTATTGAAGCCACCATTGAGGTCAGAGCCTTAGCTGCTTCTTCACATACAAATCGTTTGTCCTGAGACGCTTTTAGTAGCAGCTGTATCATCTGTTGAGATTCGTCCCTTCAGTTAGCCCCAAATTCATCCATTAACAATATCAATAAACGGAAGTAAGATCGTGGAAAAGGAAAGTGAATCACACCAGTCTATCAAATGCATCAGATGTGGATGGATCCAGCAATTTATCACCAAATGATTTGAAAATATCAGAAGCAGCCATGATAGAGGTTTTGCACACAGCACTTCGGGGATTTTTCAGTGTCTTAGCCACCACCGATGCAACTTTCCCCCTGCTTCATTTATGAAATTAGAGGTCCTTTACTGTAATGTTCTCTGATCTTTCTCTGTTCTAAAAGTGACGTTATTATTACAGACAAATACCCATTTTTGGGTCAAAATTCCCACCTAGCTGCAGGCATAATTTTATTTTCCGTTTTAGTCATCTCTACTTTTGATCCTTCAATATCTTGTAATATCTTCACTCAAAATTCAAATTTTAAAGAGCAATCACAAGATTATAACAAATATATCTTTTTAAGCTCTATTTTCACACAATCATTTTAATCATAATAAATGCTATTTAGTCCAAAATTATTGATAAAATCCCTATATAAGATATTAAATATTATGATAAAATAAGGATATATCACCTGCATTATGCATTTTCCCCCTTTCCATTACTAACCATAGAACAGAGTTTATCCATTGAACTTTTTCATTTGCAATCAACAAAGAGTATTAGAGTAAATCCTACAAGTATTGAATAAGAGTTACTGTTATGGATGTTCTCAATTTGATGATAGGGAAATTCAAAATCTCATGATAATGTGCAAAGTAAAACAATTCAAGTGCAATCATGTGTCAAAGCATAATCAACCAGCAAATGATCCCCCCCAACCCAAAAAAAAAAAAAAAAAAAAAAAAAAGAAAAGAAAAAAAAAATCATCACCAAATCTTAAGTTCATAGAAAATAAACATATATTATGCGATTACTGATATAGTACAAATGTTAAAGAAGTCCTTACTTTTTATAAGGGGATTCTAGCTTTGAGGCAAACATATACAGAAAAACATATCTAAACAGTGATCATAAGTTATATGTATATATGGAAGATGCCCTCTAATCATTATAGTTCTCAGGAGGCAAACAATCAAAGAGAGTTAAACAGTTCTAAGCGTGAACACATAAATTATGTGTCTGAATCAGAGTGGGGGAAAGTTTTACCTCTTAATATTTATGGCACTGTGCTTTCAGCAGGGAACCATGGCCTCTAATGTGAATGAAGTGTAAAAGGCCAAAATCTGCAAATCCTGAATTAATGTAGCCTTTTTAAGTCTAAAAGCAATGAAAAGAAGGTCCCAAAAGCCTAACTTTGAATTAGCAAAAAACTAGAACCTGGAGAAGTACTACAGAAAACCATAATATGGAGAAGTAAATACAACGGCAAAAACTGTTGAAGAACCACAATACAAGGGCCAATAACTTTGGATCACACTAATGTATTGTCTGATTGTAAGTTTTATCATCGCACTTTCTAGAACCTAGTATTAGGGCTACGTGTATATGCTTTCATCTGTATCACTGATGCACTGACGAATCAATATATATATATATATATATATATATATAGCATTTCGGAATGAATATAAAAACCACCTACATTGTTGCTCGTTCTTGTGCTAAAATCTATAGACAACATAAACTTTGAAGCAAAGCAAGGTTACCAACGTCGTGTGTGTATAAAAAATAAAATAAAATACTCTAATCACCCTTTCTATTTTTCTTTAATTACATAAATCTACCATCTATTTTGAAAACATTCACTTAAGTCTAAACTGTTACCTCTGTTAAGAATATTCTAAAAATATTTTAAAAATAGTTTTTAATTAAAAACTGTATAAAAAAAAAATTTATTTACTAATTTACCCTCAATACTAAATACCAGATTTTAATTGATAGCATGTTTGTCAAGGACTTTTAAGAAGTCGAATAATTTTTTTAAATATTTGTAGAAAAAATATGAAATTATAAATTTAAATAACTTATACAATCTCTTAAATTTATATAGTTTATTACATTTTAGTGAAAAATGTGTTTGGTATGTTTCTTTTAGTAAACTAAAAATAAATAAATTTCATTAAATATGGTGAAAATTTAAATTATAAATTTTATAATATCAAAATTAATAAATTTTTAGCATATCAGAAATTTGTAAAATCTATTAGAATTTAAATTTGGTGGGCATACATTTTTTTGGTCACACAAGCACCCACGCACCCACGCACACAAGTTTAAATCATTCCACACACACATGTTTAAATAATTCTAACGTTAAAGAGAGGTATCTTGACAAAACAAAAGTCCAAAAGTCATATTTAATAGTCAATTGATTGTTTGAGTGAATAGAAATAGAATATTAAAATATAAGGGATGTTTGTTAACATATATTTTAATTTTAAGGGAGGTTTACGAGGATTTTCAAAATAGAAGAAAAATTTATATAATTAAGATAAAATAAATAGGTGGTTAGAACATTTTACTATGAAAAAATCCAAGTACATATTGTTTCCCATTGTTCATAAAAAACAGAAGCAATTAACAATGCAACGTGATACTTTTTGTTTTACTAATCGGTTAATTATGATTACAGATGTATACTTTAGATGCTGATTGCATTAAACAAGAAGGAATATGTGAATAGGAGAAGATACACAACAGAAGATACCTGAGGGTGGCTAATAAAAATGGACGAGAGGGATGTGAGCAATCTTTGGCCAATCTTCCCCTTTTAGTTCTTCGCACCTTTGTTTAAGCTCCGGACAACCCTTAATAATAAGAAAAAAAAGGGAATTGGGGAGGCCCTCCTTGGGCAAACATTGGAGTGTGGGACAATCCTCCAAATGCAACCTTCTGAGGGAGGGACATTGCCAAAGAGCATTGTAGTCCAACATTCTAAGATTGCTACATCTTTCGATACAAAGATAAATGAGAGAAGCCGGAAGTAGTCCTGGTTCAGGTAGAGAATCCACCGCATCATCACCTGAGATTTCAAATGTTCTTAGAAAACCAAGATTGTGCAAACCCCATTTCATTCGGCAAGCAAACAATTTTGGGCAGTTGTCGATAGAAAGTTGCCACAGTGTTGATGGCAAACTCCCCTCTGGAAATGATTCCAGTTGTGGACAATTCGCTATCTTTAGATAGCGAAGAGACGGAACAAAAGTGTTCATAGGCTTAGGTAGGGATTTTAAATTTCCCAAGTGGCCCAAGATGTAACACCCCTACCGGCCTCGTCCTTCCGGGTGGCGGATAGAGGGATTCCTTTTAATAATTACTATATATCATTTAATTTCTATTTAATAACATGCATCGAGTTTAATCGCTCTGAGCATTTCCGGTTGGATCTCGGACAATACTTGGTATAACCAAAAGTAAGTAACGAAATATAATTTCCAAAGGGTCGACATACGGTCATCCGGCAATACCAAAAAGGGCAAAATAATATACTGATCATCCAATTTCAAAATAAGTAACAAAATAGTCTTCCACTGCCACCAACGACTCCATCTACTCCGCCCTTGTGTCTTACCCTTATCTCCAAAAATCGACCTCAAGGAACTTCCGGTGGCTCTACAAAAATCTGGGATTCATAAATGGATCCGAAGTAACCATTAATCTCATATGTAATGCATAAACGGTGTATGTATGTAACCATAATTAGGAAAACAACAAACGGTAGCATTCGGTAACAAACGCGCAGTAACACCAATACAACATACCAAGTATACCGTGTTAAGCGGAAGGACTAAATGTCCTAGAAACAAACGCGGGATTGCTCAACAAAGCAAGCCCGGATCCTGTGCGCTAGGAAAAACATAGTAGTCGGCTCCGAACCCGAGACCACCTGAATGCACACAAACGCATGTCCCTTTTCGGGAGACACGGGTCCACAATCATGGAAAAGCAAACATACAAAACAACACAAGACATATGAGGGTTAAGGTTACTACACGCGATCGACCACAAATATCGTAAAAATTTTCCCCGAATGCACGAAAATCACAGTGACCCTAAAATAACCAAAATATAAATATAAATATAAATATAAATAGCTCCTCCTTAAAAATATTTATTTGATGGCTCAAAATAAGCCTTTTTCAACCATAAAAAAACTCTAAATTCCTTTTCAAAAATGAATTTATTGTTGGTAAATTCCAATCTAATTTCGGCCTCTTTTTCTAGAAATTCCAGCAACAGTGTTTGATCTTCACAAAATCATAACTAAATCTAGAAAACTCCGATTGAGGTAGTTCAAAAGGCCAACTGATCCTTAGTGTGTCTATTTTCAAAGAAAAATATTAATTTGGACCAGTTGCAACCGAAACCCAGCCACAAACCCGAACACCACCTCAGGTCAGACAGAAGTTTCAGATTCAGGGGCTGTTTTCAAAAATTTGGTTCTCTCAGCACAAGGCTCAAAAAATTCGTGTCACCTATCCAATTAATCCTTGGGATGTCTACCTCCTATCTGTAAAATCTCAGAATTTCCAATGTTTATTTGATAGGTCAAAACGCATAAGGAAGCCAACTGACTCACAAATCCTTCAATAAGCAGATTTCAATGTTTTTAATCCTTATTCTTGATTCCAAAAATATGATCCAGGCTTACTCCTATACAAATAATCATTTTAAACACTTCAAAGACATTAAAACTTCCAAAAATGAATCAAATCCTGGTGTTAAGGAGGCTGGACGAAATTCTTCCTCTAGATTAAACAATCAATCCACCATTTTTAACCACCAACTTTTCTTATCTCATAGTAATATTTCTTTCTAGACCGAAAGTTTCATATTTGATTCTCTGTTGACCCGTTTTATCCAATAATCAGACCCAAAAAAAACGATTATACACTCGAGAAACAAATATTTCCAACTTCGAACCCATGAATTTATAGGTAGTTAAAATTATAACTTACTTGCTATGAGTGTTCCACCAACTAAAAAAAAAACTTGATTCTCAGATTCGCTTCTTTGCGTCCTTCACCTTCCTTTGGGATGTGTTGTTTGGCTCTCCTTGTGTCTTCTTCTTAATCTTCGATCACTTTCTTCTCTTCTTCACCAAATTCGTCCAGCAGAGAAAATGGGTGAAGGTGATCTCTTTAAATAGATCTCCAAAGTCGGTCCCAAGGTCGGTTCTAAGTCCCCAATTGGTGTCTAGATTTTTCTTCACCCTTCTAGAGGAAATAAAAAAAATCTGATGTTCACAGATCTCGTTTGGCCGACGCTTCTGGAGTTTGAGAAAAAAAATATTTTCAGATTTCTCTTTGTTCTTCATGTCTGACGCTCTGAAGAAACTTGGGGAGAGGAAAAAATGTTTCTTATTTGACTTTCTCTCACACATATCCGGATGCCTAGGGAAATATCAAATTTCAAGTATTATTTTTTTTTTTTCTTTCATTTTGCTCAGGCACGTTGGAAGGGTAAAAAAAATTGTGATTCAAATTGCCTTGATTAAACCGACTTGCACAGCTTCTCTGAACTTTCATTGATTATACTTGTCAATTCCAAGGTCATATCCATTCTTCACCCTTTCACACATTTTGTAATTATGGGAAACATTCACTTTATTCATTCCTCTTTTTTTTTTCTCACGTCCGGGTCCAAGGAAAAATATAAAAGAAATTGTATATTTCATATATGTATATATTTTTCCCTCTTTTGGTCCAGCGGTTTTGACTTTTGAGGGAGTAATAAGTACAACGCCCTTTTTCTTAAAGATACTCTTCACTTCCTCCATACGTGCAACACCTAAGAATTTGATGGAGTATTTTATATATTGCTTTTTCCCCCACTTGTACAGCTTGCCCATTTGCTTCTTCTATTCATCGTTTGGTCACATCTATCAATTCCTTCTTCCTCTGATGTCTCTCTCGTCCGGTGAGGGGGTCTATTATTTATTTATTATTATTATTTTTCCTTCATCCAATCTCTCTCTTAACTCACTAATACACCTAAAATTAGATTATCACATCTTGCCTTCCCTTTCTCTCGTCTCATAAGCACTCCCAAGATCATATCACAATTATCAATTATTTCTCCTCCTTTTATTTGACGAAAATTATAGAAATAATGGGGAAAAATATTTTTAACCCCTTTAACATTACTTATCTTAAATTATCCATAACCAAATTTAATTGCCACCTTTTCAAATAATTCCTCATTATTTTTTTTTTCCAATAATTATCTTGTCAGAAAAATAATATACCAGTAACTACTACTTGGTGAGAAATTCAAATATTTCATTAATTAATTTGCATAAAAATTAGGGATGTTACATAAGATGCAGCTTCTCAATGAAGAAAACCCCCCTACTGAAACATCAATCATTTCCAGATTATCACACCTATAAAGAGACAACTCCTCAAGTGCAGGGAACAGATCCAATGGGAAGGTCCTAAGAGATCCACAACTTCTTTTTATCTGTATTTTAAAAAGTGAGTCATGCTGTTGGCTTAATGGAAACTTCAAATTGGGCCAATTCCAAATCTCAACCTCTTCAATACAATTTTTATTAATGGAATGCTCAATATTTTTAAGCAAACTTGCATTCGTGCATGGTCCCCCAAAGCGGAGAACTTTTAGAGAAGCAGGAGCACATTCCAACTGCACCTTTTCACAGTTTCTAAGAGTCAACCTTTGAATTGTTGGAACCCACGGAACCAACGCTATAAGTTGTGGGCAATCCTCAATAACAAGATCTCCTAAAGAAGGAAGTTGTTGGGGCAAATTCTCCTTCAGCTTTGGACATTTTCTTATACGAAGCTCCTTAAGGCTTGGGAACGCACTTAAAGCATTCGTACAATCCCATTCCTCCCAATTCACCATTCCTGTAAGCTCCAAGGATTCAAGGGATCCGGATGAAAGTTCAACACCAATAGTCATAATGCCATCCAACCCTTCAATGGTTAGTGACTTGAGAGACGACAAAAGGCCTAGTGATGGCAAAACAAAACAATACTTGCAACTTTTTAATTTGAGTGACACAATGTTGGATAGTGTGTTATCAGCAATCCAATCTGGAAAACTTTTACCACTATAGTACTTGACTGATAGTTTCTTCAAGTTTGGGTGAGGTCGGAGTTTCTCCAGCACATCCCTTTCATTCTCAGAATCATTATTACTATTTCCTTCCCATTTGAAGCTTAAATCCTCAAGGTATTTTTTTCCTTTCAAGTTGGCTTCTAAGGCATTCATCCCCCGAGCATTCGCAACTTATAAATTGAAAGTCTACCGTGGAGATTAAGTTCACCTAATTGTTTTATGTTGAGCTCATCACTACATTTGCCCGAAAATTTTGTCGAGACGAACTGAAGATTTTTTATCTCTCCTAAATTTGGTGGAATATTTTTCACCCAAGTGTTTTCCAAGTCCAAAAGACACAATTTTTTTAATTTATAGAAATCGGTAGGCAACTCGAGCAAATGCCGACAATTGGCCATCTTCAATGTCTACAAATTATACAAAAGACATATGGACTCAGGAACTCTCTCAATTCCACATTTAGATAGATCAAGATACCGTAAATGTATGAGATTTCTTATGGAATTAGGTATCTTCATAATGTCAAGATTAGAAGTCAAAGATAAAAATCGCAAGCATTTACGCTTACACAGTTGATCAAATATTAGACCGCTTGAAGTCCACGTGTCATATGAACCAATAAGAGACAGAAATGTCTGTAATTTTTTTTTTTTTGGCAAATACTCAATCGGTCTAACTTCTCCTGGTTTACGCATTAAAAAGGATAAATGACGGGTTTTTTTGAAATATGTGGCACCTCTTTATCCTCCTGCTTGAAACAAAATTCTCCAGATACAAAATTAGCCAAATCATTGAGAATGTCATGCATAACAAAACCTATTTTATTTATAGTTTTTTGGAAAAATGACCTTGACACAAGCTCCGGGAAGCATTCATTGCCTGCTTCTTCAATGGACTTATTCGGTTGAGAGACACGTAAGAAATCTTGAGCCACCCACAATTGAACTAATGTCTCCCTATCAAATACATAATCCTTGGGGAATAATGAACAATAAGCAAAACATCGCTTAAGATGAGCAGGGAGATAATGATAGCTCAATATCAAAGCAGGAAGAATATTATTACAGGAAATGTTCCACATCTCACTCATCAAAATATTATTCCATTCCTCCCAAGATGATTTCGTATACAAGAGACTTCCAATTGCTTTCAAGGCCAGAGGCAAATCTTTGCACTTTTTAACAATCTTTCTTCCAATTTCTTCAAGATCAGAATTTGTTTGAGGACAAGAGTTGCAAAATGCATATTTTTCAAATAACAACCAACCATCCTCATCTAACAATTGTTGTGGGTGATATATTTCATGAGAGCGGGCAGCTAAAGCAACATTCTCATTGCGTGAAGTTATAAGAATTTTGCTTCCTGTGGCCCCACGAATGAAAGGTGCAAGAAGAGCTTCCAATGATTCACACTTCTCACACCAAACATCATCAAGAACAATGAGGAATTTCCGCCCAGAAAACTTATCCTTCAACTTATTTTGAAGCACATCTAAATCTTCTGTATCATCATTAGATTTCATAGTTTTCTTGAAAATTGTTTTTGTTAACCTCAAAACATCAAAGTCATCAGAAACACATACCCACACTTTTAAATCAAATTCACTCAAAATCCTTTGATAATTATAAATAAGCTGAGCAAGGGTGGTCTTACCCAACCCACCCATACCCACTATAGACATCACAGAAAAGTGACTGTCATTTAGCAACCACTTAATGATAATTTCTTTGTCCTCTTTCCTACCATGTATTTGATCTTCATCCACCAAGGAAGTTGTCGGCAACTTTGTGGCAAATCCAACAGCAATACATTTACCTTCTCTTAAACCTAGAGGAATCTTTCTGCTCTCAAGAAATGCTAGGCTTTCAAATACTTGTTTCAACCTTGATTCAATATCCTCATCAAATGAACTAGAAGCATGGAAGAATTTTCGTACCTTAGCAATAACTCCAAGACATCCAGTTTGAGTTTCAGCTTCAGCTTCCAACTTGTGTTTGTAGAGTTTATAGTTAATCTCATCCAAGACATCCTCAGCATCGTACACAACATCTTTGAGCTCATAAAGTCAGGCCTTCACGTTTGAATTACTGAACTGATACTCAGCATCGTCAATGACAATGTCGATGGATATCAACATGATCTTCAGCTTGTTCACCAGAGGTTCATTCAATCTTCTTTTTTGGAAGTAGTGAAGAATTTCACGAGAGGCCAACCTGTCAAAAGCCACCTGAAGGAAGGAAGACAAAACAAGTTCTGCAGCCATGGTTGGAAGAGAAAGTGATGAAGAAGGGTAAGAGACGATTGCAAACAACAGAAGGGTGCGCCGAATGCCAAAGCAAGTGAAAGCTAATAGTTCTTTTGGCCAAATAATTTATCTCACAGCAATGTTTCGAGGACCCCACGTATAGCAAGTGGCCGGCATCTTTGAAATTAAAGGTGAATTATTGTGAGGATGCTTTTTGACTTTGATTGTGTGCAGCTCACTCGTCCTTTCTTTTCTTTTCTTTTCTTTCTTGTTCTGTAAAGAAGGCAGGGCTCATGTCAGTATAATAATAAATCAATGAATGTAATAACTATCTGTGTTTTAAAAATATTTGACATTGTGAGTAATTAAAATTTATTCATGTTAATAATCCATTTCAATATGTGTGCTTAGTGCTCACCCTTCAGAAATTTCCATTGCAAGCCACAGAACAAAAAAGCATCTTCAGTGGCTTCGTTCATAATGCTTTAGATTGGGAACTCAAGTGACAGAGCAAGCTCATATGTTATTGCCCCTTACAAGAAACAATATGTGAACAAATTTTAAGAATTCAGTATGTATTAACGTTACTGTTAAAGAAGTTCTTTGTGGTAGACGAGCGAAATCATAAATGAACTGAGCTTGAATCTAACCTTATTAAAAAAGACATGAGGAGGGAGCACATAAGGTGAGGTGATTGTCTTTTATGTGCTCCTTACATGTTCATCCCTATATATATATATATATATTATTTATTTAGATTTAAATTATATGATCTTTTTGGAACATCTTTTTTGTAAGTATTTCAAATTAATTAGTTTTCGGGATATTGGTGTTACAGAACAAACATTTCTGAATACATGACTAAAAACTAATTAAATTGAGATCTTGAGTCAAAAAAAATATTTCAAGAAGATCATATAATTTAAATCTAAATAAATAAAGTATATAAAAAAAAGTGCTCATCCCTCTATTAGAAATAGAGGGATGAGCATATAAGATATCCATAAGAGATGTGCAGTCGATGCGAAGCCTATATGAGGAGAGGTATTTTAGTCGCAAGTCTGGCACCGACGGTGTAGAGTTCGCGTGACTTTTTTCCCCTTAACTTTCTATTTTTATTGACACTAACCTTGTTAAAGAGGTGCTGGACAAAATTTGTAATGAGAGCCTAAGGAGAGGTTAAGCGAAACGTGTAATGAAATTTCCAGGCAATAACAACTAAAATATACAAAATTCTTTGATTTTTATGGCTCATATCACCGTTTAAAAAAGAATAATAAAGAGCTATAGAGAGAAATTTTCAGGTGAGGAAATTAATTTATAATTGAAAATGCATATAGTAGTGAAAAACTTGAGATGAGGAAATAATCCAAAGGGCCATTATTGCGTAGTCACTTTCCATTCCGTATATGTCCCACATGTCCCCAACGTTTATGAAGAAATTATGGCTTCATGGGACCCTCTTTCAACATCATCACACCCATTTCCAGAGGAAGATATCAATGAACTCATTACATGGAAGATATATGAACGGTTTTAATTTTGAAGGTACACAAGGATCCTCTATAGAACATTAGAACATGACTTACCTTCTTCCTTGTAAACTTCAACATAACGATTTATACAAGAGACTTTGTCTCAGCTATCAATTGGAGGTGGTGCATCTTCAAAATCATCACTGACAGTCCATACATAGAGTCGAATAGGATTTCTACCTAGAAAAAGGTTATAGGAACCTTCAAAGTTTGGGAATGATCAAAAGTACAAATAAGGCACCAAATCAAGCCAGATTTTTCTAAAGAAAGAAAAATCAAAATAATTGTTCTACACAAGAAGACAATATTGAATAAAAATGCCACATTTTAAAGGGGAAACTGTAACATCCTGAATTTTATTTGGAACTATAATATTATAGGATAAATTAATTTATGATAATTGAGTTATCAGGTATTTAGTATGAGTAAATTGTCTAAAGCTAGAATATATATATATATATATATATATATATGAGTATGTATGTATACACACATAAATATTATATTAATTATATAATTATATATATAGGATAGACAAGACAAAAGGAAAAGGTGACGGGAAATGGAAAAAGAAAATGGGTGGGGTCCACGCTTGAAAAATTTGAAGGAGGTGCCTACCCTCTTTGAAAATGAGGAGGAGCGGCACTTATCTTTTGAAATGGGTGAATGGTACTGCAATTTGTATGGGCTGCCGTTGCCGCCCATTGAAAAAGGGGTGAGGATTTTTCCTATGATTACCCCCTACTTCAAATCTTCAATACACAAACACACACACTTTCATTGTACGTAGAGGAGAGCGTGAGAGAGAAAAGAGAGGGAAGGAGAATAAATGGGTAATTATTTGGGAGCCTTATAGTAACTTTTTGGTGATTATTTGAGAATTAGGGAATAACAGGTAACTCTGAATATTCTTCCATATACTTGTGAATTGTATATGATTGTAAATTATATTATTTTTATAGACTGAATTATGTATATATGCATTATAATATTGTTATAATAAAAGTTGATTATTACAGTTTTGTACCACGAAAATTATAGTTGTACCCTAAAAAATTACAGTTTTGTACCTACGAAAATTACAGTTTTGTGCCCATGAATATTACAGTTTTGTACCCAACAAAAATTACGGTTTTGCCCTGAATTTCAGAAATGATTTGTTTAGACCCGAATTTCAAAAATGACAGTTTAGTCCTTTGAATTTCAAGAACGACAAATTGGACTGATGAGTTTTATGAGATGTTTGATTTACCTTGTGATGATATTTTATATAAATAGAAGCTTGTTTTAATATACTTTATTTTATTGATATAATTATCATATTTGTATGTGTGATGGGTTGGAGTAAGGAGAAATTTAAATGATAAGATTTCTTTATGCCACCACTCGGTATACGAGTGGATGGTACTTTTGAGGCCCCATCTTCCATGTTTTCCTCGTAGGGATTGCATTGGAGTTGTGGGACATGTGGCACTTCCTTAGTTAATATTTTTAAGGAGGGAAGCCATAGTCCAGGCTTAAGCTCTATACTTTTGGCCGGGTGTATCTTAAGTTTTGGTAAGCTTGGAACCATCCAGTCAAATGAATGAGTTTCTATTGGACTATGTGTTAGCCTATGGCTCCACTCAGCGCTACAAGGATGGACGATGATATAAGGGAGGCTGCATATTGCATATTGTATAATTGTATATTTCACAATTCAACATAATGATAATTACTTTTTGCAAAAATAATTTTTATGAGAAATTATGGTATGTACAAATATATTTGAAATCGGCCCTTGCTTTTTGTCATATGTAATTTGCTTGTATACGGTAGAAACTTTCAGAAGTTACTAAGACGTGGAATCTTATCCCATATTAACATTTTTCAGGTGAATATCCTAGCAGAGATCAAGGAAGACACCTTTGGAGTGAGCTTTGAAGGTTCTTTTGTACTCCTATAGTTTATGTTATGTTATTTTTATTTACCATGAACCTAAGACTTCCGCTTTGTATTAAACTCTGAAACATTTCCAGAAATTTATTTTGATTATGTATTAAGAATTTTATTTTAAATGGTTATGTAATTTAATGATTTGGATATTGAATATCCCTGTTGAAGGTATTTCAAATATTTTGGCCAAGTTTTCGGGTGTTAAATTTGAGATGTTAGAGAATCCATGTGACACCATGGACATGAGGTCTCAGAAATAAAGAAAAAGAATAGTACAACATGCTTCCCCAGTAATTTCTGAAATATAGATGTAGGATGAGAGAAAGAGATGATGAGAGAATTGGAATTGGGAATGAAATGGAAGAAGGGGGAGTGTTGGAATTATTATATAAGGTGGAAGTAAGAGAGCAACGTATGAAGAAACTTTTTTAAATATTTGAACAATATGTGAGAGGTGTAAGAGTACAAGGTCGAAAAATTTGAATATTTTCAAATTTCATTTTTTTTTTTAAAAGTAGTCGTTAAAAGTTATTTTCAGTTATTGTTTATCTAAAAATAGTCGTTGAAAGTTAAGCCTAAAAGTAAAAAAAAAAAAAAAAAACGTTAATTATATTGTTGTTGTTAAATTTACTTTCGTAGTAGTACGAGCCCATCGGGCTACTTTTAGACCCTAAATTTATAAGGGTTAGATTTAAGATTTTTGCCCGTAAGTAAAAAGCGGGATTAAAAAAGCGAGCCTTATAGGGCTAAAGGCTAACCCTTTTAGGTCAGTATGTTTTTTTAAAAAAAAATTATTTATATGATAATAATATTTTTTTTATAGTTTGTTAATAATATTGCAAATATTTAGTAGTTATTATCTTTTTTAGAATCAAACTTCATAAGAACATCTTACATTAAGACTCACAGAAATTACAAACTTATAAAAGATATTTTTTTATTACATAAGTATTCTTAATAATTTTGCATTTTTTGACTTATTTTCTAGTGATTCTTTTATTCATATCTTTTGTTGTTTATTTTGTTGACTACTTACACTTTTCAAGACATATTTATAAGAGGTATTTTTTATTTTGTTAAGTCTTCCCTTTAATTATTTGTAATTGTGGTATGTGGATAATAGTTTAACTTTAATTATAACTTAGTGACTGTGTTTATTTGTTGTATGATACGTATCATTTACACCTTAATTTTGACAACGTTTCAAGACTTTCATTGTTCTAATTTTATTTTTTTAAAAAAAGCTGAAAAAAATAGTAAAATATTATTAAAATAGCTTTGGCCTTGAAAAATGACTGGGAGCACACATAGTTACAAAGAGAGAAATATTATCATTCCACTCTACTTCGTTATTCCAAGACTCCTTAACAAAATCATCAAGCTCGGCATGTATAACTCATGAAGCAATAAAGCAAGGAAAAAGAAACTTCTAAGACGATTGGATGGCTTAAATGCTGCAATTTTTAGTTTGAGTTCATTGACTAAAGTGTTCAGAGGTGACCAGACTTGAGGAGATTCAGTTTCAGCTATGGAAAGAGCTTGAGGAGGTGTTACATCAAGAATCTCACCTATAGGCTCAAAAAGCTAGAGTAGAGTGGTAAGCTTTTGAGGAAGGAAACACGAAGTATTTCCATGGACGTGCAAATGGGTGAAGGAAAGCAAACCGAGTGGGAGGAGGAGGGATCATGGATCTATGATTTGAACATCATTAAGAATCCAGCGACGGATTATTTTTCAACTCTTTTTTCCGATTATGCTTTCGCAAGACCGAGTCTTGAATGCAGTATTAAATTTCCTCACATTGACGAGAATGACTTACGTTGGTGTGGGTGGGTGGTGACCAAAGAAGATGTCAAGGAAAGCTTTATTTAGTATGGGAGTTTTAAAAGATCCGGGCCCTAACGGTTTTAATGCTCTATTAGAACCAAGTATCATTAAGCATGTAGTGGTTCCATATGTGAAAAATTTATTTGCAGACCCGAAGGATATATAGGATATTAATGGCACTCTTATGTATAAAATTGTTACAAAGATAATTGTAAATCGGATTAAAGCTTTTCTTCCCACATGTTATTGCCCTTAACCAATGTAGTTTCGTGAAGGGACGACATCGCAATGACGACATCATTGTGGCAAAGGAGGTTATGCACTCAATGAGAAATATGAAGGGAAATGAGGGTTTCATGACGATCAAAATTAATCTCAAGAAGGCGTATGACCGTGTCAATTGGAAATTCCTAATCAAATGTCTCCAAGAGTGTATGACGATGTTTTTTTAAAGTTGTTGGCTTAAAGTGAATGCATAAAAAACAAGAGTATTCTTCTCCAATAACATCAATCATACTAGATGCACTGAAATCATCTCTCTCCTTGGATATACTCAAGCAGGAGACCTCCGTAAATATTTGGGTGTTCCTCTCCATCACGAACGGGTCTCTAAGAATACGTCTAATGATGTAGTTAATAGAGTGAAGAGGCGATTATCAAGCTGGAAAGTTAATTCGCTATCTTCTGCGGGGGGATTTCGTCGGTCACGAGTGCAATTCTTGGCCACGTAATGCAAACTGGTTATCTGCCTCAGAGCATATGGGACACACTGGACAGGCAGAATAGGAATTTTGTTTGGGGAAATTCCAATGAACAAAGAAAGATCCCGCTTGTAGCAAGGGACGAGGTTTGTAAACTTAAAAAGAAAAGAGGGCTTGCCCGGCTTGGGATGAGGCACGCATAACGTCAGAATCAAGCGCTCTTTATGACGATTGGATCGGAACCTAGTGAAGCAAGGGGATGCATTCTGGGTGAAAGTGATTCGAGATAAATACAAATGTACTGGAGACTTGCTGCCAAAAGTGGACCAAAAAAGGCAGGGGTCGAACATATGGAAAGGTATTAAAGCAACATGGGAAAAAGTTGAACAAGGGATTGAGAGTATGCCGTTGGAAGTGGACAAAAGATGGGATGTTTTCCACTAATTCAGCATATAAACTCTGTGATGAGCATGGGATCTAGGCTATCGTAATGTTATTCTCCAAACGGACTCTACAGAAGATGGCCGGCTGATTAGTGGAGTTTGCTGTGATGAGCATAAAGACCGAGGGTAAGTGGAGGAAGTCAAGCATACTTTGGAGAGGGATTGGTGTGTTGTTATAAACTAAATATGTGCCATGAGAAGTGAATGAGGCTGCTGACTGGCTTGCTAAGATGGTCTCTTCGGTACCCGGTTTCCATATCGTAACTCACATGGACAGAGATCTTACTCGGATTGTTGAAAGGGAGAAGGGTACCTGATGTTATCCCAAAAAAAAAAAAAAAAAAAAAAAAAGAGAAAGTTTGAAGAGAAAAATTATAAATTTTGTTTCGGAGCTTATATTTGGAATTTAAACTCCTTAATTAGTTCCTTCTTTTTCTTTTTAAACAAAAAGACAAGACTCAAATCTTGGAAATTAAACTACAGCCATCCTTAATTAGTTCCTAATATAAAGCAAAACTAATAAATTTATAAGGTGTGTAACTGATGTGAAATTTGACCAAAGAAACATTAGATTCTTTTCACGATTTTAATCAAAGTAACAAACTTTTACTCAAATTCTCAGCACCTAACTATCTAGCCTAAGGAGGGAAATGTGGGACTTTGTGAAGTCTATTACAAAGTTCTAAGCTTGTGTAGGGGACAAAACAGAGAGGGCACAAATCATTCATATTCCTTTGCACTTAAAGTCCAACAAGAAATCTGATCTGGCTTGCCCTTCTCACAAGCTTGAGGAACACATTCCTGAAGATGAAAGAATCTATTACAACCCATCAAAACTTGGCTGTTAAAGTATGAACAATATTAATAAAATTGACAGCTTCATGGGAATTCTTCATGTTCCTGTCATTTTCACAACCTCTCTGATCTCATCATCAAAGAAGAGCCCCAAAATCACATAATCCAATTCACATCAGTAATTTGGGATCCTAATTCAATGCCTTGAATTGTGCAGCTTCAGTTTCAAACAAGAATCTTGCCTTTGACTTTCACCCTGAACATCAACATCAACAATTCTGAAATCCTTGTATGTGTCCTATTCCACTTTTCTTTTCTTTTCTTTTTTTCCTTTTACAATAGAATGAGAAATTCCTAGTTGTACTATAGCATGCATAAATCCACCGGCTAAGATCCCAGCAGCGCACATTGAGCCTACGAATTGAGGCAATTTTAGCTGTCAAACGTACAGGCACTAAAGTGCATACAAGAAACTTTCTCAGAAAATCTACCTATCATATCATTTTCCTCCTAGTGGCCCATGTCTTCTAGTATCTAAATTAATTTCTTCAGTTTCACACATGGAATTTACTTGATAATCTCTTCAAGCTTCCAAAGGACTTGCTTTATGTTTGGTCTCAATGAAGGAGAAGGAGAACCACAAGGCATAGCAAGTTGAAAATACTTGAGGATGCATTCTTCGCTAACCAGGCCTCCGTTGTCTCTGCTTTTGCTGAGAAGAATGTCTGGATGATACAAGTAAGATATTCTATGTCCGAGCACAGCAGTTCTCATGAAATTCGGCAAATATAAATCCTCATCAGGGGTTGGATGTTCAACTTTGGCATGCTCGCTTTTTATGAGGTTGTTCCTTTTGAGAGAGAGAAAGTTGGGTGTGGTTTATAGGTTCAACAGAGCTGGCTTCTTGTTGAGGTGGAAAAATGTTTAGATTCTCATGAATTTCGAATCTTCAATCAGTTGAGTTTCTGAGTCTTTTGCTTCATATTTCTCTGTGCCTGTTGCTCCGGATCTTAGAAAGTTCATGATGTTTTAAATTTATGAACTCAACCGAGCTTCTTTTCACTTCGCAAATATGGAAATTTGGCCATAATAATCTCTCTCACGGTGTTTGGCAATTTTGTTTTCCCGGTTTAAATTAAATTCTTGTGAGATTTAGCGCTTCAGTTATTTGCATGGCAAGCTTGAAATATGTTTAAAACATTTTATTGCAATAAATATTTGTTTGTGGATCAATGATCATCATAATTTACCCTGCTGTGCGTGCAACCTGAAATATTAGGAAATGTTTTTCCATCATTAAACAATCCTGCGCGTTCTTCATTCTTCTTTCATCTGTTCATATCTAGCTTTTTTTTTTTTTTTTTTTTTTGGTCAAAAATATCTAGCTTATCATATTCATGTTTTTCTGCAATTCTTCTTTTTTCAAGTTGAGCATGAAGCCATTGAAGTCTACTGTTCTAAACAGTTCATTGATTAGGAAACATTTGGTAGATGCTGTTAAATATCAAGTAGCATTCAAAATCCATGAGATCTTACATTTCTGCTCTTTTAGCTTTGCAGCTTCAATGACAACTTTCAATTTGGTATTCCGTGATACAAAGGCATGTGTGATGAAAGTGTGCCAAAAGTGTGCCAAACTAAAAGTAAAGTGATTTAGGAAGAAGAGAAAATAGAAGTTCTGAATATTATTGCTTAAAGAGATACCAGATACAAGTGTCCTTTATATAGACACAATAAGTAATCTGTACAATCAGTCTCGTCTATTATGGAAATATCTAAACTAACTATTTACATGTAACAAATCCCAACTAATCTGTAACAAACTATTTATTCTAGCTAAGATATATACACTAATACCCCCTCAAGCTGGAGCATGTATGTCATCATACCCAGCTTGGTAAGAAGTGTACAAAAGGAAGAAGGTGGTAAAGCCTTATAAAAATATCTGCAATTGATCTTCAGATTTAATAGGAAGAAGATGAATAATGCCTTGTTGTAACTTCTCACGAACGATATGACAATCAATGTCTAAGTGTTTGGTATGCTCATGAAAAGTTGGATTAGCTGCAATGTGCCTAGCTGACTAATTATCACAATATAGAGAAGCAGGACCAGAAACAGGAAGACCAAAATCACGCAACAAATAACAAAGCCACTGTAATTCACATGTAGTGGCAGCCAAAGCTCGATATTCAGCCTCAGAAGAAGAGGTAGAAACAGTGGGTTGCTTCTTAGATCGCCATATAATCAAAGCCTGATCAAGAAAACCACAAAAACCAGTAATAGAACGTCGTGTATCTAAACAACCAGCCCAATCTGAATCACTAAAAGCATTAAGCTTAATTTGTAACATGAAAGAAAAGCCCACAACCAGGGGCACCCTTAAGATACCGTAACACATGGTGAAGGGACCGTAAATGCACATCAGTAGGGTGCTCGACAAACTGACTGAGCTGCTGTACAGCGAAGGATAAGTCTGGCCGAGTGTTAGAAAGATACAAAAGGTGACCAACTAAAGTTCTATATTGGGACCCATCAACCAGAGGAACACCAGAATCAATAGAGAGCTTCAGATTGCGTGACATAGGAGTTTTGGCGCAGCCTACGGTCTAAAAACCAAAGCATCGACAACAAATCTAAAGCAAACTTGCGCCAACATAGAGAAATTCCAGTAGAACTCCTAGTAATTTCTAAGCCAAGAAAATATTTAGCATCACCAAGGTCTTTGATCTTAAAACAATCATCAAGATAGGTCTTAATATGATCAATTTCAGCTAAATCAATCCCACTAATAATGATATCTTCCACATATATCAACAGGGCAGTAAAGGAAGTAGAGGAATTCTTAAGAAACAGAGAATGGTCAGCTAGAGATTGTTGATAACCACAAGTAAAAAGAGCTTTAGACAACTTAGAAAACCATTCACGGCTGGCCTGTTTAAGACCATAAAGAGACCGCTGTAATTTGCAAACCTTTTGAGGAGAAGAAACTTGTAAACTAGGGGGAGGTAACATATAAACTTCCTCATCAAAATCTCCATGCAAAAAAGCATTATTTACATCAAGTTGCTTCAAAGGCCAATTATGGGCAGCTGCAAGAGCAAGTAACAATCTGACAGTTGTCAATTTAGCAACAGGAGAAAAAGTATCATTATAGTCAATTCCCTCAACTTGTGTATAACCTTGAGCAATAAGTCTACCCTTATACCGATTAAGAGTACCATCTGAGTTATATTTCTTAGCAAATACCCACTTACAACCAATTGGACGCTTACCAGGAGGTAAATCAGTTATCACCCATGTTTGATTTAGTTGCAAAGCCTCAAGTTCAGATTGAATAGTTTTTTCCAACCCTCATGCTTAATAGCTTTAGAATAGGATTTAGGAATATCATCAATAGAAATAGAGCAAGCAAAACGATGACATATAGGAGAAAGACGATGATAAGAAAGAACATGAGAAAGAGGATGATAGATACCTTCCTCCAAAGAATCCGGTACAACAGATGCACATTGAAGAGTAAAATGGTAATCTTGCAGATATGTCGGTGTACGATGAGAACGAGTAGATTGTCGTGGTAAAGGCATAGAAGAATCAATAGTGGAAGAGGGAATAGGCAAAGACAAGTCAGGGGAAATAGAGGAGGATGGTAAATCAGAATAATCAAGTGGTGGAACTGCTTGTGGCAAAGGAATAGGATTTGGTAAGATCACAGAATCACTAGTACTAAATGGAAAAATTGATTCATAAAAATATACATGACGAGATACATGAATTTGACGAGTAAGTAAATTTAAAGTAACAAATCCTTTAGTATCAGCCTTATAACCAAGAAAAATGCATTTGTGAGCTCCTGAGTCAAATTTGTTGCAGTTTTGCAAAAGAGTGGAGGAAAAACATAGGCAACCAAAAACTTTCAACAAGCTAAAATCTGGGAGCTTATTGTAAAGCATTTCAAAAGGACTTTTGTTACCTAAGAGTGGAGTAGATAAGCGGTTGATAAGATAAATTGCATGTGTAAGAGTATAAGACCAAAACACCTTAGGAATATGAGCTTGAAATAAAAGAGGACGAGCAACATTTAGAATATGTTGGTGTTTTCGTTCCACTCTACCATTTTGTTCAGGAGTTTCAGGACAAGAGGTTTGATGAATAATTCCGTTTTTAGCAAAAGAATCTGTCATCTGAAACTCTAGACCATTATCAGAACGAATGATCTGAACAGGGGTATTAAACTGAGTGGTGACCAAAGAAATGAAAGATTGAATATAAGGTCGAACTTCAGAGTTACTCTTAAGCAAATAAATCCATGTATATCGAGAAAAATCATCAACAATAGTTAAAAAATATTTATGGCCATGTACAGAAGGTAAATGATATGGGCCCCATATATCCATAGGAACCAATCCAAACATTTTATTAGAAGCACTAGTACTGACAGGGAAAGGCAACTTTCGTTGCTTAGCAAAATGACAAATGTCACAATAGTGAAATGAAGAATCAAAAGATACATCAGGATATTGTTTCTGAATAGTATGTAAAGTATTGTTGGATAAATGGCCTTATCTAAAATGCCAAAGATCAAAAGGGATTGGGTTAACAGTAGTTGAAACCTTATTGACTAAAGGAGATAAAACCATATCTGCTTGATTCATGATGTATAATCCTTCAATGACATTAGCTGAACCAATCATCCTCTCTGAAGGAAGGAGTCGGATGCAGCATTGGAGTCTCTGAAATGACACGAAACAGGGAAGAAATTTAGTGAGTTTAGAAATAGAAATTAGATTGAAATGGAAATTTGGGACATATAAAACATCCTCAATCATAAAATCATCAGAAAAACAAACAATGCCACTATAAGAAGCTAATACCCATGTACCATCAGGTAGATTGACAGAAATTGGTGGAATACGCTTATATGATACAAAGAAAGACATATTAGTACAAACATGATCAGAAGCTCCTGAACCAATGATCCAAGAATTAGAAAATGAATGAACATAACATATAAAATGTATACCATTGGTGGAAACATTATTCACAATGACGGAGGATTTAGAAGGCGAGGGTGGAGCGAGAGGAATTCTCGTCATACAAGAGCCAATGACTTTTGGTATTGCTCGGGTGTGAAACCATAAGAAGAATTAGCAATCTGAAGAGATTCAATGGTGTGTGAACTAATCATATTCTCAGAAGACACTGCATTAACCGTAGTGTTTATGAATTTGAAACCTGGTGGAAATCCATGTTTCTTGTAACACTTTGCTTTATTGTGCTTATACTTGCCACAATAGGTACACTGCTTGTTAGAGCCAGAGCCAAGTAGATTCGAATAAAAAAATCCAGAAGCAGCGGGTCGTGGATTAACAGACTTAGAAAGCAGAGTAGTGGCATCACTGATTGGAAATCCCAGTTCATGTTCTTGTTGTTGGACTAAAGCAAAAACACGATTAATCTGAGGTAATGGATCGATGAGCATAATTTGGGATTTAACTGAAGCAAATTGATCACTCAAGCCTTTCAAAAATCTGATCACATAATCTTGGTCCAAGTGTTTCTTGTATATTTCCAGAACACCACAAGCACATTTAGACGCACAAGAACATGAAAGAACATGTCGATAAATGAGATACTCATCCCACAAGATCTTAAGATTTGTGAAATAATCACTCACAGTCATATCTCCTTGGCGTAAATTCTGAATATCTTCGTGTAGATCTACCAGGCGAAACACGTCATTTTGGGAAAAAAGAGCCTAAAGATCATCCCACACATCACTTGCCCGATCAATCCAAAGAACACTCTGAGCAAGGGATGGCAAAATCGAATGAGTAATCCAAGAAAGGACAATCATATTACAGCGTTGCCATGCTTGATGCATCGGATCTGTAGTTGGTGGAATAGGAGTCGACCGATCGATAAATTGGAGCTTGTTCTTTGACAACAGAGCCATTCTCATAGCCCTAGCCCATGAATGGTAATTTCTACCAGAGAGAATCGGCGACACAAGAATTAACAATGGATTCTCGTTAGGGTGAAGTCAAAATGGATTAGAGATATCCTGGAGTGGATTAATCGGTGCACTTGGTGTCGGAGAGGCGACACCGGTAGGGTTCATTGGATTTTCAATCGAAGTCGCGGCCATCAAAAGGTAAAGTCGAAACGAAGGGAAAGTGAATTGAAATGAATCAGGAAAGCAAATCACGTGTAGTTGCAGAGATTGCAAAAAGCACGGTCAAAAAGTCAAAAAGCATATGAAATTGAATAGATGTATGGGACCATTGTCAGAAACCACGTGAAGGTGCAGAGATGAATAAAGAACCCTTGCAATGTCAGGAATTCATGCGGCGGAAGCAAAAGAAAAATAGAAAAATTTCAGAAGAAACACAGAATTTAAAATACTATCCCGCTCTGATACCATAAAGTGATTTAGGAAGAAGAGAAAATAGAAGTTCTGAATATTATTGCTTGAAGAGATACAAGATACAAGTGTCCTTTATATAGATATAATAAGTAATCTGTACAATCAGTCTCATCTTTTATGGAAATATCTAAACTAACTATTTACCACTCTGGTCCTATTTATAAGTCCAGTTTGACCAAATCTCACATACCAAGGAAAGGTAAATATCTCAATGATTAGAGAACAAATTTCCAACTTTACCCTCATTTATGAATGAGTATCTTTTAAAATTTATTGTCAAATCTCTCTCATCTTTTTCTCTTTCCAATGTGGCTAGCCAATCTCTCTCATCATCATTACTATGGGCAAAATTGTCACAATATCATTTATTTGGTCAAAATGGACTTATAAAAAGGACCAAATTTTTTGGTCAAAGTGGACTTATAAATAGGACCAGAGTGGTACATGTAACAATATCTCAACTAATATGTAACAAACTATTTATTCTAGCTAAGATATATACACTAATAAAAAGTGACGTTTCTTGACCCCAAAAAGAAAAGTGAAGTTTCTTGTGCAATCTAAGCAAGAATTTACCGTCTCGTGTAAGAAAGAGTGATGATGGATAGAGTCCGTGGCAAAGGAGATGAATTAAAGAAGTCTCCATCGCAATATTCCTCATCTTCAGCTGTTGCTGTAGCTATCAAAGGTAACAAGAAAAGCAAGCATATGGTTAGCATGTTTAAGGTGCCAGGGCTTACTAAATAATGATTACATTATCAGAAAACAATATTACAGGGAAAATGAAGTGCCTTAGCGATATCATTAGTGTCAATATCACATTTAAATTCATAGATATTTTCTTTTTCTAATATCTTGCTTGAAAAATCGATGATCATGCTAAAATTTTTATGGCGCAATCACTCTTGTATTGCAGCAAAGCATTGTTAGTACATTGTGCACTTTTAGGAACCTTTTCATACTTGTCGTCAATGTATTTCGCATGTTTTATACAATTCGAGAGTAAAACAATTGATCATTTGTTTCGATGACCTTATGGCATCCATATGAATTCTCATGGAGTCCTAATGAAGATCATGCTTTAGTACACTTGTTTCGAAGGTCTATCCTTCGAATAGTATTTTAAAGATCTATGATTTTTATTATGCACAGATTATGGTTCAGTTGGATCATACACTCCCATAAATTCCTCTTCTGTAGGGGCACAGCGATATCAAGCTCTTTCACCATTAATCAGACCCGTCAGAGCACAAAAGCTGGTTTAATTGAAAATAACCACTCTAGAAGCCATTCTCTAGAACTTGGCATCAAGCAAACTGCTGTTTATTCTTCTACAATAAAGTCAGATATCGACTATGCTTTGAGCCGGGTCTCTAGCTGCAAAAGCAATCTATCACATGGTGAATCTTGGAATTAATATCAAAATCCCACCATGGATGTATCGCGGCTACTGTGTCACCTGATGAACAGGTAGTTTTTTTCTTTCTTTCAACCAATGTTACTTGTATCCAGCTACAGACTTATACTCCAAGCAATAGTGGCTCTACGAGATAATTCCTATTTTTTATAGTAGCATTGTAATTTTAAAGTAGACTACACTGCAAAGATGCAAATTTTGGGGGGGGGGGGAATTTTTTTTTTTTTTTTTTTTTTTTTTTTTGTGTGTGTGTGTCAAACTACTCTTGCTTTAGCAACATCAAGTGGGGTAGAGTTTTAACTTGAAAATTAATCATTTTCCTTTACCCCCTTGATGTTATTTATATGAGCAGGAAAATATTAACCTTGAGCTGGAAAAGTTGAGAATTGAACTAAAGCATGCCCAAGGAATGCACATGGTAGCTCAAAGACAGAATATTTATGCATCACAAATGGTTTTTGCATTGTGTTTTGTATGAATTAAACTTCTACTTTTCTGATTAAAGAAAAAGGTCTTTTAGATTGTCTTCTCTCGTAATCTTGCACAAATTGTGCGAGTTACATGGCTTATGTTTTTATCTCTTAATAACTAAACTAATTAGGTTTTAATCGTTTGCACAATAATTTGTCTTCATGGAAAATAGGGTTGGGTTTCTCTCCTCATCATTCATCATAATTTCTAAATCATATCTGTTCAATTAATATAATACTACTTTAACTTTTTTCTCATTTTCTCGATCAACAGTCCAAATGGGCTAATGAGAGTGAAAGTGAAGGAAATCACCAAGAGGGGGGTGAATTGGGGATTTTAAAATTCTTTTCCAGTCACCCACACAACAAATAATAATCAAGGTAAAGTGGAGCTAGAGAAGAAGAGCTTAACACAGAAGATTTATACTGGTTCGATCCTAACTCTTGACCTACGTCTAGTCCCCAGACTCTCTGGATTTTTCAACTATGTAATACCCCAGATTTTTATTAATAGAAATAACCCATTTTTTTTATAGCCTTGGTGGGCCAAATACTCCTAGTCCTAATTGCCTTAGGAATTTTCAGCTTATGCACTAAGAAAGAGGTTTTAGATAATAAGTCCACTACTTGTCAACCAAGTCACATTAAATTCACATCATAATTGATTGATTGAATTTAATATACCCTATTAATGACATTAAATTCACACTATGGTTGATTGATTGAATTTAATATACCCTATTAGTGAGTTGGAAATAGTAAAGAGCTCAGCCCATAGCTAACCCTAATTTTAAGTTATAAATAGAGGGCTAGCCTAACCTTGAACACTCCTATTCTCTTATACTATTTCTTCTATTCTTCTAAGAGGCTAGCAAAACGGAGACCAGGTAATCCTAATCCCATGAGTCTTAGGTTAGTTTTATATAAACCTTGATAGGATTAATATACATGAACTATACTATATGTAAGGCTAATCCCTAGCATAATAGGAATTAATATTTTTTATTATTATTGAGAAAGGCAAGCCAACACTTGAAATGTTTGAGAAGGTTACTAGACCATTTAGTCTAACCCTTAATACAATCAAAACTAACTAACAATTACAAGCCAACTGGTCCTTCAAGACCATATGGAGGCAGCCTTTAGGAATCGTTGGAAATAGAACTACACCAACAACATTTGTATCCTCGTGGCCTCGCTTGGCCATATAGTCTGCACAAGCAATGTTGTCGCTTGGCGTATGGCGGATCTCCACGTTCCAATCCTGGAAAAGAAGGTCACGAATGTCGCCCACAACGTCTCTAAAGGGGTGATCAGTGTGGGAATCTCTCATAATACTATTAAGCGCGTCAAGAGAGTCGGAGTATAAGATGATGTATGAAGACCCATCGTTCGGCCTATATTTAACCCAGTCATGATAGCATGCAGCTCCGCTTCAATAACAGAACGGGTTCCCAGGAACTTGTGGAATCTCATCAACCAATGTCCATGAGAGTCCCTAATTACTCCGCCGCATGCAGCTTGGTATTGATGACGCACTGATCCATCAATGTCCATGCGAACCACGTTCGTAGGAGGGGGGTCCAAGACCTTTCTTCAAACCTGTCCAGCTGGAAAATTTGATGGGTTAATGATTGGTTAGCTGTATTTTCCATCAAAAGATAATTGCACAAGTGTAGCATCTCCCTGGTATTCGTGTTGTCGCCCTAGAACAGGAATTTGCATCTAGTAGTCCAAAGTATCCAGCATCCCAAGCTGAAGACTCTGGGCCAAGAGAAGTTCCGAAATCTTCCTTTGCCAGGGTTGTGGTTTGCATTCCACTTGAGCCAAGCCTACAAGTTACCTGCAAAAAACTGAGAAAGATAGTTAGATTGTAAAATTTGTTCCCATAATTTTCTTGCTCTGTCACAGTCCCTGATTACATGAAGCACGGTTTCCTCCCTATTACAAGGGAAAGGGCACTGATCATCATTTGTAAATCTTCTTCTGGCTCTGAGGGAGTTCGTGACAAGTCTTTCATGCCCAACCTGCCACATGAAAAACTTGACTTTCTTAGGGATTTGCCATTTCCATAACCGTGTCCAAAAGTTGTTAGCACTCGCTCCTCCTCGATCGGATAGATAAATATAGGCAGATTTAACAAAGAAGCAGCCATCTCTTGCAGCTCCCCAAGTAAAGCAATCTGGGAGACTATTAAGAGAGGGAGGACGCATTCTGGAGAGAGTGTTTATAATTGAGGGATACAGAATGCCCTGCCATCTCCTAAAGCCCCAGCTTCCATTAGGCAACACATAATCCTTAACCGTTTCTTCAATATTGATTAAGGAGGGGTCCGGAACAAAGGATATTAGAGGTCAATCAATAGGAAGCCAAAGGTCATGCTAGAACTTCGTTTCCGCACTGTTGCTAACCTTCTTCCCAACACCTGCGATAAACTTATCCCAAACTCCAACGATCGCCTTCTAAGACGATGAAGAATTCCTCTTCCTAGAGACAAAGGGAACAGAAAGGTTGCCACAGTTATATTTTGACCAGAGGCATTGAACCCACAGAGCATTCTTGTTTGTCAAGAGATTCCAACAGAGTTTCATGATAAAGGCCTTGTTCTGACGACGAAGGTTTTTGAACCCAAGACCACCCTCCTTTTTAGCTTGAGTGATTTTGTCCCAAGCAATAAGGTGCATTTTCGTCACCTCTTCCTCCTGGGACCAGAGAAATTTCCTTGAGATCTTATCTAACTCATTGATAGTACAAATGGGGAGGAGAGTTGACTGCATGTAGTAGCTGGGCAACGATGATAGCACAGATTTAATCAGAACCGAGCGGTCGGCGATAGTCAAAAACTTACTTTTCCACATCGAGAGTTTCTTCCTAGCCTTTTGAACAATAGGTTGATAAGTAGCTTTCGTAACTCTCTCATGAATAATAGGTACCCCCAGATATTTCCCAAGATCTGACGTAATCCCTATCCCAAGCAACTGGCTGAGTTCAAGCGCTCTATTGAAGTTAACGTTTCTTGAGCAAAACATACGAGATTTACCAAGATTTATTCTGTGACCTGAAACCTCACAAAAGCTCTACATCACTTTTCGAACCTCGGCCATTTGACTGGGAGAAGCTTCAGTGAAAAGGATAAGATCATCAGCAAAGAATAAGTGGGAAATCTGAGGGCCACCTCTTTTAAAGGAAAACGGTTTCCATCGCCGAGCATCACATTCAGCCTTAATAAGATGACCCAACCGCTCCATGCAAAGGACAAATATGTACGGGCTCAACAGGTCTCCTTGTCTTACTCCTCTTGAAGGGGTGAAGCTAGGACTTTCATCTCTGTTCCAGAGAATAAACATAGAATTTGTGGAGATGCAGGCCATGATGAGATTGGTAAGACTATCCTCCAACTTTAGACAGCGAAGAGTGTCTCTGATGAAACCCCAATCCAGTCTATCGAAAGCTTTCTCCATGTCTACTTTGATAGCAACAAATCCCTTCTTTCGACCCCTCATTCTCATAGAGTGAATGATCTCTTGGGCAATTAAAATATTGTCACAGGTAGATCTGTTTGCGATAAAGCTGCACTGCGCAGGTCCTGTAATCTGGGGCATAACTTTTCTAAATCTATTCGCCAAAACCTTCGTGATAATTTTGAAGCTCACATTGCATAAAGAGATAGGGCGAAAGTCACGTAAGGTAGTGGGATTATCAACCTTTGGAATGAGGACAACCTTGGACTTGTTAATAGTAGTCATGTTGGATGGGTTATTGAAGCACTGTTCAATAAGATCACATATTTTGGCACCCACGATATTCCACTGGGTTTGGAAAAAGTGCGCATGAAGGCCATCAGGGCCTGGAGCTTTAAAAGCACCCATGGCAAAAGCGGCATTTTTAATTTCAAGATTAGTCACTTTAGCCGACAGCATTGCAAGGTCAAAGGTATTAATGTTCGGAAAGTTAGAGCACCATTCATGAGGATCTTTTACCGAAACATCACGAGAATAAAGATTAAAGAAATAATCGTACGCCATATTTTTCGCCATATTATGGTCCTCAATCCACTCCCCCGCATCATTCTGAATAGCTTTAATTTCCTTCTTTCTCCTTTTAATCATTGTTGAGGCATGAAAGGACCGCGTATTCCTATCCCCGCCCTGAAGCCATTTACATCTGGATTTTTGGAACCAAGTGATTTCCTCTTGTGTGGCCACCTTGTGGTATTCTTCCCAGTGATTTTTAGAAATTAAACTACAGCTATCCTTAATTAATTTCCTAAGTTAAGCACTAATTAACTAAGTAAATATAAAGCAAAACATATAAATTATTAGGTTTGTAACTGATGTGAAATTTGACCAAAGAGACATTAGATTCTTTTCGAGATTTTAATCAAAGTAACAAACTTTTACTCAAATTCTCTACATTACTCCATTCAGACACTCTTTCTACAATGTTCAAGGACACAGAACCTGTTGGGACACTCTTCTACATAGATCCTTAGTACCAAAGGACAGGGCAAATATCTCCCAAATCTGATATTTATGCGTTTGGAATGGTGATCCTGCAGTTGTTAACTGCAAAACCAGCTATAGCACTAGCGCATTAGTAGAAACAGCAATTGAAAGGGGAACTTTAGCAGAAATGTTGGATCCTACGGCAGGGAATTGGCCATTTCAGGAGACTTTGGACTTAGCTCGATTAGGCGTACGCTGCGCGGAACTTCGGCGTAGAGACAGGCCTGATTTGAAAGACCATGTACTTCCCATACTGGAGAGATTAAAAGAAGTCGCTAATAGGGCTCAACATTTTTGCCACAGTTGTTACTATTAAATCTAGACCCTCTAGTCACTTTCTCAGCCCAATACTTCACGTACTAAGATATTTCACTCTCCCCATATCGTTGATTCTATAATCTCTTTGCTAAAATTGGATATTCTTCATAAGAGACGTTTTTTATATTCTGGAAATGGCTCTAACAAGACGACCACTAATATTTGTTCATGGGAATGAGTTAACTGGTTGATTTCTCTGATAGTAAAACTTTACTTCTGGGGGTAAATATATAGATGTAGTTTTAAGCATTTGCTAACAAGTTCTTCAATAGAATGTGGAAATGTGGAGGAATTTTCTTTGTATTCTGGAAACGGCTTCATTTTCCTTTGCTTTTTATTTTTTTCTATATTATATTGCAATGGCATAACATATATCCTTTGATTGGTTCAGGATGTGATGGAGAATCCTTGTGTTGCTGCTAATGGTTATACTAATGAGTAGAGGCGAACCCCATTACGAAGGGGGCACAATTGGCGAGGATATACGGGGTGCTGCCCCCAAAATGTTTTTTTTAAGTAAAGTTTTTAAATGCATTTAAAAACAAAAGAATATAAACAAGAAAAAAAATATATCAAAAAAATATTTATGAAATCAAGTGAATACTGATGATGCAATAAGAGAGGCAATTATTTTACAAACCTGTCATTTAGAAAAGCAAGGCTAAGTACTGTTATAAATAAATTTTAACTACATAAATTACAATGAAGGGTGGGCACGATAAGTTCAAGGATTTTAATAACAAAACTACTATCTCTCGATTCTAATTATAGGAACATTTTTGTAGTGCAACTGTACTAAAAAGTGTTCGTATAATTAGAATATGGGATTATATTACAATAAAAATAATTACAATGTCATCCTTTTAGGCCTTATTTTTGGAATTCCATCATAATTGTCTTATTATCAACTATTCATCTCTCATCCGATTACGAAGTGCGGTCTTGATATACTAAGGATAGACACTTAATTTAAGGGTAGACACTTAATTTAAATGTGTACAATCATTCAAACATATATTAATTTTTGTAAAAACAAAAAAAACAACAACCAAAAAAAAAACAACAACCAAAAAAAAAAAAAAAAAAAAAAAAAAAAAAAAAAAAAACTCCAAATTTTAGGGGGCACTTGCCCCCCTTGTGTTGTATGTAGGTCCGCCAATGCTTATGAGTACAAAGCAATTGTAACATGGCTGCAAACCCATGACAAATCACCAATGTCAAATAAGCCAATACCTCCTAAGAATCTAATGCCGAATTATACGCTTCTATCTTCTATTATGGAGTGAAAATCCAAAAATGGACAAGTTAGTTCCATTGTTGGGTTATTGGTTTCTCCATTTTAGCTTTGGTTTATTAAAAAAAAAAAAAAAAAAAAAAAAAAAAGAGTGTTTATGCTGGTTGGTAATCAGTTTGTTTTATAAATGTGTAAATATCCGGTTATGATTGATATAGTTTTATTCATCATTTTGAATTGTTAAAATGGGTTTAGATTTATTCATCAATGGCACTTTTCATGCTTTTTTGTCATTCAGTTTTCTAAATATAACTTTCTATCATTCTTTTAATTAGAACTAGAGCTTTTGGAATGTATGGAAAAAGACATTGCTTTTGCTTGAGTATCATCCTTGATGTTTAACGTAGGGAGGGATCCATCTTCAAGTTTTAAACGTGTTTGATTCCTTTTGTGGGACTCGGTTTAATGCTGAAATAGACATTCAAGTGCGGCCCTTAATTTTAGAAGAGAATTCTATGTAATGAAGGTAGAGAGATGGGGAACAAGGATAGTTAGTCTATTTCATTTTTATTTCTTTCCTTTATGTTTTTGGGTAATCTGTATGACTGAGAGTTTTACACTTTTTTCTCCATTAGCGAAATACCGAATTATGTTAGTTAGAATTTAGAAAATCTTTCTCTGTTTAGTAATCAAAAGTTACTCTCAACACTTTTAAATATTATAGCTAAATGAATAAAGAAATTTAAAAAATTAGTTAAATTTATTATTTATAAAATATATATTGATTTCTCTAAATTAGTTAGACTAGTTATTTTTATCGTGATATCCATATTTCAATTAAAAAACATGTGAACCATTTTTTGAAGTCATAATTACTTATTCAAAGAATAGAACAAAATTTGATTTTAAATCAACATTTGCTTAAAAATGTCAGCTTTTACATGTCTTTTCCCATCTGGAATAAGAAAATAATTAAAATCCACCAAAACTGGTACTCCCTCCACTTCTATTTATAAGAGATAATAACCGAATCACGCGGTTAAACAAAACGGTTAAAATTAATTAAAAATAATAAATACCTATAAAATAAACTTTCTTTTCCAAGTGAAGAGAGAGAAATAAAGTAAATATAAGTATCATAATTATTTAATTAATAAAATACATACAATTAATAAAGGGTAAAAATAAAAATAAAAACTCTTTAAATATTCGAGACAACTCTTGTTAGGCTCTTACAAAGAGGACCGAATGAAGTACACTACTAATGCAAGTATGTTATAAACAAAGCTTTAAGATCCTACTCATTCTTCTAAAAAGGATCACTTTAAGAAATTTAAAGATTTCCGCACTTCAGAAAATTTGTACTCTCATTCCCGTGTACATGATTCAAAGTAGGATAGCACAACAACAAAATAAAACAGAGCCAAAGGAATTTAGTTAAGTACGTATTACTATGCTAAGAGGCATATGTTGATTTTGACTAATAAAAATCATTATTCGTAATTAGCATTTTGTGATAATTAGCAAAACAAAAAAGAACTACATCCTCAAATTCTTTAGAAATTATACCTAATAATTATTGAAGTGTAACACTTTCTTTAAATTAAACAATTGTATAAATTTCTTTTGAAGATGAACTAACAAGAAAGGATGTGGCATTTATACCTATCTCAGTAAATGCTCTAGAGTATAAAGACATGACTTAACCTTTGGTGAACCCTTAAAACCAACTCACTTAAACTTTTATTTGTGGGCAATCCTCGAATCTTGAAGCCCGAATAAGAATCCATGATGGACAAATTTTCTTGTTAAGCTTACAAAAGTCTGTGTGTTATAAAGAGCAGAGGAGTCATATCAGTATAAATCATTGAATACCCGATCACCATCAGAAAGTGATATGTGTGTATAGACTATGTAAGATATGCTATAACCAATAGCCACAATACCATTCAACATACCTTTCAATGATTAGTGTCTTGAGAGACACCAAAACAATACATGCAACTTTCCCGTCGGACTAATACTTTGGACAGTGTTTTGTCAACAAAACAATCTGGAAACCTTGTACCACCATAATATTAAGTTTTGGTGAGGTTAGAGCTTCTCTTTCATTTTCAAAATCTTTATTCGTGTTTACATCACATTTAAAGCTTAACTCCTTAAAATACTTTTTTTTTCTTTCAAGTTGGCTTTTAAGGCATCTATCCCATCAACTACATTATGCGACTCATAAATTGAAAGCTTTCCCTTAAAATTGAGTTCGCCTAATTGTTTTATGTTGAACTCAGTGCATTTTCCCACACAAAATGGTGTAAGAGGAACTTTTAAGATTTTTCAACTCAACCAAATTTGGAGGGATTTTTTTGAACCGGTGTTTTGTAAATCTGATGACACAAATTTTTTAGTTTGTGCAAATTAGTAGACAACTCACCCAAATGTTCACAGTATTCCAACTTCAGTGTTTGTAAATGATAGACAAGACATATTGACACAAGACGTCTCTCAATTTTAGAACAAGACACCGTAGGTAGATGTATAAAGATTTTTTATTGAACAAGGTGCCTGCATAATTTTGATATTGGGGCTGAGTTAAGAGTCGTAAGCATTTGCACTTACACAATTGAACAACTATTAGGTCACTTGAAGTCCAAGTGCAATACGAATGACGACTAGGATGCAAGAATGCATGTAATTTTCTAATTTTTCCCAAATACTCAAACCATCTAAATTCTTCTCATTCATGCGTCAGAAAAGATAAGTGACTGGTCTTTTCAGAAATTTGTTGCACCTTTACCTCATGCTTGAAAAAGAGCTCTCCACATACAAAAAATGCCACATCATTGAGAATGTCACGCATAAAAAAACGTGTTTCATCTATAAAAAAGACCTTGACACAAGCTCTAGGAAGCATTCATTGCCTACTTCTTTAATTGACTTGCTCGGTTGGGTAGCTTGCAGAAAATCTTGAGTCATCCACAACAGAACTAATTCCTCCTCGTCAAATTCATAATCCTTGGGGAATAATAAACAATACATAAAGCATAGCTTAAGATGAGAAGGGAGATAACGATAGCTTAATATCAAAGCAAGAAGAATATTATTATATGAAATGTTTCACATCTCACTGATCAAAATGTTATTCCATTCCTCCCCAGATGATTCCCTATACAAGAGACTTCCAATTGTTTTCAAGGCTAGAGACAAACCTTTGCACTTTTTAACAATCCTTCTACCAATTTCTTCAAGATCATAATTTGTTTGAGGACAAAAGTTACGAAATGCATATTTTATAAATTACAACAAACCATCCTCATCTGACAATCAATGTGGGCGATATATTTTATCGGGCGGGACAGCTAAAGCAATACTCTCATGGTGTGAAGTGACAAGAATTTTGCTTCTTGTGGCCCCACGAATGAAAGGTGCCAGAAGAGTTTCTCATGACATATATTCTTCACACCAAACATCATCAAGAACAACGAGAAATTTCTTTAAGACGACTTATCCTTCAACTTACTTTGAAGCACATCTAAATCTTCTGTATCATCATTTGATATCATAGTTTTCTTGAAAATTGTTTTTGTTAACCTCAAAACATCAAAGTCATCAGAAACACATACTCAAACTCTTAGATCAAATTCACTCAAAATCCTTTGATCATTATAAGCAAGCTGAGCAAGGGCGAATGTTAAAATTCCCCTCTATAACATTAGAGTTATTTATATAACATTAGAATTATTTACACACACACCCTTGCTCCGCTTGTTTATAATGATCAAAGGATTTTTTAGTGAATTTGATCTAAGAGTTTGGGTATGTGTTTCTGATGACTTTGATGTTTTGAGGTTAACAAAAACAATTTTCAAGAAAACTATGATATCAAATGATGATATAGAAGATTTAGATGTGCTTCAAAGTAAGTTGAAGGATAAGTTGTCTAGAAAAAAATTCCTCATTGTTTTTGATGATGTTTGCTGTGAAGAATATATGTCATGGGAAGCTCTTCTTGCACCTTTCATCGTGGGGCCATAGGAAGAAAAATTCTTGTCACTTCACGCCATGAGAGGATTGCTTTAGCTGCCCCGTCTGATAAAATATATTGCCCACATTGATTGTTAGATGAGGATGGTATGTTGTTATTTACAAAATATGCATTTCACAACTCCTGTCCTCAAACAAATTCTGATCTTAATAGAAATTGAAAGAAGAATTGTTAAAAAGTGTTAAAGTTTGCCCCTGGCCTTGAAAACAATTGGAAGTCTCTTATATAGGAAATCATCTTTGGTGGAATGGAATAACATTTTGATGATGAGTGAGATGTGGAACATTTCCTATAATAATATTCTTTTGCTTTGATATTAAACTACCATTATCTCCCTTCTCATCTTAAGCAATGCTTCGATTATTGTTCATTATTACCCACAGATTAGGAATTTTCGTACCTTAACAATAACTCCACCTTAGCAATTACTCCGGTTTCAGCTTCAGCTTCAGCTTCCAACTTGTGTTTATAGAGTTCATAGTTAATCTCATCCAAGTCATCCTCAGCCTCGTACACAGCATCTTTGAGCTCACAAAGCCAGGCCTTCACGTCTGAATCACTGAACTGCATATACTCAACATCATCAATGACCCCGTTCAGTGGCGAAACAAGAAATTTTTTTAGCTCGGGCCAAAAAAACATTTTGATGGCACAAAACTGATCTAACTGATCAGGAAAAAAACATTTTGTTCATTTTGTTGAGTTCATTATTTAAAACCATTCATTTTTCTATTCAAGTTGCTAATGTGGTATGCTTCATTTTCTAAACAGAGCAAACAATTCATTTTTTTTTTTGGGACAGATTATATTAAAACCGGTTAACACTTAAACAGCATTATATGAGATTATATGTTTCTCACTAACTATCAATAAAAAATGGCTTATGATTTTGTCTTTATTTCCCTTGCGGCTGTGGACATGTCTAATAGATGTCTCTAGTGGATTAGAAATGGCTTCTCGTTTTCTGATGAAATCAGTACCCTGGTTTTCTAAAACTCAAAACAGTTTGCCATTTTCCTAAGAATTCTTTGTGAAGTTCCCATTATATTTTTCCCAAATATACAATCTCCTTCTTCTTGTGTTGTGCTTCTCGCCATCAAATAATCCCCACAAATCCACAACAGAATACTGACATAACTCAAAAAAAAAAAAAAAAAAAAAAACCAGGAGAAACAATACAAAAAAGTAGAAGCAAATAGCTCACAGGAACCAGAATTAATTGACAGTAGAAGGTGGCTGAAACTTTGACACAAGACAAACTGAAAATGAGATAAAATTGAAATAACACATGAAAAGGGAACAAAAAAGGACAGATATGCTCCCATGCTGGTGTTATGAAGCAATAGGGGTATATCTATCAATCACAAGAACATACACTAAAAAAGGAAATTGAGGGGGCAATTCGATGACAGAAAATCGACCAGGACACTAACTCAGAAAGACGACAAGAAAATTTAGATCCATCGTTTTCCATAATTTTGGGGAACAAACAGTTCAAAAGTCCCTTTAATTCATCCACAGACACAGGTTGAGAGATATAGAGAAGTAGGGAGGGACCTGAGATCCAATTCGGGGATTGAGCTAGGAAGAAAAGAGGTAGCTGTGGAAGCCATCAAGGGTGAGATTGTGCCTCGTGAATTTGGTAATGTGGTGCCTCTTCTACAACACCTGTTCCACAATCTGGCGCTGAAGGGTGAGATTGTGCTGTAAGGAAAATTAACAAGGTATTTTAAAAAATACATATCATACTAAATAATTTAATTAACTTTTTTAATCTAATTATATTAGATATATAGTCTTATGTTAAGACCTGATGGAGTATTTTTCATAAATACCTATGGAAAACCAATATATATACTTATTTAATAATTTACTCACATGATTTAAATTCCTTCAAGTGGAGAGACCCTATATATACCCTTCTTATCGTCTCATGTTGGCCCTTAAAATGGAAAATGACAGCAAACGTAGGCCTACAATTATGTTGTGAGTGTGATTCGATGTCTCCCTTGCCAAGTGCCTTTTCGATTGATGAGCAAATTTTGAAAAGTAAAAGATTTTCCTCACCAGATTATTTACTTTAAATAAAATAAAATAAAAATTCTATGACTATTATGATAAATTTCTCATCTGCTCTCTTTTGAAATTCTTATTTTCTATTTCCCATCAAACGATGCTTGACTATCAACATCCTATTTTCCAGTCAAACACTTTATCTCCCTCTGTTTTGCTAAAATTATGAAGAAAAAAATATTCCATATATTTTCACGTCCTTACATTTTTAACATTGTTAATAATATTTTGGCGAAAACTATGGAATAATTTTTATTAATTGAAGTTTATGTTCAAAGTGTTTACAATGATTAATTTATTCTCATAATCTAATTATTTGCCCCATCTATCTCTTCAATTTATTTGTTTAAACCCTTGGTAGGACTAGAGTTGAAGAATTCATTTTAAATTTAATTAACACTTTTAGTTTTATAATGTCAAAAGTCATTTTAAAAAGTTCTTTTTACCATTTTAACATGTTGAATTGCTGGGTACATAATTCCATAACATCTCTAGGCATAATTCCATAACATCTCTAGCTAACATCAAATTTACAGAATATTATATTTGATTAAACATAATTTAGAAAATAAAATCAGCAAATAAAAATTAAAGCGTATTATCAGCAATTCCGATATATCAGGAGCGTCATATCAGGAACAAATGGATTGAGTTAAAGCGTATTAAAAAAAAAAAAAAATGAGATTCCATTGCCGGTCATAGAGAACAAATGGATTATGGATTAGATTAAAAATGAGATTGAATCAAAGGTTTTCGGAGGTCACGAGGCTGAGCTGGGAAGGAGGGTAGAAGCCGATGAAGGATAAATGAAACCAACTAACCCGTGACAATGAGCAAAACCAGGAACAAATGAGCAAGATCATTTTAAACTATTTAGATATGAAGTGCGCCCTTCATTTTAAACCAGGAAAAAAACCATGACTGCATCTTTAGATATGAAGTGCGCTCTGGTTTCAAGATCATTTTAAACTATTTCCATAGTAGATCAGCAAATGAGCAAAACCCATATCAGATCAGAGCATATAAAACCAACTAACCTCAACTTGTAACACACTGAATTCCGGCAGAGGGCAGAGGAAAATGACCCACTCGCGAGATCCGGCTGAGGACGAACAGATCCGGCAAGATGAGGACAGAGGAAAATGAAAAGAAGAATTGAAGAGGAGAGGAGAGGAAGTCGGGGAGTTTAATGAAGAGGAGAGGAGGCAGGTAGATAGCAGATTCGAAATTGAAGAGGAGGACCCAGGTGGTAGCTCGTGACTTGAAGAGGATATTAATTGTAGAGGAGGTAACTGGCGAAATTACAGAGAGAAACGGCACGACGAAAGAAGGAGATTGGGGTACAACGGTCAAAAGGAGTGAAGGAGGAGAGAGAAGGGACAGGAGGTAAATCGTGATGGGGTTCACATGTTTATAATTATATGCTTATATTTTTAATTAGAGGTATAACTATAAGCATATTTTTTTTTTTAATTTTTTTATATATTGTATTTGTTTATATTTAAATTATATGTTGTTTTGAAATGTTTTTGACCCAAGATCTCAAATTAATTAATTTTAGTTCTGTATTTATCTATAACACCAATATTATAGAAATTAATTAATTTTGAGTATATCAAAAACATCTCGTATGACAAAAAATATCTAAATAAATACAATATATAATCTAAATCTAAATAAATAGAGGTGTAATATATAAAAAATTGATGTGATGAGAAAAAATATGTTGCTTATACAGCTTCAATATTGAAGCACATCAAATAATTCACTCATTCAAACACTCATATCTTTTTGTTTTTACAGTGACTGTGCTTTTGATGTGCTTAATATAGCACCCACAGCCATGCCAAACACACCCTTTTTCTGGCCAAGCTTTTCCATCTCCTCTGCTATACGTTTCATCGCATGCTCTGCTTTTTTCAGCTTTGAATTGATTATATGGGGACAAAAGTGTTGCTTTTGCAAACTTAAAGTTTACCCATTCTATCGAATTCCACAATATTTTTGTGATTTAAAATCCTGAAATATTTTTTTGGAAAAATGATAATTAGGTCCCGAAGAATATATAAAATATTAAAAAAAATTCCAACCCAAAATCACATATAAAAAATGTCCCTTTGATATTATTTGTATTGGAAAAAAAAATCCAAGTGTTCAAATTTTATTGTGAATATAGAACTTCTTATTGTGAATATAGTTTTTTCTGTTATAAATCACCAAGTTTTAAATTTTGTTGTGAATATAGCATTTCTTATTATAAATCTAGATTTTTCTATTGTGAATGGCCAAGTTTTTAAATTTTGTTGTAGATATAACACGCTCTATCATTGTCAATATAAATAATATCAAAAAAGTCCCTAATGTGATTTTGGGTTGAGACTTTTTTGATATTTTGTATGTTCTTTTGAGACTTACCTGTCATTTGCCCCTTTTTTTAATATTCAACACTCTAAATTAACTAAATTATTAAATGTAAAAATGCATGGTCACAAAATTTTATGTAATTTCAAACATTTATGGCTATTTAAGTGTGATTCTCCCATTAGTCAATAATATATTTATTTATTTATCCTGGCCTCGGAAATTTCGTGAAGGGCGAGTCTGGCTCTCCATACATAACATACCCAAAAGGAATAATAATACTGTTCCAAATTTTGGTGCTTTTAAACCTTAAATGGAATTTTCTCTATATTTAATCCAATTCTGACTAAATAAAGGGCATGCTTGTTATTTTTGTTTTAACTTTTTTGGGGGAACATTATATAGGCATGGTTTAAATGAATTATTGGATAGAATTTGGCAATGATGAGTCATCAAGCGGAGACTGAAATTGAAATTCTTGCTGAAAGAAAAAGATTATGGCTGGAAATAGTACAATTGCCACCTATCATCTTACTAATCCGTTAGCTTTATCCAAATTTGTAAGGACACCAGAGTCAGTAGGTTGTCATTTAGAAGGATAATAATAGTAAAATTTTAATTAATTGCTTGCCATTTCTTTTTAATTTAATTTATTCCTTCTGTGAGGAAAATGGGGCATTAGGAAAAGGCTCAAGCTACGTAAAAATATAAGCAAAATTATTTATGTAGGGCAATGTCTGTATTATTTATATTTTATAGGGATATGATATTGTCACTACCATTTTTTGTCACTACCAAAGTCACTACCACTTTTTCACCATTAAATCAGAATCATAAATGAGATTCTGATCTAACGGTAAAAAAATGGTAGTGACAATATCCTATCCCTATGTTATAAGGTAAAAGTCAAAAAAATATACGTGTCTTTCTTTTTGCTTGAAAAGCGTCAACATCAAATACCTTTTTTTGTGCAAAAGTAGCACATGGTTACAATTTTAGAACAAAAGTCATACTACCACCGTCAAATGACCAAACATCCATTACCATTTTTCCAATTGCGCCAATACATGGATTAATGGATTGAAAATTTGTCAATTAAGTTAAATTTTTCCAATTGTCAATTATTTTATCATGCATGGCACAGTTGGAAAAATTGGAACGGATGTTTGGTCATTTGACGACACGTGATGGAGGTGTGACTTTTGCTTTAAAATTGCAACACATAGGTATTTTTGTATTCAAAAAAAGTATTTGGTGTTGGACGCTCCTGAAGATAAAAACACATGTGTATTTTTGTACCTTTACCCTATTTTATATTAACATTAATATTGATACTGATGTTTGTTTGCCTCTTGTCTGTCATGTAAGGAAGAAGGAACAAATTAGGTAAGATTTCAAAATTTGATCTTTTCTTAAAATGTGAGATCTCTGGGATCTCTCACTTTTTTTCTTGCACTACTAATTTGTTCTCTGTACTATCTAATGAGCCAATGGTCGTATCAAAAAAAAATAATGAGCCAATGGAGCTTACAAGGAATAGAATCCAAGATGGGTCAAGTCAGGCTCAAAAGAACTTGGGTTAAATGAAAACGAAGAGAGTTGAGATAAGGATCAGACGCTGCCATGCATTGTGGAGCCCGTTTCTGATAAAGTCTTAGTTGAAGACTCAAACAGCCACCAAACCCAAACGGTTTGCCCATGAATTTTATGCTCTGGAATTCTAAAGGCACTGAGCCCATTGCTTTCCGACTCTAGTGCGAAACTTGAAAAGACATTTTGGTGCAAATTTCGTGGCAATTTTGGAAATAAGGTGTGATACGAATATTTTGAGACAAGGAGCGGGCCGGTTGGGATGTACCCAATTTGAACTAATTGATAATGAAGGGTATAAAGGTGGCATTTGGTCTCTATAGGACTCTAATGATATAAGGATAAGAGTATGTGAGTGTCATCCCTAGTTTATGCATCTCCAAATTACGAGAGTAGGAAGTGATCCATGGTGGCTCCCAGTGGTTTGATTTATGCGAGCCCCCAACCAGCTACTCGTAGAATTCTGTGGAGTGAATTAGCGCGGTTCGCATATAGGTGGAGACTTTAATGCAACCTTACTCGATAGTGAAAGACGATCTTTAGCTCTGACGAAATTATCATATGGCAATTAGTTTGTTAGTTAGTTGGGTTGAGAAGTTCAACAAGGTTGACCTGGGGTTTGTGGGCCCTGAGTTTTCTTGGAAACGAGGAGGAACGGAGCTAGTTTGGACCGTGTCATTGCAAACGACAGTTGGGTTCACATGTTCCTGAATGCAAGCATCTCGCACCTTCCCTTTTACAAATCAGACCATCGCTCAGTACTTCTCTGCACAGATCATTATGATATGAGAAGAAGAGGGAACAAACTGTTTTGCTTTAATTATTTCTTCGTGGGTTCTGCATGCCGAGTTTGATGATTCTGTTAAGAAGTCTTGGAATAACTAAGTAGAGTGGAATGAGGTTATTTGTCTCTTTGCAACTACGTGCTCTCAGTGGAACAGAGGTTTTCGGGCATACGGAAGCAAGGAAAAAGAAACTTCTAAGACGATTGAATGGCTTAAATGCTGCAATTTCTAGCGTGAGTTCATCGACTCAGCTTTTGGGGACAGAAACCAGTTTTTCCATAGGCATGCTAGTAGGAGAAGGAAAGAAAATCGAGTAGAAGGAGGAGGGATCGTGGATCTATGATTTGAACATCATTAAGAATCGAGCTACAGATTGTTTTTCAACTCTTTTTTTTTTTTTTCTGATGATGCTCCCGCAAGACCGAGTCTTGAATGTAGTACTAAATTACCTCATATTGATGAGAATGACTTACGTTGGTGTGGGTGGGAGGTGACCCAAGAAGATGTGAAGGTAGCTTTATTTAGTATGGGAGTTTTAAAAGATCCGGCCCTGACCGTTTTAATGCTCTATTTATCAGAACCAATAGAGTACTGTTAAGCATGCAGTGGTTGTGTATGCGACGAATCTCTTTGCAAACCCGAAGAATAAATAGGATATTAATGGCACGCTTATTTATAAAATTGTTACAAAGATAATTGTAAATAGGATTGAAGCTTTCTTGCCACATGGTATTTCCCTTAACCAATGTAGCTTTGTGCGAGGATGACATAACAGTAACAAGATCACTGGCGCATAGGAGGTTATGCACTTGATAAGAAATATGAAGGGAAAAGAGGGTTTCATGACAATTAAAATTGATCTTGAGAAGGCATATCACCGTGTCAACTAGAAATTCTTAATCAAGTGCCTACAAGAGGTGAGCTTCCTAAACCATTTAATAGAGCTTATTGAAAATTGTGTTTCTACCCCCTCGTTACAACTTTTGTGCAATGGGGACAAGGCGGATGTGTTTAGATCATCTAGATGAGTGAGACAAAATGATCCGATTTCACCATCTTTATGATTTGTGTGGTGAAATTGGCTCATTATTCAGGAGAAGGTTTTAGGAAAAGGATGGAAACCGATCTGCCTCACTCGAACAGGCCCTCTAATCTCTCTTTCTTTTTCGCTGACGACATCATCATGTTTGCGGAGGCTTCTGTTCAGCAGGCTCATTTAATCCACGAGTGTATGACGATGTTCTTTGAAAGTTCTGGGCTAAAAGTGAATGCATAAAAAACAAGGGTATTCTTCTCCAGTGACATCAATCATACTAGATGCATTGAAATCATCTCTCTCCTTGGATATACTCTCGAACAGGAAACCTTTGAAAATATTTGGGTGTTCCTCTTCATCACAAACGGATCTCTAATAATACGTTTAATGATGTAGTTGATAGAGTGAAGAGGCGATTATCAAGCTGGAAAGTTAATCCGCTATCTTCTGCTGGGGGATTTCGTCGGTCACGAGTGCAATTCATGGCCACGTAATGCAAACTGGTTATCTGCCTCAGAGCATGTGGGACACGCTGGACAGGCAGAATAGGAATTTTGTTTGGGGAAATTCTGATGAACAAAGAAAGATCCCACGGTTTGTAAACTCAAAAAGAAAAGGGGGCTTGGGATTAGGCATGCACAGCGTCAGAATCAAGGGCTCTTTATGAAGGTTGGATTGGAACCTAGTGAAGCAAGGGGATGCATTCTTGGTGAAATTGATTCGGGATAAATACAAATGTACTGGAGACTTACTGCCAAAAGTGTAGGTGTAGGTGTAGGTGTAGGTGTCTAACGGTCTAATCTATAGGAAGGTATTGGGTTAAGTAGCAACTCTATTCCGAAAGTATAAACTCGGGAAGTTTCAAAAGAATGTTACGTTAAAAAGAAGTTTTTTCAACTTTAGGGTTTTTCAAATCGCTTTTAAGTTTCAAAACGAAGTTTTAACAACGATTAAAAACCCTCGGTTTATATTCCATTAAAAAACTAACGTTGACCATCAAAAAATTGGCATTGACTATAACATTTTTAATGCAACATTACCACATTTTGAAATTTCAAGGTAATGTTGTCTATTTTGTTAAATTGAGATAACAAAAACTTGACAGGGTGATATTTTGTTCATTGAGATAAGAAAAATTTCGGGGTAATAAAAACTTCCTAAACAAATTTGCTACTTTAACTTGAATGTATCAAAGCAATATGGGAAAAAATTGACCAAGGGATTGAGAGTATGCCGTTGGAAGTGGACAAAAGATGGGATGTTTTCCACTAAGTCAGCATATGATTATGTGATGAGCATGGGATCTAGGCAATCGTAATGTTGTTCTCGAAACGGACTCTGCAGAAGCTGAGCAGTTGATTAGTGGAGCTTGCTGTGATGAGCATGAAGATCGAGGGTTAGTGGAGGAAGTCAAGCATCCTTTTTCTTTTTTAATAAAAAGACAAGAGTCAAATCTTAGAAATTAAACTACAGCTATCCTTAATTAGTTCCTAAGTTAAGCACCAATTAAATAAGTAAATATAAAGAAAAACTAGTAAGTTTATAAGGTGTGTAACTGATGTGAAATTTGACCAAAGAAACATTAGATTCTTTTCAAGATTTAAATCAAAGTAACATGCTTTTACTCAAGTTCTCAGCACCTAACTATCTAGCCTAAGGTGGGAAATGTGGGACTTTGTGAAGTCTATTACAAAGTTCTAAGCTAGTGTAGGGGACAAAACAGAGAGGGCTCAAATCATTCATATTCCTTTGCACTTCAAGTCTAACAAGAAATCTGATGTGGCTTGCCCTTTTCACATGCTTGAGGAACACATTCTTGAAGATGAAAGAATCTATTACAACCCATCAAAACTTGGCAGTTAAAGTATGAACAATATTAATAAAATTGACAGCTTCATGGGCATTCTTCATGTTCCTGTCATTTTCACAACCTCTCTGATCTCATCATGAAAGAAGAGCCCCAAAACCTCATAATCCAATTCACATCAGTGATTTGGGATCCTAATTCAATGCCTTGAATTGTGCAGCTTCAGTTTCAAACAAGAATCTTGCTTTTGACTTTCACCCCAAACATCAACATCAACAATTCTGAAATCCTTGTATGTGTCCTATTCCACTTTTTTTTCCCCCGTTTACAAGAGAATGAGAAATTCATAGGTGTACTATAGCATGCATAAATCCGCCAGCCAAGATCCCAGCAACGCACATCGAACCAACGAATTTATGCAATTTCAGCTGTCAAATGTACAGGCACTAAAGTGCAGACACGAAACTTCCTCAGAAAATCTACCTATCATATCATTTTCCTCCAAGTGGCCCATGTCTTCTAGTATCCAAATTAATTTCTTCAGTTTCACACATGGAATTTACTTGATAATCTCTTCAAGCTTCCAAAGGACTTGCTTTATGTTTGGTCTCAAAGAAGGAGAAGGAGAACAACAAGACATAGCAAGCTGAAAATACTTGAGGATGCATTCTTCGCTAACCAGGCCTCCATTGTCTCTGCTTTTGCTCAGAAGAATGTCTGGATGGTACAAGTCAGATATTCTATGTCCGAGCACAGCAGTTCGCATGAAATTTGGCAAATAGAAATCCTCATCAGGGGTTGGATGCTCATTGATAGGCTCCTTCCTTGAAAGCAACTCGAGCATGACCACGCCAAGGCTGTATATATCGGTCTCTTCACTAACATCCTTCATTTTAATCAGTTCAGGTGCCTTGTAACCCTGAGCAGCTGAGGCTTCAAGCATTTCTTGGCCAGCAGTGGGGTTCAAGAGGAGGTGCAGGCCAAAATCCGAGATGCATGGCTGGTTATTGCGATCTAAAAGGATGTTTTTGGACTTGAGGTTACCATGGATCATAGGCTTCTCAAGTCCAGTGTGAAGATGCTCGAGTCCTTTGGCTACAGCAACAGTTAGTCGATATACAGTAGTCCAGTGGTAATACTCACCATTTCCATCTGCTCAGGAACATTCTTGATCAGCAAATAAGATACATTACACAAATCATATAAACAAATCCATGGCCAAAAGAATATATAAAAAGAGAGGAGAAAAAGTGAAAATTAGTGGGAATTGAAGAGAAAAAGGAAAAGACAAGGAAAAACAAATTCATGTTAGTCAGTAACATAGCTATTTGAATCTTAGCCATGCTTGATACAGATTTCAACTTTTGAATGTCACACAACTCTAATGAAAGTAAATCCACCAGAGGTTTTAAATCAGACCAAAACATAAAAGTAGATGAAGAGCATGAAATAAAGAATAAAAACCAAGTAATGCTCAAAAAAAGGCCAGTTATTTGTGCCAATAAATCAGAAAACTCAGAAAATCAGAAAACAGAAAATCATTAACTCCCAAGATGAGCATATGAAAACTGATGGAGATGGCCTCTCTCTCTCTCTTTTTTTTTTTTTTGGGAGATGGCCTCTCTTTATAGCAACATGTCTTCAGTTCCTCTTAGAAGCACCAAGAAATAGAATCTTAGATACAATGGACCAATTGGGGCGAACCCTTACAACAATAGTAAATGTTCTATGTATATTATATAACCCAGAAAAATATTAATTCAAGCTTCTTAAGATGATATCATAGTTTATTAACTCAGTAATTAAGACAGATATCTGATATTGAAGCTGTCATGCAGCCTAAGATTTTTTGCATCTTCTATGATGTCGAGTTGGTGAGTTTACTTTCAGATCTCTATAGTTTATAATTAAAAGTATGTGGGCAAAGCTATGAATCCGAAGTAAACTCATTAAAAAAAAGAAAACAGTAAAAATGATGTTTGCCTCGGAGTACTTAAATCTAAAACTACTCTAGCTTCATACATATATATGTGTGTGTAGATGATACTCTGTAACCTGATCTAAACTACCTTATACAAATGATTTTATAATCATTCTAGACCAAGCAACGGTGCCATGTTCAGAAATCTAAATTATGCTGATAAAACTATGAAGCTTTCACAGAAGAAAGAGAAAGAAGAATTTCAGAGAATTCAAACACCATGATCCAAAGGAGTAAATAAAAAAAAAAATGCAAGAGAAGCAATCAGTGAATCAACTACCTCTGATGAACTGAGTGAGATTCCCACGACCATAAAAGGGATGAACAAGAAGTTTCTCACCCCTTGGCCCTGTGTAAAATCCAACAAGAGGAGCCAAATTGGGATGCCTTATCCCTCCAATCATTCCAATCACATCAAGCAATTCTTCATCCCTTGTAGTGCTTACTGGCCTCAAAAATCTCAGGAGTCTTACTGCATTGCATCGCTGCAACAAGGCCTTATAAAGTGTGCTATAATTGGATTTTCCGATTACTTCCCCTGGAGCATCAAGAATGTCACAGATTGTGAGGTTCTCACCTCCTTGGAAGATCACCAAGTCCTCTTTCTGCACTGTATCTTCATGTTCGAATCCTGGGCTTTCTATGTCTTTGATCTCATGGGTTGTCCTTCTTTTGCGGTAAAAGAAGATATAAAAGACTAGAATTGAAACTAATGCAGCGAAAGATGCTCCAAGAAGAAATATAACAATGTGGCTCATCTTTACAAGATGAAAATTGTTATATCCCTTTGTAGTAGATTAGTGAGTGTTAAACTCACAGACTTGAAAATTGAGATGATGGGTGTTGAAGAAATAGAGAATTAGGATCTGGCTGCCGTTAGAAAAACTAAAAGGAATTCATTTGGATGGAAATGGCCCTAATTTTCCCACAAAATAATGTCCAGGACAAATATTGAGGGCGGACCCCAAGCTCACGGAAGAGGAAAAAATAAAAATTGGGATCTGAGTATTCTTCTACTAAAAGAAAGCAGCTGGTTTTCAGGGAAAAATACTCATACTGCAAATACAGGGCAAAAAGAAGAACATTATATTAGGACTCTAAGAGGTAAAACGCAAAATAATCGGGGAATATCTCTAAAGATTAAACAACGGAGGGAGAAAATTTTGAAAATTAGGATCTAGGTATAACAGAAACAACAAAAAGAAGAACATGAAGTAGAACTCAGAGGTGGAACAAAAAGTTGATCGGAAGTATCTCGAGTTCAGATAATGAGGGGATAAAACTTCAGAAATTAGGATCTCCGTAACACTGAAAAACTGAAACCCGCTTGTTCCGATGGAAAATTGGCTTAAATTCTCCAGAAAATAAAATTCATTATGCGAATACAGGACAAACAGAAGAACATGGATCGAACTTCATGGGGTTGATGGGAATATCTGAGAAGGTAAGAAAAAGTGTTCAATTATTGGAGCAGAAATGGACGTAGGAGTGAGGGCTCAAGCATTTGGCAGTGTCAGAAGAAAACTACGAAGGAAGAACATATACGCCCTGCTCAGCAGGAAAAACAGATCAAAGCCATGTGAAGCTCTAGCTGAAGTTGACTGTATTGTCTGTGCTGCTTAACTAAATTACTTATTTGCCCTTTAAAGTTGTAAAAGATTAGAATAAAATGAACAAACTAATGTGGCGGTTGGTCATACATAAATGGCATAGATTACGAAAAAGGAGGTATTATTATTGCTATGATTATGAGTGTTTTTTTGTCATCAAATGATATTATTTTAATCCTTTAACTATCGTAAAAACTTTCTTTATCCTAGAACACATACTAAATCACTTACTGAAAAAAAAATTTTACATTAAATTAAAAAAATTATTTATAATATTTTCAACCACCCCTATCATATCCATATTAACCAACAAGGCAATAATAATAAGTTGCACCAAATAAAAGCAAATTAAGCACCAACAAACAACAACAACAGCATTTAACTTTTTTAATACAAATATATTTGCGTAAAGAACATAAATATACTAATTATTTTTTACCTCAAAATATATTACTCCCCATGTTCTAATTATAAGACTTAGTTGACTTTCTTTGGAAAATTCTTTGGAAAAATTAAGGAAGCTAATTAAATTACTTTAGAGTATTTTTATTTTTATTTTTTCTTCAAACTAATTAGTTTAACTAATAAACTAATATATAATCTAAGGATACACAACATATGAAATGATTAAATAATTTATTTAGCTTCCTTAATCTCTCCAAAGAAAGTCAACTAGATCTTATAATTACAGCTGGAAGTAGTATTTATTTGGAACTAACTTAAATGAAAAAATTAGCTAAAATGTGTATAATGGTTAAAAATTCAAACTCTCCTGTGTAAAAAAAAAAAAATCGTAAATTACAGTCCAAACATCTACAAAGACATTTGTTGAAGGTACGAATAAGGTTTGCAAATTACAAAAGTTTGAACATCAAAAATCTTGGTGGTTAGGTTTAGGCTATTCCTCACAAGGTTTAGGCTAATCCTCACAAGAACTAAAATTGGAATAATTGTTAGGAGAGATGCTTATATTAGTGTCTAACCGTATCTCAAACAAGATTATCTCTTATGGGAGATACATTTGCCAAAAAAAATAAATAAATTCAATGGCGGAACGTGGTGTTGGCTAGTGGGGCCTTGGCCCGCCCCGATCGATCTTATAAAATTTGTTAAAATATATATGTATTTATTATATGATATTTTATTTGGCCATAAATTGGCCCTGCTAATTTTTTATTTTATCCGTAAGGATAATGTTTGTTTTATTACTCATTGTTTTTGTGAGAGAAAAGTAAAATTCTTGTTTGAGATACCGAAAAGATTAGTATCATCTTATATATTATTTTGATTTATAATTATCAGTTATTATTTGTTTTTATTTTTCGGGTTATTTGATACTATTTAGTAAATACACCCTCTGATCCTTATTTAAGGAACCAACTAACAATTCTAACAAGTGAATAAAAATAGTTAAAGTCATTAAATTTGTCCTAAAATTTAAGTAAATTTTCAATATTATCCTTATTAATTACACTAAACTCTAATATCATAATAATTATTACTCTTTTTTTAATTACTATTTTCACTCACTACCTTTTTAATTATGGGTATACATAGGAAAAACTATTTAATGCTATTTAGAAACAAGCAAGTGCTTTATAAAAATGACCAAATATACTTGTTAGTCGATGAAACCTTATAATAAAAACTAAATAGGGTAGTTCAATATGTTTATTTTTTGGTCGGGCTAATTTTTTTTTTTTTTGGTTCCGCCACTGAATAAATTGTTTTCTAATGACAGTTTTATAATTAAATACATTTAAATTGATGATGATAAAACCATACCTAACATTAACATCCTTCTATTCTTTTCATTATAAAATCCTTAAATATGATACCTCACAAGAGGGTAACAACCTGTGCATCAGAAAAGTTGTTTAGATCCCAATCTGAATGTTTTTCTTTCTTTTTCTTAAATATGTATCAATCGATCTGGGCTGTAAATAACTAGATTTAATTAATATATATAATTTTAAAAAGAAAAACAAAAGTCAGATCGATAATCTGTTTTATGCCTGTAATTTAAATAAAATAACTTAAAGTTTAGAATGATTTTCTGTCCCCTGCGGGCCCAAAGAGGCTGAGCAATTAATAATTGATGATATGATTCACATGGTTTGGAAATTCCCTCTTTGGATCAAATTTGGTAAATCATCGCTAACGCTAGGTGCTACAATGGGATGCTTATATAAGATTTTAGTTTATTTTTAAAAAAAATTAAAGAAGTTAAATAAATTAAAGAAAAAGTATAATATATATCAAAATTGATCGTTTTGGATTAATTTGATTATATATTAGTTTATAAATCTAATAAATTAGTTTAAAAAAAAACATTTTAAAATAATTATCTAGATAACTTATCTCATGTGACTAGAGAAATCTTTTACCCAATAATTAATTGAGTATAATATATGTCTTGAGGTCATTTGATTATATATTAGTTTATAAATTTGATAAATTAGTTTAATAAAAAAATATTTTAAAATAATTATTTAGTTTCTTACATCTTTCCAAACACGTTAGCTAGGTCTTATATTAACGACGGAAAGTTATATAAAATAAACTTTTACTGTATGAATATAAATGAGATAAATTTAAAAAATATTTGTTTTTTTATTATATTATCTTTATTAGTTTAATTATTTTTGGCCACGAATAATCATGTCATTTTGGAAAAATACAGACGCAGAGAGCATACGATATAAACTTATCTCCAATTATCACTTAAATACTTTTATCATAAATTAATTCCAATGAAGAAATACTTTTCCCATAAAAATTAAAAAATATTTGTTTTTTATTATATTATCTTTATTGGTTTAATTATTTTTGGCCAGCGAATAATCATGTCACTGGTCAAAAAATACAGACACAGAGGGCATACGATGAGTTAGAAGGTTTCATGACAGGTGCCAGCCTGGCTCCGAGTATGGAGAATAGCTATCAATTTGCGGCGTTAATTTGCTCAAATATTTTGTTTTTGTTTCCTATATATTATTCGTAACTTTACGTTTTTCTTTTTATTTAACTGAAAATTATATATCAAAATAATTCAGTCTTCTTCTTAATATAGCACACTTGTGTGTTTATACTAGCAAGTAGAAAATAATTTAGGTTAAGAAAAATAATATTCAAATTAAGGATTGGAGGCTTGGCAAAAATAATTTAACTGCATGTTTTGGTATTTTTATATAAAATAAAAAATTATTTATATTAGGTTAAATTACAAAAAAATCTCATTAACTTTGTATTATGTATAAATAATCTTTTTAACCTTTAAAACTTAATAGTGAGTCTTTTGAAGCTTTTATTGATAACCCCCCGCTATCAATTAATTATTAAATTTTACTTTTGTCAGCATATTAGTAGCCTTCATTGATATGTAAATAATTCCCTAAACTTTAAGTTATGTGTAGATAAGTGATATACAAAATTAATTATATGAAAGTTATCTACAATTCTACACAAATGTAAGTGTTTTGGGGGGTTGATTATAAAGTTTCGAATATTATGGAAGTAATATGTATATAGACGTTTCTTAATCTCAATAATTATTATTTATTTTTTTTATTGACGATTAAATGAAGTGTATATGTGTGTATAAAAGCAAAGCATGCATTTGATTTTTAAAGAACAAACACAAAAGAAACTAGTATAAATAAAGTTAATGTCTTGAGCAAAAAATAAAGTTAATGTAAAGCAAATCTTAGACTGTTGACCTAATATAAAATAAGTGATTAACAAATATAAAAAGATTAAATAATTTAGACCCATCTATCTCATAGGTTTATATATATATATATATATATATATATATATATATATATATAATCAGAAAGTGGTTTATATATATATATATATAACTGGTGAGAAAGTGGTGTATATATGTATATGATTGTGCGCTTTTGCTTAAAGGCAAGATTTTATTGTATATGGGGACCAACTTTATTTGACGTGCACAACTTAATGATATATATATATATATATATATGCTCTAACTAGAGTATACATAATGTTTGAAGTTGAATTAGTTGTTGGAATTTTTTTAATTTAATAAAGTTTATTTTGAGTTAGTATTAATTAATTATTAAAAGATATACACACACACACTTGATTCGGTAATTGTCTCGCTTCAACTTTCAAATACCTGGCCTATATCGATATTGAACCATACTTAATTTTCTGGGCAAAAAAAAAAAAAAAAAAAAAAAAAAAAACCATACTTAATTGTGTGTGTGTTATAATATTGGTAGGTTAATTAGTTGGCTCACATACCTACTGATAAAGATAACCCTTTTAATACTCCAGTCGGTTTTAACGCAAGAACTATATGTTTACTTTTGGTTCTTAATGCAATACTTCAATTTATTTTGTATAATTTTTTTTTCTTAAATTTTTCTTATTGATGGTACACATTAAAGATGTTTTCTATCAAGATAATAATTTTCAATATAAATGATTAAAAGTGGTACTTCAAAAAAATCAATACATATTTTTATAAATAACTAATTTTTTTAAGGGTCGGGGAGTATTTTTTTAAATATTTGCAAATTACATTTAATTTTTCAAATGGTTAAATTTATTGATTCATTTATTTCTCTTGGAATTTAAGACAATATAATACGCAAATCCATGAATCGTAATCCATGTAGGTAGGCATATTTTTCAAAGATAAAAATGTCTAAAATATTTTTAAAACTAATACTACTTTTTTTTTATTAAAACTACATTAATTATTAGAAAATTTAATTGGACCGACTTGGGGTATTGATGAAGGCTTAAATTAAATTCATCATAAATTGAGAGAGTGGTGTAGGATAATTTCCCAATCAATCAACTGATTAAATATTGGGCAAAAAAAATCAACAGATTAATAAATTCAATGTGAGTATATCCGACACAAAAATTACAAGAGAATACCGTAAAAGCCCCTATTGTGAAAGAGTAGTGCAGCATAAGACGCTGAAAATAAGGAGAGAGAAAAGTAGAAAAGGAAAATCATAAAGCTAAAATGTTTATTGACTTTAAACAAGAAAAGTAAAAGGGGAAAAAAAGGAGAGAAAAGCTAGAAGACATCAATAATACTCTATCAAACTAAAAATAAAGTGGAGAGGGGTGAAATCCCAATGCTAATGCCTCAATCGGGGGCTGGGAAGTAAATTTCAAGTTCCCACACCCTAGCACTTGTTCCTAGATTTTTCTCTTTCTTTCTTTTAAAAAAAATGAAATCGATATTTCAATTAAGAGAAATAATATAAAAAAATCTTATTACTCCTCATTAACAAATAAAAAAGTAATCATTGACAAGTAAATGAGTTACCAACTTACCATTAATAACTTTTAAGTTTTTTTTAATGTTTTTTTTTTAAATGGGGACTTTAATGTTATTTCCCTATTTCTTTGACCCGAAAGGACTAGTTTAAAGATAGAGCAATATAGTAAAGGTTTTTATTTTTTGGTTTAATTTTTCTATAGGATTTTATTTCACTTTTTTTAATTTTATAAAGTGTGTATGTATATAATAATCTAAACACCATTAATTTTATTAAATAAATGTTGACATTAAAATTTTAAATGTTGACAAAATATTTAAAAATTAAAAATAACATTGATTAGCAAAAACAATTATTAAATGAGACTACTAGTGTTAATTTTTAAAACTGAAAAAAAATAACATTGATTAGCAAAAACAATTATTAAATGAGAATGGCTAAGGCCGTTCCATTAGGACCTGAGGTAAGAAAAACATCTGTTTTTTAAAGTTCGAGAAAGCAAAGAATCAAGGTTGGCTGTGAAGGGTCGGGGCCTAACAAGGCCAGCCTTTCAGGGCTCAGGGTAAGAAAAACATCTGTTTTCAAGGTAAGGCCTGACAGGGCCCCGAAATTATTATTCCAAATTTTAACTATTTTTTCTCTAATTTTTTTCCAAAGAAATATAATTAGTAAATTACAACAATTAAAATCCTAATTTATCAAATAAATGTTGTCGACGTTAATATCAAAACAATACAAATTATCTAAAAAATAAGCACAGTCACTAATTCATAATCAAAAGCAAACTATGTTCACAAATAACTCACATAAAACATAAGAAATATACCACTAAGCGACATTAGTACGATAACTATTATTGTCGTCACCTTCGCTACTATCATCAATTTTAACAACATTTGATTGTGCTTCACTTTAAGTAGGCTTTGGTTCATGAGTAAGAATATTATGAATTTCTTTTCCCGCGTTATGAACACATCTATAATCTTTATTTGCAATACATAATAAACCAAATCATAAAATTAAAGTATAGTTATTGTGTATTTGTACTTAAATGGATAAATAACTCTATAACAAATACAAAATACATATAAATTAGTAAAATATCAACATCTGTAAATCCATGCATCCAAAAAACAACAATGATAAATTAAAAGGGCTGCAGGGCCGGCCCTGAGCTTATTTCATGAAGCTCCTATAATTTTTAAACGCGGTCCTTAAAGAGTCCGGGCTTAAAAGGGTCACTCTGGTAGACTTAACCTAATTTCCCGACTTTATGTATGTGTGGCCGTGCTGTGGGTTCTCTCAAGAGTGACTGTATCATTTATGTATTGATTGGTAGGATTTAAATAAGTAAATGGTCTGAGTGGTGAAAAGTTTAATTGACCACACGTACAATTGATCAAAAATTGGGTTAAAATAAATTTTATTAATAAATACAATATTACTCCCTCCAGTTTTAATTATAAGACATATTTAATTGATTTTTGATGTATTAAGGATATGGGTTAAATTAGTTAATTTTACTTATTTTCCTAAAATGCCCTTATATAAATTTTGTACTTTAATTACCTTGTTAATTTCACATAATCCCTCATTCATATCAATAAGGGTATTTTAGGAAGAAATTGACAAAAAATAAAATATTGTCCTATAATTAGGACCAAAATAAACTCTAAAATATTGTCCTATAATTAGAATCAGAGAGAGTATCATTTTTAATAATCAGTTACATCAATGTTGGGTTAAAAAGGTCTCCAAGCTTGAACTAAAAAATAGAGTAACTTTATATCATGAATGGCGGAGGAGGTTCTTGACGATGTGGAGGGCTACGTTTTAGTCAGTTCTTCCCCCTTTAGAGAGGTGTTTTTTTCGCCGATAAAATGTTGGACACAAATTTCACGGGCTGTAATTTTTTTTTTTGTATGTGCATTATTGTTGTACTCCGATTTATTTTTAAATATTAATTGTGCACAATATTTTTTTTTTGTATAATATTTGATTTTATAAGAAAATAGGAGTATATATAATTAAAATAGATAATTTTTTGTGTACTACAATGTTTCACAAATATCTTTATATGAGATTTTCCTTTTTATAAAGAAAATAATCACGGATTATATTTTTAAGATATATATACACATGATTCAAAATTTAAAGTCGGATCATAAAATTTTGAATACAATTATAAACATCCAAAGATAACAATATAACATCAACAAACATGTAGCAAAGCTCTCATAGTTTGATGATATATATTTTATTTATCACCGCTTATATAATTAATGTTTGGAAAAGTATGAGAACAAAATGTGTTTCATGGTACTTCCTAAAAAATTAATTGATAGAGTAAATAATATAGTTATGTTTTCAATTTTATCCCATTAATAATTAAAGGATATATGGAAGGTAGCCTAAATTTTAAATTTCTAATTATAACGCACAATTTGATATATAAATTTCTAATTTTTATTTCCCCCTTTTATAATTTTTTTATCTATAAATTTTTAAAAAATAAGTTGTGCTCACCCGTGATCTAAAGGTGGGCAAAATTTTCATTCCAGGTGATAGTAATATTGGGTAGGGCAAGCCATCTATTACTTTCAAGTGTTTATCTAGACACTTAGGAAGTAGAATGCTACTTTCAAGCGACTAGAAACTAGGATACTTTCAAGCGACTAGAAACTAGTACCACGTTTTAATGTTTTTTATACAGGAAAACGAGTTACGTTGCAGGTAAAAACGGAAATAGAGTGAAATCGCCAAAAACGCTCAATGTAAACGCAAAATCGCAAAGGCCGTTTTTTAATAAAGCGAAAAAGGGGGAAAAAATTGGGAAAAATAGGGGCCCTTTTTGGGCTAAAAAAAAAATTTGCCCTAATCTAATCTCGTCGGCTGTCTCCACATATTTACAACAATTTTTTTGAACTCTCCAGAGTCCCAATCTCTCGCCCAACTCTCCCTCAGCCTCGCTCTCGCGGCTCGCTCTAGTCTCCACTTCCTCTTCTCTGACCGGCCATTTTCTCTCTCTTCTTCTCGATTTTGTAATCGTGCCATCAGTCTCTTTACCGTAGGTATGTTTTATGTTTTCTATTTTTTAAACTTCAAATCATTTTATTTTGTTGATTTGCTAATCGTTGCACAAATCCTATTCGGTTTTACCTAGATCTTTTTGTCTCTTAATTTTTCTTGCAAATTCAGACTCTTTCATTTATGGTTTCCCTTGTTCTTTGAAACTTTCTCTTAATTGTTCTATCAGAACAGCCCAATAAATTACCTTATCTGAAATGCGAGGATATTTTCTTGTAATCTTGCTGTTTTCAGTTTGAGTATTGTGACTTCTTTCTTCAATCCAATTGTTCTAGTTGTTTTTTTTTTCCCTCTCTCTCTTCCCCCTTAAAATTTCCTTTTACTTATCAGTCTGACATTTTTACATCTACTCAATTCCACCTCAACCCAGCAAACTTGTGACCAGACTCTACTGGCTGTGGGTGTAGATTGAAGTTGCATATTTCTTTTTGTTGTTGCTGCGTGGTATGCGCTGGACATCTAAGAAAATAACAATTAGATTGGGGCTAATAATTTGTGGCCAAAGAGATATTGTTTGTGTCAGCTTGAAAGATGCACATGAGATATTTGTTAAATGATATAGAATAGGAATTTGAACTTGTGTAGGAATCAGTGTATTAGGTAGTAAACAAGAAATCAGTGTATTGGTATTTTAGAAATTGTGTAGGAATCAGTGTATTGGTATTTTAGAACTTGTGTAGGAATTGATCTGCAGAATTGCTTTTCTGTTCTGTTGCAAGATAATTCTACACCTTTTATGTGGAGCATAATGCGTTTGATGATAATGACTTGAATGATTTATTAGCTTAGATTGTGACAATTATTTGCATTTCAGTTGGATAATGAGTGATACTGAATTTAAATTAGACTTGAATTTTGAACTGTATTGAAGTTGTTTGCCTTTATTTGAATGGTATTTGATGACAATGTTGGATATTTTGATTGATTGCATTAATCAGTATATGTATGGATGATGGCAATTGGCAAGTGCCTTACTTTTCTTGAATTTGTTTATATATATATGCAGGTAAAATCTACGTTTTGTATTATGATTTTATGTTTTACGATTTTTCATTCTCCTTCCGTTTTCAGGTAAAATCTACGTTTTAATTACCATGTCCAGGACCTTGACCAACTCCCCCCTTTATATTTTTTTTTAGTATATAATCCCCTTTTATAATTGTTTTGCCAGTAAAATACAATTTTGAGTCGGATCTGGGTTGGCTACATATTTTGGGCTCCGTTTTAGTATTTGGGGAGAATAGCTGGCCCAAAATTAATCCAAACCAGGCCTAACCTAAGTCTTTCTCTTCTTCTCCTGCTCTACCTGCAGTTGAAACCGCCACATTGCAGGGTCCTCTCTCTCTCCCATCAATGGCGGGAGGTAAAATTAGGAAGGAGAAGAGCAAGCCACAGCAGCAACACACGCCATACCAAGGAGGCATATCGTTTCACAAATCGAAGGGTCAGCATATCCTCAAAAACCCTTTGCTGGTCGATTCCATAGTTCAGAAATCCGGCATCAAAAGCACCGATGTTATCCTTGAGATCGGTCCCGGTACTGGAAACCTTACTAAGAAGCTGCTGGAAGCTGGAAAGATGGTAATTGCGGTTGAAATTGACCCTCGTATGGTTCTCGAACTTCAAAGACGATTCCAGGGTACCCCTTACTCCAGCCGCCTTAAGGTTAGGTTATTTCCCTCTGTTGTTTATATGACTAGAGAGTGCTGAGAAATATCAAGAGAGAATAGCTTTCTGGGTTATCTGTGCTATAGTGATTCTTAAAAATATTTGCTGTATTGTTACTTTTGCTAGGCCTTGGTTTAAACATTGTTGGACATAAGAATCTGAGAGCTTTCCTTTTCTCTGATTGAAATTTGTGGATAGGTCACTTGAAACATAGTTTATATGTTTGGTTGTTTAGAATCTGTCCATGTTTTAGTAGTTACTCTAGGTAGAAAACCATATTTTTACCTACATATCTATGGATCATATAAAATTTATAGGAAGTTGCACTTGAATGAGACGACATCCTACTCCATGCAAACATGGCTATAGTTATATTTACAGCTAGAGGCTTCATGACTACATAAATGTTCCTTCATGACTTACGAAACACTCATTTGGTCCTTTATTTTCTGTGCTATAACTCTTTTAAAGTCTAACATATGTAGTTGTCGATGCTCATGATTCGTCACAGCACTACCACCAATACAATTCCTGAGTGTTCAGGTTTTTTCCCCCAGCCAAACTAGGGAAGGAGATAACCATGATTCTAGCTATACATGCATCTTTATGCTCATTTTTCCTTTTGATGTCATTTTGCAACAGGTGGCAAGTTTTTATTCTATACTCGCAGTGCATGCATCAAATGACCTTAATGGACTATAGTGTGAAGAAGTTGTCTTATCAAGTAGTTTACTTATGTTGCCTTCCATCAAGTCATGTTTTACAGGCCTATATACTTATAGCTCAAGAAGTTGAAAGGGGTGGGGATTTCAGTATAGGTCCTAAGTCTTTGCCTCAAGAGATGATAACAACTTCCCATTATAGACAAAAAGGAAATAAGTAAACTATAATAAAAATGGAAAATAAGAAAGGGAAATGATGTTTGACTGTGAGGAACTTATCACTTCCCCCTATCTATCTAACCATAACAAATTCCGAGAATGGGACATAGTATCTGTTTTGTATTTGGTTTGCTTAGGCATCTTATATTTATTTCCTTTCTGTGTTCTATGATTTAGGTTATTCAAGGTGACGTGCTTAAGACTGAGCTTCCATATTTTGACATATGTGTGGCAAATATTCCATATCAAATATCCTCGCCACTCACATTCAAGTTACTCAACCACCAACCTGCATTTAGGTGTGCAATCATTATGTTTCAGAGAGAATTTGCCATGAGACTGGTTGCTCAGCCTGGTGACAAACTCTATTGTCGTCTCACTGTGAACACTCAACTCCTTGCTCGAGTCTCCCACCTCCTCAAAGTTGGGAAAAACAATTTCCGACCTCCCCCAAAGGTTGATTCCTCTGTAGTGCGAATTGAGCCAAGGAAACCTCGCATTGAAGTTAAGCAGAAGGAATGGGAAGGATTTTTGCGTATTTGTTTTAATAGAAAGAACAAGACACTTGGTTCAATTTTTAAGCAGAAGAATGTGATCTCCCTGCTGGAAAAGAACTACAAGACTGTGCAATCACTAAAACTCTCACAAGAAGGTTTAACAGAGGAAACCAATATGAAAATGGACTTCTCTGGTTTTGGCAACCCCATGGAAGATCAAGGCATGGGACTGGATAATGGATTAGATGAAGACGATGAAATGGAGATCGAGGGTGGGGACGCTGATGGGGAGGAGGTGCAATCTGAGTTTAAGGACAAGGTTATGGCTGTTCTAAAAGAGGGAGATTTTGAAGACAAGAGGTCATCTAAGCTCAGCCTGCAGGAATTCCTGTATTTGCTTTCTTTATTCAACAAAGCTGGTATACACTTCTCCTGATTTTGGATTCTTCTTTGTATTTTTTGTCTAATTCCATCCCAAAATTTTGAGCTTGATTATTCTTCACATTGCGTGTTGAGTGAGAGCGTAGTGGCGCTAAAATAGCATTAGCAACATCCTAGTTCCTCATTGATAATTGAGATGTAATAATTTAGATTAACCAGTCCTTCTGGAGTTTCTTGTATTTATTTTATTCTTGACAAGTTTTCCTTGAATATGAGAGCTGCCTTTTTTGCCATGATACTCTAATTTCGTTCCAATTTTTTCCTCCAGTGTCAAACCCAACCAAATTAAACCGTTGGTTTCGTTATGCCCATTTACCGTACTTTGTTTTGCTCATCCAATCTTTGATTTTAAAACGAAACGAGCCTGATTCCATTACAATTAACATAATTGGATCTCTCAACCTCTCAAGAAAAGGGAAAAAATTTTGCCTTAAAAAAAAAGAAAAATTAAACTTGAAAGTTTTAATCCCTATATTTTGATTTGGTGGTTGTAAGTTTTTATTTAATTACAACTCAATCTTTGAACTTTCACCTTAATTTAGTTCAAATACTTTTTACTTGAGTAAAAATAATAATAATGACTTGCACTGAATTAAAATATAGGGATTAAGTTAAAGACGAATCAAATTTATTAAGGACAAAAAGAGTAACTTCCATGATCACTACTCATTTGTGTTTTCAATTTTTTTTTTTTTATATCAAATTAGAAATCGAACTAGTTCATCATCTTCTCCATCGGTTTTTATCTAAAAAGGGTCTTCCCTAGTTATTTGTGTTTACATGATTTTTTTTTTTTTGGCAGAATTTATCAAACAAATAATAGTTTTAAAAAAGAATAAAGAAAAGTAGCAATGGAAGAAGAAGAGCACATGAATTGATTTTGTGAAAAGCGGACAGCCTATTCTTTGTTTTGCATCATAGTTACACGTCTTCTCCACTAGTGCTTCATTGGCCATTGGATTTTCTATGTAGAGTCTTTTTGTGAGGGGGAAGGAGTTAATTAAGTCATATATACATAATTACAGAATATACAAAAAAGAGAACTTAAAAAATAATGACATTAGCTTCTTCATTGGAAAGATTGGACAAGGAATAATAAGGAAAAAGTTTGAGAATCCAAATTTTTTCCGAAATGCTCTTAGCTTTTAACGTGGGCCACTTCTATCACCATCAATCTAAACACAAATGGCCATTATTAGCTATTATTTGACAAGCTAGAGAGAATGTAAAGCCATTGAGTATAAATTGACTTGGCATAGTGTGAAATCCAGAGTAAAGGATGTCTGAAACAGTCCTTGTAGATCTTGTATAAGAGAGTTGTGTCCTTTTTATTTTCAAAGTTAATTTAGGAAATCCAAATTACAAGTGACACTGATTTGAAAAGAAATATAATGTGGAAAAATGAGTTTGAAAAATAAGAATAGTGTTTATTATAATTTCATATTTATTTTATTCCACATTATTATTACTTTTATGAGCTTTCTATCTTCATTATTGTATTTTACATTACATTATTACCTTCACTGATGCCTGATGGTAAGTGATATTGTATTCAAGAACAGATAAGAAATGATTATTACAAAAATGTGAAGATTATTTTAGTGATTTGGATGATGAGAAACTTGGTAATTCATAAGGGTCCGTATGTTAACCCAATAGTAGTAATCAAAGAAATCGAACATTCTACACCCTTATGTTGCTTAGCTTTTTCATCAGATCTTTCTCATGTGGTATCTCATTCTTCTACATCCCAAAAGAATTGAAGTTATTGGTGATGTTCATAACGATGCTGGATTATATTCTTCAAAAAAACATAAACGTGGTCCTTTTTTCTCATTGTCAATTATGGATATGCTTTTAAGGTCAGTCGGTCCAATCTCTCTTATAGAAGAAATCTCATGGGCAAGTTTTCCCTTTAGGGTGTCTCTTCATTGGATATTTACGTGCCATTGTTCTCTTCACCAGACAACAAGAATCTTCAGGTGATCTCTATTAAGAAACAGCTATTACCACAAAGCAACATTCTTCTAATATTTTGTGTGCTGATTTCTTACTCATTTCTCTTTGAAGAATTTCCTTTGGCTTGAAACAAAATCCAAATTCTCTGCAATCATCATGACTGTAGAAACATGATATGCAATCTGTTTTTTTTTTTTTTTTTCAAAAAAAAAAAAAAAAAAAAAAAAAAAAAAAAAATTTAATGGTATTGATTTTTTCCCCCAAAAAACGGTGATATGGCCAGTTTTCATCGAAAAAAAAGTGATATTGTGAGTAATTTTGTAATAGATAAAAATAATTTCTTCTAATTTCACGTCCATTGAATTAAGTTCTCCAATACACGGCACAAGAGGAGTAAATGCTAGTTTGTGTGATAGTAGAAGCTCCACTGAGGTAATATTGTAGGACAGCTTTCTCTTCTTTTTTCTTCCCCCTTTTTTTCAAATCAATGTCACAACCTGTGGAGCTGACCTTGAGTTCTCCAAGCAAGCATTGACAGAAACTCACATGGAAGGGATAACCACAAACCTCCCTGAGTGAGACACAATGGTCATAAAACCAAAATTTATTCATTAAGGATTTTTTCAGTGCACATTGCAACCCCGAGATTCCAATAGCCACAATGTATCCTCATACCTAAAGATAAAAAAACATACAATTGAACAACCAAAATTACCAACCAGAACAATTAAACAATCTCCTGGAGTAAAAAAACTGTTTTATAGAAGAGCATATCACAGGCAAGGCTGAGTTTCTAACTTTTTGTAAATTCAAAGGGGTCTGTGAATGTGATCCATGTCTGATAAGATGCTAGCTAATTACAGTTCTCAATCTTGTGTGGCTGCTCCTTGATTGAGCTCTGCAAACCTCATCCCAACACGCATGGAGTGCTTCAAAAACTTCTCTGCACATCTTCGAACACAGCTTTCCTCTTGCTTTTGCAGGGATTTATGCTTGAACGTGTCAACACAATCATTGAAGCATCTCTCCACCAGTGCATTGTACATTCTTAGACTGCAATTGCATTATTAGGAATCAGACTCCAAGCTCAAACCAAGAAAAATGGTTCAATGGTTCAACAAGAACAACCAAGAGATTGAGTGTAACTTCGTAATGGCAGCATAAAAACTACCAAAGCATGTTTATGCCATTGCCCTACCTTTCATTAGAGATGCTAATTATTTATACATTTGGCTAATTACTTTTCTCATAGAGAAGTCGAATCAAACTAATAGAAATGAACACACATAAAGAAGTGCAACAAATAGAAACGTATAGGGGTTCAAACCTGAAACAAAACCATGGCCTACGTGACTACGAGACACAAATACTGGTAAACAAAGTTTAAATATCTAATCAAACAAGGCATGAGCCAAAAAGTACATTCCATGGATCAACACAGTGGCACCTTCTGTGCAGTGAAAAGACAACTACCAAGCACATTGGATTAGAATTTCATTTTAAGACAACTGCTAACAATAGCTGGTTGATAAGAGCTAAGATCACTAAAAGAAAAGGAAAGACTCTGACAAAATGTTGTTCCCAAAACGTCCAGATGCAACATGGACTTGTTGAACTGGTTTTAAGGAGAACTTCACTCTGGCTTCACAGGAAGAGAACCACAAGTGTTAAAACATTTGAGATACTCATGAACTACTTAAGTTACTGTGAAGCCCCAGAATCGGAATGTCAGTCAAAATAGGACGGTCATTCAACCTTCTATGCAAGTATATGCACAATAACTATACCACCAAACTGGCAAAGACTTGAACCTTAAGGTTATTCCATCTTCGAAGAATATCAGAGCCAAAAACTCAATTAGCAGAGTGGACTTATCAGAACAAAATCAATGAAATTGTACGGAGCAAAAACACAAAATATTTGTACGAGTGGAGGAACCTGTCTCGGATTTGGAGCTGATCGATCATGGCAGCCATTTTGAGCTTATCTTCCTCTGGAAGGTTGTCCAGATCTCCTAACATGTTTTTGTCCATGTTTGAGCAACTGACGAATGGCTCTGAAAAGGGTAAATTGATCAAACAAGCGGTACGAAGAAGGAGAGATGAGTGAAAGACGAGAACCGTAGGCAGCAGCACCGGCGAAGATGGGATGACGGCTGAGGAATGGAGCAACAGAGAGAACGGCGACTGGGTGCTTGAGTTCAGTTAGGGTTCTGAAATTTCAAATGGAAGAAGAGGCTGTGCAATCGATGTTAAATGTTTAGAGAGAGAGAGAAAGAGAGACAAGGACAAGGGTCCCACGAAAATCTCAATTTCTATATAAAGTCCCGAAAAAATTGTTACTAATGTTTTTAAAAAACATATAGGATGTTGTCACTACTTGCCAATTTTGATTATTACCAATATCAATATAATTTTTCTATTGTTAGATCAAACTCTTATATACTTTTATTATTTTTCAATAAGAGAGGAAATTTGGGCAAAAAAAAAAAAAAAAAGGAGGGGGAATCATTTCTCTCTTCTATTGAGATTATGATCTAACATTGAAAAAGTGGTAGTGACAAAAAATAGTAGTGGTAATGATAATATCCTATCCCTAAATGATAGGATATTGTCACCACCAATGTCACTACCACTTTTTCAATGTTAGATCATAATCTCATCTACCATATCATTTTTCTCTCATATTGAGATTTTGATCTAACGGTGAAAAAGTGGTAGTGACATTGATAGTAACAATATCATATTTCTAAAAAAGTGATAGGATATTTTCACTACCAATGTCATTTGTCACTTTTTCACCATTAGATCAGAATCTCATCTACTTTTATGATTTCTCTCTCCTATTGAGATTATGACCTAGCAGTGAAAAAGTGGTAGTAACAAAAAATGAGAGTGACAATATCCTATTATTTTTTTATTGGGTATTTATACTTCCACTTATTTTTAATTATTTTTTTTATAGCTTTTTTTATCATATCCTTATTTTATATACATACATATGTACATAAATAATATATATGTGACAAATATATGTACATATATTTGGTCAAATTCATATAATAAATACAAAAATAAAAATACCAAAACACTCTTCATTAATTATCTTAACTATCAAAACAATGTAGTTTTGGGGTTAGAGGAATTAATGAAGAATCTTTGGTAAAATTCATAGAATAAATACAAAAATAAAAATACTAAAACGCCTTTTATTAATTCCCCTTAGTATGTCGGTGACGTAATGACAAACAATAAATCATATATATAAAGGGGATATGATTCCTCTCGTGACAGGATACAAGACTTTTTCGAGTGAAGGATACGCACCGTTTTGTCACTTTCCTCGCCTCCCTTTAATTATCCATTTGTCCAGCTTAACGCACAATGTCGGGAATCACAAAAACAAAAACAAAACAAAACAAATGAAAAGCGAGAATACACGAAAACAAAATCCAATCGAATCAATTTCGAGATCGAGCTTACAAAAAAATCGGCAAAACCCTCAAATTCAATCGATTGAAATAAAACCTAATTCCTAAATTTAGAAATAATAACAAACATTTTATATCCAAGCGATTCTCTATTGTAATTCTCACGGTGTTGATTCGGTGATTCTCGCTTTTATCTCGTATACGAACAAACAGGCTTTAATCGGTGCTTCTCGCTTTTATCTCGCATACCAACAAACGAGGCTTTAATCGTTGATTCTACGCATTTATCGCATACCAACAAACAGGCTTTAATCGGTAATTCTTTGCATGTATCTATGTACTAACAAACATTGTATCTGTAATTCATGAGGCAAGTGATCATTCCTATATGTGCAGGTGAAGTTAAAGCATTGATTTTGAAGTTACTGTGATGATAAATAGAGAAGATACAAGCAAAGAATTACCGATTGTTAGAAGTTAAAACATATGTGCTAGAAATACCTATTATAAGCAGGGATAGGTTATTCTACCTACTCCTATTTTACCTACCTCTACCTACCACTCTTAATACCGTTAGATTATGATCTCATCTAACGGTTGAGATTTGCGAGATAAAAACTGAATCTTATGTTGCATTTGTGATTTCCCCCAACTCAAAACCCTAACGCACCAATCTCTCGCTCCTTCCTTGTGCCCTCTATTTGCCGTCGGGACTCACCTTTACCGTAAGTTTTTTATTTTTTCTGATGATCACTCTATTTTTCTCGGCTTGGGTAAATAGAGAAGACAAATTAAAAACAAAATAACGGTACTGAAATGAGAAAGTGAGTAGGATGATCAAAATAACGTATGTCATTTCGGCGTCTCCGTGATGCCGTCGGCCTTACGGCGGTGAGGTTTTGATTTGAATTTTTTTTCTTGATCACTTCGTGTGCCTCGCCGCTCTATTTTAAACTTCCTCTTCCTATAGTTTATTTCAGAATTTTGCACCTAAATTGAGTTTTCGACCTTCCATGTTGGGTTTTTGCATTATTGTTTCACCCTTGGTCATGCCCATAAGTTTGTTTGATGAAAATACCCAACTAAAAAATGTTGAAACTCTACCTTGCAAGATACCCCTTGTTCTTGGATTTTAATCGTGTATTGTGGTTTTTACTAGTGAAGGAGCAATGGAGAAGGCAATGTTTGTATATTATGTGCCTGGCTTTGTATTTCAGAATTTTTTCTTGATCACTTTCAGGTGTGTACTTTGCTCTATTTTATTTGTTTTCCGGTATCTTGATCAATGTTTGTATATTATGTCCCTTTGCTCTATTGTGTTTTTAATTTGTCTCCTCTATTTACGTGAAGGGATTTAAAGATAAATTCACTTTCTCATTTTGATCAGTTATTTGGAACTTGTAACACTATTTTTATTTTTTTTCTTGAATGAGCCAATTGTTTCCATCTAATTAAACTATAAATTCTTGCAGTATGAATGTATACTATTATTAGGCAACTAAAATGTTTTTTCTTTCAGTATACGGGCTTGTTCAGTATGGTGAATTAATTTCATGAAGATGGATGATACAGGGACAACCAATTTTACACAACTTAGAGATATTGATGAGGATCCAACAGAGTACATTGACTTTTTGCGATGAGATTGAGTGTGACATGCCAAAAGCTTCACTTTGTCTTGATCTCGCTTCCTAGAACAAGCTCCCCCCATCGGAAAAATATCTTGCCATCAATAAAAAATTGCAGAACACCAGTGTAATCCATTCAATAACCAAACATGAATATATGCACTCTAAGTCACCCTGTAAAAATACAAAAAGGGAAAAGCACAGCTGAATAAGTAGTCAGCAGACTTGATCATCATGAATTGACATCTTTAAGACAGTTCTAAAAAACATTAAATTTCGAGCAGCGTGAACATTTATATTTGCAGCATTAACACCATTTACTAAAGCCTAGAGAACACAACTGCTAAATCACATTAGTGTTCATGAGAATATGAGCATCGATGCATAAAATCACATTTAACGTCACGGTTTTAAGTAACCTTTCCAAAGCATATTCATAGTAAAATATAACTAACACCGCACATGCCGGATAAAAAGCGAGATGAGCGGAGGACACAATAGTGTTCATGAGAGGATTCAAAACGGTGCATCTTAGGACCGGACATCTATATGTAATGATTATATCAACACCATCCTTCAAAAGTTCTAAGCAAGACCCAGTAAAATTTCATGTACAAGAACAACTAATTGCATATTTTTTATGATAAATACGAACTAATTTTTAACACCATCCCTGGTTAAAATTTTTAACACCATCTTAGAACTATTTTTTCAGATGAGTAGTATCCTTCGATCAAAGTGTCAACTTGGAAACCTTGCTTCTGTAAAGTGTCAAGGCCGGAGTCCTCATGGGATCAACATGAAGCAATATGCGTGATACTTTCCTTGTTACGCATTTCTCTATGTTGCCTTTAGCAGAATCTCCCCATGGCCTTGCCTTCTCCAATCTCCATTGCTCCTTCACTAGTAAAAACCACAATACACGATTAAAATCCAAGAACAAAGGGTATCTTGCAAGGTAGAGTTTCAACATTTTTCAGTTGGGTATTTTCATCAAACAGCTTATGGGCATGACCAAGGGTGAAACAATAATGCAAAAACCCAACATGGAAGGTCGAAAACTCAATTTAGGTGCAAAATTCTGAAATAAACTATAGGAAGAGGAAGTTTAAAATAGAGAGAGCGAGGCACGGAGTGATCAAGAAAAAAATTCTGAAATCAAAACCTCTCCGCGGAAAGGCCGACGGCATCACGGAGATTTGAAATGACATACGTTATTTTGATCATCCTACTCACTTTCTCATTTCGACCGTTATTTTGTTTTTAATTTGTCTTTGTATTTACCCAAGGGGAATAACCCAAGGGGAATAACAGAGTGATCATCAGAAAAAATAAAAAACTTACGGTGAAGGTGAGTCCGACGGCAAATAGAGGGCATAGGGAAGGAGCGAGAGATTGGTGCGTTAGGGTTCTGAGTTGGGGGAAATCACAAATGTAACCTAGGATTCAGTTTTTATCTCGCAAATCTCAACCGTTAGATGAGATCATAATCTAATGGTACTGAGAGTGGTAGGCAGAGGTAGGTAAAATAGGAGTAGGTAGAATAACCTATCCCATTATAAGCATTGATTTTCAATAAAATAACCTGCCTCATGAAGTTTATTATAGGTAGTCATATTATTGTATATCCCTGGCCATCATCGCAATAATATCAGATTTGTATATAAGAAGCTTGGCTTTTATCGCATAATCTTGTGCTTTCAAAAATTGTTGCACATATGTTTTTATCTTGGTTTTCTTTCCTATTTATTGAGATTTGGATATCTTCATCAAATTTCATCATGCTTATTTTGGTTAATGATGTAAATATTGTACATGCTGTCAATTTTTTCACAGTTTTATAATGGATCACTCCCAAATAACAACTATTGAAGACATTGACATAAGTGGAAGTTTAGTATATCTTGATGACATTGTTGATTTGAAGAAAGACAGTGATGAATTCAAAGATGATCAGTGTCAAATCATGGAAGATGAAGCTGGTGACTATGGTGAAGATAATGTGCAAGAAATTGTGGGAGATGATGATAGTGGATTCAGTGAGGCCCCTATTTTAGGGAGAGTGTTTAAGACAGCAGAAGAAGCTTATGGTTTCTATAATGATTATGCACAAGGTAAAGGATTTGGAACACGAAAGCAATATACTAGCGGGAATATGAAAACGGCAAATATATAGGTGGAATTATGTGTGCTCAAAGCAAGGTGTGAAGAAACAAAATGATAAAAGAGTTGGTGATCACAATGTCAAAAGGCGAAGGGATTCAAGGACAAATTGTTCAGCAATGTTACAAATAAAGTTAGTGGATGGATTATGGATCGTGGAGAAGTTTAATGATGCACATAATCATCCATTGATTATGACACCTTCAAAGGTGAAGAAGTTTCCTTCTTATAGTGATTTACGACGCTCAAATTTCACTAAATCACTTGTTACTAAGCTTTTTGAGGAGGGTTTAACATCATCAAAAATTTCAAAGGTGGTGAATGCTATGAATAAAGAAGTTAATATTACTCCTATTCAAGTCAGCACTATTCTATCAGGACAAAGAAAGAATAATGTAGGTCAAGAATGTCAAGGTATCATCAAACACTTTTAAAGGAAGTCTACTCTTGATTGATCTTTTTATTTTGATATGCATCTAGCAGAAGATGGTACACTAAGAAGCGTTTTTTGGGCGGATGGTAGGTCGAGAGCTGCATATGCTCATTTTGCCGAAGTCCTTGTGTTTGACGTGACTTATAAAACGAACAAGTTTAGGTTTCCTTTTGCCCCTTTTGTGGGGGTTAATCACCATGGGCAGTCAATTTTATTTGCTGCTGCTTTGTTAGAAGATGAAATAGAGGCAACATTTACATGGTTGTTTGAACAATTTCGAACATGTATGTTTGACAAGTCTCCTATTGCTATTATCACTGATCAAGACAAAGCTATGGGAAAAGAAATTGCTAATATATTTCCAAAAGCAAGACACCGTTTTTGTGCATGGCATATCAAAAAACATGTTATGGAGCATATAATTTAAAGATAGTTTTGATATTGACTTCCGTGAGTGGTATAAAAGTCGAGACATTGATGAGTTTGAAGGCAAATGGGAAGAATTGAGGACTAAATATAATATTAAAGCAGGTAGTTGGTTTTCCAACATGTATAATTCACGTCATCATTGGGCAAAGGCATACTTGAAAGATACTTTTTTTCTTTGGAATGACCACAAGTGGTCAAGTGAAAGCATCAACTCATTTTTTGATGGATACGTCAACTCTAACACGATGTTAAATGACTTTGTTACCCAATATGACAAAGCAATCAAGTCTAGGAGGGATGCAGAAGAAGATGAGGACTTCAAAACTAGAAACACAAAAGCAATTTTGGAGACTAATCATCCAATTGAAGCAATAGCTGGAGAACGTTACACAAGAAAATTATTTGAGATCTTTAAAAGAGAGTGGAAAGCTGCCATACATGATTACTTTCATGAAAAGATTTCAACGGACAAAAAAGTGATCAGGTATCGGGTAGGGTCACCTAAGGTTGATAAACAGTGGTGGGCAATTGTCGACTATGATTTGACTGAAATATTCATAGCTCGTTGTTCTTGTGGAAAATTTGAGACTACGGGGATTTTGTGCAAACATATTTTATACATCATGAAGAAGAAACAAATCATGACCTTACCTGAAAAATATATTCTATCTAGATGGAAAGTGGATGCAAGCTATAAGGTTGATAATCTTGTAGGTGTTCATGTGGAAACAACTACTAATGAAGTTAGTGCATTGTCTTTGTGGTCGGTTCACTCCAAAATCAACATTGCAATTTCGAAGCCTCGATTCTATTTTTTAGATTAGAAGGCTTGACACTATGATTGCGATTTTTGCAACAACAACTAGAAAGAAAGAGAAATAGAATTGAAGACGAAACAACTCGCCAAATTGTTCCTTCACCACTTCTTAGTACTGTTTCTCAAATTTCACTCATTAATGATGTGCGTGATCCCACCCAACTAATCGAACTAAAGGGCGTCCAAGGGTTGCTTCACGTATAAAATCAAGCATAGAAATGTCGACAAAACAACAAAGGACTTGCGTTATTGTCAAGGAAAGGGTCATTATAAAGCTGGTTATCCGAAGCAAAAGGTATGTGTGAAGTTGATGTATATGTGTAAAGTTGATGTTTTGTGTTTGACTCTTTAAACTTGAACAAAAGTTTGTAAGTTTTATTTACAGATGGATATTGCAAGAGATAAGCAAAAGGATAGAAATTATTATTCATATTTTCACGATTTCATTTTGGTAAGCACTTGACTTATGTATTTATTTATTTTTAAATATAACTTCTTCTTTTTTGCTAAAGATTTTGTATTGCACTGCAGGCCAATCTAAAGCTCAAGAGTAGCTTAACCAAAGAAGAACTGAAGACTTAGCATCTAATGTTTTTGATAATGTGTCTAGTTTGTACAATGGATTGCACATGCTCCACATAGTTGAATCATAAAATTATTGAGTTGATCAGTGATCTCATGTGATTCTTGAGTAGGATTCTCATTGGAATCTAGCTAGCCGACTAGTTTTGGCTCCAAATGACAATATATTGAATAGTTTTAATTAAGAAAAAGGAATTATTGGATTACCTGTTTTGCTTCTCGTTCTCTTTCGTTTTGTACACATGTAAACTTGTTTCTGATATATAAATTAATTGATGATATCAACAGGCCACTTGGATGAAAAAGTGTGTGTTTAGGTTTTTTTACTTTAAAGCAAAGGCTGTACACTTTTTTCTGATAAATAATGGCAAAGGCTGTATACATGTAAACTTGTTTCTACTTTAATTAAGAGTTAAACCAAATTAAAGTAGAGATTTTGTTGAGGTTATGGATCTGAAACAAGTGTTGTGTGGGTCCTTGTTCTACCAATAACAATGACACTGAAATGTGGGAGACTTATAATCTCTAGCTTACTTATTAGAATTAGGAACAGTTAAGGCAGAAATATTCGCCTGTCAATTTTCTCTTACAATAACGGACCACTTCCTAATTTTTATAAGAGAATCTGAAAATAAAAGCACTGCAATTTACATGTGAGAACCCAGAAAATATCCTAAACTGCATACAGGGGGAACAATCTAAGCAATAAAAGAGTCATTGAAGCAAACCAGAACTAGACTTCCTGAAACTTCCATCCAAGCTTTTCCCAGCAGATAAGTCCAAATCATTTTGCGGATGACCTGATGCACATAATCAATAATGTCATGCACCATATAAATCTAATTAACAATTATACAATTATTTCTTAATCAATAAAGTACTCGAATTCATTCAAAGTAAGAAAATCTGTATCTTGAAAAAATATGGTATTTATCAAGGCATATAACACAAAAGACACTTCAGCAACAAAGAGCATCAGATTTTAATATAGGTCAGATCTGAACCATCTAAAACCTTCACTATGAAGCAAATCGAAATGTTGAATACCGATGTTGCAGTGAAAGTAATACCCAGAAACAAAACTTTAGGAAAGCAGAGAGTATTAGAGTGCTACATTGCGCCTTCCTCATCAAGAGGCTGAATAAATATAGAATTACGAAAGAACAATTAAATGCATCATCCCTGTATTTAATAGAATTGAAATACTTCACAAAAATCACTAGAATTAATTTGCTTAATCCGATCTAATTGCTGAGAGCCTGAGACAACTGAAAAGAAGAGGAATATACAGCTATATTGATTGAGACAAAATGTCTATCTACCCGATTCCCAGCTTTCTATAGAATAGTTTATCTAAATGGAAGCCATAAATAATATAATGCTAAACACCATTCCCCAAAAAACCATTAACTAATTCCTATAAACAAAAGAACAGGTCAAAAGTGAATCCATCTAATTGCATTGCGACCAGCGAAAGGATACTGAACAAAACCAATGCTGAAAACTCGGTAGGTTTCTATTGAAATATTTCCCAAAACCACGAAACCCACATCCTTTAACCCATGCGTCGCAATGGGTCTAGAAGATGACAATGACAAGCATTGAAAGCAGAATCAGAAGGAAAATGTGGGACTTGTGCGGAAGGGGGCGTGAAGAAGAGAGAAATACATACTTGGAAGCGAGAGCAAAGGCAGAGGAAGGAAGGGAGTGAGTTGTGAGTCCAGATCTGGCCAGCGACTCGTTTCCCGTGAAGAAGAGATTGTGTGTTCGTGTCGCTTGGGAGGCAGAGGGAAGAAGATAATTGTTTGGCGCGTAAGTGTATTGTTCACTGGACAAGTGTATAGTTCATCGGCCAGGTGTAAAATTTATATGAGAAGGGGAAAATGGATAATTAAAGGGAGGCAGAGGAAAGTGACAAACGGTGCCGTGTATCCTTCACTGGAAAAAGTCTTGTATCCTGTCACAGGAGGAATCATATCCCCATATATATATATACGCGCATATATATATATGTGTGTTAAATAATATTTAGAATAAAATTTATAAAACTTTCGTAAACTTTGACTTAGTTGTATATAATTTCCTAAACGTTTCAAAATTTAAATTTAAGGTGATAATAATATCTTGAACAAGCCTTTAATAGGAGAATACTTATATCTTATTCATAAATAACTAAAAAGGGAAGACAAAGATGAAAAATGTGACTTGTGATCATAATAAGAGCTTGACCTTTAAATGTTTAAATTCAATTTGCCCACAATGCCTCAAACAAGTCTCTAATAGGAGGATATTTGTATCTCATAAATAAAAAAGGAATATTAAAATAAAGAATATGAATTGTGATCACACTAAAGAGACTTCTTAAAAGTTTGACATGAGCCTTGATGCTATTGTTTCCCCTAAAAAAAATGTAAATATATAACAAACAAGTTCTAAATTCAAAAGTATGAATGACTGACGTCTTTAATATGAAAGATAAATATACTTATAATCAATTTTTAAAATGATGGAAAAATCAAGGACTCAATTTTATATGAGTTAAAAGTTTAAAGTCACATACTCTCTTCAAAATACAAGACTTTTGTCTTAGCCAATACAAGGCAATACACTACAAACCGCTAGCATTAATTCTACCAATCATATACATTATTTACATAGAAATCGCACACAAAACTCCCTAATAAACTCTACAAAACATGGACCAAGCGGACCGATATGAACTTCTTTCTAAGCGTTCCTACAATATGAAAGCGTTCATGTGGCTGCAAAGTGATAAGCTCACTATACCAAGGCTTCCTATCAAGAATGCCAAGGCCCTGAAACTCCTGTATAGAATGATGTGGTCAAACAAACCAAGCTGCTAGATTCAATCTGAAGCTTAGATAAAAGCAAAATTCAGGAGAAGATAATTTCATCTAACAGATCATCCACAATCATGTCCTCTAGTTCAAGTGCTACACACTCTTCTTCACTTTGAAGGTTCATCCAGCCATTACTTTCCAGATCTCGCCTCACAACATCATCTAATGTCTGATCTAACTCCGGCGTTAAGCTCAGATATGAGTTAACTCTAGTCCACACTTCCTTGAGAAGACGATGACCCTTCGGTATAGGACGAAGGCGGGGGTTGAAGGAGAAGGGCCGAGGGAAGTACGTCGATGATCCTTCAAATACTTCAAGCAGGCTCTCATTCACTCTATCAAAAAGAAGCTGATGATCAATAGTTCTGTCAATCTCCTTTTCAGAGCATTCAGTTTCTTTGAACAAGGAGGGCTTTAGTGGTTGGTTCTCTGTGTGCCACATTTGAGTATGGCCATTCTCCATGAAGCCTGAAAGTTCCAAAATGTACTTCACATATTTGAAATTTGAATAATCTATTATACTTGATTCCAAGAGCAGGAAAGAATTGTCACTGCTCCTGATTGTCCCTTTTGCTTGCAAAGAGTTTCTGCTTTCTATTTTTAGTAAATCTGTACCTGTTCATGTGTTAACCAATTGAGAGAAAAGTTAACCAAAATTTGATATTAGATTTATCAATAAAATAGAATGGAATCTATAAATAAAATATCATCTTTACACACATGAACATATATCTATTACCTCTTGTATTGTCGGTTGAAATGTCTTCACAGCTAGCTTCAATAATATCGATCATATCCTTGCCATGATCCAAAGTCATTTCTACTTCTGCATTTTCTTGGTAAGAACTTCCATTTTCCGCGTTTGAATGGGATAAAGGATTGGGAGTCACATCCCTCCCACTACTTGCATCCTCTTCCTTAACTTCAGTCTCTATTATATCATCACGTGGTTTGTCTTTGCTCACAACAAGGCTCACTGATTTTCGCTGAACAAGAATATCAGTTTCTTCTGTTTTGTTCTTATCCAAAGAAGGCCTTGCTGGAATACTACCTGCATCATGTGCATCGCAAATGGCCTCATGAAGAATGAAGCCTATGGACTCGATATTAGGGAGAGACAAGTTCCTTTTGCTCAACTTTGGAGCATGACCACTTGTGTGATTGTTATCTGCATTTGTCACTTTTAAGCTGCTGGACATTGAGCTATGCCACTTGACGTCTTTGGCAAAACTTCGCTCAAACAATTGAGTATATCTATCCATTGATTCATTTAAAGAAGATGTTCTTCTCATGAGGGGAATTTCATGTTTGTTGGAGTCATAATCAGAGGCCTTAATCTCATTTGAGCTTATATTCTCAGTCACGCCATCCTTTAAACTTGGTGACACCTCTTTTCCGAGCTGATTTTCATTTGAAACTCTACGGCGGAATGCTTCAGAAGAACTATGATAACCATTTTTCGTAAATTCCATGAGAGCATGCATTATCCTCTGCTTGATAACTTTGAAACGATGGATAACCAGTTGGTTCCACCCTTTGTGTTTGTGATTCCATCCTGTTTGTTTCATAGCACTGTCCATACCATAATCACCAGCTAATGGAACTTCTTTCATATAAGCACCATCTTTTGTGAACATTTCCGATGCCGGACCCCCGGCAAGTGACTTTTCCCCCTTTGGAAAGGCCCAACTTTCTGTTTGCTTGTGTTTGAGGGTACTTCTTGATTTAAAGTTCTGCATTTGTGAAGATGCTGCTATGGGGAATGTCCCTGACTTTGTCAATCTTGCTTTCTTGTTTCGAAAGCCTTTTGTGCCCACATCTAGATCTCTCAAGAATTTCAGGAGAAAATCTTTTTCTGCTCTGAAAACCTCCACAACATCAGCATGCTCCTTAAACCGACTAAAAACATCCCTGTCAAGTTTACTGGTTTCTACTGAAAGTTCATCAGAAGACTCAAAATCTTGTGGCCTATTTTGTAAGCTTAAGATCCCATCTTTGGAACTTTCTTCTTTGGACCTATTTTCAATATGCAATCCTGTTTTGCCTTTTCCAGTAAAAATCTTGCCAGCAGCTCTAACTTTTTTGCTACGTTGCCTAACCTGTAAGTTATCAGATCTAGTTCAGTAAGTGTACAAGTTGCCTAACAAAAAGAATGTTAAAGTCATCGTCTCAAGTCTGAAAAAAGTTATCAAAAAGTACCGGTAGGGGTCTAACATCAACATTCTCAGATTGTCGGCCTTCACTATCACCGTGGTTGGACAGAGTGCCCTTTTTCTTATGATCTGCAGAGAGGCAATAGAGATAAGTAAATGGTTTAAACACCTTTAATTCTTTACATTAGTAGTGAATTGAGCAACTTTCAAGGAACTATGACTAATAAAACAAGGTGGGGAAGAAGAAGAAAAATGTGAAGCGAAATAGTGCTTACATGTTGCATGTCGTCCCAAGTAATGCCTTTTATGAGGAAAGACCTTTTTAACGTTACGCCAACGATGATAGTCAAGCATATGAAATATACCCCACATGCATCCATGTTTGTTCTGAAATTGAACAGTGGAGTTGATAGAAAGCAATTGCTTTCCCATATTTTAATGCAACTGTAGTATTAAAATCCACTCGAGTGATAATCAATTCCTTCCACTAGGCCTTGTCCTGCGGAACCCTGATTAAAAGGAAAAAAACCATACATGTTAAAGGAAAAAACAGCACCAACAAATCGCTAATACTCATATTCCTTACCCTAATTGTTGGGTTTTTTGCATTTTCACTTTTTTTTAAAAAAAAAAAATTCCAGATTGCAGAAAAAAGCCTTAAGTTGTTCTTCAATCTGATTAGAGTGGAGGACAGATGGCTGAGATGTAAAGACACAAGAACAACCAGTTTTTAAAAACCTATCGAAAGAAAATAGATGAAAGAAGAAGTTTACTAACTTATGAACAGAGCATGAAGGAGTGGGGGATATAAGATTAACCAAAGCAATCAAACGAAGATATCATGATTCAAATCACATGCAAGATTAAAAGTGAAATTTCGTCAAACAAAAAAAGAGGAACAAGTGAAACAGATATAAAAAATGGATTTCAACGAGCTGAATTACTAATCAAGAACTCAAAAACGTTGAAGAAGGAGCACATCAGAAGGCAGTTTAACGAAGGAAAAAAACAGACAGTAATAAATAGGCATCGTCGTAACCTCCAGAGTAATTGACGAGAAACGGCGAGCTCCAAAGTAGCCCGGATCAGAAGTCAGAACCAAGTTGCACGTCAACTGAAATACAATAAAATTACAAGTAATTACAGAAAAAATTGTTGGTGGAGAGACACATGAGAAGAAGAAGAAGACGACGACGACGACGACGCTGGAATTGGTGATTGGCGGGGTGAGTGCATAAAAAAGGAGGAGGGAGATATTTCGGCGCACAACGCCCGCCAAAGAAGTTGGTTATGGTCAATTTATCGTGTTTACTAGGACCAAAAGTCTGCGAAGGCAAAGCTAAGCTGTAAAGCGATGATTCTGGATTAAAATAAGGAGGCTATGGACTATGGAGGCCATGCTGTTTGGATCATCAATATTCAATAGACTGGATGGAGAGGTGTGATCCAATGATTGTGTCTTTGTACTCCGTGGTCCCATACACAAGCCATCTTGTAATTTTATCAGTGTGTTTAGATCTGGTCTTGATTATTAGACTTAATTGATTTTTTTTAGAAAGATTAAGAAAACTAAATAAGTTATTTAATCATTTTATATGTTGTGTATCATTAGATTATATATTAGTTCATTAATCAAATTAATTATTTTGAAGAAAAATAAAAATAAAAATACTTTAAAATAATATAATTAGCTTCCTTAATCTCCCCAAAAAAGTCAACTGAATTTTATAATTAAGATTTGGAGGGAGTAATTTTTATGATTTATAAGATAAGATATGAGAAAAGTTTGATTTTAGCTTGCAAAAAAAGGTTCTGAAACTACGGTTTCAGAAGTTACTAAACACTCACAAATGTGAGGAGAAGGAGGTTAAAGTTACTAAGTTAAATTATGACAAGATACTGGTAAACTCATAATAAATTTTAACTTTTTATATTAAAAATAATTAAAACTAAATTTATCGACATTTATAATTTATCACGCTGAGGAAAAAAATATTAAAAAGTGAGAAGATTATTTCACAAAAAATGGGTTAATGATTTTTCTTCAAAGATACCTGATTTATATTACTTTTATTATTTAAAAAATGATAGAATGATCTGACAAATTTAAATTGTTGCACATTGAATAGCAGATATTCATGCAAGAATGGAGACTCTCAAAGAAATAATATTAGGGTTATATGACTGTCAGTTTTTATAGGTTAATCAAACTTTAATTTTGGTCTTTATAATTTCATATTATTGTTTTTTTGCCCATATAGTTTTATAAGGATTTTGTCTAAATTTAACTACCGACCTCTATATTTTTAACGAATTTTAATTTGATGTCTATGCTTAAACTCATATTGAGTCCTTGTAAAACTATATAAATTAAAATCAACTACTTAAAATTATTAGGATTAGGACTAAAATTCAATATGGTCAAAGGAAAAGGATCAACTAATAACAACGTAATAAGTGGCCAAAGAAAAAAAAAGGCAATAAGGTTGAGTTCAACCAAACACAACTACCATCAGGATATGTGTGACCGTTTTGAAAAACAAATTATGTGACTTAGCTAACAAATTTGATCAGGTACATGAAAATGACATGGAAAGAGATTGTCATTATTATTAATTCAACGATTCAATATTAATATGTGACGAAAACAAACCACACGTTGTCTTGCTTTTTAATATAAGATATTAAAATTGGTGTGGCGATATATACGTCTTGCGCAGTTGGGGTGACCTTGAAACAGGACTCAGTCTAACTTTGACCGTTGACTATTCCTCACACACTAGCTCCTCGTATCGTATCGTAGAATTTTTTTTTTTTTTTTAAAAAAAAATCTCAACTTCTCATTCGACTACTGGAGTTAATAAGGGGGATTTATTTTGGTTTTAAATGTAAAACTTCAATCCACCCTATTTTTCAAATTTTATAATTTGTTTTCTCAAGTATTTATATTAATTTTGCTTGTATGGATAGCTTCTAATGTAGATAATAAAAGTCATATGTTGAAAAACCAGCACATATTTCTTAATAACAAAATTAATTAATTATTTTAATAGTTATAAATTAGTTATCTAGTTTCTACATTTACAACCAAATCACTCCTCTAGTCATATTTATAAATCGGAGAGATAATGATATTTTTTGTCCTATTTATAAGTCTTGCCTTTTTTTAATGTAAAATTTTAACAATCATTCATTATTATGTGGATTTTATTCTCTTGGGTATGGTCATTATAGTGTATATTAAATATGAAAATTTATTAAATTTTAATTAAAGTTGATAATGTTAAAGGTTTTTGTTTGTTCCATTGAAACATAAAATAATTAGTGACTTAGAAATAAAACCATATGAATAATAGTCATGACTCATGATCATTATTTGTAATTAATATGTATAGAATTTGTGACACTTTTTTAAAAACATCCCTGGCATTTAATGATCAGAATCTAATGAGTAAAGATAAAAATGTATAAATAAATAAATAAATTATGAGAAAGAAATCATTAATATTTTGGATAAGAGGGATAAGATGAAATTGACATCATATTTTGGACTAAAACCAAAACTTTTAAATTGAGCTTTGTTATGAAACTAAGTAAAATATAAGAGAGATTAAGATGAGGGAGATGAAGGAATGCAAGAGAGAAATGGAGAGAGTGATTCTTCTTTCTATTGTTCTCTTTTAACCTTTGATACATGCCTACTATATATAGGCAATGAATCTATTACAAGAGTTACAAAAGTATAAATCTACATAATGGTATATTATGAGGTTTTGTAAGTTATTTACATTAGTCATAGAAAACTCCCATGCCATTCATGTCATAGGTTACATGGCTTTAGAAACTCCAAAAGACTCTTCTTGAAAAGGTTGTGGACATTCACACCAATATTGGAATATTCATAACACTCCCCCTTGAATGTCCATTATGAATGTGCCTCATTAAAAACTTTAACTAGGAAAAACCCAAAGGTGGGATAAAAACTTAGCCAAAGAAAAGAGTACAACATCCATTGATACTGTTTGTCAATCGCCTCATTAAAAACCTTTCTAGGAAAACCCGAGTGGGACAAAACCTAGAGAAGGAAAAAGAGTAGCGTGTATCGACTCCTTTTTTGACAACATCGGTATTACTCCCCCGATGACTACATTACTTTCAATGTCTTTTGAGCATATTATCTTTTTGGTCATCAAACATTCTATTGCGTACCTGCAAGAACTAAATATTTCCAACAAAATCATAATAATACTAACATGATTTCTAGGCATTCTTATACGATATATCTAGATGCATATCAATAAATATTCATTAAAACGATTATATCATACATGCTCGATAACTTTAAGTCATACAAAACTTATTAAGTATTGCTCTCGAGAACTTTGAATTAGATGCTACGGCATCTTGAGTCCTTCGAGGGGACATGTGCTACTAGCACTCTTGGATCCTTTGAAGATTCTTATGCAATCTTCATAATTTAATAAGCCATATGCATATTCTATATAACAATATCTAATAGACGATAATTTATCATTCATAAAGCGCAGATTTATCGTATCCACCACAAAATCATATATTCCAATTTGGACTTGAGGGTCCTTAACTATCATAATATGATTATACTTGCGTCACTCTCAATTTTACTTATATTCTTGGCCAATAATCTTTATATAATATCCTCATTTGATCACGTGATATCATCATCAAAATTGTTGTCGACAATTTTATCTTTTCGGTTCTATTTTTCCAATTCGACATAACAATATCAATATTACTCAGTAATTTCGAACCTCTCTTGAGGTTTTCCAATAAGTTATGTCTCGGTACTCTTCCGGAGTACTTGCCTCCTTAATATGATCATCTTAATCATATGCTCCAATTTATCCATAATATTTATATTTGGAACCGAATACTTACTCATGCTTGAGGCATGTTACTAATTGGAGCATTTTTATTTGGAATATGAGATTTAATAAATCTCATTTTGGTCGATAATTCTATCCGGCAAATATATCATGAATGCATAACCTAATGAACTTCTGGTTCATACTTCTTTATTCGAGGATATATACTTTGCGATAATGCATTCCATGTATTCTCTTATCCGGCTATTCAATTTCTCCCCCTTATGTTGAGAAAATAATGTCAAATATCAATTGACTAATCATACAAGTATAAGTTTCCTTAATCAATTTGTTTCCTTTAGAAACATTATTTTGTTTCATATAGAGACAAACAAGAAGAAGAAGGTCCTTATATAACATTTATCTCAACTTTCTTTCCATATCCATCTCTGTGCATTGTGGTGGATTAATAATCATCGCACATACAAACTTTATAAGATGGAATTTGTCGGCTCGACCTAAAGCCAATTATATCGGGAGAATTTTGTTGGCTTATAAGTCTTTGCAATATGTAAGATCAAACATACCAACATAAAAATTTCGTTCTCATAAGAATTGATCTAACTATTTATGGAGGCTTTACATGATCAATGATATTCTCATAGAAAATTTGTTTTGAGAACAAGAAGACATAATTCATAAATAATATGTTGGTTATTCTTGAAGAATCTTTGGTTCTTCGATGGATGTCAAAATGTAATCTTATTTGTATTATATGACTCGGATGATCAAACAAGTCATGCCAACAATAAATTTCTTTGGATCAGTAAACGGTTTCTTGTGACATATGTCTCAATCAATCATAAACTTTTGAAACATAATCGACATCCATTTTGGGAGATATATTAGGCTTTATGTGAGAAGTATATAACTTTTCAAAAATTAGTTCATACTTGTATTTGAACTCACACTTGTTTTCTAACAATCTCCCCTCAAGTGTGAGTCATATAAACATACTTTCAATATATATGCATTTCAAAATCACTTTAAAACCCTTTGTCTAGCGAGAAAATTGTCATGGCAACAGTTTTATAAGATGGGATCACAATAAATGTAAATAATAATATATATTTTTAAAAAAATAAGAACAGAAACTAAACATCGTATTACCTTCTACGGGCTTATTTTTTATTTGTCTTGACTTCAAAATAAATCTAGAGATATTTCTCTGCAGCTCTTTGCCTCTTTGATATCCCATTGGCAGCATTAGCAAACATTTCATTTCCTATATTTGTAAACTTCTAGTTTACAATTACAATTTCTTGCATTATTATTAGTAGTAAACTTCCGGTTTACAATAGCGTGTTTTCTATGATATCCATTTCTCGTAGATATCTTTGAAACTTAATAGGTTTCTTTTATACTCGGTAGAATAATTAATGCATAATTTTGTTCGTTCGGGTAACAAAATATTAGCTCTTCGGAGCCTTCAATCAAATTTATACTAGCATATATTGTCCGAACAATAGCCTCTCTTTTAAAATTGGGTAAAATATGCTAATTAGTCTCCAGGACTATTAGCCTTTTAAGCTTATTACGACATAAATCTCGCAAGTTATTGTCTTCCGGGCAATATTTTTCCAAGGCTATCAAAATCTTTTTATACAATATTTGAAACATAAGTCTTCGAGGCTTTGATATTAATAACAAACAAATATCACTTTCTTGTCCACCATTCATCTCTAGATGTGAACAAGCTCCCATACCTCTTTCGTAGGTATAGAAGACTAAAGACCAAATATCTCATACGGTTCAAATGAAAATTCTTAAAAAGTTGGTGTGCATAGTAAAATAGTATGTAAATAGTAATAATATTACAATATAATATATTATCACATTGCTTCGGGCCAAATTATCGGCTTTACTTCAATTTGTCTTATGGCTTCAGGGCCAAATTATCAAATTGCTTGGCGAATTTGTGTTTCCTCATAGGGCTAAGCCAATTTGTGTCTTCTCATGGCTTCAGGCTAATTTGTTTCATAAGAAATTAAATCAATATGGCTTCCAGCCATTTATCTTCAGGATAAATAAAATATATATATATATATATATATATATATATGACATCTGGTCATATAATAATGAATCAAAGAATATGAAAATAAAAACAATAAAAATTAAAGATATTAAAATTAAAAATTTATGGCTTTGGCCATTTAGTTCTCAAAATGAGAATTTAAATTTATATGGCTTCCGCCACAAAATAAGAAATTAAAGTGATATGACTTGGTCATATAATTTAGAATATGAAATCGAGTTGTATGGCTTACTGGCCATAATATCAATAACATAAAGAGTTTGTATAAAATAACATAATATTAAAAGTTAGCCATAATAACATAACAATAAAAGTAAAATGTTATGTTAGCAACAATAAAAGTAAAATGCTTAATTTAAATGTTATGTTAGTAACAATAATATAAATGTTATGTTAGTAACATAAAAGTAAATGCTTAATTTAAATGTTATGTTAGTAATAATAATATAAATGTTATGTTAGTAACATAAAAGTAAAATGCTTAATTTAAATGTTATGTTAGTAACAATAATATAAATAGTAAAACAATCATAAATTACTATGCAATTACTTGTGTATGAATAAAATTGATGGATGAATAATGATAAATAGTAAAATTACTATATAAAAGAGTAAATAATCTCCAATCTTAACCATGGAACCCGATGTATAAAAACAATCGGTAAAAGAGTATTCCATATGGTGGTTGAGATTATCCCGATATCTAAATAAACATATAATAAAATCATTAGAGAAAGTAGATGAAATCGTTAAAGAAATTATACTTTCGTTATAGCAATCGTCGATAACGTGTTATGAAACTAAGTAAAATAACAGGAGAGATTAAGATGAGGAGATGAAGGAATGCAAGAGAGAAATGGAGAGAGTGATTCTTCTTTCTATTGTTCTCTTTTAACCTTTGATCATGCCTACTATATATAGGCAATGAATCCATTACAAGAGTTACAAAAGTATAAATCTACATAATGGTATATTATGAGGTTTTGTAAGTTATTTACATTAGTCATAGAAAACTCCCATGCCATTCATGTCATAGGTTACATGGCTTTAGAAACTCCAAAAGACTCTTCTTGAAAAGGTTGTGGACATTCACACCAATATTGGAATATTCATAACAAGCTTATATTTCTTTCTCATAATAAATAAATAAATAAATGGACCTTATATTTTGGACAAGAGGGATAACTCTATTCGGTTCCTATTATAATTTATGAAAGGCCTCCAATTACTTCATTGAAACTAAGAAAATATAATTAAGTCCTTACCTTTTGTTTGAAAATAGAATAATTTTTTTTACCCATGTTTAATTAGAAAATTTTCAGATTTATAGTTCATTTATTCACATAGTTGATAACTTTAAATGGGAGTGATATTGGGAAAAAAAAATTAATTCTTACCCTATTATGTGACTAACAACTTAAAATGCCTCTTAATGAGAATGGAAAAGGCTATATTGGAAACTTAGCATAATTGTACATTCTTTAATCGAAATATAACAGTGACAGACATATGATTTTTTTAAAAAATAATGGTGTAATTGTGTAGTTATATTAAATAAATAAATAATTACTTATAAAATGACCATTCCGTATTGACCAAGGCAGATTTTGAAAATTTCAACCTTCAGATGCTCTAGGGGCCAATCTTGATTCTTCGACAATGATGTTGGATTGTTGGGGGGTGTACGCAGAATCTTTTGGGGAAAATTCCTTTTAGGCCCAAATAACCAAAAAATTATCAAAAAAACCTAAAGAAAAGTCAAATGTCGGGATATTTCTCGTATTATTTCGAGAAAATGTTATACCGATATAGTTGTTAATATATACCGATTTAGTTGTTAGGATATAGTTGTTAACGTTTATGAAATAATACTAAAAAAGACCCTAGAACCTTTTTTGACATGTGATTTTTAGGTGGGTATTTTCCCAATCTTTTAACGTGAAGGTTAAAACATAGGCCGTCTTTGATTTCCTACATTTCTAAGACCATTTTTTGCTCTCTCTCTCTCTCTCTTCTTAAAAAAAAAAAAAAAATTAAAGTTGTTTTTTTACTATGAAACTAGAGACTAAGCAGAGAGCCCTATCTTACTTCAACGCTTGACCAATGAGCTTTGGCTTCTTTCTGTCTCCACTCTCCATTCTGCTCGCCAAAGTTGACTTTAAGAACAAGTATTCAAACAAATTTTGTATATTTTTTTTTTTCTCAAAGACAATTTTTTGGAATAATCATCTAAGCAAATTGTTTTTATTTTATCATTTTAAAATTGGTTTTGGAAAACAATTTTATAAAACTAATTTAAGAAAAAAAAAATGAAAAACATAATCAAACAAGCCAAGGCTTTGTTTGATTCTATTTTCTATTTTTATGTTCTTAGAATAATTTTGTTAAGTACCACTCTGGTTCTTAACTATATTGTGGAAGAAATTTATGTTTCTAAATATAAGTCAACTTACAAGGTTAGTGTAATATTTTGATGAAATTACTAGTGTTTCTTCGAGTTTCCAAGTTTTTATTTTTAAAATAGTACTCCCTTGAGTCTTAATTATAGGCGGGGCGGAACTTCGAGGAAAAGTTTGGGGGGGCCAAATAGTGGTGGGGGATACGAATTTTTTTTTTTTTTTTTTTTTAAGGAAAGTTTTAAATGTATTAAAAATGAAAAGAATAAAAAAAAATATTCATGAAATCAAGTCAATTAACTTCATCTACAAGTGTAGTGTAGAATGGGTAAAAGCATAGTAAGGGATATACCACAAAAGTAAATTTCAGATAAGCTAAAAATTTCAGGTAATTAGAATGAAATATAGAAAAGAATGATAAGATTAACATAAATCATACAAGACCCCACATGGAACAAAGATTGAATTACACTACAAAATTGTTCCTATAATTAGGACCGGAGGGAGTATTACACTACGTTGGGGGCCAAAAAAAAGAAGAAGAAAAAGTTGGGTGTCAAAAAGTTATATTCACTACATTGAGGGGCCAAAGTTGTATTATTACAAAAAAAATAAAAAAAAATAAAAAGTTCTATTAAAAAATTTTAAACAATTTTTTTTTTGGGGGGGTGCCATGGCCCCCCTTGTCATAACTATGTTCCGTCTCTGATTATAAGAACACTTTTGTAGTACAAATTACACTACAAAAGCGTTCCTATAATTAGGACTAGAGGTAGTATTATTTAACTATAAACCCAAAAAAAAAAGGACATATATCCCTTTATAATTGAAAAACTTGACATAATCTATATAAAAAATTTAAAGTAAGTGTTGTCCTTTAAAATTCATCCGTGTAAATTAGTTTGATAATTGTCATGACAAATGTAAATGAGAAATCAACGGCAGACTATAACACAATCAGTAAGTATGAGATGAACCAAAAGTCCAAAACCGAACAAAGAAATGCATGAGTTTGATTAAGTTGCTACTTTAGCAGTACACAAGTCATTAAATTGACATTATTGGGAGGATTACCTTCATGTATCTTAATGCTTCGTTTTGTATTTTCTGTACCATAATGTTCATCACTTAGGTATCATATTAGCCTCGACAAAGGGATGATCTTGTTGCATCTATGTAGTAGATTGTCTGGCTAGTATTACAACATATGTAGGACTCTATGGTTCCACATACAAAGAAAGGCAATAAACTAACACTATATATGCAAACAAGTGTTATTTTGGTACTCCCTTTAGTCTTAAATATAAGATGGAGTTGAATTTTTTGGAAGAATAAGGGAGATAAATAAATTACTTAATCATAGCATATGTTGTGTATCCTTAGATTATATATCATTTTATTAATCAAACTAATTAGTTTAGAGAAAAAATATTAATATAAATACTCTAAAGTAATTTAATCAACTTCCTTAATTTCTCCAAAAACGTCAACTTTATCTTATACTCCCTTCAGTTCTAATCATATGAACACTTTTGTAGTGTAAATTGTACTATAAATGTGTTCCTATAATTAGGACAAGAGGTGGTACTCTATTTAGGATTGGAGGGAGTATTTCATTCATGCTCATTAGGAGTCTGAAACTAACCTAACATGTCAATGAGGTTGGGTGATATGCCCATTTACAATAACAACCATCCAATTCACAAGAATAATTCAGAAGAATTACTATCTTCTTGGAATGTCAACACTGATGCAGGGCAAAACACAGGAATTAATTTTCGTAATCTTAAGTAAAATCTCATTTTCCACTAAAATCCCATCTTCTTGGAATGTGATAGCTTGAAGTAAGCCTTCCTTTTCCTTGAATGCTGGCAGAGCCTTCAGGAATTCCTATAAGAAGGTATGTGCATGCAAAATATTAGGCTACAACTAACAAACACAAATTATTTCTAGTACTTTGTGACTGAAAGTCAAGAGAAACTTCTCTGGTCATCAAAATCATTAGCTAGAATATTTTTAAAAACATTCTTGAAATTTCAATCCACTACTATCATACGGTAAGAAAACCTACAAATCCTAAATTTTGGCTACTAATATCTCATATGCCAGTATATGTGCAAAATCTAAAACAGAGGATCTAGACAAATTTTGACTAACTGTTAGCTGATGATTTCAACAGTTAGCAATTTACTTTTTACAATCAAAATCAGCTCAAGTTAATTCTTACTTGTAGTTGGGTTTAGAAAGCCCAAAGTTGTTCTAAAAAAGTGTTCATATACAAAAGATACATCAACAACGAAAAAAGTGAGTATTAAGCCAGGTTTTAAAACGCAAACCGGATGACTAGTTTGGATCAGAAACTTGTGAATCATCAGTCCAGTTTAGACATCAACCTGGTTTGGTTTTTTTTTTTTAAATCAATTTTTTTAAAAAAAAAAAATCTTTATAATTTCATATTAATAATCAGGAAATCTTTAATTTTTCACCACTTGGCCCCTAGGTTAGTTCTAGTTTGATTTCCGATCGACCCATCGACCCTTGACCGACCAATTTAGTGACTGATCAGGGTTTTAGAACCTTGATATTAAGAACATAAAATCAACTAAAGGAAGCAAGAGCAACATTGATTTGTAATACCTCCTAGCAAGTCTGCCATTTTATACATGCTTGGTTCATCGATGCCTCCTTGACATAAAAATCATAGGGTGGATGAGGGATACGGCCGATCATAGATTTGGAAACTGATCTTAGATTCTTGAATCTCACTACAAGCATGATGAGTGCAATTGGTGCAATTCAAATTAGCAACATTTTTATTGTTGATCCTCTATATATTTTAAAAAATAAAGTTGTAACCAATCAAAATTCAGAAACTGAATTTCAATTAAGTTAAAATTACAGAGAATAAATTACGTAAGCTTAGAGATTCAGTTTCAATTGAAGCAGAGCTATAAGAATCAAATGACTAATTTTTCTTTTCTTTGTTTGTCATAAACGAAATAAACACAAACTTTAATTTTTTATTTTCAACAAACACAAAATTAAATTGAAGAATATGAGAGGTTTTGTATGATAAAATGCTACCCATATTGTGAAGTTATTAGGTTTGTTTGACAAATTCATATTTTTTTTATTTGCTTCTTATAAACAAAATAAACACAAACTTAAATTGAAGGATATGAGAGGTTCTGTATGATAAAATACTACCCATAATGTGAAATTATTAGGTTTGTTTGATAAATTCATATTTTCAGTTTAATAATATCTAAAATAAAATGATTAAAATTTTAATATAAAATTCAAACTGCACCAAAAATAAAGGAATAGTAAGCTCAAAATATTTGGTGTAAATCTAAAATCTAAAATATAGAATGATTCCATATAATTCATCAATAAATTCAAATAGAAATATTTCCATTTGATGAATTTTAACAATTCCAAAGGTATATTAAACTGTCTTTTTGAGTTTTTTCTCTTTTTAATTTTTTTTTTTTTTTTTTTTGCCTTCTTTTGCAAGCTTTGTTAGCTTGTTTTGCACGAACCTTCCCAATTTTTTTAACCATAAAGTGACAAGTTAAAACTTGAGACTACAACCAAAAAGAACTTTCCCAATTTTAACGACTCACTTTTATATCATGATTTGTGCCGCTTGGATGAAGCTTGCCTTTTCCTTTTCACCTTTTGATTTCACTGAATCTCACTGATTTCACAACAATGACATCCTGAATTTTACGGAGGTTTGGCTCCATGTTGTTATCATCTTCTCGGTTATCTTCTTGTTAGCATCTCCCTCTGCATGCTTCCATTGCTTCATCTCCGATCCGTTATCAACAATCGCTCAGCAGGAACCCAATACCATGAACCCTAACTTCCTAATAAGAGAAAGAGCAGCTTGTCAATAAGGTTTAATATATAGAATGTGCATTGTTATACTCATCTCCTTTTTGTAAGAATCCAAAATGTGAATTGCCTTAGTCAATTTTATAAGAATAAACTAGAGTGATGTGAAACAGGTTGGGGAAAAGGGAGGAGAGAGAGACTAGAGGAGGGAGGACATAAAAAAGAAGGGGAAATCAACAGAATGGAGGGAGGAGAGGGAACAAAAATATTTTATTAACCAATTGATCACAAATGAGAACCTAGCTCTATTTATAAAGCTTAGGAAATAAAAGAAAAGTTCAAAATTCAAATCTAGAAAATATCATTTTTTTTTAAATAATTATAATGGATAACCCTAGATCTCCTCACTAAATCCTAGATTTTCTTATCTTATGTCACATCATTTATCCCCCATTTGAAAGACTTGGCTACTGACGAGTTAAAAGTGACGGAGGGAGGGCGGGCTAATTCTTCAAACGATGCTTTGATATGAAAATTATTTCTAACATGTGAGATATTAAAAGCGAACATCTTGGTCAGGATGAGCTACTGAGTTTTGGAGAGCATCTGGAAGACCTTTCCAATAGATCTTTCCAATAGATAAAGTATTGTTGGGGTGGATCATTCAACAATGGCGTTACCTTAGGTAGTGTTATACGTTGAAGAGGTGGAGTTGTTGTCTAATGAACTTCAAGTAGGGACAACTCTACTTCTACCGATACGACATTGTTGACATGATCACCAAGCAATAACTCGTCGCTTTTAAGGTCAAGAATGTCATCACCAGCAACAATCATAGGTGCTAGTCTCCATTGAAGCCTGTATGACTCATGTAAGTGGGGCCATAGCAGTGTCCTGAATGGGCTCCATAGGAGGCATAACTTCAAAAGGTGAAGTAGGAGCTTCTGACACTATTTGATCGCTTGTCTGGACTAATTTTTCCTCTGAATTCTTCAAATTTTGGACTATTTCGCTCATCTCATAGACTATTTTTCACCTAAATGGGCTAGTTCCCTCATCTCATAGACTCCCTTAAGAAGCTCATCGACTACTTGTTGAAGTTCATTGTGATCACGGTTATGTGTCCCAAAATTGTTTACGCTTAACCCTGATTTCTATGCATATATCACCTAGAACCTATCAGTGATGATCATCTTCCTCATGTTGAGGATATGTAGCATACTCCTGCCAATGACGGTCAACATATTCATGCAGAACTTCATAGTTTTGTTGATGGCGATAGGTGTGTCCATGCTATCGTATCTCAATATATCCTTGATGATCATAAAGATTGTAGGGTTCATGATGAGCACACTTGTGTGTGTATCACTGATTACTATTGTTATGGTGTAGAACACAGATGTCCAGCCAAGGGCTGGTAGATTGATCTTGGATGTATCGGCTGACCTGGATATCTATGAAGGAGATAACCAGGAGAGCGTGGGATCACCGTACACGACAAAGGGGTGTTGTGTGTGCACAGTGAGACTGTATGTAAATAGTCTAGGTTTAGAGTGAGTGCACCTTGTTACCGCCCTCCGTATTTATAGAGGCGTCTCGGGTGCGATATCCGGGGCACGTCATTAATGGTGAGCCATTAATGGGGCGGATATTGGATGATACCCCATTAATGGGACGTGTCATTAATGGGGCGGATATCCGAGATATGCCATTAATGGGACGTGCCATTAATGGGGCGGGTATCTCGGGAAGCCGGTATGATAGGGGCGGATTCTCGCCGAGCCGAGATTTCCGGATCTCCGCCATGATTGGCGATTACGCTTACGGCTCACGCTTGGGCCTCGCCCTGGGCTTGGAGGCTTTTGGGCCGGTCCGTAACAACTATCATGCTCATATCATCGACAGACTGAGTACTCATATTGGTGCTCATCATTACTCATAGCGGTGCTCATCATGTGTGTGGTGCTGATAGCTTTCATCACTATAATTATATCAAACACACTCGTGCTCGTATCACTGATGACTGTCATGCTCGTATCACTGATGACTGTCATGCTCATATCGTCGATGGGCCAAGTATTTGTATCGATGCTCATCATATGTATGATGCTGATAGCTTTCATCATTATAATTATATTGACGTGAATTGACATATTTATGATGATTGCCTGAAAATGTGCTTCTTCCATAATTCATATCTTTTACTAAATAGTATGTCAATTCACTCTCTCTCCTTTTTCCAACTTTTTTTTTTTAAATGGTTGCCGGGCTTTTTTTGCAACTCTTATTTTTTTGGGGCATTTTTTCATACTTTCTTAAACTTTTTTTCCCTTTGTTTTTCTTAGCTAGGAAATAATAAGTAGTTGAGCTAAAGGCCCTAAGTAATATATAGTAATGATAAGTCGATTGTGGTGGTGGTCTGAAGATGTTAGAGTCTGTTATGGAGGAAGATGGGCAGATTCATGCTTTGGGAGATATGGGCCACGTTGAATCAGATGGGCCAGCGAAATTAATTCCTCAAGAACCTCCCAATTATAATGGGCCAGTGAACTTAATTCCCAATGATAATGGGCCAACAAATTTAATTCCCCACAGACCTTCTAATGATAATGAACTGACTTTGGCCAAGCCCCATAAAAAAAACCAGGAGAGAAGAAGCAAAGGACAACGTGTTCATAGTGTTGTTCATGGTAGTATGGATTGTAAAATTCAACAAGTCAATGGGGCTTCGGATGTGAATGGCTCGGTCTCTAACAAGGGGAAAATTACTGTTCACTCTCCCAAGGAACCAAACCATGATGCTTCACCGCTCCACAACCTAAGGTCATTTGGATCATTGGGACCCCAACGATGATGTGGCACCGGAGTTTTTGGAAGCTAATGGAACTTATGTTGCAGAAACTCATCTTGACAAGCAACATGAGGGGGAGGCGGAGGGGCCCAGGTAAGTTTTCTTGCCTTCTATTTTCTGATTATTTTAATTTTTTAAATGATTATAGTATTTTGGAATTGTAGGGGTGCCGGTAGCCGGAGTTTCCCCCTTACTATTAGAGATATTGTTAATAAATATGACATTAACGTTTTTTGTCTTTTGGAGCCTCGTATAAGTGGACCTAGGGCTGATAAGGTCTGTCGTAAGCTTGGGTTTACTCAATGGATTCGGGTGGAATCTACTGGTTTCTCCGGGGGTATTTGGCTTTTATGGAATAAGGAGGTTTTTGAAATTACCTATATCACCTCTACTACCCAATTGCTCCATTGTCAGGTCAAAGAGCGGGACAACAATGTTATGAGCTTTTGACCTTGGTTTATGGTGAAACAACTTCTATTGGAAGAATTGCTCTTTGGAACTCTCTCCGCTTGCTTGCTGATAATTCAGATTCCCCTTGGTTGGTTTTGGGGGATTTCAACACCTATCTCTCCCCCTCTGACAAGCTTGGAGGAGCCGACCCTTCTTGGACTTCAATGAAACACTTCAGAGAGTGTATTGATGACAGTGAGCTCATTGAAGCTAAGGCTCATGGAGAAAAGTTCACTTGGGAGAAACAAGGTTTGAAAGAAAGACTGGATTGGGTCTTCACTAATTTTCACTGGCTCAACTGCTTTCCTCATTTCATCACCCGTCACGAGCTTAAATTTGAGTCTGATCATAGAGTCGTGGTGGTGAATTCCAATCCGACGACCATTTGCCATCATTTTAAGAAAAAATTTTCTTATCAGGTTGCATGGACGCTTGAAAATGACTTTAAGGATCTTGTCTCTGATGCATGGCGTGGGAAGACTTGGCTTCAGGTTTTACAAAGTTTTCAAAACTCGGCTCTTCAATGGAATGATAATCGTGTTGGGAACTTCACCAAGAAGAAAAAAGAGCTGATTCGTCGCCTCGAGGGTATTGATAGAAGCAAGAGGATTAATCTGCAGATTGGTTTTTACAGGTTGGAGAAAAAGTTGTGGGATGATTACCATAAAGTGGTCACTCAAGAAGAAATCTCTTGGTTTCAAAAATCCAGAAGTAAATGGCTTCAAGGGGGAGATAGAAATACTAGGTTTTTCCATGCATCTACCATAATCAAAAGGAAGAAACAGAGAATTGAGGCCATCCAAAACGAAGCAGGACAGTGGGTTGATGATCATGATTCTGCGAAGTCTATGGCTCATGACTTTTTTCAAAAGCTTTATACTCGGGATCTATCTGTGAGGAATCCAGAGGAGTGGTGCTCGAACTTTCCTACCCTTAGCCCTCCTGAGTTGAATATGGTGGCCGGGAGGGTCACTAGAACTGAGATAAAGAATGCAACCTTCGCAATGGGTGCTTTCAAGGCTCCGGGTCTTGATGGGCTTCAGGCGCACTTCTTTCAGGCTCAATGGAGTATTGTGGGGGATAAAATTTGTGAATTCGTTGAAGATTGTTTCAGAAATCCCTCTAACATGGCTAGCATAAACAAGTCCAGGATTGTCCTTATTCCTAAGGTTGACAACCCGTCTACGCTAAAGGATTTTCGTCCGATTTCGTTGTGTAATGTAAGTTTCAAAATCATTACTAAGATTCTGGCAAACAGGTTTAGGAGTGTGATGGGCAGGCTTATTGGACCCGAACAATGTAGCTTCATTGAAAAAAGATCCAGTTGCGACAACGTCATAATTGCCCAAGAGATCATTCACTCTATGAGGATGAGGGGCCAGAAAAAAGGCTTTGTTGCAATCAAGATCGACATGGAGAAAGCTTTTGACAGGTTGGATTGGGGATTTATTAGAAATACTCTCACTCGATTGAGGTTGGATGATAATCTTGTTGACCTAATTATGGCCTGTCTATCCTCTTTTTCCTTGTCTGTGCTTTGGAATGGTGATGAAAGCCCGAGCTTTTCCCCCACAAGAGGCGTTAGGCAGGGAGACCCTCTTAGCCCTTATATCTTTGTTCTTTGCATGGAGCGGTTAGGTCATCATATTAATAACGAGTGCGAGGCTGGGCGTTGGAAGGCTTTCACCTTTAAAAGAAGGAGTCGGCCTATCTCTCACCTGTTCTTTGCTGATGACCTTATTCTCTTTGTGGAAGCTTCTACTGGCCAAATGGACGAAGTTCGAAAAGTGATGCATGACTTCTGTCAAGTCTCGGGACACAGAATCAATCTGGATAAATCCCGCATGTTTTGCTCGAGAAATGTTGATTTTAACAGAGCGCTGGAGCTTAGTCAGATGTTGGGAATCGGGATCACGGCGGACCTTGGAAAATACTTGGGTGTGCCGATCATCCACTCGAGAGTTACAAAAGCCACGTATCTTCCCATTGTTCAGAAGGCAAGGAAAAAGCTCTGAACCTGGAAAAGCAAACATCTTAACATTGCGGGCCGTGCAGTTTTGATCAAATCTGTCTTGGCCTCCTTGCCTAGCTACTGTATGCAGTCTACTCTTCTCCCTATATGTATTATCAACGAGCTAGATAAGATTTCAAGGAAGTTCCTTTGGTCCCAGGACGACGATGTGAAAAAAATACATCTCATTGCCTGGGATAAGGTTACTCAAGCTAAGAAGCAAGGGGGACTTGGCTTTAAGGATCTTCGTCGCCAGAATAAGGCTTTCATCATGAAGCTTTGCTGGAGCCTTTTGACAAATCAGCAAACTCTGTGGGTCCAATGCCTCTGGCCCAAGTACAATTGCGGTGATTCTCTGGTTCCTAAGGTCTCTAGAAAAAAGAATTCATCGTCCGTTTAGAAAGCCATTGCGAATGTTTGGGATAAATTTTTCTCCGGGGTTGGGAAGAAGATAAATGATGGGGTCGGAACTAAATTCTGGCAAGATCTTTGGCTTCCCCTTGATCGTCCTCTCATAACCTATGTTCAGAACCCAGCTTTAGTTAATGTTAACGACTCCGTCAAAGATCACATGTTGATGAATGGTAGCTGGAATACTAATGGATGGCGGGGTCTGCTTCCTTCTACAATCATTAGCTATATTTGTAAAATGCACCCGCCTTCTAGCAGTTCCCCTGATCGGTTCACTTGGAGACCTGCCAAGGATGGTCATTTCACTGTTAAATCCGCGTACTTATACCTCTCCGAGCAAGGGAGTGTTTCTGCTGGAAGTTTCTGGACCCAAATGTGGAAATGGGATCTCCCTGAGAAAATCAAATTTTTTATGTGGCAAGTTGCTCACAATCGGCTTGTCACTAATGCTCTCAGAGCTAGATGGAGCCTCACAAATGACAGCCTTTGTGCCATCTGTCGCAGCAATGAGGAGAGTGTGATTCATATAATCAGGGACTGCGAAAGGGCCAAGTCCTTCTGGAAACATATTTTAAAACCTAACTTTTTTCCTTAATTTTTTGCAGGTAATTTGCAGGGCTGGCTGGATTGGAACGCTCATCATAACCCTGGAAAAGGGAGATTTAGTAGCTTCTCTTGGCCAAGGGTCTTTAGCCTGGGATGCTGGATTCTTTGGACCGCAAGGTGCAAGTCCCTCTTCCAAGGGGAGCATGCAGATAACAGGGAGTTGCTTCATCTGTGTACTTACCTTCTCATGGAGAGTGTAGCAAATCAATCTCTCACTCATCAAATTTTTCACCTTGACAGGAATGAGGAGAAGTCTTGGACAATGTGGTCCGAGTGGATGTGGATGGATCGGTACGCGATATGGATCAGGCTGCTTGTGGAAGGGTGATAAGGGACTCCCACGGTCATTGGTTGATGGGGTTCCACAAGTCCCTTGGCCTTCTTTCTGTTATTGAAGCAGAGATTCATGCTATATTGACGGGATTGAAAGTGGGTCGTCAAATGGGCTTCCAGCGACTTATTCTATACTCTGACTCCCTCGATGCCGTCAATTCCATTATGAGAAGCTCCTGCTCCTACTCTGACCATCCACTAAGAGACATTATCGGAGAGACCAGAGATCTTCTCTTTGGAGACTGGAACATGGAACTCTGCTACACTTCGAGAAGCAACATCTTTCGCGGGCGATTATATGGCCAAACAAGGTCATGGTGCTTCGGTGATGCGTACGCGGTTCTTTGCACATCTATTCTGCGGGATGCCTTGATATGGTCTTACGGGACCGGTTGGCTTGTGGCTACTAGCCCGTTTTGTAGTTGTTTGTATTAAGGTGTGGACCTTGGGGTCCGCCCCTTTTCTCTTTCCTTCAAGCCTTGGCTTGCCTATATTTCTAAAAAAAAAAATAGTCACGCTCTTCGATACGATTTTAACGGAGGTGGTTTCGTTGCATTCTGACATTGGGGAGGAAGGGGTTGAGAGATACTAGAGAAGGGAGGACAATAAGAAGGAGGGAGTAGGGGTGGGAATAGGTCAGACCCCTATCAGGCGGCCTATAGCTTGACCCGTTTAAGGCCTAGTCTGGCCTGACCTGTTTGTTAAAAAGGCCTATTTAAAGGTCTAAATGTATAAATAGGTCATGCCTATTTTGTTAAGACTTGGCCTATAAGCCTTCAAGACTGGTTCTTTTGCACATTAAATAAATATAAATATAATTATATCATATAAATAACATAATATTTATCATTTTTCATTCTTTTATTCTAATTTCAAGTTATTATATAGTTTTTGATAGGCTCAAAGTATACAAAGCCTATTTATGGCCTCTAAGGCCTACATTGTAAGTAAGCCTTTGAAAAGGCTTCATGCTTGACCAAGCCTTATAAAGGCTTATGCTTGAGCCTAAAAAAAAAACCCGAATTTAGGCTCAAGCCTTCTACCACCATTACGGGCTTACACCTGTTTAGCCAAAACCCGGCCCGACCTATTTTCATGACTAGAAGGGGAAATCAAACGAACCGAGGGAGGAGAAAGAATATTCAAAGGGAAAATGAATTTTTTATTAACCAATTAATCAAAACTGATTACAACTAAGAATCCTAGCTCTATTTATCGAGCTTAGGTAAATAAAATAAAAATTCAAAATAAAAATTTAAATCCTAAATTTAAAATTCAAATCTAAATTAAAAAATTGAATAAATATCCTTATTTAATAATTATAATGGATGACTCTAGACCTCCTAACTAAACCCTAGATTTCCTTATCACATATCACACCATAGAGTTATCTGAATGTTTAATGAGTTTTTTCCATTTTTACCTCTTATTAATTATATAAATTGCATTAGTTAAAAGGTCAATGGTATATGTATTTGCTTCATTTCTCTTGCTTACTTGTCCCCACATAAATAAGGGTATATTTTTTTAAAAAAAAGTTCATTTAAAACACACTTATTATTTTTAACTAATTTTAGCAATTTTATTAAATCTTCTAATTCAGTTACTGAACTCTTATAAGTAAGATTAGTGAGAGTAATTTGAAGTCACTTATCAAAATGAAGAGCGAACGTGTAATTTCACTAATGATTACTTATCAATTTATTGACAAAATCTTGTTAACAAGGCTCAATATAAAGAACATGAGTCTTTATTAAAATTAACAAGTAAAACTTGTTAAAATGGTAAGTTTAATGAAGGTTTAGACAAGTCCAACACCAGTAGTAGATGTAATTTTCTTAAAAATTAGTTAAAGGCAATTTGGTAATTGACCATGAAATCATAATGCTAATTAAGTCCTCTAGTCCTATATTGAAATTTCATAATGTTTTGAATATGGTATTCCCTACTTTCTTTCTTTTTCCCCCCCAGAACACACACACATATATAAAGCCTTTTGTTTACGCAGGAATATATATTTATATGGAAATAAGAAAGGAACCCAAAAAAAAAAAAAGAGTTAACCAAATAAAAAAGCAAACAAATTAAAGAAAGGAAGAAGAAAACCTATGGATAAGGCAGTGCGTGTGTTCAATGAAGGCATGCTCTGCAAATGTATAATCAAAACAAAGAACCATATTACTTTGTTTGCCAAACAAGTTATACCTCAATCCCCTCTTAAAAAGAGCAAATTTAACATTTGTGTTCAACCCCATCACATTAACAAACCAAAGCATACAAAAAGGAAAGGAATATTCTCTTCAACAAGAAAAAACAAAATCATTTCCTCAACGCAAATTAAACTCTTTCAACAACAACATATATATTTACACACATACACACATTTTCCCAGAGACTTCAATTCGATTCAAGAACTTGTGTGTGTGTGGTACAATATTGTTTGGAGAGAGATAGAGAAGAAAGGGAAGAAGTGTGAGTAATTTACAAGTTGATAATTAATCAATTATGGCAATGATGAGGCCAAGAAGACCAACTTTTAGGAGTCAGCCTTCTTTTCGTCCTGTGTATCAAGACTTCAAGCCTAAGTCCGACATGACTGAAAACCCAGAAGCTCACGTCCTCCTCGTTCACCTCCCTGGTTCATCCCTATTCCTTTCTCCCTTTTTTTCTTCTTTTTTTTTTAAATAAATATATAATATCTCGCTCTATTAAATTAAGTTTGAGTATTAATTATTGTCATTCTTAAGACAAGTTACTTTAAGATAATTTCTCAGATGCATTTAGTATCTTAAAATACATATAATGTATCCAACATCCTTAAATAATATTTTATTGTGCTGGACGCACATTAATTTTTTTTTAAAGTGTTGGATGTACAAAAAATACTCGATGAACTAAACAGATCCTTAAAATCTAAAGTGGGCCTCCCATATATGACATACGAAGTTTGAGCGATGAATATGGAGGACAATGAAATAGATAATAAAATGGAATGAATCAATTTTATAGGAGATAAATATATTTTCCACCCAAATATGAAAAATAAGAGAAAAATAAACAAATAGATATGATATGATTTTTGTGTCATTTTTTTTTTTTTTTTTTTTTTTGTCCTTGAAGATATTAAGGTGTGCCTTATTTTTCTTCTTGTTTCAATTATTTTTTTCCGTTTGAAAAATATGTATTAAAATTAATGATTAGTATTTTTTCCATAAATTTTTTAAAACATACTAAAACACAAACTAAATTCATGTATTAAAATTACAGAAGATTCAAATCAGTTTATGAACTTATATGTTTGTCTCATGCTTCTGAACGCTGAAGGCTTTACAACGGAGCGCGTAAGGGTTCAATATGACTCCGGATCTCGACTGGTGAGGGTTTCTGGGGAAAGACCCATTGATGGTGGCAAGAGAAGGAGCCGTTTCAGAGAAGCATACCCTGTTCCTCAGAATTGCAATATCAACCAAATTAAGAGCAACTTTCGTCAGGGAATCCTCACCATTATAATGCCAAAGAATATCATTACACAGCCAGAAGTGAAACCAACCCAAGAACAAGTAATTGCAGGCTCACCAACCCAGAAAGCTGAACGAGCCATTCCTCCAAAGTCTGCTACAACACAAGAAGAAACAAGAGATGATCAGAAAACTGCTTCTTCACCATCAAGCTCTGGTACAGGTCCTGGTGACAAGAAGGCAACTCCTTCTCAGAGTCCTGTTATTGATAGCCAAAAGCCAGAGAAGGAATTAACAACGGCAGTAGCAGAAAAGAAAGCAGAGGGTGTGCCTCAGAAGGTTACAGAGGAAACTGAGCCAAAGCCTACATTAAAATTGGATCAAGAAAAGGTAGAAGATGAAAAGCCTAAAAAGGTTCAGCAGGAAATGGATGAAAAGACTCAGAAGGTTCAAGAGAAAACTGAGGCAAAACCCACATCAGAAATGGTTCCCAGTAAGCCATTGGATGAAAAGCCAGAGAGAGTTCAAGAAGGAACTAATCAAAATGCCACATTAGCTTCCATTCCTGGAGAGCAATCAGGTGAAAAGCCTGGGGAAAGGAGGGGTGAGGATGCAGAGAAAGAAAGGATTTCAAACAAAGAAATTATAGAAGAAGGGAAAGAAAGGATTTCAAACAAAGAAATTATAGAAGAAGAGAAGCCTTCTGAGTCAATAAAGACTGGGAATGGTGTGAAGGAGAAGAGTATGGTTACAGTTACAGAGAAAGAAATCACAGAAAGAAGAGAGTTAGTCAAAGCAGGTGAACATTCTGGTCCAAAAATTCCAGAGAAAGGAAAGGAAACAACCAGAAAAGATGAAGCTGAAGCTGCAGCCGAGGAGTGGAACCTCAATGATGGTATGATGGGTGCAATAGGGAAAGGAATCAAAGAGGTTACCATTTCTGCTTCCCAGGCTATCACAAGAATTGCAGGAAGGAAATGGGATAATGATGACAAGCCTTTACTTTTGAACATTGGTGCCTCAATTCTAGTACTTGCAGCAGTGGGAGTTTATGCACTTTATAGGTTCACCTCTTCATAGAGAAACCAGATCTGGTTTGTCTACTCAAATGCTTATTCATAATACTGTGTTAAGGCAAAAGCAGCTCTTAGCATCCTCTACAGAAATGCAATTTGTCAATTATGTTCGAAGTCTTTCGCCTGAAATACAACGTTGTACAAACAAATCCATAGCATATATTCCTGCTAGGGAATAATGCTTCCATCCACAAAAAGGGTTCTAAAAACAGAGCCCATACAAACAAAATAAAGCACTCTGCTGATTAAAATCGCAATTATAGATTGAAATATTTAAGACAAAAATTCCCATCCTCAGATAATGGTTCAAACTTAAGTCATCTTTAGAAAGAATCAAGCAATGATTTCCAAAACATAAGCTTTGCAAAGAGGACTGCTATCTGGCTGTAATTGGATTACCCTTAAAAGCACCATGGAGCAACCATCTTCTATTTCTGTACAAACCAACAACGTAAGTGACCAGAGTCGATTAGCACCCAAAAAAATAAAATAAAAACGATTTGCTTGCCATTTCTAATATGGTGAACAATACAACCATATCCATTTTTGAATAGGCGTAATCAAATCATGAATTTGAAGCTGCAGGGAATTGTACAAGCCATGAGGCATGAATGCAAAGGGATGTGATACTCCCTTCGATACTAAATATAAGATAGAGTTGATTTTTTTAGAGATATTAAAAAAATTAATTTAAATTACTTTAAAATATTTATATTTATCGTTTTTTTTTCTTTTAACTATTTTTTCTAATTTATAAACTGATATATAATCTAATAATACACAAAATATGATATGATTAAGTAACTTATTTAATTTCATTAATCCTTCCAAAAAAAGTCAACTATATCTTATATTTAAGACCTGAGGGAGTAGATCATATATGCAAGTTTATTTAATTATTTGACTGAAAATATATAGAAATTTGACAGTTCAAAATGTTGATTACAATAAACAATCAGCTAGCTCAGAGAGAAGAAAAACATGCCAACATCTTAAGCATATAGTACATGCTCAAATTGGTACAGCTTCCAAACCAATATAGGAGACAGCACTTGGTAACAGTATGTATCAAATATGCCAACCTCTTAAGCATATATATGCTCAAATATGCCAACCTCTTAAGTATGTATATGTTGGGTTCCTAAAAAATTGTCAATTTGTGTAGAATAAATGTTGGGTTCACAGTTATTTTTTAACATTTAATGGTGAAAATATTATGTAATGTACAAGTTGAGTTTATGGTAATTTTTAATATTTAATGGTGGGAAACTGGGAATATTATTTAATGGGATTTAATATTTTTAATGGTGAAATATAATTTTTTAAATTTTTTAATGGGGAATATTTTTTAAATTTTTATATAATTAATTAATTATTAAAATCTAATGGCGGTAATTATTTAATATTTAACCGCATTTATGGTTGAACACTTTTTTCAATTTAAAAAATTATAATGGCCATAGTGTCTCTTTTTCACTTCATTATTATTTAGATGTTTGCATCCTCGTTCACAAGTCCTAGCAATGTAATTCTAATTGCATTAAATGATGTAATCAAGATCACAAAATATAATCATATTTACATTATATAAGCCCGACTAAATGCTGTAATCAGTCTATTTATCAGAATTACACATAATCCTCTCTTATGGAATTAAACCAAACGGTCTATAAGGATAAAAAATTATAATGATGTAAAATTTAGTAAAAACATAAAGTAAATGAAAGGATAACAATATATTCATATAAATTAATGAGTGGGGATAGCGGGCCTAAAGACCATTATTGTTGGTCATGAATTGTATATTGAGGTTCACATCAGGTGCAATATAGCTCGGCGTTAGGAAAAAAAAAATTGTGAAAAAGAAGTTCATCGGGAGGTTTTTGGGTTGGTTTGTTTCCATCCAAAAGGCTAAGGAGGGAGAGCTTTTTTGTCCAACTGCGTTGGCAACGCACAAAAGTACAAAAGGGTCTATTTTTCTTAGGTCTTGCTTTTTTCTTTATTTATGAGCCCATTTTCTATTAAATTCAAAAGCTACCCATGGCTCTATGCTGCAGAAGGAAGAAGCTAAGGTAAAAATGTAATATAATAATAATAATAATAATAGTTGATTATTTATTCATTATTTTTTTATTTCTTAAACTTAATTAAAAACTTATATTTTAAGTTGAAATCCTACAAATGAAGCATGCTTCTTTTTATCTATTAATTTAATTTTTTTAACATAAATTTAAATTTAAATTTTTATCTTTAATTATCACAATATATACAACATACACACACACATATATGTATATAAGATTCAATAACATTCATATCATTTTTAATCATTTTTCATCTCAACTAACTTTTCAACCGCTAACCCAAACACACCTCCATTTGAAAAAAAAAAAAAACATTTATGCTATTGTCAATCTAAACACAAATCACATTTACAACATGAATTTTTTCTTATTGAGCTTTTGTAAAAGTCGGATGGAAAATAAGCCACCACTCCTACCGCTAACCCAAACAAGCCCAATAATGGCTAGGAGCCCTCATTTTTTGGCAAGATTCCGTTGGCTGGGAAGGGTGTCATATTTAGTGCCGGACTAGCGGACCCGATATGATTGTCTTTAATAGAAAGATATCTGTGTATCGGCGAAAAAAAAAATCTATTTGATTATATTTTGTTTTTATTTTTCATTTACATTTTTACTCAATTTTTTCCTAAGACCCTCATAAAATTTAGAGGACTAAATTAAATCAATGTATTTTGCTTAAATAAAATAGGGAGAATGAAAAAAAAAAATTTGAAATTGCAAAATCTCAAATAAGTTATTTCTTATAGAATGAATTGTTATTTACTTATCAAATAGCGTTATTATTTTATCAATTATGGTTAAAATGATCTAGAATTTTGTAATTTTAAATTTGTTTTTCTATATTTTTCCAATAAAATATTGTTTAAGTGTGAATTTGAAAATAATAATAATAATTTAAATAATTTTATTTAGTTCAACCTAATCTTATTGTTTTTCTCCTTTCTTAAAAATGAAATTATGGCTTAGAATTGATTTCTTAAAATTTATTCCCATTTTAAGTAAATTCTCCCTAGTCTAATAATTACATAATAAAGTTTAATTGATATGTAATAATCTCATCCTAAGGTTACGTAAATCGGGAAAAAAAAAATGGTCTGAACTAAAAATAAAAAAGTGAGACAGTGTAAAAATAAATAAAAAGACTGTCTTCTTCTACTTCCTTTTTTTTTTTTTTTTTTTTACCTTCGGGAATTACTACCTCCGATCCTAATTATAAGATCTAGTGACTTTCTTTGGAGAGATTAAGGAAGCTAAATAAGTTACTTAATCATTTCATATATTGTGTATCCTAGATTATATATTAGTTTATTAGTTAAACTGATTAGTTTGAAGAAAAAATAAAAATACTCTAAAGCTTAATAAAAAGATCAATTAGGTCTTATAATTAGAACCGGAGAAAGCATTTAAACCAAACTAGATTGAAGGCCCTAAATAGTAAAAACCAAACCATATCTTGACAGGTTTATGTGTGCGTCAAAATCAAAATTAAATCAAAATTTCATTAAAAATTAAAAACACACAAAAAAGGTTGGGTGCTACCCATGACAAATATTTTAAAAAATATTTTATAGGTTTAATGTTTCTATTTTTACTGTAGATTTTTTTTTCCCCTGTTATAGTCACATATAAAAATGGATAGGTCCCATTGTAAAAAGAAGAAAAAAAGAATATTAGAGAGACCATTTACTTTTTATGTGAGTGTGGCGGAAAAAATATTTCCATGGAAAAAAAAAAATATTAAATTCATATTTTATTTCTCTTTGAATAAGATTTTTAAAATTAAATTTCACCCACAATAATATTTCTTATAAGATCTATTTCGTGGTAAAAAAAATATTAAAATTTATTCCCCAAAAAAAAAAAAAAAATCTTCCTGCAGCTTTTTATTCGAAGCTAACTAAAAGATCAAGTGAACGAGGCAAACAAAGAACATTTTACTTTATATCTAAGACAAGCCATCCTTGTCGTATCACTGAGGAAAACATTAAATTCATTCTTAAACTTGAATACTGTCACGTCTCATTTCTGAAGCAGCCAAAAAGGAATAGTCTCATCAGTAAGACAACAGACCCCTCCAGGGGCTGAGCCAGGGATCCAAATTAGGAGGAGCTAAAATTATGAGTTAAACCCAAGTGTTTATAAGATTACATTTAAACACTATAAATATTTTAAGATGTTTATTTTAGTCTCTCCACAAACCTTTAAATAGGGACCAAATTGAAAATATTAAAATATTTATACAATAAAAATACAATTTCTTAAAAATTTGGGTACTATTCTATAATTTTAGGAGGGGTGGGGACCACTCCTAGCCCCTCCCTAACTCCGCCCCTGCCCCTATCAGAAGCCATCCATCATCATCCACTATAAATATCCAAAGTTGAGGCCCTTAAATGCAGTAATTCAAAAAAGCTGCTGCATGCCACCATAGTTTTCTGATACAGGAGAAATAATCAGAAGACATGTCTTCCACACAAGATTTCAATCTCCAACAACCATCATATGAACCTTACGATCCAGATATGGAAACCCAGGACACTGCAGATGCTCATATTCTTATTGTTCGTCTTCTTCCTGGTGCGTATCACTAGCTAACTTTATTCATAATCTTTCAAACTTTATTCATAATCTTTCAATCCTAAATATAAGATATAGATATAAATGATCTATAGATATTAAAAAAAAGTAAGTTATTTATTTCTAAAGAATGTTTGTTGACCCCCTTGAAACAGCATTTTAATCATTTACCTTGGAAACTACCCGTTTAGTGAGATATTCATGTAATATATATAAAATTAATTGGGGATATTTAAAAATAACAGTATAAATATGGGAGATAAAATAAATTTAAAATCTCATACTTGGAACAAATTAAATCCTTCTAATATTAACTCTTACATTAGTCTCATTTTTTTTAAAAAAAAAAAAATGTTGGAGAAATAAGTGAAATCTAAATATGCTTTAGCACTTAGAAATGTGTATATGTCAATGGTGGCTACGATTTCCAGTTCTTATAAGCTTACAGGTCCTTAAGTTCTTAATATAGGATATATTCAGAGGGTTGACATTGATCCTAAAGATAAAACATATTTTTAATATTTGTTAATCACTTCCTAATTTACTCATGTTAATGTTCCATTAACAATAATTAAAGAGGAGAAAAATGAAAGGATTAAGAAAGATGACTATGATATTTTAGAAAATACTCCCTCCGGTCCTAATTCTAAGAGTTAGTTGACTTTTTTGAAGAGATTAAGGAAGCTAATTAAATTACTTTAAAATATTTTTATTTTTTTTCTTCAAACTTATTAGTTTGACTAATAAACTAATATATAATCTAAGAATATTTAACATATGAAATGATTAAGTAACTTATTTAGCTTCCTTAATCTCTCCAAAGAAGGTCAACTAGCTCTTATAATTAGGATCAGGGGTAGTACATGTTATATTAATTAACTTAACTAACTTCTTTGATATAGTTAAATTAATTATATAAATGAGTCTTATATTAATGACTAGAAGGAGTATTTATTGATGCCTACACACCTAAGCTTATTGGCCAACTCAGAAATGTGTATATGTTGATTGAGCTTATTATATTATTGAGACCTACACACACGTATCCACATGCATAAAAAAGTTATAAAAAACATATTATTAATAAATTACAGACAATGTGATTTGCTACTACCAAACCAATCATCAAGTTTTTTATACAGAAAATTAAAAAAAAAAAAAAAAAATATATATATATATATATATATAGGAAAACTAATGTGTGAAACCATAGTATTTAGTTTATGTTTTGAGCAAGTAAAAAATTCAATAAAAATGTGTGGTTAGAGGTTTTTTTTTTTTGGGCAGAAAAAAGCTTCTGTGTTACTATATTCTAAAAAACCAGGACATTATCCACATGAACTATAGAAAAAACAGACATAATTTCAATTAATTGACGAAATTCTTACATTAACAATTGTTTTGCCCAAAAATTATTATAATAAATAATATTTTTTTGCTTCAGATTTTGCTAGACAGCAAGTTGGTGCATTCTATGAAGCAGCTTACAAGAGAATAAGGGTTTTCGGTGAAAAACCAATTGAAAACAATAAGCGAATACGTTTCAGTAAAGTGCTTACAATTCCAGAAGATTGTGATGCTGATAAGCTTAAGGGACAGTTTCAAGAAGGATCAATAACCATTACAATTCCAAAGAAGCCTAAAGAACCAGAACCAGCTCAAGAACAAGAAGCAGCCAAACAGATCACTGCTACTCCTCCTCAAAAGTTTGCTTCTGAAGTTGGATCAAAAGAAGCAGATATGAAAAATGGTGAGAAATGTGTCTCTGAAGAGAAACTCAAATCAAAAATGGAGAAGTCTAAAGAACCAGAGCCAGAACTAGATCAAGAACAAGAAGTAGCCTAACAGGTCACTGCTACTCCTCCTCAGAAATCTGCTTCCGAAGTTGAATCAGATGCAGCAGATATTATAAAAAATAGTTCGCTTGCCATTTCTAATATGGTGAACCATACAACCGATTCCATTTTAAATAGGCGTAATCAAATCATGGATTTGAAGCTACAAGGAATTGTACAAGTCACGAGGCACAAATTCCCCTTTGGTACTAAATGTAAGACAAAATTGACATTTTCTAGAGATATTAAAAAACTAATTTAAATTATTTTAAAGTATTTATATTTATTGTTTTTTCTTCTAACTATTTTGCCCAGCTTATAAACTGATATATAATTTAATGGTATACGAAATACGATATGATTCAGTAACTTATTTAATTTCATTAATCCATTCAAAATGATCAACTATGTCTTATATTTAGAACCAATGGAGTAGATCATATGTGCAAGTTTATTTAATTATTGACTGAAAATATATACAAATTTGACAATTCAGAATATTAATTACAATAAACAATCAGCTGGCCTAGAGAGAAGAAAAATATGCCAACCTCTTAAGCATATAGTACATGCAGATAGTTCCCAAAAAAAAAAAAAAAATTCAGAAGTGCCATTTGTTTTATTATTTTATAGTGCAAGGAAGGCTCGAACTTTCAAAAATAGCTATCAGAGTCAAAGAACTTTGGTATTGGTATGTCAAGCACATAAAACAGATTAGTTAGGTTTCAAATGCTACACAAGAATATGGCTCATTGATGTGCGAAGACTATGCAATGCACCCAAATTTCTTAAAATGTTCATAATCTCATGGTTCCATACTAACTTTAATCTCGAATTTACTTCACCAGCAATGTGCAGATCCTGATAAACCTCACTTTGATTTGGCTTGCTTGCATGCCTTGGAATATCCCTGCACAGAGCCAGATACAACAGAGAGCTTACCTCTTGGAATTGTTTCAAACCAACCCAAATGCACGTTTTGCTGCGTCAAGGTTATTGGAGAGAAGCATTGACATTGTCACTGGTCCCAAACCTCCGGGCATAGGCGTCAGGGCTGATGCCACCTTGATTGCCTCTTCAAAGCAAACATCTCCTATGACACAGAAGCCTTCTTCGTCGGAATCCTGCAAGTTATCAAGTACAACAGATGAATAGACAGCCAAGAAAAATTATCTTATCTCTTATTAGCATGCATTTTTCCATTGGGTTTTTTAACATCACCCATGAATCTAAATTTGAGCATGTTGGGCCCCAAACAGAGCATAGCTCTCTCAACATATTTTTCCCCTAACCATAATGCTCAAATTTGAAACCTTACTTGAGAAGCATTGTCTCTCTTACTCAACCCAATAACATGCAGTTCCGTCTTAGTTGGTCAAAGAAAGGAGAACAGAACCTCTGGAATTTTATTAACTATCCATCATCTGCATCAAAGGCATACTGTATTTAAAAAAACGGGTGCTCCGTCAAATAGTTGAATTACACAGATATTAGACTTATTTTATAACACTATCTGAAAAAAAAAAAAAAAAAAAAAAAAAAAAAAAAAAAATCAGTATGTACCTTAACTTGATTTGTTCCCATGTCAATTACCACTGCTCCTTGTTTTAACCAATTGCCACGAATCATATTGGGTATTCCAACATCAGCTACCACAATTTCAGCTTCAGATGTTATCCATTCTGGCTTCTCTGTGAATGCATGTACCATACTTACTGTTGCATGATGCCTCTACTTGAAATACAACAAATGAGAAATTTGTCAACAGAAACATTCAGCTCAGAAACAACATTTTATACCTGCAATAGCAACGAAGTGGGTAACCCCGCAATTTTACTTCTTCCTATTACAACTGCTCTTTTCTCACCAAATTCCACTCCATGCCTAAGCAACAACTCAATGCAAGGTTTCCTATATTTAAGGGATGAAAGCCATCCACATCCTTTTCTGGACTCACAAAGTTGATGACATTTTCCTCATTCAAATGCTGCATATTAATTTCAAAAACGAAGTCGTTAATAATTACATCTACCCTGGTTCAAATAATTCTACCAAATTTTATCATCAGAATCTTCATCCACAAAACTTCTGCAGCTTCACCAAATTTGATCTATGAGAAGTCAAATCAACTTATTCACAGAACTATAACTGATTTTAGATCAAGCGAAGCCACTATTGCTCTGAATCTGAGCTTTAGATTAATATGCACAATTAATTTGTAAACTGGTAAAAAATGGAATGGAAATTACTTGAGGCAGGGGAAGTTGCACAATGATGCCATGTACAGCTGAGTCTTTGTTAAAATTGGCAACAACATCAAGAAGTTCTTTTTTTTTCTTTTTTTTTCAGGCAACAGAGCCACCGACGCCTCAATGCCAACTTGCTCACAGGCTTTTAACTTAATGTTGATGAAGGTCTGAGAATCTCTTCTATCACCAACAATAACCACAGTCAATTCCCAATTGTACTTTTAACTCTATCTCTTCTATCATGTCTCGGGCAAGTGAATTCCCTCCAAGAACTACAGCATCGGACTTCGCCCCTTTCGTAATACAAATGACAAATGACAAGGGAAGAAATGAAACAAAACATATTGGGCCTGTTTGGGGACTTATTATCCCGAAATTCCATCAAAAAAATTAAGACTGTTTGGGAACACTTTTATTTTGATGGACTTCAATGGACAATGGGGTTTTTTTTAAAGCTCCTATTTGTGGCTTTTGATCTCATTAATGGCTTCTCATCAATTTTTTATGTGGGGTCCATTTGTTAAATTACCATTTGCCCCCCTCCCCCCTACTTTTTGTCTTTTGTTCCCATTGATAGAACCGTTTATTACCCATGATTATTCATTAAAGAAAGTTAAATTTAAACAGAGAACAACAACAAACAAAAGAAATTACTCATGATTCTTCAAACACTCACAGTATATATGACACTCTATCAACTAAAAGATAGAAATTTTGAGAAAATGGAAAAATGCACTGATCAAACTATCTTTCAACCACTCTGCCATGCCCCAAGAAAGAAAGATGCTTTTTGCACATAAAAAATAATCTACAGTTGTGCAAGGACGTGTATACTACATAAAAAGGGCAATCCAAAGTTAACTATGTCATATGCATTGTAGCCCCAACTTGTCAAGACACCTCAAGGTTTAGCATCACAATGATCTTGTAAGTTAAAGAATGAAGTTTACGTTAAAGAAGGGGCAAAAATACAACTTAAATCCAACTTTTTAATTGTTAGAGTAAAAGAAAATAGGCGATATTCTTTCATCTATTGTAGATACTAGATATTGTAATATCTTGCAAGAAGGAAATATGATGATCCGGAGATATTCCCAAAATGATGTGGAATTTAATCAAGTGAAGAAGGAAATATGGGTGAAGAAGATAATGATGATCCACTTGATAATGATGATCGGCTTGATGAAGCATCCTCATCAACACGAATGAATGATCTTCGTGATGAAATCAAAAATGAACTTGTAGGGACTAAGTTTATTTAAGTATTTTATTGTTGTAATTTATTTAATGGAATTTTACTATTTTATTTGGCAAATTTATATTTATTTTTAATTTTTTATCCCAAATTATCACATTTTATATAATACATATGTGTGTGTGTGAGAGAATTTGATTCATACCCTTTTCAGTCATTTTTCATCTCATCTATCTTTTTAAAAGTCATGCAAACAAGTTCTCATCACAAACAAAAGCCACTTCTGCTACTGCTATCCTAAACACAAATCACATCAGAAAAAAGTCTATTAAGAAAAGTCCATCAGAAACAAAAACCATTTCTCCCACAGCAATCCCAAACGGCCCCATTAACAAGTGACCAAACCAGAGCTCTAGAGAACACTAGAATAGCAGAATTATGCTCATCCTTTTGCATGACAAGTGACCCATAAGAAACCCCCATTACTCAGGTCACCCAAACAGAGGATTATACTTCCTCTGGTCATAATTATAAGGACTACTTAACTTTTTTTGGAGAGATTAAAGAAGCTAATTAAATTACTTTAACGTATTTTTATTTTTATTTTTTCCTCAAACTAATTAGTTTAACTAATAAACTAATATATAATTTAAGAATACACAACATATAAAATAATTAAGTAACTTATTTAACTTTCTTAATCTCTCTAAAGAAAGTCAATTAGGTATTATAATTAGGATTGAAGGTAGTATAATAAAAGAACAATAGTGGGTTTTGTACCAAATTTTGTTTGGCAGTACTCGTCATGTTTCCATCAGTGTCTAAATTGTCTCTAATAAAAGATATCCGTACACACACACAAATCTATCTGATTATATTTTTATTTTATTTTTCATTTACATTTTTATTCATTTTTCACTTTTAAAAATCTTTAATCTTGGCCCTGTGCCCAAATCATCTTTTTCCTAGGACCCTCCTAAAATTTAGAGGACTAATTAAATCAATGTATTTTGCTCAAATGAAATAGGGAGAAAGATTTTTTTTTTTTTTTTTTTTTTTTTTTTTTAAAAAATTGAGATTACATCTCAAATAAGATATTTCTCATAAAATGAATTGTTATTTTTTTTTTTTTTATCAAATATCGTTATTACTTTATTAATTATAGTTAACTAACCTGATTTAGAATTTTGTAATTTCAATTTTTTCCTATCATTTTTTCAATAAAATATTGTTTAAGTAATTATAATGTGTGAATTGGGAAAAAAAAAATATTTAGTCCAACCTAATCTTATTGTTTTTCTCCTTTAAAAAAATAAATAAATTATGGCTTAGAATTGATTTGTTAAATTTAATCCCATTTTAAGTAAATTCCCCTTAGTTTAATAATTACCTAATAAATTTTAATTGATAAGTAATAATCTCATCCTAACGTTACGTAAATCCTAAAAATAAAAAAAAAAAAAGTTGACCTGACTAAATAAAAAATTGAGACTATGTAAAAGTAAATAGAAGGACTATCTTCTTCTACTTTCTCTCCCTCTCTTTTTTTTTTTTTTTTTTTTTTTTTGACTTCAGAGCTACTATCTTCATTAACTTATAACAAAACAAGCATCTGAATCAAACTAGATTGAATGCCCTAAATATTTAAAACGAAACCATACCTTGATAGATTTATATATGTGCATGAAAATCGAAATTAAATTAAAATTTCACTAAAAAAAATTTAAAACACACAAAAAAGTTGGGGTGCTACCCAAGACAAATATTTCAAAAATATTTTATTTCTATTTGAATAATATTTTTAAAATTAACTTCCCCCGCAGTAATATTTCTTCTAAGATTTATTTCGTGGTAAAAAAAAAAAAAAATCCTGCAGTTTTTCATACGAGGGTAACTGAAAGATCAAGTGAATGAGGCAAACAAAGAACATTTTAATTAATTTATTCCTAAGACAAGACATCCTTGTCATATCACTGAAGAAAACATTAAATTCATTCTTAAACTTGAATATTGTCTCGTCTCATTTCTGAAGCAGCCGAAAAGGATAGTTTCATTAATAAGAAAACAGACCCCTACCAGAAGCCATCCATCCATCATCCACTATAAATATCCAAAGTTGAGGCCCTCAAATGCAATAATTCAAAGAAGTTGCCGCATGCCACCATAGTTTTCTGATACAGGAGATATAATAAGAAGACATGTCTTCCACACAAGATTCCAATCTCCAACAACCATCATATGAACCTTACGACCCAGATATGGAGACCCAGGACACTGCAGATGCTCATATTCTTCTTGTTCGTCTTCTTCCTGGTGCGTATCTCTATCTAACTTTATTCATAATCTTTCAGTTCTAAATATAAGAGATATATATAAATGATTTATAGTTATTAAAAGAATTAAGTTATTTATTTATAAAGAATGTCTTTTAATTCCTTTAAAACAACATTTTAATCATTTACCTTGGAAACTACTCGGTTAATGAGATATTCATGTAATATAGATATTTTTAAAGCTAACATTATAAGTATGAGAGGTAAAATGAATTCAAATCTCATACTTAGTTGGAACCAAATTAAATACTTCTAGTAGCTCTTACATTTATCTCTTTTTTTTTTTCAAAAAAAAGTGAAATCTAAATATGATTTAGCACTTTGAAATGTGTACATGTTGTCCGAAGGGCACAATTCACCGATTAGCCAAATGTTTGTGTTAATGGTGGCTACTACTTCTGATTCTTATAAGCTTACACGTCATTCGGTTCTTAATATAGGATATATTTGAGAATTGATGACATTGGTCATAAACATAAGACATATTTTTAATGTTTTCCTAATTTACTTATGTTGATGTTCCTTCAACAAAATCAAGGAGGAGAAAGAATGAAAAGATTAAAGAAGATGATTAGGGTGTTTTAAAAAATACATGTTATATTACCAACTTAACTAATTTTTTAATATAATTAAATTAGATAAATATATTTTATAGTAATGACCGAAGAGAATATTTATCGATACCTATACACATAAGCTTATTGGCCAACAACTCAGAAATGTGTATATGTTGATTGAGCTTATATTATTGAGACCTACACACACGTATCCACATGCATAAAGAAGTTATAAAAAACATATTATTCATAAATTATAGACCATGTGATTTGCTACTACCAAACCAACCATCAGGTTTTTTATAAAAGAAAAAGAAAGAAAGAAAGGAAAACTAATGTGTGAAACCAAGGTTTGCTAGTTTATGTTTTTAGTAAAAAAATCAATAATAAAGTGTAGTCAGACTTTTCTTTTTTGGCATAAAAAAAGCTTCTCTGTTACTATATTTATAAAAAAACAGGACATTATCCACATGAACTGTAGAAAAAACGGACAAAATTTAAATTAACTGAGCAAATTTTTACATTAACAATTGTTTTCCCAAAAACTATTATGATCAATAATAATCTTTTTGCTTCAGATTTTACTAGACAGCAAGTTGGTGCATACTATGAAGCAGCTTATAAGAGAATAAGGGTTTACGGTGAAAAACCAGTTGAAAATAATAAGCGAATACGCTTCAGTAAAGTGTATACAATCCCAGAAGATTGTGATGCCGATAACCTTAAGGGACAGTTTCAAGAAGGAGCAATAATCACCATTACAATTCCAAAGAAGCCTAAAGAACCAGAAGCAGAACCAGCTCAAGAACAAGAAACAGTCAAACAGGTCACTACTGCTACTCCTCAAAAGCCTGCTTCTGAAGTTGAATCAGAAGCAACATATATGAAAAATGGTGTGAAAGGTGTCCCTGAAGAGAAACCCAAATCAGAAATGGAGAAGCCTAAAGAACTAGAACCAGAACCAGAGCCGGTTCAAGAACAAGAAGCAGCCAAACAGGTCACTGCTGCTACTCCTCAAAAGCCTGTTTCTGAAGTTGAATCAAAAGCAGCAGATATAAAAAATGGTGAGAAAGGTGTCCCTGAAGAGAAACCCAAATCAAAAATGGAGAAGCCTAAAGAACCAGAACCAGCTCAAGAACAAGAAGCAGCCAAACAGTCCCGTCTTGCTATTCCTCAAAAGCACATACGAAGTTGAATCGAAGCGCAGATATGAAAAATGGTGAGAAAGGTGTCCCCGAAGAGAAACCCAAATCGAAATGGAGAAGCCTAAAGAACTAGAACCAGAACTAGAGCCGGTTCAAGAACAAGAAGCAGCCAAACAGGTCACTGCTACTCCTCCTCAAAAGCCTACTTCTGAAGTTGAATCAAGCAGATATCAAAAATGGAGAGAAAGGTGTCCCTGAAGAGAAACCCAAATCAGAAATGGAGAAGCCTAAAGAACCAAAACCAGCTCAAGAACAAGAAGCAAGCCAAACAGTCACCGCTACTCCTCCTCAAAAGCCTGCTTCTGAAGTTGAATCAGAAGCAGCAGCAGATATGAAAAATGGTGAGGAAAGTATCCCTGAAGAGAAACCCAAATCAGAAATAGAGAAGCCTAAAGAACCAGAACCAGAGACGGTTCAAGAACAAGAAGCAGCCAAACAGGTCACTGCTACTCCTCCTCAAAAGCCTGCTTCTGAAGTTGAATTAGAAGCAGCAAATATCAAAAATGGCGAGAAATGTGTCCCTGAAGAGAAACCCAAATCAGAAATGGAGAAATCTAAAGAACCAGAACCAGAACCAGCTCAAGAACAAGAAGCAGCCAAACAGGTCACTGCTACTCCTCCTCAAAAATCTACTTCTGAAGTTGAATTAGAAATAGCAGATATGAAAAATGGTGTGAAAGGTGTCTCTGAAGAGAAACCCAAATCAGAAATGGAGAGTAGTCAAAGAGAACCTGATGAGAAAAAAGATGAAAAACCAACCCCACCACCAGAACAAGAAGTCACTGAAGAATCTAAAATGACTCAAAGGGATACAATACAAGAGGATCAAAAGAATCATGGGACCACAGAGAAAGAGAACGGATCAGAATCTGGAATCCCACAAAAGAATCAGGATCAAGAGGGAAAGGGAATTCCTCAAGAAGATGACAAGAATGACACGAACCAGAAGAAGATTTCTGAGGAAGGAAAAGCATCTCTGGAGAAAGATCAGTTTTTGGCAAGAGAGAAAAGTAAGGAATCAGAAGGAAATGAATCTGACTTGTTTATTGGTTATGAAAGTTTTGGCTTGAAGAAAGCCCCAAAGAGAAGGGAAAAAGAAGAACTATTTCAGAAGGATCAGTGTTTGGATATAGAGAAAAGTAAGGAATCAGAAGGAAATGGATTTGACTTGTTTATTTCTTATGAAAGTTCTGGCCTGACGAAATCCCCAGAGAGAAGGGAAAAAGAAGAATTATTTCAGAAGGATCGGTGTTTGGAAAGGGAGAAAAGCAAGGACAAAATAAAAGAATCTGCCGTGGATATTGCTGCTAAGAGTTATGATATTGGCTTGAAGAAAACATCAGAGGAGGAGGAAAAAGAGCATATGGGTGTTCAAACTGATAAAGTCAATGAAGAAAGGAGCCATGAAAATACAGAAAGTAGTGAATCTTCATCAATAGGTACACAAAAGAAGCTTTTATGTGCAGGTGCTGCAATTCTGGTGGTGGCGGTAGGCATTTATGCTTCCGTCAAGCTTCGTTCCATGACAAGACACTAGACAAAATATTGTTAATATACATTCCTCTTTCATATGGTTCTGTGTGAAAATTCACATCTCAACATATTGTAAACTAAGAAAACCTGCTTTTGGATTATTTCCCAGAACAAGTTTTAGTTTGAATAAATTATTTAAACATAAATCACATTATACTCAAACGATACATAATATATGTTATGATTAATTAACTCATTTAGCTTTCTTAACTCCTTTAAAAAATATTAATGGAGTCATGATATCGATATTAAGAACCGGAGTATAAATTCTAGCTAAGGAATAATGCTTCCATCCAGAAAAGAGGCTTCTAACCACAGGGCCCATACAAACAAAATAAAGCACTCTGCTGATTAAAATCGCAATTATTGATTGAAAAATTTTAGGCAAATTCCCTTGCTCAGATAATGGTTCAAACTTAAGTAGTATTTAGAAAGAATCAAGCAATGATTTCCAAAACATAAACTTTGCAAAGAGGACATCCGTCTTCTATTTCTGTATTAATCAGCAACGAAAGTTACCCCATGATCAAACCCCTCAGTTTTGGTTTCAAAGTCGATTAGCACCCAACAAAAAGTGGTTCGACATTCCTAATATGGTGAACAATACAACCATTTCCATTTTTAAACGTAATCAAATCATGGATTTGAAGCTGCGAGGAATTATATAAGCCATGATGCACGAATGGAGAGGGAGTTGACTTTTTTTTAGCACTAATTTAAATTACTTTAAAGTAATTTAAGAAAACCAATTACGTTTTTTCTCCAAATTATTTTGGCCAACTTATAAACTGATATATAATATAATGATACACAATATATGATATGATTAGTTTGTTTAGCTTTATTAATCCCTCTAAAAAAAAGTCAACTATATCTTTCTTTCTTTTTTTGGTTGCCCATCCAGTATCCAGAGCTTCGCTCTGACTAATCCGAATCCGACCCGGGTCGCACACCTGGCTATGGTGGATGAGTCTTCCAGCGGGGCTTTTCTGCATTCACAAGGCTCGAACTCGAGACCTTGCTTAAGCGACACAAGCTGCTTACCACTTGTACCAACCCCCGTTGGTCAACTATATCTTATATTTAAGAGTGAAGTGTAGTTGATAAGTGCAATTTTATTTAATTATTTAACTACTAGACAGAAAATATATACAAATTTGATAATTCACAATATTGATTTAACAATCAGCTAGCTCAGAGGGAAGAAAAATATGCCAACCTCTTAAGTAGTGCCCCTCCGAGTGATGCTTTTACACAGCAGTACAAGCCAGAAAACAAAGGGTAGTAGTGCCCCTCTCTTCATCTCCAGACCGTTGGATTGATGTTGATTTAATCTTTTATAAAACTATTATTTTAAATATTTTATTAATAATTTAATTTTTTATTAATATTTTTATTTATCGTTAATCTTTCAATCAGCAGTACAAGCCAGAAAACAAATGGGAGCCAATTCCGATTCCCCTGTATCAGCTCAAACAGATAGTACCAGAAAAAAGGAAAAAAAAAAAAAAAAAAAAAAAAAACAGAAGTGCCATTTGTTTTATTATTTTATAGTGCAAGGAAGGTTCGAACTTTCAAAAATAGCTATCAGAGTCAAAGAACTTTTGATATTGGTATGTCAAGCACATAAAACAGATTAGTCAGGTTACCTAACAATATGGCTCATTGATGTGCAAAGACTATGCAATTAACCCAAATTTCTTAAAATGTTCATAATCTCATGGTTCCATACTTACCTTAATCTCGAATTTACTGCACCAGCAATGTGCCGATCCTGATAAACCTCACTTTGATTTGGCTTGCTTACATGGCTTGGAATATCCCTGCACAGAGCCAGATACAACATAGAGCTTACACCTTGGAATTGTTTCAAACCAACCCAAATGCACGTTTTGCTGCGTCAAGTGTATTGGAGAGAAGCATTGACATTGTCACTGGTCCCAAACCTCCGGGCACAGGGGTCAGGGCTGATGCCACCTTGATTGCCTCTTCAAAGCAAACATCTCCATAATGACACAGAAGCCTTCTTTGTCGGGATTCTGCAAGTCATCAAGTACAACAAATGAATAGACAGACAAGAAAATTTATCTAATCTCTTAATAGCATGCCTAAGCAACAACTCAATGCAGCCCATAGACGTACAAGGAATGAAGAATGGTTTTCTTCCCCTCATGGCAAGGTTTCCCATATTTAAGGGATGAAAGTCATCCACATCCTTTTCTGGACTCACAAAGTTGATGACATATTCCTCATTCAAATGCTGCATATTAATTTCAAAAAACAGAGTCGTTAATAATTACATCCACCCTGGTTCAAATAATTCCACCAAATTTTATTATCAGAATTTTCATGCACAAAACTTCTGTAGCTTCACCAAATTTGATCTATGAGAGTCCAAAGCAACTTATTCACAGAACTACAACTGATTTTAGATCAAGCGAAGGCACTGTTGCTCTGAATCAGAGCTCCAGATTAATATGCACAATTTATTTGTAAACTGGTAAAAAATGGAATAGAAATTACTTGAGGCAGGGGAAGTTGCACGATGATGCCATGAACAGCTGGGTCTTTGTTAAAATTGGCAACAACATCAAGAAGTTCTTTTTCTTGACAGTTTTCAGGCAACAGAGCCACCGACGCCTCAAAGCCAACTTGCTCACAGGCTTTTAACTTAATGTCGATGAAGCTCTGAGAATCTCTTCTATCACCAACAAGAACCACAGCCAATTTAGGAGGATTCCCAATTGTCCTTTTAACTCTGCCTATTTCTTCAGCCACTTTTTGTTTCACGTGTCGGGCAAGTGAATTCCCTCCAAGAACTACAGCATCGGACTTCGCCCCTTTCGTAATACAAATAACAAATGACAAGGGAAGAAATGAAACAAAACCTATTAACAAAGGTCACCAAACCAGAGCTCTAGAGAACACTAGAATAGCAGCATTATATTATTTTATTTATTTTGATATAAAAATTTTAGGAAAGAGATTGGACTCAAGTTTACCCAGACACCCCAATGTCTTTGACCAATTTCAGGAATAAACTCACAGTTGAACTGAAGGACAAGGGTAGAATAGCAGCATTATGATCATCGTTTTGCATGACAACTGTCCCATAAGAAACCCCCATGGACTCAAGGGACCCAAACAGAGGATTATACAATACAAGAACAATAATGGGCTTTGCACCAAATTTTTTTTTAGCAATATCATCCCGTCAGTGTCTGAATTATCTCTAATAAAAAAGGTATCCGTACACAGAAAAATTATCTGATTATATTTTATTTTGTTTTATTTTTTCATTTACATTTTTATTCAATTTTATATTTTTTTTACTTTTAAAAATATTTAATTTTGGCCCATGTAAATGCCCAACCCATCTTTTTCCTAGGACCCTCCTAAAATTTAGAGGACTAATTAAATCAATGTATTTTGCTCAAATAAAATAGGGAGAAAGACAAAAAAAATTGAGATTGCAAAGTATTTCTCATAAAATGAATTGTTATTTGCTTATCAAATCTCATTATTCATTTATCAATTTTGGTTAAACAACCTGATCTAAAATTATGTAATTTTAAATTTCTTTTTTCTATTATTTTTTTCAATAAAATGTTGTTTAAGTAATTATAATGTGTGAACTTGAAAAAATTAATTTAAATAATTTTATTTAGTTCAATCTAATCTTATTGTTTTTCTCCTTTTTTAAGAGAGAAATTATGGGTTAGAATTGATTTCTTAAAATATACTCCCATTTTAAGTAAATCATCCTTAGTCTAATAATTATATAATAAATTTTAATTGATATGTAATAATCTCATCCTAACGTTACGTAAATAAAATAAAAAAAATGACCTGGCTAAAAATTAGAAAAAAAAAATGGTCGGAACTAAAAATAAAAAATTGGGACTATATAAAAATAAATAGAAAGACTATCTTCTTAACTAATAACAAAACAAGCATCTAAATCAATCTAAGATTGAATGCCCTAAATAGTAAAAACGAAACCGTATCTTGAAAGATTTATATATTTGTGCATCAAAATCGAAATTAAATCAAAATTTCATTAAGAAAATTAAAAACACACAAAAAGGTTGGGGTGCTACACAAGACAAATATTTCAAGAATATTTTATTTCAATTTGAATAATATTTTTAAAATTAATTTCCCCCCACAGTAATATTTCTGCTAAGATCTATTTCGTGGTAAAAAAATATTAAAATTTATACCCCAAAAAAAAAAAAAAAAAAAAAAAAAAAAAAAAAAAAAAAAAAAAAAAAAAAAAAACTTCCTGCAGTTTTTCATTCGAAGGTAACTTGAAACATCAAGTGATGAATGAGGCAAACAAAGAACATTTTGCTTTGTTTCTAAGCCAAGCCATCCTTGTCATATCACTGAGGAAAACATTAAATTCATTCATAAACTTGAATATTAATGTCACGTCTCATTTCTGAAGCAGCCAAAAAGGAATAGTCTCATTAATAAGAAAACAGAACCAGAAGCCATCCATCATCCACTATATATAAATATCCAAAGTTGAGGCCCTTAAAAGCAATAATTCAAAAAAGTTGCTGCATGCCACTGTATGTAGTTTTCTGATACAGCAGAAATAATAAGGAGACATGTCTTCCACCCAAGATCCATTATATGAACGTTTCGACCCCAATATAGAAACCCACGACACTGGAGATGCTCATATTCTTCTTGTTCATGTTCCTGGTGCGTATCACTATCCAACTTGTTTGATAATCTTTCAGTCTTGAATATAAGAGATAGATGTAAATGATTTATTGATATTAAAAGAATTAAGTTATTTATTTGTAAAGAATGTTTGTTAATCCTCTTAAAACAACATGTTAATTATTTGCCTTGGAAACTTCCCGTTTAGTGAGTTATTAACATAATATGCACAATCAATTGGGGATATAACATTATGGGAGATCAAATGAATTCAAATCTCATACTTGGAACCAAATTAACTTTTTTTACTAGCTCTTACATTTAGTCTCATATTTTGTAAGAAAAAATTGGAGAAATAAGAGATTAAGTGTGTTTGGGATAGTGGTGAGATAAATAATTTATTTACAATCTGACTTATACAAACTTAAGTTTGGGTAAAAGTCAAATTGTGTAATATGATTTATATTTAGATTGACAAGTAATATAAGTAACTTTTTTTAAACTGAAATTTGTTTGGATTGACGATAACATAAATAGTTTTTATGATAATTATAAGAGGAAAAAAAAAATCCAAATTACAAAAAAGTAAAAAATGTTAACCTAGAAAAATTGGGACACTCAATATGAAAAAACTCAATTACACACCATAGTGATCACATATGATGCCTAATCTTATTAAAACATAAGAAAATATGTTCAATACACAATCCAAGTACATCAACAACAAAATTCAAAATGAGAGCAATTCATCATAGAGAAATACATAAACTTGTTTGGATGATTAATGAAAAATCAAGTTTAAAGGTAAAAGATTGAAAAAAACATAAATTTTATAAAAATAAAAATAGGTAATGTATTATTTAGAAGAAAAAAAAGTTACAATACTAAAGTACTTAAATTTTTTAGGAAATTTGGGGAAAGTCCACTAAAAATTTAATTAGTGAGAATGATCTAAATCAAAGTATTATCATGATTTTTATATAAAAAATTATCAAGTGATTCTCACCAATTAAATTCCTCATGGACCTAAATCGAGTATTATTGTGATTATTAACTTTTAAGTAAATTTATATTTAGGAAAAAAATTTCATCTATTAGGATTTATAATAAGAACCATAATAGTATTTCAATTTAAAAAAGTAGGACCCATCATTTTTTTTTCATAAATTATTTTTCTCTCTCCATAGTGAAAAAACCAAAAACAAAAAATTTTGGCTTATGGCTTAAGCTGCTCCCCCTAAAAAGGCTCAATTGAAAAAAGTCATCAAGCAAAAATCACCCATTAGAGTGTTTGGGCATCCAAAAGTAGCTTTTGGGATGGTGTTAATGTATGTTAATGACGGCTACTACTTCTAGTTCTTATAAGCTTACACGCCCTTTAGTCTTTAATATATGATATGTTTTAGGAGTTAATATTGGTCCTAAAGATACAATACATTTGTTAATATTTTTCTAATTTATTTTTATTGATGTTCTCTCAACGATAATTAAGGAGGCGAAAGAATGAAGGGATTAAGGAAGATAGCTATGATGTTTTAGAAAATATATGTTATATTAACTAACTTTCTTAATCTAATTAAATGAGATAAATATGTCTTATAGTAATGACCGAAAAGGAATATTTATTGATACCTATACACATAAGCTATTGGCCAACTCAGAAATGTGTATATGTTGATCGAGCTTATATTATTGATGCCTACACCCACATATCCACATGTATAAAAAAAATTATTAAAAAACATATTATTCATAAATTATAGACAATGTGATTTGCTAACATCAATTTTTTTATAAAGAAAATCAAAATTTTTAAAAAAATAGGAAAACTAATGTGTGAAACCAAAGTATGTTAGTTTATGTTTTAAGCAAGTAAAAAAATCAATAAAAATGTGTAGTTAAACCTTTTTTTTTTTCAAGGAAAAAAGCTTCTCCGTTCCTATATTTTTAAATAAATATATTTTTAAAAAACAGGACGTTATCCACATGAACTATAGAAAAAACAGACATAATTTCAGTTAATTGGGGGAACTTTTACATTAACAATCGTCTTACCCAAAAACTGTTATAATAAATAATATTTTTTTGCTTCAGATTTTACTAGACAGCAAGTTGGTGCATACCATGAAGCAGCCTATAAGCGAATAAGGGTTTTTGGTGAAAGACCAATTGAAAATAATAAGCGAATACGTTTCAGTAGGGAGTATACAATTCCAGAAGATTATGATGCTGAGAAGCTTAAGGGACAGTTTCAAGATGGAGGAATAATCACCATTACAATTCCAAAGAAATCTCAAGAACCACAACCAGAATCATTACCGGAATTACCGGAACCAGGGTCGGAATGGGAACCAGAATCAGAAGCAGAAGCAGAATCAGAACCAGAATCAGAAGCAGAAGCAGAATCAGAACCAGAAACAGAAGCAGAAGCAGAAGCAGAAGCAGAATCAGAACCAGAAACAGAAGCAGAATCAGAACCAGAAACAGAAGCAGAAGCAGAACCAGAAACAGAAGCAGAAGCAGAAGCAGAATCAGAACCAGAAACAGAAGCAGAAGCAGAATCAGAACCAGAAACAGAAGCAGAAGCAGAAGCAGAATCAGAACCAGAAACAGAAGCAGAAGCAGAATCAGAACCAGAAGCAGAACAAGAAGAAGCCAAACAGGTCACTGCTGCTCCTCCTAAAAAATCTGCTTCTAAAGTTGAATCAGAAGCAGCAGATATGAAAAATGGCGAGAAAGGTGTCTCTGAAGAGAAACCCAGATCAGAAATGGAGAGTAGTCAAAGAGAACCCGACGTGAAAAAAGATGAAAAACCAACCCCTCCACCAGAACAAGAAGTCACTAAAGAATTTCTACTGACTCAAAGGGATACAACACAAGAGGATCAAAAGAATCGTGGGACCACAGAGAAAGAGAAAGGATCAGAATCTGGAATTCCACAAAAGAATCAAGATCAAGAGGGAAAGGGAATTCCTCAAGAAGACGACAAGAATGACAAAAACCAGAAGAAAATTTATGAGGACGGAAATGCATCTCTGCAGAAAGATCAGTTTTTGGCAAGAGAGAAAAGTAAGGAATCAGAACGAAATGAATCTGACTTGTTTATTGCTTATAAAAGTGCTGGCCCGAAGAAATCCCCAGAGAGAAGGGAAGAAGAAGGATTAGTTCAGAAGGATCAGTGTTTGGAAAGAGAGAAAAGCAAGGACGAAATAAAAATATCTGCCAAGGGTATTGCTGCTGAGAGTTATGATATTGGCTTGAAGAAAACATCAGAGGAGGAGGAAAAAAAGCATATGGGTGTTCAAACTGATAAAGTCAATGAAGAAAGGAGCCATGAAAATACAGTAAGTAGTGAATCTTCTTCAAAAGGAGCCACAAAGAATATGGCTAATTCTGCTTCTGAAGCAGTAACAAGATTGGCCAATAGATTCAGTGAAGAAGATACTCAGAAGAAGCTTTTATGTGCAGGTGCTGCAATTCTGGTGGTGGCGGTAGGCATTTATGCTTCCTTCAAGCTTCGTTCCATGACAAGACAATAGACAAAATATTGTTAATATACATTCCTCTTTCATATGGTTGTGTGTGAAAATTCACATCTCAACATATTGTAAAATAAGAAAGCCTGCTTTCGGATTATTTCCCAAAACAAGTTTCAGTTTCAATAAATTATTTAAACATAAATCACATTATAATAGTAACGAGCAATAAGTATGCAACAAAAGGCTGAAAGCAATGTTTGGTCCATTAAAATTTTAGCTGTGTTTCAACTTTCAACCTCTTTATTTTTCTCATCATCATCATCACTACTACTGTTCGAGAACTTTATTCCCAAATCAAGTGGCCTCTAGAGCGAAGAGAGTAATAATACACAGAAGTGGTTGTATATGAACAAATTACTCTTCGCTTCTTGAATATATGACCTAATTTTGAGGTGGATTTTGATCCTAAATATAACATATTTATATTTTTTTAGACTAATTTATCTAACTTATAAACTAATATATATATAAAATCTAATATTACACATAAATATTTTAGAGAGATTATCTCACATATGTTATAATTAATTTCTTTAATCTAGTTAAATTAAATAAATATGTCTTATATTAAGAATTAAAATAGTAATATATCCTACCTTATGTATTTAATATAAATAGGTCTTGTATCAGAAGATTAGAACATGAAATTATATGTTAACGGCAAGTACCCCAAAAACAATACTACCCATAAGGCCACCACGCTTGGATAAGGTCCCAACTTAGCTCTTGAGATTTATAAGTTTTGGTTTGTTTAACTACTAGGGATTGGGTCTAGTGGAAGGGGATAGTCCCTCACAACGCAACAAACTAAGGTTTGAATTGCCGTTAGGAGAGATGTTCACATTTAGTGTCGATAGTGTCTTAAACAAGATTGCTACAATAGGAGGATTCCTATACTTAGCCAAAAAGAATTGATGACTATGATAAAACCTTTTTTTTTTTTTTTACCATGACTATGATAAAAAGATATGAAACCATATTAGATAGAATAATCTCAAAACAAATATAATTAATTTAATCTAAATCATATCTAATTTGGTGGATGATTGCTTAATTTTCGTGCGACACGAAACCATCACATGGTTCTCAACTTAGGGTTATCAATTTCCTACTCCCTCCGTTTCTTATTATAATAAGCGTTTAACAAAATCTCACGGTTCGAAGTGGCGGTTAAGGACAATAAGTGTATCAAAATTTACCATTTTTTACTAAAATTCCCTTATTTATTAGGAGATAGGGAATAAGAGAGAGAATAAGAAAAATAATATAATAAGGAGGATTGTGGAAGAGAGAGAACAAGGAAATAAAGATGGTAGAAGTAATAGGCTTTAGGGAGTTGTGAAAATTTATTATATTGACATTAAATAGGAGTAGTTAAATAAGGGCAAAATGGAAAAGTAAGAAGTAGGAAAAAAAAAAAAAAACATTCTTTAAATGTTTCTTATAATATGGAACGGAGCATCTGTGACACTTGTTTCTTATAATATGGAACGTAGGGAGTATTTATTAAAAACAACAATCTCTATTTTACTTTTGCCAGCAAAAACAACAATCTCTTTTATGAAAGGTTTATTCAATTTTATGTTATAGGGGCTGATTTAGAATTTTATGTTATACGGGCTAAAATAGGAAATTTAATTCTCTATCTGAACCTCACGGCTCTGTTTGTAAAACTGAATTCTGAAATAGAGGTTTTGTTTGAAGAAGTGTTGGATGGTTTTGGGGTTGAAGAGAATCAGCACTTGCTCAGAGCCTTTGACGCATTAGTCAAAACATGTGCCAGTGTTAACATGTTTGAGGAAGCAATTTATTTTGTCTTTTTGCCTAGACGTGGGATTATTCCAGACATCTGTACCTGTAACATCCTCTTAAATCGCTTGGTTAAACATGATGAGGTGGATAGGGCATATGCCATATACCAGAGACTAAAAAGATCAGGCTTAAGACCAAATGACTTTACATAAACTGTTGTGATCAAGGGGCTCTTTAAGAGTGGTAAATTGGAAGGAGTAGCTAATGTGATGAAAGAAATGGACGAAGCTGGGGTGCCTGTCTGTTCCTTTTTCTCTTTAACTTATATAGAGGGCCTGTGCAACAATGGTAGTCCTGAGGAGGGATATCAAATGCTTCAAGGATGGAGAAATGCCAATGGCCCAATAGATATGTTTGCATACACTGCTGTTATTCGTGGATTTTGTAATAAAATGGAATTAGATGAAGTAGAGAGTGTTATACTTGACATGGAGAAGCAAGGGGTGGTTTCTGATGTATTTATTTATATTGAATTGATTAGGGGATACTACAAAAGTGGGAATCTGCATAAAGCTTTAGCCCTGTATGATGACATGATTTCAAAGGTCATAAAAACAAGGTGTGATTGTTAGCTGCCTCCTCCATGGCTTGTGTAAGGCAGGCAGAAATCACTTTGGAAGGGACCTGAAGCAAGGTCTTGCCTAGTTTTGCCAAAATGTGTTTTTTTTTTTTTTTTTTTTTTTTTTTTTTTTTTTTAAAAGAAAAAATTACATCTGCTTCCAAGCAGGTCACTAATCATCCTCCAAAAACTGCTCGTGAAGTTGAATCAGAAGCAGCAGCCATGAAAAATGGTGATAAAGGTGTATCTGAAGAAAAACCCAAATAAGAAATGGACACTAGTCAAAGAGAACCAGAAGTCACTGAAGAACCTAAAATGCCTCGAAAGGATTCACAAGAGGATCAAAAGAATCATGGGGATGAGAAGATGAGAAAGTGTACAGAAGATTCTTCGTCAACCAATGAGAAAGAGAGAGGATCAGAATCTGGAATCCCCAAAGGATCAAGATCAGGGAAAGGGAATTCCTCAAGATGATGAGAAGAATGACAAAAACCAGAAGAAGTCTTCTGATGAAGGAAAAGCATCTCTGCAGAAAGATCAGTTTTTGGTAAGAGAGAAAAGTAAGGAATTAGAAGGAAAAGAATCTGACTTGTTTGTTGCTGATGAAAGTTCTGATGGCTTGCAGAAAACCCCAGAGAAGAGGGAAAAAGAAGCGTCATTTCAGAAGAATCAGTCTTTGGAAAGAGAGAAAAGCAAGGAAGAAATAAAAGAATAGGAGTTCTGATATTGGCTAGAAGAAAACCTCAGAGAAGAAGGAAGACAAGCAAATGGGTGTTCAAACTGATATAGTTAATGAAGAATGGAGCCTTGGGAATACAGTAAGTAGTGAATCTTCTTCAATAGGTAAAGGGTTCAAAGATATGGCTAACTCTGCTTCTGAAGCAGTAACAAGATTGGCCAATAAGTTCAGTGAAGAAGATAAACAGAAGCAGCTTTTATGTGCAGGTGCTACAGTTCTGGTGGTGGCAGTTGGCATTTATGCTGCCTTCAAGCTTCGTTCCATGACAAGACAATAGACCGATATTATTAATATACACTTCTCTGTAAGAAAATTCACATAGGAAAATAAGTGCTTTTGAATTATATAGATTGATAAGTTTCAAACAAAACAGAATATCCAAACATAAATAACATCATATATTAATATAATAACTAAGTAGGATGCAAGCAAAAGGCTAAAACAATGTTTTAGTCCATCAGAGTTTGAGCTGAGCCTCAACCTCTTTGTTTGCCTCCTTTCTTTTTATCTTTTTTTTTTTTTTTTTTTGGGACTAAATGGGAAAGGTTGGAACTCAAGATTTAATTTGTATGATTCAAAGTAGATTTTGGTTCAAGTTTGTCAATACATATCTATTTGTTTTTCTAAGGATATAACCATATGTGGTAGATCAATCTCATATAGTAATAAGGTCCCTAATTAATTTCACCAATTTAATCAAAGGGTGGCTCTTGTAACGTTTTCTTTAGAAATAAAAAGAGCTTCTGTTGAATTGGTACGTATTATGAATTTATTATCTCTTGTTATACCCTCATTTGAGTTTCAGCCTCATGGTTTAATTACTTCAAAATTGTCATAAACTGTTCTAAAATTAATGTTTCATTCTTTCCAAATCTACTAAGCACTTTCCCGCTAATTATTTTTCTGGAAAAATAACTTAGAAAAGTGAGAGTTAATTTAAAGATTCCTTTGGTATGAGGGAAGGGAAGCAGAGTAAAAATTTCAATGAGTTCACTTTTTAAGAAAAATGGAAAAGCGGGGCTATAGAATTTTACTAATGAAGAGAATAGGTAAGATTAAAGGGTAAGAAAAAATGATTAAAAGCTTTTTGCTTAATTTCTCTAATTTTCTTAAAATTGAATTCATTAAAATTTATCAATTTTGCCCCTCTTAAAAATGTCGGTGAAAGAAACTGTATCCATCTTTTTTCTTTAAAACTGAAAACTGAAATTCATTACTCAAAAAGGAGTATACAAATGTATGCAGTCCTACAATTTTAACATTCCTTCGTCAACCTCCATCTAGTTTACCTAAAGAAATGGTAATCACCTTCACAGTCATTATTAAGACATTAGAAAAAGTTAATCAATTTAAGACATTTCTTTTTAATAAGAGGGGGCTCAAGTTATAAGGTCATTTGCAATTGTTTAACTTCCATTTTTTGTACGGCTCAAAAAGGTACTAGCAATATGTAGCAGAGTGGAAGTGAGGAAATATTTACAGTGGGCAGTGGCCAAGGGAAGCTTTGACTAAATGGTCTTCACACATCGAATCGAATCAGCTTTGTGTCTCCTAAAACTTATGTACAGTTCACAACGTAATCCGCCGTCGTACCCTCCTTCGTCCCTCCCAATCTCGCCCTAGCTGTCACCTTCACCTTCTGTCCCTCACTTTTCTTGCCGTCCATGCCGTATCTGCCCACCTCATTCTCGCCTTCCTCCTTCTCTAGACGCAGGTACTTTCTGCCGCTCTCTCTCTCTCTCTCTCTCGCTCGTTTTCTATGTTTTTGTCAATTCTGCGCAAAATGCTCTGTTCTCTGTTTCCCCGTTTACATTTTTGTTTATGCTCCTCTGTTTTGGTGTTATGGCTTTTCGGTGGGATCTTAACGTTGCCGTCTTTTCCCAATGATTTGGTCTCTGTTTCTTATGTAAGACTCTGTAAGAAGAGCGTGGTTCTAGAAGAAAAAAAGTGGGACGATGAAAGTTTGATTCTTTGATTTTGTGATATTGTATCGTTGGCGGCTGTTTTAACTTATGTTGTTCATTAATATCTATATGGCTCTTGTTTTATATGTGATTTCTATTCCAGATTAAAATTTCCCGGAACATTTTCCAGTGGCTGCAAGTTAGCGTCAACGGCGCTTGCCTACTTGAATTCAACTACTTTCTCAGACGACAACCAACTCAGTTCTGGTGACGAAACTGTATCATCCTCGTGTGATTGCTTCTTGGACTCTCCTTCAGTACATAATTCCTTTGAGATAGATACGTTCAAGGTGGTTGAAACATTGAACTGTTTTTCAAGAGAGCCCGCCCTTGCATTGTCTTTCTTTCGTCAGGTGGAAGAACAAGGTTTCCAACATAATATCCCAACGTACGCGGCACTGATTAGAATTTTATGTTATTGGGGCTTGGATAGGAAATTGGATACTTTGTTTCTGGAACTCATCGCCCTTTCTAAAGAGTGTCCAGCTTTTGAAATAGAGGATTTGTTTGAAGAACTGTTGGATGGTTTTGGGTTTGAAGGGAATCTGCACTTGCTCAGAGCCTATAATGCAGTAGTCAAAACATATGTCAGTGTTGACATGTTTGATGAAGCTATGATTTTGTCTTTACTAGAAGACGTGGGATTGTTCCACACATCTTTACCTGTAACTTCCTCCTAAATCGCTTGGTTAAACATGATAAGGTGGATATGGCTTTTGCCATATACAAGCAACTAAAAAGGTTAGGCTTAAGCCCAAATGACTTTACATATACGATTGTGATCAAGGCGCTCTGTAAGAGTGGTAAATGGAAAGAAGTAGATGATGTGATGAAAGAAATAGAGGAAACTGGGATGCCTGTCTGTTCCTTTTTTTTCTCAACTTATATAGAGGGCCTGTGCAACCATGGTAGTCCTGCTGAGGGATATCAAATGCTTCAAGCATGGAGAAATGCCAATGGCCTGATAGATATGTTTGCATACACTGCTGTTATTCGTGGGTTTTGTAATAAAATGGAATTAGATGAAGCTGAGAGTGTTATCCTTGACATGGAAAAGCAAGGGTTGGTTCCTGATGTATTTATTTATTGTGAATTGATTCGGGGATACTGCAAAAGTGGGAATCTGCATAAAGCTTTAGCCCTGCACGGTGACATGATTTCAAGGGGCATAAAAACAAATTGTGTGATTGTTAGCTGCCTCCTTCATGGCTTGTGCAAGGCAGGCAGAAATTTGGATGTGGTGGATAAATTTGTAGAATTTAAAAAATCTGGAATATTTCTTGATGCAGTGGCCTACAATGTTTTGTTAGATGCCTTATGTGAAATGGGGAAATTGGATGATGCAAGTGAACTTTTAGAATATATGAAACATAAGAATATGGTTATAGATATTAAACACTACACGACCCTTATCAAAGGGTACTGTCTACAGGGTAAACTGAATCTTGCTTTGAACACGTTTGAAGAAATGAAGGAAAAGGGTTTTAAGCCTGACATTGTAACTTATAATGTACTAGCTTCTGGATTGTCTAGAAATGTCCATACTGATAAATCAAGGAAACTTTTAGATTATATGGAGAAATTTTTAGATTATATGGAGAATCAAGGAGTGAAGCCAAATTCTATTACCCACAAGATGATCATTGAAGGTTTGTGTTCAAGAGGCAAGGTTGAAGAAGCTGTATGTTTTTTCAAAAATCTAGAAGATAAAAGTGTTGAAATCTATTCTGCCATGATAAAGGGATTTTGTGAAGCAAACTTTCCAAGAGAAGCTTATGAACTCCATCTTATGCTGTCAAACCAAGATATTGTTGTGGAAAAAGATTCCAGTTTTAAGCTACTATGTAAACTATGCGATGAAGGTGATATTGACCGAGCTATAAGATTGCTGTTGTCATTGGATTTGGAATCTAGCAAAATAATGTGCTGCAAAGTCATAGCTGGCTTGTGCCAGGATGGGAATATGAAAAAGGCCCATTCTTTGTTTGAAAGTTTTGTTCAGAGAGGATTTACACCTGATGTTAAAACCTATACACTGATGATAAATAGCTGTTGTAAGATAAATTGCTTACAAGAAGCCCATAATCTCTTCCAGGATATGAAGAAAAGGAGGATCAATCCAAATGTCATCACCTACACAGTTTTACTTGATGGGCACTTGAAATCAGATTTAAGAAAAAATTCCTCCTGGGGTTGTAGTAGTAGTAAGGAGACAGAGATATTGGATGTTTCCACCATTTTGAGGGAGATGCAGAACAAGGAAATAAACCAGATGTTGTTACTTACACTGTTTTGATTGATAGACACTTGATGGCAAATAGCCTCCAAGAAGCCATTATGTTCTTGGTTGAAATGATTGACAATGGGCTCGAACCAGATACTGTGACATACAATGCTCTTATTTCTGGCTTCTGTAATAGAGGGGACATGGTTGAGTGTGTTAGGCTTATTGATGACATATTTTCTCCAGGAGTTGCAATAGACCCACATATTATCTCAGCTTTGAAACGTGGTATTCTGAAAGCTAAAATGTTTCAATTTTGTAAGTAAGTCCTTTGGACTCACCAGGTGGGCAAAAGTTACGAATGCCAACTTTTGGCTTTTCTGTTGGCAACATATTAAGAAGGGAGAGCTTGCTGGAGCGGCAATCAAGTTCTTTGGCATGACATCCTTTTGAAAAGGCATTTTGGTTGGGGTGATTTTTTCAAGAGGAGGAACTAGAGTTTTGCAAGTCTCCAGCTCTTTGGAAAGAAACCTGCAATGGCTGGTATGTACTCTAACTCATTATAAAGAATGGTGTAATGAGTTTTGACAGCTGGATGCTGTGACATATATGTATAATATAAATGGTTAAATGTGCATAATGTTATATTTTGTCATCTTATCCTTTTGGTTAACTGAATTTTTCTCATGCACTTTTGATTTGAATATATTGCCCTCAAGCTTTTTGTGCAATATGCTTTGGTTCATTCATGTGCGTGCATGCGAGACGGACCTTGGGATAAATATTTTTGTTTTTGGGGGGGGGGGGGGAGGGGGAATGTATGATTGAAGCTGTTTTTTTTTTCCTAACAGTATCACATTTGGGCATAAAAGATTTTGACCTTTTATTTTTCGGTAGGGGAAGAGAGATAATTGGATCTCTTTGTTGTGCCTCAAATAAAGAAGGTAAATAACTGTTACATCAAGATGGTTATATCCGGCGTCCCTCTTTTGGTCATCGTGATCTGGTGGTAGCGGGAAGAAATCACGGTGATTTGAATTTGCTCAAGGCTCTTGGTTTTTCTTTGTTTGGGGAGCTCAACATTTAAGAATCCAAGTAAAGCATAAATAAATTAAATAAATATATAAGCCGTGCACGTCACCGCCTAAGTCCTTATTGGGTCGACAAAGAATTACATCTATGACATTCTTCTACTTCTTCTCTGGCGAAGGAGGGTGAAAGATTAGCGCCAGATATGGCTTCTTGGAATTCAGGCTCACTCGAATTCATATATGAAGTATTGGGTTGGACCGCTTTCACCTGCTATATGAAGTACTGGGTTGGACCGCTTTCACCTACTGGTCTATCAGTTTCTACCCTCAAGTCATCTTTGATTTTTTCCGGAAAAGGTAATTCTCCACAATGTAAGTTTCACGTTCGGTTCCTTTCTCAGCTTCAATCATACAAATTTTTGGAACACCGAAATTTTTTTTTGGGGGGGGGGGGGATTGTCTCTAAGAAGGTCCGTCCCTACATGCATGAGTTGTTACAATGCGTTTAAAGTAACTTTTGAAAAATGCTATAATCAGCTCCAGAAGAGGTTAATAAATATGTTTGCTTGAAGCAGTTATCCCATACAACAAAGCATTTATTGACAACAACTGATTTTGAAACGATCTGCGAAGCAAAATTCTATATTTTTGTTTGGAAATGTGTCTGACTTGTGAGTTGTGATATATAGTATCATTTTGTTGAGTGTGACCCAGTGATTTTTTTATGCCCTACTGTCAGGAGGCTTTTGGGGATGAATGTTTTATGCATCTTAGTGATTGTGTGTGTGTGTGTCGATGTTTATTGGGGAACACTCAGAAGGATGTGGTTATGACAATTATAGGTTGTATAGGATTAAGCAACCATTGAAATTAACTACAAACATTAGAATTATTTAGAATCATTACTAGCTTGGTTTGAGTAGCTCCCCCTCTTATTCTGTCTGTCTCTCTCTTTTTCTTTTTCTTTTTTTCACTTATGTTAGTATTTTGATGTATTGACCTATCTCTAGTCCTAAATATAAGATAAAGTTTGTAATGCAAAATCCTATATTTAGGACTGGAGTATCATTTTTCTCCACTGTTGAGAAGGATCTTCCTGGGGGCTTTCACACTCATGCTTGAAGAGTTGTTTGTACCAGCAAGTTCCTTGATGCTTAATGAGTCAAATTTCGTTTATGCCAGATGATGATAATTCCGTGCAAAACATGAAGTTGACCATCATCCCCAAGTTTGCAGCAAAGTAGTCCTCAGCAATTTTTGAAATCACAGAAGTAAACACTTGGGAATGGAGTTTAATGGAGAAATAGCCAAATCAAATAGTGAGAGAAGAAAATATGCTCTCCAGAGTTTCAATTGTTACTATTGGTTTGACACTAAAATATTAGGCCATAAGAGTTTAACTTAAATTTTTTTGGTTCGGCTTATATTCTTAATGTACTCCTTTATATATATACACATACATATATGCATGTATTTTGGTTGTTTGGACAAGCTGAAAAAAGTGGCATTTAATCAAAACCAATGTTTTTCTACACTCATCCAAACAACTATTCAGAAATCAAAATTGAATGATGCTCAAATCCTTTGTATAGAAGCTGACCTTTTTTGGTCTCTGGTGAGAGCAAAATACCAAAATTACCTTCAATGCCGTTGAAAACATAAAGGGCAGAGTCATTAATTAATTTGTACATGAAAGAAGTGGTTCTAGTAACAGTCATCCAAACATTTTTTATTTTGTCCATGTCACATTTTTTTTAGGAAAAAAAAATCTTCCAAACATTAATCAAACCAATCAAATTGAACTTGATATAGAGTTAGGTTATACAGAAGAAAAAATACAATATCTTCAACCGTTTAAAAAACATTGATTTCATTTGGCCTAAGATTTGTACTCAAAACTGATAAACACCCCAAATAACAGTGATACTAAAATTGACCAAAAAAATTCAATGACAGATGTGAGAAAATCCAAATCTCATGATGCACATACACCCACAAGGCACGATCTACCTCTTGTATGAAATAGAGTATACAAATATGGAGTAGCAGTAGACTAAAAGCATTGAGTATATGTGTTTGTCAGTTTCTCCCTCAAGATTCTCCCAGACACAAAAAGTCTACTTACGATTTTTGGACAAACTACTTACGATTCAAGCAACCAAACTACCGAGTAACTACTCAGAATAATCCTAAAATCCAAACATTCAGATTGCTGGCAAAATTAAAAAGGGGGAAAAAAAGAGGATTGCTGGCACCCAGCTAAATATGATGGAAAATTTTTTAATCACTTGCACCAGCAGGGCCTACAAGAACTCCTTGTGCAGAACCTTCTTTCCGGCCACCATCATCTTTATCTTCTTGGTCTGGCTTTCTTATTCTGATTTTATATTTGGACTCAAACTGAGCAATTTCCTTTTTCTTCTTTTCCAGTGTCTCATTAAGCCTGGCGATAACCTCTTCAAGGCCCTCCTTATTGCGCTGCACGGCTGGCAGAACCTCTTTGATGGTTCTCTCCACCAGTACCCCTCCGATCATGCGATAGCATCGTCTAGAGGGATCCAGCGGCTGAATGGCATTTATAACCAACGTGTGCTCGCTAACTTCCATTTCGAGTTCAGTGATTTTTGAGTAAATTCGATTGAGTTCAGTTCTCATAGCAGCATACAAATTTGCAATCACTTGCTCATTAACTGGTTCCTTGCTACTGGCTGGGGATGAAGTATCAGCACTGCCCTCAGTATCACTACTGGCCATTGTTCTATGCAAATGGGAAAAAAAAAAAATTTCATTAAGGGAAGGAAAAGGATATACAATAATTTTTTTTTTTTTAAAAAAACAATTGCTATTCCCACAAAGAGTGAAGAAATCACTTCCAAAAGACCACATATAGGTTCCCAAAACTCAATTATCAAGTACTCCAACCAGATCAATATAAAAGAAGCACACTATCCAATATCCATCAGCTCATGCTCTAGGCTGTGATGAATGATACCTTCTATCGAATGAGAATCACAGTTGACGTGACAAAATCTGCTTATAACCAGCAACCAACCAGCAGTTTAAGTGTTCCCCATTCAACAATGCAATCTCTTCAAGAAAGTTTTTAATAGCACAGCTTTCTTATGACTTAAATGAAAATCATGCAAAATCAATCGAACCGATGACCAGTAATCAAACAAAATAAGACTTTGATAGGGGGGAGAAAGTAAAATCCAATCAACCAGCCTGATAAGCACACCAGTCAGATTATTTCTAGAAGACAACAGTTCAAAGTCACGCACCACTTAAGGATCCTTATCATAGACATCCATCAATCATCACCAAAGCATTTAACAAATTCTTATATGAGCATATGAATGAAGACATATGAGAAAAGAATATTATGAGCAAGGTTGTTATTATTGAGAGTATGTAGAAATAGAATCAGCTAAGAAGTTTAGAAAGATGAGATTTTGGGATCATAAGACGCTAACATCATATTATTTATTAGGGCTGTACATGATACCCGGAAACCCGGACAGCCCGACCCGGTCCAGTCCTTACCCGGTCTAGTCTGAAAAAGAGAGGGAAAACCCGAATAATTTCGGGTAGGACCGGGTCTAACCCGAAGTCCGGGTAAGACCGGGTTTCGGGCAAGGGTGTCCGACCATGTAGCCCGGTCCTACCCGGTATATATTATATATATTTATTAATATATATTACAACCTTAAGTTTTAAAAAAAAAAAAAAAAAAAATCTTCCTAGGCTAAAACGACGTGGTTCACGAACAACATATATTCCCAATTTCTCTCTCATTTGAATCAAACCTCTCCTCTCCCCATTTCCTGCCCTAGCTCTCCTCTCCCCATTTGCGCCTTCAATCTCCCTCTCTCCATCTTCTCCTCCTCAACCACTTGCATCGTCTGTCCTACCTCATCATTTATCCGCAAGAAGATTTGGGCTATCGTCACGGCGGCCTATGCTCACTCATCAACGACGCATCTTTACTCCAGATCTAGGTTTCATCGATATCTTTACCGTCTCTCGATTTTTTTTTCCATAAAGCTTTTCTTTCATCTGTTTTGTTCTTCATTTTTATCTTCTGAATTGTTTTACTGCAAATCGTTCTGTTTCTGGGATTTATTTTTATTTTTTATTTTATTTTCATTTCAATCGACTAGGTCTTTGGTTTCTATTTGTTTTTAGGTTCTGGAAAAAAATTGGTTACTCATAAAAAAAAAAAGAGGCAAGGTGGGACAGGATCCAAGCTTACTCTAACTGCAGCAACATATAGATGAATCTCAAACTAGCTTTATTTACCCAGCGTTCTTTGAAAACCAAAGTTTCTTTCTTTCGCGTGAATATTACTTTATTTGACAAAAAAAAGTGAATATTACTTTATCCCTAAAATTATAAATATCTGTTCAACTACCCATCTCTTTGCATTCCATTTCAACGTTCTCTGTAGAATATCTACTCTTTTGATTGATAGAAATGGTGAGTTATGTCTAACTGCCACATCTGTTTTATTTCAAAATTGAAAATCCATTTATTTTCTTGCTGATGATGACACATGACAAAAGGAACGCCAGAATGAGGCTCTGCTTCGGAACCCCACGACGTTGTACTGGGCCAGACCACTAACCCGGTCCAGTCTGACCCAGTCTGTCTAACCCGGAAGCTGTCGGGTTTATTTCCGGGTAGGACCGGGCTTCGGGCTGAAATGTCCAGCCCGATCAATGTTCCAGACCAGACCAGGGGTCAATGGCCTGCCCGGTCTAGTCCGGTGGATGTACAGCCCTATTATTTATAGATATGCAAGCAAACAAACAAACGGTCATTGAATATTAAATAAAAGAAAGACACAAAAGCATAATATACAATGGTGAAGAAAAGAAATAGGAAAAGAATGATCTAAAACCCACAGTAGAGTATCATATCAACATGACAATTCATTTATTCTTAAGAAAAGGAAGAAGAACAAATGCACAAAGAAAAAAACAAGCTCTAAATATATCACTAATCCAGTCCAACCCTAGATGGTATAAATATATGTGCTGAAAGCTAACCCCACAAATTTTCTTCTAGTTTTCATCCAAAAAAGGGACTAGGAATCAAATCAACATTAACTCTGAACATAAAAAACAGAGCCACAGAGGAATGACGGAAATCTTTGCAAGCAACCCATGTTCGTACTTTGCAAAGACCCTCGAATATTAAGCTCCAAACCAAATGCTGAACAAGTACTTAGTTAGAAGGAAGAACAAGATCACACCTCCTAAATGGGGATTAAGTGAAGGGATTAAGAAAGACAACCCAGCAACAGGATAAACAATCTCAAATCACTTACATAGTAGCGCCAACGAAAAAGATAAACCATCTCAATTTCTCATTTGATTATAAAATTTACACAAAGGGAGAGAAACCAAGAACCAAGTTCCGATCTTCAACAGCAAATTTTCGGGTTTTATTTCAACGAAAATCAAGAGAAATAGAGAGAGCATAATCCATCTTCAATTTTGACAAAGGTAAAGTTTTAAAAGAACTTGAGGCCAATAGCAAGCTCAACTTTCTAGAGAAATCGTGACGGAGAAGATCCGAAACGAAATATAAAAGACAGGAATCAAAAAAGAAGGAGGAAATGAAAATCAAGGCAAAGGGGAAATATAGAAGAGAACCTGGGAGGTCGATGGTGGTTCACGGAGTTCCGATGGTGTCTACTACTGCGGATGACGGCGACGAAGACAAAAGGAGGTCTTCGATGTTATTTGTTGTGGTGACTGAAATCACGCGACAGCAGGGGACTGAACGGATGGGTGGGTTTGAACCTGGGAGCAAAATCTGATGGTAAACGACGTCATTTTGGTGCTATGTCCCAAAAAAAAGCACAAACAAAAAAGAACAAAGAGGGGAGAAAAGAGGGGAAAAAAACAACCTTAAACTATTATATCAGATTATTTTATTTACCATGATATCAGAATATCATCTTCCATTCAAAAAATGATTTGAGACAAATACTGTTTGAAGAAGTAGAAAAAAATAGTTTATGAATCATGATTTTTTTTACCACAATTTGGATAGTTTAGCACAAATGATGATTCTCAGGGTTAAAAGTTATTTTAAGTTTTTTAAAGAGGTGTTTGACCATTACCTGTATTTCATAACACACTTGGTTCAACTACTTTAACTTAAATACTCTGTTTAATTCTTAACATTGTCACAACTATTTTTCTTCCGAGGGTAATAAACCTATCCAATATCTAGGACGAAGGGAGATTTCTCCCTGCCATTGGATCGTGGGTGAACCCAACCCTTTTCCTAAAATTTTGTTATAAAAAAAAAGTTATTTTAAGTTTTAAAGAGGTGTTTGACCATTACCTATATTTCATACATACACTTGGTTAAGTACTTTAACCTAAATACTCTGTTTAATTCTTAATAGGGATGAGATATTGTCATTACTTTATTTTTATCATCGCGAATGTCACTACATTTTTTCACCGTTAGATCAAAATCTCATATTATGATCTGATCTAACGGGGAAAAAATGATAATGACATTAAAATGATAAAAAACGAGAAAATGATAATATCATATCCTTCTTAATATAAAGATTTAGTTTGATTTTTTTTTTAGATATTAGGAAAACTAAAGTAATAATCATGGCATATATGGGTATCATTTGATTATACATCAATTTATAAATCAGATAAATTAATTTAATATATAAGAAAATGAATATAGATAGTTTAAAATAATTTATTTATTTAACTTCACTTTTGAAAAACAAATACTTCTCGTATTGCTCTTCTTCCGGTTTACAGACCAGAGTACAGCAGGCCGATTACTAAACTCGAATTAGTTGGATTCCTTCGTCGCACAGATGGCTGCTTGATACCTTCACTTGGTTCGGAAGGCGGACATGAGGTCATTGCCTCATCTCCTTTATCGTTTAGAATGCTAATTCCGAAGCAGTCAATAGCTTTTCTCGTTGGATGTGTGAAAAATTCTGTGCAAGCCCACACCCAGCTTCTCCCCAATCTTCGAAGTTCCCCTTCGAGGACACTCACTGAGTGTCCAACTTGGCTTTCTTCTATTTGTAATGGAAGCTTCCTCATTGCCAAATGTCGGTTTTCTGGCTACGCCCTGGAGCAGTTCTCGGATGATGAGTATGACGGTGATTTCGAGAACCATCAGGTTCGTTTTGGCCATGGTTTTTCTTTTCTTTTGTTGTTGGATAGAACGAAAAGAAATTTTATTTCTGAAATCTTCGTGGCCGTTTAACAAGTTATGTGTCTATTATCTGTTATAGAAACTCTTAAGTTTGTTGATGATTAGGACTAAAGACTAGTTATCTAGTTATGATGGAAACGTTATAAGGCTTTATTCCCATTTATAAATTTTTAGCTATGCTTTTTTCCTATATGCTATTATGTATTCAAATAGTCAATAGCTTCTGACAACCATAGTAACCCACTATTTGGGATCTCCGTTCGTTCTAAGAAAATGTAGTTGTTATAGGCATCATCTACGGTGGCCAATGTTGACGAATGGAAATGGAAACTCAGCATGCTGTTACGCAGTGAAAAGGACCAGGAGATTGTATCTAGAGACAAAAAAGATAGGAGAGACTATGAGCAGATATCTAATCTCGCCAAAAGAATGGGACTTTACAGGTAAATAAACATGTTTTCATACCCTTTTGCAATATGGAATCAAATAGACTCATTGATAGGAGATAATTGCACTTTGCCTGACTTTTAATGATTACTTAGCTTTTAAGTTTCTTTCATTGTTTTTTATCATTGATTGGTATGCATTCTGTCACACTTTACACAGTGGATTGTATGGAAAAGTTATTGTTGCAAGCAAAGTGCCTCTTCCTCACTACAGACCAGATTTGGATGACAAGCGCCCTCAAAGAGAGGTAATACTTTGGGGTGGTGTCAGCAAGGCAATTTAACATAACCTGCGAGTGATGTCTATCTTGATCCTAGAAAACTAAACGTGCCTTGCTTTGAAACAGGTGGTTATTCCTCTAAGCTTGCAACGGAGGGTTGAAGGTTTGTTGCAAGAATACCTTGATAGACTTCAGTTAAATTCTGAAAAGATGGCTAATAACGTGGATGATGCTGCAAGTCCAACTAAAAATGTAGATATCGATGATATTGCTGATTCTTTTGTGGATGAATCTGTTATGGAAAAGGTTCTCCAGAAGAGGAGTTTGAGGATGCGTAATATGCAAAGATCTTGGCAGGTTTCATTTGTTTAATTTCCTCAATTCTTTGTTGACATTCACATTTGGTACCACTGTTTGAATTAGTAAGTGGCAGTCAAGAGATTGTAACTGCTGCACTTGGTCCTGTATGTTTGATGATTTTCTTTTCCTCCTCCGCTTTATTTCTAACTTATTAGGGAAACTGATCAATTGCTTGGAGTTAAAGAGAATGTATTCTTTTTACAATCATTAAATACTTTATCTCATTTATGTTTCAATAAAAAGCAGCCTTGATTCCAAGTTTTATGGTTGGCCTTAATAAAATCACCAAGTCACCATTGCTCCTTTCACTGCCTGCTAATATTTGTTGATTTTCTTTCTCTTCTGTGATATTGAGAGATAAACACACTTTTTTGTTTTGCCTTAAGAACTTTGGTTACTTGGTAGTGAGTGGTAAGATTGAAATTCATATCCTTAGTACCTTTTACTAACTTTGGATAATGCTACTGGAAAAACACTAATTATTGCCAATTAAACCCATACATTGTATTCTAAAACTTATTGAATCACCTGTGAACTGGGCACTGGAACCCTTACTAATTATCTTACTGCATGTGTATTCTTACTGGTTTCAAATATGAGGAGGATTGGGTAGATTATTTATGGTCTTTCTTATTGGTAGGGTTGTAACTTAAGAAAAAAACAGCGAGAGAGAAAAGTGGTTATAGGATTGTTTTCAGAAAGGACCATAATCCTTGAACACAAGATGCATGCATGACACAGGACATCCTAAAAGCGGGACAGTGCAACAAAATTGGTGATGCACATCTGCCTGCAAAATTGAGAGTTTAGGCATATGCCAGGCAACTCATTCTTGTTTTACTGGTCTTGACTTGATTTTGTCTGCCTTATCTATTTGTTGTAGGTTTTTCTTATCTTATGCTAGTAGTGGATTGATTGTTGATATTCAGTTATGTTCTTTAAAATGTCCTAGCTAATTATTTTGATGACCAGAGAAGCTTCTCTTAGTTATCAGTCACAAAGTACTAGAAATAATTTGTGCATGTTCTAGCCTAATATTTTACATATATATTGCACCATTTATAGGAGTCGCCTGAAGGCAAGATGATGCTGGGATTCCGGAAATCTCTGCCAGCATTCAAGGAGAAGGAAGGCTTACTTCAATCTATAGTACGAAATCAGGTAGGCCTTTGGAATTCTTGCAGTTACTAAATCATTTTGCTTTCAGTGATTTAGATGTTAGAAAAAGGCAATTGCACATTTTACAGAAATTGCATATTCTGCTGTATTGTTGTTGCTGTAAATGAGCATTTCACTCATGCTATGTGCCATATTAGGCTTTGGACTCCTCTGATATCATAAGGATGTAAAACTACACACACTCAAAATGAGCATGAATGCATACCAAAGTGACACTTGCTAGCAGTGTTAGTTTCTTTCCTTTCTTTGTTTGTTGAACTATAGAGTCCCACAAAAGTTGTATTACTAGTCGGGCAATCTTAAGTTTATTCTACATAGGGGCAAGATCCTTGCCTTGGCAAGGCTTTCAAAAGTCTTTCTTTTGTTTCTTCAAGAATTAGTAAAAGAAATGTAAAACCTGAGACCAATTGCAACTCATGGTCATATTAGTAACTAAAAATTTAGCAAGGAATTATAGCTCAAAGAAAAAATGAAAGGTTAAAAATGATTTTTAATTTTCCTATCACTTAATCTTCTTGAAGGTTTTATTTTTTTTTTTTTTTTTCAAAATTAAAGGATACTATGTACTCAGCTCTAAATTCCTGCCATGATAAGATTCTTTTTTCTTAGTCACAGAGTTACTATATGAATGTTGCATACCCTTCTTATTAGTTTATAATAGATTACCTTCACTTGATAAAGTTTTATTACCCTAAATCAGATCTTGCTTGTGATTTCTGGGTCTAATACACTAGCTTTGTGCATGGCTTACCTAGAAGAATGAGCCCAATGTGGAGTTTTGCACGTCAACAAATAATGCCTTACCTTAATCATTATCATAACAGGTGATTGTAGTATCTGGAGAGACTGGCTGTGGTAAAACCACACAACTTCCTCAATATGTATTAGAGTCATTCATAGAGTCTGGTCGTGGAGCATTTTGCAACATTATTTGTACACAGCCTCGAAGGATATCTGCTATGGCTGTGGCTGAGAGAGTATCAGCAGAGAGAGGAGAGCCTCTTGGTGAAACAGTAAGTCCTGTTTTCTTAGGAAAAATACAGAGTGATGAACATTATGGTACAGAAAAGAAAAAAATGAAGCATTAAGATTTATGAAGGAAGTATAAAGACTCAAACTATTTTAGCTTATGAAAAATACGTTTTAAAATTGGGAACTTCTTTGTTCTTGCTGCTATTCCACAACAGAGGTTTTTTGATAGGTTGGTTTCAAAGTTCGATTAGAAGGAATGAAGGGGAAAAACACCCATCTGCTATTCTGCACCAGTGGTATATTACTTCGACGGTTGCTGAGTGATCGAAACTTGGATGGCGTAACCCATGTTTTTGTCGATGAAATTCACGAGCGAGGCATGAATGAAGGTAATTTTCCCAATAATTTCAGTTTAATTACTTTGTACTGCTAAAGAAGCAACTAAGCTAGACTTATATGCTCCTCTTTTGGTTTTTGTTCATCACAGACTTCTTACTGATTGTGTTAAAGGATCTTCTTCAACGTCGTCGGGATTTAAGATTGATTTTAATGAGTGCTACCTTGAATGCTGAGCTATTTTCTAATTATTTTGGGGGTGCACCAACATTTCATATTCCGGTATGCCCATGCTTGAGTTTTCTTTGAGTATTTCTGTGGAAATTGAACATGCAGTTATTCAGGATATATTAACCCTGTATGTCTGGATGATTGCCGAGTTGGGTGTTTGCATGCAATTTGATAACTACAGAAATTGTCTTTCAACAATCTTGAGGTTCAGATTACTTTTTCTCCCTCCATGACAAATTAGTCAGTTTTGACATTTGAATGACCCAAGTTTCGTTACTCTTGCATGTTATCTAAGTTGCTCTATTACTGTTTATTACCAAAAAGTTCCATTTGAACTTGTATACTTTTACACTCTTATTTACCCGACACAAGTCATTTTCCCTAACAGTACTTAGAACAGAATCAATTTTGGCTGTTGTATCAAAAGGGGGAAAAACAATTTTGGTTGATATATCCATGCATTAATCAGTCATCCCAACACACTTCATTCAGAATGTGTTTTTCATCCCTACCCTTCCTGGATTTTGATGATTTATTCAAATTTTCTTTCTTATGCCGTTTCCGTGAATTCAAAATCTTTCTTTCTATTATCACCATGAGACTGAATCTATCCCTGAAATCCACTTTTCCAATGTTTCAAATGTTTACTTCTAAAAATGAAGTGTTTTGAGTGCATTTGTTTGTTGCCTAGGGTTTCACATATCCTGTGAGAGCTCATTTTCTGGAAGATGTTCTAGAAATGACTGGATATAAGTTAACTCCTTTCAACCAAATTGATGATTATGGTCAAGAAAAACTGTGGAAAACACAAAGGCAGCTAGCACCAAGGAAAAAGAAGAATCAGATCACTGCTCTTGTTGAGGTTTGAAATTTTTTGAATACTTGATTGATTCTAATATAATGTGTAATTTGAATGATGTTCAAGTGCTTTTTCTCCTACCATTACGTGTTTGTCTGTGTGTGTTTATGGTAGATCTGTCCTAATATAATTCTTTAAATGCTGCTCAATCTCTGAAGCTTCTTCAAATTTCTTCTTACTATGCTCTGAAGTTTGTTATCTTATAAGTTAGTGTGATGTGGATCTTTTCTCAAAACTTTGGCAGATTTTTTGTTCATTATAGTTTTGTGTGCTTTTCTCAAAACCTTGAGGTCACAGGTTCAAATCCTGGAATGAGAAAAGAAGAAATCTGTTAGGGATCAGCCCAAAACAATATCTGAACTGCTGGTTTAATTCAACACACCAGCTATGGCAACACCAAATTACAATAATCTGACAGGAGTCAAGAACTCCCTCAGCCAAGACAAAAACAGATGCCCCTCGTCGAAGCCTGTTTTTCCCTCCACAAAACTCTCAAAAAACATGCATCCCTCCCCACAAACTCTCAACGGTTCTTATGGGTCAGAAAGTACTTTCACAGTACCCCATAAGCCACCCTAGTAAAACAGCTAACTAACCTAATCTTACTTAAAATTAGAAAGTCAACACAGCAACCTTAAAAAGCTTCATGGTCCTATGTTTGTGCTATCTTTGTCTTCCTAGGTCTCCTTGCATAGATCTAGGATCCATTGAATAGGGTCCTTTCAAAATCCTTTCCTTTAATTAATGTTTTTATTTTTCTTATGATTGGTGTTTGATGTATTGATTCATTATCATGAATCAACCATGGTATACTTTGGTATTGATACACTGTTCTCTGCTTCAATTTTAGCTGAAGATATTTACCCTTGAAATAGTAACAGCTAGGAGGTGTTGTTAATAATTTCATTACTTCAACTCTGGTATGACTCAAGAATTCAGATTCCTGTTTGGCTCAATGTCTTCTTTCATGTGCATGCTGCCCGATGTTGTTCCTTTTGATATGTACTATTAGTCTTCATTTTGAGCTTTCTGAAGGTATGGATTTATACTTATATAAGACCTGCTACTACATGGTATACCTTATCTGCAAGCGCTTGTTATCCCACTAATTTTATGTGTCTATGCTATGTTTGCTTTAGGAATTTAATGATAAGTTTTTTTATGTTGGAAATATGATTTTATTACCTTCCCATTGTTGCACAGGATGCTCTTTCTAAATCAAGTTTTGAAAGTTATAGCTCCAGGACCTGTGATTCACTTGCATCTTGGTCCCCAGATTGCATGGGATTTAATCTCATTGAAGCTGTTTTGTGCCATATATGTCGGAAGGAAAGGCCAGGTGCTGTTTTAGTATTTATGACTGGGTGGGAGGATATAAGCTGTTTAAGGGATCAGCTCAAAGCTCATCCTCTCTTAGGAGATCCTAATAGGGTTCTGCTTATAACATGTCATGGTTCAATGGCAACTTCTGAACAGAGACTCATATTTGAGAAACCACCACCAAATGTAAGGAAAGTGGTGCTTGCAACAAACATGGCAGAGGCAAGTATTACTATCAATGACGTAGTGTTTGTAATTGATTGTGGAAAAGCAAAAGAGACTACTTATGATGCCTTGAATAACACACCTTGTCTACTACCTTCTTGGATATCACAAGCATCTGCTCGTCAAAGAAGGGGGAGAGCAGGCCGTGTACAACCAGGAGAATGCTACCACCTTTACCCCAATTGTGTTTATGAAGCTTTTTCTGAATACCAACTTCCTGAGCTACTGAGAACACCCTTGAACTCTCTTTGCTTGCAAATAAAGAGTTTACAGGTTGAGAGCATAGGAGAGTTCTTATCAGCAGCTCTGCAAGCACCAGAGCCACGGACAGTCCAAAATGCTATTGGTTTTCTCAAGATGATTGGAGCATTAGATGAGAAGGAAAATCTTTCTAATCTTGGGAAGTTCCTCTCAATGCTTCCAGTGGATCCCAAGCTGGGAAAAATGTTAGTTATGGGTGCTATATTCCGTTGCTTTGATCCAATTCTTACAATAGTTGCTGGCTTGAGTGTCAGGGATCCTTTCCTTTTGCCCCAAGACAAGAAGGATGTAAGTCAGTTTATTATCATCTAGTGCTCAGTTGAACGTAGTGTCTGAGCCCAAAAGAAAGAAACAGTAATATCTGAATATATGAATTTGGTTATCCAGTATGGCAATGAATACAATTTGTGCTTCAGTTATTTCATATACTTTTTTAAATAGAGATACACTGGATGGGGTTAATTAATTTCAATGGAGAAAAGCAGGTCTTGAACATGCTAGTTATCACATCAGTGACATCACTTTGCCTGTGAAAAGTGAAAACAGTATTTCTGTTATGTGAACTTTGTGAGCATCATACATGGTGTACGGGTTGGGCAGCATTGTTAAATTTTCCTACATTAGAGTTTACCCCCCATTTTGTCTCTTTGCATTCTTCTGAATATTTTCTTTTATGAGGGTTTCTTATCATCTTTTCATGCAATTATCTTTCTGATCAAATTTCTCTTTCTATTAAAACATTGTTGAAAAATTTGCATCTTACTGACAGTGAACCACATGAATTTTCATTTTTAAAGTTTATTTCTATCCGGTGTCAGGTGTTTGTATACTAATTTGTGTCAGGTTTAAACCTAGTGGTTCTGCATGATGTCAGGCCATTGAAGTTCACCAAACTAATGAACCCTTTAGTTCCTTGTTCACTCTCTGTGTTTCTTGGATTAAGCACTGACATAAGTTAGGATAATACTATTGGAGTAGACTGATAGCTTTTGTCTGTTGGGTTCAGTTGGCAGGGACTGCAAAGTCTAGATTTTCTGCGAAAGATTACAGTGATCATATGGCTCTTGTCCGAGCATATGAGGGTTGGAAAGATGCTGAAAGAGAAGGATCTGCTTATGAATACTGCTGGAGAAATTTCCTCTCTGCCCAGACTCTTCAGGCTATCCATTCTCTTCGGAAGCAGTTTAGCTCCATCTTAAAAGAAGCAGGCGTGGTGGATTCAGATGCAAGCATCAACAACAAACTGAGTCACAATCAATCTATGGTTCGTGCAGTCATTTGTTCTGGCCTCTTTCCCGGCATAGCATCAGTAGTGGTAAGCTATTGTTCCTTGGACATGTATTCCAACAATGGTCATAACAATATTTTTCAGTTAATTTTTGTTTGATTAAATTTTATTATGCCTTCGTGTACAGCACAGGGAGACGTCCATGTCATTTAAAACACGGGATGATGGCCAGGTTTTATTGTATGCAGTAAGTGCTAACCCATGCTCATTTTCTTAGGAATTAGGGCCTTGTTGGAGTTACCTTGAATGAATGTTTCTAGATTATTACTGGTATTGTTGATTTTGGCCAGAATTCGGTGAATGAGCGCTACCAAACCATTTCTTATCCATGGCTGGTTTTTGGTGAGAAAGTAAAGGTCAATGCTGTCTTTATACGTGACTCCACCGGTGTGTCTGATTCGATACTTATCCTTTTTGGTGGCGCCCTAATTAATGGGACACAGGTGATTTGCTAGTTGTTACATCTGTACTTTTCAGGGGAAAAAAATTCTTGATTGATTTCAAGACAGTAACATGCCTTTCCTTCTCTTTTGTCCCCCCCCCCTCTCCTTCTTCTCTTGCTGGGTTCAGGCTGGACATCTAAAAATGTTGGATGGCTATATTGATTTCTTCATGGATCCTAGTTTAGCTGACTGCTATATGAAGCTAAAGCAAGAGCTTGATAAGCTTGTCCAAAAGAAGGTCAGCAGATTTTGGCTTCTTGCTATATTTGTTCCTTGTTTCAGTGAAGTTATAGCTGGCATAACATGTTTTATGTTTTGAAATATCATTCATAAATATTGTCCGTGAGCTAATCAGTTAGATGATTCACTTAATGTGCAGCTCGAAGATTCCAAGATCGACATCCACAAGGAAGGGAAGTATTTGATGCTTGCTGTTCAAGAACTTGTCTCAGGGGATCAATGTGAAGGAAGATTTGTATTTGGTCGAGAAACGAGGAAGCCTAAGGTAGCCAACGATGAGAGTAAATTCACGAAAGACGGGACAAACCCCAAGAGCTTGCTACAAACACTGTTGATGCGTGCAGGGCACTCTCCTCCCAAGTACAAAACAAAACACCTTAAAACAAATGAGTTTAGGGCTCTGGTGGAGTTCAAAGGAATGCAGTTTGTTGGAAAACCCAAGAGAAACAAGCAGCTAGCAGAGAGAGATGCTGCTATAGAGGCATTGGCTTGGTTGACTCATACCTCTGACAATAACCAACATGAAGATGAAGATCATAGCTCTCCCCATGATGTCACTGACAACATGCTAAAACTTCTAGGGAGACGCAGAAAATCTAAAGGCCGCTGATCCTCAACGGCTTCATAAGAAAAACACATATTGAGATGGTTGAGATCGGTGTTTGGCATAGCTTCTAGAAGCTCAAAAGCTAGGTTGAGAAGGCGAAACGCCCATTGAAGCCTGGGATGATACGGAGACACATCGTGTGTGTTTGATGTGATTGTCGAACACCTACCACACATTTGTAGATGTTTCAGAGGTGGCTTCTAAAGTGAGGTAGTCCCATGGTTTTTCTCTATTGAATTGGGAACCTTGTACAATGCTTTGCAGTTATGGTTCAGGTTGGGACACACTTTTAGATGGACGTTAGTTCTCAACCCCAAAGAAGTGGGAAACAAAACTGACAACAATAATAGGAGGAGAAAGAGTATGGTGAAAGAAAACATGTGAGATGTTTAGTATGTTGTTCCGCTAAGTTTCTTTTTCTTTTCCCATATTCTTCCTTTTGAGAGTTGATTCAAGAGTTTTTGCCTAGGATAACTCTAAAGCTTAAATTGTACTGAGGAACTCTATTATGTAGATTGGTTTTTCCTTATACTTAATGAATGTACACAGATTATTTATTAACCAAATATGGAAGTACAGACATGTGTTTATTTTAGCTTTGTCCAATAATAATAGTGCATAATTTCTTTATTTCTTTTTTTATTTTTTGGGACTTCATTTTTTTTTTAAATGATGCTTCTCCTAATTTAATTTTTAAGACTTCCCCACGCACAAAGGTTAACATGGTATTTTTCTTGGTGTATTGTAAACTGGACATTTTTAGATGAATCAATAGTGTGGCTTTTTACACACTTTACATAATATTGTGATATATTGATGATTATTGTCTCATGCCTTAACGTGACCTTTATAGAATGAGAGGGGTCATTTTAATTTTAAGCCTTTTATAACATAGCTACAACTATGTGTGAAGATGTCCTATCCTCATGTTTTTGTTCGTCATCTTTGGGGGGGAAATTACTGTTTACTGTATGGAAAATTATTATACGGACTCGTGTTTGCATAGAACTTAAAATAAGCTCTACTATTGTTCTAATAACTTTTTAATCAGATTGAGATGCATAGATAATATATAATATCCTTTTGATGTTTTTTATTTATTCTTTATTTTATCTCAACGTGGAAATGCTGTTGCTACCTTCCCCTTCTCAACCATTTGGCCATTTATTATAGGAGAAGGCTTGGATATTTAACTTTACATGTTTAATATACTTTTTTGTTCAATTAAATGAAAACAAAATGATTTAAAGAGCGTTATTAAATGTTAATAACGAAAGTTGTTCATAAAAAGAACGTTTGTTATAGAATAAATAATATGTATAAAAAAATCTACATATCTTGATAATTGAAAACAGACATCTTAAATATATAAAATTACAGAATTTTTTTTCTTTATTATATCTATTTAATATGTAAAATAAACTTACATGAGTCGAGTAACTCACTTCAAATTTCACGTAAAATATTTCAACGTTACAATCGGTAAGTTTATACCCAACCATTCCATGTCATTTAAAAGGTTTCAGGGAAAAAAGGCATCAAATACAGAGTGAGTGTGTGTCGGTTGATTTAACTTGTTCCTATTTTAGAAACTGTTTTTTAACGTGATTTACAGTATAACAAAATAAGTTTATAATAGAAATTTTATTTGATTCTTGCATAAATGTGTTTTTCCAACATTAACTCAAACAGGCTCTAAGATGGAGATTGGAGAAGTATATTCTCTATAAGAAAGATGCACAAAAGTTGGGCTTCACACCAAACAAGTGCTCGACCCAGCCCTATTAGTTGTGCAGTTAAATATGATCATTCAAAATATATTCTTTGTAAAAATGATATTAGAATCAAAAGTGATCATTTTTTTTTATATACTTAACAACTATCCATCATTTTTACATAACATTAAGTTAAAAAAATTGATTAGATATTTTCAAAGATTCAAAAAATTGAAATCATAAAAAACAACTTACCTTGGGCTTTTTCGGAAAAAAATCGTATTTTTGGGTAAAAAAAACCAATGATGATCATAAAAACAATATATTACATTAATAATATCATGTGGACCAAACATGGCCCTAGCATTTATTTTGCTCGAGAGGGATTCAAATTGTATAGGAATATGTCAATCCATGCTCATCACAACCACTTTTGAAATTTCTCTGGTCGCTGTTTTTGCCAATGAAAATTCTAATCTTCATATGGAAAGTTCTATTGACGTTCATGCAATTCCTTCTGAGGATCGAACACAAAATTCTATATCTTCATATGGAAAGTTCTATTGCGTGATGCAATTCCTTCTGACGTGCTTATAATATAAAGCATCATTGAATATCTCAGCCCATTGTCTGTTTGGTTGCCCTGACTTGGAATCTCTTGATCACATATTTGTCTCAAGCCCATATTCTCGTGCTAATATGGTTTGGATGTTTTGAATGTGTTCTGAAATAAATATGAATGTTCAACTGCCTTTGCATATAACTGACCTGGTTAGGTCTCAATATTTCTTTCAATGGAAAAAGAAACTTCTCAATAAAATGTTGACACTGACAAGAATTTCTTTTAGGCCACCCATGGTTAGTTCGAGAAGTGTATCCACTCCAATGGCTTTATAGCCTAATGACATGAAAATTCTCATTTTAGTGAAAGGTTGCAGGTACGACCCACTTTTAACCTCAAGATGTTAGTGTTTGCCCCTTCAATTCAAAAGGGGGAAAAAACATAGAAGAGTGTCCACATGTTCCATTTTTATGAAAAATAGCAGGCCACATTCAGAACTTCACCTGAATTTTAACCCTTTTGCATAATGTTTCAAGTGTGACCAATGAATGTCCCCCTCAAACAGACTTTCATGTTTTTCTCCACTCTGCAGCATTAGCTAAGAAAACATGAAATCATAGGTTGGTCAGTCCAACATGTTGATCAGTGCCAGCCTAGATATGCAAGGCTTACATGTGGTAGTTCTGTGATTCCCTAATCTTCCAGTCTGTGTATTTGGATTGAAAAGAATGGAAAAGAAAGAAATAAAGGAAGATGTTTAACCACAATCTATCTGGGAAATGTCCTAAATGGTCAAACTTCCCTTCTAATAAATAGTAGAGACGTGCCTCAAAACTGTATGCCCCGTTTGGCTAACTGAATGCTTTGGAATGTAAATAGAATGAAATGACTGGACATGTAATGCAATGCAATGGTGATTGCAATAGGTTTGTTTGGTATAATATTATGAATGGGGTAATAAAATATATTTTTTGATATAAACCAAAAGGATAAAATAAAAATACATTTTCAACAAAATAGAGAAATAAAATGCCTCCCTCCTTCAAGTGATGGAGGGTGAGTGGAGGAGGATGAAGGGTCGGGGCTCAGCATGGTTCAGGGAGGTGAACCAAGGACATGAATGTCTTTTGGCATGATCATGATGCAGCATTTTAAGGGAATCTAGAGCACATGATGTTAATCCCTTCGACATTACTAAAGCCAACCAAACGCCATGAATCAGAATTACAATAATCCTTATTCATCTAATCCAACCAAACCGGCCATTAATACCAGAATTATGACTAGGAATCCTGATTTATAAGGCATTCCATCACTTTATTTTAACCATTCAAGAATGTTACAAATGTTCATTTAGCAGTCATGTCGCTGATAGAGTAAGAATATAAGCAATATCTCTTATATTACTACAAGGACCTGGTGTTCCACAAGCTTTTATGTTTAAAGGGGTGTGGAAAAATTCTACCCTTCCCACAAAGCTAAAAATCAAATAGACAAAAAAGGAAAGTTCTCTCGTCAGGCAAATATCACTCATGCTCGGTACAGTCACCTCATAAAAATGTTATGATCCGCATTGATAAGCCACAGAAAATCAAAGGAAACATATAATATGAAGATAAACATTATTTTATCAAATATTGTACGATAAGAAGGGCAACAAATATTCAAATTAAAAAAGAGGTCAAGAAATAAAGAAAAAATGCTCTATAAAAATAAAAGTCAAATAAGAAAAGAGCAACTATCCTCATAGCAATTTACAATGTATATAGTTTTTAAACCACCTAATGTCATGAAGCATGAAAAACTACACCAGATATCAGAAGACTAAAGAGCAAGAAAAAATTGATAAAACTGTTACAAGAAAGAAGCTTCTCTGAGCATCTTTCTTTTTCTTATTATAAATAAGATACAATAAAGGACTGAAGAAAAGAAGGAACTAATGAAAACTCATCTAGAAAATTCTCAAAAATTGTGCACAGAAAAGTCAGTAGGACATGCAAACTCCTAAAACTGACTAGTAGATGATAGAAGCATCTGAAAGTTAAATGCAAAAGAAAAATCATATTATTTTGATTGCGACTGCTATGGAGTTCAAAGGTCATACCTCCAAAACAAAATCGTTGTAATCCCATGCAACAAGGACATTTTGACTGTGATGGCTCTTTTTTTGAGGTAGCCCTTGAGGTTTACACATGAAAGCTATTAAAGTCACATGATCGTAAATTCTTACCAACCTGAGAACAGATAGCTTGAAATTCCCTGAAAAGTTTGACTCATAGCTATCTTCTGAGAAATAGTGACCTGTAACTAGCCATGACAAAATGGAAGAAGCACAAATCCTCCATGCGTCATCCAACAACAAATGCCAGCATGACATGGTCTAGTTCACCACAGCAATAAATGCAGAATGAAATGAAAGCTTTTACATTCTCTCCTGAAATGATTCTGAGCGAGAAAAAGCAGCAGGGTTTGCACTCAGAATTTGATCACTATTTGAAGTATGAGATCTTGCACCTTCTGACTTAGGTTCAAAAGATTTAAAAACACTGCCTTTGATAATCGGTTTTCTATGTTCAATCTTTGTACCAAAAGCAGACCATATAGAACTCCTTGCAGCTTCTTCTGGGTCATTAATTCTCAGAGTCTTAGGTACCCAAAGATTCTGTCTCATTGCATCACCTGCCTGAGTACTTACGTCCCTTGAATGTTTTCCCAATGTTGGAGACTTAGTCCCTGAACAAGCACTAAATGTAGACCCAGCAAATGGAGACTCTTCCGTCTCGCCAGTCCAGCTTGGCACGGGACTCGAATAAAAAGGTGCTGCCGATAATTCTATTGTTGGTGCAGTGAAACCTGGGACTGCCATCATAGTTGCAGAGCCCATATAAGCAGGACCGGGTCCAAATACCATCGAATTCCAACATGGATTCCATTGGTATGCCCAGGGAGGTACAGGATAATAATGAAGAGGATGTAGAGGATTAAAACCATTCAAGTGTTGTTGCAAACCTACCTGCTCAATTTCATTTTCTGAGCATTCCTTTTCCCTGGATTCAAAATCACTGGAAGGCTCCTCACTATCATTACCAATAGTGGAATCAACTTCGGTTTTTTTCTGGCCTTTTAGATTTAACACAGTTTCCAAGGATTCACAAAGAGGAACTTCCTCACCAATTCTAGGGCTATTTCCCATTCCTCCTTTAGGCATTGAAGCTGTCGGAAGAGAGTTGGAGTCTGTGTGGGCAACAGATGCTATATCTTGGCCAACAGGTAATGGCGAATGTTTATTTTTGCGCTTTCCGGCCCCCACAGGAACATTTCTAATTATGCCCCCCGCTGTCCAATATCTTTGGCAGTTTTTGCAGAAATGCCTAGGTTGATTAACATTGTAATTATTGAAATAGCAAAACTTAGTCTCCAAGCTGTTACAGCGAGGACAAGGCAGCACCTTATCTGGTTTCTTGAAAACTTTTTCTTGATGATCCATATCTTTATTACCGGCCTTGTAGTCCTTAGTTCTATGAACTACTTTAGCTTCCACTTCAGAAGTAGGACTTCTGTAAATGTTTCCGTCAGCTTCTTCAATAGGATCATGCTGCTTGCCACCTCTGAAAGGAACATTTCCTTCAATTGTTGATTCATCATACCTGTTCTGCAATTGATGTCTAAACTTTATCAAATGGCATACCATTTGAATATTGTATAAGACTTAAATTAGGCCCAAAAGGCTCTGTGATCAAAATATAAAGGCTAGCATAGCATAATAATATTGAAACATAAGATTGGCATGCAATTTCCAAAGACATATAAGCCCATTTCATGCTTAATAATCCAACAATTGATAGTATATTTTTTTAAAAAATGACATAAGAATCAAGTTGAAAGCCCTACAGTTCAATCATAACAGAAGCAAAAAAATAATGCATAAACCTTGATTTATTTTCCAACTATATTTCTGAGAGAACACCTCAATTAAGTTGGGCAAATTTAAGGTGTCCATCACTTTATGAACATTCTAGTCCCAACTAAAAAGGGAAAATATCATATTAAGTTATGGTACATCTTCTTTTTGGTCAAATATGGTACATCTTATTTGATGACTGGACTAGGTAAAGTTTCATAGTTATTCACTATTAGATTCTTCAATAAACATGAGACATGAATAAGTATTTTTCAGAGACCCAATCAAGCAGTGCTAGCAAATACCTAGAAATTAAACCCATATATTATCTTTTCTTAAAATCCTCCATCAAGTTTCTTCCTTTTCGCTATCAGTCCCCTTGTGATACAAAAATGTAGAACCCCACCACCTTTAAGATAACTTATCAAATTATTTTAGATACTGCTTTAGTGCTCCTGCTACTTAATTTAACTACAGATTATTAAAAACCAAACCAAAACAAAACAAAACAAAAAGAGTTGTCAAACCAAAAGGATTTTCTTGTGGTTGAACAACTTTTGAAAGCTATAATGAAATATCAATCACGGAACTAGAAAACTCCCGAAAAAGAAAGTCAATAAATACATCTAGAACTTGCGCTTCCTACGAAAATCACAAACACACTCGCTCAAAAGTTCACCAGTTACCGACTGTATGATTGCGTACAGTTCAAAAGAAAAAACAAAATTACAAGTTCGTAAAAACTTAAAGGTAATTTATATTCCAAAGGGAGGGGAAAAAGGAATCAAGAATTAAAAGAACAGAACAGAGGGAAGTGAAAGAATACCAGAACTTGAGGCGAATCGGTGTTGCGTGTTGAATCTAGAGGAATATCTCTACCAAATAGTTTTATAGCAGGATCCCTCACTGTTGACATACCTCTCTGGTAGTGGAAGCCAGCAAGGGTGAGTCAAAAAGGACCCCAAAAAGGGAAGAGAGGAAGAAGAAAAAAAGGGGCTTGGAACCTAAAAGGAAATAATAACTGTTCGGCTGCTAAAAGGAGAAAAAGTAGGACAGTGAGAAAGATTGGGAATTTAATCCCAAGTGACGAAACTTGAAACTTGAAACTTGAAAGTAATAAATAGGAGTATATGGGAAACCCATGTTGCCAAGTTGAGATGAAAAACTTGGAACATGTCAATCACTAACCAGTAATCACTATTGCTTCTTCATGCTATAATGCATTAGTTGGTTTGGTTTATCGTAGCTGCTATTCTTAAATTTTTTAAAAAATTTATATTTGTAAAAAATATGTTATGTATTTATAAAATAATATATATATAATATTAAAAAATAAGGCTTATATTTTTTTTTGTCTTTTTTTTTTTTTTTTTTCTTTTGAAGTATATTTAGATAAAAGATTTAGTTATGTATCTTTCTGAATCTTAACAGTTTTATTGTGCACTAATGACGTTTTTAGCATTTACATATGTTTTAACCCAAGACTTTGTGTTTTAATCCCAGTCGTTCTTTTAATAAAGATTTAATAATCAAATTATGTAGTTTAAGAAAATCATTAGAATTGGTTAAAATTAATAAACATGTAGGAAATAAACTTTTTTTTTTTTTTGAAGCATACCTTTTTCATAGGAGTACAAATAAGAGAGAAAATATAGTAGTAAGGAGAGAAGCTATAAAGAGAAGGCAATATAGGAAAAAAAAAATAAAAAAGATAATAAAATTAAAGATTAAAGGCAAAAAATATTCATATACTTTTTTTTTAAAACAACATAAACATAACATAAACATTTTTTTTAGGATAAAAAGAGTACTCATGTACTCATACACATTTTAAAATAGGATAAAAATGCCTCAAGATTTAGATAGTCCAAATATGATTGTGAGAGAAAGGGAGAGAGAAGCCACAAATGAAAATCCTCTTCCATAAAAAGAGAGCAGAACTTTTAGTTTTTGTGGCCCCACATATTTTTAAAATGATTGCTTTATATTTTATAAATAAATAAGACTCTTTAATCTCTCTCTCCCGTTCTTCTCCATCCACGGTTAGACTTGAGTCCGCATTAGTTATCCCTTATATACTCATATTTCTATTAGGAGAATGAAGATTTTTATTTTTTTTTTTTATTTTTTTTTTTAATTTAAATTTATATATTACTTTTTCAAATATTTTTTGTATCTAGTATTTAAATTAATTAGTTTCCTCGATATCGATGTTACCAACAAATATTTCGAATACATAATCGAAAACTAATTAATTTAAAATATTGAGTGTCAGAAAACAATATATAATTTAAATATAAATAAATACAATATGTAAAGAAATATGTTTATCTCTCTAGAAGTATAAAGACATAAGGAACACTTAGGTTTGTACAGCTAATATGCACTCCTCAGACTCGGGCCCTCCCTCCCCAGGGGCGGATCCAGGAATTTATGGAAGGGGGGCACTATTAGCAGGAGGGGGTGCGGGGGTTCGGGGCATAAAGCACCCGAAATTTTTTTTTTTTTTCACTTGTCATCAAAAGCACAAAAAATAATATAGGATTCAAAAAGTTTTCACTTGTCATCAGTTGTAAGTTTAATCATCATTAATAAGAAAAAGAGCAAGTATTAGCTATAAAATGCCCATGGCGGAAAATTAGCAACCTACATATGCTTCAAGCAATTTTTTGTGTTGGGAAAATCCACCTAAAATACAGAAAAATGCAACAAAATGCTAGGAAAATATCTCAAAAAAGGAAGTAGATCTTTCCCAAGGTTGGTCACAATGCTAAAATATATCCGCAAGGTGAGACGTGCCCCTTCTTTGAATAAAATATGTCCGGATCACCTTTAAATAAAAGCTTTAAATTTTTTTTTTATTTTTTTCAAAAAAAAATCAAGGGGGGGCACGTCCCCCCCCCCAAATCATGTAGGTGGATCCGCCATTGTCCCCCCTGCTTCAAACCTAACATTATTTGACCCTTTCCCCACATTCCTACAGGCTATGAACCTCTCCGGCCACCGCAGGAGCGCCTCCACAGCAGAGACCAACCCAACACCATCCAGCAGGAAGAAAAACAGATGCTGGAGCTACAAAAGGCGCGTGATGATCCTTTATCATTAATATTTTTCCTCATTTGTGATAAACACATGTTGGTCACTTCTTTTAATTTGTATATATATATATAAATAAATTTTCACAAAATTCACTATATTTCTATAATAAAATAATTTAAAATTCATCTCGCTAGTGTTATCAAGTGACTAACTCATTAAATTTTACTTTTTTTAATCAAAATATTTATCTTAATTAACCTAAATATTTCTTATTTTCAACACATATATTGTTTAAAAATTTTTATTTTTATTCGACATATTTCTTATTTAAATATAAATCTTGTCAATCACAAATGTAATCTTTACATTAAACACATTTATTTAGGGTTAAATAATTTTTAAAGTCATACATAGCAATTTTTTTTTCTTATTGTCAAATTAGTGGGAAATTTTAGCTTGAGGGTTTTTAAGAGGCTAAATATTGGAGTCCTCACAAGTATTGGGGCATACTTTGTTCCTTAACCCTTTATTTAAATATTTTGTCATACATTTTTTTCTTATTGTCAAATTAGTGGGAAATTTTAGCTTGAGAGGCTAAATATTGGATTCTCACAAGTATTCGGGTGTTCCAACACATTCCAAAAGGAAAGAGAAGCTTCAATGGAAAGAAGAAATCATAGAAAAATTTTGTGCTGAAGGTTTGATACACAACAATAAAAGGGGGAAAAAGGAAAATGAAGGATTCAAAGTATTTAAATTAAAAAAATATTTTTTATATTTTTTTTAAAAATCTTGGTCAACAAGAAAAAATATTTATCGATGAAATCAATTATTAAATGAGGATATTTCTTAAAAAAATTCAATTATTTCTTTCTTGTAAAAATAATAATAAATAAATAAATAAAACAGAATGTAAAGTCATTTTCCTTTTTCAGTGCTTTTGTTTTTCCTAAAAAGGGAAGCCCACAAGGGATTGACATTATGGATGCGATGTCCTCGTTTTCTGTTTTGTTTTCGTAACTTTTGATTGCAATGTCACTGTGTCCTTTGTCTTTTGTCAGAGGATTCGCCACGTGGCACCATACTTTATTTATTCCATAAAGTATGCTCCTGTCATGTGCGCCACTCTCCCTCTCTCAGCCTCTTCCACGCTCTCTGTCGCCAAGAACCCAATCATTCACATAATTTTTTTAAAGCAAAATTGCAATATCCCATAATTTAGAGGGAAAAAAATTGTTATTATTTATAGAAAAAAATACCCGAAAATAAATCCAATAAAAAATTGAAAATAGATTTAGTAATTGATTATAATTTTAAAAAAATAGTGTATTATCTTCTTATCCTTGCATGTAACATTTTTCAAAAAAAAAAATTTCTATCCTTAGTAATTTTAACCTTATTATTATAACTCACTTCCTAAATATTTTACTGAAATGAAGAAAAACCTTAAACTTTGTTACCCTTTTTATAAAATTTATTAACTTTACAACTTTACTCCATTTTAACATACACCTTATAGCATATTATAAGAATAGGGGTGAATCTCTAGAAATTTGGATAACGGATGGACAAAAAAATAAAAGAAGAATAAATAAAGTCAATTGGATACTCATATAAAAATTTAATGATATGATTTATAAATAGAACTAAAATAATTCTTCTCTCTCTGCGTTATAGAATACTTTTCCTATCCTATTCATAAGAGTTTAATAACCAGATTAAGCGATTTAAGAAAACAGTTAAAATTATTTTATTTTATTTTAAAAAAATGTATGAAACAAACTTTTTTAAAAAAAATATGCCCTTATTTTTTAGGAGGCATGTAAGAAAGAGAAATAGATTAAATATAAATATTGCCAACCTTTTAATTAATACTGTCTTTGGCTCTTATCCTAAAATTTGAATTAGCTTGATCTTTTTTATAAGAGCTTGACAATAATTGTCTCAAAATTTAATGAACTTTTTTAATCTTTGCATCTCATAAAGTATTTATATGGTATTAATTAAAAGTTGGACTTTTGTCATTGTCTCTCTTTGTTTTCATTTCCTCATTTATTACCTATACTCCCTCGTTCTTGCTTGTCTCCTCATAAATAAGGGTATATTGGAAAAACAATGTTTATTTCAAAATTATTTATTAGTTTGAATCAATTTTAACTATTTTCTCAAACCACGTAATACGCTTATTGAGCTTTTATAAAAACAACCAAAGGGAGTAAAATACGTATAATTGAGGAGGAGCAAAAATAGGGAAAAAAATTTGTTAAATACTCTCGTTTGGCTCTTATAAAAAGGCCCAAAAGAATCTAAATTTTAGGCTTCTATACAAATGGGCAGAAAGAGTATATAGGATCAAAGGAATTTTTATTTTTGGATTCCATGCAAATACACAAATTTGCGCTGCCCATTTTAGTTTGATACATTTTTTAGAGTGAGATCACATGTACAAACAAGTGCTCTATGTGTTCTTGTGGGATCCAGATTCTCTCAGAATCCCTCCCCCCAGTATCTGTGTATCCTGACCATCCAAAAATTAATCTAAGCGTTCAGAGGGAGGGGCCCCCTTTATTTTAAAGGGATAGGATATTGTCACTACCACTTTTTCACCGTTAGATTAGAATCTCAATAGGAGAGAGAAATGATAAAGATAGATGAGATTCTGATCTAATGTGAAAAAGTGGTAGTGACTTGGTAGTGATAATATCCTATCCCTATTTTAAATTACCACATACGGTAAAAATTACCGCACGCGGTAAAGATGAAGATTTTAAAAGTAGATGAGACGTTTTTCTCTGAACGCTTAGATCAATTTCTGGATGGTCAGGATGCACAGATACTGAGGGATACTGAGGAAAAGGAGTCAGAGAGAATCTTATCCCGTGTTTTCTTGTGTATTGAAATGTTTGTGAGTGCTCTTCATTTGAGCCCAATCCAAATATGGACACACACACAACGTTCAACTTATTATATATGCCGCCAATGTGAGTTGGCATAGATGGTAAGGGATTCAGGACTAGGCTTAAATGGTCGTGGGTTCGATCCCCTCTACCGTCGCTGGGACTCATTTGGTAGGCGATCTCGTAAGTTCCCAGTAAGTGCTCATAGAGCCCGGGGCCGTGCCCCGCCAGTGGGAGATCGATGTCGAACGCTTCCAAAACTTTCTTATATAAAAAAAACAAAAAACAAAAAACTTATTATATATGCCAACCCACAGAAAACTCCTACTTTCTGTGAGAGGGAATCCATAAAAAGGACATCGTTGTCAAGTCACGAGCATGATAAGCCAGCCAATTCACACTGATATTTATCTTTTTCTAAATCTCTTGTCTCATTTTTTGTATTGGTCAAAATGGTCATTACCTGAGTATTCTTATGCTATCAAACACAAACCTTTCATGGAGTTAATCTGTCAGTGCGCAAGTTTGGCTTGTCAGCATCCTCAGTCCCATCATAACTTGAGACCTTCATGATTTCTTTAAGGCTATAGGCACTATGGTGATCCTGGCATCCTAGTTTCTTTGAATCCTCTAATCTTGTTGCATTTTTTTCACTAGCGCATAGGTATTCTCTTTTTAAAAGTAATCTTGTTTCAAATACTGTTAAACACTAAATGTCAACACCTCTTTCAATGGAGATTCCAATTTTAGTCCATCAACCCTTTCTACAAAACCGAACCGCTTTATTCCTCATGACAAACCGTCTGTTTGAACAATCCCAAAGGATCTTTTTATTTCTTTCAATTTTAAGGTCTTCGGTTACTTCAATTTTTCCTTTTTAAGTTTTTGGTGCCAGAAAATCCGAGCTTCTTCAAACCTGCAGGTAAACAGCGAATTCAGCAGGCTGTTGGTAAGAAATTCATCATGATGATGAAGTACAATTAAATAAATTCTTGATGTTGAAATTGTATATCTGTGAAGAGTAATGAACATTCTGCCTTTTTTCTATTACAATCATCTGTGATAATTTACAACAGAGGCTACATTATGGATACAAAAAGAATAAAGATACAAAGCAACTCCTACTGTGAAATTTAAACAAAAAGAAAGAAAGAAACACTATCCTTGGGACAGTATCTGATGAAGAAATCTGGCAACTGACAGGAAAAACTCTAATGTAGCCTCAAGAATGTGTAACTTTACAAGGAAAGAAAAGGAAGCATACGGCACAAAAGTAAAATCTCTTGTTATCTATGTATCTATGTACCATGGAGTTTAGATCTTCTGAAGCAAAAATATTCTAATGGGTGTGAGAGAGAGAAACATAAAGGGAAATACTAATTTGATCTCCTTCTTCTCTTTTCTCTATCTCTCTCAAGCATCAGAAATTCTTAACGAGAGCTTCTATTTTCAGAAGATCCAAATCAATCAATCATGATCTTGGTGGACCAACTGGAATGGGATGCATTTCTATATCTCCACCAACCACCACCCTAGAAGCTTCAACCTTCTCAGCTTCTCTTGAGATCTGGATATCATCAGGGAAGTAATATTGATAAATATACTTCACCATGAAACGAGGGAGCAATGCTGTGATGATGATTCCAAGCAGACATAGCCAAAAGGATCCAGTTCCTAACGCATGAAATATGGCCCTGAAAAGTCATCAGAGATGACCAAAGAAAAAATCAGTCTTCACATACTGGAAAGTTTATGTAGGATTGCAGAGACAACTCAACCTCACAAGATGCTTTTTTTTTTTTTTCATGCTCAGTCATAAATTAAATAAAAGATCACAGATCTAAGATGCAATTATTTACTCGACCACCAGTTGATGTTAAGAACACACATTCAATGGACAGGGAAACAAGGAAGGATTAAAAAGTCTGCTCTGTAAAAAGAACTAATTGCTATATGCATGCTTCAGCCTACAAGCAAGAAGTTTATTAGGTTCCTCTTTAGAATCTAGAGTAAATAACTAAATGTGTGCATTCTTTTTCAAAGTGAGTTTTTTATTTTATTTTTGGGTGAAGGAGTAAAAGAGTGTTTAATAATTTGATCCATTAGCAAAGATAGTGCGGTTACCTAAATTGGATGAATTTTCAAAGGGTTAATATAATCTTTGTCCCTCAAGTTTCAAACCATAGGTTTTAGTCTTTTAAGTTTCATTTTGTTTGAAACATTAGTCCCTATAACTCAACAAAAACTTGGACAATTTTGCTCCTACAAGGACTAAAACCAATGGTTTGAAACTTGAGGGACCAAAACCAAAATGAGGGCAATCTTGAGAGACTAAAGATTATATTAACCCATTTCCAAATGTGAAGAAAGAATAAAAAATATGGAGGACTAAGAATGGACCTGAGTCCAAATACTCATGCACAACAAAGGTCATGAGAAGAAAGAGAGAATGCATACCAGTAACCAGGAAGTGTAGGGATAGCATCGATGATCATGACGGAGATGAAAGTTGCAACTATAGACCCCCAAATGGAAACATGAACAATCCAATTCCACCTGATAACATCCATGGCCAAGTGTATATTAACTACAATAACCACTGCAAGAGTCCAAAGATCTCCAATGCTTGCTACATCAATAGTGCTTCCCCAATATGCAAAGAAAGCACCAAAGAAGATAACAATGCTTTGCCACAATGTATCAACCACTGTAATCCAAAATAACTTTTTGTTGTATGCCTCTTGTCTCTGTCCGGCCCCATAAAGCTGAGGATGGTTTAAAAGAGTCCTTTTACTAAGGTCTTTGTCAAGAATACCAACGACAATTGTTGGCAATGCAGTGTAAACGATTGAGAACAGCATGCTGCTCCATTCATTTATAGCTGTTGTCAAAGAGAAGGCGGTGAAGAGCACATACCTGGAAAACACCATCAAAAAAGTATCACGTAAGAATCTGCAGTCATGCACCCTAATTATTCTAAAATACTAGTGATGTATTCAATTTGGATTTGCATGGCCATTACACACACACACATAGATATGTCTTCCAAATTATTTACTCACCAAAATAAGACCAGAACAAAGACAGCATTTCTGTAAAAATTGTACAGTATCATATAACCCAAACGTTGGTAATTCCAGTGTCCATGCACCAACAAGAGGGGAACTAAAAACCTAAACTGCCCCATCGCAAAATCAGATGCCATTACAGCTTGCCGACCTTCCTGTCCACTGATGCCAACTCCAACATCAGCCATTTGGATCATTGAGACATCATTAGCACCTGCAACACACATAAACACACAATAAATTAACAATTTCAGAATCTCAGGCTGCTCTCTGTTGAAAGGGATTGACAGTCTGAAACAGGTCAAGATGAGAACTCATACCATCTCCAATAGCTAGTGTCAAGTCAGACGTCCTTTTTTTCACAAGGGCAACAATCCCAGCCTTTTGCAATGGAGCCACTCGACAACAAAGAACCACCGAACATTTGCTTGCTAGTTCAAAGAGCTGAAATCAATAGTAGTAGGTGAAATTATGACAATGTCATCAGCAAGTACGTTGTAAACATTATCTGGATTTAACACCACTAACCTGTTCTTCGAGTTCATTATCAAGAACATGCACAAGGCTGGTACCATCAATGATCAAAGCTATTGGAATTTTAGGAGCGAAAGAAGTTTCAGTAACATTGGCAACACCAGAAGCAGCCATGAGTTTTTGGGACATGACAAGGGCATCTTGTAATTTCCTTCTACAGGACTCTTTATTCTTGCTATTAATTATAATCTGAGTCATGTCACCTGTTAGGAGCTTTGAGGAGTAGCCAATTGATATTGCAGTTTCCTGTTTGTCCCCAGTCAATACCCATACCTGAATACCTGCAGTTCTCAGAGACTCAATGGATTCTGGCACCCCCTTCTGCAATTTATCTTCAATAGCGGATGCACCCAATATGCAGAGGTTGTTTTCGATATTGCTAGCAACCTTACGAAGTTTAGCAGCCCGACCCAGCAAAGCACTGCTTGCTGCCTCAAAGGATTGGTGCCATTGCTCAAATTCTGAAGTATTCAGTTCCCTCATTCCAATGACAAGAGTCCTCAACCCCAGAGAAGAGTAAGAGTGCAGATGGCTCTCAGTTGCATGTATTCTGTCCATGTTTGATGACTTATTTATTACACTTAACATGGATGTATCAGCACCCTTGACCAAAAGTTTCACAGAATTGTCGGGATACCCCAATATGACAGACATTCTCTTCCGGTCACTATCAAATTCATGCAAGCCCAAGACATTGAACCTGCACTAACCAGAGGGGAAACTTTTAGCAAAAAGTAAACAACCATGAAAATTTTATGAGCACTACATCACAAGAGAGCTAAAGTGAGAGCAGAGAATTGATTCAAATGAGTTGTGCAAAAGATAACAATTGCCACCGGCATTTAAATAGACAAAAGCACATGCATAGTATCAACTATGAAGCAAACTTATTAATTATTATGGTTATACAAAAATAATAATTGAGCTTACTTGTGTCTCTCTCCCTGAATATCAATCATTATATGGCCTGAGGTCCGTTCTATGAGAGTATAACCATAGGTGGCAGCCGCATATGCCAGTGCTTGTTCATCTGGTGACTCCCCTTGATAATCTATCAACTTGACTTTAGGATCAGATGTGTCAACATGAAGAGGAACAATGGTATTGCAGGCTGCCAATGCTAGGAAGAAGTCATGTATTCGTTTTCCTTTGTCATTTTCAAGTCTACTTCTTGATAACTGCAAGAGTTCTGGATTTACTTTCACCTTCATCTTGGGCCTCAACACTTCTCCATCCACTAATAACAAACACAAAACAGTACGTTGATTAATTTACAAATAAGATCAGATACATTAAAGGATTTGCTAAATAAACGAACTATTTAATGTGAAGAAGAAATTGTACCTTCAACAGAGTATTCAACTTGCTCATTCTCCTGAATTTCATTTGTCTTACTGTAATCAACACCCCCGATGCTAGCACATTGAAACTCCATCTTGTTCTCAGTAAGTGTGCCAGTTTTATCTGAGAAAACATACTTGATTTGCCCTAAATCTTCATTGATGTTTAAAGCCCTGCACTGAAATCTGGAATTTGATGCCTCATCATACATTCTGTTGTCTCCGATCATGAAGTAGGCCTGGCCAACGCGGACAAGCTCCATGGAAATGTACAATGATATGGGGATCATGACCTGGAAAACTATAACAGACATAAGGAATGTGAAAACAATTTCCAATCCCCATCCATAATACTTATAGCTCTTGAATTCTCCATCGTCCTCTTTGACATTAAAGTTCAGCCTCCTATAATAAGGCAACATATCTAACTCATCGTTGTGGCGCTTTAACCAAACAGCAGCACAAACAGATATGACGGTACACAGAGCTACAAGAAAGAAAGAGAGCATGATTATCTCGGAGTTCATCCGAGTCTCCAGCCGGCTCCTCTTAGATGGAGCTCCTGAGTTGTTGAGCATAGCTTTGGTCTCTCCGCCACAATATACAGCAACACCAAGTGCCCATTTAGTGTTCTTGAGCTCACAGCCTCGAAGAACAATATTGGAGGATCCAAGTGACAAACGCTTCGGATCAACTTCCATGTTAGCTTGAAACCCATATATGTTCCTATTGGGTTTTTCACACTTAATCAAACCACTGATTCTTTCTGTTTCAGGCAGCTTTGAAAGGGTCTCTTGCTTTGCATATCGAGTCTTCAAATTTGACTCTCCATCCAAATTTATAGTCTGCACATATGCAACCCCAGTTGGATCGCTGGTTGATAGCAGCACAATATCACAAGGGATGGTTTCATTTGCATGGATTTTAACAATTTCACCAACTCTAATATCCTTCCATTTCTTCTGCTCAAATTGCTCACCAACTAAAACAGACGCTAATCTGCTGTTCTCCACTTTATCTGATCGATGTCTCCTCCAATCCTCAAACAAATCCTTCACGGCTGTCACGAGCAGAACAAATGCTAAAGGCAAAATGGAAACTCCTCTACCAAAAACGGCGAGCTGAGGAAGCTGATTAAGAACGGCTATTACAAGGAAATAAATATAAGCGACTCTATGAAATTGTTCGAACAAATTTCTGGGCAAGAAGGTGATGACGGAGTATTTCCCAGTACGAATAGAATTTCCTGAGAATTCAAACCTCTCGTTTGTCCTCTCAGGATCGTTTATATAAACCAACCTCGCATCCTCGTCGTTGATTTCCTTCCGCGACATGCTGAATCCTTCCGAATCAGCGCCTTTTGACCCATACCGAACAGGCTTCGATTCTGAATGACTTAAAGGCACTTCCCGAACCGAAACCCAGTCGGATCCCCGAGAGTGACTCGAGGTTATGCTTCTTCGAGATGATGATTTCAAAGCTGGTTCGAAATGTGAGGAGTTTCCAGCTTCATTATTCGAGTCCATGACAGTATTTGACTTTAATTAGCTAGATCAGAGAAAGCAGGTACAGAGTGAAGCTATTGGAATTTGAAAATTTCTCGAAGATTAAATCAGAACTACTAACTTGGAACCCATAATCCGAAAACCACAGGCCACTAAGAAGCAGAGATTGAACAACTCACTCACAAATATATAATCAGCACGAGTTTTTTTTTTACATAAACAGCAGCAGCAGCTCACTGAAGTTGGAAAACAAACAAACCTGGAAGTTCAAATCACCAAAAACTACAGAACATGCAGAGGAAATTTGGGTGCAAAATAGGCTCTATCCTGCGCGTGGAAAATACAGGAGGAATAATAACTGGTCAAGAACAGAGAAAAATATTTAAGACTGGGTATTGCACAGGGATATGAAGAAAATTCGAGGGTAGTCAAAGTCATGGCAGAAAAATGAGAAGGAGAGCGGGAAGACGACGGCAAATACAAGAAATAAAGAAGTAGCAGTCGTAATGGGTGGCGACGGCGATTATGAATACAGGCTAAAGAATTGGGATTTTTAGTTTAATTTATATATATATATATATAGGAATTTCGGTGCAAGAAAAGTCGTTGTGGCGTTGTTTAGGGGAGGAGAGAGAGATGGGGGTGTCACCACCATGCATGAACAAATCTCAATCAATCTGGAAGGGATGTTTCTAGAAGCAGAGGAGGCTGCCCTTCGGAATTTGACTTTTTGAGGATGTTTTTTTTTTTTTAAATTTTCAAATTTTGATCTGCTTTACAACTTTCCAAGTAATAGTGAGTTTTTGATAGAAAGAGGAGCGTCTTCAAAGTTCAAAGTTAAAACGCAGATAATACAGTCAGTCTTCAATAAACCAGAGAGCAGCCCGCCGGCATTTTCTTCCTTACCAGCAGTTACTTTTTTATAAAGAGAATCAACAGCAAGGTTTTCTTCCAAAGCACACAAATTACCTGTCACTCCATCCTATTTATAAATCAAAATACACATCTCATGGAGAAATGATTCTCATCTCATAAATACAAAAAAAAAGTGGGTTTCACCATTTCTATATTTGATTTTTTTTGTTTTTATATAAAAAAAATGTGGGTCCCACCATTTTATATGTGCATATGAATCTTCTTCTTCTCATAGGAGGGGCAAGGGCAGACCGCTGCTGGTAGCCTTAATTGGGTGGCGCGCTATAGATCGGATCCTAAACCCCATTAACTAAATCACACATAGTAAGGAGAGAGATAGTTAGCTCAATGATTATATGATAAAATTTTAATTTTGCTCTCATTTATGAGTAAGTATATTTTAACTCTTTCTTCTCTCTTTATTTTCATTGGTAAAATTAATATGGGTAAAATTGTCACAATTTCATTTATTATCTGAAAGAGGATTTATAAATAGGACCAACTTTTTTTGTTAAAATAGACTTATAAATAAAATCAGAATAATATATATAACTTATGTCCCTCTCAATGATAAGAAAATTTCACCCCAACTCCTTTAAGGTCATTTAATATCAAACCACTCCCAAAATATTTTAATATTTTGTTGCATCCTTTAGGATCAAACTGAAATTAAAATTTATGGGTGAAAGACAATTATGTGTTTATTTTACAAGTCAAATATGATTATTTACAATATACATGTGAGAATTTACAAGTTAAATATTTTATTTACAAGATAAACAAGTAAAATTTCAAGACCATATTAGCCATATACAAGACAAATAACATATTTACAATAATACATGTTAGTTACATGATATATGTAGAAATTTACAATAACATCTCATGTACGATACAAGGACATAAATATCTTTTCGGCTAAAAAGAATTAATTTCAGTACTGCATAATTTCAAAAAGTTTTAAGGCTATTTGATGTTAAATGTGTATACTGGGGATGGAGAGAAAGTTTTCCTAAAATTTATCTCCGCTAATTAGAAAATAAAAAAGAATATATGTGTTTACATTTTTCTGAATAAATATATATTGACCTTTATTTCTTAAGGAACCACAAAGTACACAACAGCTATGATTATGATTAATTTAGGTTGAACCCATTATAATCATTCTAAAAATAATTAAAACTCTTGTAATAAGTATTTCACATTTTTAATGTACAATGTAACCATAAACAAAAAATTGGACACAACAATTTGTCTCTCTAAGCATAAAATTCATAGCAACATCCCAACTCCTATATGAAGATTTTTTTTGAGCAAAAAATATATGAAAATGTTTTTTCTTAATGTATGAACTTTTTGACATTTTAAAAGTAACAAAAATCATTTAATTTCGGATTTAACGTAACTTGAATGAGCTTTTTTTTTTTTTTTTTTTGGGTGTGTTTTTGGCCATCTTGAATGAGGATTAATTGAAGTCTAATGTACTTGAGTTTTTAAATCGAAAAGGACCCAAATTCGATTACTGATATCACCCCTAATTTAAGTCTAATGTTACTTTTTAAAAATAATTAGGGTCACTACAAAACATGTATAAAAACAAGAAGGGTGAAGGGTCAATTTTACACATGACCTTTGTCCAAAAGATCATCTAGCACCATGACCTTTGTTTTGGATCAAAAATATACACCACGTTACGTTTCTGGATCAAAAATATCATGGCCGTTAGTCAAACCGTTAACGCCGACGCTAAGCGATGACAATTTGACGTGTACGCTGACATGTACGCGACGTGGAATAAAAAATTAGAAAAAATTAAAAAAAAAAAAAAAAGGAAAAAATTCAAATAATTTAAAAAAAATAAAAAAATGCGGAAAAATTCAAATAATTAGAAAAAAAATTGGAAAAAATTAGGGAAAAATAAAAAAATAAGGAAAAAAATTCAAATAATTAGATAAAAAATATAAAAATTGGAAACAAATTAGGGAAAAATAAAAATAATGCGAAAAAAAATTAGATAATCAGAAAAAAGTAATAAAAATTGGGAACAAAATATGGAAAAAAAAAAAAAAAGGAAAAAAATTCAAATAATTAGAAAAAAATATAAAAAATTGGAAAAAAATTAGGGAAAAATAAAAAAATTAGGAAAAAATTCAAATAATTAGAAAAAAAAAATTGCAGAGCTTCTGTTCCATCTCTCACATTTCCTCTCGCTCCGTATCTCTCTCTGAAGCAACCTTCACTCTCTCTCCATCTTCATTTGGGATATTTTCTAGCGTAAATTGTAATCCTTCCAAATTTTCCCTTGAAGCATACAAGCATAAATTCTGTGCTCCTTTTGAGCTTTTGGTTCCCCGTCGAAGTGTCGTTCTTGCCCTCTGCTATATTTTTAAAAAAATATTTACAGGAACGTGTCTAAATTATTAAAGAAATGAATGGTAGGTTCCTGAATTTTTATCCAATTATTTTAATTTTTTTTTCTAATTATTTGAATTTTTCTGAATTTTTTTAATTATTTTTCTGAATTTTTTATTTTTTTCTAGTTATTTGAATTTTTTCCGAATTTTTTTTATTTTTCTAATTATTTTAATTATTTCCTAATTTTTCAATTTTTTCCTTATTTTTTTCTAATTATTTGAATTTTTTCCGAATTTTTTTAATTATTTTTCTAATTATTTTAATTATTTCTATTTTTTTCCTATTTTTTTCTAATTATTTGAATTTTTTTCGAATTATTTTTTTTTCCCTAATTTTTTTTCCAATTTTTTTCTAATTATTTGAATTTTTTCCTAATTTTTTTCGCATTATTTTTATTTTTTAAAATTATTTGAATTTTTTCCTATTTTTTAATTTTTTTTAATTCTACGTCGCGTCACGTCAAGCATCCACGTCAGCTTGTCAGTGCCACGTCAGCGTTAACGGTCAACTAACGGTAGACTAACGGTTTGACTAACGGCAGTGGTATTTTTGATCCAGAAACGTAACGTGGTGTGTATTTTTGATCCAAAACAAAGGTCGTGGTGCTGGATGATCTTTTGGACAAAGGTCATGTGTAAAATTGACCCTTCACCCAAACAAGAATAAGTCGTATTACCTCCGATCTTAATTATAGGAACACTTTTTATACTACAAAAATATTCTTATAATTAAGATGAGAGAGAATATTAAATATCAAAATGTCTCTTGGCTCTATAGGCAAATCATGGAGAATCTTAACATTAATTCTCTTCAAGTTGAAGTTGGTGGGTTAGTCACTCAGCAAATTTATTAGTTTCAACGTTAGGCAATAGTTTGATATCTTTAAGATTGATATATAGACAATGGAAATATATGAGACAATCTTAATAAATTGAACACATTATTAATGTTTGACTGATTATGAATTAGAAAATAACAATAGAAAGCCGGCATCTTTTTATCTGTGGTCTAACTTCAATACTTGAATATTTTCGTCCTATTTTATTTTTTGGCTATTTATTATGAAAAAGGAAATTAAAAAAAAAATACTGATTAAAACAATCTAAAAGGAAACAAACTTTATATTGATAAGTAAACAAAAAAATCCAAAAACAATTATGTTGATAGAGTTACTCGATCTCCAATATAATAAATCACATTTTTGTTTGTCATGAAGAGGAATTAATCAACACACGCGTTCATCAATAATCAATATCGATATATCTTGTATAATAGAAATATTAAAAAGGCTAAAAATATCGATATGCATGCCAAAAAAAAAAAAAAAGCATACAAGGAAAAGGAATTTTTTTGATAAAAATCTACCTTTGTTAGTATGATGATAAATATTAAACACCACGACTATAAGCTTATATCCATTCTAATTAAGACACCAAGTATTTTAAATTTGCATGTATAGCAAACACATACAATTTGAAAAATTATAAATTTCGTATATTCTAATGATTTGATATTAATATATTTGGCGAAAAGAAATTCATATTATTGATTCTAATTAACTAAAGCACGCACCTAATTCAGGTTTTTTTAATTAAAAAAAAAAAAAAAGAACACTGAAGGAAGTCACCTCAATAACGATCCACAACAAAACCATCTAAACATCTACAACCCATCAACCAAAACAAAAGCAAAGTACCACCAGCACGCTCATAGTGCAACGGTATTGAGAGTTGTCTCTCCCCCTTTAGTCTTAGGTTCGATTCCCCCTCTCCGCATCCGTATCAAAAAAAAAAAAAAAAAAAAAAAAAAAAAAAGCAAAGTACCATTTATACCAAATGACAAAGTCAAATTTGATGGACAAATTCAATTTGATGAAAGACAATTCAGCTCTATTCTCTATAACTCCACACTTTAATGGTCAACTTCATGTGAGAAATATAACATGAAAATGGCTTAGATTATAGATATCTTTCTAAGACAAACGTTAAAATGGTTTTTTGTAATAATGGGGAGTTATTTGTCTTGCAACTTGCTCAATCGAGCACACACCTTTATATGCTAAAGTTGCTTTCCAATTTGTATCTATTTGTAGCGAAAGGGGATGAACTGTTATAAAGACAAGAGTAAAAGGTGAGCCACATCGGTTCCTTGAATTAGAATAGCAATTAGGTAATGGAACATCTAACTCTATGTTTTGTAACTCTACACTATCAAAATTAATTCCATGTGAGAAACACTCATAGAAGTGATTAGAATGGTAAACACCAAGTATAAAATTACAAGCAAGTTCAAACTTACAACCTTATATAGAAATTAAATGTTGTGGTCCCCCATAAACAAAGAGGGTTTTTGAAAACATCATGAGCATCATTTTTAGATGTAGCTCAATCAATTTGGGTAGTGATGGATGCTGACTTGGATCTATTCCTTTCCCTTGTCTCTTTCCATGTGACACCACTTTTTTTGGCCTCTTCTCCAATTTCTATTTCCTATATTATATACTCCTTCTAGTCTTTATTATAAGACACCAACTAACTTTTCTCACAAACCAATAAAAGGAGTTAAAGTTAATAAAGTTGTCCTAGGATCTAAGTAATTTCCAATATTACCTCTACTAATTGCCCTAAATTCTAATATCATATTAATTATTACTCACCAACTACTCTTATTAATTATGAGCGCAGGCATGGAAAAAAATAATTAATGCTCATTAGAAATCAAGAAATGCCTTATAAAAGGACCAAATAAACTTTTAGTTGGTCTTATAATAAGGACCAGAGGAAGTATAAGACACCAACTAGTAAGTTTATTTGGTCCTTTTTATAAGGCACTTGCTTGTTCCCAATGAGTATTAATTATGTTTTTCCATATATGCCCATAATTAATAAGGGTAGTGGTTGAGAGCAATAATTAATATAATATTAGAATTTAGTGCAATTAATAGGGGTAATATTGGAAACTATTTAAATTCTAGAACAACTTTATTGACTTTAACTGTTTTTATTGGTTTGTGAGAAAAGTTAGTTTGGTCTTTATAATAAGATGGGAGGAGTATATTCCATCATCATTATTTGACACTTGTCTCACATATTCGTTTTTTCATGTTCCATAAGCGTAAATTAACATCTTCATGGGTACAACTTATTTACATGGTCTTAATAGCTTTGGTTTACAAATATTTGTCATGAAGAGGAATTAATCTCTGTAAAACAATTGTGTTAAATAATAATAGAGATAGAGTTACTCTGCAATATAATAAATATGAAATATATAATAAATCACATTTTAGTTTGTCATGAAGAGGAATTCATCTCCGTAAAATACCAAATAGACAAAGTCAATTTGATGAAAGACAATTCAACTCTGTGCTTTATAACCCCACACTGTAATGGTTAATTTCATGTGAGAAACATAACATGAAAGTGACTTAGGTTCTTCTTGATAACAGACGTTAAAATTGTATTTTGTAATAGTTTTGCAACTTGCTCTATCAAGCACACACCCTTATATGCTAATGTTGCTTTCCCATCTGTAACATCCTCTATTTGTAATGAAAGGGGACGAAATGTTATAAGGACAAGAGTATAAAGATAAGAGCAAAATGTCAGCCACATGCCTTCCTTGAATAGAGAATAGCAATCAGGTAATGGAAAACTTAATTCTATGCTCCGTAACTCTGCACTCTCAAGGCTCATTCCATGTGAGAAACACATCATAGAAGTGATTAGAAGGGCAAACACTAACAACATAGTATAGAATTACAAGTATGTTCAAACCTGTAACCTCCTATTTACATTGAAATTAAATACTATGGTCTCCCATAAACAAAGGGATCCGGCTCTAGTCCTTTGATGCTCTCATCCGCTGCATCTAAACTGTGCCGTTTTGGCTTCAAAAAACTAAAGCTGCACCTTTTTAAAAAAGAAAAAAAAATTAAGGATACTGATTAGTATTAAAAAGACATTGAATAGTACTGAAAAATACTTCATGATCTTGAAAAATTATTTTAGGACCTTGAAAAAATATCATGAAATATATTTTTAGTATCAATCAGTACTCTAAAGTATTTTTTTCAAGATCCTAAAATAATTTTTCAAGATCATGAAGTATTTTTTAGTATCTGAAAGTATCCTTTTAGTACCAGTCAGTACCCCTAAATATTTTTTCTAAGATCCTAAAATAATTTTTTAAGATGATGAAGTATTATTTTCAGTACTAGTTACTATCCTTAAATATCTTTTTAGTACCAGTCAGTGCCTTAAAATATTTTTTCAAGATCCTAAAATAATTTTTTAAGATCATAAAGTATTTTTTTTAGTACTATTCAAGATCTTTTTAATACCAATAAGTACTCTTAAATATATATATATATATATATTTTTTTTTTTTTTTAAAAAAAAAGGTGCAACTTCAATTTTTTTGAAGCCAAAATGGCACCGTTTAGATGAAACAAATGGCAGTGGAAGCATGAAAGGACCAAAGCCGGATCCTAAACAAAGGTGGTTTTTGAAAACATGTAAGAGCATCATTTTTAGATTTGCTCAATCACTTTGGGTAGTAATGGATGATGACTTGGATCTGTTCCTTTCCCTTGTCTCCTTCCATGTGACACCACTTTTTTGGCCGCTTCTCTAATTTCTATTTCCTATATTATTTATATCCATCATCATTATTTGACACTTGTCTCACATATTCGTTTTTTCATGTTACTTATTTTTTTTTCTTCATTAAAATATTATTTAAAAGTGTACAACCATTATACAGATGGAGCCAATTGTTATTAGGAAAAATATCACTCACGTCCCAAAGAACATAAAAAATATTTAAAAAGTCTCAACCCAAAATTACATATTAAAAAAGACTTTTTTGATATTGGTTGTATTGAAACAAAATCAGGTGTTTAAATTTTGTTATGAATATAACTTTTGTTGTTGTGAATAGTTTCGTATGTTTAAGATAAGACTTTTTAAGAACCTAAGTTTGAAACAAAATCCAGGGTGTTTAAATTTTATTGTGAATGAAAATTTAACACTTTTTCATATATATTGTGAGTATAGTTTTTTTTTATTGTGAATTAGATTTTTAAATTTTGTTGTGAATATAAGATTTTCTATCGTTAAATACAACTAATATCAAAAAAGTCAGTGCCTTTTTTTATATGTGATTTTGGATTATGACTTTTTTGATATTTTTTTATGTTTCTTGGAACTTGAGTGATATTTTCCCTTATTATTACTATAAAAAACAAAGAAATTCAGGTGCTACAGTGACATAATGTGAGAGCAAACAAACATTGCAGGCTAAGTTATGAGAGATATGTATTGGTGGGTTGGTGCATCATTTGTATGGGACAACTGCCTCTTTGTCGCTGTTTGTAATTTTAAATTAATAATTGTAATTTTCTCTTTGTTATTTTCGCCTTTCTCTTTTTTTAATCATAATAATTTTGTGGCCACCATCTCATGGATTAGTTGCAAAGCCCGAAGTGACACTAGATTTGTTTTTTAACAGGTAAAATAACGTAAGAGAATCTCATGATGAGATATAACAACGTAGATATGTGGATTTGATTATATTAATGAATAATAATTAATTAAATACCAAACGGTAACTCGTCTCCGGGTTACCAAAAGAAGAAACTCTATATTAAGGTACCAAAAATCAGATTGATTGGTATAAAAAATTCTGACTGATTATTAAATCAATTGAGAGATAATTATTTAAAATTTATTGGTGCTATCATGGTTGAATTGACATTAGAGTTTACAAAAATATTGATAGATAATCTTAAAAATTGTAATTTTTAAATAAAAAACATATTAATTCAAAAGTAAATAGGACAACGGTGATCAATAAAGTATAAACCATTAGTTAAGGTGGTATACAGTCTCATCCCATGCTCGGAAAGCGCACTATCAGAAAAGATAAAAACTTTTTACTCTCTAAATCTCAAAAATGATTATACCCTTAATCAAATAAAAAATAAGACATTAGTATATAAACCATATATAATTAAAAAGCGAGTTAATCAAGCACAAATATAATGGATCATTATTTTTTTAAGTTAAAATAATGTTGTTTTAGGTTCAGCAGGAGGAGAAAAATATTCAACACATTCCATCCGTTCATAACTAGAGTAAGCAAAATGGGCCGGTCTATCGGGCCGGCTCGTTTAAGCCCCGACCCTTTAAATTTGGGTTTGAAAAATGGACGAGATATTTAAAATTAGTCCATCTATTTTACGGGCCCCGACGGGCCTCGGGCTTAAACGGCCGACCACGGAGGGCCTCCGGCCTGCAGTGCCCTTTTCACTTTTAGCTTTTTTTTTTCCTTTTTAAATTTATTAATTTATATATATTTTGTATTTTTTATAGAGTTATTTATCCATTTAACTACAAATACATAATAACTATACTCTAATTTTATGATTTGATTTATCATTTGTTGCAAATAAAGATTATGGATGTGTTCATGATGCGGAGAAGAATTTCATGATATTCTTACTCATGAGCCGAGGCTACTACTCAAAGTGAAGAACAATCAAATATCGTTAAAATTGATGATAGTGACGAAGATAACGACAATAATAGTCATCGTACTAATGTCTCTTAGTGATATGCTTTTTATGTTGTATGTGAGTTATTTGTGAACATAATTTGCTTTTGATTATGAATTAGTGATTGTCTTATTTATTAGATGATTCGTATTGTAATTTACTAATTATATTTTTTTTTTAAAAAAAAGTGGAGAAAAAATAGTTAAAATTTAGAATAATAATTTTCGGACCTGCGGCCGGGCCACGACCCTCGGTGCTCTTGTCGGGCTTTGAAAAACATGTGTTTTTCTTACTTCGAGCCCTGGATGGCCACCCCTGTTAGGCTCTGATCCTTCATGCCACCGCCGGTCCCGATTCACGCTCTATTCATAACACTTGATTAAATCAACCCAGGAACTAAACTTAGATTGAATTTTAATACCATGTTCCATACTACTTAAATTTTAGGTTTGAATATTTTGAATAAAAAAATTATAGTGATGAGTTCTATTTATTTGGAAATTGGCATTGAACAATAGTTCAAATTGAATGACTTATTAATGTGACCAAATAATTATATACATGGGTTTAATGATCAAATGTATGTTTCGAACGAAAAAAGATATCAAGTTTATAATTCTCTAAATTAAGGAATTTCTTTGCAATATAGATATTAAAAAATTATTCAGAAGGATTTTTGGATTATTTCTTTGATAAAAGTGTTATATTTCTTATTAAACATGCCCTTAACATCAAACCTAATGAAAATAAAAATATAAAATTTATAATGCAGTTATACTATTCATAAATGAATAATATGTCGTATAAATTCACTTCAAATTCTATGCAATGCCCATAAAACCAGTCTCCTTTCTTATGTAAAAGAAATTTGTTTTAGGTGCTAAAATAGCGATTAACTTATATCAAAAGTAATCATAAACTTTTTTTTTTTGGTGTAAAAGTAATTATAAACATTATAAGAGAGGGTAAAAGTGACTATGACGTTAATAATTCCAAACATCTGTTACTGTAAGCTTTTTAATGAAGGCTTGAGTTTTTAAAATATCATTAACTTATATTGAAAATATAAAAGTAATTATAAATTTTTCTGAGTGCAAAAATAATTAAAAGATGACTCCTTGAACATTAATTTATAAATTTTTTTGTTTCTTGTGCCAACTAGAGTTCAAGTGGATTTTAATTATGAGATAATTAGAGGTGACGTGGATATTCCTAATCCAACCACATGCATCTATGATCTTCCATTGCCTCCTAATTTTCCTTTCAGATATCCTTCCTCAAAATCTCAAGGTTGATTACAAGATTTCTTCAGCATTTTTAGTGACTGTACTTTTAAGACTAGTGATTCATGTTAGGAATTCCAGCTATTTGAGTTGAGGTGACAAGTTTCTTTCGGTTCATCATTCTCACTAAAAAGAAAAATCACTTCTCAAATATTAATTCATAAGACTTAGCTTTCTGACTTTTGTTACTATAATCCTCAAATTGATAAAACACTCATAATACAAAAAAAAAAAAAAAAAAAAAAATCATTAATATTCAAAGAGTCATATTTTTTGCTATTTTTGTATATATAAAAAAGTTTATGATTATTTTTACACTTTTGGTATAAATTAATAGCTATTTTAGCACCTTAACCATTCTTTAAAAAGCTCACATTAACTAAAGTTTGAGATTATTAAACGTATAATCACTTTTCTCCTCTTTTATAATATCTATAGTTATTTTTTCATATAAAAAAATGTATAATTATTTTTACACTTTTGATATAAAAATTAATCACTATTTTAGCACTAAATCCAAAAAAATTTGGTGCAAAAACGGTTCAGCGATAACTTCTATGTTAAATGTGGTCAAAATGGCCTCTTGACCTTTATTTTTTTGTGGCAATTGGTTAGGGGTCATTTTCTAATTAATGCTAGGAGGAAAATTTTAAACGTTTTAAAAATTGGAATTTTTTCCAACGTGTTGCATATGCATTGAATAAATCATAACATTCATAATTTATAAACAATACAAGTACAAGTAATACAAATTGTTATTGAATTCATATTACATATCAATATATTCAGGTCAAAAAATTATTACATATAACATATTGATTATAAATATTCAGGAGTGTGAAGACTTATGCCTAACTCTTTTTAATGAGTGTTTATATATAGTGTTAACGGTAAAAACCGTACTTAGTCAAATTAATTTTTAAGTGAATCTTAAAAAAATTTAATTTCTTAAATCATCACATTTAAGGATAATTATTGGATAAATTGACATACTACTCCTTCAGTTTGTTTTATAAAGGACTAAAGGGAGCGTGATTTTGTTTTCTTAATACAAGAAACACTTTAATTCATTAAACCATTTATTTATTTATTATTTTTTGTCCTTATTTAACAAAGGGAATAGAAATATTCATTATATATCGCATGTAAGGGTTACTAAAAGAGATACTATGAACTAAGCCTACTTTTCTAAGTATTGAGCAAGTAATCAAATGTTTCTTATGAAAAGGGACCGAGAGGGCATCTTTTATTCTTTCTTTTTTTCTAATTTCTTCGGTTAAATTTTTATTTATTTTTTTGTTAAATGTAGTTAATTAAAGGTTTTAAAAGAACCTCAAATTTCATTTTCCCTTTTTTTAAAAAAAAAAATCATACACGTGCAAAATCCTTTTTTTTAAAAAAAATAAAAAGGTAAACTTTAAAATTTGGAATTTTTAATGCACTTCAAATTGGGTCAAATCTTATATTTTATTTCTCTTAAGGCGGCTCTTAATAATTGTGGTTGATTTCCATGCAAGTCTAATAAATAAATAAAAGCACTCAACCTTATTTTATTATAAACAATTAAGATTGGGACCATCATGTAATGATCATCAGTTACATAAGAACATGTATATATTCAACGAAGTTAATGTTTGTGTAAACAAATATTACTATCTCATGTGGCCACCACATGAATTAAGTTTTTTTTTTTTTTAAACTTTTTGAAAGGTTATAAAAATATTAATTTGGGAACATACATATTAGTAAAAGCGCATATTTATTTATTTTTCCAACACACATTTGGTTCTTTGACTTTACACAATTTCAGTTTATTTTCTTAATTTTATGAAGTGTCTTTTCAGTTTTATAGCCATAATATTGTTAGTCTCAAAATGATGACTTTTTTTTTATTTTTTATTATAATTATAGCTATATTTTAAAATTAAATTTAATGTGTCAAAATTTGAGAACATTTTATCAACATTTAAAATAATAGTAGGAATTTTTGTTAATGAAATTAATGGTAGTAGTATTAGACCGTTAACAAATATTTTATAAAATTATGAGATTAAAATTAAAATTTATATAAAATTAAAGGATCAAAAGTGTGAGTTTGCTCTGAAATTAAATAAAATAACCAATTCAAGCCTAAAATTTCAAGAATAATAATTAATTAAGTGAAAATAAATTTATTATTCATAATATATTTTTTAAGAACTTTTTTTTTATTATAATTTATGGAAATAAATACCTCACTTTGTTTTTCATTTTTTCAATAAGAAATTAACAATCTTTTTAGAGTCAAATCTTTTAAGAAATATTGATGGAAAGTGGCCATTAAAATTTTTATTAGTTAGAATAACTTAATAAATTTTGCAAATTTTATATAGATTGGTACATTTGACCAAAAAATGTTAGAGAATATGGAGATTGTTAAAAAAAAAAATTAGTTTAAAAGTCATTGTCAACTGTCAAATGTAACTCTTAACAAACGGTGGTCAGGTCAATCATGAAATGCCACCTTCTTCGCTCATCAATGACGCCTCCCAAATCCCAATAATGCTCCTTACTTATGTCGGACCACATTACTTTAATTTTTAATTAATTACTTACTATCAATAATGCTTTTTAATATCCGCGGCGCAAAAAATAAAAAATAGAAAAAATATCACCTTGATAGTATAATTTTTTCATACATTGTATGCAAATACAGATACTCCATCCATACTTTATTACAAGATCTAAATTTTTAAATTAGTCCTCCTTTTTTTAAAAATTCACTTTGAGTGTGTCTAAATCTTAAATGCATATTTACTCATTTTACCTTTAATTAATGGGTTTAATGTTTTTACTTTTAATATGAAAATATTTTTTTATTACACTCATATACATAAAAGTAAGTGAATCCTTATAAAGAGATGAAAGAGAAAATATTAATGGAACCTATTCACTTTTATATAAGTGTGGCGGGAAAAAAATTTCAGTAAAGAAAATCGAAACATTAAACTTTTAATTAATACTATATGCTATCTCATTATCTGTTTCTTATACATTATCTCTCATTTTTTCACTATCACTTATTCACTTATAAATATTGTCATATTTGGAAGAAAGAAAAATATTTCGACATATTTATTACTTTTAACTAATAATGGTTTACTTTGATCCTAAATATAATATTTAAATCCACTTTGTCTCCTAAAATTATACCCCATCCGATTCTTTTTATAATAGCCCAAAATTTAGATTATTTTGATCTTTTTATAAGAGTCTAACAAGAATTATTTAAATATTTAATAAGTTTTTTTTTCTCATTTTTGTCGCTTTCTTCGATTATATATATTGTATTAATTAAAAAGTTGGTGATACTTATAAATAAGGGTATACTTAAAAGAAGAAAAATTTATTTAAGACATACTTATTATTTTTAATTAATTTGACCTTTTTTATAAGTTGGTTAATCCGAATTTTATAAATAGGATATGAAAGAGTAACTTTGTATAGATGATCTCAAAAGTGTGTGAATTTTAAGGCATCTATGCGGCCTAGTGGTCAAGATTTGAACGGCTAGTAAAAGAGTTTTGATTAGACCTTGTTTATAAACCTCCATAATATCTGGATTAACCAACATTGAAATAAATTTAATTTATGTGGAGTTTATTGTAAGATAAAACCAAAAGAAACATAAAGTCAAAACTTTTCTAGAAGGCTATTTATTTCTCTTTGGACATTATGCCTCTTATTTTCAATTTTTCATACGTAGAGCACATGACTTAATTATTTGATTCATGTTGGTTTGAATAATAAATTCTACAACTAAAATATGTACCTCTTTTAAAATCTGGCTCCTCATATTGGTGAGCATGCATTGTGAATTTGTGATTGTACCTTCTTTATACTTTCTAGAAGCCAATAAGAGGGATCGGCTAAATTTCTGATCATATATAGAAAATAATATAGTAAATATTTAAAATAGGGAAAATCCCTCACAGAAAACTTTAAAAATCCTCGAACACAAAAAGATGTTTCAAATATTTATAATCTTAGAGAAATGTTTGGCTCAAATTGTCTGTTTTTTTTTTAAATTAAAAGAAAATGACTAAATTACCCTTAAATATATTTTTAAAAAAATGTTAGGCCTAATTTATCTTTTATTTAATTAAAAGGAAATTACTAAAATTGATTTCTTTTTTCTTTTTAAATTGGTTTGAACCCCACCCCATCACTTTGGGATATTAATTCCCTGACGGAAAATTCGATCCCACCAAAGCTCCAGCGGCCACTTGTCCATCAAAGCTCTAATCGTTGGTAAGGGGTATATATGTGTGTGTAAGGGCAATTTGGTTATTTCATTTTAATTTCAAAAAAGACAAGTTGAGCCTAACATCTCTCTGAGATTATGAATATTCAAAACATCTTTTTATCATTTAAAAGTATTAAAGTTTTTTATTGGGGATTTTCGCTTTTAAGTATTTTTCTTTCTAGAAGGTTGAAAAGAAAAGGACTGATTTAACTTGGGGGCATAGATTTCATTCCATGTCTTCTTTTATTTTTCTCAAATTGTTTTCGTGAATATATTTTTACTATTTATAATATTTTATATTTTTTTAAAATGAACTGAACATTTTATTATGCATTGAGACTAGACATTTTAAGAAGCTTAAATTTGTTGGTCAAAATAAAATAAAGCCTATATATTAAGTTCAACAAGGTAAAACTATAATATGAGATAACACTCAAAGGCATAGCGTCATTATATGTGGAAAATTTATGAAACACCAACAATCATTTGAAACTTGTATTATTTTAATTGATCCTGATAATGTTTGAATTTGCTTCAATAGCAATAAATATTATATAGTTATACAAGTAATGTATGCAAAATTGGTTATCAGATGTGTTTTGTTTGTATAACATAAGTGTGTAGTCTCAAAGGACTAGCATGTTGATATAGGATCAAGTAGCTTTTTTCTAGGTATCAATGGATGAGATATCTATGAGAATAGAGGATCACAGAGCACAAACGTAACATGAGGGTTTTCACCCAATAGAGTGGGGTGTGTGCTCTGTTTAGGTAAAATAGTAAAGAGGATGAGTTGAGAATCTGCATACCTTTAGGGTTTACCATCTATTTATAGAGGGTACCTTAGGGTTAGGGTTTGGTTGCCTCATGTAGTCTTGTTGGCCACACCTTAAATGGGCCTAATATTTGAGTCCATAACAAAATGTATGCAATTGTTTATTTAAAGCACGTATATCATATAAATTTTAAAATTATGTATTTTTTTTTATTTTCAGGAAAAAAAAACCTTTTTTATTTGCCAACTTTATGTTATAATACCCTATGATTATGAATAAGTTTTTCAAATATGTTCAACCTTGTAATACTTCCTATAAGTAGAGTCTTGTAAAGGAAGACCCTTTGAATACATAAGCACTGACGGAGCTTAATGGATACAATGGGAAATTTGTCTCAAATATTTAATATAAATTAGATTTTTTAATACATTTGCCTAAAAATTTATACATTTGATCGAAAAATTTATACATTTGGCCCCCTAAAATATTTTTTAAAAAAATTAGTTAATGTGTATACATTTGGCCCCCAAATATTTATTCCAAACTCCACCACTGCATAAGAGAGGAATACTTTTCGTATATTATATTAAATTTAATATAGATATTATACTACTATTTATAACATATAAATAATAAAAAAATTATTATAAAATTTATATATAATATATTAATATAAGCATTAAGCAAGAACATCTCTTAAAAAGAATTAAACTTTAGCCCATAAAGTTTTTGTCCTTTGAGCACTCTTTTTGGACCAATTAATATAGAGCTCAATGCGAAGATCAGATTTGTTCAAGCGCTCAAAAACTAGCTATTACGAGTATTATGGATTAGTTCTGTTTTTGTTTGTTCCAGGCCCAAATTAATAATATTGGACTGTTGCCCGTACTTCCCCAAAAAAGTGCTCGGTCCAAATATGTTTCCCCCATAAGTTTTTATTATGGATTAGTTGGGTTTTGTGAACTAAAGTTCTAGGCCCAAATATGATTTCTCCTACGTAATGAGTCGGGTATGCCCAAACATGGTCAGTTTAATTATTTTCAATAAGTATATGGCTAGGGATGAGGATTTTCTTTTGTCCTATCAATTGGGAGATTTTGGTCTATGGAAGTTTGTTTGTGATCAAAGAGACATTGTTGAGAAAGGTTCTAAATGGTGGTTAGAAATGGCTTGGCTGTGAACTTTTTTTATGACTGTTGGGTGGGGGCGGGTTTGACTCTTAAGGATTTTTGCCTATGGCCTTTATCTTTAGAGGAGGAGGACTCAGTTGTTGCTGATTGGGTGGAGAGTGATAACTGGAATGTTGATAAAATCTCTACTGTTATTAGCCCTAGAGGAATGAGGAAGATTGCTGCTGTGTTACCTCCTCGCTCTAATGCAGAATTCGATTGCCTGGTTTGGGGGCTGTCTGGGAATGGGCTGTTCTCTGTTAGAAGTGCCTATTCTCTTCTTGAATTTAATCCTATTGATTTACGGGATAAACTCTTCAAAGATATTTGGAAGTGGGGTGATGTTGAAAGAATTCGTGTTTTTATGTGGAAAGCGGCCTTGAATAAGTTGCCTACTAATTTATGGAGGAGTTCTTGGTCTCATGCTTCTACGCTGTGTGGGATGTGTAGTGCTGGTCTTGAAGATATTTTACATATTCTACGTGATTGTATTTATGCTAGATCTATGTGGTTCACTCTGATCAAGCCGAGGTATGTTGTATCTTTTTTCTCATTGAATCTGAGAGATTGGCTTATTCTTAATTTAAATCAGCAGGTTGGTATTAGGTGGGGAGGGCGCTGGTGTCTATTCTTTGGGGTAGCCATTTGGAAGCTTTGGGGTTGGCGGAATAATTGTGTTTTTTATGGTAATTTCTCTAAACCTCCTAATCCGGGATTTGTTATTTCTATGCTTTGGTCCCGTTTTGTTATGGTTGCTGAGCCTACAGGTGATGTGGGTCCTTCGGATGCGGACCGTTTGGTTAGTTGGGAAAAACCTCCTAATGGCTGGCTGAAATTAAATGTGGATGGGGCGAGCGAGTTGGCTTCATCTAAGGCTTGTTGTGGTGGGGTGGTTAGGGATTGTTTGGGTAACTGGATTGTTGATTTTTCTAAAGTGATTGTGATTGCCAGGGCTAGTTCGGCAGATGAATGTGCTATTGTGGAAGGGTTGCAAATGGTGTGGGATTTGGGTTTTAGGAAGATTGTTCTGGAATCTGATGCGAACTTGGTGATTAACCTGCTTTTGGATAATTCTTATAATTCCGTAGTAACTTAATGTTGAGAGCTAGAGAGTTATTGTCTCTCAATTGCGGGTGGATGTTAGATATATTCCTAGGGAGTTTAATAGAATTGCGGATGCCTTGGCCAAAAGAGACATTTCTTATTCTAGTATTTTAAATGAGTGTCCTGCTAACTTGAGGAGTTGGCTTGAACATGAGTGTTTGAGATTAATTTCCCTATGGGTGTAATTTCTTTTCTCGTATTGTAGGCTTCATTGCCATCTTTTATTAGCAAATAATAATAATAATATATTTTTACATTGTTGTTTAATTAATGTATAATTAATTTAGGGAAATCTGAGGAATCCCTTTAAATCTGTAATCTGTTGAAGTCTTTTGAAATATTTGGATAATATAATCTAATTTTTAAAAACACCGAAATATTTACTTTACTGAATTTTAGAAAAACTTCCGCTAACACTTTCAAATCGCTCTAACTGTTTCAGACTCTTTGTTTTTTGCTTTTGTTCTTAATCTTCTGTTTCAAGTTTCGTTCTCTTTTCTGGGCAAATGGGAAGAGCGACAAGGGGGGTTGAAGAGGTGTTTGGGATGAAGAAAGACCGAGACAAAAAACAGAATTCAAACTTCGACCACCGTGGCAACTTGAAATCTGCGGCGGAGCCGTTGGCGGCACCACCACCCAACCATCTTTCACCTGCAGAGGCTGCTTGGCTTCAATCATTCTACAGAGAAATAGAAGCCCCAATAGAACAAGCATGCCATAGTAGTTGCCGCCACCACTACCGGAGGCTGCTATGGCTGCCGCTCTGGCCGCAGTGAGGCTGACCAGTCACATCAGAGTCACCGGTGCCTATTTGGTGTAGCGGTGGTAAAAGTGACTTTTTTTAAGATGGAATTTTATAAATGGAAAATAAGATAAAAGTTATATTGTAGATGTAATTTGTATTTAGGAATAACAGTGTCAAACTCAAAAGTGACTTTTTTCCAGATGGGTTCTTATTTAAAATAACACATAGAAAAGTCAGTTGAGATAGAATATAACTAAAAACGGTGTAGTTTTTGGCTTGCTGCAAAATTGTTTTTCTTCAATAAATGCAGAAATGTTATTCCCTATTTAAAATAGGGAAAATTTCTAATAATAAAGAACTTTAAAAATCTTAAAAGACAAAAAGATGTTTGAATATTCATAATCTCGAGATAAATGTTTGGCTCAAATTGTCTGTTTTTTCAAAATTAAAAGAAAATGAATAAATTGCCCTTAAATATATATTTTAAAATAATGTTAGGTATAATTTGTATTTTATTTAAATTAAAAGGAAATGACTAAAATTGATTTCCTTTTTTTCTTTTTAAATTGGTTTGAACCCCACCCCACCATTTTTGGATATTAATTCCCTGACGGAAAATTCGATCCCACCAAAGCTCCAGTGGCCGCTTGTCTATCAAAGTTTTGATAGTCAGTTGGGGGTATATATGTGTTTGTGTAAGGGCAACTTGATTATTTCATTTTGTTTCAAAAAAGACAAGTTGAGCCTAACTATGGATGCTTCATCAAGGCAAAGTACTCGCTTAATGTTGAGGTCCGACATCATGTCCCGGAACCCTTTATCTATAAATTGTGTTCCATTGTCCGTGACTACCTTAGCTGGTATGCCAAAGCGGGAGACAATATTATGGCGAAAGAACCTACGTATGCGCGCCGAGGTTATTGTTGTTAAAGGCTCGGCTTCGATCCACTTTGTGAAGTAATCTACCGCTACGATGAGCCACTTAAATTGCCCGGGGGTTGCGTTGAAGGGCCCGAGGAGGTCCATCTCCAATTTGTAAAAGGGCCAAGGGGCCGAGATGCCTTTCAGCTCCGTTGGCGGTGGCCAGATAATTTTGGCATGTTTCTGACAGCTCTCACATCTTCTGACGGCTTCCTTTGAGTTTTCCATCATGGTTGGCCAGTAGTAGCCGGCACGCAGAACTTTCTTGGCTAGAGCTTTGCCCCCATGTGGTGGCCGTTGATGTCTTCATGCACCTCGGTCAACACATATTTGGCTTCGGATGGACCTAAGCATCGCATTATTGGAGAGTGTAAGCCTTTTTGGTATAGTTGATCATCGACCATGGTGTAGATGGCAGCCTCTCGGATCAATTTTTTGGCTTCGATGGAATCAATCGGAATAATGCCTCTCTCCAGATAGTCCTCGATTGGTTTTCTCCAATCTGTGGAGACCGAGATGGTCATGATGCAACTCGGCTCTGTGAGGTTTTGCTGGATCACGGTCCTATGGTTGCCCGGGCCTTTTGTACTTGCTAGCTTGGAGAGGATGTCAGCTCTAGTGTTTTCTTCCCTTGGAATATGAGTCATTGTCACCTCTTCGAAATCGGCCATGGCCTCCTTAGCTTTGTTCAGATATTTAGCCAAAAGTGGACCTTTAGTCTAGTAGGAACCTTCAATCTGTGCTAATATGAGCTGTGAGTCGGTGAAAACTTTTACTTTTTGGGCTCCATGCTCCCTGGCCTGAAAAAGTCCGGCCAGTAGCGCTTTGTACTCGGCCTGGTTGTTCGAGGTCGGTAATTTTAGTTGAAGGGAATGATTAATTGCAATCCCCTCTGGGCTCTCGACTATGACTCCTGCCCCGCTTCCTTTTGCGCTGGACGAACCGTCGACGTAAACCTTCCAAACTTCATCTTCGCCTGTTTCTCTTTTATCTGCCGGGGTGAGTTCCCTTACAAAATCTGCTAATGCCTGAGATTTGATGGCACGTCGGGCTTCGAAAGTGATGTCGAACTCGACAGTTCTATTGCCTAGTTGGTCATTCTTCTAGCTAGATCCGGCTTGTGCAACACTTGGCGGATGGGTTGACTAGTTCGTACCACTATCCCATGTCCTTGGAAGTACGGCTGAAGTCTCCTTGCTGTTGTCAGTAGAGTGAACGCCAATTTTTCAAGCTTCTGGTACCATAGTTCCGAGCTCTGTAATGCCTTACTTACGAAATAGATTGGGGCCTGCCCGATCTCGATCTCTCTAACCAAGGCCGCGCTCATTGCCTCTTCTCCTATCGACAGGTAAAGAAATAGAGACTCACCCGGCTTCGGTTTTGATAGAACTGGGGGAGTTGCTAAACACTGCTTGATTTTTTCAAATACCACCTCACAATCCGTATTCCACCCTCCCTGCATTTCCTTCTTTAACAGTCTGAAGAAAGGGAGCGCATTCTCCGCAGATCTCGGTAAAAATCTACTGAGGGCGGCCAGTCGACCAGTTAGTTATTGGACTTCTTTCTTGGTCCTCTGGACTTGCATGTCCAAGACTGCCTTACATTTATTAGGATTTGCCTCAATTCCGCGGTTTGTCAGCATAAAACCTAGGAACTTCCCAGCTGGAACTCCGAATGCACATTTAGCCGAGTTTAACCGGATCCAGTGTCTCCTTAACTTCTCAAAAGTTTGTTCCGAGTCCCGGATATGGTCTTCTGGGTCTCTTGACTTTACGATCATGTCGTCGATGTATACTTCTATGTTACGCCCGATCTGGTCTTTGAAGACTTCGTTCATCATTCGCTGGTAGGTAGCCCCGACATTCTTCAATCCGAAAGGCATGACGTTATAACAGTAGTTGGCCTTGTCGGTTATGAAAGTCATCTTCTCCTGGTCGTCGGGGTGCATGGCTATTTGATTGTAACCGAAGTAGGCGTCCGTGAAAGACAGCAATTGAAAACTGGCAGAGTTGTCAACCAATTGGTCCATGTTAGGCATTGGGTAGGAATCTTTTGGACAAGCCTTGTTTAAGCTGGTGTAGTCCGTACATACCCTCCATTTCCCATTTGGTTTTAAAACCATAACCACGTTAGAGAGCCACGTGGTGTATTTCATTTCTTTGATGAACCCGACTTCCAATAATTCCTTAACGTGCTTTTCAAGAGCTTTCTGTCTGTCGGCTCCGATGTTTTTCTTCTTCTGCGCCACTGGAGTTGACCTCGGCTGGATGGCTAATTTGTGACAACAAAAATCAGGGTCAATCCCAGGTATCTCGGATGATGTCCAAGGGAAGACATCTTGGTTCTTTCTCAAGAACTCCATCAATCGGGCTTTCAGATCCGGATTCATTGCTCCTCCAATTTTGGTAGTTTTTAAGGGATCCTTTCCAAGGACCAACTCCTCTAACTCACCTTCGGGTTCTGGACGTGGGACCTCGGGCTCGTCTCTGAGGTCGAGCTCTATCATGCTTACTAGACGTCGGGATGTCCTATCTTCTGCAGGTTCTGCTGATCGTTCACCCCTGCGGATCCGAGGTGGCGCTGATGATCTACCTTCCCCCTCCCGCACAGTCTCAAAGTAACACTGCCAAGATTCCTTCTGGTCCCCGGTGACAACTACCACTTGGTTCTTGTTGTTTACCATCTTTAGCTTTTGATGCTTCGTCGACACTAGCATATCCCAATTGTGGATGGTCGATCTTCCTAGTATGATATTGTAGGAAGAAGGGAAATCAGAAACTATGAATCTTACCCGATCTGATTTGAACGTCTCCTTTGTTCCTAATGTTAACCTGAGGTCGATATAACCTTTGGGAGGTGAATGCTCTCCGTTGAATCCCATAAGGGTTGTTTTGCAAGGCTTCAAATCCTCCACGTCCATGTTCATCCTCTTGTATGCATCCTAGCTAATGATGTCGGCTGAGCTCCCCGCATCTACAAAAATCCTCTTAACCCGGCAATGTACCAGGGTTCCTGTGATTACCAAACCATCCTGATGCCCCGGAACTACGTCGTTTAACTCTTCATTAGTAAAGACTAATGGTGGAGGTTTCGGTTTAATCGGGTCGTCTTTGAATTTTGGTAAATTCTTTACAGAGAGGATTTCTCTCAGGTACTTCTTGCGTTGGCTTACTGTATCTCCTCCACCGCCGAAGCCTTCGCTAACTCCATCATAGTGGAACTCGGCTTCTGGGAACTCGGCATCCTCGCCAGTTGGCCTTCGTCTCTTTTCATAGGTTTTTGGGTCCGTGGCCAGACTCCTACTTCAGCTGCCTTGTTTGCGCTTGCTATTTTTCTTCCCCTGAGTTTTATGACGTATTGGCGTAGTCTTCCTTCTCTAACGAACTTCTCAATGGCGTTACGGAGTTCATAACATTGATCTGTAGTGTGTCCTGGTCCGTCATAAAATGCACAAAACTTGGATTGGTCTGTAGTGGTTCGGTTTCGGAGAGGCCGAGGTCTCTCAACCCTTTTCATCTCAGTCTGAGCTACCTCTTTTCAAATCTGTGAGCGAGAGACGTTCAAAGGGGCGTAGCTGTCGTACCTGGTCTTTCCTTCAGACCTTTCCCCCCGAGCTCGGGTATCTCGGTTGCGCCTGCGGGAGTCTTCCTTTCGCTTGTCGGTATGCTCTTTCTCGTCTGGTGACATATTTCTCCGCTTCTCGATTCCAACAGCGTTGGCTATCTCCATCTGTTCCACGTCCAAGTATTGTTTCGCTCTGGTATGGAATTCAATGAGAGTATAAACTCGGTTCTTAAAAACATTCTTTGCCAATCGGGACGAGGGATCCAGCCCATCCACGAGGCAATGCACGTGGACCTCCTCGGGGAGTGAGCGTACTTGTAAGGCTTCTTCTTTAAATTGATCCAAATATTTTTGGAGCGTCTCCCCCTTTTTCTGCTTGATTTTGCTCAGAGTGAATTGGGACTTCGGGTGTTTCTTATTGGTTGCGAAATTTAATTCAAACTTGCGTCCGATGTCTTCAAAGTTATGAACCGAATCGGTTGGTAGGGTATGGAGCCATTTTTGGGCAGGTCCGGTCAATGTTGCTACAAAAAGCCGTGAGATGACCGGGCCCTTAATCAGCCGAACAAACATGAGCAGCTCGAATGTGTCAAGGTGACTGTGCGGGTCCTGGGTCCCGTCATACTTTGGGAGGTCCACTAAATCAAAGTTCTTCGGATAGGTTGGACTCGCGATTTCCTCGGAAAAAGTTCTTCTGTTAAGCTCCGTTAGGTACTCATTTTATACTCTCTAGGAGAGCTCCGGGGCCGGGGTATTCTGACCGTATCTCGGTCTTCGTCATCCGAGATCCGTTCAATGCGTAACTTTCTCAAGGCCGAGGTTGGGTTCTGAGTTCGAATTCGTCCTGAGCTTGCTCCTCGAACCGTTCTGCCGGCCTCCCGTTGTGCTGACATCGGTTCTTCACTGTAAGATGGATTTTCGACGTCATGTGTCGTATTTCCTTTCCTTCCACGTGAACCGTCTCAGCCTTCCCCCTGCACCAATATTTCGACTTGTTTGAATCGGTCTTCCATCATCTGCTGTATCACTCTGAGATCTTCCTGGCGCTGGAGGTTGTTACGCTTTTCATTAGTCTCCATTCGCCTCAGCATTGACTCCTGTGTTCTTTGCAGGAGGAGGATGTCTGGATTTTGAGTTGAGGTTCCCTTCGCCGCCACGTCATGCGTTTTAGCGACAACGGGAGGAGAGGACTTCGTGTCAGAAACGTTGCCCTCCGGGATATCCTCGTGTTGCGGTTGCTCTTGAGCTTGATGGTGTTGACTTGCTTCTACCTATTGTGGATTTGCAGGCTGAGGATTCTGACTGTTGTTTCTCGTGTTAGCCATCGGTGGTCACGGGGATCAAAATTTAACGTCCCCACGGTCGGCGCCAATGTTCTGGTGTAGAACACAGATGTCCAGCCTTTGAGCTGGTACTTTGATCTTGGATCGATGGGCTCTGCCTGAGTATCTATGGAGGAGATATTCAGGACAGCGTGAGATCACTGTGCACGAATCAGGCTCTCGCCAAAGAGGGTGGTGTGTGTGCACAGTGTGACTGAAGGTAAATAATTTTGAGTTAGAACGTGTGCACCTTAGGATTAGGTCTCTGTATTTATTGAGTTTACCGTAGGTAGGATATCTCGGCCCTTACGTGATCTTCGATGCGAGTATCTAAGCTATGATATGATGAAGATATCCCGTTATTCTGGGGTGATTTGGATACTCTCTTGTTGTAGATAGATCCAGTATATCCGTCGAGGTATGATACCCTCTGTTGGGCCCCTCCGATTTTGGGCCTTTGTACAAGTCCGTAACAATATATTTAATAGTATTGGATCACATATCCCTAATATTTTTCTCCACAAATTAAAAAAAGTCACACTAAAATATGAAAAGAATGACTTTTATCAGAAATGGTTTATTTTACAGAAGCCCTTCACGTGTTAAAACTATCCTAAATGGTCCATATTAGTGTTTTTTCTTCTGTTGGGCTTCTCCTCCATGGTACTGGTGTTTTGGTGCTATCAAAATTCAAACAAATATTTTCTTGGTTTGAAAAAACCACAATCTCAAGTTCCATATTTTAAGCGATCGTAAAAGCTTGTAGTGAACAAAACCGACGAAACATACAAATTTGACACTTAACCTCAAAGATGGATGGAAAAGCTTTGGTGAGGAATGGCTTCGCAGTTAGGATAGGCTTTGCCTACATCAGCTTCAAAAAATATGTTCTAGGAACGCCTTAGCAAGCGACGCGAAGCTATGAGCCGTACATCAGAGCCAGCGAGAGGTTCAAATGGTGAGGGCTTGGGCGGGAGAGACGGTTAAAAAATTCTCACAATTTGGATTATACCATCTCCAGTCTTAATTATAGGAATATTTTTGTAGTGTAATTTATACTAGAAAAATGTTCATATAATTAGGACCAGGGAGAGTATTATTTAAGGATTTGTATGTAAATTAGAGATTTTAAGCGATCTTTATGTTGTATTTTGTCTAGTTTAGAAGCTCAATGTAAATTTCCCATTAATTTATAATTTTTATTGTACCAAACAAATTATAATTTTTATTGATGATGTAATTAATTTTAAATAATTTAATATTTTTAAATGCAGTTTTATTTATTAAAAAATTATAATAAAAGAGAAATTAAAGTGAAACATAAATGCAGTTTTATTCATTAAAAAATTATAATAAGAGAGAAATTAAAGTGAAATATATGAAATTAATTTCCCCCCCCCAAACACACACATATAAAGCACATATTTTTCAAAGATTTGGACAAGTCATTGAGATATAAATATTAAATATTTACAATTTTTTTTTTTTTGCCAGATTGAAATATTTAGAGCTGTTAAGAATAAAAATGACTTATATCGAATCCCACTATGTGTATTAAAAAAAAAAGAATAAAAATGACTTTTTTATATATATATAATTTTCACATATAAATTTGAAGAATTGCAAGGAATAAATGATACTCCCCTGGTCCTAATTATAGGATAATATTTGAGAGTTGATCTTGATCATAATTATAGGACAAAGTTATAATTTTTATCAATTTCTTCCCAAAATACCAATTGGAATAAATTATATCATAATTACGGGACAATATTTAGTTGATCTTGATCATAATTAAGGATAAAATTATAATTTTTATCAATTTCTTCCCAAAATAACTATTAATATTTTCTTGATAATAATTAAATACAATAATAATTTAATAATGCACCTATATATACTATAAAATGAGTAATTGTAACACTCTCCTATTTAAAGGATAAATATTGATTACTAACTTAATTAAACCATTCATTAAAATGTTTTACGCACACATTTGAGCTTTGAATATTACCAGGCCCGGAATTTTTAAATGAGTTTTATTTCGAGATTTATAAAAATAACCTCAATATACTAAAGTATGTCAAGTGAGTCCTACTGTGGTAATATAAAATAATCCAACACGTTCCAAAAAGTTGGAAGGACTATTGTTAGCAAAAGTTGCTTAAGTTTTCAAAGCCTTCTTTGATAGTTCTTACGTTGGTCTATCAAGGAAGGCTTCGGAAGCTTAAGCGACTTTTGCTAACAATAATGCTTCCAACGTTTTGGTACATATTGGATTATTGTATATTACCCTAGTAGGGTTCACTTGACATACTATAGTATATTTAGGTTATTTTTATAAATCTTGAAATAAAACTCAATTAAAAAGTCCTGGTGTGGTAATATTCAAAGCTCAAATGTGTGCGTAAAACACTTTAATGAATGTTTTAATTAAGTTAGTAATTAATAATTCTTCTTTAAATTGGAGGATGTTACGATAATGCTTGTAATTCATTAATGTTATATTCACTTAAATTCTATTGTTTTATTATTTTTTTAATAAAATGATTTTGAGCAATTTTTGTCATATTTAATAACAGCATCGCTAGTAAATTACACTTCTAACCTCCAAAAGTAGACTGGAAGTTATTGAGGAGATCGATGACTTTAAAATGCAGTGTGAGAGTTTGGAAAAGTCATATGTGAGATAAGAGATGTCCAAAAAAGAGAATCAAAGTAATTGGATGCCAATTTAAATTTTAAATAAAGGTATTTTGAAAAAACAAACATAATTAACTAATTTAACTGCTATCCTTAATCTCTACAAAATTAGGCAAATATATCCTAGAATTAGGATTGGAGGGAGTATTTGCAATTCATCCCATAATTAAGTTCTTCCTTTGCTCCCCCATCCCATAAGTTCTTCCCTCCAACATATCAAGGCTTGTTATATATTCTTGATACTCATTTCATGACTCGTGGAACCAAATGCACCGAAAATATTCTACCAAAAAAAATAATAATAAATGCACCGAAAATACAATTTATTAAAACGGCGCCAAATAGAAAGAGGAAGATTCCTAAGAAACAGAAGCAACTTGAGAAAACACGCCCTCATTGGTAGCATGGCTGCACTCCAGAGCCAAGTGTAACAATTCACCCCTCCTTCACTGACCCTAGTTAGTTAACCCAACTCCGACTTTAACCGATGGTTAACTTAACTCACCCCCCAACCTCACAATATTTAATCTCCCCTTATTACAAATCACCTTCAATTTCTCCTCCTCCTCCATTTTTTTATTCCTGATTCTCTCTCTCTCTCTCTCTCTCTCGTATTTGGTAAACAACTTTAGGTTACCAAAATAAACTGAACTGTACTTCTCTGCTCCTACAAATACGCAAAACAAATCATCATCACATTGTGCTTTTCTCTCTCTAACATTCACACACTAAGCTATGATGAAGAGGTATTCCAGTGCTTCTTCCTCCTCTTGCTGTTCTTCTTCTCCATCTCCGTCGCCTTCTTCTTCGCCGTCTTCTTCTCTCGAGTTTCAGAATCCTGATCAGACAGAAGCGCGAGGCAGAGCGAGTAATAAGCGAGCCAGAAGAAGTGGTAACGGTAATGGCAATGGCAGTGGAAATAACGATGATAGTAAGTCCAAGAAGGTGAAAGCTATGAGCTCGAGCTCTCCCGCTGTTAATGGCGGACGAAGAAGTTCCGCTTACAGAGGAGTCACTAGGTAAGTAACTCACTAAGCTTCTATTGATATACTGTAGTGAGAATTAATTGCTGTGTGGTTTGATTGAATCGAGATTTTCCGATCTTGGACTGAACTGAAAATTGACATTGATTGTGGAAGAAAGAGGCGACGATTGCCGTCGCTTATTCTTGAACTGGACGAAACGTTTTGAATTTTTGCGTTTTTCTGGTGTGTTTATTGAAGTGGATTTTGAATTTGTATTTGCATGTGAGAATAATTTTGAGGAATTTTCGGTTTTGATCTGTAGGCATCGATGGACTGGGAGGTTTGAAGCTCATCTCTGGGATAAGAGTTGCTGGAATAATCTCCAGAACAAGAAGGGACGACAAGGTACTTTTTTTTTTTTTTTTTTTGGGAGATTTTTTCTTATTTTATTTATTTAAAAAATGGGGAAGTTTTGATTAATTATAAAGAAAACTTGTGAGGGAAAATCAGGGAGATCTAATACCTTTGTTAATTATTTATTTGTTTTTTTTACGGTCTTATTATTATTATGTTGCGTTTCTGACTGTGATGTGTCTTCTCTGTCACTGCCAACGCCAACGTTCCATACGCCTTTTTGTCGCTGCCTTAGTTTATTTGGGTAAGTCTTCCTCTTCTTGGATCTCATACTCTCTTTTCTCATTTCTTAATTATATTTTTTTTTAAAATACCAAATGAATTTTAAATTATGTACATTATTTTTCTAGCATTTCAAAACTTAATGAATTTTCCAATTTGAGATTATTTCAAGTAGCCTCACCCATTAGAGAGCCTTAGCTTTAGAATTTAGTAAACCCTTAAATAGAAGTTGACTATTTTTAGATATTTAGTTACATATCACTCATTTTAGACCAGCTTGAAAATAAAGATTATTTTTTAAAAAAAAAGTAGAGTTAAAAAAGGTTTATTTATTTTTTCGCATTGTTTTTCTGTCAGTAAGTTGATAGATTTTGAACAAGTCATTTGGACAAGAAATTAAACATTTTAATTTGTTGGCTTTAGTGAATAACTGTACACGGTTTATAATTCAATGGTGCTGTTATGTATTTTGGTATAAAAATTATAAGATGACCATTCACTGTATGTTGCTTGTAGTTGAATAAAGAGAATAAATTAATTTCTTAAAAATGAAATCACCAAAATGTATATATTTATAAACAAGAAACAAATTATGTTTAAATCCCTTTGTTTGTAGCCGTAAGAAGATTTCCTCCAACCCTACAGATTATTTTCATTATTTTTATTACTTAGGAATATTAAAATTAAAACCAAATCATGCTGTCAGATATTAAAATACACCCTCCCAAAAAATGGTGAATTCCGACAAAGCATTTGGAGGATCAAAAACAAATTTTGTCTCAAGTAAATTATCACTTCTCACTGTTCTATTTTTTTTTTTTTTCGGTTTGTCAACTCACTGTTCTAAAATAACGCACCAAAAAAATAATAAAATAAAATCCGGAATAATCAGTTAATTATATTATCATTTTTAGAATTTGTCACTTGGATCTTATTCTCTTTTTAAAATTCTTAATTCTTAATTTTTTTTTTTAAATATCTACAGGGGCTTATGACAATGAAGAAGCTGCCGCTAGAACCTATGATCTTGCTGCTCTTAAATACTGGGGAAGAGAGTCAACATTGAATTTCCCGGTAAATTTATCGATTTCTCTCTTTGAAGCACATGTGACAGTGTTTACCATCATACTAATGTTTAACTTAAACTAATCAGACACATTTGCCCATATATATTTTTAGAAATTCCATACTTTTTTTATAAGTGAGAACAACAAATTCCATGCTTTATGCTTTAGAACTAGAAACTAATACTACCAGAAACGGCACCATTTACAAAGCTGTCTAGCCTCAAGCTTCTTCATGAAATACAAAGGGTCAAGAGTTTTTTTTTTTTTTTTTTTTTTTTTTTTTTCCAAATAAATGTCTATAAGGTTCCTGTGATAGAGTTCTTCATTTATTCTTACAAGTACTTTTAATTAGTGTTACAATAAAAAAATTCATGTTTAACCATCACATGAATAAATTTTTCATTTTATTAATGAATTGCGCAGATAGAAATATATGCCAAGGAGCTTGAGGAAATGGAGAAGGTCACGAAAGAAGAGTACTTAGCTTCATTGCGACGACAAAGCAGTGGATTTTCTAGAGGTGTTTCTAAGTATCGAGGGGTAGCTAGGTCAGTAAGCAACAATTTTTGTTATTTATATTATCTTACCTCAATTAATAATTTCTTGGACATTGAATAATAACATTTTCAATTTTAGTAAACATTATGTTCACTATGCAATGTACACATTTAAGACATTAAACAGAAATATAAGATGTACACAAAACGCACATTTGAATCTTCTGTAACGGATTGACCGTGTTTGTAAGAGAGAGGGGTGAACCACGCCTATCAAGTAGGGTCCACCTTGTCTATCTCTCTCCCCGTGAAGATTAAACATTGAGCTTGGATTAATGCGAAAAATTATTTGATTTGAATAGGCATCACCATAATGGCAGATGGGAAGCTCGGATTGGAAGAGTATTGGGCAACAAATATCTCTACTTGGGCACATATAGTAAGTTTCATCCAATTTCCTCTCATAAAACTTGCTTTATGAATGCCTTGTCTGGAAAAAATTGTTAGTGTTGATGTTAACATAAATTTTTGCCAACTCCATGAAAGGATCAAAGTATTGAATTTTGATAATCACACTCACATATTACTTTAAAGCATATTTGGTTCACCTGCTTCTATCAAAACCATAGTTTTGATTATTTCCAACGTGAAACCAAAAATACATTTATATTATGTCTTATGCAAAGTGCACAAGTGGAAGAAAATACTTAATTACCATTACTAATTTTACCTTGTCCCCACCATAGATAAATGTGCAAACAGTAATACATTTTATTATTTGGACTTGTTCTTCCTTGAATATATATTTTGAGACGAAAATTTTAATGTCACTAAACTAATATGGAAGACTATGCCTTTTAGAAATTATATTTAACGATTAGTCTTTTATACAAAGTTTGAGGACACCTAGATTGTATATACAATTATGGATCCTCTTTACCACTTAGCCATATTTTTTGTTTTATATCTTTCTTCCATATTTTTTGTTTTATATTTTCTTCTAATTTAAATGTTTATTAAACTTCAAACTAGAGATCTTTTGAAGTTATTTTAGAGATGCCTTATACAGACTTCAAAACACTCACATAAATCACGCAATAGTCAACACAACACTTCAAAGTTTTAATATGTTCTGATATCTCATTGAATCATACCCTCTTGGAGATTGAAATCCAACAATCTCAGTTTACTAATTAATAAGCATTTGGTCCCCTATTTGACTCTGACATTCTCAACACAATATAGAAACCTCAAACACTCACATTAAATATTTTTCATGCACAGAATTAATAGCACCTCAAGTCCACTTTATATGAAACACAACATTCCAAGGACGTTCACACAAAACACATTATGAGTGCAAAATAACAATTCGAACGGTTGCATCACAATGTGTTGCATACAACCAAGTAACCAACAATGTTTGGTGGATTAAAATCTTGGGGACCAAAGTGGTCCACATCAACAAGTCTCTACTTTGACCAGATTGTAATAAATTGGCAAAAAATATGAGAGTTAATGCTGAAAGTAGTAAAGTCATGTGCCTTGCCTCTCTTTTATTAATGGGTCCAATGTGTTCAAAGTGGCCACCACGAGGGAGTTATGTGTAGAGATCAGGATTTAAAGCTGTGGAATATTGATCCCAAATCTCAAACAACAGTTTTTTCCTAAACTTTTTAAAAGTATCTCCATATATTTTTAGTGCGAGATTAATCTTATATGAGATATTAATATCTTCTTGCATAGTTTTAATTCTATTAATTAGTTATACTCTATCCCTCCATTGTCTTGGTGACTGGGTCATGGATAATTAGCACAAAAATAAAATTACTTATTGATTATTTTTTTTGGCTTTCCTATGATTCCATTTTCAATCGAGTTTTCTCGAAGATCTGTTTTTTATTATTTTTTTAACTAAAATCTTTATTATTTGAATTTCATAAATATTTGCTTCTTGAAATATTATATATTTTGCTTTGAATTTTAGTACTACTGTGAATTTTGTAATTTTTCCTACGAATTATTTCAATAATGAAAAAGAAAATGTTCAAGGTTGGTTCCCTTATTGATGGTTTTCTTTGAAATAGTACATTCTGAAAGATGAATTTTTAAACTATTGTCTTTACATATTATCCATCAAATTATTCTCTGCACGCAACACACACATATATATATTCTGTGATTAAATTTAACCAAGTTTGATGCACTATTAGTTGGCTAAACACCAACCCAACATTTTGACAAATAGCCCTAAACCCACAAAAGCCGGTAGTTTGCTTATGTTGGAGGATACAACATATCCTTGACTTTTTAACTTTTCTTGAACACGCATATGTTTTGTTTCATCAAGATTGAGAAATGCATTGTCTTCTTATAATTTATGAGTAGAATGTGTAATTCATAATTATAATCTTTTTTATTTGATAATAGTATATTTAAATTGATTGAATATGATATAATTAAAGAAAGAGAAAATATTTATTTAGTTTCATAATTTTGACTGAATTGTTTTGGTTTCACTTTTTAGACATTTAATTTATTAGTTTCTACAATTTATAATTTGACTATAACTCAATCTCTCTAGGTAGTTTTTTGAAGTGTAATTATTAACATACTAAATTTTGAAACCGGAAGAAATGAGCTAAAGTTGAGCATTTGAAGACTGAGTTGTAACTTGTAACTGAACTAAAATTATAGAGGTTAAATGATTTTATATATATATATATATATAAGCGATAATACTGTGTGAAGCAAATTTGAACTCGATATGCTCCCCAGGGTAAGATTCAATTTTAATTTTTAAATGTTCATGCAGTCTACATCAATAGCATCCTTCCAAAATCTCAGTCCAAAGTAATCTGCTCATTATTATAAAAAATAATTGTGGGGTTAATCTTTAAAGATGAATAAAAATACAAAAGTGAGGCCAGTTGGATCAATGTTGTAGTATTTTACTGAAAGATACGGAGATTTTGAAGAAAAAGAGACTAGATCAAGAACACTTGCCTCTAACAAACACACCCCAGTGGTCACGTGAATTCTAATCCTACCCTTACCTCATAATGTTCCAACTTTATTAGATTCTGTATCTTAAAGTCATCTTTTTTGGGTTCTTTTCCCTCTGCTTAATCAGCCACAAACACATACAGTTTTTAATTACACTACTTTTTGTTGCTAATCTTTATCAAGTTCTCTGCCACTGTACGTAAAGTCTAACTTTCTCAGATACTTTTTGGTAGTTTATTTTGGGGCTTAACTAATTCATTAAATAGTCCCAAATTCTTGTTTTCTTCTTTTTGTGCTGCATTATTTTTACTCTTTTTTAATTACTTACTTCAACTTAGTCTATAGTTTGAAATATGAAGTAAAATTTCAAATCAATCATTAATATCCTTTTTATGTGCCATTACATTAAATTAATTTTGCTAATTTGACTAATTATGTTATTGTTTTTTATACATAAGAATTATATGTCAATTGTGGTGGTGAATAATCACAAAATTTATCTCATTTATCTAATTTAATTTAAATATAGGTAAAGAGGGCTCTTCTGTCACACACACCTTTAACCCGTGACATCACAAAGGCCTTTTATTAACCTTTGAGTTACTGATAATCACGTGACAGTATATCAAAAGAGGGTTGATCATGTGACGTCTTTAGTAAACATGGAACATAAATTATGGGGTATAGATTCTGATGAGGCTTTTTTTTTTTTTTTTTTTTTTTTTTTTTTTTTTAATTAACTATATTGATACTGTTGATGAGGATATTGCATGTGATTAGCCAAGTTCATGTCCTAAATTAGGAAGAAGGATTTAATTTAATATAGTTCTAATTAATTGTTACTTTTGGCCGCCAATGATGTTGAAGGTACTCAAGAAGAAGCGGCTACAGCATACGACTTGGCGGCTATACAATACAGAGGCGCGAATGCAGTCACCAATTTCGATATTAGCAGATACATCGACAAGATCAACATAATTAACCAGAGCAGCAATGGCGAATCCCAAGAAGATCAAACTGTAATCACAATACCATCACAAGTAGATGAAGTAGAAGAAGATGAAGAAGCTCTTCCCAATCCATCCTCCTCATGTTCCTCCGAGTCAGAAAATCTGCAGAACCAGAAGCAACCACCACAACAGCAACTGCAAGACCAAGAAATCGAACCTGAAAATCCTCACATTCAACCTAATAAGATCTCTCCGCTGAGTGAAGAATCCTCTCCGATTGCTCATGTGGACCCTACTACGACTAGCGCCGACGAACAGGAGCTTCCATGGATCTTCATGGACGACGGCGGATTCTCTCAGTTTCAAGTTCCAGATCTGTCTGACGGCGACTTACTGAGCGTGTTCAGTGATGGCGCACGAAGATTCGACGACGACATTGGATTTCTGTTCAGGCCAGATCCCGAGGAGGCCGATTTCAACCTGGACGCGATTTTGAGCAGTCCGAGCTATGGAGACTTGGCGATGGCGGATTCGACGAGGTTGGTGGCTGATGATGATGGTGGGCAAGAGAAGTTGCTCTGTTCTGCAAGTTCTGCTTCTTGTTCACCAAACTCTTCAATTTCTTATTCGGATTATACTTCATAATCGATCTGTGGTGTGGATGGTGGGATGGAGATTGTTGGATCTGCTTTGATTTGTTGGGTGTTTTGTGATAGGCGGTTGGTGAATTGTGCAGTGTTCATGGATTTGCCTTCATTATCCGTTACATATTTATTTTCTTAGTTTAAATTTAGGTCAACACAGGTGACCCAGAAAAAGAATTATAAGAACTGTGAAGTTACTTGAATGCAAAGACATTCATTTATCTTTGGTTTTCTCATAATTGTTTTCCTTAATATTTGTTGGAAAATTTGAATTGCATAAAATATAAATTTTTGGAGGTCTCCATTTTTTTTAAGAAAATAAGTGTACCTTAACCTTTTGAACCTGAAATCTTTTATTTAATATGAATTTCTATCTTAAATAAAAGACTCATTTAATTTATTTTTTAATTAAATTATTTTAAATATTTATATTTTTTCGTATTTTCTCTAAACTAATTTGTTTGATTTATAAATTAATAATTTAATCATACACATCATATGATATGATTAAGTGATTCATTTAATTTCCTTAATCTTTCTATAAAAAAAGATAATAGGTCATATTTAGAACTAGAGGTAGTAGATACTATGGGGAAAAATGTGAATTGATTCCAACCATTCACTAAATTTATAGGTCACATGTTGGTTTAGAGGCTCAAATCTAATTGGAAGTAAAATTAATTATTAATATAAAATACAAAATATAGAAAAGGTTGTTCTTTTCGTAAATTATGTTTAATACATGAAACTTACAATTAGAACAATATAACAATATATGAAAACTCAATCGAATAATACAAGTCAAGTTCTTAAACAACTGCTAGCTTCTGAAGATGAGACGAATACACATCCAAAAACTTGGAATGTCTTAGTTGCAACCCCCTAGTCGAACTCCATCAAGTTTCGGATTTGAAGAAATATCAAGTTATATGTAAAGTTTTTCTAGATACATATATTCTCACATTGGAGGCAATTCTCTTTTAAGTCACTATTGGATACTAAATATTAATATCTTTTTCAATAAGATTTCAACCTTAATTTGCCACATTATGAAAGAATAGTCTTCTCTATTAGATGCAACTTGGTAGCTACATGTAGAGTTGTTGCAATTTCTTGTTTGCATGTCAATTAATTTCTTAGAATCTGATTTCAAAACGACCTTCCTGAATCCCAAATCATCTGCGAGAGACAGCCCTTTAAGGACAGAATTCTTTTGCCTAGCAGGAACAAGTTGTCAAACTCACTGACCCCAAAGAAAAACTCACAAGCATAATAAAAGGCCCATGCTTCTTGTTACATGTTGGCCCATGGTTATACAGGCCCAATTTGAAGACCGAGACAAAAAATTATAATTAATTAATTATAGATGGAAATAAATTTTAAAAAAACATATCATCAATATGATCAGCAGATATTAATTTTGGAAAATTATAGATAAATACTATTTGAACTTAAAAAACTCTAAAAAATCTGGTAATACATGGAAATGACACATAGGTCTTTCGAGAGGAATATGAGATTTTGAAATGTTGTATTTTTACCAAAATGCCCATCACTTTTTATTTATAAAAAAGGCAAGGTCTCATAGCCGGTCAACACTACCACGCCAACGAGCTAGCTGTCGGATCTCCGGTGACAAATTGAGTAATGCAATTAACTAGTTGAGTATATAGATTGACAACTTTGCTCCCTAAACCTTACCAAGCGTCGTTGACAAGTTAAATAATGATAATAATAATTTGCGTATAACAATTCGCAACTATAGTTTAGAGAGTGACAACTTGGGATGTCGATTAAACAATTTCTATACTCAAATTGTCATTTTCTTTGTTCAATGGCGTCGATAGGGCTTAAGGAGCTAAAGTTGTTTATCTCTATATTCAAGTAGTTAATCATATTACTCAAATTGTCATTGGAGTTTCGGTTGCCAGTGCTAAAGCCTCGACAACTAGCTCGTAGGACGGTGAGGGGACCTTGCCTTTTTAAAAAATAAAAAGTGAGGGGCATTTTGGTTAAATTACAATATTTCAAAATCTCATATTCCTTCCTAAGGACCTATGTGTCATTTTCATATGTTAACAAATTTTTAGAGTCTTATAAATTCAAATAATACTCATATGAAATTTTCTCTATTAATTTTTGAGGTTGAATTTGACGGTATATTAAATTAGTTAATATAATATAAGGGGCTTTTAAAAAAAAGCCATTTTTTACATTGCTTTTTTAAAAAGTACTTAATTAGAAATTAAAGCTATTTTATATTTAGATACACCTTTTAAAAAGAACTTTTAAATAAAAAAGTTGTTTGGATGTTAAAATAAAGAAGTACTTCTTTATTAGTAAAATTATTGAAATGGGCATAACAAAACCATTCTTTGAGATTGTATTCTTCAACCAGTTTGCAAAATCAAACCCTTGGATTTTCTTAACTTCTCAACGGAGGAGTTATCGAAGCACACGTTGATTTCTCAAGCCCATCCTCACTTTGGAAAAAGATGAAGTTGAATGTGTTGTTCGCTCTTTACTCAAGTAAACCTCCGGTTGAGCCGAAGATCAGTTGACGACAACCTCATTGGACTCAACAGCCAAAGCCCCGACGTCAAAGTCGGTGACCACAAAGTTGAGAGACTCTAGAAGGGAGAAGAGGAGACGCTGGAGCAAAAAAAATCTAAGGGCGAGTTGTCATTTTATTGAAAATCAAGAGTAATTGATGTCAAAACAAATCAATAAAAAAGAGTCAGTCATTTTTTTCATTCTCTCTCTTCTTTTGCACTTGTTTTTTGTTTAAGTTACAAATTGAAGCTTAAAAAAAAAGTAGAATTTTGGTTTTTGTTGTTGTTACTTTTACTTTTTTTAAAGCTCTAATCCAAACACATACATTAATTTTTATAAAAAAAACACTTTATTTTGTAAAAAAGCCCATCCAAATGGGCTATATTTTTTGTTCCAAAACACCCTAAATTATGTTTCTTAATTCCCTCAATATCTCTTTTACTTGATCATTGTTTGAAGAAATATAAATAAATTAAGAAAAAATTAATATGAGAAGTAAGACTTAGTATAAAGATTAACTCCCTAATTGTATCTACATTAAGAACTAAAAGGAGTACCAATATTGTATTTTTTTTTTGCTCAGAGTACCAATATTGTATAAAACTCATTATTATAACATGCCTAACACCAAATTTCTTTATATCAATAATTAATAATGTACAAGAAGTCGAACACTCGAAGTTGATCAGTCTAAAAACTAATGAAAAATGAGTCACAGAGCCCGTGTGGGAATAGCTTTTGGAAAATGATTTTCACAATTTATGAGGTAAAAATGACTTTTAAAGAATGTCTTTTGGAGAATGATTTTCACAATTTATGAGGTAAAAATGATTTTTGGAAAACAGTTTTTGGAGGATAGTTTTTAAATTCTTAGGGGTGTTTGGTAGAGTTTTGGCAAAACCTAGATTTTGTTTCCAAAATCTAGGTCTGGGGTGCCCCCACACAGGCTTTTTTTTTTTAAAAAAAAATTTTAAAATATATTTTATGCATGTTTATGCATTATAAATATTAAAAAATGAAAAAAACGTAAAAAAATATGTATATTTACCATCAATTATAAATTTAAAAATAATTATGTACATAATATAAAGGAGTTTAAACTTCTCATGTTGCATGAGAAGAAGAAGATTCCTACATATACATGAAATAGTGGGACCCACATATATATATAAGGGTTTAAACTTCCGGGTTGCGAAGAAAAGAAGATTCCTACACACACATGAAATAGTGGGACCACACATATATAGTTTTCTAATTATATATATATGTGGGTCCCACCATTACATATGTATGTGACATGAGAATACACTTCTCCTACACCATGAGAAGTGTTTTTCCCATATATAATGCTAATTATATATATATGTGGAGTCCCACCATTTTATGTGTGTGTGACATGAGAAAACACTTCTCCTACAAACATGAGAAGTGTTTTTCTCTTAATATAAATACTACATCTCATAAATATTTTTATTTTTTTGAAATACAAAATATTTATTAATTTTATTAAATTAAATTTTTGAAAACTAATAATAACATTTTTATTCAATTAGAGAGAAAGAAACATCTCATTTTATTGCCTTTTAATTTTACATACTAATAAAATGATATGTAATAATAAAAAATAAAAATTTATTTAAATTCATTTTGTAAAATAACATTGATCAAATATTACCTCTAATATATTTAACATATAAAATTAAAAATCTATTAAAATTTTTTTTGGGACACTAGTATTAAATTAATCATGATCATCTGTTGAATCCTTGAATCAGCCGTGCGTTTTTAAATCAAACCTCATAATTGAAGTGTCAACCCAAACGGAATTCCTTTCACAGTAACAGACAAACCGAGTTAGTTTCTTCTGGCTCTGCCTTTCAGGTCTCGCACTCGTTCTGGTGACTCGGCCTCACTCAGCTTGTATCTCGCGTAATTCTGGCTCCTCCTTCTCTGAACCAGAAAAACCTAGTCGTAAACGCGCGTGGATTCACAAAGCATGCTTATTGAAGGCGAAGTTGGTGCCAAAACACACCTTTTTCGGTAATTGAACATTCTCAAGGTATTCTGCCTGCTTCGACTCGACTCAACTCAACTCAACTCCTGGCTCCTAGGTTGGTGAATTTTGCTAGTTTCATATCGTTTCTGGTTTTTCTAATAATGAAATGGCAAACCTTGGCGTTTTGAGAATAGAGGAGCATTTGTGTGTTATGACATTACCCTTCATCCTTTTTTGTTGGGGAAGCGTAGGACTTATTGATGAAATCATAATTTATGAGTTTTCAGTTGTCGTGGTAATGTTATCTGTGAATTGTCAGGTGTGAAACTGTGCATGATTTGGGTCAGCTGCGTTGTGCCAAGTGTAGCTTTTGTGGGTTGTATTCTGAATGTTTTCTTTTGTCCAAAGAAAAGTTTGGTCCTTGAATTGAATTTTTGGTGCTTGTTTTTCAAGCTACGATGGGCATGTATTGCTTTGAATATTTCGTCTGAGGTATCTGTGTACACAGGAGAGATCAATTACTTTGCATTTTGCAGACTGAGTACTAATTAGCATTTTCTCAGCACAAAACAATGCTGGTCTTAGCTATCAACTCTTCAAGCATCTGTAATTATTTTTTTCATAGTTTAACAGAAAGATTGTCTTGACCTATCAGCAGTCAAACTCTACCTAACGTGGTGTTTCGCTGATAACCTAGTATTTTTATATATTTTCTTTATTAAGCATTTGTTACTGGTGAGAAGTTTTACATGCCATTGAACTCAGCCTCCAAGTTAAGTCTTCATGGGCCTACCATGAAGAGTTTTTACATTTTGTTTTATTTTAACTTCACTTCAATTGTATCAGTAGTAAAGGCTCGTTTAATTAAAAATTATGTATTTTTTCAAGTGTAAAATATTTCAAATTATTGTTCAAGATTTTATTGGCCTGTAACTCGATTTTTTCTATTCCTTAGATTTACCTATTAGATCACCCTTTTGTTGATAAAAAAGGAAAAATATCTGCCCTTTTTGGGCTTGGAATACTTATAAATTATAATATCATGCTGATGAATATATGCATACCTGTAATCTGCGTTTATTTTAACCATAGAGCATGTGTAGGAAACATATTGGTCCCTGAGTACAATGCTTGTCAATTTATCAATCTATAATACTTCTTATGCCTCTCTCTATAATCAATATTTGCTCTGCTTTCTTTCTTGGATTATATAAATGAAAAATGGTCCCTGAGTTTTCAGGATGGTGATATGCACTTTCTTCAATGTGTTGTACAGGAAAATGATTCAGGAAACTTCTACTATTCCCTCTGAAAGATGAGCATTAGGCCAATTGTGTAGTCATCACAAGGAAAACCATTTAAGTGAGTTCATCACTCATTGTCTTGTCATGGATGTTGAAGCAGTGGATGAAGGAGAAAGCAATGATAGACTTGAACGTGACAAGGGCCAGAGACAGAATGTAACTGTAAACCTGGCTGAAACAGAAGTAATTAATCATAGTGGTGATGCAGATATGAAACCACAAGTGGGCATGCTGTTTGAAACAGAAGATGCAGCAAGATTATTTTATGATGCATATGCAAGGCGAAATGGTTTTAGCACCCACGTGGGTCAGTTCAGCCGTACAAACCCTGATGGTCCAATTATAACTTGGGACTATTCTTGTACTAGGGAGGTCTTGAAAAGGAAGAACATAGAAAGTTGCAATGCAATGCTTAGAATAGAGAGAAAAGATGCCAACAGCTGGATTGTCACAAAATTTGTTGAGGACCATAACCATTCCCTGGCCTCCCCTAGTAAGGTGCACCATCTTCGACCACGTAGGCATTTTGCTGGTGCTACAAGGAATGCTTCTGAGACATTCAATGCTACCAGTGATGCCTATATCTCAACAGATGGGAATCATGTATTTCATGAACCAACTCGTCTAGTCAGGAGTTCCTCTCCGGTAGATCATAATTATCGATCCAGAAACACTATTCCTTTAACATATGTAAGACCTACTCGAAATAGGACTCTCGGAAGAGATGCTCAAAATCTTCTGAATTATTTTAAGAAGACGCAAGCAGAAAATCCTGGCTTTTATTATGCTATACAACTTGATGATGAGAACCGCATGACCAATGTGTTTTGGGCTGATGCAAGGTCAAGAGCAGCCTATAACTACTTTGGTGATACTGTAGTTTTTGATACAATGTATAGACCAAATCAATACCAAGTCCCATTTGCTCCCTTTACAGGAACCAATCACCATGGTCAAATGGTTTTATTTGGTTGTGCATTACTTTTCGATGAATCCGAGTCTTCCTTTACTTGGCTATTCAAGACATGGCTATCTGCTATGAATGATCGACCTCCTGTTTCAATAACCACAGACCAAGATAGAGCTATTCAAGCTGCCATTGCCAAGGCCTTTCCAGGAACTCGCCACTGTATTTGCAAGTGGCACATTTTGAGAGAAGGTCAAGAGAGATTAGCTCATGTTTACCTAGCTCATCCTTCTTTTTACGGAGAGCTGTATAGTTGCATCAATTTCTCTGAGACTGTTGAGGACTTTAAATCAACATGGAATTCTCTACTAGATAAATATAAGCTTCAGAAAAATGAATGGCTTCAGGCAGTGTTTAATGCTCGCAAACAGTGGGCCCCTGTTTATTTCCGTGGCACATTCTTTGCTGCACTCACTTCAAACCATGGGGCAAGCTCCTTTTTTGATGGCTATGTGAACCAGCAGACAAACTTACCTTTATTCTTTAAGCAGTATGAAAGGGCTCTTGAGCAGTCATTGGAAAAAGAAATAGAAGCTGATTATGATACAATATGCACCACACCAGTCTTGAAGACTCCATCACCAATGGAACAACAGGCTGCAAATCTTTACACAAAAAAGATTTTTGCAAAGTTTCAAGAGGAACTGGTGGAAACTTTTGCGTATACTGCTGACAATATTGACAGTGATGGTGTGGTCAGTAAATACAGGGTTGCAAAATATGAACATGATCACAAGCCATACCTGGTAACTTTAGATGCTTCTGAATTGAAAGCAAATTGCAGCTGTCAAATGTTTGAATACTTGGGCATTCTTTGCAGGCATATTTTGACTGTATTTACTGTCACAAATGTTCTTACCCTTCCACCACGCTACATATTGAAGCGATGGACAAGGAATGCTAAATTTAATATGCAATCAGATGATCAAATTTTAGATTCACATGCCATTGAAACCCTCACCCTGCGTTTCAATAGTATATGTCATGAAGCCATTAAACTCGCTGAAGAAGGAGCAGCAGGAGTGGAAACTTATAATGCTGCCATGAATGCTTTAAGAGAGGGTGTGAAAAAGGTTGCTGTTGTGAGAAATAATAATGTGAAAGCCACTCCTCCAAGTGCTCAGGGTAATGGAAGTAGTCAGGAAGATCATAGCAAGAAGAGCCCTTTATCCACGTGGCAAGATCCAGTGCCACATTGCTTTAATCTTAATGATGTTGGGCTTCCTGTTGCTGATCTTAATCAACCAAGTATGGCTCCTGTTTCTATTTGTCGCAATGGTGGTCCTCCTGATAACCCTGTATGATAACTGAAGACCATGATGCTTTAGCTTATTTGATTCAAAGTTATACTGATATTTGCTATAACGGGATATCACTGGCTGATGTAGGTTGTTCTTACATATTTCAAGTCTATGAGTTGGGTCATTGAAGATAAGAATTCAATCTCAACCAGTAAAGCAGCAATGATCAACTTGAAGGTATGAAAGTAGGTGATTTGTGTCCTCAGTTGCAGTTCTTTTCATATTTTGTTTATCAAGAAATGGCAGACATGAGACATCTTGACTCATTATTCTTTGATTCTCTGACTCTAGATAACATGGAATTAATGTATTTTGTCATTAGAAGATGTTGAGCATTTAGAACTCAAACTGGGATTTTATTAAGAAAACAATCTACTAGAACTAGACAAGAATAAGAAAGAAATCAATCTGACTTCCAAACAATGCAAGTGAATTCAGAATACTTCATGAGCCACCATGAAAAGCTAAGATGGCATTTTTATAGTTTTAGGAAATAACAAGCAACATAATAAAATTAGTATAAAACTTCCAATAAATAAAACATGGGATGGATAGTGGCTTGGAATTGTTGCTCCCGCTTCTTTTCGATTTTCTCCACTTCTGTAACTAAATGGATTGTTGTCCCCTTCATCCACTCTCCTATGTGTACGCCTACTGTAAGTCATTAGTGGTCTTGGCCTCTTACCAAAAGAGGTTAGCATTTTCTAGATTTTCATTTAATGGTTCATGCTATCTCCAGAAAGTCTTTTCCCTCTGTAGGTCATGTCTATTAATATATGGCTTTCTATACTTCTGTACATTTATAGTGGTGCTGTTAGTATTTTTTTCTCACTTATAATTTTTTTGCCATTGTAGCTTCAAGATTATGGCAAGAACCCTCCGGCCGAGAATGAAATACAATTTCGGGTAACAAGGGTCACTTTGGAGCCTATGATGAGATCTATGGCTTATATCAGTCAGCAACTCTCCGCACCAGTCAATAAAGTTGCTGTCATCAATCTGAAGGTATACAAACTTGGATCATGGACTATTTATTCCTGCCTCTTCTAAACATTTTTACAACCTATAAGTTTTCTAGTTCTAGGTGCAATAATTTTCTCCTTTAAATGCTTTCACCTCCTATAAATTAAACCTCAAAATGGGAGATAGATGAGAATTCAAAGTTCAGGTTTGAATTATAGTTGGCAGAACATAATTTATGTATATTTCAAAATATTGGAATTAACAGTAGCAGTGATTAAGCTGCCAGGGCACGGGTAGTTTCTTAGATGTCTCTTAAGTTCAAGCCTCCATGCTACATAGCGTGCACACACTTACATAATCTGAATAATATATGAAATTAAAAAATGAAGCATATATATGGATTGAATAAGTGCCCCCCTCAAAAAATAAAAAAAGAAAGAAAGAAAGAAAGGAAAACTCCATCAAAAGGATTTGAACCAACAATCCTTGATCATTACCCACTACAAGTTTAGAGACATATCTTCCTCTACTAGAAAGCAAATGAATGTTCCTTTGATCTTGATCGTTGTAGAGCCTAAAATATTAAGGCCCTTTTTAAGGTAAAGGCTTTTGTTTGGACTGTGCTACTTAATAGAATTAATACATCTGCTTCAGATTCAAGAGCCAATAAGACCTTATTGTTAAATGTTTGAAAAGTTTCCAGACAAATAACCATCTCTTTTATACTTTGTGAAATATCTTGGCTTATTTGGAATTGGATGCTTCATTTCTTTGATAAGAGTTGAGTTTGTTTGGATGATCTAGGGGTTTCTCATAGCTGTTTATGGATTTTGGGTTGCAAAAGGAGCCAAAAGTTCCTTGGCATTGAGCAGTCTTTGCTGGTTTCTGGTGTCTTTGGCTAGCCAAGATTGCCAGTGCTTAAGTCCTTTGTCTGGGATTCTGCAAAATGCAAACGGCTTATTCAGGGGAGTGTCCCCTATGGATCTTCAAAGGGTTTGTGTTGATTTTTTGAGATAAAGGCCAGGGTTGTTTTCTTTTGCGGTATCTTCTGTTTAGGAAGATTGCATGTGTTGGTTAATTTGATTGGGGAGTTATAGCTGTTGGAGGGTGATGGAACCAAAAAGAAAATGCTACTAAAAGTGGTATAATTATGCCAGTGTAAACAAGTATGGAATTGAAAACGAAAAACAAATAGAAAACATGCTAGCCCTTCAAGAGGCAAATAACACTCACTTGTTGCTTACATTTCTCCTGTCCCCAAGACTTACATTATATGCCTTTCACGCACACATTCACCCCTCACAAAGCCTAGAGTTAGTTGCCAGCCGAGCCATCAGTTACTGGTCCAACTGCATCAATATTTATTGTTTTGATATAATCATTTGAAAGGAATCAAGATGACAGTTTTGTAATAATTTGCAGTTTTTTCCTGTATTTTTGTGTTTGGTTGAATGAGAATGCTAGAATGTTTACTGGTGCTCAGGAAACTCTAAATGACGTTTAGGAAAGTGTTACTTTTGCTTCTCTTTGACTTCTGGTCATGGTTGGTTAAATGGAATCCTTTCGACTGGTACAAGCAAGATTGAGCAGTATTGATATTTTCTTTCTTTTCTCCTTTCTCCTTTTCTGGCTCTTTTCCCTTTTAGGAGGCTCATACCCTTCTTTCTCGTGAGTCTCTTCCTTTATAATAGAGCTTCTTTTTCTATCAAAAACAAAATGAGTCCAACCATCCTATATCCTATAATGAAAGTATTTTTTAAAAAAAAATCGATATAAATACGGGCTATTTTGATGCCCACCCATGGTCTTTCAATGTAAATAAATTTGCAGATCCTTCTTTTGCTTGAATTTTGAATTCTCTATATATATTATTTTCTTAAATCATTTGTCCAATTGACGTTTCGTATTTGTTATTTCGTTGGTCTTATATTTGGTCTAGATTCATTATCTATGCTTCACTACGTTGAATTTGACATGCATCATCCTCTACAACGTGTTTAATTTATTCTGTTACATACTTGTACATGATAAGATGATCTTCATTTGAATTGGGAACGCTCAGCAGTTTATAGGAGTAAAGGGCAACTTGAAATGCTTTAACACATGGTTTTCCACTCAAACATCATGGGTATGATTGACCTCTAAATTCCCAACATAAGTGCTTTATGATAATCGTTCTGTATGACATGATCTCTTGGACCACTTTGAGGTAGTAGTTCTTGTTAATAAGTTTGAGACTCTGATCATATGTGATGGAAGTAAGAAATTGGATTACATATTTTAATCTGCTCCATTATTTCAATTGTAATTTATTTCTTATCTTTAGATACTTAAAATATGATGCTCGATAATGCAATCTGAACAAACATATCTTTGGTGCAATTTTAGATTATTGGTGTCTTAGCTTATGCATACTTTTGTCCTTTTTTCAGCTCCAGGACACAAAGACAACTACTGGGGAAACAGAAGTGAAATTCCAGGTTTCCAGGGATACAATGGGTTCCATGCTCCAGTCTATGGCCTTTGTGCGCGACCAGCTATGAGAACTGTAAGAAATTTATTTTTAGCTTGTCATTTCTTAACTCCTCCTTCCCCTTTTTCAGGGATTGTGAAACTTACACTCCCCATTGCAAAAAAAATAAAAATAAAAAAATAATGAATAAAAAAAGAGAGAGAGAAACTTACACCCCCACTTACTCTAGTATTTTAAAGTTATGTGGAATCTTCCTTCTGTAACGTAATTTTCAAACAGGTTCTATATCTCGTGAACTGAACTTATAAATTCCTTGTAGCCTAATTGAATGTAGTATATACTCCATCACAGCTAGAGATGTGCAAGTTTCGGCTTTTTTTTTTTTTTTTTTTTTTTTGCTATAAAAATTTTTCTTGAAAACCCTGGGAGGTTAATGTGCATGTTTGGTATACGGGGATGTTTAAGGGACGGGCAATCGCCAGGTTGAACCCAAGAACGAGGGGGCAAGTTTATTTTTACTATTTGAATTGGGCTTATGGGTGTTTTTGTTTGGATGAAAAATGGTCCAAATCAGACTTATGGGGTAAAAGCTGCTTATTTAAAAAGCCAATTTTCCTAGCTTTTTGTATTTCAATCAGGCTTATGCTCTTCATTCACTCTTGGTTATGCAATAGCAGTAGCATTGTTCCCGTCCTTGTGAGATGAGATGCCAACCATCTCAAAATATATTATTATTATTATTAGATATGTGTGTGTGTATTAATTATCATAAATTAATCTCTCCTAAAATTTTAATTCTAGAATAAATAAAAAATTGGGACAATAAGAATAACCCTATAGAATTAGATACCAAATTGTATTGGGTCTAAGTTCCTAGTTATTTATGTAATATTTATTTGATCAAATTATGTATTTTAGCATTGTCAAATTTTGTAATTTAGCATTTTTCATATCTTTTGTAATTTTGATTTTACTCTTATAATTATCTCAAAAATCACTTATGCTACCGTTATTTCAAACGAGTTTCAATTTCACAAGCTACTTATGCAACCACCAATCCAAACATAAATTATATTTCACAATTTGACTTTTTTTTCATGAGTCATTTTATCCACCGGTATCCCAAACAAGCCCAATGCAATTTACTTTAATGAATAATGGAAGGAATTCTTTGTGCTGGTAGTTGTCAGCAACTGTGATTCCTCCTTTTATTCTTTGGGAAGAATAACACTCACGAACCTATATGACTTACCTTGCTATTTTCACTACAGCAAATGAGTAATTTGGTATATTGAATGGGAGCCGAGGTGTCAGAGTGGGAGATGTATGAAGGATATCCTCAGATTCATGTGCCAAAAAGTTGATATTTTGGGGAATTGCTGGTTGATCATCACTGGCTGACCATTCAATATAATTATTATATGGATTAGGTGTAGTTTATAACTTATTGCATCCATTCCCATCAACTATGTCTATACTAGAATTAGTTTTTCTTTTCCGCTTGTCCATCCTTAACCCCTTCCCTCTCTAGTTTCCACATTTAATACATTTGTACATAAAGTTCTCAAGATCTTGTATTCACAGCGAAGCTTTTGTATATATCTAATGTTCTGGCTATGGAAGTTGTGGATAGTTTTTGCCCCCTTCCCACGTGTTGATTGTGAAGGCTGACTCTATTACTACGTTAATATTCTTTTAATAGGTATTGATTGATATTATTTTGGAGTGACTCAACATCATGAAAGTAGTGATCACAGAATAAGCAACCACTGAAAGAAGAGACAACCTATTCAATGCTTGAGGCATCAACTTAGTAGTATCTTTTGTATGTACCTTTCGTATTAAAAAAATAAAAACTTAGTATTTTGTAATGTAATGGTGTTATGCATCCGTTAAGTTGTTGGTTTAACGCTGGGGTGGCAAATTGATTGATTTTGGAGACACGACAATATAAACCAATGTTGGTTATTATTTAAACTAATTTGAAATAAATTACCCGTGATATGCCGATCACAGCTTAGAGTGACATCATCAAGACTATCATCGATAACATAAGTAATTGCTAATCAACGACCAAATTGTTGAAGCAGAGATGGTAAAGATAGAATATTAAGTTCAAACCTTCACAGTATAACTGATGGGGCAAATATAATCATTATGAACAGATCCCCATGGGTTCAAAATTGCAAATCAACGAAAAATAATTCCTTGAAGCATAGTGCTAATTGTACGTAAGAGGTTCCCTGTAGGTACAGTGCCATGAAACAAACGAAAAAGGAAAGGAAAGGAAAGAAAGAAGCAAGGTGTTACAGAAAAGAACATGTTTTATCCTGCGAATTCTGCTTACAAATACAATCGCCCTATAACTACAATCGCCTGGTCAATCATTCGTGATGAAAATCAAGCAAAGAGACCGCTAAGCTTACACGTCAGTTACCAAAATGATGGCATTTTCTCAAGAAATCTACAAGCCTAAAGTGGGGAAACAGTAGAGAAGTCACCTCCTTGGGGTCAAATTCCTCGTATAAGATTCTCAACAGTTCCAGAAAAAGTAGAGCCTAACCCCATTATTACAGGAGACTGCTCCCCCACTGAAAAGACAAATATATTTGACAGGACCTTGCACTTCTGTGTCAGAATGCCCCCATCCCGCATTGATCAGTCTTTTACTGGCCAAACACGTTGAACTGTCAATCCAAAAGGAGATATGATCTATAAACTCCGATAATCTATCACGGTGACTTCATCCTCTGGGGCATCTAGATCTTGATAACTGCACCACAATGCCAAATTGGCAATCGTAAGTATATGACAGAGGTCAATCACGTACAACAAACAGTAATCTACATATAAATCCAAGCAGATCATGAATTATTTGAATCAATCAAATCTGAAGGCACATTATTTTCCTCACTGGGAAATTCTTCCCACCAATGCTAAAACCCTCCCTCTCCTCTCTGTGGACATCTAAAACCTTTTCTCTTCTAAATGTGTTCCCTTCCACCCATAGAACAAAGAATAAAACAAACTACCCTGGACAAGTCCAGAGCCAAATAAGCACAGTCAGCCACTAAGCTTGAAAAGGGAATCAGGGCATAAAATCTGAACAAGGTCCATCCAGGATATTATACCTACGCATCCGCCGAGGATCTGGTCTAAAAGCGGGTGGAACAGCAATTATGGGTGCGGGTCCAGCCCCACCCATGTGAGGACCAGATCTCATCTTTCTTCCAGTGTTATCATATGATGATGGTCCTTGATCTCTTAACATCTGCATTGCTACTTCTGGGGGAGCAGGAACAAAAGGTCCTAAAGGTCTGTAAAGTTACAAATAAAGTAAGCCCTGCTCTAGATCATAAGTCAGAACAAAGAGCATCAGAAGTAAAAAAAAAAAAAAAGGAAGAGCAACCAACCCTGCACCAGGTACAGGCATCAAGACTGGTGGTGGAGGGGGCATGTCTGGGGCAAATGGAGGAACAGCGGATCCTGAGTATGCATCATACATTGTTTCATCCTGGCGATCACGAGATGGGGAGTTCTCAGATCTATCTCCATCATTTATTCTGTCACCCCGATCATGGTCTCTTTTATTGCCACGATCATCTCTTAATCGACCTTCCAGGCCTAATCTACGCTTCAGTGGTTTGTCCTTCTACAAAAAGATAGTTTATAGTTCAAATGCGGACCATAAGAAAATAAAAATATATCCTTTATGACAAGGCTTGCTAATAAGAAACAAATTACTGTTGCTTAAGCTATAAAATTGTCAGGTTCATATCAGACAACTTTCCCTTGGACAGTGTAGCAGATAAGTAAAATTTAGAAAATTCATCAAATTCATAAATTGTTCATAAACTTAAGTTAAACTTTCACTCTTGGCATATAAGTGATATAACTAGGTGCAGTAAAGATAATCAGTACCTGAGATTGCTGCATGACAGGTGTTCCACCAGGAGCATTTGGATCACTACAAACATAGGAAAGTCACTATAAGTAACAATTCAGCAACAATGGAAGAGGGGGAAAAAGAACCAAACAATGCTTACTTCATGTAGTTCTGAAAATAGAGATCCTCACGAACTTTTGAAGTTAATTCCATCACAAGGTCTGGGTGTTTAAGCTTAAGATGTTTGTGCACAAATTCAGCAGCATGAAAAAGCTTTGTGCAGCCCTTAGCCCCACAACCATACTTCCATCCATACTTCTCATCTCTAATTTTTCTCACATGCGGATCCAACACTTCACTTGCTGCAGCATCTATAGTCTCCTTAGCAGTCATCATCTCCAATGGATCCTGACCATTCAGCCTTTGCTGCCAAAATGAGTCAAGTTTCTTTTCCCATTCAGACCCAGACCCAGATTTATTTGTATCAGCATCTCCTCCTTCTGGCCTCACATGCCTAAAACCCTTAGCCTCATTAGTTTCAATCATGCCATAATAATCCACACCATGAATCCGCCAAAGATATGTAAGAAGTGTGTCCAGAAGCTCAATGCCTTCTAAGCCCTTGACAGATGTCAGGCCTCGTATGATTATGATGGGGCCAACAGATCCACTGTGACCCTTCTCATCACTTCTATTGTGATCGCTGGTGGATAAAATATTATCTTCAATTCCCTTTTCTGCATCAAGCTTGCGTACAAGGGCCTGAGCCTGTTCAATATCCATTTGTATCCGTCTAGGTTCAGAACTGATTGGATGAGCCTTTGGAGCAGCAGCAAAACCATTATCTTTATTAGGTCCCCTGCCGTGTCTTCTACGTTTACCGCTAGCATCTGCTTCCTCCTCTGAATTAGGCTCACTTGCTTGACCTGATTTGCTAGCTGAAGTGGCATTCAGACCAGGATTTCTGAATTGATAGTAATACAATGCATGCAACATTAGAACATTAACAAAAGCAGAAGAAAGGGCCGGCACACGGGTATACATACAAAGAGTATGGGATCAAGAACTTACAGATCTAGCGTTCCACTCTGCAAATCAAGCAAAAAATCCTTGGCCAGCCGTCGGGCATTTTCATTCCTCCTAAAAGATGCACCAGATAGGATTTTAACACATGAAATAAATAATAGCAAAGATTTTCCCATCACCCTCTTTTTCTCTCTTTCAGTAACTATGAAAAAAAAGAAAGAAAGGCCCACATACAAAGAATATAGCAATGCTCTTTAAACCGGATTGGACTAGCCAGATCAATTGGTAAACTAATAAATTGGTGCCTGATCCAATTTGGTTCCTCCAAAATGGTCAAATAGAGAACCAGTTAGAATACAGTGAAACAGATAAAAAACCAATAAGTTGGGCTGGTGGGCAATTTGGGCGTCTCTTCTAGCTGTAGATTAAGAAAAACATCGTCTGAGGTTGAAATTTTTTCCTCCGTTCTAATATTTTAATAAGTTAAAAATATTATTGAGGATAATTATTAATCTGTTTGTTAATTATTTAATTCAGTGATGATGATATGAATATTACAGGCTCCTTTTAATTGGTTTCCAATAGATTTTAATTTGAACAAATACTATGACAATTGATTGTTGCTTTAGTTCACTCTGTGATTATGGAAGGACATCAACCAGTTTGGATTTGGACATACAATAACAACAACAGAAAAGCCTTATCCCGCTAGGTAGGTTTGGATTTGAGCATCAAATCATAAAATTTATTGGTAATTATTTTTTTATTTCTCATACTGTGAAAAATGGTTAATTATGACTGGTTCTACCTCCCTTGGATCAATTAACCTTGAACCAATGCCTCCATAGGGTTCAATGATTGGCCTACTTTTCAAAATATTGAAAAATACCAAGTTCAACTCCTCATTTGACAGTGAGGTCATTATAGGCTTACCTGTCGATCACTGTTAGTAAATTCATGGGATGATATTTGTCTTTCAACCTGGAACAAAAATGAATACATAAGATTTCTTGCACTTGAGAACAGATATTTGACATTAAAACATAAATTGCAAAATATCAGCAACATTTTGCCAGCCATAAAACTGTACCAGTCCTCATCCTTATGAGCATTGAAATAAGCCTGTTTCTGGGTAGTAATGTACTCTGATTTGTACTCTTGATACCTAAACAATGAAAAAGCAAATGCTGCTTAGTCAATGAATGTCTCATGAATCCTTCAGCAGCCAACAGTTACAAATGAGGCAAAGGATATTCCAAAAACATACCTACGCTCAGCTTCAGCTGGCAATATATCATCCTCAAGCTCCTGAATGAATTGCTTATAAGACATTAAACCCTCCCTGGAAGAACTCATAGAATTATCATATTGACAGATTGAACTGTGTGTGTTTGTTCATGCATACAAGGTCAAATAAACAGGTTTGAAAATTTTGCAAGCAGTGTCTACATTAGAAATCATCATTCTACGATATAAAATTAGAACTTTTATGCCAGGTACTTTGAAAAATCCTCAACACCAAAAACTTTTGAAATACAATTCTGAAGTCCTCCTGTCTGATAATTTTTTACCTACCTACCTTTCCATTGATAATATTCCTTAATCTATCCATGATGAGAAGTGTATGATATAATGCAGAGCATGCAATGATATGAAGCTCACCTTTGTACACTGCCACCCTGCAAATCTGCAAAATTACGATTTGGTTCCATGTCTGCAGAAATCAGGCATGCATAGGAACACAAGAACAATAAGTAGATATTCTATAACCAACAAGAGTAAGACAACAACCCTTATTCAAATTAAATTGGCCATACTTAATTGTACAGTTAAATGCATAAAAATCTACCAAGTAAGCGTGCAACAATGACAGAACTGGCTGGCTGTCCAAAATTATATTATACAGAAAAAAGATTATAAACCAAGATATTAAAACACATTTACACACAAACAAAAGATACAACATATAAGCAATCAATTTATTAATCCCCAAGGATTTTATAAACCAGTCTGCTACAGCTTCAGATCACTAATGAAATGGCAAAACCTTCAGTGCATATGGTATCATGCTTAATGTAATATTGTATTCAGAATGGAACGATGATCAACATAACTAAGCTAGATTCAAAGTAAAATTCGAATAAAAGCAAGATACTAATTAAAAATATCATTCATATTACACAAGATGAAAACCGCAATGATTCAGAACTAGTGACATACCCGAAATCCCATTTTGATACCCTGGTACAGATCGGTGGCCAAATCTGCCATAAGACCTCTCGTCTGCATAACCAGGTCTTCCACCCATTCCACGTTCATAGCCACTAAAATAATCATAGCCAAATCTGCTTTGTTCAAATAATAAGGCAATGTGAGGGGGAAAAAATAAGTTTAAAATTTAGAGTGATAAATAGCCTAGGGTAATAAAAGGTGGGAAGAGGATGCGGAATGCACATATTCAAACATGAGAGAGGAAACACAAAGATGTAGAACAAACTAGCATACACTTTTCTAAAGCAACAAACAAAACGGACAAAACCCTACCATCCAGTGTATCTCTTGAATAAAAATATAACACAAATAAAATAACATCAATATAGTGGTACATTGTCCTCACCACATGCAACAATATTTCCTTGCATAGTTCTGCTACACTCTTGTCATGTGTAACCCATGCTTTCAACAAGCAAGATATTAGAGACCAGAGACCACAGAAGTAGACAGACACCAAGATTCACCACAACTTTAGATGTAAAGGACCGAGAATCCAAGATAACTTGGAATTTCACCAAGCAACTTGCATGACTTATTGTGAAACATTCCGGAAAGAAATGCTGAATTTTTATTACAAAAATGCCTGGTTAACACCATCAAAAAACACACTGACTCTTTTCTTTCCTCTTTATAAATGACAAAGACATACACACACATGCATTATTTTTAATGAAAATAACTTTTGGTTAAACTAAATCATGTGAAGCTGTCATAGTAACTTCACAGGGGCCTCCAAGAATGACCAAGGCATTGATGCATCTTGCTCCTACCCAAATTAGTATGGCCAACGAATTGATTAATTACTTAACAAATAAATAGATTTCCACTGGAAACTACAATTTCGTTCAGAAGCTAAATAGAAATGTCAAATGATATATCATAGCATTCTTTTTTCTCTTTTAGCCCAAATTTGAAGTATAATAGATTTCCAATAATTCTAAGTCTTCAAAAATAATATAGAGAATACCCGTTATATTGAGTTCAAACTTGTAGGAATAGTTCACAATAATTTCTTTAATTCCCATTACTGCATTTAGCTTAAAGTTTAAACTTAACAACATGAGCAAATCGCTATCTACGCCTGGAATTAGACACCCATCATCTTCTTCATGTAGATTAGCAAGGACCTCATCATTTCAATCCAAAACGCTCAATCGCTAATCAATAAAACAATAGCAGTTTCAACCGAGTGTAAAGGCAGTCTAACAAGACAGAGCTCTCCTAACCTGTCATCAGGTCCATAGCCGCCGCGAGGACTCCCCCTTCTGGATCGCTTATGGGATGGAGGTGAGCGTCGAGAAGGAGAATAACGTCGGTCACGATATGGGCTGGGGCTGCGACGGCGTTTGAAGTCCCTATCTCTGTCTCTCGGAGGTGGTGGGGGCGACAGATTCCTGTCATAGAAATCACCCCCACGTCGATTCGGATGTCGATCATAATCCCTATCGTCCCTCCTATCCCTGGAATCCCTATCCCTTCTCCGGGGCGCCGCTTGCGGAGGGGGATGTGACTGTGCTGACGTGGTTGAAGAAGGAGGAGGGAGGTCGCCATCCCCGGGTGCAGTGGCAGAAGGCGCCGGTGCTGGAACTGGAGCCAGAGGAGCAGATGGCGATGCCGAGGAAGGGGATTTGTCGAGAGAATCGGGAGGAATGTTCATTACATCTGCCATGGGAAGATAAAGAGGAGAGAATGATAGCTCTAAAGGGATAAGCCCTAAAATACGGGGAAAAAGAGCCAATGACCAGGAACCAGAATTGGAGGAAATTGAAAGAGAGGCGTAGAACTAAGAAACCCGAATAGAGATGAAGGAGTACAGTGTCCTAGTGGCACTCGTCGTCGTCGTCTTCTACGTTTTTCAGTTCAGCTACGGCCAAAGGGGTTCACGTCGGGGCTCCTCGGCTGGCTCTAACAAGTGGGGCGGCCGAACTCGTAATATATCCAGCGCATCGGGGATGAGAGTTTGATTAAAAACTTTAGTGTTCATAACAAAGGTGTGAGACCCTATTTATTTTTTTTAAATTAAATAAAAATGATAAAAATGTTATTCCAAGTTTTTTGAAAAACTAGGAAGAAGAAGAAGATGCAATAAGGGTTTAACAAATTCACATTTAAATTCACAATTTTTCAATTGACCACTTGTGACAATGACAATTCAATGATATATCAATTCCTACTTGTTAATGATTTAACAGGTTTTTGATATAGATTTACCAAGTTCATATATAAATTTTATAACTTTTCATTTAGAATTGACCACCTACAACAATGAGAAGTTAAAGATGCATTAATTCCTATATTTGATAAAAGTTTAACAAGTTGGCATATGAATTTCATAACCTCTCATTTAAAATTGACAACTTTCGACAATAACATGTCAATGATATGTCAATTCCTTCGTTTTATAAGTGTTTAACAACTTTGCATATGAATTGCACAATTTTCCATTTAAAACTGACCACTTGCAACAATTACAAGTCAAAGATATATCTTAATTCATACACTTGAAAAATGTTTAACAAGTTCGCATGTGAATTTCACCACCGTTTATTTAAAATTGACCACTTGTGCCTCCTTCTTTGTTTTTCAAAACTCAAAGACATTCTTGTTATTTCCATGTAATTTCAAAAATGACAAATTAGATCTCACATCTTTTTGATACTATGAATATTTGGAACTTTTTTTTTTATTATTGTTAAAGTTCTCTTTCAGAAATTTTCTCTAACAGTTTTTATGGCAGAATGCTTTTTTTAATTGATTCTTTAGTCTTCTAAGCACACACCCTGAGAACACTTTGTGAAGATACACTCATTCTCGTCATTTTTATAAGAAATCACTATCAAAATCATCTGGTTTAAAATGTTAGTTAAAAGTAATAAACCTTCAAAATATGTATTTTTATATCATCTTATACCCTTTATGAATAAAATGAGTACATCAGAGATAATGAATGCAAATTTATTGAAGAGATGATGAGTGACACATATTTAATAGGTAAAATGAAAAATCAGTTTAAATTTTCAAGCAAAAAAATTTATTCCTTATATTAAGGCCAAGAAAAAAATGTTTCTTATGAAAAGGACGGGAGGAAGTAGCTTTTACTAGCATTCCTGTTTGGTATGGAGAACAAATAAGAAGGGAAAAAAGATGAGCAAGTTCTATTGTTTAATACACATTTTATGTCTAATTTTTTTTCGAGAACTCAAGTTCCATGACCTACCAATCTTCCTTTAAAGCGGTGAAAATAAGATTCCACCAAAATTGATGGGAACTTAAGTTTCCATGTGAACTTTTACGCTTTCGGATATATTTATCTCTATTAAAATATGTAATTCTATAATGCAAGAAAATAAGAATAAATTTGAATTTATGCGATAAGTTCGAACTTGACGGGTAAATATTTTAGACAAGTTCAAACTCGGCGGAAAATATTTTAGATAAGCTCAAACTCGGCGATAGAATTTTTAGGCAAATCTAAACTTAATAAGATGATATTTTTTTAAAGTATATTTTTCTTTCGAATTAATTATTTTTAAAGATAAAATAAATATTTCCTTATTTTTTACAACCGTCACCCTTTAATTTTCTTCCTATTAAACAACTCATATTCCCTCGAATCATCCTTCAAAATCTTCTCTTCCCTTCATTTCTTTATTCTAAATTCCTTTCCCTTTCAAATGTTCCCCATGCCAAATGGACTTGAGAATCCTAGATGCCATCAAAAAACAAGAATCAAGTGTGGAAGGATGCATAGTATCTTCAGGATATAGTGCTATTGTTGATGATGGGGTGGTTATGATCCCAATAATTCTCCGGGGTTGCCTTCATTTGGTGTTGAGGGACCAGTGGTCCTACCACAACTAGTTTATCTTATCATTTGTTGTATTAAGGGATAGATTTTCATAATCTAAATGACTTTTCTTCAAACTTCGACTTGGCTTTATTATCAAAAAAAAAAAGGGGCATGTCACTTGAGGAGGCCTGATTCGTGGCAAAAACAACAACTAGATGAGGGGTCTACAAAATATTGGTTACGCCCCCCAACACCTCCATTATACTTATGAGAATCCTTGAAAAATTAAAACTTTACCACCATGATTGTAGAAAAGTTTCAATTTTTAGTATCTTTGTCCAAGCACTTAGACTCGTTCATTCAAATGGAGATCACTCTTGCAACAATCTTTTTTTTTTTTTTTCAAACTTGATTAAACATGTTAGGAGAATTCACAATGAATGACAGAATTGTGGTATTCAGTTAGGGCTCGTTTGGTACGGGGAAGATTTAAGGAGGGAAATGAACTTAAAAGAGGGAAATGAATGAAAGGGAAGATTGAGAGGGAACTAAAAAAGTTGAGTTGTTTGGTAGACATGGGAAAGGAACTTAAGTTGTGGGAAAATGAATTGTTTGGTATGAAGAATTGGGTGTTGGTTAAGTGGGAAGGTGAGGTGAAATTTCTAAAATGCCCCTCGGACGTTCGAACACAAAAGTTACGTTCGAACGTAACGTAATAGGCACCTGAACGAACTTGAATCGTGAAACAGGGATCTAGAATCTGGAAAGCATTGTTTTGCCTTTTATAAAAGCATACGAATGTTTCCAGAAAAAAGAAAAAGAAAAAAAGGCATATGAACGAACCTAAATCACAAAACAAGGATCTGGAATATGGAAAGCATCGTTTTGCTTTCTACAAAAGCATATGAACCAGGAAAAAAAAGTATATGAACGAATTTGAATCGCGAAAACAAGGGATCTAAAAAATCATGATAAAAGCAAGAACTTGACAGTGGGATCAAGAAAATCAAATCGCACTACCGTCATCTTCCTCGTTCCCCTTCACTTGAAACAGCGGATCGCACAAAAACCGGATGAGTCGAAATCAAGACCTTCATCTTCATTCAACGAGAAGAAACGCAAACGAATAGATTGGTGGAGAGAGACCAACAACCACTGCGTTTCTTGGATGATGATGGGGCTTTGATTGGAAGAGAGAGGGCAAAGTTGTCCCAAATATTTTCTTTTTGGGAGGATCATGGGTTGACGCTAGTTTGGAGGGAACCCAAGTTCCCATGTTTAAAGGAAGATCTCCTCTTCCGGGAATGTAAGCGGCGGGATTTTTGCTCACCAAACAGGTTTTGGGTGTGGGAAGATCCTTATCTTCATTTTCCCTCCCAAACTTTAAATCTACCAAACGGGTCCTTAGAGCACAAAAAGTTAGGAAAAAAATAATAGCATGAAACAACTTTTTCAATATATTTTTCCCACAAATAAAAAAGAAGGGGAAAAGAAAGGGAAAATGACAAATCAGTTCCAAGGACTAAAAAAATTATAAAAAAGTCCCAATAGAGATTCATATATTAAAAAATTTCTAGAAACTTTTTTGATATTATTTGTATTGACAACAGGAAGTGCTATATTTACAACATAAAACGCTATATTTACAACAAAATTAAAAACTTAGTCATTCACAATAGAAAAAAAAATTATATTCACAAAAGGAAGCCGACATATTCACAACAAAATTTAAACATCTGGAATTTTATTTCAAACTTAAGTCTTTAAATGTACCAAAGTCATTTACAATAGAAAAATGCTAAATTTACAATAAGAAGTGTTATATTCACAACAAGAAGTGTTATATTCACAACAAAATTTTAAACTTGGTCATTCACAACAGAAAAATTTATATTCACAATAGGAAGTACTATATTTACAACAAAATTTAAAAACCTAAATTTTGTTTCAATACAAATAATATCAAAAAAGTCCCTATGTAAATTTTTGTTGGGACTTTTTTTATAATTTTTTATAATCCTTTAGACATGGCTGTCATTTTCCCAAAAAGAAATAACATGAAATGTTATTGTTACATCATGTGGATGGTGTTAAATTTTGTGTTCGTAAAGACTGGCAGTCTTTTTTTATCATACAGTGAACCCGCTTGACGCAAACAGACTTACCTTCCTCCATCAACAAGAACTATCTAGGGAAATTAAATGACTCTCCATCCCCAGTCAATATTCAAAACCCGCAATAGAATCAACAAGTGAAAAAAAAAATAAATCTTAGCGCAGAAAAATCAAAATTAATCAATTGAAAGGTTATAAATACGAAAATCAAGTTATATAGATTTGGGTTCAAATCGTAAAAGAAGGAAAATTAATCTTCCATGTATGTTTTCTATGAATATCTAGAGAAAACAAAAATAGAGGAAAACATTTAATATTCTTCATAAAATTATCAAATATATATAAAAAAAGATCAACTTGGAACAACTCTTGAATGTTAATCATGAAATATTAAATCTCAATGTGAAGGAAGTGCATTATATTCTCAACTGTACACCTTTCATATACCAGCAAAAAAAAAAAAAAAAAAAAAAAAAAAAGAGAGAGAAGAAGAAGCACTTGACAGTATTATTATTATCTAATTCACACAAATATTCCCTCATCATTTTAATTTTCACCATCTCCAATATCACTCAGTATGTATTAATTAGATACTAGCATTATAGGATCGACTTAGAGGGTGAAGTTGGCCTAAAAAGACTGTCCACACAAATATTCCCCCCTCCTGCCTTGTGTTTCTTTTCTGTTATTTATGTTTTTTTTAATTGTTAACAGAGGCCCAAGGTGGGAAATTGGAATTTGTCATTTATATATGTTAAAGGGGAGATTTTTGTTGGTTGGCTTATGGAGGTTGCCACACTAAGTATACAAGAGGACATGACGCATACTTGTATTAAGTTCACTATAGAAGCAGAAATTGATAGGACAATAGAGCTTACACTTCACTAATGCTATGTTTGGTTGGAGGGTAGGGGAGGGAGGGGAGGGGAGATAAAATTTTGACTAAGTTACCCATGAGAAATTTTAAAAATTACATAACTTTTTGTATCGTTTTCTTCACATTAACTTTGGAAGTATGTCATATCATAGTCATATTTGACTTTTCACATTAGGGATGGGTACCTGCCCTCTTTCCCTCACCTCCAACCAAACACAGCCAGCGTAGAAGTTGAGAGAAATTAGCCAACTTTATGAAATGGCTAAGGAGTTGAAGGATCAACCTCAATGAGATTCGATAGCATTATAGGACATGGATTATGTCCTTTAGAGATAATCCATCCTCCAGGACAGTTCAATAGATTGTCTAGTCAACCAAATAAATAACCATTATTTATTTAAATAGCATGATAGGATCGACTTAGTGTTATAGATAGTCAACTGAATTTGTTTTGTTATTTTGATAAGGAGGAGTACAATAATTAAGATGAACCACCAGTGATTAGCTTCAGCTACCACATTAGTGTTATAGGTAGGTCGCTTTAGTGTGACATGTGGAGTCATAAGTTCCTAATTGTCATATTTAAAACGTGATGGTATAGTTTCTCGTTGTTCAATATAGTCCACTTGGCCTGCTCCTACCATACAAATGCTAAAGTATAACACTACCTCCGAATTTTTAATATAAGATCTCGTTTGTAGTTTAATTTGTACTACAAATGAGACCTTATATTAAGAATTAGGGGTAGTAGCTAATATCAGAGAGCCAAAACATGATGTAAGGAAAACTATGATGGGCGGAGGGAAGAAAGGACTACGTCCTGCAGAGAACTATCTCTCTGCATAGCAGCTTTGAATTCTTCAAAGGTGACTTTTCCATCACTATTGGCATCCATGAGGTCAAATATCTCATCTAATTTGCCCGGTTCAAAGATGTCAGCCGGCAGGCAGTCTTCTGGCAAAGCCTGTTTCAACAGAATGAAATGTTAAAAAGATACAAAAGCTACAAGATGGAATATAATTTTATTGAATGGCAAGGTTCATTACTGTGAGCATAGATGCTACTTCTTCCTTAGTGATGCACCCAGATCGGTCTGCGTCATACATCTATTGTCCAAGAAAACAAAGAGACACATTAGATATCAGCTTGTTGAGTTCTATGTCTTGTGCTATATATATAGGTTCTGTGAGGGCTTTGAGTAATTCTAGTAGAAAGGTTTCTTTACTTTCTTAAAACCAACTATGGAAACTATAGAAGCCAAAACCAAAATTTGATCAAATTATAAAGATCAACGGTGTTATTAACCCTAAGTAAATTCAATGTCAAGGGTATTAGAAGACTATTGATGTACATTATAATGAAAACCACTTTTAGTCATGCTTTTGATTAGATTAAGCTTAGTTGAAATGATTCTTGCAAAAATACCAAAACATATATGATCAAGTGGTAAGGAGTGCAAATCCCTGGTTGATGCAAAATTAAATTTCACCATAAGGTATGGAAGGTGTGTGTTTTAAGTCCAATGGACTTCAGTGTGACAGGGCATGTTAGAGATTGCAATGAAAACTATTCATGATCCTTCCCTAAATTAATACTTCCTCCGATCCTATTTACAAAAGTTTAATAACCAAATTATGTAGTTTAAGAAAACGGTTAAAATTATGTATAAAAAAAAAACGGTTAAAATTAATTGATAATAATAAATATGTCTTGAAATCAACTTTTTTTTTTCTAAGTATGCCTTTATTTAGTAGGGGTAAGTAAAAGAGATAAATAGAGTAAACATAAATATCATCAACTCTTTAATTAATGTAATATATATAATTAATGAGGGGTATAAATAAATAAAAAAACTCATTAAACGTTGAAACAGCTTTTGTTGGACTCTTATAAAAAGGACCAAGACAATTCAAATTTTGGGACCTTACAAAATGAAACCTAGACAACAGCATAAACTTTGTGTTGAAATGGACCTTGACGACTATGAAAGTGGTCAACGTGAAATCAAACTAATTGTTGTTATTTGTTATAACATTTATATGATTAGTTGAAACTAGGACGAGAGACCCAGAGATTGGCTAAGTAGTAACAGAGCAAACTATCTGGGATAATTAACACTCTTAAGATCTGTACATAGATTTTGAGTGAAACCATAAAGTGGTTAATTTGGACAATCTCCTTTCTTTTTTCCTTTCATCAAAACCTTCACGTCATCTTTGCATCTTACTACCTCTCATCCTTAATATAAGAGTTAGACAATGGTTTCATTTGGACCTCAATCCATTTTATATCCTAAATTCATAAATTTTTTTCTTCCAAAGAATCCATATTGATTACACATATTAAGGGTGATTGACAAGGCTATTTTAAGGAATCAAACGCCATTATATTACAAATAACTAACTTAAACTAATTTTCTTAATATCCTCACAAATCAGTTATTTGAATTTTATATCATGCACCGGACTTGGTACTAAAGATTGTATATGTTGCATGATTATTATGGATGATGGAGTTAGTAGAGTTTCTTGCTGCTACAGACATCTGCATGTACTTGAAGTAGATAAAACCATGAAAAGATCACCTGGAAGCAGAGGCGGAGAGCGTCATCGCCTTTTGAATTCTTAAGGCTGGAAAATCCACAGAGAATCTCGCGCATGTCGACCGATCCATCTTGATTGTTGTCGAATATGTCGAATATGCGCGGCGCCAGAGGGATAAGTGATGACATGTTCATTGCTCTTAGCACTTCCTCAAATTCAGGGAGAGTGGCATTGTCTCCATCAGCACAACTGCCAAAAAAGACCAAAAGGATTTAAAATAAATGTCAAAGTGATGATGGGCTATATCTGAGGAAATTCCTTCAACAGTTGTGACTAACTTACATTTTCTTGAAGTGTATCTTGAGATTTTCAATTTCCTCCTGTGTAAGATCGTAGGATCCCAACAAGGATTTCAAATTTTTGATTCTCAAGAAGACTGTACTACTCCATAAGCTGGCAATTGCAGCAGCACGCAGTTTGCGACGAGCATTAAATTTTTGCAATCTGACTACAATCTCAGGATCCATCTGATCACCTTTAGCTTTTTCTCCTCTGACCCATGGATGAGTAAGAAGCTGTTCAAAGAAATATAGCACAAGAGGTATTCAGTGTCTATCATTCTCATTCACTCTGTTGATGAACTTATTATAGCATTTCTCTGCTTTAAAACATGGATAAGCTACTGCTTCTTGTAGAATTGAAAAAAGTTACTTCACTTATTCTTATGCATGTTTCATCAGATCTAGTGGAATATTATATCCATATTAGTGTGATAATATATTATACAAACTACATTATGTGTCATACTGATGAAGTGTATAGCGTACCTCTTGTGCACTAGGTCTCCTGTTAGGATCAACGGCTAGGAGACTTGAAATCAATTGCTTTGCTGATGAAGAAATGGTTTTCCAAGTCTTCTCATAGAAACTGAAACTCCCCTGATATTATAGGATATAGTTTTTCTCTTTTTAAGCAAAAGCATAAGCAAAATGAACTATGAAAGAACAAGAAGCAAGGTAATGTCACTAAAAAGGCTACAGAAGAGCAAAAATCAAGAATGTAATTCGACATATATGTCTTGATACATTACTAATTTTCACTCTTCTGGGTTCCACTTCTCTCTGTTTTACCCCCATTACTGGAAATACACCCTTAATCATTGCTGAGATGAATCTTACTTACAGTCATGATCATTTGTTGCTTTTGGTGATTATTCTGAGCGATGAAAGGCGGATACCTACAACATCAAAAAAAGGGTTATCTGCTGTATTTTGATGTCTTATATGGAGAATTTAGGACTCAATCCATTTTCTCTGATTCCTGCTCAAGGTACAAGGGATAGGACTGACACAATTAAAAACTTCTTTAGGTGTCTAATCTTATATCAAGCCAATAATGAATAAATACACTAGCATGTTAGCCACACTTTCTCTGACATGCTTCCGTGTCTCCTTAATAATCGACTTTATGTCACAAATTTATATTTTTTTTTTTTTTTAGAGTATCCTGTTGATTGTACAAATTAAGAGGTTTCAGGGTAGCTCAAATACACATAATTAAAGAGTAGTATCAAGAAACTAACTAACTTAACATTTGTTATGAATAGCTAACTTAACTAATTTTAAGGATTAGAGGCAATGTTTTGTAGACTTGGATCTGCTTAAGAATCTCTTGGAACAACTAAACATTGATCAGAAAAACAAAAATGCTTACCCAGAGAGTAAGATATAAAGAATCACTCCCACAGACCACATATCACTCTTGTTAGTAATCCTTCCTTGAGAAAGAGCCTCAGGTGAAACATAATCAACGGATCCAAACAAGCCAACAATTGGGTCAGTAAATTCCTCCACAGAACTCAACCCAAAGTCCATGATCTTCAGGGGAGAATCCTTCCTACTATCCAGGAACAAGCAATTCTCAGGCTTCAGGTCCCTGTGCACAATATTAGCTCTATGAATAGCCTCTAGCCCTCGCGCAATCTGATGAATCACGGCGGCTGCTTCTGCCTCTGAGTACTTTTCTTGAGCAACAATCCGGTCAAACAGCTCGCCCCCGGAGCAAAGCTCAAGAATAAGATGGACCCCATTTGAGTCCTCAAAGACATCATAGAGTTCAATCACATTTGGATGTGGTGAAACGTTTTCTACTATCTTCCTCATGACCAAGATCTCATTGGTGAGTAAAGCATCTGATATTGAAACTTGTCTCCTTGTTGGAAAGCCCATGGAAGAAGCTATACTCTTGTTACCTTTCTGATTTGTTCTTGGGAATCCAAAATTATCAGAGTTCCTTACAACTCTTCTGAGTGTTTTTATGGCTACCTGGGTTTTTCCACTGCCTGATATTTTAATGCCTTTTCTGACAACAGAGAATCCTCCTCTTCCTAGGATCTCTGAAACTTCATATTCATCTGAAAGCTTTCTGGCTTCCATCCCCATAGTGTTTCAGAAACTGCAGGGAGAAGAAAGAAGGGAAGGAACTAGAAGAGAAGATTAAAGAACTGGTATGTTCAATGATGAAAGAGAGGTTTTGATTCAAAACGCGTTTAGGTTGAGATTGACATAAGCCTGCAAGAGTTGTTGTATTGGTTTGTAACATAAAATATGAAGGGAATTCAGATGGGTCCATAGAATAAAGCTTAGAGGTTACTAGTTGTTTTAGAAGAGACAAAGGGAGAGTCAACTACCATTGTAATTATAATTTAATATTCCATGGGCCAACAAAACAACAATTATAGTATCTCTTCTCCTAATTATAAGACCTAGTTTATTTTTTTTGGAAAGATTAAGAAAGCTAATTAAATTATTTTAGAGTATCTTTATTTTTATTTTTTCTTCAAACTAATTAGTTTGACTAATAAACTAATATATAATCTAAGGATACACAATATATAAAATGATTAAATATCTTATTTAGCTTCCTTAATTTCTCTAAAGAAAGTTAACTAATTAAAATCGGAAGTAGTAGTAGTAATATTTATAAGTTTACACATTCACCGGTCAGGAAGGAGAAAAGAAAAGTATGAACCTGCGCGCACACACACAGAGTATATATATATATTGTCCATTATATATTTTTAAAAAAATAAGTTACACTGTGTGTGTGGTTTGTAAGTAGTGTGGTTCCTTATAAATTTGAACCAAATGTTGATAGCTAGATTAATAATTTGGTAAGAAAATAGATCTTGTGAAAATCATTATACGTAGTTTTTTTTTTTCACATTCATATAAATAGAAGTTTTGGGAGATTTTTATTTTGTTGAGTTAAATACTTCCTATTCTATCATTTTACTGTATTATTCTTATAATTGCTTTATTTTTAAAAAAAAATTAACATGTGATATTTTTTGTTGTGAGTTTGCACATCATCACACAACACTTCTTTTGTGATTGCCAGTATTTGTATACTGATAATTTTGATAACTTATTTTAATGGATGTAATTTAATTCAATAATAATAATTGTAGAATGAACTCAACTTTGCAATGTTTTAAGTATTCGAATCCATTTTTCCTTTAAATCATTTATTTATTATCTTTAATATTCTTCTTTGTGAAAGACAAGGTTTTCTCATACTTTTATGTAGAATCAGATTGGTGCGTATAAAATTAATTTCTGGGTAAAAGTGAAATTTGCAGCCAAAGAAAAAGTTAGTTCTTTGAATGAATTTAAACTTAAAGAAACTTAAAATTTTTTTTTTTTTTTAAAAAGGAAAACCATCAATAGTAAAATTTCATTGCATAAACTAACACGTTGCTAGTTAAGGTGGTAAGCGTCATCACCTGTAAGAAAGATAGCATATGTTCAAATCATTTACCTTCTAAGCCTCAAGAAGAGAAACCCTTGATTTCTACCAAAAAAAAATAAATAAATAATTTCATCGCATATTGCTGAATTAGTGAATAAAAATTAATTTTTTAGTAAGTTATAAGGATTTTCTCAAAATTTTGTTAAATAATCTAGTTTATGAGTTCTTTATTTATGTTTAACTTATGTAGGCTTTTCTTCAAACTCAAAAGACAATGGTAGCTTATGTCTTTGTCTCGTTTTAGATCTTTAATAAAAGAATATTTTGATAAAAAAATAAAATAAAAAAATGTTAAAGTTAATGCCAACTTTTTATTTAAAAAAAGCTTATACATAATAAAATAAATAAAAATAATCTAATCATAAGTTGGCTCTTTCTATTTCTGAACAGAACAGGCATATTCGAAGTGAAAAGTAAGTTAGCATTAATCACAATCATGTTAGAGGTGAAAAAAGTTAGCATTAATCATAGATTTTAATTAAAAAATGGGTAAAGATTATTGTGGGTAGAAAACGATTGAAATTAGAGAGATGTTGGTTCAAATTTCACCAAATAATTACAAAATAAATTAAGAGAAGAATATAATCCTAAAAATTATAAATAAAAAAAGTTAGATATGAACGAACAAATGACCTAACCAAGCTTAAATAGAAGGGAAAAATACATATAGTCCAAGTCGATGAGTAAAACAAAAATGGCACATTGTTACATCAAAATTTTGGAGAGAAACTGTATTTTTAGTTTTTTTGGACAAAGTATATTGGATTTAGATAACAATCAAAGTGCATGTTAAACAACACATTTCGTTCTAAAATTTATTATCCCAAATACCTGTATATTAGAGTTTTTTTCTTAAAAAAAAAAAAAAAAAAAATCGAACGGAACAGCCTCAAGTTGAAAGTAGTTTGGGAATACTTAATAAAATTAAAAATCCCTAAAGTTTTATTTTAAATTTTTTTTTCTTCTTGTACATACTAAAAATATAAACAAAATTTTTTATTAAAAAATTTATCATCCTGTAAATTACATGCAACAAATTATTTTATTTAGAATTTTTATTTTGTGTAAATTAAAATTTTGAAAGCAACCCAAATTATTCACTGAGGTGCGCACCTTTTCTTTTAAAATTTGTATAAATTAAATGTGTAATTTTGTAAAGCAAGGGTAAATAGTGTTGAAGAGTTGGGATGAGACCATTTGGACCTTAAAGAACATTGAGTGCTCCAACTATATAGGGAGAGAGTAGGATTCATTTGTCTACAGTGGAACTACTTTCATCCCTTTTTATTTTCATCTTGGAGTAATTCATTGTTTTGATGCTAAACTCAAGAATGAATTGTTAAAACAACAACCAAAAAAAAAAAAAATATGACTCAATTTCAAAATTTTATATTTCTTTAACCTATACCAGTAAAGTTGCGGCTAGTGATAGTTTTTTCAAAATGACATTTTCTAATTTAACAAGTTGTTGTTGTATAAATCATTGGGATAAAATAACATGAAGAACTATTAGTATTTAGGTGTTTTAGAGACAATCTCTAAGGACATATCAATATCATTTCTACATTGTAGTATTTCAGTATTAATAAATGAACACATTTTATTTTTATCATATTTATGTCTCGCCTTTATTTTAAGGTAAATATGTGTTTGAAGATAAGCCCTAAGAATAAAATATGTGTGATTCTTGAGGATCAATGATAGAGATCATGATCATGAGGACTCAAAAACACTGGATATCTATTGCCTAAAACTTGTTCCTAGTCTTGAATCACTAAGAAAGGACATTGATGATCTCGATAAGACTAGTACGACATCATCTACATGGATGAGATACAAGGTAAGGACCTCATGGAATACAAGCATGGTGATGCCTTAGCTAAGTCATGGGTGGATCTGTTGGAGAACAGATAGCACCTAACTGACCTGCCGAGAGACTCCACAAAGATTCATTGTAGAGAGTATCATTGGATATGTAAAATCTCTCATCGTTTAGTAGTATGGATCGTCTTGAACTTAAGGATATCGAACACTATGTCTTAGGTTATACTTTGATTTGTACAACTCTATTTGCTCGAAAATGGGGAGAACAGTGTACTCTTAGGTGTAACTCGAAATATGAGTATAGATGGACATCGAGAGGACTCACCCCTACAAGGATTAGTCATTCACAAGACTTGTAGAGCTTGATAGCTTCTAATTAACTCGGGAGTTTGTGCGCACAACAAGTGATCATGAAGAGTCATGATCTATTATAGAGTTAATATAAGAAGATTCCTAATTCTGTGAAATAGCTACATTTAGTCAATTAAGAGAGATGATACTCTATCTTTGCTCTCGACTAAATGTGAAGGATGATGCCTACACGGTATCTAAATATGAAAGGTAGATCACTTGATCAACTCAATTAGTCTTTGAGCCGCAGAGCATTACTAGTGTCTTATAAGATCATTAAATAAATTGGGCCCGTTAGGGGTTTTTAATTGGTCCAAGTTTATTTATGTCAATGACTAATTGGGCCTAATGAGTCACACATAAAAGTTATTCCTGATTGTTTAAAATTAGCAAACTTGGGCAATGACTGTTATTGGGCTATATCAAAAGTAAAGGTGTAATTAGGTTAGAGTGAGACCCCAAGCCCAATAAGAAGAAAATGGCGTCACATATATGGTTTTGAGTGGGAAATCAATTTTTCAACAAAAGGATCTTAGATATGTTGGAAGGCCCAAGAGTCTTAGGCCAAGTTGAATTTTAAATTCAAATTTTGAATTTAAGTTTGAAATTTAAATTTGAATTTAAATTCAAGAGGTTAAGTTATAAAAGATAATTATGAATTATCTAATAAATAAATAAATAAATATATATATATAAAGATCAATAATGATTGGATGAAGATAGGAGAAATAATAAATGAAGATTGATTTAAGAATGATTTTGAATTTTAGTTTAAGAGATGAATGTGATTCATCATCTTAAATTATTATTCAATCAATCAAGATATGAATTTAATTCATTATGATTTGGATTTTCCAATTTAAGTTTGGAGTTGAGCTTTTCTTATGAGCACTTAAATTAGAGTTAGACTCTTATAAAGTGCTGATTTTTGTGTGTGCCCTTTTTATGAACTTTTTTTTAAGAAAAAAATGAAATAAATGTGATCCATCATCTTAAATACAATCCAACAATCAAGATATGAATATGATTCATCATATTAAATTCAATCAATCAATTAAGATATGAATTTAATGTGACTTGGTTGACAAGTAGTGGACTTATTACCTAAAACCCATTTCTTAGTGTATAAGTTGAAAATTCCTAAGTCAATTAAGGCTAGGAATTTTTGGCCCACCAAAGCTATAAAAAGGGGAGGGTTGGACGTTTTTTGATGATCCTTATGCTCTCTAAATTTCGGTCTTTACTAAAGGTTTAGAGAGAAAAAAGCACCATCCACATCAAAAGGGTAAGGTTTCCAACCTTATTCATCCTATCTTTAACATAATTCCAAGAAACCATTAACTTTTTTTAAAATATAAAACCCAAGGAAACCAAAATCAATCTTATCTTCGCCTAGCAAGCATCCAAGGAGTTGGAGGTTTCAAGAGAAGGACTTCTCATTGCAATTGGGGGATAGCCGTGTGGATCAACGTTAGAGGATATCAACAACCTTGAAGTCTTCAAGTGATCTAAGGTAATTCTGATCTCCAATAATGTTTTATCAAATTATCTTAAACCCAAATAGTTGTTTTAACGAGTAATCCTGAAACTTATCAATATTATAAATTGTTATGAATTCTTATTATTGAGTAATAATTAATAATTAATTAGTGTAATGAATTAAGGTTAATAATTCATGAGAATCGTAAGTTACGGGTTATTAAACAAAATTTTTTATTTTCAACCTCATAAAACTTTGCATATAAGTTATGTAATAAGCAAAATTAACATCAAGCATGGTCAGTTTCAAGGTTGGTCTTATCGCATGTTCATAAGGAAACACTTGTGCATAGATAGACATTTATGTTCCACTTATTTTTCTATCATGTAACATGTCATCAATGCGCACTTTATTTATTATTTCATGAAGCTCGATCGAGCTCTATATATCCTATAAGAATTATATGGTCAAGAGAAGCCATGAATCAGAATAGAGGAGCTTGCCCATCCCATTAGTAAATATTTTGTAAATGATAAGATGAAATAGACGAGCTTAAAGATGAAGATTCATAATTGATTTGAAAATCTACCGGTGGATGATGGATAGTAGTAACGTGTTACATGTCAAAATTTGTGAAGTCCTATGTATGGACGAGGCTGTCAATGACAACAGAAACTAGGAAGGGAAGGGTGGTATGTCTGATTCAGAAAAAATATATATACACTGCCTTTGGCCACCCTTATCTATGCATTAGCTTAATTTTCTTGTATTGAGGTTCAATTTTCAAATCAAATTTTAACATATAAATTTTTAATAGTAATAAGAATGATGCATTCCAATATTTGATTGGAAAATTGATTTAATGAATATAAGCAGGTGGACTTTAGTTTTGGCTATAAATTGGAGAGTCTGATGTTGGTAGTTTGTACTAGACATGTAAAAATATTGGGCATATTTGGAGTGTGACTTCTAATCTCTAATACCCACACTAATCGAATCACAATTGCGGAACCGAATACGATGCACAACAAATACACCACAAAAATAGGAGGAAGAAGAAGAAGAAGAGAGTTATTCAGAGGGAAGATGAATTAGTATATGAATATTTATGTTAAGTGCTTCACAATTTAATCCTTACGTCTATTTATGGTGTTCTATGTACCTTTTCTTCTCTATGTATGCATTATTTCCTTATAAAGACGACATATCATCTTCATAGAGAGATATAACGTATCGGTAAAATAATGTCACTTATAGAGTCATATTCTGTCGATTAAATAATATGGTTTATGATAATTGGAAAATATCACATATATTTACACAAACTTTATATTATCTATACTTCGATCACAATCCTAATGAACTTAGGCCTAATCCACTAAGACTGGATACTGCTTTTTCCCAATAAGACATTACACCTAGACTGACTTCTTGAGCTAGAAGTTTATGTAGTTTTGCACCTAAGAACACTTTTTGGTGTTAGATTTTGGGAAAACGTTAAAATTTAATGGACCGGCTTTTCTCCTTTTTTACTATCGTCTGCTACCCTCCTTTGCATTAAAACGGTATAGTTTTAGCGCAAAAAATTGAAGATGCACCTTTTTTCAAAACAAATATATTTTAGGGTACTAATTGGTACTAAAAATATTTCAAGATACTAAAGGGTACTGAATATATACTTCACGACCTTGAAACATTTTTTTCCTAAAAAAATATTTAAATGCAGATTTGCACTTAAAAGCGATATCGACTAATATTGAAAAAATATTTTATAATCTTGAAAAAATTATTTTAGAATCTTGAAAAAAATATTATAAAGTATATTTTTAGTACAAGTCAGTACCCTAAAATATTTTTTCAAGATCATAAAATAATTTTTCAAGATTATGAGTTACTTTTCAAGATATCAAGTATCTTTTAATTTAATATTTTTTTAAAATCATAAAATATTTTTTAACACCATTCAATATTTTAAAGTATAAGGGAAGGCAACAGACGGTAGTATCAAAGGAGGAAAGCCAGTTCCAAAATTTATACAAGCTAACATTAAAAAAAAAAAAAAAAAAAAAAAAAAAAAAAAAAAAAACCTGCTTACGTCAAATCTTTACATTTATTATATCACGTATTCTATATTTTTCATGTTTGTTAATAGTTAAATGATATTATTTTAAAAAAAAAAAGAAATTGACACAATGGATATGAAAAATTTATCTCTAAAAGATATGAAAAAATAGCACTCTAAAATATATAAGTCAGCAGGGTATATGTAATTTACATAGACAGACATACATAATAGCTGGGAAAAAAGAAAAAAAAAATAATAATAGACACACGTGTGCGAGTTTATAGATTTTAGGAAAAATTGCGTTGAGATCCTAGGCTAAGAAAAATACTAGTAAAAAGTTCATTGAAATCTTCAATTTACAGATAAGTTCGATCTAAATATCCGATTTAAACATCCTTAGTATCAATTGCTTTATCCATTGACAAGTCTAAAAACATTCGTTGATGAATATATGAGCGGCCATTGACTGGTAAGTAAGTTCACACACTAAGGGTAGTTGAGTTTTTTTTTTTTTTTTTGGATATTTTGATTATATTATCCAAAGTCCCATGGGACTTGCCCACAAATTGAAAATTTTCAGGGACCTTTTAGTATATTTTTCATAACTTGAGACCTCAGTTTAAATTTTCCTAGATTTTATCAATTGATCTGTTAAGAATTGGAACCAAAAAAAATCGGGATTTTTTGAGTTGGAGATATGACCCTTCCTGGTTTCTGCTGTCAAGGCAAGTTGAGGCCACCCACGCGGGACAACTGCTGACGTGTAACCGGCATATAACTACGTGTTCAATTATATGCCGTTAGATTTCCAAATTAAGTATGAATCTTTAGCCGTTCGTTGGTTTCTCCTTTGAGCTCGTCAATTTCACCTTTTTCGCAACCTCTCCGCTGCATTTGAACTTCCATGTATATATACTATCTCAAGCTGTTTAGAAACATTCTTTGACGTTTCTTTCTTCTCTGCCTCGGTTCTCTGTCTTCGGAGGACTAGAGAGAGAAGGAAGTGCAGAATTGGGTAGGAAAGAGAGAGAGAGGAAGACAAGGATAATCGGAGCTTAGGTATGGGTCCTTCTTTTTTGCTAGTTTGCCCTTGTATGTGAATATTCTGGTTAATTCCTTGGTTAGTCTGTGTCTGGAGTTTTTCGAGATAGCGTTTGCGTTATTTGGTTGCTGCTAATTATGGTTTTGTGTATTGGGGTTTTATTGTTTTTTAGTTTTCAATACTTCATGTTACTGGAATTCGATATTTTTTTTCCCAATGAAAGTTCAAGCCGTTTTATTTCGCAGAGGAATTTGGTTTCGTTTCGATTTAAATTTTATTTTGATTCTCTTGTTGTGCTTTTGACTTTTACTGTTAATCGGGAATCGGGGCCTAGCTTCGTAGGAAGAATAGAGGTGACACGGAGTTTTTTCATTTTTTGGGCCTTATTGGGTCGAGTTGAATCGCTTCTTTGATCTTATAATTTAGAGGTTCTCGTGACTTGTTTGTATCTCGGGCTCATGCCAAAGAAATAGAAAATCCTCAAATACGGAGGCTGGATGAATGAAATACGCAAAAGGGATTGCATAGGCGCATTAAAATTTATGTTTTTCACCCCGTTTTTAATCTTTATGCAATCATTTTCTTGAAGATAAGTATAAGACCTTATGCTTCAAATTTGATCTTAATATGTGTTGCAATCAAGTTTAGCAGATGCCTGAGACTTCTAGAAATAACTTAATACGGGATTTCAGATACTTTTGTATTGGGATTCTGATTCCTAGTATGTGGTGAACTCAAATGAGCCCTCTTCAGTGTCCGTGAATTGGGATTACTAACTAGACTAGATGACGTTCCCTGAACTGCCAAATTAATGATATTTAGCTGAATTGTGATAAATAATTTTGTGTCTCGTTTGGCAAGAATGTGTCTCCTGAATCAAATATAGTTCTGTGTGATTTTGATCTGAATATTTTCTTATCTAATATACTAGCACGTTTATATTCTCTCACTGTTTATGAAGAGTAAGTGCTGATGCAGATTAATAAGTTTTCCCTGTGCTCCTTAGTTAGAATATCATGTCAATCATTTTCTTTCTGTGACAATTCACTCTCTCTGTACGCGTGCGCATGTACTTTTAGTTTGTTTGGTTGTTCCATAGACATGAATGCAAACAAGAAGCATCTTCCTTGTTATATGATGGATTGAATTCAATCTTTTTTCGGAACCCAGGTTTTGGTCCTGGCACTTAAATTAAAGCTAAATCACCTCCAACAGAGATGGAAGTTATCCTATGTATATAGTCAAATAAATTATCTAAATAGCTTCTTCCATGGTCCAAGTAGCTTGACAATCAAAAGATTTGGATATGTCGACCGAAGCTGTCCAGATAGGTGAGTTTGTATCTTATTTCTACCAATTGAAAGAATATTTCCAGAAAATCGCAATGGAATAAGGAAACTGTTTCCATGGAATATTTCTATGTTTTCACTGGCATTAGCTGAAAGAAAAAGAAGCTCATCCTTCAATTGGACATATCTATTATAGGATTTAGAGATGGAGTACCTTTTAAGGAGCATGAAAATGACAGAAACCAAATATCTGATAATGCAGATGTAACTTTGGCACAGACCTGTTTGCCATCTGATGAAGACCTGGGTTCAATAGGAGAAATGGTGAGGCTTATCTTAATACATTTGCCTATGCATGTTGAGTTATGAAAGGTTTTAGTTATTTGCATTCATGTCTCGTGATTGGGTAATTTCTCCCATTCCAGCCTCAAGAAAGTCAACTGTAGTATTTTTAGCCACTTGAAATAGGATAATGATGTAGAGTTAACAATCAACTCTACATTCCCAGCGAACCAGTGATTGCAAACTAATGATTTATGGGCACGATTTTAATATTTTCCTGGAAAGGAGGGGTGGTTAAGACAGATATTAGTAGCGGAGAAAAAGTGAGAAAGTAGTAAATAGTTGACTGTGTTGGCTGGTCCCCTGGATCGATCAGAATTTGGGCATGATTTCATGAGCACCTTCAAATACAAGTTGTAGTCTAAGACTGGTTTATCATATGTTTTTGTATAAATTTCATGCATTCTTTATTTGTATTAATTAATATAAATTGCTTTGGTTTGTGTAACTTGAGCTATCTTTCTTTCTCCTATGGTATTACTTGAAATTCTTTGCATAACTGAGATTTCTAACCAAGTATGAGCAAGAAAACTTCAAGGTTTAACTGGAGATATTCTGTGTCTGCTAATACCATTTGAGTGTTGATCCATGTTCATATTACTATTTGAGTGTTTAGCTTAGAAAAATGGGTTTGGAGATATAGGCTCTTTCTGTCAACTTAAAATCCCTTTCTTGTGGGAATTTAGTGAGAAATTCAGCTGTGTACCAATTGATTATTTGAAACTGCTAGCTTTTCCTTTGTAATTCACAATTCTCAAGCCAAGATAGGCCTGTAGTTTTCAATTCAAGAAGTTTAACCTGTTTTATTCCTACAATAGGAATTGGCTACTAATATAATGCTTTTATGTAAATCTGAACGTGGATATTCTGTGTTTAGCAGTTCTTATTGTGATAGTTTGTTGATGTCAGGATTTCTTCCCTTCATATTTTACTGCTGGCTTGGGAACAATGACGTCTCCTTCAACTGGATCCAGTGGTGTCCACTGCAACCCATTTGATGCAGGTACTGACCTTAAACCATATTGCTCCATATTTTCACATTGAGTCTTTTCCCTTTGGCTGGGGGATTTGGTGAATGAACCAATAAACTTTATCAAAGAGGATGAAAAAATTGTGAAGCCTCCTGGATGGACAACCAAAAATAACTATATACAACCAATGAAGGAACATACCTCTGTGCTTGATAAGCGGTTTAAATCATGGGTTGAGAACCAGAAATACAAAGGCAGCTTCACTTCAAAACTTTTAGCATGATATTTTCAGTGTTTAGGGAGAAACTTTAGAATGTAGATTTGACCTGTTTGGTGCCTGATATGAATACAATGGCTATGTGTGCTTATTCCTGGCATGTCCCAAGCCATCTAGTGGCATCTGTTGATAGTTATTGCAAGCTTTAATTTTGTATTATTATCAATTTTCACTTAGATTTATTTATTATATTGCATTTCTATTTGTAACAAGTGTGCCTACTTTGGTCTTATATTGCAGTAGTCAGAGAGCAAATCACTGTGGCACCTCAAGTGGATGACCATAGCTCCTCTGAATGCCAAATTCCTGTTGTATTTGATGCCTTTGACCCCTATATAAATGATCTGTACTCTACTGAAATTCCTACTGACGAGACAAGTTTATTTGGCAATAATGTCGGTTATAGTATCTTTTCTGACCACGAATTTCCTGGGACAAATTTGATATATGAACTCACAGAGGGATTTGTGCCGTTGCCCTCTGCTGAGAAAAGTACGATGGACGTGATCGATTCTCATTACGAGGCTTCTTGTGAAGAGTCCGAGCACATGTTTGATAATACATGGTTTCCCTATATGTGCCATCAGACTAAGTCATCTCAGGAATATGAAGTCAGCCACTGTCAGATTGATTCCAATGAAGTAGATTATTCTGATCCAGAGGCCTTCATTAAAGCTTTTCTTGACCTGTCAGATGAATCCAATTCATTGCCTGCACTAGTAAGCAAGGAAACAAGCAAAAAGAAGCATACCCTTGCTCTTGATTTGGATGGTAAATCTTCTCCCATTTTCATCTTCATCCTGGCTTTCTTTTAGAGTATTAATTCAATCCCATTCAATGCTTGGGTGGATTTTTCCAGAACTGTTTCTTTGTTTTCTTTTTTGTAACATGATTATGAGCTTCATTACCATGAAAAATCAATATTACTGCTCACTCCGATGCATGTTTAGGCTTTGGGTTACGTTGGGTGATGTATATTTGGATGCAGATAATATTTTATTACACAGTAGGTTTTACATTTTATAGTAGAATTCCCACTTGAGTTTATTTAAGTGTCTAAGTTTTTATTTAGTTTCCTTTTGATTGGAATTATTCTTACTTCTTCCTTAAATATGGGAGGCCTCTTTATTTTAGGAATATTTTGTAAATTACCAGTATAGTATATGTTTTGTTATCGGAATTAGAGTGGGCATTAGCACTAAGTCAAACACTCATTTTCCGTTTCATGAACATTCATTTGATGTTTTGATATGTGTCTGTATATATGTATATGTATATCTTAAATAACTTTGTTACTCATCTATTTTGTTGATTCAATAGAAACACTAGTCCATTCTTCATGGGAGCCATGTTATGGTGTTGACTTCACGGTCCAGTTCACTGATAATGATAACCAAACTGTGTATGTACGGAAAAGGCCCTTCCTTGAGGCATTTTTGAGAAGAGTATCGGAGATTTTTGAAGTCATCATTTTCACGGCTAGTCAAAAGCGTTATGCAGACAAGCTGCTGGATGTTCTAGATCCAGACAGAAAATTTTTCTCTGGTAGAAGATACCGAGACTCATGCATCGTATTAGATGATGTGTACACTAAAGATTTGACAATTCTTGGCATTGACCTGGCAAAAGTATTTATAGTCGACAATTCTCCTCAGGTACATTCCTTAATTCTTTTAAAGCCTTTTCATGCTTTTCAATATATTTATTAACTGTTAACAATAATTTAATAATTATTGATTATTACTTATTTCATAAAAAGATATTCTGATGTTAGATACTACAGTATAGTACATAAGCTGGCCAAATTGGATCCTATGTTATGAAGCTGTACATTTTGGCAAAAGTGATATCAAATTGTGTGTGGTTATGTGTGGGCTTCATTTAGCTTCGTTACATTGATCTTTTCTTTTCTTCTTATTCTCTCCCAATATATGTCACATATGCAATCACTTTTTTTACTCCAATAAACCCTGGTTGTAATCTAGTCCAGATGTGTTATAAGGTAGTGACCAGATGTCATACATCATTGGTCATTGTTGCTATGATGATTGGCACAAGGTACTGAAACTTGCTCTGTCTTCATGTTTGTAGGTATTCAGGTTGCAGCCTGATAATGGAATCCCTATCAAAAGTTGGTTTGATGACGAGTCAGATTCTTCTCTGATGTCCTTGCTTCCGTTTCTTGAGACACTCGCTGATGTGGATGATGTTCGCCCTATCATTGCAAAGAAATTCAGAGCTTTATAGATTTTAGTAATTTTAACTTAGTTTCACTTCTATGGGAGTGGTGGATCTCTTGGTCTTCTCTGTGAAGGAGTAGCTGAAGTCTTAGTCCCTAGGATTACTTGTCCAATTGTCCATATTGAGAGTTCGAATAACCCCACTCGATTAAGTATATATGCCTTTAGCACGCTTAGAAAATAGTTTTGCCTAGATTTTTTTTCCTTTGGGTTTTATTTAGCTACGTTTCCTGGTTTTTTAATTGTTTTCTATAATAGGGGAGTCTTCATAAACGGCTTTGCGCCCAGTTTGCCGGATTTGTAAGTAAAAGTTTTGCTTTTAATTCAATAATTTGGTTTGAAGTTTCAAGTGTCAAATTTATCTCACATTTTTTCCTCCATCCTTTTATTTTTATTTTCATCAGCCCCAGGGGGCGTTTTGTGTAGATGACATGACATAAAAAAAAAAGAGGTATTGTTTATGATTTGTAAATTGTGATATCATAAATTGCATGTTATATCAACAATTTTTGATAAACTTGTAAATGTAAATGATTTCATGTAAACTTTGTTTTAAGTGGTGAAAATGGAAGGTGGAATTAGGACTTGTACAAGCTGTCCTTTGAAAAGGGATGGATTCTCTTTCTTCCTACAGTCAAAACCACCCGGATTATTTTCTCTGAGCTATACACCCAACATTCTAAGATCAAAGGATTCATCTTCTAAATTTTGTTTTGTCTTGATCAACGTAAGATTTGGATCTTGGTAAACGTAAATACAAAGACTATCCTACCTCAAGATTCTTGCTTGGATCAACTCCTCGTAATCTCAAGAACTCAGTCACACAGAATTTATCGTCCATTGATTTAACGTTAAATTATGGTCAAATAAGTTATATTTTATAAGGAACATTCTCTTTCATGTGTGTGGTCCTTACTATAAGGAATAAATCCTATTTGTCTTAAGATTTTAAATTCATCTTCCTATTTTACTCTTATTAAATACATGTTACCCATTATCTCTCTAATAAATTTATACAAAAACCCATTTATAGTACCTAAACATTTATTCAATTTTTAATTTAGTACTTGTGTATATTTTTCTTCAAATTAAATGTTTCCATTTTGCTATGTTACGGTTAGTATTGTAACTCCTATACAGGAGCTAACAGTGCTAATAGAGTAAAGTTGCTAGAGCTGATGGTGTTAACAAAGCAAAATTAATGATTGTTGAAAAAAAAAAATACTGGTACCAAATTAAAATATGAGTAAAAAGATGCATTTTCCCTAAATTTATTGCCCCCATCATCTTTGATCTCTCATGTACAATCTTTCTAACCAAATGCATAATTGAAGAGACATTTTAAACTGCGTAATTGAGTCCTTATAAAGAGGGTTAGAGGAAGTACTTAATGCTTTAAGCACACAATATTTTGTTTAAATAAGAAAAATTAATAATTAATCATAACTGTTATATATTTCAAATCTTTAGATATAAGAAGCCTATAAATTCGTGTTAATAACGTGTTATAAAAATGTGAAGAATACAAGAGATTTAGTATGAGAGAGATGAGCAAGACAAAAGAGAATTGGAAGAGCAAAGAGGGAGTGATTCCTATTCCATTGTTTTTAAGAAATGTGTACATATCTCTATTTATAGGACCCCAATATTAAAAACTAAGTACATATCTCTATTTATAGGACCCCAATATTAAAAACTAAGCCTATGAGTTACTATGTCATAGAAAAAAAAAACGAAAAATAAAGTTGTCAACAATAGTTTTGATAATAATATCACATGATCAAATAATGATCTTATATATAAATATGTGGTAAACAAAAAGGTGATTGGTGAATAGAAAAAAGGGAAAAGAAGCAATGAAAATATGATTATGTTCTTTCGATATTTTAAAATTATAGACCTACAGTCTAAACACTTGAAATATAAAGTTGTTTGTTATATATGAATATTTAAGTTAAAATAACGATTTTCACAAAGGTCTGATGACGATTATATTGAGATATATTAATTTGTGGTGGATGTAATAATTTTTTTACATATTAGATGTCTGGCAGTATATAAAATAAATATGCGTTTATTGAATATTATTATAACATGTGCATTTGGCTCGTTAAATAGTGAAGTTACGTGAGAATGATCCAAAATATTAGAAAGAAGTATGTCCTAGAAAAATATTCAATATACATATATGATATGTGGATTAAATAACTTGAGTATATATAATCTACTCAAAAAAAATATTAGAAATGAATTAGTTTGCACCTTACTTTACTAGCATATCAAGCTATTGAATACTTCAGTGATTTCAAAATCATGAATTTTCGCTATGATGATTTTGCCTACACAAATATATTGAATTTAACTAGAGGTCCCATATATTTATTCTCTCATAATATTTACACATCTTGTTGATATTTCATGTTATGATTAAATTCCGGCATGTATGTAAGTGGATAATGAAATTGAGATTGGATGTGATAATTCTATGAAAGTTACACGAAATCTTTTTCTTCACAACAAATGGAACATGTAGGTGCTAGATAGAGAGTGATTCACACACACATATATATATATATATACAGAAGATATGCTTAAAAAGAAGTTGGAGATAACCAACGTGAGAATTCAACATCCTCTACAGAAATAAAATGACAAAGGTGATGTTGTTGTCAAATGGAGTAAAAATGTTTTCATCATGGGGAGTAATAACAATGATATTGTACTTTGAAGAAGTACACTTGACATTGTCACCATATCATGGGAGTATATAACATGTTGTACTCTTTTCATTAACCAATGTTTTGTACCACAAGGTTTTCCTGTTAAGATTTTTAACAATGCAACTTCAGTATGCATTTTGTATTCACTAGGTTTTTGTACCAATGAGTTTTTCCTAATAAGATTTTAATGAGGCACAATTTTTGCTCATGGACATCCAATAAAGTGTTGTCAATAATATGAATAATATGACTGTACCGATACACATAGCATCCAAAAATAAGATTCTTCACCTCCCATCCATATCCATATTGAATGGAATCACTGCTTGTAGCCCCTTAATTAAAGAGTTTCTAACATCTATTCTTTGTAACATTTAATGGTACAATTGTATTACTTAATTCCCTTTTTATATATTATACCTCCTAAAGTTAGTTTTCGATATTAGAGTCCTCTAAATAGAGGGATGTACGCATGGGTCAGAAGCAATAGAATAAGAAGCTCATCTCTCTCATCCCAAATTTCTTTCACATTTTCATGACAATAACATAATTGTCAAAAAGTTAATATCAAATAAACAAGCAAAATAACACTGAATAATTTGAAAACAAATAACAACACTAAGGTTGTTGCTATGTAACCTTTTACAGGATCAACTCCTAAAAACATACTATGCAGAAAAAGGTTTCATATATCTATCTATCCTCATACACTAAACCCCTCTAAAGAGTGTGTGGGTGTAATTATTGCCAATTTACTGATTATCTTTTCATTCCCACTACTTGTTAGGTGTTTGAGGGATATGATGTAGGCAATGACAATTTTTTTTGAAAAGATTAAGAAAAAATAAGCTATATCGAACGTCTACACAAGAACTAACGCCCAAGTGATAATAAGCGGATTTCAAATCCTGCCTTCACGCTCCCAAATAATTCTTCCATGGGACTTCTGGCAAAATTTGCCTCCCAATCTACAACGTCATCAAGTGTGTCTATTACTCAGATTGCATTTACACATTCGTTCTCATCTCAAATGGTGATACTACTTTAACTTCACACGTTCCTTTTTTTTTTTTTTTTTTTTTTTTTTTTTTTTGACAAGTTAATTTAACACGTTCACATCATCAACAAAACCTAACAAGACAATAAAGTGTCCAAGAAACAATTGATTCCCAAATAAAAGCTTGATTTGAAGTGATTACTAGAAATTCCATTTCCAAATTCCTCACCGCACCAACTAAGACCTGCAAGAATGATTTGAAGCCTTCTGATCAGTACAGAAAATTAATATATGAAAGAAGACTAACAAGAAGCATGGGTCTGAGCAATTAAAAAAGGCTTAAATTAAAAACCATATCTGCAGCAAAATTTTGAAGTCTACAGAGTTTTCAAGGTCCTAAAGAAATTATTTCATAATTGGGCACAAAAATTTTCATAGCTCGGCCAATACACTGAAATCCCTTATTTTGATTTCTAATATTACATAAAAGGGATATTTATCTCTAGTTAATTTAGATGTAAGGTATGTCAGATTTAATACACACTTTTTCTGGCAACACACTTACGCTAAGATTAAGAGGCAATCTTACAAACAAGATGTTATTTTTCTAAACCAGAGGAAATACCAGGAATCTGGAAGCCACATGCATATGAACTCCCTTGACAGCCCAAATTCTTAAACATCGTGAAAATAATAATGATAATGAACCATAGACAGAAAAGATGAAAACAGTGACAGACCTACTCAAACCATTACTGCTGCTGATTCTGAGGATTTGGTGGAGGTGGCATGCCTGGCCGAGGTGGCCCATATACAGGAACACCACCACCAGGTGGAGGGGGCATCCCAGGTCGAGGAGGAGGTGGGGCTGACATTCCGGGCCGAGGTGGAGCAGGGGGTCCTCTCATCATCTGTCCAGGAGGGGGTGGTCCCATAGGTCTCTGTCCAAATTGAGGTGGAGGCATCGGGAATGGCTGTGGCGGACCACCTGGCCGAGCCTGATACTGCCCAGGTGGCATTGGTGGAGGAGGACCCCTTGCCATCTGCGGTGGACCCTGCCCAGGATACCCTTGCATTTGCCCAGGTGGGCGCATAACAGGTGGCCCAGAAGGATATGACACCGGCGGAGCAGAGAACTGTGGGGGACGAGAGATCTGAGGCTGCATCATGCCAGGAGCAGGACCACCAACACCACGAACAGGGCCGGCAAGGCCAGGCTGAGCCTGAACAATTGGAGCAGTGGGAACCCCCCTACCGGCGGCACGGCCAATACCAGGGCCAGCTAAAGCAGCCGCATTGACAGCCTTGGCTCGGGACTCCTCAGGAGGAGGTGGGCCCTCAACGGTCATGGAGATGACCTCTTCGCCACGGAGAAGAACAAGGCCCAGGGTTCGGCGGTCTTCACGCTCTTCATTGGTTTTTTTGCCCTTGGCAGGGGGTAGCTTGCGGAACTCTTCACAGTCGCCAAGGACAAGGTTCATGTGGCGATCAAATGCCATGAACTTACCCACAAGCTGGCGGCCATCTTGAATGGTGACCCGCATGCGGTAGTTTATGTATTGAAGCATCTTTGAACTCTTAGACATAGACATGGTGCCTTCTTCCTGAGAATCAATGAATGATCACTTGAGACTGAGCTTAATTGCATAAAAAGTATGCAAAGACAATCACTACTAGATTATAATTAGCAATTTGATAGCTTGAATATCATAAATCATAAATAATATAATAACTGAATAAAATAAGTGCCAAATTATACAAATAACACAAATAATTCACAATCAACTGTACAATATTTTATATATATATTAATGAATTCCAAGCAAATATACAATGATCAAACAATTCACAATCAACTGCCCGCCTTTAACAACAATTCAACAAAGCTAAGCCTGAATCTTACTGACAAAAATAAAACAAGACTGAATCTAGTAAAAATACAGTGGAGTGCACTTTTTAACAAATTTTGCAACTATGCAATATACAGTGAAATAAGACTGAATCTTTCTTTCAAATGCGTACTTAATATAGTTAGTGCACTTCATATAATGGAAACTTCAAACTTATCTCTAAATTTGTTGTTGAATTTAAAGAATGAAGACTTTGATAAAAAATGGTAACAGTACAATAAAGATCTACATATTTTAATAAATCCCAAGCAAATATACAAATATCAAACTATTCACGAACAACTGTCTGCCTCTTCTCGCTATATTATGATATTTTGATCCTTTTACAACAATTCAACTAAGCCTGAATCATTTTGACAAAAATAAAACAAGACCGAATCTAGTAAGAATACAGTAGACTATGCAATATAGAGTGAAATAAGACTGAACCTTTCTTTCAAATGTGTTTAGTTCCATTCCTATTATTAAAACTAGGAAATAATCATTTATTATATAGTAACAACCTCCAAAAATATCAGATTAGAGCAATATAATAACCAGGCTGAATTTTGCAGCCCGCTGCCTGGCCTGCACCTAAAAAGCCCTAACACATTAGGCTGGGCACCATCAGGCTGCCCTGCCGAAGTGGTATTGCCCTGTCCATGATATGTGATGAAAACTCCAGAAAACCAAGACCTAATAAGTAATAAACATTCGTAACTTCAAGTGTATTCTACAATTCCACAACTTGAAATGTTCCCAGAGATGAAATATGAATATTCCACAGCTTGAATTATTAAAGTATTAGCTACAAAATAACAAAACAAATATAAAGGAAAAACAGAATAAAACTAATCCTGAACTTAAGTTAAATTAAATTGCATTCATAAACTTAATTATCATTAGACAACAGAATATTATCACCAGAAAATAAACACAGATATTTAGAAATCGCTCTCATCATATAGCCAAGGCTAACTCGAATTCTGGAGAAAGCAATATAAAAGGTATGACAATGTAAAAACTGCAACTTCAATGAAAACCGCTACAGGGAGTAACCTATCATAATATAACCAGAAACATCTTATCAAACATTCAAACTCTCATCCGCATAAAAACAGAACCACACCATACACCCAATATTCAACTTTTTTTTTTTTTTTTAATTTACAACTATTTTTTTAAAACTTAACCCTCAGCAATTACGACCCAGAAATCAGAATGTCTTGAAAAATTTTTTAGCTTTACTTAGTCAGATCCACTCTATTAGAACTTAGAAGGCATAAGAAGGAAACACACAACGCAAGAGTGGGCAGAATAAATTCGAAGAAGAAGAAGAATGTGCCTTGCCTGCTGTCGACGCTGAGAGATGTGGTGCCAGCCGTCGACGAATTCAGTGACGGTGAAGGTGAAAACGAGCAAGTGAGTAGCGTAGCCGGAGAGGAGTGTGAAAACTGAGAGGAAACTCTCGGGTTTAGGGTTTAGGAAATTTTCAACTTCAATCAAAGGGCCCGAAGCCCAAATAAAAGGTCGGCAACCCGAACCCCGGAAATTTCCCAGGGGAATAAACCAAGTTGATTTGTCCGAGTAATAAATAACTAACCCGCGCGGTTTCCTAAATATTAAAAAAACAAGTCTAATTTGAGGATGGATTTTAGTTATAAATTTAAGAAATTTTTTATTTAATCTCTTATATTTATCATTTTTTTAAATTAATTTGCTTAACTTATAAGTTGATATATAATCTAATGTTATCCAAAAAAAAAATATTGTAAAAAAATCATTTCACTATTAAGAATTGAGGATACTAATTTGAATTTCTTTATCTTCCTTAATCTCCCTAAATTAGATTAATATATCTAACATTTATCATATGTTTAAATGGAGAGAAAGGTGAGAGGAAAATAAGAGAGACAATACTAAGGAGGAAAATTTCCCAAAATAATTAATGATTTTTTTTTTTTTTTTTTTTGCTGAGAAAAATTAATGAAAAAATGCTCATAATTTACATCTACTTTCAATGTTAATAGAGTTTAGATGAGATAGATATAGATGATGCCTAATTGGCAAAAACAAAAAGATATATAGATGTTGACTGAGTACCATATTTTTCTATCCATTTTATTAACCAAGCAGTCATTTTATTTTTTTACAAATCATTTGTCAAAATTTGAGTTATATACCCATTATAGTATTTTACTAATAAAGAACAATCTACTTGGGTCCATATTACTGCAATTTCTTATTTCATCCGATTCAACAAATTGGTTCATTAAAATGATCAACACGAGACAATTGTTGGATTGAGCATCAGCAACAGCAACTATGATCATACTGTAATCATACAAGATTATGAAAAAAAGAAGAAAAAAATAATTCATGACTTTCCAAGCTATATAGTATAATTCATTACAACAAAAACTAAGGCTAGAGTTATGATTATAACAAGGGGGTTTCCAATCTTGTCCTACACTGCTACACACTCCCAAATCAGTCTTCTGGCAAAAATTTGTCTCACAATGTAAAATGCCATCAAGTGTATATTGCCGCCCAGAATCTACAATGTCATTAATGTGTTGCTCAGATCTCATGTACACATATGTTTACTAGTATTTACTTTTGGAATGAAAAAGTATTTAACATAACACGTTGTCATTATCAACAAACCCTAACAAGACAAAAAGTGTCCAAAAAACCATTGATTCCCATATAAAAGCTATATTTGAAGCGATCGCGAGAAATTCAATGTCCAGTCCAGGTTCCTCACCGCATCAGCCCAAAGACCTGCAACAATAATGTGAAGCCTTATAATGAGTACAAGTAGATAATAAAAATATGGGAAGATAATTAACGTGAAATGACTAGTATGGACGAGAGCAATTAAAGAAAATGATTCAATAAAACATAATTTCTGCAGCATCGACAGAAGGGCATAAAATTTAAAGGTCCTGACTAAAGTTATTTGTTAATTGGTACAACAATTCACATAGCTCTGACAATTACGCTCAAATCCCTTACAAACAAGGCATGTTTTCCTGTAATTTGCTCTGAGGAATCTAAGTAAAATGAAAGTCAAAACAGTATAAACTTTCTGAAGAATCTTTGCTTAGTTTAGACATCCTGTGCGGCGAGGAAATGTTGAGGACATGAAACATACGGGTAGCATATTATTCAAAATTAGATGTCTACATTTGACCCCCCAAAAAAAAAGTTAGATGTCTACAAGACTAATTCAAATAAGTAATAGGGAAAATCACACTTAAGTCCCAAGCAAAAGAAAATACGATAGAAATGTTTCTTGAAATCTCAGATTTGCAATGAAGTCTGTAAGACATTTTTGCAATATATTCCAAGTGTGAAAAATCCAAAATAAGCCTGTTGATTATATAGAGAGTGAACGGATAATTGTGTATTCGTTAAGGGTACTTTAGACTTTTCACACTTGGAATATATTGGAAAAATGTCTTACGGGACTTCAATGTAAATTTGAGATTTCAAGGGACGTTTATGTCATATGTTCTTTTGCTTGGGATTTAGGTGCAATTTTCCTTAAGTAATAATTTGAACTGGAAAGATTCAAGGTGCAATAATAAACTGCTCCAAGGGTGGAGCACAACAATGTGATAGGGCGATTGGTCATGTCATTGGATAAGCTGAACAAAATTATACAACCACAGAATATGATATGAATCTTGTTGTTGACACAATTTAGATACCACACAAATTTTCAGTATTATTTAACTCTGTCCTACAGTGCGACACAATGAGCAACTACAAAGCATTTAAAGTCCAAATTTTAATTGTATGAGGATGGCGGCAAATAGATAGATAAATTACTCCGCGTCTTTGGACTAAAGCTGGACTCTATGTATAAATACATACGAGAAAATGGCGAAGCATGCAAATTTGACTTTGGTAAGGCTGACTTTAGAGTTCCAGATTCCTGAATCATGATGGGATAGCCATTATTTTACTTATTTTAGCCCTAGCAATATTTTATTCGTAGAAGAAACAGCACTTCTTTGTATAATACAAGCCGCCATCTTCGATCATTGATTCTAGGAAAAAGGCTTATATATGACATTTTATTTTCCAAACTAGAAGAAATGCTAGAAATCTGGAAGCCAAATGCATATGAACTCTCCTGACGGCCTAATGTTTTAAATTTAAGAAAACAATAATTATGAACCATAGAGCAAAGAGATGAAAACAGACAGACCTACTCAAAAACCATTACTGCGATGATTCTGACGGTTTGGCAGAGGAGGCATGCCAGGAGGAGGTCCAGGTGGACGGGGCATCCCAGGACGACGAGGAGGAGCTTGCGTCCCAGGTGGAGGAGGTGGAGGAGCTCGCGTCCCAGGTGGAGGAGGTCCGTATACAGTAAAAGAACCACCAGGTGGAGGGGGCATCCCAGGACGAGGAGGAGGAGCTTGCGTCCCAGGTGGAGGAGGTCCGTATACAGGAACAGCACCACCAGGTGGAGGGGGCATCCCAGGACGACGAGGAGGTGGAGGAGCTCGCGTCCCAGGTGGAGGAGGTGGTGGTTGGGCTTGCGTCCCAGGTGGAGGGGGAACAGGGGGTCCTCTCATCATCTGACCAGGAGGGGGTAGTCCCCTAGGTCCCCGTCCAAACTGAGGTGGAGGCATCGGGAATTGCGGTGGCGGACCACCTGGCCAAGGACGAGACTGCCCTGGTGGCATGGGCTGAGGGGAGCCTCTTGCCATTGGCGGTGGAGCCTGACCAGGATACACCGGCATTTGCCCAGGCAGAGAAGCGTGCAGTGGGGGTCGCAGTGTCTGGGGCTGCATCATGCCATGAGCAGGACCACCAACACCAGGAACAGGGCCACCAAGGCCAGGCTGAGCATGAAAAATAGGAGCTGTGGGAACCCCCCAACCGGCAGCATGGTCGATACCAGGGCCAGCTAAAGCAGCCACATCAGCTTGGGACTCATCGGGGGGCGGTGGGGCCTCAAAGGCAAAGGAGACGACCTCTTCACCACGGAGAAGAACAAGACCAAGGGTTCGGCGATCCTCGCGCTCTTCATTGGTCTTCTTGCCATTGCTGGCTGGGGGTAGCTTGCGGATCTCGTCACAGTTGCCAAGGACAAGGTTCATGTGGCGATCGAATGCCATCAAGTTACCCACAAGCTGGCCGCCACCTTTAATGGTGACCCGCATTTGGTAGTTTATGTATTGAAGCATCTTCGAATTCCTAGACTTCGTCATGGTGCTTTCGTCCTGAGAATCAATAAATGATCACTTGAGACTAAGCTTAACTGCATAAAAAGTATATAAAGCCAATCACTAGCAGGTTAGAACTACCATTTTGATAGCTTATGACATAACGTAGTACATTTTGAAATTGAATATCTTATAAATAATATGACAACAGATTAATATAAGTGCCAAATTAATATAGTAAGTGCACTTCATATAATGCAAACTTCAAACTTATCAATAGATTTGTCGTCCAATTTCAGGAATGAAGACTTTGATGAAAAATGGTAACGGTAAAGATCTATATATTTTAATGAATTCCAAGAAAATATACAAATATCAAACAGTTTACAATCAACTGTCGGCCTCTTCTTGCTATCTAATACTGAAGGTTGCCATTTCTTTAGAGATAGTAACAGCAACAAGATGAACCACTTGTGGATAACTAACGTGTGTTTGGATATAAGGGCTGTCAATCCCAACTACTTCAAACGGGCCATTCTTGCTCTCTCAGGTCTCATTTCTCAATCGAATTGAGAAATGAGAAATTACTTGGGAAATTTTCAGCAACACAACTATTTTTGCCCAAGAAATTACTTCATCGACATCAGATCATCTGTCTTTTAGCCCTTTGAATTCGATTCTGATGGCTCGCTAGTAAAATAAACATATAATAATAATAATTTACTTGCATAATATATGCCTCGATGTATGGTTTTGTGGAACATTAGAATACGGAGCAAAAACAGCAAGGAACGGTGTTCACTTGGGTTTGCCACTTATCCAGATATTCAAATATTCTGTATATTAAAACATTCAATATTATCACTTGCAACTTGCAAGACATGGATAATGCTCAAAACCAAAATAGATTATTTATGTGAGTGTGTATAGGGAGAGACAAACAGAGTCATGCGTAGGCAGATCCATATCTTAAGGATGGACACATTTAGGTGCACAGAATACATATTGAAGAACGAATAGCATTATAACAAAGAGACATGGAGTGAAGAGGTAGTTTTTGTGACTAAGAAGAATGGGAATAACCCCATATGCCTTTGTTATAATATGACTTTTTGAGAGATCACATGGTCTGCTCTCTTCCCTTTCACCATACATATAAAGATAAGCATAATTGACAACATATAGTTGAAGGTGATATGCTTAAATATAGATGTTTTATCAAGGGAAAAAAAATTGCTTGCACCCATAATTTGACAACTTAGTCTTAATTGAAAAATGGAGTCTTGCTGAGTTACCAATAGGGCATCAATGTACTCCAGAGGAGTGCAAAAAAGAACAAAAAAGAGAAAGAAATCAAATTGTCATAAAAAGGACAGACTAAGATTTAAATCGACAGTGTTATAAGGAGGAGCATACTGTGCATGAGAGAGACAGACTAAGGAGGTGTGTGGGATGTTAAAACCAGAAGAAAAGGCAGCATTATTATGAGTGTATACATGTAGACAAATTTCTGTAGCTAAGATTAGAAATTACAGAATTGCTCAAGTTAATCAGAAGCACATTATATTTTCCAGCTAGTACAACTGTCCATATCCTACTGATTATGTAGGAAGTATTAAAGAAGATCCTAATGCTTGCGTTATCTGCTAAATTTATAGATATTTTAGACTCAATTAGACACAGAATAAGCGTGTATAGATCAAGTGAATCCTTGTTCCAAGAGTTATTTACCTTCTCGAGACTGAGAAGCCGGATTCAGAGAAGACGAATCAGTGACGTATAAAACAGTGTACCACAGGCAGCATATGATCGGGGTCTATAAACGATGGAAACAAAATAAATATTATCATCGAAGAGCTGCAACGAATAAAACTGGCTACATGGCCGACATTCAAATATAGGTTTGATGCTAGAACTGAAAATATCATTCACAAATCACCCAAAGATAAACTTAAAATTCGAAGAATAGGAAGATAGGAAGTCGATGAGAAAAGAGAAATTTCAAACACAAAAGATAACAATAAAAAAAGTAGAAGATAAATTCCACAATGCAACAAAATAATACATATAGATCGAAATACCCCGAACAGAACCAGAGATATTTCACGATGAAAGAGAGAAATCGCAAGAACTAGCGGCAAACACATAAAAGAGAAGGAGAAAGAGAATATACCTCGAGTTAGTGAGCTAGAGATGCGACGCGAGAGAAGAAGCTTACGACGAGTCGGCGATGAAAGCAAATGCGTTAGGAGGCGATGATGCAAATTACGGTGCTGATTGAAGTTTCGGTTGAGTGTGAGTTGTGAGCTGTGAGGAGTGAGCTAGGCGAGCGAGGGAACTGAAAATAAATATAGGTACTGTATTGAACTGTTACTTCTCTGAAGGCGGGTGTTTTATTTTTTCATTTATTATTTATTTTGGCTAAAGGTGTTTATTTTTTACTTTCTTGTGTGAACCAAAAAAAAGATGTCACTGTTGTTTAATTTTGGTCACCAAATTGGAGCAAAATGATACTCTCTCGCATCCCTTGTATTTCGTCTTAATTAAAATATTTATTTGAAAAAAAAATTTCATATAAATACCATTTGAATTTGCAAAACTCTCAAATATTTGTTGAATTTATTAAAAGACTTAAAGGTAACAAAGACCATATGAGAATTACAAATTTGGGTGAAATTATCCTTTTGTCATTAGTTTCAAATAAATTAAAAAAAATAAAAATCACCCTTGCCAGGAGTATCGAGACCACCGGCTACCCGAATTTTGTAAATGCATTGAAAGATAAAAGTTGTAAATGCCGTTGAAAATTTGATTTATAACTACCATTAAAAAGATTTGTTATAATAAATTATTTTTGTTTTTCCCCTCTCGAGGCAAAAAAAAGATAAACTTAAAAAAAAATTCATAAATGCCGTTGAAATATTTGTAACTACCGTTGAAAGATTTGTTATAATCAATTATTTTTTTGTTTTTTTCTCAGAGGCAAAAAAGGTAAACCTAAAAAAAAGTCGTAAATGCCATTGAAAGATTTGTAAATACCGTTGAAAGATTTGTGATAATACATTATTTTTTTGTTTTTCCTTCTAATAGAGGCAAAAAAGGTGAACCTAAAAAAAAAAGTTGTAAATGCCGTTGAAAGATTTGTAACTTTTTCGTCGAGAGGTGTGGGGGGGGGGTGTGATGAGGGGTTTGAACCCAACCTCCCACACTTTCAATGAATCTCTTTTTCAAAAAAAAAAAAAAAACCCATTGCCAATGATTCTTTCTTAAAAAGTGGTGACGCTCCGGTGAGGGTGATGTCGTAGGGTTTTTTTTATTTTTTTAAATTTATTTAAAACTAAGGGCAAAAGGGTAATTTCACCCGAATTTGTAAATTCCTATGTAATCTCCGTCATCCGCAAGTTGGAGCATGGATGTCTTGGATGCCTAGAGTTCAATAGAAACCGAGTAGGATAAAGTGGCTTGCATATGTAGCAACCGATCTTCAAGAAAATAATGATTCATAGCCTGGAACTCGAACTGCCTTAACAAAGGTTGATGTAATAATCTACCAACTTCACTTTGAACAATAAAGAGTATTAGACCAAAGTAGAAGTTGCAACAAACAGAACAAAAACTGGCCTCATAATGGACTAAATCAAACCTCTCACTGAGCGGAAGCAAAAATGATATGAACGGAGCAATCGAGAGAATAGGTCTCTAGAAAACGAGAAAAAAAAAACTGGAGCAATCGAGAGAATAGGTCTAGAGAAAACGTGAAAAAAAGTGACGGGTGAAGAGAAAATGAGGAAAAACTGGAACAATAGAGAGAATAATGTTTATAATATTTAAAAGGGTAAAGGTGTAAAAATGCATAAGTACTTTACCCTTAGGAGCTTAATGTTACTTTTGTGGTGAAGAGAAAATGAGGAAAAAAAAAACATGGAACAATTGGGAGAGACCAAAAAGGAACTAGTCCCTAGGATTGTGGCTGCAAGTGAAGTATTTAATATGGAGTATGAAGGTTTGAATTTGTGACTTGGCAAAATGGAAAGAAAACTTCTATTCAAAAAAAAAATTAAAAATATTTGGCTCATAATGACTAATAAGACTATTAATGACAAATTAGGGATTCATATAAATCAAATAATGATTATTAATGAAGATTATCCCTAATTTCTACAAATCAGGGATTCCTATAAATTTAAATACAATTTGCTATGTAATCCTTTTACCCCGTAGCCGGAGCATGGATGTAATCACCCCCGCAGCACCGGAGCATGGATGTAATCCCCGTCACCCCCGCAAGCCGGGAGCATGGATGTAATCCCTGTCCCCCGCAAGCGTACATGGATGTTTGTGACTTGGTAAGTTCATGAAATGGAAAGAATGAATGTTGGATGTATTCTATTCATATACAAACTTTACAGTATATATGACAAGATGGAGTGAACAGAGCCTCCGATCTTCAAGAAAATAGTGCGGAACTCGAACGACAAAGGTTGATGTAATAATACCAACTTCACTTTTAATGAAGATTATCCCTAATCCATACAAATCATGATTTCTATAAATCAAATAATGACTATTAATGAAGATTATCTTAATCCCTACAAATCATGATTCTTATAAATCAAATAATCTAAATGAAGATTATTTATTATCAAGGTAAATCTAAATACAATTTACTATGTAATGTGGAATCTCATTTGCTTTGTCATGGTCACGCAAGGAAGCTTGCCCGTGGAAGAATTTTGGCCCCTGGATGTTTGCGTCTAGAGTGATGAAGGCTCGTTTTTTAAGAAGCCGAAACCCAAGTGGAAGGCATATGGCTGCAGGTCATAATGCATAAGGAGGTAGAAGAGATGACGTTCCCATGTCTAAATCAAGGTTTGCAGCGTTGGATGGGCTCGAGGAAGACATGGAGGTTGAGAGAAGGTATATAGTTGCTGTAGAAGAAGGACCTAGGGTGACACAGAATCAATGCAAACCAAGACACCGTTCGTGCTTTTTTTTTTTTTTTTTTTTTTTTATTTATTTATTATGGACATTTTGGTATTTCTACGAAAATAGTGTGGGATCCACCACACAAAGTAACGATGTTAAGTTAGATTTAACGGTCATATTATTTTTGTACCAATTTTGAAAATTCATGCCTCTAAAAAGGTGTTGGGGGCTCTTGAGTCTTGAGGATAAAACACGTTCATTTTGCACCTTTACCCTATTTAAGATACAATCTTATCCTTTATATTCATTATACCAAAAATTAATGTCATTTTTAGTAAATTTAACCCTGAAAAAGCTATTCTGATAACAATATCTAAATACTATAATTTTTATCCAAAAGTCATTTTTACTTTATAAATCCAAAAATTATTCTTCATAAGACATTTTTACCTTGTAAATCCCAAAAGCTAAGCTACACTCAAACGAGCTCTTGGTAAGGTTATCAAGGCTGAAAAAGCATGATGGGAAGGCAAAAAGCACAATCGAAGTAAAATGAGTAATTTGGTTACTATTTTTTCAAATTGACTTTTAGGCCAAAAGTTACTTTTAACAAAAAGCTACTAAGACATGCTTTTTCCCATGTAGATGGATTTTTACCACCCCTAATCCAAATATAAATCACATTTTCAATTTGACTTTTATCTTATCTTAAATTTGTAAAAGTAAATTTAAAAAAGGGTTAATGTGTAAAAATATACATGTGGTACTCTCAAAGTGCACCCAACACCAAATACTTTTTTAGGTGTAAAAGTAACTATGTGGTTACAAAAAGTAAGCAAAAAGTACCCATTAACCGTTAGTTTGACTTTTTTGTACTGAAAATGAGGCCGTGGATGATGATGTGGATGTTGATGGGTTATGAATTACAATTCAACTCAGATACATTTTAACAAATTTCAATTTAGTCCCCCTAGAAACTTTGAAATTTTCATTTAATCCTGATCAAAACTTGTGTATATATTTTTTTCAAGTATCATTTAATACTTTAAAAGTATTTTTTTAGTATCATTCAAGACCTTAGGATATTTTTATATAATCTTAAAATAAGTTTTCAAGATCATGAAGTATTTTTCAATATCAATTAGTATCCTAAAGTATTTTTTCAAGACAATCAAGATCATGTGAAATATTTTTTAGTACTTATCAAGATATTAAAGTATTTTGTTAGTACCATTCTCTACCCTGAAATATTTTTTAAAAAATCCTAAAATAATTTTTCAAGATCATGAAGTATTTTTCAGTATCATAAAGTATTTTTTTTAGTACCTGTCAGTATCTTGAAGTATTTTTTTAGGTACCATACTCAAATATTTTTTCAAGATTTTTTCAGATCATGAAGTATTTATTATCAATGAACATCTTGAAGTATTTGTTTTAGTGCGGGAGGGAGTAGAGAAAATCCTTTATTAAAGTCTCAAGTGACTAAGAAAATGTTAAAAAATTTTGATGTCAAAAGGATCCTAAAAAATTGTTAAAATGCATAGATAGAGTTTGTGAATGCCTTATTAAAGGAGTTCTCAATGATACTTTTTTTACATCGAATTTTCTTTGGGACTTTTTGACATTTTTTTAGTCCTAGGGACTTTAAAGAGTTTTTTTTTTTTTTTTTTTTTTTTTTTTAAAGGGTATTTACAAATAAGGGAAGAGGGAAAAAAGATACATTTTTTTCGACGGACAAAAGATAGATTTATATTTAGACTCAAGTTATTAGAAGATATTTTATGTATTATAATCTGATTAGATAGAGATAATATATAAAGGATCCCATAAGTTAATCTCAATATTTTTCTGTTAACTGTAATCTCAACCTTTTAAACCATTAAAATAATTTTTTAATTATAAGAAATTCTATTAGCTAATCTCAATCGTCTTTTAATTAATATAAAATATAAAATGATAACAATATCATTCAGTTCAAAATTTAAAATTTAAATCAAATCAATCTAGTTAAATATCATCTATAAAATCTGTATTTACGTTGAAACTGAGGCGGAATTACAATTTACAAGGGTCGTCAAATTCTTTGTGGGATCATACGAGCACGTACGACCAAGGTCTGAGACATAGTCCGCGGGACCTACCTAGTGACCGCACCCGCGCAACACTGCCATTTGCGCATATCACTGCTCTGCTCTCACGCCTGTATGTAACTGTTTTTTTGTCGCCTCTTGCGTATATTTAGACGTTGAAGGAGCCTCCTCCTTCCCCACGCAAAACCCTTTTTTAGCTAATATCTCTCTTTCATAAGGTTTCTTTAGCTTTATCAGTTTACCTTGTTAATGTTTATCACTGGTATTTTGTTTTTTTCCCCCCTTTTCTGTTTGGTTGAATGCCCTTGCTAGCTAATGGTATTCTGGAAATGTTCTCTATGTTATATCTGATACGTCGTTATGTTATATACCTTTTTTTTCTCTTTGATTTTGGTTCTCTGGTTATTTTTTTGGATTTTTTTTTTTTATCGATGAAGTAAATATTGGGAAGGATTTTCTTGGATTTCTTTTTCACCTCTTTAAAAAGACGTAAGATCTCTTTATGAGCTTTTTTAAACAGGTCTTGCCTTTCTGGTTTTTCTCTGGTGTATAGCTACGTTTTCTTCTTCTTCCTCCACCCAACTTGTTGAAGGCCTCTCTAGATTGTAGAGTTTCTATTCTGGAAATATTCTGTATGTGTTACCTCCTAAGGTCGTTAGGCATATATATACTCTGCTTTCTGTTCTTTAAGACCCTTTGGAACAGGGTTTTTACTCTTCTCAGCCTTTTTGCTTGCTTTTCTGTTTTCCATTAAGTTCATAGCCACATTTTCCTTATTTGGTTCTTGTGTAGGAAGTAACATGTCTTGGATCTTCATTGCAGAGTTTGTATTCTCGTAATATTATGTGTTATTTCTGTTAACGTCGATATGTAAATATACTCTGTTATTGGGCTTCTCTTATTCCTGTTGCTTATATCTATTTCAACCATTTCTTGTTTGGGTTTGTTATCTATAAAAGTATCGTTTATATTTCTCTTCCTCTTATATTGTAAGCCGTTAAGAGCTTTAGAACAGGGGTACGGGTCTCTTACACTGCTTCATGCCTTTTATATGCTTTTTTTTTTTTTTTTTTTTGTTTCTCTCACATTTTTACAGCTAGGGTTTTTTCTTATTCTTCACTTGTTACAGACATTATTTTGTTTAGAGCTCCCATTTGATTCTTTGTCTGCATTGCAAGTATTTATAACTATGAACAATTTTGATCTTATCCTTGAGCAGCTCTTGAGAAATGGCTTCTTCCCTTCCTAACAAGGGAACTGATAAGTATGGATCACTTTTACCTCCTCCACCTACCATCCATCCACATGTAGGATTAGAGAAAGCTTACGTGCCTAGGAAGAAAACATCAGATAGACAACTCTCACCTATGGCCAGGCGTGGTTTTGGATCCAAGGGACAAAAGATTCAACTTCTGACTAACCATTTTCAAGTTAGCTTGGCCAAGAAAGATGGCTTCTTCTATCACTACACTGTATTTCCTCTCCCTCTACCCCATTTGAATTTTTATATAGAGCTCTCTGTTTTTTAGCACTCTTTTGCTTCAGCACATGTGTTGAATCTATATTCTTCATTCCAGATTTGACAATGTAAGTTTTGTTCATGTAGGTTGCTCTCTTTTATGAAGATAAACGCCCTGTGGAAGCTAAGGGTATTGGAAGACGAGTCTTGGATAAAGTTTATGAGACCTACGCTTCTGAGCTGCAAAGCAAGAGCTTTGCGTATGATGGAGAGAAGGCCTTATTCACTATCACTTCACTCCCACGTAACAAGCTTGATTCATCATCGTTCTAGATGACATTTCATCAAACAAGTAAGTACCTGTTCATGATCTTATTTTTTCTAATCAAAACTTGATAGCAAATAAACAACTTCACCAAATTGCTGTGTTCTGATATATTTCCCCACTTTGTGCATTCTATATTTTTAGGGCTGGAAGGAATGGAAGCCCTGACAACACAGAGGGAACTGATAAGAAGAGAATGAGGCGTCCATATCAATCCAAGACATACAAGGTGGAGATCAGTTTTGCAAGAAAAATCCCTATGCAGGAAATTGTAGACGCATTGAGCGGTCTAGAATCTGATCATCACCAAGAAGCAATAAGGGTTCTGGACATCATATTAAGGCAGCATGCAGCAAAGCAGTATGTCATAATCAGAACCAGAAACTTATTCAGTTGTATTTCATTGCTTGAACGTTGCGTTAACCTTTCCTTCCTTCTGGTTTTATAGGGGCTGTCTGCTTGTGCGTCAATCATTCTTCCATGACAGAGTGGAAAATTACAGAGACATTGGGGGCGGTGTTCAAGGTTGTCGGGGTTTTCATTCAAGTTTTCGAGCAACTCAAGGGGGTTTGTCTCTTAATGTTGGTAAGTTTATCACTTGAAATTCCTGGGGAATTATGTTCATAGGTCATGTTTCTCTTTTACTGACATTTGGTATTTGCTTTAAAGATGTGTCAACAACATTGCTTCTCAAGCCTGGTCCAGTGTTGGACTTCCTCTGCATGAATCAAAATGTTAATAATCCCGGTTCGATTAATTGGACCAAGGTAATGTTAATGAAATTTGAATTTTCAGGTGTGCATATATATATTTAAAAAGTTAAAGTTTCATGAAAAATATCTGAATAATTTGACATTCATTTCAGGCAAAAAAGATGTTGAAAAATCTGAGAGTCAAGGTTAACAATATGGAGCACAAAATCACTGGATTGAGTGATAGGCCCTGCAAAGATCAAAAGTAATAAGCTTTCTTGTGCTTTCTATTGTTCAACATTTGCTTGATGTTTTTTATTTATTTAGTTCCATGTAATGATAAGATTTTCTTTGTTCTTAATGCAGATTTTCCTTAAAGCAAGGAAGAGACGCAAATGGTGAAGTGAAGACAATTGAAATAACGGTTCTTGATTATTTTGAACGCCATAAAGGCATCAGATTGCAATATTCAGCTAATTTGCCATGCATCGACTGTGGCAAGCCAAAGAAACCTTCTTATATTCCAATAGAGGTATTTTATATTCCACAAAACTGTGAGGCCATAATGAAACTTATAAGGGTGTTCACAGGGCCACATTGGGCAATACAGATACTTTATTTTTAAAAAAAACTATTTATGATGGTAGACCAATCGATTTTATGTACAAATAGTGTATATCTTATTCACTTTATTAACATCACGATTATCATTGAGATTTTTTAATATTTTATTCTTTTAGTTTTATTTAAAATTTAAAGTTGATTTTTTTAACTTGATATTATGTACAAATAGTGAATTGTCATTAAACATTCATAAATTACAATTTTAAAAAATGTTATTTTTTCCAATAAAATAATGTATTTTTTATGAAGGTAAATTATATTTTCGTTAAATGTATGAGTGCATATAAATCGATGGTAACATTTTTATTGTCACTAATGACACGTGTTCTTTTGCAGTTCTGTACATTGGTCTCATTGCAACGCTACACTAAGGCCCTTACCAGTTCGCAAAGAGCTTCGGTTGTGGATGTTTCAAGGCAAAAGCCCCAAGAACGAATGACATCTCTGATAAACGTATGTTTTGACTTTGTCACATTTCTTCTTCTTCTTCTTTGGCCTGACTTGTCACATTCCACCATCTGACATCTTACACAATTTTAAATGTTGATAATCCTCTTCTTTCAGTCAATAAGAAACAGCAGATATAATGATGAGCCTCTACTTCGTTCTTCTGGAATTTCGATCGACTCTGCCTTCACAAAAGTTGAAGGCCGTGTCCTGCCAGCTCCAAGGGTATGTGTTTCTATATTCTCATTGATAAATTAGAATGTAAATTCACAACATTCAGTTGAACTACCAAGTGGACCTTACATTATCTGTCCCTTATTTTAACAAAACAGAATCTCTAACAAGTTAATACACCCATACAAATTCCATGTAACACTCATCCTCTGAATTTAGCATTTTATTGTGGCTTTGATACAACTTCTGATAATACCAATATGTTGCTGCATGCAGCTTAAGGTTGGCAATGAGGAGTTTTTTCCCAGAAATGGGAGGTGGAATTTCAACAACAAGGTTTGCCCAAGATTATTTTGTCACTTTTAAATTCTGATTTAGCCAAATTCAATTCAATACAGTTGGTCTCACAGAATAATAACCATCATGTTTCAGCAACTTTTCCAACCAATGGCGATTGATCGTTGGGCTATAGTTAACTTCTCAGCTCGTTGTAATATTAAGTATCTTATTGAAGGCCTGCAGAAATGTGCACAGACGAAGGGGATGGTGAGTTTTTCATAGTGCTGTTTGTTTGAAAGTTCCAATTTGAAAATTCATATGCATCTTACTCTTTTTTGCCCCACTTTTTGGTAGTTCTTGAAGGATCCATTTAATGTGTTTAATGAGGATGTGCACATGAGTCGTAAGCCGCCTACTGTCAGGGTTGAGGAATTGTATGCAATTGTGATCAAGCAGTTGCCTGGGTTACCACAGTTTCTATTGTGCATTCTCCCAGAGAAGAAGAATTCTGATATTTATGGTATTTATGTTTACCTAGCTTCATTTTTTCATTTACTTATATTTGATACTCATATAAGCATTGAGTGAACTTTATCTTTAACTCTCTACTTACTTTAATCTGAAGGTCCTTGGAAAAGAATAAATCTTGCAATTGATGGAAAAGGGGAAGGGGTTGTTACACAATGTATTGCCCCAACAAAAATGAATGATCAGTACTTTACCAATGTTCTGTTAAAGATTAATGCCAAGGTATTGAAGATTTGAACATAAAGAAATTTGTAGCTCATAACAGTCCTTGAGTGGTTATACATCATTTTAACTTCCTTTCTTATGCAGCTTGGTGGGATGAATTCCAATTTGGCAATAGAGCATTCACTTTCTATACCTATGGTTTCACATGTGCCTACCTTAATTCTTGGGATGGATGTATCACATGGCTCTCCTGGTCGATCAGATGTGCCATCTATAGCAGCAGTAATGATATTTTTTGCTTTAATCAAGTTTTTCCTATGTCAGATCCTGTAAAACATGTTGGTTTAGTCTCATCCAACATGGGGCCTTCACAATCACTAGTATAACTGTATATGAGCGGTACGAACTTATTTTTTTTTAAGTTTCACATTTCTTAGTGATTTTACTCTTGAAAATATTTAGGTTGTTAGCTCAAGGTGTTGGCCTCAGATTTCTCGTTATAGAGCAGCAGTTCGTGCTCAGTTACCAAAACTTGAAATGATTGCTAATCTATTCAATCCCCTTTCTGATACTAAGGATGATGGCATTTTTAGGTGAGTATTTCTTTATTTGGAGCTATCTGCTTTGGATCAAAGTGAAGATTTTGCTATTCTTTTTTAAAATGTTAAAATTTGTGCGTGCTTAATTCAATCCCTTGATTTTGAATTTTATAATATTTTACTTTTTAGAGAGCTGCTTGATGACTTCATTGAAACTTCCGGAGGAAGGAGGCCTGAACATATTGTCATATTTAGGTATAATTTCAATGAGTTTTTGAGGATATTAATTTTCATTACGTGAAATATATATATATATATATATATATTTTTTTTATGCATATGGTAGGGGAGGGGGCAGGGTTTGAACCTTGAACATGAGAGAGGGGAGTCAAGCTCCTATACCATTGCGCTACTAAGGCGCTGGTTACGTGAAATATTTTCTAATGTCACAATTGATATCACTTTATTAATTTTGGCAACTTTTTAAACTTTTCTCTAATTTTTAATTTTTTAGTTGCTAAATACAATTTTTCTTTATTTGGAATTAGGGACGGAGTTAGTGAATCACAATTCAATCAAGTGTTAAACATTGAGTTGAATCAAATTATTGAGGTAACATATTAGCCAATATTTACAAATTACAATTATGATAGTCTTCATCATGTTTAAAATTCAATTAAATGCCATTGAATGAAATGGAATTTTCAGGCATGCAAGTGCTTCCAAGAAAGTTGGGATCCAAAGTTTACTGTAATTATTGCCCAAAAAAATCATCATACTAAGTTCTTCCAGGCCAATGCTCAAGAAAATGTTCCACCAGGTTTGTCCCTTGAATTTGCTCCCATTCTCCATTTATAAAACTAGATATTAGACTCTATGCATTATAAAAATTCCAAGCGCATAACAATACACCTTTTGCATTCACAACTCGTTATAAATTTGATATGTTTTTAAATTTTAGATCTTACCACTTATGTTGTTGCAAACTTGCAATTCACTTTTTTATCAGGCACTGTCATTGATAATAGAATCTGTCACCCTAAAAACAATGATTTTTACATGTGTGCTCAAGCTGGGATGATTGTAAGTATTCCCATAAAAGTAGATTCAATCAATAAAGTTTTTTTTCATATGTAGAGGAAATTAATTACAATATTCACTTATCACTTTGTTTTTGTATAGGGAACAACTCGACCTACTCATTATCATGTACTACATGATGAGATTGGTTTCTCTGCTGATGGTTTGCAAGAACTTGTTCATTCCCTTTGTTATGTGTAAGTTAATCATTGTTATTTTCTTTCAATGTAATAATTAGCTTTCATGCATGGGAGTTAGATAGTCCTATAAATCAACCATTAGATTTTATCTGCATGGTTCAGATAGGTCCTTGTTCCATATGTGACTGACATATTGTCTTTGCATTTTTGGCAGATATCAGAGGAGCACAACGGCTGTATCAGTAGGTAAAATTTCTTTTGCCTTGCAAATATATCTTTCTTAGTTGGTAAATATTGATCTCATTAACAAACTCATCAATGCTAAAATCTGAGTGTTATTGCAGTTGCCCCGGTATGTTATGCCCACTTAGCAGCAGCACAAGTGGCACAGTTTATCAAGTTTGATGAATTTTCAGAGTCTTGTTCTAGCCATGATGGACTCACTTCAGTTGGTACACCTCAAGTGCAAGAGTTGCCACGTCTTCATGAACGAGTCCGCAACTCCATGTTCTTCTGTTAGAACTTTTACAAAGCAGTTTTTGAATAGGATTTTGACTGTCTTTATGTATGAAGAGGTTGTTAGTATATTTTGATTTTTAATTATGGTTTGATCGATGAGGAAGTTTTAAACGAGACATATGAACACCCAATACGATGAAACAATTTTGTGCTATTATTTGCATGCAAAAATTCTTGATTCATGTCTATTCAAATATAAACACCCAAATTATTATGGGAAAAACACTTATCATGTTGTATGAGAAGTGTATTCTCATGTCACACACACATGAAATGGTGGGACCCACATATATATATAATTGCATTATATATATATATGTGGGTCCCACCATTTCATATGTGTATTGAAATCTTCTTCTCATGAGAAGTTTAAACCTCAGTTATTATATACGTCTAGTTTGAAATATTGTGAGTAGTGACCTGTAATTCCTTGATTAACAAACTACCAATAATTCCAACATCTACGCTCCTAATCCTATCCATAAATATTTTTAATCAAAACAAGTAGATTTGAAAAGGTTAGAAATAACTGTGTGTGTATATATATATATTTATCAATTTTCTTAAAAATTGAGAAAAAAAAGGTGATCATCATGAATATATTGATTAAATCTTCTCAAATGTAGATTCAAATAAATTCATAATTTAAATATTACATAAGCACACAAAAAATTCAGAATGTCTCTTGAAAAGGAAAAAAAACAAATTGAGGAAAATACTTTAACTATCCTTTTATTTTGTCTTAATTACACGTTCTTCTCATCTATTTTAAAAACATACACTTAAGTTTAATCCATTTATAAAATCATTTCTTTACTTTCATGATATTAACTCATCTTTCAACACTAATCGACCCTTTGAGGGAATTACATAGAACAACTTTGGTTTGTATTTAGTTTGTTTCTCAATTTTTTTTTTAAATTTTTGTCTCTTCCTCCTCCCTCACTCTTTCATTGTGCATCAATAGAACAACTTTTTTTTCCTAGGTACGAACTAGGGGTAAGCATGGCCAAGGCTGAGCAAAACGAGATCCCTGGCCGATGCCCAGCTCAAAAGATGAACGGGCTGCAAAATGCAGCCCAATTCCCGGCTCCCGGTAAAAGCCCTAATGATTTTCTGGCTGGGTGGGCTTCCCTGCCTAAGTAGTAATGCCTTACCCTATTCCAAACATCTTGCATTAAGGCTTACAAAGTCCTCTAGTTGCAATTCAGAGAATTCTGCATGATCACTAATAATGTGTAAGAGTGATCCAAAACTTGTAGAACTGAAATAAAAGCCTTATTACACATTTTTTTGAGATTTCTCCTCTAAGAATAACTGCTTCATGTTCTACTGGCTTTGTTGAAAACTTTTGTTCCCATAAATCAATGGTTCTATGTGGTATGGAAATTAGTCGATCAAAATAATTCAAACAAATCTTTCCAAAACTTTTCTTATCACCAAGATATTAGATTTTAATTTAAATGCAAAAATGCAATTAAGTCAAGAATTTCAGTCCAATTTATCCATGACTTAATTGCATTTTGAAATTTTGAAGTACAAAACAATATTCCGAAACTTTTGCTGAAACCCACAACACAATATAAAAATATATATGTGTGTGTGTGTTCAACGAATATTGTTAAGATCATTGTGACTTTCAATCAAGAAGTACAAAACTTGCATGATGCCATAAACAGAGTCAGAGCATAGATCACTGGAAGTCGGAACTTGGAAGAGGCGAAGAGCATTAGACTGATTAGAGTATTAGGCAATATATATTCTAAATAAAATAATATAATAGAATAATGTTTATTTGATATAAAATTATGAATTAAAATAAATTAAAATAATTTTTCAAGCATGGCAAGACCTCCTACTCGATGTCCAGCCCTGTCCGGTTATTAGCCTGAACCAAAATTGCCCAAAAAATTTGTGGGCCACTTTTTCAAAGCTGGGTTGGGCAATCTTTTGCTGGGCTTCGGTGGCCAACTGGGCACCATACTCAACCCTAGTACAAACATCTTCTTATTGGAGGCAATTATGTTCAAGACACTGTCAGACACTAAATATAAGTACCTAACATTTAAGAGAATTGAGCTCGTGCACTTTTATTTACATTTCCCCGCACCTACCCCTTGATTAGAGCTAGGAATCAGGGCCGACCCGGCCCTACAGGGCCTGAGATAAGGAAAACATCTGTTTTTCAAAGCCCGACCCGATAGTACCAGGGCCAAGGCCGACCCAGGGCCTGGAAGTTACTATTTCAAATTTTAACTATTTTTCTTCTAAGTTTTTTTTTCCAAAGAAATATAATTAGTGAATTGCAACCATTAAAGTTCTAATCTATCAAATAAATATTATCAACATTATTATTTAAACAATACAAATCATCTAACAAATAAACACATTCATTAAATCGTAATAAAAAACAAACCATTGTCCACAATTGCCTCACATAAAATGTAAGAAGCATTAAACTAAGCAACATTAAATAACTCACATAAAATATAAAAAGCATACCACTATCATTGTCAATTGTCACCTTCTTCATCACTATCATCAATTTCATAGATATTTGATTGTCTTCACTTTGAGCGAAAAGTTTGTGCTTCACTCTTTGACTAATTTAAAAAAAAAATGAAAATGCTACGGTGACGGGGCTTAACGGTCGGGCTGGCGAGGCCTGCCCCGTAGGGCCGGCTCGATTAAACCCGAGGCCCTACAGGGCTAATTTCAAATTTCAGGCCAATTTTTCAAACCCAAGCCCTATAGGGTCAATGCTTAAACGGGCCGGCCCGATTTCCCGGCTCTACCCTTGATGATGATGATCAAGCTAGTCATATTTTGAGATAGTTTTAAAATAATACATTGAAGAACATTATCTTTAAAAAACTAAAATGGTATAACAATCATTTTTGAAAAATAAATAAATTTTCAAATTAAGATATGAAAACTTTCCCAATCTTGAGGTTGTGACTGGTTAGAATAATTACTCCTCTTGTTTTTAATATAAGATACATTTAGGAAGTTGATCTTAGTCATAAATATGAGACATAATTTTTAGGAAAATTAAAATAAAGGACCTAAAGAAAATACTCCCTACGGTCCTAATTATATGAGCTATTTACCAGAATTTGGAGGGATTAAGGAAGGAAGTTAAATTAGTTAATTATGTATATTTTCCTAAAATACTCTTACCCAAGTTTATTTGATACAAATACATCTCTCATAAATTCTAAAATTAATAGAAAAATAATTTTTTTTAAAAAAATGAACAAATTATAATTTAAAATATTTAAAAAGATAACAGTAAATATTAAATGAATAAAAAATAAAAAATACAAATAAAAACCTGAAGAATTTAAGATACCGAATGGAACAACTATTGTTGAAATTAATTTAAAAACCAAAGGAAAAATATTTTTTATAAATCGAAGAACAACTGAGATGGGAGAAATGAGTCCTGCATCTTCAATGTCATTGAATAATGAATGAAAAATTATAATTTAAACAAATACATAAATATAAATATTCAAAAATAAATATAAAAATCATTCTAGATGCAGATATTTGATAGAGGTTATGAGATAATCGATGATACGAGAGTTAGAGAAATAATAGGAATGCTAGTTATTTAATTTGTCTTAGATACTTTCTATTTTTTTAATTCATCAAATTCGAATTCGAATTTACAGGTACAATGTGATGGCGAAACAATTATTTCTGGAGGAAAAAAAAAAATCTCCTATTTTCAATTGTTGGGAATTTCTTCTTATTTTCTTTTCACACTCTGCTTCGTTCGATTTTCTCACATTTTATGCCTATAAAAGTTATAGGAAGGGGTATTATAGGAAAAAATTGACAAAAGTTAAAACTTGTTCTTATAATTAGGACCAAAACCAACTCTAAAATTTGTTCCTATAATTAGGACAGGAGGGAGTAATATTTATTATAAAGGACCATACAAATTGTAATTACTTAGAAGGACCGAATATCATAATATAAATTTAAAATTACTAAATTGCCCCTAATCAAACCTCATGTTTATCTCTTGTATTCATAATTAAAAAAAATAACTAAAATTAAAACTAAAATTTCCCATCATGATATGATCATATCTTTTTTTTTAAAAAAAAATCAATGTATTATTTCATTAAAAACTGTTAAAATCATATTTTTAATTTTTTCATCAATTTATATCATCAAGTTGCCTGATTTATATTATCAATGTTATATCAATTAATTAAGCTCTTTTTATAAGAATAAAACTAAAATCGTTTCATATTTTTCAGGATATAATTGGTTGATTTGATTTTCTAATTTTATTAACATTATGTGAATTTTTTAACCCACACAAATTGCTTCTAAAACAAAAATAAATCATACAAAATTTATTGGTTTAATATGTAGGATAAATTATAAAAAAAAACATTGACTGTTATTAAAATTATATAATTCCAATTTTAATTTTAATTTTTTGTTGATTTAAAAAAAAAATTACAAATTGAAGAATGCATAATTTTTTTCCATAGATATATAGTCAAGTTGTGAAAAATGAAAATTGAGAAAACTATTGTTTAATTTAATGAAACTTAGTATTGTGTGTTAGTTTTAGAAATAGAATGTGAAAGAGAATATAGGAGGGAATGCAAAATTATTAGGGGCATTTTAGTACTTTCAATTTTATATTTTTATATTTGGTCCTTCTAAATAATTACAATTTTTATGGTCATTCTCCATAAATATTTTCTCCTCTAGGTCCTTAATTCTAATTTTTCCTAATTTTTATTTGTTACTCTTTTCCTAATTTACCCCTATTGATACTTCTTCAACCATAATCAAGGAGAAGAGAGAATCAAAGAATTAAGGAAAATGGTTAGGTGTTCTAGAAAATACATGTCATATTAACTAGTTCAACTAACTTCCTTAAAAACCGATGGACTAGTTTATAACCTAATTGTTATTAAAACACAATTACCATTTCAAAAAAAAAGTTCCGGCGCTTACTGTTCATTCTTCCAGTTCTAGGTGATCCAATTACTACAATAAGCTTTGTGTTTGAGTTAATTTTTGGAAAATAGTTTTTACAATCTACGAGATAAGTATATAAGAGTAATTTTTTTATTATCTTGCAAAAAATGGTTTCTAAAGACTAAAATCATGGTTTCAGAAGTTACTGAACACTCAATAAAGAGCTAGTTGTTATAATTATTCTTCACATAATAAGTTTTGTTACAAGTTTTTAGGAAAATAAATCAATTTATTAGCCCTTCTAATTTATATCAATTTATAACTTTCTGGCGTTATACTTTTGATATAGGCTAAAGTATACATTTAGTCATTTATGTTTGTTTCCGGTATCATTTTAGTCTCTTAAGTTTGTAAAGTGGACGTTCGGTCCCTTAATGTTAACACCGTTAGTCTGACTTAACGGCAAATACTGACTCAACAGTTTTAATCGATGACTGTGCAATTAAATGCTTTAGGATACTAGATTTACTTTGAAAAATGCTTCAGAGTATTAGATGTATCTTAATTTGTTTTATTAATTATTTTATATTTTATGAAAAATAAATGGTTAAATATTGAAAATTTATTACTATTAAAATTTTCATTTAATAAATTTATACTTGTCACTATTGAATACCGTTTTTATTTTTACAGAAATAGATTAAATTTTGTTACCTTAATTTTTATTTATCTTTAAATAAATTTATGTAAATAGAAATGGGATTAGGGAGCTTTAATATATTCCTCTTTTTACCGTTGCACTTTTTCTTTGGGCCCAAGCAAACTGAAACTCAAATCGTCAAAAGAAAATAAAAAATAGTTATTACTTTAATTTTTATTTATATTTAGTGTAAATAGAAACGGATTACGGAGCTTAAGAGGATAATTTCTTTTTACCGTTACACTTTTTCTTGGGGTCCAAGCAAACTGAAACTCAAACCGCCAAAAGAAAATCAAAAGTAGCAATCGCACGCTCCTGGCTCCATCGGTCTATTTAAATCTTCCCCGGTCCTGAACGAAAGCAGAAGTGGAAGATTGATTTTTTGTTTTACCGCGTCGATTTCTCTTCTCTCTGCTTTGAGTTCTCTTTTCCCGCCTTTTATTTTCTGTTTTGCATTTTTCTTCCACAGATAGTTAGGGTTTTTGATGTTGTGTTGATATTTCTGGTGTTTGCTTGGTACTTGTGATTGTTCTTCTTCTCTTCCGATTGTTGTGCTTTGATTAACTTTTTTCTTAACCCTTGTATGCCTCAAGGGTGAGGGATTTTTGTGTGTTTTGGATTTAGTTTCTGTGATTAGTTCATTCGTCTCCACTCTCTGAATTTTTTAGTTTGCTTATTAGTCTGACAGGAAAACTAACAGGTTATGAATCTGTTAGAGAATTTGAAGTTTTGTTTTTAAATAGCCATCGAACCTGAACCTGAACCTGAACGAAAGCAGAGGTGGAGAATGAAATTTTGTTTTACCGCGTCGATTTCTTTTTCTGTGTTTTCGATTTAGTTTCTGTGATTAGTTCATTCCTCTCCACTCTCTGAATTTTTTAGTTTGCTATGTCTTTGATAGGAAAACTTAGAGGTTTGGGTTCTCTTTTCCACTTTTATTTTCTTTTTTGCTTTTTTCTTCCACGGATAGTTAGGGTTTTCGATGTTGTGTTGATATTTCTGGTGTTTGCTTGGTACTTGTGATTGTTCTTCCTCTCTTCCGATTGTTGTGCTTTGATTAACTTTTTTCTTAACCCTTGTATGCCTCAAGGGTGAGGGATTTTTGTTAGGTTGTTCATGTGCAGTCCACTAGTAGCTTCAAACTTGAATCTGATGTCATGTGTATGTTTTTGGATTTAGTTTCCGTGATTAGTTCATTCGTCTCCACTCTCTGAATTTTTTAGTTTGCTTATTAGTCTTTGACAGGAAAACTAACAGGTTATGAATCTGTTAGAGAATTTGAAGTTTTGTTTTTAAAAGCTTGTATCCCTCAATGATGAGGGATTTCTGTTTTACGGCAAACACTTCTCTTCCCTTTGTCGCTGGTTCTACTTTTTAGTATTCTTTTAGGATCTTATCTGCTGAAGTTTAAACAAAACTCTGTCATGTTAAGCTCTTGAAACGATATATGAAGTGCAGACTATATATAGCACAGCCCTCGGCTTTGGCAATTTAAACAATGGAGTGCAGAATAAGGTTCGCTTGTGTGGAGACTGTTGAAAAATCTCAGGTATGCTCATAACTGTTGGCTGAGCTGTTATCTGGGTTGTTAATGTACATTTTCTTATTGTTTTAAAATCTTTTCAATTTTCAATTTTGTTTTGAAAATAAACGTTTGATTTCTAAAATTTTGTTGAAGTACTTTTAAACTTTGCAATTGCTTTTTTAATTCCCTTTTGTTATTATTTTATTTGATTTTTTCATCATTTGATTGATGATTAATTAAAAACACTACTTTTTTTTTTTTTTTTTTTTCCGGAAAAAAAATCTCCAATTTTTAAATTTCTTACTTCTTAAATATATGAAGTTAAAAATCCATTGTTTGTAACTAACTATTTTTTTCTTAACTGAAAATTCTGAATTTTTAGAATCTATCTTCCTTTTATTATGATCTTATTTTGAAAAGGAATATTTTCGATTCTGGGAATTTATTTTAATTTAATTGTTCTTGTTATAATTGCTTTATTATTAGATGAATTCTTAAAATCTATCTTCCTTTCTTGAATAATAAACTATATGGTTACGTTCCTTTTTTTCCCCTTACTTCATGATTCATTATCTTGTTATCTTTTTGTTTTTAAAACCCATATCCTTTTTTTAATTTTGTTTTGAAAATGAATCTATGAAAATCCAAAATTATATTCATGGTTTAAATTTTGATTTTGAAATAAACCCATATTATTAAATCTTTTTCTTATTTGATTTGATTTGAATTTCATAGTTAACACAAAGTTTGTTATTATTTGTTACAAACTGTTCTTTTTTAATTTTTATTTTGCAAAATCAATCTTCCTTGAGTTTAATTTTTTTTTTTAAAAAAAGTAAATTCCAATTATATATATTGTTTAAATTTTGATTTTGAAATGAATTTTTCCGTGGCCGCCAAATTATTTTATAATTTTATTTGCTTTGAATTTCATAGTTAACACATAGTTTTAAAGTTTTTATTAAATATTCTTGGTTAATAACTGTTCTTTTTTGTTTTTTTAAAATCTATTTTATTTTGATTAATTTTTTTTTCGGAAATGAATATTTGAAAATCTGAAATTATATTTATTGCTTAAATTAAATTGTTACTTATGTATTTAATTGTTGGGTTAAGGTGCATTTTTGCCCTTAATGTTTACCGTCAGGAGCAATGTTGCCCCTTAAGTCTTGGTCGTAGCAATGTTGCCCTAAAAGTTTCAAAATGGAGCAATGTTGCCCCTTCGTTAGGTCAACTAACGGCCAACATTCGTTGACCGTTAGGGTTTTTAACAGCAGGGGCAAGATTGCTCCGTTTTTTGTACTTCAGGGGCAACATTGCTTCTTCGAAAAACTTAAGGGGCAAAATTGCTCCTCGACCCATATTTCGTGGGCAAAATTGGTACTTAACACTTTTTTTTTTAAAAAATGTCATTAGTTATTTTACAAAGATGATATTTTGGGTTAATAGCTAAAGTAAATGGAAATGAGACACAAATTCCAAAGAGAGTGAGAAAGAGAAATATTGTCCATACGAGTATGTTATGTCAAGATCCGAATCGAGGTCCTCTTCGGCCTCCCATCTACCTTGTTGTTCTCTTTTTTAATATCTTGCGTCGTTTTTGACGCAAAAATATATTCGATCCTCTTTTTTGTTTAAATATTAAGGGTACAAAAAAGAGATTTCAGGATACTGACGGGTACTGAAAAAATATTGATAGGTACTAAAAATATTTCAGGATACTGACTGGGGATACTGGCTGGTACTAAAAAAAATACTCCATGATCTTGAAAAATTATTTTAGGATGTTGAAAAAATACTTCATAATTTTGGAAAATTATTTTAGGACGTTGAAAAAATATTACAGGGTACTAACAGGTACTAAAAAAGATCTCGATCGGGATACCGGGCCGGTACTAAAAAAATACTTCATGATCTTAAAAAATTATTTTAGGAAGAGTTAAGTACCAATTTTGCCCCTTAAGTTTTTGGAGGAGCAATGTTGCCCCCGAAGGCATGAAAACGGAGCAATCTTGCCCCTCTCCAGTTAGGTCAACTAACTTGATCAACGAACGTTGACCGTTAGTTGACCTAACTGGAGGGGCAACATTGCTCCATTTTGAAACTTTAGGGGCAACATTGCTACGACCAAGACTTAAGGGGCAACATTGCTCCTGGCGGTAAACATTAAGGGCAAAAATGCACCTTAACCCTTAATTGTTTGTGATGGACTAACCACTTTTGATTTGTGTAGTGGTAGAATGGAAGACTCACCAAAGCAAAAGTTTCACATGTGGATAGCTGACGAAGACAAATTACTAGTCGAGTGCCTTATGTAGCTGAGGATGGAATAGAGGTTTATGGCGGACAACGGGTTCAAGTCAGGGTACGCCAACCGATTGGAAGCAATGATGCGTTGGAGTGCCAACCTGATTCCAAAATCAAGGGAAATCCTCACTTATTACCGTGGATCAAAACAATGAAAGTGGTCTGGCAAGTGGTATACGATATGGTGTATGGGACAAACACGTTCGGATTTGGATGGGATCCAGATAGACAATGTGTCATTGCGGACAAGGAAGTGTAGGATGAGTACATCAAGGTTGGTGACGATTTCCCATTTCCTATACATTGCTTGCCAAACAGTTATTACTACTTACACACGTACTTGTTTCTTAGGTACACAAGAAGGCTGGAACATATAGAACCACGTGTCTGGCTTACTTCCAATGTGTTCCGTTTGATTTAAAGATAGGGCGGTTGGCAACTACTGTAAATCAACAGAAAGCATGGTAGAAGAAATTCATGTAGAACAAGAAGTGATCCCTGAGTCCCCAATACATCTGGATAATATTACCACCCCAGAGTTCCAGGTCCCACCTGTTGGTAATTATGCCCATGGAGTTGGTTGCAACATTCCAATTAGAGCCGAGAAATCGGTCCGGGCTCGTCGAGCCGACCCGTTTAAGCCCTAGCCCTGTAGGGCTCGGGCTAAAAAAATCAGCCAGAATTTTGAAATTGGCCCTGCAGGGCTTCGGGCTTAATCGGGCCGGCCCGTTAGGCCCGTTTCACTGTAGCAGTTTTTTTTAATATATTAATCACTTGCCTTTAACCTAAAATCTCCACGTTGAAAATCTTACTCTTCCCTTAGCCTCTGCCCTCTTAGGTCTCAAGCTCAGTCTCTCTCAACTCTCACTGCCTCAAATCAAATACTCGATCGATCTCCTTGCTCGATCTCCTTCCACGCTCAATCAGTCGATCTCCGACTCTCAACTTACTAAATCAGATCTCCCACTCTCAGGCTCACTCTATCAGATCTCCTTCCTCGCTCGATCTCCGACTCTCAGCTCGCTCGCTCGATCTCCCAGTCGCTACTCGCTCCAGTTCCAGTCGCTGTATTTTTGTTGTCTTTTCCTTTGTTGGTCTGTTTCTGTATTTCTGTTTGTGGTTTCTTTTTGCTGTATCGCTGATTTGCATTTTAGCTTCTGGTTTTTGCTGATTCTGCATTTTAGCTTCTGTTTTTTGCTGATTCTGGATTTCAGCTTCTGGTTTTTGTCCCTAATTCTCGCTCACATACACGATACACCACATTTAACTTTTACTTCCCCCACCTATTTATTCCACTATGCAAATATATACACACACTGACACACACATTGTATTTATTAGTAGATAACTTCCATGAATCAATCTCTTCTAATCTATCTTTATTTCCCCCCAATTTATGCTGTAGACTAAATTGCCATTTTTGAATAATTTTCTAAAACTAATTAAACTACAGAGTGGATCACGAAATACCATCAAAGTAGGCCGTATATTCCTATACTCATTCTAGCAGTAGAATATAGAGCTGTATATTCCTCTTTAGTTGTGAAGGAGGACTTTAAAAAATGATCCCAGATTATTATTATTTCACGCATGGGTTTGCTCGTGTATATCAATGATGTCTTCTTCTATATGGGTGTATTTTTTGATATATGACTTTGATGCTGTCATGCTTAATTTAATGTTTTTCCCCATTTAGCTTGCGTTCAACCTATTATATTTGTCTTGAAGCTTAACCTGACATGCTTGTTACAATATATAATATTTTGGATGGGACAAAAATATATAATATTTTGGATGAGATTGATCTCTAAACCAATAAAAATTCACAAAAATTATTGTATATTGTATTGTGGGGTTTAGTTTTGACTGAGTATGATTTTTGATGCAGCCTAATGTCTTCGTCACAAAAATTACAAGAAAAAACTCAAGGGACTAATGAATCATTAGCTATGCCGGCTAAACGTACGGCATCTTCTCTTCAAGAGACCGATGAATCAAAGCCCAAGAAGGCAAGAAATTTGACTTCTGATGTGTGGAGGTATTTTACTAGAGTTGAAATTGAAAGGGGTACCTAGGGCACAATGTAATGGTTGTCAAAAGACATTTGCAAGGGGTGGGGATAAAGGTACCTCACATCTAAGTCGTCATATGAAGACTTGTGGGCCGGTAGGTAAATTGCAGGATATTGGGGTGATGATGTTGGACAGAGAAGGCAAAATGAGGTCTAGGAAAATTGACCATAAGCGTATTAGGGACCTTTTCGCTTTATGCATAATTGAACATGATCTTCCATATTCCTTTGTTGAATATAAATGGGTCAAAGAACTACTAAGGACACTGAATCCTGATGTGAGGCTCGTCACTAGAAAAACAATGACGACTTATGTGCAGAAATTCTACCGCCAACAAAGGGATATTTTGAAACAAAAATTGAAGAACAATATTGGTAGAATATGCTTGACATCTGATTGTTGGACTGCTGTGACTTCTGAAGGATATATATGTTTGACAGCTCATTTTGTTGATGAAAAATGGGCACTAAATAGTAAGATACTTGCCTTTTGTAGGATGGAGCCTCCGCATTCTGGATCTCAAATGTCTAAGAAAGTGTATGATTGCTTGAAAGAATGGGATATTGATCATAAAATATTCTCCATTACTTTAGACAATGCATCTGCAAATGATAATTTGCAAGGCTTATTGAAAGATAGGCTACTCTTGCAAAACAACTTTAGCTTGGTTTGTAAAGGGGATTTTTTTTCATGTGAGGTGTTGTGCCCACATCCTTAACGATAGTTCAAGAGGGCTTAAAAGTAACAAGTTCTCGCTTTGAATAAGATGAGAGACGAGTATTAGGTATGTGAAGGCCTCTGAGGCAAGGATGAATCTTCTCAAGCAATGTGTCCAACAAGTTGGAGGCATTGACACTTCAATGGGCTTGCGATTAGACGTTGTCACTAGATGGAACTCCACTTTTGCAATGCTTGAGAGTGGTCTTAAATATCATCGTGCTTTTACAAAGATGGCTTTAGATGATGCAAACTTCAAGTTTGTTCTAACAGAAGATGAGTGGAATAAAGCAGAGGCAATGTGCAATTTCTTGAGGCCATTTAAGAAGATTACAAGGTTGATTTCTGGGTCGTCATATCCAACTTCCAACTCTTATTTTATGCAAATATAAAAAATTGAGATGTTGCTTATAAAAAATATGGGGAGTTCTGACCAAGTGATTCAAGAGATGTCTGTGAAAATGAAAGAGAAGTTTGACAAGTATTGGCAGAATTATAGCGTCATTCTTGCAATTGCAGTAGTTCTTGATCCTCGATGGAAGTTCAATATTATACAATATTTATATGACAAGATTGACTATATGACTTGTGATGAGAAAGTTGCCAATATAAAGAGCAAGTTTTCAATTCCCTTTTCAATGAATATTCAAATGTGGGGACTTCACTTCCAACTCTTGAATCAATCACCAGAACTTCAACATTGACAACCCATCATTCTTCTCAGACTTCAAGTTCTTCAGTAACCGCCTTTGATGATGCATTTGATGTATGTTTTAATTTTATTGTCAATTGAATTTGTTAGGTGTTCAACTAGTATTTACTTGAATGTTTTGCAATGATGCATGATTATCAAGATATTTATGCGAGTATGGATCATTCTGTCATGAACAAGTCTGAATTGGAAATTTATTTGGAAGAACCAATACTAAAGCCTGAGAATTGGAAAGACTTGGATGTCTTGAACTGGTGGAAGAACAATTCTCAAAGATTTCCGATTCTTTCAAACATGGCAACTGATATCCTGAGTATTCCAAGTACTACAGTAGCCAGTGAATCCGCTTTCAGTATTGGTTCACGTGTTCTAACAAAATATAGAAGTTCCACTCTTCCATATAATGTTCAAGCTCTTATTTGTACTCGCAATTGGATGCATGGATTCACTTTTGATGGTAATTTACTAATTTATATGTATTTTTTATGATATAGAGTTATTTATCCATTTAAGTACAAATACATAAATACATAATACTATACTCTGATTTTGTGATTTGGTATATTATTTGTTGTAGATAAAGATTATGGATGTGTTCAGGATGCGGGAGAAGAAATTCATGACATTTTTACTCCTGAAGCACAACCTTCTACTCAAAGTGAAGCACAATCAGATATCTATGAAATTGATGATAGTGATGAAGAAGGTGACAATTGACAATCATAGTGGTATGCTTTTATATTTTATGTGAGTTATCTAATGTTGTTTAGTTTAATGCTTCTTATATTTTATGCAAGTCAATTGTGGACAATGGTTTGTTTTTTATTACGAATTAATGAATGTGTTTTATTTGTTGGATGATTTGTATTGTTTAGATATTAATGTTGATAATATTTATTTGATAGATTAGAACTTTAATGGTTGCAATTTACTAATTATATTTCTTTGGAAAAAAACCAGAAGAAAAATAGTTAAAATTTGAAATAATAATTTTCAGGCCCCCGTAGGCCGTCCCGGCCCTGGTACTATCGGGCCGGGCTTTAAAAAACAGATGTTTTCCTTATCTCAGGCCCTGCAGGGCCGGCCCGGCCCTGATTCCCAGCTCTAATTCCAATGCCTCGTTCTCGATATTATCCACTTTGGAGCCTATCACCCCCTCACGGCTTTAAAATGCATCAAGATGGGGAGGTATCCAGACCCTTATAAGGCATCTTTCATTCCCCTCCCCAGCCGATGTGAATTGAGCAACAATCTTAATATGGGCGGTGGTCAGCTTGTCCACGATGAGCCCAGGAACTTCCAACAAATGTTGAAGTTCTGCAACTGTATCAGTCTTCCCCAATTTCCTTCACTTCCTTGCGCTACCAGAACACTCACCACCAATATAACATCCCAGCACCTTGCCCTCAATATTGTCCGCTTTGGGGCCCATCACGACTTTAAATTGCATCAAAAGGGAAGTATCCAGACCCTATAAGGCATCTTTTGTTCCCCTCCCCGGCCGATGTGGGACCACCTTTGGGTTGAGTGTTATGTCCCATATTGGCATACCTCTCCCTCTCAACGCGTTTTAAAGCCGTAAGGGGGTGATAGGCCCTAAAACGGACAATATCAAAAGCTAGGCACTGGGATGTTATAATTGGTATCAGAGCTAGGCTTGAGTCAATGTAGGTCAATGTGCCAGCGAGGACATTGGGCCCAAAGGTGGGTTGAGTGTTATTACACTTTTTTTTTTGAGATTTCTCCTCCAAGAATAACTGCTTCATGTTCTACTGGCTTTGTTGAGAACTTTTGTTCCCATAAATCAATGGTTCTATGTCGTATGGAAATTAGTCGATCAAAATAATTCAAACAGATTTTTCCAAAACTTTTCTTATCACCAAGATATTAGATTTTAATTTAAATGCAAAAATGCAATTAAGTCAAGAATTTCAGTCCAATTTATCCATGACTTAATTGCATTTTGAAATTTTGAAGTACAAAACAATATTCCGAAACTTTTGCTGAAACCCACAACACAATATAACAACATGTATGTGTGTGTGTGTTCAACGAATATTGTTAAGATCATTGTGACTTTCAATCAAGAAGTACAAAACTTGCATGATGCCATAAACAGAGTCAGAGCAGAGACCATTGGAACTCGAACTTGGAAGAGGCGAAGCGCATTAGACTGATTAGAGTATTAGGCCATATGTATTTTAAATAAAATAATAAGGTCTAATCTTTCTGTTTTTACTATAGAAATATATTTTTTGTTATACTCACATCAAAGTAAGTGGATCCTACTAATATTTTTTTTTTGTCTCTTCTCTTTATAATGGGACCCGCTTACTTTGATATGAGTGTGGCAGAAAAAATATTTTTGTAGCAAAAACAGAAACATTAAACCCGAAATAATATAAGAGAATAATGTTTATTTGATATAAGATTATATATTTAAATAAATTAAAATAATTTTCCAAGCAAGGCAGGACCCCCGCTCGATGCCTAGCCCTATTCGGTTATTAGCCTGGCCCAAAATTGCCAAAAATTTTGTGGGCCACTTTTTCAAGACTGGGTTGGAGTGTTGGACAATCTTTTGCCGGACTTCGGTGGGACTCCGTGCACCATGTTCAACCCCAGTACAAACATCTTTTTATTAGAGGTAATCATATTTAAGACACTATCAGACACTAAATACTAAATATTAAGAGAATTGAGTTCGTGCACTGGAAGTCGGAACTTGGAAGAGGCGAAGAGTATTAGACTGATTTGAGTATTAGGCAATATATATTCTAAATAAAATAATATACTAGAATAATGTTTATTTGATATAAAATTATGAATTTAAATAAATTAAAATAATTTTTCAAGCATGGAAAGACCCCTACTCGATGTCCAAACATGCCTGGTTATTAGCCTGAACCAAAATTGCCCAAAAAATTTGTGGGCCACTTTTTCAAAGCTGGGTTGGGCAATCTTTTGCCGGCTTCGGTGGGCAATCGGGCACCATGCTCAACCCTAGTACAAATATCTTCTTATTGGAGGCAATTATGTTCAAGACATCGTCGACACTAAATATAAGTACCTAACATTTAACACTGTCCCAATCTTGAGGTTGTGACTAGTTAAAATAATTACTCCTCTTGTTTTTGATATAAGATACATTTAAGAAGTTGGTCTTTAGTCATAAATATGAGACATAATTTTTATTTGTTACTCTTTTCCTAATTTACCCTTATTGATACTTCTTCAACCATAATCAAGAGAAGAGAGAATTAGGGTATGTTTGGTTGGGGGGGGGGGGGGGGGGAGGGAAGGGGGAGGAAAATGGAGGGAAAATATGAAAAGGGGAGAAAATTTTTGTGGGCCCCACCACAATAACTTTTCTCTCTCTCCATTTTCTCTCCCCTTCCCTCCCCCTCCCCCCCTCCCCCCAACCAAACATGCCCTTAAGGAATTAAGGAAAATGGCTAGGTGTTCTAGAAAATACATGTCATATTAACTAGTTCAACTAACTTCCTTAATATAATCAAATTAGATAAATATATCTTATATTAAAAACCGACGGACTAGTTTATAACCTAATTGTTATTAAAATGCTTTTTTTAAAAAAAAAAAAACACAATTACCATTTCAAAAAAAAGTTCCAGCGCTTACTGTTCATTCTTCCAGTTCCAGGTGATCCAATTACTACAATAAGCTTTGTGTTTGAGTTAATTTTTGGAAAATAGTTTTTACAATTTACGAGATAAGCATATAAGAGTAATTTTTTTTTTTTTATCGTGCAAAAAATGGCTTCTAAAGACTAAAATCATGGTTTCAGAAGTTACTAAACACTCAACAAAGAGCTAGTTGTTATATTTATTCTTCACATAAGAAGTTTTGTTACAAGTTTTAAGGAAAATAAATCAATTTATTAGCCCTTATAATTTATATCAATTTATAACTTTCTGGTGTTATACTTTTGATATACTATTGCCATTATTTTCCCCCAACAAAAATAAGACGATTAATTAAAGAGCTAGTTTGGAATAGCGTCGAGCTAAAATATATAAAACCTTCCTGAATTTTAAGAGACTCTCATATCACCTTCTTAACATTTATAAATTTAAATGACGTGAAATATAATAGAAAAAATAATTTAGGATTATCGGATGCACAAAAAATAACCCAGGGTGTTGAATATATTACAAAATACTTTAGAATGTTAGACTTACTTTGAAAAATACTTCATAATATTAGATGTTTCTTAATTTTATTTTATTAATTATTTTATATTTTATGAAAAATAAATGGTTAAATATTGAAAATTTATTACTATTAAAATGTTCATTTAATAAATTTATACTGGTCACTATTGAATACCGTTTTGCTTTTTACAGCAATAAATTAAATTTTGTTACCTTAATTTTTATTTTAATCTTTAAATAAATTTATGTGAATAGAAATGGGATTAGGGAGCTTAAGAATATATTCCTCTTTTTACCGTTGCACTTTTTCTTTGGGCCCAAGCAAACTGAAACTCAAATCGTCAAAAGAAAATAAAAAATAGTTATTACCTTAATTTTTATTTATATTTAGTGTAAAAAGAAACGGGATTACGGAGCTTAAGAGGATAATTTCTTTTTACCGTTACACTTTTTCTTGGGGTCCAAGCAAACTGAAGCTCAAACCGCCAAAAGAAAATCAAAAATAGCCATCGCACGCTCCTGGCTCCATCGGTCTATTTAAATCTTCCCCGGTCCTGAACGAAAGCAGAAGTGGAAGATTGATTTTTCGTTTTACCGCGTCGATTTCTCTTCTCTCTGCTTTGAGTTCTCTTTTCTGGCCTTTAATTTTCTATTTTGCATGGTTCTTCCACGGATAGTTAGGGTTTTCGATGTTGTGTTTATATTTCTGGTGTTTGATTGTTACTTGTGATTGTTCTTCTTCTCTTCCGATTGTTGTGCTTTGATTAACTTTTTTCTTGACCCTTGTATGCCTCAAGGGTGAGGGATTTTTGTGTGTTTTCGATTTAGTTTCTGTGATTAGTTCATTCCTCTCCACTCTCTGAATTTTTTAGTTTGCTATGTCTTTGATAGGAAAACTTGGAGGTTATGATATCTATTATTAGTCTTTGATTTCTCTTCTCTCTGCTGTGGATTCTACTTTTCCCCTTTTTATTTTCTGTTTTGCTTTTTTCTTCCACGGATAGTTAGGGTTTTCGATGTTTTGTTGATATTTCTGGTGTCTGATTGTCACTTGTGATTTGTTCTCCTTCTCTTCGGATTGTTGTGCTTTGATCAACTTTTTTCTTTAACCCTTGTATGCCTTAAGGGTGAGGGATTTTTGTTAGGTTTTTCATGTGCAGTCCACTAGTAGCTTCAAACTTGAATATGATGTCATGTGTATGTCTTTGATAGGAAAAATAACAGGGTATGAATCTGTTAGCTATAATAGAGAATTTGAAGTTTTGTTTTTAAAGCTTGTATGCCTCAATGGTGAGGGATTTCTGTTTTACGGCAAACACTTCGATCTTCCCCTTGTCGCTGGTTCTAACTTTAATTTTTAGTATGCTTTAGGATCTTATCTGCTGAAGTTTAAACAAAACTCTGTCATGTTAAGCTCTTGATCATGATATTTATCATGAAAGATGCCTGAAAGGATATATGAAGTGCAGACTATATATATATATAGCATAGCCCTCGACTTTGGCAATCTAAACAATGAAGTGTGTGTTGAATAAGGCTCGCTTGCGTGGAGACTGTTGAAAAATCTCAGGTATGCTCATAACTATTGGTTGAGCTGTCATCTGGGTTGTTAATGTACATTTTCTTATTGTTTTTTAAATTTTTTTCAATTTTCAATTTTGTTTTGAAAAAAATAAACGTTTGATCGCTAAAATTTTGTTGAAGTACTTTTAAAGTTTGCAATTGCTTATTTAATTCCCTTGTGTTATTATTTTATTTGATTTTTTCATCGTTTGATTGATGATTGATTAAAAAAACGTAGTTTTTCTTTTTCCTGAAAAAAATATCCAATTTTTAAATTTCTTAATCCATTGTTTGTCACTAACTATTTTTTTCTTAACTGAAAATTCTGAATTTTTAGAATCCATCTTCCTTTTATTATGATCTTATTTTGAAAAGGAATATTTTCAATTCTGCTTTTTTATGGGGAAAAAATGCTTTTTTTAATTTAATTGTTCTTGTTATTCTTGCTTTATTATTTGATGAATTTTTAAAATCCATCTTCCTTTCTTGAATAATAAAATATTTCGTTACGTTCTTTTTTCCCCTTACTTCATGATAAATTATCTTATTGTCTTTTTGTTAAACCCATATCCTTTTTTAAATTTTGTTTTGAAAATGAATATTTGAAAATCTAAAATTTTGATTTTGAAATGAATTTTTCCGTGGCCGCCAAATAAATTATTTTCTAATTTTATTTGCTTTTAATTTCATAGTCAACACATAGTTTTAAAGTTTTTGTTAAATATTATTTGTTGCTAACTGTTCCTTTTTGTTTCTTTTCAAAATCCATTTTCCTTTTATTTATTTTTTTTACAATGAATATTTGAAAATCGGCAATTATATTTATTTTTTAAACTTTTGATTTTGAAATGAATTTTCGGGAAAACGGCTGCCAAATAATTTTTTTTTTTTTTATTTTATTTGATTTGAATGTCATAATTAACACATAGTTTTAAAGTTTTTGTTAAATATTATTTGAAAATATGAAATTATATTTCTAATTTTTATTTTTAAAATGAATTTTCAACGGCAGCCAAATAATTTTCATAGTTAACACATAGTTTTAAAGTTTTTGTTAAATATTATTTATTGCCAACTGTTCCTTTTTTTTTTTTTTTTTTTGTCAAAAATAAATTTTCCTTTTATTAAATTTTTTATAGAATGAAATATTTGAAAATCGGCAATTATATTTATTGTTTAAACTTTTGATTTTGAAATGAATTTTCAACGGCTGCCAAATAAATTTTTTTCTTATTTTATTTGATTTAAATGTCTTTAACACATATTTTTAAAGTTTTTGTTAAATATTATTTGTTGCTAATTGTTCCTTTTTTTTTCTCTTTTCAAAATTCATTGTCCGGTTATTTATTTATTTATTTTTTACAATGAATATTTGAAAATCAGCAATTATATTTATTTTTTAAACTTTTGATTTTGAAATGAATTTTCAACGGCTGCCAAATAATTTTTTTTCTTATTTTATTTGATTTGAATGTCATAATTATTAACACATAGTTTTAAAGTTTTTGTTAAATATTATTTGTTGCTAACTGTTCTTGTTTTTTCCCCCTTCAAAATCCATCTTCCTTTTATTTAAATTTTTTTATAATGAATATTTGAAAATCTGAAATTATATTTATAATTTTTATTTTGAAAATGAATTTTCAACGGCTGCCAAATAATTTTCATAGTTAAAACATATGGTTTTAAAGTTTTTGTTAAATATTATTTGTTCCTACCTGTTCCTTTTTTTTTCAAAATTTTTCTTTTATTTAATTTTTTTATAATAAATATTTGAAAATCGGCAATTATATTTATTGGTTAAACTTTTGATTTTGAAATTTTTACGGCTACCAAATATTTTTTTCTTTTTTTATTAGTTTTAAAGTTTTTGTTAAAAAATCTGACTGCAATTGAATATTTGAAATTATTTTATAACTTTTGATTTTGAAATGAATTTTCAACGGATGCCAAATATTTTTTTTTTCTTATTTTATTTGATTTGAATTTCATAGTTAACACATAGTTTTAAAGTTTTTGTTAACTATTATTTGTTGCTAACTGTTCCTTTTTGTTTCTTATCAAAATCCATTTTCCTTTTATTTATTTATTTTACAATGAATATTTGAAAATCGGAAATTATATTTATTTTTTAAACTTTTGATTTTGAAATGAATTTTCAACGGCTGCCAAATAATTTTTTTTCTTATTTGATTTGATTTGAATGTCATAATTAACACATAGTTTTAAAGTTTTTGTTAAATATTATTTGAAAATATGAAATTATATTTATAATTTTTATTTTTAAAAGAATTTTCAACGGTTGCCAAATAATTTTCATAGTTAACACATAGTTTTAAAGTTTTTGTTAAATATTATTTGTTGCCAACTGTTCCTCTTTTTTTTGTCAAAAATAAATTTTCATTTTATTAAATTTTTTATAGAATGAAATATTTGAAAATGGGCAATTATATTTATTGTTTAAACTTTTGATTTTGAAATGAATTTTCAACGGCTGCCAAATAAGTTTTTTTTTCTTATTTTATTTGATTTGATTGTCATAATTATTAACACATAGTTTTAAAGTTTTTGTTAAATATTATTTGTTGCTAACTGTTCTTGTTTTTTGTACCCTTCAAAATCCATCTTCCTTTTATTTAAATTTTTTTATAATGAATATTTGAAAATCTGAAATTATATTTATAATTTTTATTTTGAAAATGAATTTTCAACGGCTGCCAAATAATTTTCATAGTTAACACAGAGTTTTAAAGTTTTTGTTAAATATTATTTCTTGCCAACTGTTCCTCTTTTTTTGGTCAAAAATAAATTTTCCTTTTATTAAATTTTTTATAGAATGAAATATTTTAAAATCGGCAATTATATTTATTGTTTAAACTTTTGATTTTGAAATGAATTTTCAACGGCTGCCAAATAAATTTTTTTCTTATTTTATTTGATTTAAATGTCATCTTTAACACATAGTTTTAAAGTTTTTGTTAAATATTATTTGTTGCTAATTGTTCCTTTTTTTTTTTCTCTTTTCAAAATTCATTGTCCGGTTATTTATTTATTTATTTTTTACAATGAATATTTGAAAATCAGCAATTATATTTATTGTTTAAACTTTTGATTTTGAAATGAATCTTCAACGGCTGCCAAATAATTTTTTTTCTTATTTTATTTGATTTGAATGTCATAATTATTAACACATAGTTTTAAAGTTTTTGTTAAATATTATTTGTTGCTAACTGTTCTTGTTTTTCCCCCTTCAAAATCCATCTTCCTTTTATTTAATTTTTTTTATAATGAATATTTGAAAATCTGAAATTATATTTATAATTTTTATATTTGAAAATGAATTTTCAACGGCTGCCAAATAATTTTCATAGTTAAAACATATGGTTTTAAAGTTTTTGTTAAATATTATTTGTTCCTACCTGTTCCTTTTTTTTTTTTTTTCAAAATCCATTTTCCTTTTATTTAATTTTTTTTTTATAATAAATATTTGAAAATCGGCAATTATATTTATTGGTTAAACTTTTGATTTTGAAATGAATTTTCAACGGCTACCAAATAATTTTTTTTTCTTTTTTTATTAGTTTTAAAGTTTTTTTAAATATTATTTGTTGCTGACTGTTCTTTTTCCCCTTCAAAATCCATCTTCCTTTTATTTAAATTTTTTTATAATGAATATTCAAAAATCTGAAATTATATTTATAACTTTTGATTTTGAAATGAATTTTCAACGGCTGCCAAATATTTTTTTTCTTATTTTATTTGATTTGAATTTCATAGTTAACACATAGTTTTAAAGTTTTTGTTAACTATTATTTGTTGCTAACTGTTCCTTTTTGTTTCTTATCAAAATCCATTTTCCTTTTATTTATTTATTTTACAATGAATATTTGAAAATCGGAAATTATATTTATTTTTTAAACTTTTGATTTTGAAATGAATTTTCAACGGCTGCCAAATAATTTTTTTTTCTTATTTGATTTGATTTGAATGTCATAATTAACACATAGTTTTAAAGTTGTTGTTAAATATTATTTGAAAATATGAAATTATATTTATAATTTTTATTTTTAAAAAAATTTTCAACGGTTGCCAAATAATTTTCATAGTTAACACATAGTCTTAAAGTTTTTGTTAAATATTATTTGTTGCCAACTGTTCCTCTTTTTTTTGTCAAAAATAAATTTTCCTTTTATTAAATTTTTTATAGAATGAAATATTTGAAAATGGGCAATTATATTTATTGTTTAAATTTTTGATTTTGAAATGAATTTTCAACGGCTGCCAAATAAGTTTTTTTTTCTTATTTTATTTGATTTGATTGTCATAATTATTAACACATAGTTTTAAAGTTTTTGTTAAATATTATTTGTTGCTAACTGTTCTTGTTTTTTGTACCCTTCAAAATCCATCTTCCTTTTATTTAAATTTTTTTATAATGAATATTTGAAAATCTGAAATTATATTTATAATTTTTTTTTTATTTTGAAAATGAATTTTCAACGGCTGCCAAATAATTTTCATAGTTAACGCAGAGTTTTAAAGTTTTTGTTAAATATTATTTGTTGCCAACTGTTTAATGATTGATTTTTTTTTTGTCAAAAATAAATTTTCCTTTTTCTTAAATTTTTTATAGAATGAAATATTTGAAAATCGGCAATTATATTTATTGTTTAAACTTTTGATTTTGAAATGAATTTTCAACGGCTGCCAAATAAATTTTTTTCTTATTTTATTTGATTTAAATGTCATAGTTAACACATAGTTTTAAAGTTTTTTGTTAAATATTATTTTTTGCTAATTGTTCCTTTTTTTTTCTTTTCAAAATTCATTTTCCGGTTATTTATTTATTTATTTTTTACAATGAATATTTGAAAATCAGCAATTATATTTATTGTTTAAATTTTGATTTTGAAATGAATCTTCAACGGAATGCCAAATAAGCTTAAGAATTTTTTTTCTTATTTTACTTGATTTGAATGTCATAATTATTAACACATAGTTTTAAAGTTTTTGTTAAATATTATTTGTTGCTAACTGTTCTTGTTTTTTGCTCAAACCCCTTCAAAATCCATCTTCCATTTTATTTAAATTTTTTTATAATGAATATTTGAAAAGCTGAAATTATATTTATAATTTTTATTTTGAAAATGAATTTTCAACGGATGCCAAATAATTTTCATAGTTAAAACATATGGTTTTAAAGTTTTTGTTAAATATTATTTGTTCCTACCCGTTCCATTTTTTTTTTCAAAATCCATTTTCCTTTTATTAAATGTTTTTTTTACAATGAATATTTGAAAATCGGCAATTATATTTATTGGTTAATTTTTTTGATTTTGAAATGAATTTTCAACGGCTACCAAATTTTTTTTTTAATTTTTTTATTAGTTTTAAAATTTTTGTTAAATATTATTTTTTGCTGACTGTTTTTTTTTCCCTTCAAAATCCATCTTCCTTTTATTTAAATTTTTTTATAATGAATATTCAAAAATCTGAAATTATATTTATAACTTTTCATTTTGAAGTGAATTTTCAACGGCTGCCAAATATTTTTTTTCTTATTTTATTTGATTTGAATTTCATAGTTAACACATAGTTTTAAAGTTTTTGTTAACTATTATTTGTTGCTAACTGTTCCTTTTTGTTTTTATCAAAATCCATTTTCCTTTTATTTATTTATTTTACAATGAATATTTGAAAATCGGAAATTATATTTATTTTTTAAACTTTTGATTTTGAAATGAATTTTCAACGGCTGCCAAATAACGTTTTTTTTTTTCTTATTTGATTTGATTTGAATGTCATAATTAACACATAGTTTTAAAGTTGTTGTTAAATATTATTTGAAAATATGAAATTATATTTATAATTTTTATTTTTAAAAGGAATTTTCAACGGGCGCCAAATAATTTTCATAGTTAACACATAGTTCTTAAAGTTTTTGTTAAATATTATTTGTTGCCAACTGTTCCTTTTTTTTTTTTGTCAAAAATAAATTTTCCTTTTATTAAATTTTTTATAGAATGAAATATTTGAAAATGGGCAATTATATTTATTGTTTAAACTTTTGATTTTGAAATGAATTTTCAACGGCTGCCAAATAAGTTTTTTTTCTTATTTTATTTGATTTGATTGTCATAATTATTAACACATAGTTTTAAAGTTTTTGTTAAATATTATTTGTTGCTAACTGTTCTTTTTTTTTTTCAAAATCCATCTTCCTTTTATTTAAATTTTTTTTATAATGAATATTTGAAAATCTGAAATTATATTTATAATTTTTATTTTGAAAATGAATTTTCAACGGCTGCCAAATAAATAATTTGATTTTTTCATAGTTAACACAGGGTTTTAAAGTTTTTGTTAAATATTATTTGTTGCCAACTGTTCCTCTTTTTTTTTTTTTTTTTGTCAAAAATAAATTTTCCTTTTCTTAAATTTTTTATAGAATGAAATATTTGAAAATCGGCAATTATATTTATTGTTTAAACTTTTGATTTTGAAATGAATTTTCAACGGCTGCCAAATAAATTTTTTCTTATTTTATTTGATTTAAATGTCATAGTTAACACATAGTTTTAAAGTTTTTTGTTAAATATTATTTTTTGCTAATTGTTCCTTTTTTTTATTTTTCAAAATTCATTTTCCGGTTTTTATTTATTTATTTTTTACAATGAATATTTGAAAATCAGCAATTATATTTATTGTTTAAACTTTTGATTTTGAAATGAATCTTCAACGGCTGCCAAATAATTTTTTTTTTTTTATTTTACTTGATTTGAATGTCATAATTATTAACACATAGTTTTAAAGTTTTTGTTAAATATTATTTGTTGCTAACTGTTCTTTTTTTTGCCCCCTTCAAAATCCATCTTCCTTTTATTTAAATTTTTTTATAATGAATATTTGAAAAGCTGAAATTATATTTATAATTTTTATTTTGAAAATGAATTTTCAACGGATGCCAAATAATTTTCATAGTTAAAACATATGGTTTTAAAGTTTTTGTTAAATATTATTTGTTCCTACCTGTTATTTTTTTTTTTTTCAAAATCCATTTTCCTTTTATTAAATTTTTTTTACAATGAATATTTGAAAATCGGCAATTATATTTATTGGTTAAACTTTTGATTTTGAAATGAATTTTCAACGGCTACCAAATAATTTTTTTAACGGCTGCCAAATAAATTTGTTCTTATTTTTTTTTTTATTAGTTTTAAAATTTTTGTTAAATATTATTTTTTGCTGACTGTTTTTTTTTCCCTTCAAAATCCATCTTCCTTTTATTTAAATTTTTTTATAATGAATATTCAAAAATCTGAAATTATATTTATAACTTTTCATTTTGAAGTGAATTTTCAACGGCTGCCAAATATTTTTTTCTTATTTTATTTGATTTGAATTTCATAGTTAACACATAGTTTTAAAGTTTTTGTTAACTATTATTTGTTTCTAACTGTTCTTTTTTGTTTCTTTTCAAAATCCATTTTCCTTTTATTTATTTATTTTACAATGAATATTTGAAAATCGGCAATTATATTTATTTTTAAACTTTTGATTTTAAAATGAATTTTCAACGGCTGCCAAATAAATTTTTTTTTCTTATTTGATTTGATTTGAATGTCATAATTAACACATAGTTTTAAATATTTTTGTTAAATATTATTTGAAAATATGAAATTATATTTATAATTTTTATTTTTAAAATGAATTTTCAACGGGCGCCAAATAATTTTCATAGTTAACACATAGTTTTAAAGTTTTTGTTAAATATTATTTGTTGCCAACTGTTCCTTTTTATTTTTTTTTTTTTTTTCAAAAATACTTTTTCATTTTATTAAATTTTTATAGAATGAAATATTTGAAAATGGGCAATTATATTTATTGTTTAAACTTTTGATTTTGAAATGAATTTTCAACGGCTGCCAAATAAATTTTTTCTTATTTTATTTGATTTAAATGTCATAGTTAACACATAGTTTTAAAGTTTTTGTTAAATATTATTTGTTGCTAATTGTTATTTTTTATTATTCAAAATCCATCTTCCTTTTTTTTAAATTTTTTTATAATGAAAATTTGAAAATCTGCAATTATATTTATTGTTTAAATTTTTGATTTTGAAATGAATTTTCAACGGCTGCCAAATAATTTTTTTTCTCATTTTATTTGATTTGAATTTCATAATTAACACATAGTTTTAAAGTTTTTGTTAATATTATTTGTTGCTAACTGTTCGTTTTTTTTTTTCATTTTCAAAATCCATTTTCCTTTTATTTATTTTTTTTTACAATGAATATTTGAAAATCTTCAATTATATTCGTTGTTTGAATCGAAATATTTTTTTTTGATTCCGCCAAATAATTTTTTTTAAAAGAAATATTTGCAAAGTCCATTGTTTGTAACTAACTATTTTTTTCTTAAATAAAAATTCTGAATTTTTAAAATCCATCTTCCTTCTATTTTGGTTTATTTTGAAAAGGAATTTTTTGATTTTTTTTTTTTTTTAAAAAAATTGATTTTACCTTATTGTTTAATGATTGATTTCAAAATTTGAAATTTTGAAATCCTTTCTTTAATAATAAAATATTTAGTTATGTTTTTTTTTTTTTTTACTTGATCTTATTATCTTATTGTTTTTGAAAATATATTTGAAAATCTTCAATTATATTTATTTTAAATTTTGGTTTTGAAATAAGTTTTTTGATGGCCGCCAAATAAATATTTTTCTTAAATAAAAATTCTGAATTTTAAAATACATCTTCTGTTTTGAAATTTTTTTATTTTTTTGAAAAAGAATAGTTTTGAATCTGCTTTTTGTAATTCAATTGTTTTTTTCTTGTCATTGTTACCTTATTAATTGATGATTCATTCCAAAATTGAATTTTTGAAATCTTATAATCTTATTTTTTTGAAAATAAATATTTGAAAATCTACAATTATATTCATTGTTTAAATTTTAATTTTGAAATAAATTTTTTTATGGCCGCCAAATAAATCTTTGTCGTAACAAAAAATTATGAATTTTTAAAATCCATCTTCTTTGTTTGTGTTTTTTTGTTTTATTTTGAAAAGGAATATTTGCAAATCTGATTGTGAATTTCTGATGATGTATACTTAGAAGTGAACTTTTTGAGATTGATTTGCTATGCGGTTGCCTTTTTTTTTTTATGAAATTTAATTTAATTTTTCTTGTTATTCTTACTTTATTATTAAATTTGTGTTTATGAAGTTTTGGTAAAAGCTTGGATGCCTCCAAAGGCGGAAGGATTGTTGTTTTACTCTCTTCTTTTTGCCGCAGGTTCTCCTCTTTCCCGTTTTTTTTTTTTTTTTTTTTTTTTTTTTTTTTTTTTTTTTTAGTTTTTGCATTTTTCTTCCTTGTATAGTTAGGATTTTCATGCGAAGTCAACTGTAGCTCCAATTTTGATACATTAAACATGACTCTGATGTTATATGTTATATGTGCGTTTTCGATTTAGTTCTTGTAATTAGTTGATTCTTCTCTGCTTTGAATTTTTAGTTTGCTATTAGTCTTTGATAGGAACTATAGGAGGGTGTGAATAACTTATTTATGGCTTCATCCGCTTGATTTTGGCATTTAAGATTGAACGAACTGTGATTTGGTCTTCTTGATTGTTTGTGAGTGTTCACCGGAAGTGAACTTTTGAAATCATTAGTTACCAAGGTTGTGTTCCTCTCCATTATTTGCTTTTTGTTGATTTTTTTGGTAATTTGTTTTCATTTGTTTGTGGTGGTTGTTTATGTAATTATTCTTTTACTTTGGGCATGCGTATTAGATTGCAATGCTTGTTAATTCATTGTGATTAACAATCTTTTGTTTGTTTTGATATGTTGCTTGAAAAGCTTGGATGCCTTCAATGGAGAGGGATTTTGTGGCTGCCCTCCCTAACATTATAATTTTCAATTTGCTTTCTATTTCTATACTTTGATTGTCACTAGATTGATGTGTTTGGTTATTGTGATTACTCTTTTTGTTTGTGTTTTTGAAAGTTGTTGTGCCCTTGAGTGCGAGGAGTTTTTGGTTAGCCCTTCCTTGATTGTTCTAATGAATATACTCTTTGAATAGTAAGTGAACTTTCGGAAATCAATTAGTTACCAAGGTCTTTTTCCTCTTCTTTCTTTGTTTAGCGTGTGTTTTTTTGTTGTTGCATAACATTTGTTCTCATGGTGTAGTTGCTGTATTTAGATTGTGTTTGTTTATTATAATTATTGTTTTGCTTGAAAGTTGAGTGGTTATTGTTTTTGGATTGTTTTGCCACCTACTACTCTTAGGCCTCGTTTGGATCGAAGAAAATCAAGGGAGGAAAAAGAAAAATTCAAATTTTCCAGTGGTGGCGGTTGTTTGGTTCAAATTTTCCTACCGCGCGCCATTCTCCCACGTTTAAATGAAAATGGGTTCCACAAAAAATGGTGGGAAGCCATTTTCTAGCGCCTATGAAAATCGCCTAAAGTCCATTTTGCCCTTGATCACACAGCTAGCTCTTTACAAGGGCGACCATGTGAGCCTGGAAAATAGAGACCTGTGGAGAACAAAGAGGGTGAGTGGAATTTCAACAACGATTGTGCATCCCGCACAATAGGTTTGTTGGTTCTTCTTCATCTTTGTTCTGTTCGTTTACTTTCAACCTCCTTGGTTTTTGTCTTCGGTTAGGCCATGGATAGCGAAATCCACAAATGTGTTTAGTTGAGGTGTCGGCCGAATGTTTAGCTCTAGTTTTAGCACTAGGAAAAGGGGTTGTGGCAATGTTTGTCATAGCCACAAGTAGGTGTATGAGAGAAATCCCTTATTCATTTAGGCTAGATTTCCACTCTAAGAGAGCGAACCTCAGAGCAATGGTATATACCAACGACACCACTTGCTCCAATCAGATTAAGATGAACCGAACAACATTTGATACCTTGTGCCACATGCTGGACACAATCGGAGCGCTTCAACCTACGAGGCACATGTTAGTTGATGAGCAAGTTGCCATGTTCTTGCACATTTTGGCCCATCATGTGAAGAACCGAGTAGTTCAATTTGAGTTCAAAAGGTCGAGTGAAACAATAAGCAGAGATTTCAAGCTTGTTTTGAATGTCACCCTAAAACTACAAGATCAGCTTTTGAAGACACCAGACCCTATTAGAGACGATTGCACGGAGGATCGTTGGAATTGGTTTAAGGTAAACACTTTGGACTTTTGTTATTTCGATCTGCATTGCAAAAGTTATTTCCACTTTCATATAAGTTGTTAACGGCAAGGGTGTTTGGGGACTTTGGATGGTACCAGGGACGGACCTACATGGAGGGCTAGGGGTGGCCCCCGCGCCCTAAAATTACAGAGTTTAACCTAAACTTTTAGAAAATTATATTTCAGCCTCATAAAATTTTTAATTTTTTCACTTTGGTCCCCATTAAAAGTTTTATAAAGGGACTAAAATGAAAATATTGAAAATTTTATAGGGCTTAATGTAATTTTATAAACACTTGGGTTTCACCCCTAATTTAATTCTTGATTCTATCCCCTGGATGGTACGCATATACGAGTACAAGTGGCAACCCACCGAAGGGTCGATGTCGGAACAAAAAAGCGGATATAACTACCAATGTTCTTAAAGTATGCTCGCTGGATGGACAATTTATATTTGTGTTGCCCAGATGGGAAGGATCTGTTGCGGTGTAAAAGGCTTAATACAAAAATTGATAGAGCAAAAAACGCACCAGCTGGAAAGTGCTACTTAGTAGATGCTGGTTACACTAACAGTGATGGATTTGTTGCATCGTACCGTGGCCAGCGTTACCATCTTAATGAGTGGAGAGCAGGCTACCAACCCTAGACTCCAGCTGAATGTTTTAACATGTGACATTCATGTGCATGTAATATCATTGAAAGATGCTTTGGTATTCTGAAGTTAAGATAGACAATCCCTTGAACTCCTTCATCCTATCTGATAAACATTCAAAAAGAAATATCGTGGCATGTTGCCTTCTCCATAACCTTATTTGGAGATCAACTGTGCGTGACCTATTAGATGAACAACTGGGCTCATTCGAACCCCTAAACCCAAGTCAAGAAATTCCTCCACTTTCTACGATGGAAACTTCTACTGCATGGAATAATTTTAGGGATAATCTGGCTATTAACATTTTCAATTCTTATTTGGCTAATAGATCCTGATTATGATTACCATTGGTGTATTAATTGATAAACATTTCGGTCTCTTTGTAAAACGTTTTTTTTGTTTACACTGAGATAAAATGATATTGTTAATGTGTTTGTTCGTTTATAATAGCTGGAGCTGCACAAGATAAACTGTTACTCATGTATTTAATTATTTATGATGGACTAACCGCTTTTGATTTGTGTTGTGGTAGAATGGAAGACCCATAAAAGCAAAAGTTTCACATGTGGACAGCTGATGAAGACAAACTAGTGATCGGGTGCCTTGTGCAGCTGAGGACCGAACAGAGATCTATAGTAGACAATAGGTTGAAGTTTAGGTACACCAACTGATTGGAAGCAATGATGCTGGAGCGCCAACCTGATTCTGAAATCAAGGGAAATCCCCACATATTGTCGCACATCAAAACGATGAAAGTGGATTGGCAAGTGGTATATGATATGGTTTTTGGGACAAACACGACCGAATTTGGATGGGATCCGGATAGACAATGTGTTGTCGCGGACAAGGAAGTGTGGGATGAGTACATCAAGGATGGTGACGATTTTCCATTTCTTATACATTACTTGCCAAATAGTTATTACTACTTACACACGCACTTGTTTCTTAGGTACACAAGAAGGCTAGAATGTACAGAAACAAGTGTCTACCCCACTTCCAAGATATGTAGATCACCAAAAGGCATGGTAGAAGAAATTCATGAAGAACAAGAAGTGATCCCTGAGTCCTCAATACATTTGGACCCCCTTACGGCTTTAAAATGCATCAAGAGGGGGAAGTATCCAGACCCTTATAAGGCATCTTTTGTTCCCCTACTCAGCCGATGTGAGACATAACACTCAACCCACCTTTAGGCCTAACGTTGGGCCCAGCATCTTCGTTGGCACATTAACCCACATGACCCAAGCCTGACTCTGATACCAATTGTAACATCCCAGTGCCTTGCTCTCGATATTATCCGCTTTAGGGCCCATCACCCTCTCTTTAAAATGCGTTGCGTCGAGAGGGAGAGGTATCCTGACCTTTATAAGGCATCTTCCGTTCCCCTCCCCAGCCGATATGGGACATAACAATACGTCAGTTGAGTGTTATATCCCACATCTTGGATGGGATTGATCTCTAAAACCAATAAAAATTCACAAAAATTATTGTATATTGTAAGATGCCTTATAAGAGTGCGGATACCTTTCCAAAAATTCAATGCATTTCAAGGGAATAATGAATCATTAGCTATGCGCTGATGGCATCCCAAAGTGGACAATATCTAGAGCAAGAAAGATGTGTGGAGATTTTACTAGAGTTGAAATTGAAGGGGTACCTAGGGCATAATGTAATGATTGTCAGAAGACATTTGCAAGGGGTGGGGATAAAGGCACCTCACATCTAAGTCGTCATATGAAGACTTGTGGGCCGGTAGGTAAATTGCAGGATATTGGGGTGATGATGTTGGATAGAGAAGGTAAAATGAGGTCTAGGAAAATTTAACTATTAGGGACCTTTTTGCTTTTTGCATAATTGAACATGATCTTCCATATTCCTTTGTTGAATATAAATGGGTCAAAGAACTATGCTAGGCCCTAGAAAAACAATGACGGTTGAGTGTTATGTTCTACCGCCAACAAAGGGATATTTTGAAACAAAAAGGTAGAATATGCTTGACACGATTGATGCCTTATAAGGATTTATGTTTGATGACTCATTTTGTTGATAGTGGGCAATAAATAGTAAGATACTTGTCTTTTGTCTTCATGGCTTTTAAAGATTGCTTGAAAGAATGGGAGATTGATCATAAAATATTCTCCATTAAGCAATGCATCTACAATATTGAGAGAAAGATAGGCTACTCTTGCAAAACAACTTTAGCTTGATTTTAGGGGATTTTTTTTTCATGTGAGGTGTTGTGCCCAGTATTCTGATAGTTCAAGAGGGCTTAAAAGGAAGCTTTGAATAAAAGGAAGTATTAGGGGAAGACTAATAGGACTCAAGCAATGTGTGCCATTTTCACACTCCTTGCGATTGAGAAGATGACTTTTGCAATGCTTGAGAGTGGTCTTAAATGTCGTCGTGCTTGTGATTTTGTGTGGTTGAGATGTGAAGCGGAAAGAGAAAAAATTAAGAAGATGAAGAAGCGTCACAAGTGAGGAAAGATAAGAAACGGCTAGCTGTGAAATCGTGTTGCAGTGGCTGAGTTGAGTAATTGTGTTGTCCTCTCGCTTTCCAAAGCTCCTTTTTACCAAGATTTTCTCCTAAAACTCTGCCCCCATCACGTGAATTCACAACTCCATATTTTGATTATTTCCCCTTTAAAAATAATAAAGCAGAATTTAAAAAAGAATATACGTTTTCAGGTTTTCCAACATTTTTTAGCAAAATAACATGTTATATTTAAATTATTTTTAACAAATAGATAAAAAATTCATTCATTGTTTTTAATTATAGGTGACATAAGTATATTATTAGTAAGATAATTAACTCACCATTAAATAAGATTATTTAAAATTATTTAATCTTTTATTTACTTTATATATTTATAATTTTATATAATACTAGCTTTGATATTAAATATAAAACCCATTTAATTTTTTATTCTTCACCGATCTAGGCCTGGGTTGACTCTGGTCTGACCCATTAATTCTTAACCCAGTACCCCAACCGGTTCAGTGACCGATCCGGTTTCAGAACCTTGGTTCTATGTGGTATAGAAATTAGTCAATCAAAATAATTCAAACAAAGTTTTCCAAAAATTAAGTCAAGAATTTTAGTCCAATTTATCCATGACTTAATTTGAAATTCTGAAGTACAAAACAATATCCGGAAACTTTTGTTCAAATCCACGGATCATCGTGACTTTCAATCAAGAAGTACAAAACTTGCATGATGCCATAAACAGAGTCAGAGCAGAGACCATTGGAACTCGGAACTTGGAAGAGGCGAAGCGCATTAGACTGATTAGAGTATTAGGCCATATGTATTTTAAATAAAATAATAAGGTCTAATCTTTCTGTTTTTTTTTTTTTTTGGCCCACCGGATATATTTATGAATGTAAAACTAGAAACTAATCCGGATTCGACCCGAGTCGCGCATCTAATCGTAAGTGGGTGAGTCTTCCGGGGATTTTTGCATTCACAAGGCTCTAATTCGAGACTTTTTACTTAAGCGACACAAGCCGCTAAGAAGCACATAAGGGAGAAGCACACTTTGTGCTTCCCCAACCCGAATTGGTCTAATCTTTCTATTTTTGCTATACAAATATATTTTTTGTTATACTCACATTAAAGTAAGTGGATCCTACTAATATTTTTTTGTCTCTTCTCTTTATAATGGGACCCGCTTACTTTGATATGAGTGTGGCAGAAAAAATATTTTTGTAAAAAAAACAGAAACATTAAACCTGAAATAATATAAGAGAATAATGTTTATTTGATATAAGATTATATATTTAAATAAATTAAAATAGTTTTCCAAGCAAGGCAGGACTCCCGCTCGATGCCCAGCCCTATTCGGTTATTAGCCTGGCCCAAAATTGCCAAAAATTTTGTGGGCCACTTTTTCAAAGTTGGGTTGGACAATCTTTTTTGCGGACTTTGGTGGGCAACCAAGCACCATGCTCAACCCCAGTAGAAACATTTTTTTATCAAAGGTAATCATATTTAAGACACTGTCAGACACTAAATATTAAATATTAAGAGAATTGAGCTCGTGCACTTTTATTTACATTTCACCGCACCTACCCCTTGATGATGATGAAGCTAGTCATATATTGAGATAGTTTTAAAATAATACATTGAAGAACATTATCTTTAAAAAACTAAAATGGTATAACATTCATTTTTGAAAAATAAATAAGTTTTCAAATTAAGATATCAAAACTTTCCCAATCTTGAGGTTGTGACTGGTTAAAATAATTACTTCTCTTATTTTTAATATAAGATATATTAAAAAAGTTGATCTTAGTCTTAAATATAAGTCATAATTTTTTATATTTGTTACTCTTTTTCTAATTTATCCCTATTGGTGCTTCGTTAACCATAATTAGGGAGGAGACGGAATTAAGGAAAATGATTAGGGTATTTTAGAAAATATATATCATATTAACTAGTTCAACTAACTTCCTTAATATAATCAAATTATGTAAATATGCCTTATATTAAAGACCAGAGGACTAGTTTATAACCTAATTGTTATTAAAATAGTTTTTTTGAAACAAAATTACCATTTCAAAAAAAAGTTCTGGCGCTCACTATTCATTCTTCCAGTTCAAGGCGATCCAATTACTACGATAAGCTTTTAAGCTTTTATGTTTGAATTAATTTTTGGAGAATAGTTTTTACGATTTATGAGGTTGTACATGAGAAAAGTTTTTTTTTTTTTTTTTCTTATCTTGCAAAAAATAGCTTCTAAAATCACGGTTTTAGAAGTTACTAAATACCCAATAAAAAGCTAGTTGTTATAATTATTCTTCACATAATAAGTTTGAGTTTAATGTTTCACAGGCAGAAACTTTTATTCTGCAGCACTCATATAAAAGTGACTGGGTCCATTGTAGAAAGATGAGAGAGAAAATATTAGTGGGACCCACTCACTCTTATGTGAGTGCTGCAGAAGAAAAGTTTTTGCAGCAACTGTAGAAACATTAAACCCAATAAGTTTTGTTACAAGTTTTTAGGAAAATAAATCAATTTAGTAGCCCTTATAATTTATATCAATTTATAATTTTCTGGCGTTATACTTTTGATATACTATTGCCATTATTTTCCCCCAACAAAAATAAGACGATTAATTAAAGAGCTGGTTTGGAATAGCTTCGAGCCAAAATATATAAAACCTTCCTGAATTTTAAGAGTCTCATATCACCTTCTTAACATTTATAAATTTAAATGACGTGAAATATAATAGAAAAAATAATTTAGGATTATAAGATGCACAAAAAATAATCCAGGGTGTTAAATATATTACAAAATACTTTAGAATGCTAGACTTACTTTGAAAAATGCTTCATAATATTATATGTATCTTAATTTTATTTTATTAATTATTTTATATTTTATGAAAAATAAATGGTTAAATATTGAAAATTTATTACTATTAAAATGTTCATTCAATAAATTTATACTTGTCACTATTGAATAACGTTTTGCTTTTTACAGCAATAGATTAAATTTTGTTGCCTTTATTTTTATTTATCTTTAAATAAATTTATGTAAATAGAAATGGGATTAGGGAGCTTAAGAATATATTCCTCTTTTTACCGTTGCACTTTTTCTTGTGGACCCAAGCAAACTGAAACTCAAATCGTCAAAAGAAAATAAAAAATAGTTATTACCTTAATTTTTATTTTTATTTACGGAGCTTAATAATTTCTTTTTACCGTTACACTTTTTCTTTGGGTCCCAGCAAACTGAAACTCAAACCGCCAAAAGAAAATCAAATAGCCATCGGACGCTCCTGGCTCCATCGGTCTATTTAAATCTTCCTGGACCTGAACGAAAGCAGAGGTGGAAGAATGAAATTTTGTTTTACCGCGTCGATTTCTTTTTCTGTGTTTTCGATTTAGTTTCTGTGATTAGTTCATTCCTCTCCACTCTCTGAATTTCTTAGTTTGCTTGTCTTTGATAGGAAAACTAACGGGGTACTATTATTAGTCTTTGATTTCTCTTCTCTCTGCTGTGGGTTCTCTTTTCCACTTTTTATTTTCTTTTTTGCTTTTTTCTTCCACGGATTGTTAGGGTTTTCGATGCTCTGTTGATATTTCTGGTGTCTGATTGTTACTTGTGATTTGATCTCCTTCTCTTCGGATTGTTGTGCTTTCATCAACTTTTTTCTTAACCCTTGTATGCCTCAAGGGTGAGGGATTTTTGTTAGGTTGTTCATGTGCAGTCCACTAGTAGCCTCAAACTTGAATCTGATGTCATGTGTATGTTTTCGATTTAGTTTCTGTGATTAGTTCATTCGTCTCCACTCTCTGAATTTTTTAGTTTGCTTATTATTAGTCTTTGACAGGAAAAATAACAGGGTATGAATCTGTTAGCTATAATAGAGAATTTGAAGTTTTGTTTTTAAAGCTTGTATCCCTCAATGATGAGGGATTTCTGTTTTACGGCAAACACTTCTCTTCCCTTTGTCGCTGGTTCTACTTTTTAGTATTCTTTAGGATCTTATCTGCTGAAGTTTAAACGAAACTCTGTCATGTTAAGCTCTTGAAAGGATATATGAAGTGCAGACTATATATAGCACAGCCCTCGGCTTTGGCAATTTAAACAATGAAGTGCAGAATAAGGTTCGCTTGTGTGGAGACTGTTGAAAAATCTCAGGTATGCTCTTAACTGTTGGCTGAAGCTGTTATCTGGGTTGTTAATGTACATTTTTCTTATTGTTTTAAAATCTTTTCAATTTTCAATTTTGTTTTGAAAATAAACGTTTGATTTCTAAAATTTTGTTGAAGTACTTTTAAAGTTTGCAATTGCTTATTTAATTCCCTTTTGTTATTATTTTATTTGATTTTTTCATCGTTTGATGATTGATTAAAAAAATGTAGTTTTTTTTTTCCTGAAAAAAATTTCCAATTTTTAAATTTCTTACTTCTTAAATATATTAAGCAAAACTCTATTGTTTGTAACTAACTATTTTTTTTTTCTTAACTGAAAATTCTGAATTTTTAGAATCCATCTTCCTTTTATTATGATCTTATTTTGAAAAGGAATATTTTCAATTCTGCTTTTTTATGGAAAAAAATACTTTTTAAAAAAATTTAATTGTTCTTGTTATTATTTGATGAATTTTTAAAATCCTTTCTTGAATAATAAACTATTTGGTTACGTTTTTTTTTTTTTCTTACTTCATGATACTTTTTGTTTTTAAAACCCATATCCTTTTTTTTATAATTTTGTTTTGAAAATGAATATTTGAAAATCTAAAATTTTGATTTTAAAATGAATTTTTCCGTGGCCGCCAAACAAATTATTTCCTTAATTTTATTTGCTTTTGAATTTCATAGTTAACCCATAGTTTTAAAGTTTTTGTTAAAATAAATAATAAAAAAAAAAAACATAAGACCGAACAATACAAGAAGAATGATAATTCCTATAAGAAACCTAATACAATTTTTTTTTTTTTTGTTATGTGAGATAATGAGTAGTTCCTATTCACATTATACGTTTTAAACATGTTCGATTTTGTTGGTAATAAGCACTCTTCATATTTTATTGTTTCCTTGATTGTTATTGGAAATTATTTTATGAGTTTTAAAATGTTAAGATTTTGATGTTATGGTTTTTTATTGGTACAATAATGACAACTCTTTCTTAATTCTTAATTCTTCTTTAGGATGCTATGGATGTTACCTATCGCCTCAGGATTATTTTTGTTTTATTTGTGATAACAACATTCGTGTTATTCATTTCATCGTGATTAACCACAATTTTTTATTGCTATGGATGTTACCTATTGCCTAATTGATTGAAAGCACTCTTTATTTTTTATTGCTTCTTTGATTTGTTATTGGAAATTGTTTTGTGAGTTTTGGTTATCATGTGAAGATTTTGGTGTTATAGTTTTTTTATTGGTGCAATATTGATAACACTTTCTTAATTCTACTTTAGGATGCTATGGATCTTAACCATCACGTTAAGATTATTACTTTTTTATTGGTAATCACAATATTCATATTATCCATCGCAACAATTTTGTGGTGGTACTATGAAGGAGAGGACGAATTGTTTGACTTAGAAATTGGGTCTCTTCTGCTTGCCCCAATAAACCCATAGCCACATTGCAAAACTTTCATCTAGCGAAAGCTGAGTGGGACATGGAGGCAGCGGCTTGAGTGGAAGTTTTGTAATATGTGGCTATGGGTTTATTAAGGCAGGCAGAGGAGACCCAATTTCTAGGTCAAGCAATCCTCCCTCTCCTTCATAACACCACACAAAATTGTTGCAATGGATAACAAGAATATTGTGATCATCAATAAAAAATAATAATAATCTAACGCGATGGTTAAGATCCATAGCATCCTAAAGTAGAAGAATTAAGAAAGTTGTCAATATTGCACCAATAAAAAACTATAACACCAAAATCCTAACATAATAACCAAAACTCACAAAACAATTTCCAATAACAATCAAGGAAGCAATAAAATATGAAGAGTGCTTTATTGCAGCTTGGTTAATCGCGATGAAATAGATAACATGAATGTTGTTAACACAAATAAAACAAAAATAATCCTGAGGCGATGGGTCCATAACATCCTGAAGAAGAATTAATTGTCAATATTGCACCAATAAACTATAACCAAAACTCAAAAAATAATCTTAACGATCAAGGAAGCAATAAAATATGAAGAGTGTTTTCAATTATTGCACAAATATTTTTTTCTTATTTTATTTGATTTGAATTTCATAGTTAACACATGGTTTTAATGTTTTTTTTTAAAAAAATTTCTTTTTATTAATGAATATTTGAAAATCTGCAATTATATTCGTTGTTTAAATTTTAATTTTGAAATAATTTTTTTGATTGCCGCCAAATAATTTTAAATTTTGTTTTTTAAAAGGAATATTTGCAAAGTCAAATATTTTTCTTAAATAAAAATTCTGAAATCCTTTTTTAAAATCAATTTAAAGTCCATCTTCAATTAAATTATTTAAATTTTGATTTTGAAATAAGTTTTTTGATGGCCGCCAAATAAATATTTTTCTTAAATTTCTGAATTCATTTCTTTTTTTGTCATTGTTACCTTATTGAAATTTGTTTTGTTAATTGATTATTCATTCCAAAATCTGAAATTTTGAAATCCTTTCTTTAATAATAAACTACTTCGTTACGTTCTTCCCCCACTTCATCTTATTATCTTAATGTTTTTGAAAATAAATATTGGGTTAACGAGCAATTTTACCAATGAACTATTAGTCTAGGAGCGCCCAACACAATAAACTTTTAAGTGGACCTTAAATACCAAAAAACAATTAAAAATATAAAATCATCACAAATCCGTTAGATCCAATTAACGCCGTTGGAAAAGGAGTGAGTCTCTTCTCTTATTTCATTTTTTGCCATTGAGGATCTTCTTCTAGACTCTATGTCTTCCATTCCCGCAGTCAAAGACTACACACGCGGGTGGCTTTCTAAAGCCGGTGAGGAAATTCGAGATGAAAATGTAAGAAAGTAAAAGGCAAGCAATCCTCGTACCAAAGAAGGTCTTAGAAATCGGTTCAAGCACTTGCATCGATCTTCTGGAAGTGTTTCTTCAATCAACGGAATAGATCGAGAAATAATGATGGAAGTAGAGCGAGATGGACGGGAATAATAATGTGAAGAAGAGAAGAAGAATAAGTAGCGATGAGTCTAGAAGGAGAAGGCGGAGAGTTCAAAGCGAGAGGAGAAGGAAGACATTTTGCGAGAAGAGAAGGAATCGAGAGACGATTGACGGCACCACCACCGTTGGCTCACTTTGTTATCACCTACACTTATTCTTCCCCTGTGTTTGACCTTTGATATAGAGAGAGAGAGGAAGGGGAAAGGGAAGAAGAAGGAGGAGGAAGGAGATAGACGGTGCCATTGAATCTAGTCAGTCCAAGAGAGAGACATATTATTTTTCAATTCTTTTCCAACGGCGTTAAGTGCATCTAACGGATTTGTGATGATTTTAAATTTTTGATTGTTTTTTGGTATTTAAGGTCCACTTAAAAGTTTATTGTGTTGAGCGCTCTGGACCAATAGTTCATTGATAAAATTGCTCCTTAACCCATAAATATTTGATAATCTACAATTATATTCATTGTTTAAATTTTAATTTGAAATACATTTTTTTATGGCCGCCAACTAAATCTTCGTCTTAAAAGAAAATAAATTTTTAAAATTATTTTGGTTTTATTTTCAAAAGGAATATTTGCAAATCTACTTTTTTTTTATTTATGAAAATTTAATTTAATTTTTCTCGTTACGTTCTTTTTTCCCCATGATACATTATACTATTGTTTTTGAAACCCATTTCCTTTTTCCCCATGATACATTATACTATTGTTTTTGAAAATGAATATTTGCAATTATATTCAATGTTTAAATTCTGGTTTTGAAATAAATAAATTTTTTTTCTGAACTAAAAATTCTGAATTAGTAAAATCCATCTTCCTTTTATTTCGAAAGTTTGCAAATCTGCTTATCTTCTTTTTTTTTTTCCAAAATCCATCTCCCTTTTATTTAAATTTGTTTTGAAAGTGAAAATTTGAAAATCTGCACTTGTATTTATTGTTTAAATTTGATTTGAATTTCGTAAACGGTGTAGTAACTGTTCTCCCTTTTTTGAAAATGAATATTTGTAAATCTAAAATTATATTTATTCGTAAACGATTTGAATTTTTTTTTCAAGAAATTGTAATTTTTCAATAATTAACTATTTCCTTTTTTTCCCCTTGTTATAATTTACAAATATGTTAAATTATCTTTTTTTAAAATGAATATTTGATTTAATTTTTTCAATGTTTTGATGAAAAAGTCTGCCTTTTTATTTACGTTTGTATTTTTAAATTTCTTATTATTCTCACTTGATTATTTAATCGATTGATTCCAGAATTTGAAATTTTAAAATCCACCGTCTTAATGCTGTAATTTTTATTTTGACATGGAAATAAATTTTTTTTTTTATAGTTACCAAATATTTTGAATATCTCGTTTTACATTTATCTTACTTCATCATATAATTTAATGGCGACCGGGATCCTCTTAGAACGCTTTTTTCTTTTTCTTTTTTAGTTGGTTGGCAGGGTCAGGGCCTTTCTCGCTTGGCGACCGGGCATCCGATTGATTCTAAAGTCCTTTTTACAAATATTTCGATTTACTTATTAGATTCATATACTAAACTTGAATTCAAACTTTGTAATTGCGTTTTGGGATAGGATATTGTTACTACCATTTTTTGTTACTACTAATATTACTACCTTCCATTTGTTAAATCGAATCTCATCAATCTTTATAATTTTCTCTCTCCAATTAAAATTTGATCTAAGCGTGGAAAAGTGGTAGTAACAAAAAATAGTAGTAACAATATCTTACTTTATAAGTGAACTACTGAAATCATTTAGTTTTATGTTTGAATTCATATACTTTTTTTCTTTTTTGAAGTGAACTTTTTGAGATTGATTTGCTATCCGGTTGCCTCCTTTATCAGTGTTGTGTGTATTGATGTTGATTGTGAATGAGTTTTTCTGGTAGTAAGTGATTTTTTTTGTCAGATTGTTTTGCTTTTTTTAGTGATTAACTTTTTGTTTATGAAGTTTTGCTTTTAAAGCTTGGATGCCTCCAAAGGCGGAAGGATTGTTGTTTTACTCTCTTCTTTTTGCCGCAGGTTCTCCTCTTTCCCCTCTTTTTCTTTTCAGTTTTTGCATTTTCTTCCCTGTATAGTTAGGATTTTCATGCGTAGTCAACTGTAGCTCCAATTTTGATACATTAAACATGACTCCAATTTTGCTATTAGTCTTTGATAGAAACTATAAGGGGTGTGAATAACACTTATTTATGGCTTCATCCGGTTGATTTTGGCATTTAAGATTGAACTAACTTTTTGAAATCATTAGTTACCAAGGTTGTGTTTCTCTCCATTATTTGCTTTTTGTTGATTTTTTTGGTAATTTGTTTTCATTTGTTTGTGGTGGTTGTTTATGTAATTATTCTTTTACTTGGGGCAAGCGTATTAGATTGCAATGCTTGTTCATTGTGATTAACAATCTTTTGTTTGTTATGATATGTTGCTTGAAAATCTTGGATGCCTTCAATGGGGAGGGATTTTGTGGCTGCCCTCCCTAACATTATAATTTTCAATTTGTGTTTGCTATTTCTAGACTTTGATTGTCACTAGATTGATGTGTTTGGTTATTGTGACTACTCTTTTTGTTTGTGTTTTTGAAAGTTGTTTTGCCCTTGAGTGGGAGGATTTTTTGGTTAGCCCTTCCTTGATTGTTCTAATGAATATACTCTTTCAATAGTAAGTGAACTTTCTGAAATCAATTAGTTACCAAGGTCGTTTTCCCTTGAGTTCGAAGGATAGGAGGATAGGAGGAGACGTGGTTTGAAAATTCCAGCTGGTGCATTTTTTGTTCGATGGACAATCCTTCGAACTCCTTTATCGATAAATATTCAAAACAGAAATATCGTGCAGCCCAAGTCAAGAAATTCTTCCAATTTCTATGATGGAAACTTTTGCTGCATGGCATAATTTTAGGGATAATCTAGCTACTGACATTTTCAATGCTTATTTGGCTAATATATCCTGATTACGATTACCATTGGTGTATTAATTGATAAACATTCTGGTCTCTTTGTAAAATGTTTGTTTGTTTGCACTAAAATAAAATGATATTGTCAATTTGTTTATTCGTTTGTAATAGCTGGAGCTGCACAGGTTAAATTGTTACTTATGTATTTAATTATTTGTGATGGACTAACCACTTTTGATTTGTGTAGTGGTAGAATGGAAGACTCACCAAAGCAAAAGTTTCACATGTGGATAGCTACCTTATGTAGGTGAGGACGGAATAGAAGTTTATGGCGGACAACGGGTTCAAGTCAGGGTACGCCAACCGATTGGAAGCAATGATGCTGGAGTGCCAACCTGATTCCAAAATCAAGGGAAATCCCCAATTATTACCGCAGATCAAAACAATGAAAGTGGCCTCGCAAGTGGTATACGATATGGTGTATGGGACAAACACATTCGGATTTGGATGGGATCCGGATAGACAATGTGTTGTTGCGGACAAGGAAGTGTAGGATGAGTACATCAAGGTTGCTTGCCAAACAGTTATTACTACAAGAAGGTTGGAACATATAGAACCACGTGTCTGCCCTACTTCTAATGTGTTTTGTTTGGTTTAAAGAAAGGGCGGTTGGCAACTACTGTAAATCACCAAAAAGCATGGTAGAAGAAATTCATGAAGAATAAGAAGTGATCCCTGAGTCCCCAATACATCTAGATAATATTGCCACCCCAGAGTTCTAGGTCCCACTTGTTGGTAATTATGCCCATAGAGCTGGTTGTAACATTCCAATGCCTCATTCTTGATATTTTTCGCTTTGGAGCCTATCACCCCCTCATTCTTGATATTTTCCGCTTTGGAGCCTATCACCCCCTCACGGCTTTAAAATGAGTCAAGAGGGGGAGATATCGGCTAGACCCTTATAAGGTATCTTTCGTTCCCCTCCCCAGCCGATGTGAATTGAGCAGCAATCTTAATATGGGCAGTGGTCAGCTCGTCCACAGTGAGCTCAGGAACTTCCAACAAATGTTGAAGTTCCGCAACCATATCAGTCTTCCCCAATTTCCTTCACTTCCTTGCGCTACCAGAAAACTCACCGCCAGTATAACATCCTAGTAGCTTGCTCTCAATATTGTCCGCTTTGAGGCCCACGGCTTTAAAACGCATCAATAGGGGAAGGTATCCAGACCCTTATAGGGCATCTTTTGTTCCCTTCATCGGCCGATGCGGGACATCACCTTTGGGCTGAGTGTTATGTCCCATATCGGCATACCTTTCCCTCTCGACGAGTTTTAAAGCCGTGAGGGGATGATAGTCCCCAAAACGGACAATATCAAGAGCTAGGCGCTGTGATGTTACAATTGATATCAGAGCCAGGCTCGAGTCGATGTAGGTCAACGTGCCAGCGAGGACGTTGGGCCCAAAGGTGGGTTGAGTGTTATGTCCCACATCGACTGGGGAGGGGAACGAAAGATGCCTTATAAGGGTCTAGATACCTTCTCCTCTTGATGCGTTTTAAAGCCGCGATTGGCCCCGAAGCGGATAATATCGAGAGAGAGCAAGGCGCTAGGATGTTATAGTGGCGGTGAGTGTTTTGGTAGCACAAGGAAGCAGAGGAAATGACTGCATTGGTAAGAAAGAACATCACACTAGAGTGTCAAGATGGCACACTCGAGTGTGCCATTCATTGGTAAGAAAGAACATCACACTGGAGTGTCAAGATGGCACACTCGAGTGTGCCATTTCACTCCAGTTGAAGTTTGTGCAACATGTGAGAAGACAACTTTGTGTGATTTTGTGTGGTTTATAATAGGTTTTTCTTTTTAGGGGAAAAAATGGTATTTTGCCTTATTTTCTTACAACCACACAAAAATTTTCCTGTCACTCTATTTTCTTTTCCAGTGCGAACCAAACGCATTAACCCAAAATATTTTCCGTTCCATTCCATTCATTTCATTTCCATTCCTTTTCATTCTCACCTTTTCTTTGATCCGAACGGAGCTTTAGTTGTTTGTGACAGTGTTTTTCTGAAATCATTAGTTAACTGTTGCTTTGAACTTTGATGCATTATACATGTGAGGTATGTTTTTTATACTAGTAATCTTACTATTTTGAATACATTAAGTTTGCAATCCGTTGTTTAAACGATTCTATGAAAATTTTGAATAGATTAGTTCATTTCTATACTTTTAGTAATCTTACTTTTTAAAATTTTGAATTTGAAATAAACTTGTTGATGAAAAAATCTGCGCTTTTAACTATTTTTAATTTGAAATTTGATGTTGAATTTTTTTATATATTAGTCATTAACAAATATATTTTAAATATTTTTACCGAAGTAGTATCTGAAAGATATTATGTTAAGAATCTATTATTTGTTATTCACTATTCTTTCTTTTCTTTTCCTTTTTTTTTTTTTCAAAATCCATCTTCCTTTTATTTTAATTTTGCTTTGAAAATGAAAATTTGAAAATCTGTAATTATATTTATTGTTTGAATTTTGATTTTGATAAAAAAAAAAAAATCTTATTTGATTTCATTCGAAATTTCATAGTTAACACATCGTTTTGAAGTTTTTTATTAAATTCACTTATAAACTTCAATTCAAAGTTGTAAATTAGGTATTAATTAAATAGGTTTGATTTTTTCATTGACTTGTTGATTATAAATTTACATTTTATTTTTTGAGAAAAATATGCTATTTTTAAATGTACTTTCTTACCATTTTAAGTTCGATTTTGAAATCTTTTGAATTCCTTCTTGTTCCTCCTACCTTATTATTTGAATGTTGATGTTGATTTCGAATATGAAATTTTAAATTCCGCCATCTTAATATTTTAGTTTTTATTTTGATTTTCAAATAAATTTTTATGGTGGTTACCAAATATTTTGAATACGTTAAGTTCACCGTTCATTGTTTATAATTAACTATTTCTTTTTGTTCTTATTCGTTTGTTCATAAAAATGTAATTTAATGTTGCATTAGCTTAAATTTTTTGTTAACAAATTTTTTGAATATATAGAGTGAGTTTGCATTCCTCTTTTTAATGTTTTGTTTGATTCAAAAATATGTAATTTTACTATTCATTAACTTGTTTTAAATTTGATTTGAAAATAACTATTCAATTTAATAATAGTTAACAAATATTTTGATTTGAATTTTCCGTTTGCTAGTAGTCCTCGATTGGAGGAAATATAGGGTTATGTGTGTGTTGATATATGATTTGTTAAGTTTAGTGACTTAAATTAAAATTTGGGTTATTCAAATGTCTTTATATTTAATTTTTTCTAAAAAATAAATAGAGCATTTATGGCTATTTAAATAGAAAAGTTTATATTTTCAAAGTTTAGATCACCCGTATCTTTCCGGTTAAAATATTATTCACATGCTTCCAAAAAAGCAAGAGACTAGTAGGAAATACTTACTGATTGGTTTCAATAATAAAATAAATTGATATTAAGTTAAACCAATTTGACAGAACCAGACTCAAAATCATCCGAATCAAATATGATATGCAACTAATCAAATGCTAGTTTGACCCATGTACAAGTCAATATATTTTTCATTTATATATAATAAAAAAGACTAAAATTTTTCAAAATGAACATAAATCAGTACGTATAACTTTTCATATATTATACAAACACACATATATAGTAATAATAGGAACATTTTTGGGAAAATTCTAAATAAACATCATTTATTTACAAACACACATCTAGGGACTATTCTGGAGTTTTGAAATTTTTACCAAATCGCCCCTCTAGGGTCTGGTGGTGTCAGAGTCGTTAACAAGTTGAATAGATACAATGACAATTTGAGTATAGCGATTGATAAATCGCTCTCTCAAGATTATTAATCAAGTTGGCATTGCTTTTATTTAACTGTCAATGACATTCGATATAGCTTAGAGAGTTCAAATAGTCAATCTCACTACTCAAAGTGTCACCGGAACTCCAAAAGCTGGTATTGGAGGCCTGCTGGGGGAGCGTCGGCTGAGGATATTTTTTTTTTCTTTTTTAGTAGAAAAAACTCGAGGGGTATTTTAGTAAAAGCAAAACATTTCAAAAATTCCAAATTAGTCATTTACATGTGCTAATAGAGTTTCTAAGATTTTCCAAATTCAAATGGCATTTATTTGAAATTTTCCCTACATTTTTACCTTGTTCCTATAAATGTAAGCATGTGCGTGAAAACTACCAATACTGATGAAAAGTATGGTTTGACCTAAAATCGAAAGTTATACAAATTGATTTTTATTTACAATGGTTTACCACTAAAAGACTACTAAATTTTGCCCATTTGTTTAGAAGAGAAGGCATATTATCTATCATCAATGTGTGAGCATTTGTTTCATTGACTTGGTTTAGTGTTAATTTGGAGTTACTTATTACAAATTGAGAAAAATTGTTCTCACATAATCTCGTATGACCATAAATTATGATTGAAAAGCTACTTCAAAAGACTCCAAACGTTACCGTAAATACTCCTTATAGTTCTTAATGTAGGATATATTTAAAAAATTGATATTGGTTCTAAATATAAGTAACATTTTTCATATTTGTCAATATCTTTCTAATTTTACTTTTATTGATTCTCCCTCAACAATAATCAAATATGACAGGGAATGAAAAAATTAAGGAAGATGACCATGATATTTTTATAAAATAATGTCATATTAGCCAACTTAACTAACTTTTTTTTTTTTTTTTTTTTTTTTTGGAAGAAATGCAAAATGATATTAATAAAACAAGGTTAAGTTACAAACTAGACATAAATGCAGGAATTGAAAAGAAAGACCTAAACCTATCAAAGTATCGATTGTCCCCTACCACACTAGTGAGTAGTGACACAACTAAAATGTCTTAAGTGGAAGCAAATATCATTAGCAATGACATTGGATCTGGAATGGTTAGCAACCCACCTGTAATTCCAACATCGATCTACGCTCCTAATCCTATTTGTAGATATTCTTAATCAAAACACTTAGATTTGGAAAGGTTAAAATTAATTGAATATTTTCTTAATTATTTTTCTTAAAAATTGAAAAAAAAAATGTGATAATCATAAATTTATTGATTAAATCTTCTCAAATATAAATACAAATGAATCATAATTTAAATATCACATAACCACAAAACAATTTCAGAATGTCCCTTGAAAAGGAAAAAAAAATGAATAAAATATTTTAATTATCATTTTCTTTTGTCTTAATTACACAAGCCTCCATCTGCTTTAAAAACATACACTTAAGTCCAATTCATTTGTAAAATCTTTTCCTCAATTTCATAACATTAACTCACCTTTCAACACTAATCATTGTAGAACTAAATTTGAACAAACCAATCAAGAATCTATCATTATTATAAAGAGTTCCCATTTCAAACTAAAGTCATCCATATAGGAAAGAGATAATCTAAACATTTCAAGCAATTAAGAATAATCACACCTTCCAAACCATTTTACATATTAAACCATGTTTGAAAGATGGAAAAACCCACATAACATGGATATCTAAATAAAACACCCATTTACTCGGATTTCTAGAATAATACTTGGGTCTTGAGTCCCTCGAAACTCATAATACACATTCACCATAAGTCTAAGATAAAAAAATCCAGTTCTGCATAGTATCTAAATCATAGTATGATAATCAAAAGTTTCCACAATTTGAGTTTTTGGATCCACATCCAATCACATGCAATCCTAAAGGCTTCATTACTTCTGCTAGCACACTAGCCACTGACAATTTATTCAGAAGTATGCATTTAAATCAGAATTTACAAAATATTGGCCCTATGGGGGGCAATATACATCAATTCATCACATAAATAACCAAGAGAGGCTATAAAAATATATGAAGAGATACCTATGCCTCAGGAGCTTCCGATCACGTGATAAGGATCGACCAAAATTCACAGAGCACATGCTCGTACCATAGGTGTTTTCCCCTAATTGAATTAGTGAGGTGTCATAACCCCTCATTGAACCAATGATGCAGTCTCTTATTGAAACAATGGGACAGTCTTTTGTTGAACTAGTGGAACAATAGAAAACCAACAACTGTGCATCAATGGAGGCTATACCATGCGGTAAAATAAACTACTTAATCTCATCCCAATCCAATTAACAAAAATATCCTCAATAAATAGCTCAATGAGAATTTCTCAAGATTTTCACATTCATACAATGCTAATGAAATTATCTCTATATACATGTCATAATATCTCAGTTCTTAACTCATATGTACACATTTCACAATTCAAATCATAAGGTTTCACGAGGCCATTTCTATCAAAATACTCATTAACATTATGATAACTTTCTCAATCTTAATAAACATTTCAAAGTACTAATTGAAATATCTAATCAATATTAATATCTCATTTTCATTCTAATAATCATTTTACACAATACTTACAAACAACATATTAACACATATAACAAGTAGAAAGTGGTTACTTCTAACTCAGTAAGGAGATATTACCAAAAACAAAACGCCACGTGCTCAACATCAACCATTCACTATCAATCTACACAATTATAAAACCACACATTAATAACTCATTGAGTTATTTGAGGTAATTTATTACTATCCTATAATTTCTAAATAAAAAATTAATAACTGTTATCTTTATTTATATCTCTGTGTGTTAACTAAAACACTTCAACAATATATTTACTTATATAGTTAGAATTTGTACTCTCCAAGTAGAGAAATATTCTCAAATCTCCCATAGACCATAACTAATTATTTTAACACAATTTCCATTTTCTCTATCAATTCAATTCATTCAATTAAGTTCTTGACAACTCCCAAATATCTTACTTCAACAAAAATCCTGAAGTTCTATAAATCTAAAATTCCAACCCTCAAATTTCAAGTTTTAATCTCCAAACTAAACCTTAAAAAATTCAATAAAACCTCCAATAAACTCAAATAAATCATTTAAATCAATTTTAATAAGTGAAAATACCATATATCCTCATTAATGAATTTGACAAAGGATGCGTGCTATGTGTGTTAATATGGGTCCGGTTTCTCTTATTATCCTTCATAATCTCTAAATCATGTCCGTCCAATTAAATCTAAAAGGTTGAGATTGGCTCATCTTCCCAATCAACAGTCTATCTATATTATGAGGGATTACAAGAAATTGAGAGAATTGGAGGATCTCTTCCCATGTTAATATGCATATATTAACTAAATGAATGGGGGCCGTGGCCTCTGGATCTTTTGACTATGTTTTTTTTTTTTTAAACTTTAATGGGCAGTTGGGCCTTTTTATTTTATTTTATTCCTCTTTTCCTTCATTCCTTTCTTTTCAAAAAAAAAAAAATCATAAAAACAAAAACAAAAACCACCACAGCAACTCAAACTTTATTTTCTTTATTTATATTTATTTTTTTTAATCTCTTTACTCTCTTAAATCATACTTTGTATAAATCTTCTTTATGTAATTAATTATGTGGTAATATTTTATTCACCATGAATTAATTTATTTATAAATTTGTTTAAATTCTAAGAATAAAAATTAGGATGTTATACTGTCAACTCCGTTAAGAATATTCAAAAAATAAAATTTTAATTACAAATTGTATAAAAATAAATTTTATTTATTAATTTACTCTTAATACTAAATCTCAAATTTTAATTAGCATTTTGTAAATATTATAAATTTTTGAAAATTTAAGTAATTTTTTTAAATGTAAGTAGGTAAAAAATGAAATTATAAATTGAAATTACTTATACAATCTCTCAAACGTTTATAATTTATTATATTAGATAGAAAAATGTATTTGATATATATTTTTAGTCATTTAAGAAACTAAAAATAAATAAATATGGTGAATTTAAAATTATAAATTTGCTAATCTCAATTTTTTTTTTTTTAAGATATTAAAAAGTTTGAAGATCTATTAGAATTAAAATTTGGTGGTATAACTTTTTTTTGTTTTTTTGCCCTTATGTGTGTGTATGTTTAAATAATTATAATAATAAAGAGGGGTATTTTGATTTTTTTTAAAAAAATTAAAAATTCAAACTTAACTGTCAACTAAAGGTTTGAATGAATGAAAATAAAATCTTAAAATATAATGGGGATTTGCGTAACATACATTCTAATTTTAATTTTAAAGAAGGTCTATATGTGTTTTCAAAATAAAGAGGAAGTCTGTGTAATTAGGTAAAAATAAAGGTGGTTAGTCTTTTTTTGCCAGCAAGTCATTAGAGTATTTAACTAAAAAAAATAATCATATATAAAGTATATTTTCATTTATTTTTCTAATTTTCATTGTTTTTTTTTTTTTTTTTTTTTTTTTTTCCAATACTGGAGGACTCATTTTTTTTTAAATTTTTTAACAGAATTGAAAGACAACTTAACTTTTTTTTTTTTTTTATATTACAGTGAGTTGGACAAAAGAGGTAAAAACTGAACAAAAAAATAAAGCCGTTAGAAACAGATTTTAGCACATAATTTTATAATAACAAAAATTAAATATGAATAATTTAGATAATTATTGAATATATATATGAAATAATAAATAGGACTATACTTAAGGTAAGTTATTTTATTTGGTCTCAAGTAACCCATAAGGATGTGCTCCGTGTATCAGTTTCCTCATCTGACACGAAGTTACTCGGATCCTACATTCCATGCAAGTGCTACAATCTGACCTGACTCCTCAAGTTAAACAAAACTTTTTTCTTAACTAACAGTAGTAATTAAGAGGGCTATTAAGGTCAAAATGTGAGATGGTAAAATTAATACACTTGGAACATTCTTATTGGGTGCAAGTGATATTTATATGATTATTTGTTTTAAATCAAAAACTAACATTACAAGAGCAGGCTTCCATGATGTCTAGGCATCTTGCAAAGTCTGACAAGCCGAGACATTCTGTCATCTCATCGCTTGCTGAGGTATGTATTTATGCAAGTACATGCTTTTGTTTCTTTAGATGAGAATTGTTTAACGAGAACTTTGAACAAACTTAAGTCACCTTAATCAATATTCAGAAGAAGAAGATGACTTGTTTGATTCTATTTGTGTTCTTTATGACAATGGCGGTACATTGTTGTGTTGTGATGAGATATGCATGAGGCTGTTTCATGCGACAAAGGAGAATGGTTCAGTCGATGCTGCGGATTGTGAGTCTTTTGAAGAAGTTGATGAGATCAAGAGTTTTAAATGCAGAAATTGTGAATATAACCAGCACCAATGCTTTGTATGTGGCAAGTTAGGAAGTTTTAATAAATTCTCGGGTGCTGAATTTTTTCTTTAATATGATGTTGCAACTTGTGGCCATTTTTACCATCTACGTTGTGTTGCAAAAGAACTTGGGAAAATATTGCTGATGGAAAAAGTTTTATTTGTCCTATTCGCACATATCTCATCGCTTGCTGAGACAAGAGAAAATGGCAAAGCCTGTCTCGAAGGGAAACATATAGCTTTTCATTCTCTGGAGGAGTTGTTCTTGATATTAGCAAAGCCTATCTTGAAGAATGCCTAAGGTTGATTTCTTGAAATTATTTTTATCAGAAGTGTTTCAGAAAAATAAGGAGGCGTTATTCCTGATTATTTTCTTTCCATCTTTGGGCCAAATGAGACATCATTATTTAAGAGGTTGCAGCAACAGATAGATTTTCCAACCATTGTTAATCTTTTGTCTCTTGTTTCCTGGAAAGCAAGTGGCCTTCTTGAAGGCTGTATGGTTATCATGAGGCATTTTCACATTTTCTTCTAGATGAAGGCTATTGGTAGTAAGCTCCTACACTCATCTATTGTCATCCGAGAAATTGCAGTGCAATTTGTGGAGAAAGGTGGGGGTCAAGATGGAATGTTACCATCATTGTTGGATCTCCAATCAGGCCATTTATATAGCAAATTATTGCACCTGATTAGTTCATGGGGTTTTTGGCATTTTCTGTGCATTTATTGCTAGTGCTCAAATGCCACTTTTTGCTTTTGGAATTTCTCTTGTACTTCTATCATACTATATGGATTGGGATGCAACACGGCATTGAGATTAAAAGAACCAATTTTTTATTCTGTGGGGTGGCAATGGTGACTATTATTTGTCTCATTCGTTTCTTCTCATGGAGCTGACTGGGGGTGAGCAAAACACCCGTAGCCCGCCGTCCGCCCGTGCCCCGTAGTGTTTTTCCTAGTTTGAGCCCGCCAGATTGGGCTGCGTAGTCAGTGCGAGCTGCCCCGTACCGTATAAAAATAAGCGGGCGGGACACGGGTTAGGCCACGGGGCACCGTTCCTTTGTTACCGTTTATTTTTTATGTATGAAAAAACGATTAGATATAATATTTTAATTCTTCCATATCATCGAGGTCATTGCTCTTGTGCGGTGGAATGATGGTTGCACTTTTACCGTCAGATACTTGCTTCGATCCCCCACGCACGAGACCTTGAATTTTTTCCGTTTTCTTTTTATCAATTTTTATATAAAATGTTAAACTTTAAAACTCTAAAATTACAAAATAACCCTTTGCCCTATTCTTCATCTTCACCACACAATCACGATTCATGATGACTTTTCTTTTCCCCTGAATATTGATGCCGTCTGCTCACAAACCACGATAACTTTCCTTTCCTTTTCCAATGATGCCGCCTCCTTCTCCTAGAGTCCCCATCCTCATCTCTCTCATTTATCTCCTCATCCGTTCTTGCGGCGATGGCGAAAAGTTGACTTCGTGCTTCTTCTTCTCGAGATCAGGTACAATAGCGTACGCAATCTCATCTCGGATAGTCGACTTCGTGCTTCTTCTTCTCGGATCGTACAATAGCATCCGCAATCTCATCTCGAGATCTTGCCTTTGCATTGCTCGGATCTCGCCTTTGCATTGCTCAGATCTCGCCCCGGATCATAAGGATTTCTCTCCTCTTCATTTTCTGATTTTTCTTCTTCTTCTTTGTTGATAGTGGCTGTGACTGGTTCTTTGTTGATAGTGGCTGCCTGGTTGTGACTAGTGTGAGGATTTGCTTTTTTTTTTGAAGAAAAAGCAGTCACGGGTTCCCGGTGGCCATTGTGTTTTACCCATACCCGTTATGCCCCGTCCCGTGATGCCGTCCCCGTACCTGTTATGCCCCGTCCCCATGAAAATTAAGCAGGCGGTGCGGTTACCCCCGGCCAGGCGACCCCCGCCCGTTGCTCACTCCTAGAGCTGACAATGCAAATTTCTTCTTGATACGTCCTCATGGGTTTGCAGACAGACCATGACTTGAAAATATTTTTGGGGGAATTACCCACATGTTCTTCATTGAAATTATTCTTGAAATTCCCTTGGTTAATTCATTATATTAATCAATTCTCATAAGATTAAAGTCATATACTAGGCATCCGTTGTCTATGTCAAGTAAAGTCTCATCTATGAATAGACCTTTTCTTGGTCATCTTATTTATCGCAAAAAAGACCAACCATGAAGTGGCGTAGCTTTTATCATTATTCTTTTTGTCTTCCAATTGAAATAAATTCTGGGAATAAGGAGCTACTAAGCTTTCTTGTTAGATTGCATGATTTATTACTTCTGTCCTTGCTAAAGGGCCTCCATGATAATTTTTTAAGGCGGACCCCGGTTACTCCAAATCTAGTTAAAATCTGGGCTCTCGTGGAGATAACGGTTAAAATGTGTTTCCTTGGGAACAAATGTTTTTCCTTGGGACACGGTGACACTGAGATTTTGGCTAAAACGTATTCCTCCGGGATCGGGGACGGATTTAGGGGGGCTAGGGGTGGCCCCGCCCCCTAAAATTATAGGAAAGAACCCAAATGAGGGGAAAATTACGAGAAAAGAACCCAAAATTTTATGAAATCACATTTGGCCTTATAAAAGTTTCGAGTATTTTCAATTTAGTCCTTTTCTAATAGCTTCATGGAGGGACTAAACTAAAAATATTGAAATTTTATGAGGTTTAAATGCGATTTCATAAAAATGTGGGTTCGTTTACGTAATTTTCGCCCCTCTAATTTCAATTCTTTGGGTCCGTCACGTCCGGGATGCGGTAACGCCCACATTAAAGGTTAAAATGTATTCCTCTGGGATGCGGTAACACCGAGATTATGGTTAAAACGTATTTCTCCGGGATACGATAACACCCACATGAAGGTTAAAACGTATTCATTCGGAATGCAGTAAAGCCGAGATTTTGGCTAAAACGTATTCCTCCGAGATGCGGTAACGCCCACATTATGGCTAAAACGTATTCCTTCAAAATGCGGTAAAACTAAGATTTTGGCTAAAATGTATTCCTCCGGGATGCAGTAATGCCCACATAGAGGTCAAAGCATATCCCTTCGAGATACTGTAAAGCCGAGATTATGGCTAAAATGTATTTTCTCTGGGATGCGATAATGCCCACATAAGGTTAAAACGTGCTCCCTCCGGGACGCGGTAAAACCGAGAAGCCCTTGTGGCCATGATGCATCAAAGCTTGGGGTAACGAAGCAAACCGTCATGATGGCCTTGATCAAGTCAAAATGTTTAGAGGGTGGTTGAAATACTGATTCTAAGTATATGATGGGTGGCTCTTACTCTCGATTGATTTCTGGTTAATCACTCAGGCGGGTATATTGCCCATGGGTGGTCCCAGACCCATATTTTGGGCACTGATTTTCTGACTCTGGCCCAGTCATCGAATAAAACTCGAACAAGTTTTGAAGGCGCAACTCGGTTACACTGATTACAGTTAAAATCCGAGTTCTATATGGAATGAACCCTTATGACAGCGACAAAGGAGGACCCGGTTACACCCAATCTGGTTAAAATCACGGCTCCGTGTGAATTTTTGAAGGTGTACCCGGTTACACCGAATCTGGTTAAAATCCCAGCTCCGTGTGAATTTTTGAAGGCAGATTCGGTTACACCGAATTAAGTTAAAGTCCGGGATCCGTGTGCAGATCTATGTTAAGCCTTAAATACATCTCGCGATCCGAAATCGAACTACATTTGGGGGCAAGCTGTCACACCCCAAAATCTAGGGGTGGCCGCACGAATATGAGTGGACTCACATTCCTTAAGTCTTAAACTTATATACAAACATTAAATAATACTCATAATAATATTTGGAGCTATGCTCCACTATGACATATATATGTACATAAATTCCAATTTACAGGGAAGATAGGGATCCTACCTATAGACTACGTGGAGCATCTAGCTTTTAATAATAATACAAAAGCTAAATTTATAATTACACCATGCGCTGACACTACAAAATGAGCCAGCAAACTTTAAATTTTGAGAAGGCTCTTCACTGCTCAGCCGGAGGTACAAGGTCAGCAATATATATCTAAACCAAACAAATTTTCCAGTGAATAACGTCCCATTTATAGAATTTAATAAAATACTAAAGAAAAATAATTGAGATAGACTTAATTTTGAAAGATGACAACATGATAACAAATTTCAATTTCTAGAGCATATAATTATAAACATAAATAAAATTATCTGAAAGTTCCTTATACAAACAAAACCAAATACGTAGAAAAAATAGTTCCTTCAACAAAGTCAGTTTCAAAACGGTAAATCTCATATCTCTTCTTCCGTAGGACTTCAACAGAACGAATAACAAGCGTGGACACACGGTCCACGAGGAAAATAATTGTTACAAAGACAAGGTCGCAAATACAAGCGTGAACACACAGTTCACGAGGGTAAATAACCAAGCGCGGCACAAAGCCACGAAACAAGCGCAGCACGAGGCTACGAAAACAAGCGCAGGTACAAGACCCACGAATAGCAAGCATGAGAACGAATCCCACGAATATCAAGTGAGCTCGAGGTTAACCATGGTGCACCAAGGACTAACAGTACTGCTGTTAGTAACCAGCGTTCTGTATTCAGTCCTCTCAAAATCGTTTCAAACATGCTTGGGGCCAATTTGTCAAAGCGATGAAAAGTTCTTCTTTTAATATCATAATGGTTCGTATGAAATACATCATAATATAATACCCCAGCATGAAAGTTCACAAATAATATTTCAAGACTTTTCTTCAAATTCAGTCTGTTGACAAAACCTCTCCCAAGCAATAAAACTCGCGTACAAACATTCTAAATCACAAGACCATCTTAACTTGAAAATTTGTGAGTAAAAATCAAAAGCTTCTTCAGCATTTTCATACATAATCATGAATAAAACCATCAGTCTATACTCATTTCAATACGGATGGAAACTGACATAATTCTAATCAACTTTCTTTAATAAAATAGCAATATGAAAATGTGGTAACAAATTGAGTTAAAATATAACCAGTAGAGATATCGTTTAAAATTTGTGATGGGACGTTATTCACTCACCTGAAATGCTTATACTTATACCTCTTTCACCATCTTATCAGCTTCCAAATTGCTCACTTCTCTCCTCCTAATATCCAAATAAATCCATCAATACTTCAATTAAAACTTTACATAAATCTTTTATATTATCACGTCCAGCCAAAACCTTAATTTTTCTTCATAATGACCCTTTCTTGGATTTAAGCATAATGATTATGTAAAAGCACATTGAAATACCCTCCCTTCTTCCAAACCTTTTAACGAACACGTTCTGAGTATCCATGACATCATCTCCTAAAGCAACATTACATGGTCTTATAATACCCAAACAACTTCAAATGTTTACATTATATCACAAAACCTCCAAAATTAAAATTGAGCTCTTCTACTTCTTTCTTTTTTTTTCACATTTAACCTATAAATAAAATGAAACCATCATCTTGTAGCCTTTAAGTTACATAAAAATACAAGCTTGAATAAACTTCCCTCTCAAATTCACCAAATTCAACATAGAATAAATAATAAACCCTTGTATTATAATTTCCATAAAGTTTATTTCTCAACTATACCATAAAACCTCATAACAACCCAACTTCCCTATATAGAAGAGTAAATAATTATTGTTTCAAGCACCTCATGGAAACCAAAGCATAAACCACAATCAGTTCAAAATAGTGTCTATATTAGTCTCCATCATCAAAATACTACACAAACACATAGTTGTAGGAGATTTCCTTTTCAGGAGCATTTCATCAAACACTTTAAAGGCAGTCAAGACTAATTCATATGACAAGCATCTTAATTCTCAAGTTAATAACCATAACTTTCAAGCATCCAATCAATATCATGCCTCAAGCATAGCTTCCAAAGAAACATTATGTGAATAGAATACCTATTAATGAAATCCCTCCTCTTCAATATACCACTTCCACCGAGAATGAATTCCATTCTACTTTTTTTTTTCCTTTTAATTAAACGGCTGAGGAAGAAGAAAATTTACTTCAGTCCCTTATTCTTACAAATCACGGCAGCGAAGAGAAAGAACAATGATACTCTTCCCAATCTTCAAAAAAAACACAGCAGAGAAATTAAGCTTACCCATAACCACAACAATTGCAGCAACGACACAGAAGGAAAAAGAAGAGCTCGAACACACCAGCAACCACCAGAAATTCCTCCAAACCCCACAAATGCCGCCAACAAGAAGAAAACGAAATAAAACCACCGCTTCGCTAAACCACCAAATGACGTCAAATAGCGACAATAAGAAGCAACAAATCGATCTCCACCCAAAGAAGGAAGACGACAACGAACGGAAAATGGCAACGCAGCCACCGACAGATGATGGGAGGATAATAGCAAAGTTGAAGAACAAAGGGTGTTGGGGATTTTTGTTGTAGGGTTCAGGTTCTTGCAGAGATGGAGGCTCGGAAGAATCCAGAAATTTTTTTTTCCCATCTCCTCTGCTCAATCGTATTTTAAAGATGCAAAGAATAAAAACAAAATAAAAACAAAAACAAAAAAATGAGGGAGTAGGTTAAATTATCTGCTGGCTCACTTATTGGTTTAATTTTAAAGAAGGGGTTTGTGGTAATTCCATATCAATGAAGCAACATGAAAATTTCCCTAAAACACCATAGGATTCAAACCCCCAAGACCCAAAAGTAGACAATAAACATTTTCCCACCAAACCATCAATCCACTTTTATAAGATCCTCACGATAAATAATCTATATATATAATAATTAAAGATTAAATAAACACTCAGGGAATAATAGAGATAACAACAAATCTAATTTTTTAATATATTGAATTTTAAAATTTCTCAAATTCTTGGGTTGTTACAAGAACAGAGTGGACAACGATTTGTTAATGGAAAAGCATGTTATCAATAACCGGGATTAATGCAAACTCAAACCAGTATTCGAAATGAGCACGTCGAACGATTTGCGCAAACAGTAAGTATTTTCCATTTATTTGATCTACTTACGTATTATTAAATGCAAGAATATAAACCGGATATTTATCCCGGGAAAAATCGCTACGAAAGCAAGCAAGGATCTTATTTCTTCTTATACAACCTGGATAAACTAGATATGTTTTGGCTCAATCGGCGCTTCGCAATCAAACAATCAGTACATCCCCGCAGCCCAGAGACTTGAACTACTCCTGGGGGCAACTGTTATGGATTCAAATATTAGGCCCATTCAAGGTGTGGCCCAACGAGACTACAAGGGGCAACCAAACCCTAATCCTAAAGTACCTCTATAAATAGATGGTAAACCCTGGAGGTACACAGATCTTCTACACTCTCTTTTACTATTCAGCCACACAGAGCACACACCCCACTCCATTGGGTGAAAACCCTCATGTTTGTGCTCTGTAATCTCCTATCCTCTTAGGTATCTCATCCATGAATACCTAGGAAAAAGCTACTTGATCCTATATCAATATACTAGTCTTTTAAGACTATACACTTATGTTCTACAAACAGAACAACTTGTAACATTTAAAAAAATATTATATGTTATATGAATAATTAAATAATTAAATTCTCAACACACCACTTAAAAATGATGGGAGATCTGAAGCATTTAGAAAAGCATTTTGAATAGGCCTAATCAAGTCACTGAGCACCCTTCTCATCCTATTGCACATTGTTTAAGCTTATATACAACATTGCAAAGACTAATTGCCTGAAGTTTTTAAAAGTGGTGAGGTGATTGCATTCCAGAAATAAAATAATGAAAGATTTGCTGAGTTGTGGAATTTTTTTGTTTTTGGTCAAAGCTGAGTTGTGGAATTGAGTACTATCAGCATGCATGCATTTCAAAAACTGCCTCTTCCAATAAAAATTTCTTTGCAATTTCTTCTGGAGAAAATGCAGTTCCTAGCAATAAAAGTCACTACAAATAAATCACATCACATTACTTACTTTTAAGCTAACTTCAGTTTAAAAAACAGTAGAAGTCACTTACAAAAAAATGTCAATCTTTCTGCAACGGATTTAGAATTTGGAAGGTCATCAAATTCCTCAGGCAACGTGTTGCTTTGTTACTGGCAAAGGTTTGAGACGTCATTGCGGGACCCACTTAGTCGCTGCATCCGCTTTATTATCACTGCTCTGCTCTTGCGCCTTCATGTGCTCTGTAGTAGTAGGATATCTTTTTTCTTTTTAGTCGCATGTTACATTAATTGCTTGTTGAAGGACCTTTCTTCTTCCCCATGCAAAAACCTTTTTGGCTATTAATAGCATATTAAACTCTATTTCAAATGGTTTCTCTGGTTTTTGTCTTTGCTATTTCGTTCTATTTCTCATCGTTTGGTTAAATGGAGTACGTCTATTTCAATATTTATTGTTTGTATTTTGTATCCATGATGTCAATATTGGGAACGACTCTTCAGATTTCTTTTTCACCTCTTTAAATGACGTTAAAGTGCTTTTGAACAAGACTTTTATGCTCTTCATGCCAGCTTGTATTTCTGGTTTCGGGCTACGTTTTCTTCTTCTTCTTCCTCCTCCTCCTCACTTGTTGCAGGTCCTATTTCGTTCTTTCGCTACTGTGTGGAGCTTGTGTTCTTGAAATATTGTGTGTGTGTGTTATCTCTGCTAAGTTCGTTAGGCATATATATACTCCGTTCTCTGCTCTTTGACTAGTGGTTGCTTCTTCTCTAGTTCCTGTTGTTTATATCTATTTCCATTTTTAATTTTTTAGATTTTGTACATGTGAAGTGAACATTGGCAAATGCATTTTTTGGATTTCTCTTTTTCCCCTTTGATAGCAGTAGGAGCTTTCAAATTGGGCTTTTACTCTGGTCAGCCTCTTCATGCTTTTTTGCTTGCTTTTCTAGTTTCCCTCCCCTGTTTATAGCAACGTTCTCTTATAAGTATATATACTTTGTTTTCTGATCTTGGGCTTGTGTTTGTTTGTTCTCTTTCTCCTGTTGCTCATATCAGTTTCAACCATTTCTTGTTTGGGTTTTGTATCCGTGAAGTAAATATTGTGAAAGTATCTTTCAGACTTCTTGCTTGCTTTCTCTGGTTTCCCTCACAAGTTCATAGCTTTTCTTTCATGGTCTCATTTGATTCTGTTTGCTTAAAAATCTGCTTGTAAGTATTTATAACTATGTACGGTTTTGTTTGGCTGTTGAGGATTCATTTGAAATTATAATCTTAGTTCACTGCTTAACAACTTTTTATCTCATGCTTGAGTAGCAATTAATCTAAGGAATGGCTTCTTCAAGTTCTAACAAGGGAGCTGATAAGTACGAGTCACATTCACCTCTTGCACCGGCCCTTCGTCCACCTGGAGAATCAGAAAAAGCTCACATGCCTATGAAGAAAACATCAGATAGAAAGCTCTTACCTATGGCCAGGCGTGGTTTTGGATCCAAGGGACAAAAGATTCAACTTCAGACTAACCACTTTAAAGTTAGCATGGACAAGAAAGATGGCTTCTTCTATCACTATACTGTACTTCCTCTCTCTGTCCTCCATTTGATTTTTAACCGTCACATTAACAACTACACATAAAATATTTAAAAATAGAGTTTCTTGAGATCTGCTCTTTCTCTTTTGTTGTTGTAGGTTGCTCTCTTTTATGAAGATAAACGCCCTGTGGAAGCTAAGGGTATAGGGAGAAGGGTTTTAGAGGAAGTTTATGAGACTTATGCTTCTGAGCTACAAAGCAAGACCTTTGCATATGATGGAGAGAAGGCCTTATTCACTATTACTTCACTCCCACGTAACAAGTTCGAATTCATCGTTGTGCTAGATGAAATTTCATCAAACAAGTAAATACTCATTACTGATCATACAATATTAAACCAAACAAGTGTAGATTTTCTTACAACTGAATGCTACATGATCTGGCTTTTCTAATCAAAACTTGATGGAAGTGCAGTGTTCTTTGTTGCCTCACTTTGTGAATTTTATTTCCAGGGTTGGAAGGAGTGGAAGCCCTGACAACACAGAGGCAACTGATAAGAAGAGAATGAGGCGTCCATATCAATCCAAGACATTCAAGGTGGAGATCAGTTATGCTAACAAAATCCCTATGCAAGAAATTGTAGATGCATTGAGTGGTGTAGAATCTGATCATCACCAAGAAGCATTTCGGGTTCTGGACATCATATTAAGGCAGCATGCAGCAAAGCAGTATGTTATAATCATAAACCTTTTCACTTGTTTTCATTGATTGAATGTTTCCATTTACCTTTCCTTCCTTATGATGTTCCAGGGGCTGTTTACTTGTGCGCCAATCATTCTTCCATGACAGAGTGGAAAATTACAAAGACATTGGAGGCGGTGTTCAAGGTTGTCGTGGATTTCATTCGAGTTTCCGAGCCACTCAAGGGGGTTTGTCCCTAAATGTTGGTAAGTTTGGGAACCAGTTATGGTGGATAGGCACCATCAACCTATCCAATCTAGACCGTCCAAATTGAATGCGGATGGTTCAAATTTGATATTTTTAAAATATGCTTTTTAATTGAAAAAATTATTTTTTGAAAAAACATTGATTAAGAAATTATTTTTATTTTAGATTCTCTACCCATTAAAATAATTTTTTAAGAAAAATAAAAAGAAAATAAATATGAATCTGGACCGTCCAGATCTCATCTAGACGACCCAAATGGGATAGATTGATGGTACCTATCCTTTGATAACTGATTCCAGTAAGTTTGTCACTAGAAATGCTTTAAAGATGTGTCATATGTGATGTTTCTCTTGTTCTAATATTTGGTATTTGCTTTAAAGATGTGTCAACAACTTTGCTTCTAAAGCCTGGTCCAGTGTTGGATTTCCTCTGCACGAATCAAGATGTTAAACACCCCCGTTTTATAGATTGGACCGAGGTAAATGTTATTGGTTTTTGAATTTTCAGATGCGCACACAAACATTTAAATTTTTTTGGAAGAAAGTTATGAGTTTATTTGACATCCCTTTTAGGCAAAAAGGATGTTGAAAAATCTGCGAATCAAGGTTAACAATATGGAGCAAAAAATCACCGGATTGAGTGATAAGCCCTGCAAAGATCAAACGTAATAAGCTTTCTCTGTGCTTTTTATTGTTCAACATTTGCTTGATATGTTGTAGTTGGTACCATGTACGGCTGATAAGATTTTTTTTTTTTTTTTTTTTTGGTTCCTAATGTAGATTTTCCTTAAAGCAAGGAAGAGATGCAAATGGTGAAGTGAAGTCAACTGAAATAACTGTTAGTGACTATTTTGAACACCATAAAGGCATCAGATTGCTTGATTCATCTAATTTGCCATGCATCAATGTTGGCAAACCAAAGAAACCATCTTATTTTCCAATTGAGGTACTAATATAGATAGATACTTGGTTAGTTTCAAAACTATTTATGATTGTAGATCAATTTTTGAGTTAATTGCCTTGATATACCTTGTATTAAGTTAACCTCATCAGTCATGATTATCAACGAGAATTTTAAATTTCATTCTTTTAATTTTACTTAAAATTTTATATTTAGTTTTTTTAACTTAGGACTACGTAGAAATAATGTATTGTCATTAAGGATTCATAATTCATAATTTTAAAAAATATTTTTTATTTTTATTATAGATATTTTATATGTTCTGCTTTTTTTTTTTTTTTTCCTCCTTAATACCGTAATAAGGATGGTTCATCTTGACCTGTATAAAAATGTTATTTTGTAGCTCTGTACTTTGGTTTCATTGCAACGATACACTAAGGCACTTACCAGTATGCAAAGAGCTTCGCTTGTGGAAGTGTCAAGGCAAAAGCCCCGTGACCGAATGACATCTCTGTCAAATGTATGTTTTGTCTGGCTTACATTTCATCATCTAACATCTTAACCCAATTTTAATGTTGATAATAATTCTCTTCTTTCAGTCACTACGAAACAGCAGATATAATGATGATCCCATGTTTCGTTATTCTGGAATTACCATTGACTCTGAGTTCACAAAAGTTGAATTCGGCCGTGTTCTGCCAGCTCCAAAGGTATGTGTTTTGGTGTCACTTAACTGGGATGAGTAACATTACCTAAAAAAGCTAGTTGTCAAGGTTGTATTCCCTGCCTTAAAAGCTTTGCTGAGGTAAGAGAACCGACTCACTTAAGTATCTCATTGAGCATTTCATACGATTCAATGTGGGACTTAGTATCACATGATCAAGCCTCCCCCATATTTCTATATCATCTTTGATAAATTTGAACGTATTCAATTCATTTATACTCACTACATTAGTTATCCTTTATTTCAATAAAACAGAATCTCTAGCAAGTTTAAACACCTACAAATTCTATGTAAGAATCATCCTTTGCATTTATACATTTTTCTTGTAACTTTGAGACACTGCTGATAATACCGATATGTTGCTGCATGCAGCTTAAGGTTGGGAGAGAGGAGGATATCTTTCCCAGAAATGGGAGGTGGAATTTCAACAACAAGGTTTGACCAGGATATTTTATCACTTTTAAATTGTGATTTACCCAAATTCAATTCAATACAGTTGGTCTCACAGAATAATAACCGTTATGTGTCAGCAACTTTTTCAACCAATGGTGATTGATCGTTGGGCTATAGTCAACTTCTCAGCTCGTTGTAATGTTAAGTACCTTATTGAAGGCCTGCAGAAATGTGCACACACGAAGGGGATGGTGAGTTTTTCATATTGCTGTTTGTTTGAAAGTTCCAATTTGAAAATTCATATGCATCTTGATCTTACTCGTTTTTGCCCCACTTTTTGGTAGTTCTTGAAGGATCCATTTAATGTTTTAAATGAAAATGAGCACATGAGTCGTAAGCCCCCTACTGTCAGGGTTGAGGAATTGTATGCAACTTTGATAAAGCAGTTGCCCGGGCAACCTCAATTTCTATTGTGCATTCTATCGGAGAAGAAGAATTCTGATATTTATGGTATTTATGTTTACCTAGATTTCATTTTTTATATAATGTTGTTTGAGATTTATGTTAGTGTTGAGTAGACTTGATCTTTAACTCTCTAATTACTGTATTACGAAGGTCCTTGGAAAAGAATAAATCTAGCAGCGGATGGGAAAGGGGGAGGGGTTGTTACACAATGTATTGCCCCAACGAAAATGAATGATCAGTACTTTACCAATGTTCTACTAAAGATTAATGTTAAGGTACATGAGATTGAATATGAAAAATAAACTTCTTTGAGTCTCTTATTTGCACTGATACCTATACTTGCATGGTTACATATCATCCTCACTTTTTGTTTGGGCTTCCATGCAGCTTGGTGGGATGAATTCATTTTTGGCAATAGAGCGTTCTCTTTCTATACCTATGGTTTCACAGGTGCCTACCTTAATTCTTGGTATGGATGTTTCACATGGCTCTCCTGGTCGATCTGATGTACCATCAATTGCTGCGGTAATAATATTTATAGCTTTAATCAAGTTTTTTCTATTTCAGATATGGTAAAACATGTTGGTCTTTCATTGTGTTCAGCCACATCTAACTTGGGGCTTTCACGATCACTAGAATGGCAGTATATGAGCAGTATAAAGTTGATTTCTTTTCTTTTTTTTTTTTTTTCGTGTAAAATAAACTTGATCATTCATTCAAAAATTCCAAGGCGTGCCAATACCCCTGTTTACAACCAGATTTGGCTAACCAATCGGCTACCAAATTACACTTCCTAGGAACAAAAGATAAAGAAAACTCAAGAAGACATTGCAAGTCTGAAACTAAAGAATTTATTGTCCAATCAGGATAAGAAGCATGAGATTTTACAGCATTAACTAGCTGTAAGCAATCTGATTCCGCTTCCAGGCGCCCCAGATCTTTATCTTTTGCTTCGCTCCCAAATGCCGATTCTGCTTCACCTGAATGGCAGTAAACACCACTTCACCTTGAGCATTCCGCAGGACATAGCCATAGCCACTTTTACCTGTAGAAGCCACAAAAGATCCATCAACATTTAATTTCAGTTGGTTTAAGCTAGGAGGCCGCCATTCTTCCATATTACTGTCAGAACAGATTTCATGAGTATTTTGATGTTTCAGCCAACCCTGAGCGCACCAAAATGATCTCTTTTCTTGTTTTTAAGTTCACATTTCTAAGTGATTTTACCCTTGGAAAATATTTAGGTTGTTAGCTCAAGATGCTGGCCTCAAGTTTCACGTTATAGAGCATTGGTTCGTGCTCAATCACCAAAGGTTGAGATGATTGCTAATCTGTTCAATTTTGTTTCTGATACTAAGGATGATGGTATTTTCAGGTGAGTATTCTTTAATCGAAGCTATATACTTGGCATCAAAGTGAAGATTTTCTTATTCTTTTTTTTTTTTTTTTTTTTTAATTTTACAATGTTTTATTTTCTAGAGAGCTACTTAATGACTTCATTGATACTTCAGGAAGGAGACCTGAACATATTGTCATATTTAGGTAAAACTTAAATGTTTTTGAGGATATTGATTTTTTTGCTAGCATGATGATTGATATCACTTTATTTGTTTGAATTGATGGAATGTTTCTATTTTAAGAAGTTTGGAAACCTTTTAAACTTTTCTCTAATTTTTGTGTTGTTCTTCTACCACAATCGATTATGTAGGAAAAGTTATCCACTAAAAAGGATACATTTTAAAAATTACACATAAAAACTGTTAATTTAAAAACGTTGGTTTCTTCAAAAAAAATAGAACCATTTTGCGATTTGTTTAGTTCCTAAATACAATTTTCCTTTATTTGGAATTAGGGATGGAGTCAGTGAATCACAATTCAATCAAGTGTTGAACATTGAGTTGCACCAAATCATTCAGGTAACCAATATTTTCAATTTTGATACTTTACCTTCATGGTTTAAATTATGATACTCTAAAATTGAATTTTCAGGCATGCAAGCATTTTCAAGAAAGTTGGGATCCAAAGTTTACTGTGATTATTGCCCAAAAAAATCATCACACTAAGTTCTTTCAGGCTAATGCTCAAGAAAATGTCCCACCAGGTTTGTGCCCTGAACTGCTCACATTCTCAGTTTACACAGAAACTAGTTGTTTGACTGTGCATTGCAAGGATTCCAAATGCATGATAATGTATTCACAACTTGTTAGAAGTTTGATATATTTTTAGATTTTAGACTTTACCCAGTGGTTTGTTGTTGCAATTCACCTTTTTCAGGAACTGTCATTGATAGTAGAATCTGTCACCCTAAGAACAACGATTTTTACATGTGTGCTCATGCTGGGATGATTGTAAGTATTCCCATCATAATAAATTCAATTGACTTTTGAGTTGATAATTTTTTTCTAAATAACATTGAAAAGCATTAGTTCAATAGCTAAAACGCTTTTTTTAAGATCCTATAAAGTTTTTTTTTTTTTTTTTTTTTTTTTTTTTTTTTTTTTTTTCATTTTTTACTAACACAACCTGAAGAGCAAATGACATAATAATATTCACTTGCTATTTTGATGTAAATTGTATTGTCGGTATAGGGAACAAGTCGACCTACTCATTACCATGTACTACATGATGAGATTGGATTCTCTGCCGATGATTTGCAAGAACTTGTGCATTCTCTTTGTTATGTGTAAGCTAATCATTGTTTTTACTTTCAACCGCATAGTTAACTTTATGCATGGCAAAATGTTAGATATTGTAATAAAATCAACCATAAAATTTCATTTGAATGGTCCTAATAGGTCCTTGACCTTGTGTCACTGATAAATTATCTCACTTTTTATTTTTTTGCAGGTATCAGAGGAGCACGACAGCTATATCAGTAGGTAAAATGTTCTTGACCTTCTAAATATATCATTAGATTGTAATATTCGTGTTGACATACCCTACGTTCAAATTTAAAAATTTTCTCCGTACAATTTGTTTCATCGAATGCTGAAATCTCAGTGTTATTGCAGTTGCCCCAATTTGTTATGCTCACTTAGCAGCAACACAAGTGGCACAGTTTATCAAGTTTGATGAATTTTCAGAGTCTTGTTCTAGTCATGGAGGACTCACTTCAGTTGGTACACCTCAGGTGCAAGAGTTACCTCGTCTTGATGAAAATGTCCGCAACTCCATGTTCTTCTGTTAGAGTTTTTGGCCAAGTTAAAAAGTAGTAATGGAGTTTGCAAGCTATAGGGAAGTTGTATTACAAACTAGTTTTTGAATTGGTGTGTTTTAAGGCCTGAAAAAGTTTTAAAGGAGAGACCTGAAATACTATGAAACAGTTTTTTGGAATTACTTACCTGTGGAAATCCTGAAACCTATTCGGATGTTGACTCATGTCCAAATTATTATTTACAACAAGTTTGACATTTTTATTTTCTCTCTTATTGCATCCGAGTATGATTAAAGTTAACCCAAAAAAAAAAAAAATAGAATTACCCAATTATATTACTATATGCCTCGAGAAGTTTAATTTCTTTATATGTAAATACTCCTATTTTATTAAGAGAGACCAAAGATTGCAAAATTATATCATTCACACTGAATCAAGTTAGGAGAAAGGAGTTGAACTGAATATTGTGGATATTTCTTATGGCAAAAAAGAAAATAGAATATTGCGGATATTCCTTTATAACAAGAAACCTATAAGAATATCATAATGATGTTATAAACAAAGGTTCATGGAGTAAAAAGTTAAAATCAAGTTATCAAAGAAGCAACTTTAATTTAGCTAAAAATAACATATAAGCTAGGCAATTGTATACATTTGTTTAAGAATATAATTCTGAATATTTTTTCTTTAAAACTGCGATAAAAGGTGATAATAATGTATAAGTGAATCAACTGATTAAATCATCTCATATATAAATACAAATATATTCAAATAAACTAAATAAAAATCATAAGTTAAAGGTTATTACAGGCACAAAAAAGCTATGAACATCAATTGAAAAAAGAAAAACCATCTCAATTAATATGAAGTATATAGCAAACACACTGTAATTAGTTTCTCATGTCACCCACATCACTTTGGTTTATCACTCAAGGTTACAAGAGATTTGAGGACTCCAGGACTAATCGTATCAGCTATGGCACCAGTCTCTGAGATTAGATAAGATTTCTCTTTCACAAGACTCTGAAGTCTCTTAGCCTCAAAGTCAAGATTTTCTTGATCTGTTTCTATAATGGTATGAGCAGCATGAAATGGGATGCTAGCAAATAAATCAGTTCCTGGAAAACTCATCCAAGTTTGTTCACTATAGTCATGATTGCCACAGGTGGAACACACCTCTTGTACTAAAGGTTTTGAACTGGTAACTCCCTTCATTATTGAATCAAAAGGAGATGGGACACTGCTCTTTGTTGTCTTGGCCCTTCTCCTTAAGGCAGTGAGTGCTTCCCTGTTCCCATTTCTCAGTTTATCGTTCTCGACCAGCTGGTTCCGGGCTAAGAGAAGATGTTCGGCTTCAACTTCCAGCTCTGTTAGATTCTTCTGCAACTGCTTCATGTTCTCATCCATTTCTGAATAAAATCTCCCTAGGGAGCTTCAATGGAAGTGATGAGAAATGACTGCACCAGGACTTCCTATTTGAAGCAGAACAAGTACCATCCATACATTCACGGAACATTACTAAATGAATACTCCTTAATGGTTTGAAATATAGTTTGAAGTTGGAATGATCAAGAATTTTATTAGAATCAGATAAGAACACTTACATTTCTCCTTCAACCTCACAAGATTTTTTTCCCCAAGGGACAGTTTTACATTTTATTTATCTAATAAACCCAAAATCTTGGGAGAGGAAGCCATATTATGGAATTCGTAAGCAGACCTTACACCTACTGAAATATTTGAATTACGCATAGTTGATACAAACCCTTTTAATTTTGTTCCAGATGCTTTGACACAGCTCAAGCCAAATGATTTGCAAGATCATACATTCTAATACCTTGAAAATTTTCTAAATTGATGATAATATAAAAAGATTAATAAACAGTATGCCAATACGCAACAAGAACCGTATTGCAAAACATCACAGTCCAAAGCATACAAGTCGCCAGTAATCAAAATGGAGAGGGCAGGAGTATAATGGCCAATTACACAAGATTCAAGAAAAACCTAGACTTTTTAAAGAAAAAAATAAACTCAAACTGTAAACATTCCCAAATTCAAAGACGTCAATATTCGAACGACTACACGACCAGATTCAAAGACAAAATAAAGTGAAACAGCTGAAGCAAAGCAAGAACAACCACGCGCGGAACAAATTCAATAATTCAAAGCCAGATTGAACAAATCAATCTCACCGAATTTTGGGTAGAAAAAGCCGTAGGCTTCAAACTTGCTCCCGTACTTGGCCGAGAACAACCACGCAGGGCTGACAACGGTGGACGGCGTCCGCCGGAGTGTGGAATGCTGCTACGTTGAGGAAGAAAAATGGATCCGCGGCTCACGAGACTGTTGGGGGTTTTAATCAATTTTAGGGAGGATTTTTTAAAAAAATTATATAAAAGAAAATTTTAGGAAATATGACGAAATCTCCCTTTCTTCGGTGATATCGATATTGGGTAGGCAAAGTAGTTTCAATTACCCTCAGGCGTTAACCAGGCGTTTAGGAGCTAAGATATCTCCCCCATCGCCTTGACCAACTCTAGAATGAACCCCATTTCTTTGATGAGAGTGTCGACCCCCTTTCTGGGTTGAGTCGACAAAGACAAGGAATAATTTTAGGGAGGATTCGACCCCTATAGAAAATGCCAAAAAATACCTATTCAATTTCAAGACCCAAATAAATGATTTCTTACTAAAAAAAAAAGAGTTATGAATTGCGATGTTAATACTTATATTTTTATAAAAAATAAAACTGATTTGAGATTTTAAAATTTAAGTATCTTTTGATATATGTCGAAAATTAATTAGTCAAAATTCATTTTATAAAAGCATTATTGTATTTATCATATTTTTAATTTTTTTTATATAGCCATCAATTTTCCTTTTAAGACTCTTTTTTTGCCAGCAATAATAATAAAATTCTTTCATTTTTAATAAGATTTTTATAAGAATGCTTTTAAAATTTTTAGTCGTGTCAAATGCACTTTTAAAAATTGAGGTAATGAGTGTATGTGTATAAGAACACACTGGATATATTATTGATTTTCTGCTTCTCTAATTCTGATAGAAGCTCTGCTTATATAGGTTAGGAGAGTTATAAGATGACAATACTTATAATACTATACTAGTTAGAAGATAAAACGCACTAAAACAGACTTGTGACTTTAAAATAAAATAGTAGAAACACGCATGACTCATTCATATTACACACATAACAGAGTTGCAAACTTTTAATACAATAATAAAAAGCTTTATAGTCATACATGTTTGTACTATCTTATGTTAAGTTACAAGCTTGTCTTAGTGCATCTTATCTTCTAACTCATGTAGCATTATGAGTGTTGTCGTGTTGTAACTCTACTCACCTATATAAGCAGAGCTTCTCTTCAGTTGTAATCAAGATTGGAGAAGCAAAAAATCAATAACATATCCAATGTGTTCTTACACACATACGTTCATTACCTCTTTTTTTTTTTTTTTTTTTTCGAAGTCTATTATTGTATTTTACATGTACCTGAGGTCTGATCATCTCACCATCTTGGCCGAGTGTAATGTAAATTAACTTAACTTCAACTTAAAATTAATTGCGACAACAAAAATGAATAGTATATAGGTTGTGAATAGGATCATGATTGTCTTCATGTATGAAGAGGTTCTTGTTAATATATTTTGGTTTTGTATTAAGATCTGAGAAAGTTTTAAAAGAGTGATACGAAATACTACGTACTACTATAAAACAATTTTGTGGAATTACATGTAAAATTCCTGAATTCTATCCACTGCTAGCTTGGCATATTGCTATTTCTTCTCTTATTGCATTTAAGTATGGTTAGTATATGTTTATTTTAGTTTTTTTTTTTTTTAAAAGTTTTTTTACGAGTTACAAGGTAAATATATGAGTAGAGTTTTATTTCGACTTGCAAAAAAAATTCTTATTATTTTTTTTTTTTTTTGGTTTTCCAAGCAAGCACTTTGGAAAGTTCCTAATAACAAATTCAAAAACTACTCAATTATATAACTACATGACTCAAGAATTTTAAGGTTTGTTTGATTTTGTTTTTAAAAAATAAAACATGTTTGGAAAATTGTTTTCAATAAGTTGTTTTTTTAAAAAAAAAAAATAGAAAGTTGTTTTCAAAAACTAAAAAATCAAAATAGTTTTTAAGTGTTTTCTTATTTTTTTTTTCTATAGTATTATTTTTTGAGGCTGCCACTTGTACACTGTGCATTGTTGACACCTCACCACCTGCACTAACCACTACCATGTTACCAAACAGATTTTAAAAAAAAAAAAAATCTACCCAAATATATTTTTTAATTTTTTTCCTAAACTTGTGTATAAAAACAATTTTATAAAAATGTTTTGAAATCACAAAAACAGAAACAAACAAACTCTTAATTTCTCTTAATTTCATTATTCAAGAACTTTAATCTCATCATTATATGTAAACATTTTATTAAGAAATATTGAAGCAGGTCTCAAAGAGACCAAAGGTGGAAAAGTTTTATAACATTCATAATGAATTGTCTTATACATGTATATATATATTCTAAATTTTAGGAGTAATGGATGACAATTACAATTATCAAAGCAACTTAAGATAAAAAACACTCATACAAGATATTTATTAAAATACTCTCTCTAATTCTTAATATAAGACATTTATCTAATTTGATTAGATTAAAAAAGTTAGTTGAATTAATTAATATTATATGTATTTTTTAAAACTTTTTAATCATCTTCATAATTCCCTCATTCATTATCTTCCATGGTTATTATTAAAGAAGCATTAGTAGTAGGGGTAAATTAAGAAAATATTGACAAATAAAAATCATATCTTATATTTAGGATAAAAATCAACTCCTCATATATGTTTTATAACAATGACCAAAGGGAGTAACAAATGAGCTAGGAACCAGTATAAATTTGTTGCAAAAGTATACAATTCTGATTATTTTTTCTTAAAAATTGCAATGAAAGGTGACAATCATGAATAAATGATTCAGTTGATTAAGTCACCTCAAATATAAATACAAATATATTCAAATAAACTAAACAAAATCATAATTCAAAGGTTAACATAGGCACAAAAAAAGCTCATAATATCAATAGGGGAAAAAAATTACCATCTTCATTAATATGAAGGATAACAGCAAACACATTGTAACTAGTTTCTCATGTCAACCACATCACCTTGGTTTGTCAAGGTTACAAGAGATTTGAGAACTCCAGGACTAATCTTATCAGCAATGGCACCAGTCTCTGAGATTAGATAAGATTAATAGTCACTTTTATCTCACCCGGACAAGTCAATAATGATGAATGTTTGCTATCACATTACCTAGTTTGCCCAACATTTCTTTACATCACAAAAACATAAAATGAACCCTTTTTAAAAATAATTTTAAAAAATCATGCAGAAGTCATGCTTCTCTTGAAAAATGAGAGTACCCACCTAAAACTGAATAAAATTTGGAGATCCAAACAAAAATGCCATTCTCAAAAGAGCATTGACTCATCATTGATTAAACAGGCTATATATATATTTATATAATAAATGGTAAAACTACAAAGTTTCCTAAAAAAATTTAACCTCAACGATCTCACAGAGTTTTAAAGAGCCTACTAACAGGAAAAAGCAAGCCATTGCATGCAAATGCATCAAACAGCCATTCCTGATCCTAAGAGACCAGAATGCAGGTGATTGCCTCACACTAACTCATAAAAAAGCATTCCCTTGACGCTCATATACAAAGTACACACATCCAGCTTAAACAAAGATGTCAAAACGGCGCTGATGTTGTTCGTCGGAGCTGATATTTGGGCTCAGGAGGTGGTGCACATGGCAACACGCTCTCCAGCTCCTGCACGTCAAGGGGAAAAGTTAAAATCACACAACAGAACTCAACCTTCGTGAAACAATGATTCTGATTATTGATGTGATTCCCTAGATTTAGATTATATTTGGTTGTGTTCATCAACTCAAATCTTGATGTCTCAGTCAAATATCAATTCTTTCTACCATCAAAATTAAACTACAAATGTATATTTTGTGAACATGTCGGTGATTTGGCTAAAAAAAACATATTTCAAATGAGGTCAGACACATACAGATAGATTAATCAATCAGTTCTTTTTAAGTAGAGGAGTATGTCCATATAAAAGCAGGCGATCCAAGTCCATATTAGTAAGGAGGAAAAAAGAGAAGAATCTCATACGCATCATTTAAAGCTATGAAACAACCTGTGGTACTAAGTAGTTAGAAATGCCTTGAAACTCATGATAGAATCTCCTGATAAGAATAATGACAAATCCCATCAGTTCATTTCTACTGAAATTGTTCAACTGGGCTTACAATATTTACTGAAACATATATTTATAAATACAAGCTAATCACATTGACAGTGACAAATTTTGAATTTTGCAGAGATATGGCTTCAAAGAAAAGTAGGCAGTAGCTGAGGATAAGGGATCAGCCATAAAGCTCAGCTGAATTATCTAATTGAACAAGCTGGAGTGCTGGACCGATTCACTATGGGATGCTCACGAAATTCTTTCGCTGAGGTTTTTAGCATGTAGCAGAAATATTCTGGCAATTAAACAACTACATTGAATTATGTTTCGTTTTACTCGATGCTCTCAGACACACACATATCACATGCATGTGCAGCTGTTCCATTGGATCTCTCTTCAAAACCTGACTCCCAATTATAAATTTTACTATCATAACAAACAAATATAACAGCTTGATTAAGAACTTTTTTAAAATTTCTGAATAAGTTATATAAATATAAACTCTGCATTCTGTCTATTTTATCAAATGAATTATTTCATAAAACATTTCTTTTACTTGTTCATACTAAAAACAGAGCATTTGCAAAATGAAATAGTGCAAGACCAAACACATGCACTAAATTAGAGTACCCAGTGCAATCCACACCACAAATCATGGGGATGAACCACAAATAGGTAACAATGACCCGGACATAACCTAAAGAGTTTATATTTTATAATGTACTGATTAAAGTAATTAAAGTATAAACAGGAACATTTGAAATCTAGAATACAAATGACAAAAGGAAGATCTGGCAAGACAGACTAAATGTCTGTGCAGCAGAAGGACAATCAAACATAGCCACTGAGCATGACAAAATTGTTCTGTTGACAATGCTCGCTGATTCAAAATTGCCTATACAGTATTATTATGACAAACAAAACCAGAGAATTCGTCTGGTTATTTGATTCATTAGTTACTATATAAAATTCCTAATAGTTTCAATCAAGCATATCATAATTCATAGATTATGAAAAATTAATTTTAACTAGTTAAATGTCGGAAACCCACTATGTACAGAAAATTGATTGAATGAAACATGGTGTAACATGGATTAAAAATTGATTGAATACACACAGGGAAAGAAAGAAACGCATTTGCTCTAAACAACCAAGGAAAAGATATGTAACAACAAATAACAAACCGCTTCTTATTGAGGTACAGTTATTAAGAAAACAATAATTTTTTAAATTATGTTCAACTCTAATTCACACCAACTAAATATGCAATGAAAAGCGTAGTTTAATACATTGAATTTCCAATTTCTAAAAGCATGCCAAGCCAATCAACCAGAGGATTCAGAAAAGTCATTACGTCGCTTGCCAAACCAGATCATAAAGGTATACTGGATACAGATAACAAGCTCATGCTGTGACAGCCGTTGATAGTGTTATTATGAACACTATTACTTCCAAAACAGAGTAATGTGGAAAAGCCCATTATTGCACAGAACTTCAAATTGCGGGAACAAGCATGCACATGGCATTTAGGGGAGACATATAACTGTCAATAATAAATTCTACACCTCTACATGTTGGCAACTCAAATCTTGACAAGATCACAATACACCAAGTTGTCAAACACCATTGATAGAATATTCAAGAATGGCAAATGGCACACCCTATTTGCAACATGTATTAGCAAACAAATAGATATTACTCTACTTATAAGACAGAAAATATATCCAATACTTCGAATTATAGCAAGACATACGGAATATTAATCGATCCAAAGGGACAAAGAAGAATCTAACCTTCCGTTTCCTCAACAACTCATTTTCCTCTTCCAAACGTGCGACTTTATTCTCCAATTCATGTGTGTAAGCCTGCTTTTATCATTCAAGCTAAGGAATCTTACTAGGCACTACCAGACCTCAAAGAATAACCTGTTAAAGGCTTAAACAGCATAGCAATGAATAGAGAAAGAAAGAAAAGGATAACCTGCTTTCTTGCTCTTGAGCGGGCAGCAGATTCCCGATTCTTGATCATCCTTTTCTGCCTCCTCTCAACAGTTTTCTCAATCATGTCCTCTGGTGCGCCTCTTTTTCTTCCAGATGTCTGTGTATCTGACAGTGGTCCCATCACTGGTGAAGGCAGTGCCACTGGAATTTCAGCATAAGGAACATCCAATGCAGAACCAGCTCCCATATGTAATGGCTGTGCCATACCATGACCAGGCATATACATTCCCATTAAATTTTGTTGAGGATGCTGATATTGTGGTTGGGGATACTGGATCCACTGACTTTGTTCTGGAAACTGTGGTGCTGCAACACTTGAATCAGTACCAGCCACAAGACCCATGTTCTTTTTATCAGAAGAAGCTTCTGCAACAACTCCGGCTTTCACCAAGAAATCCTCTAATGTCATCTCTCCCAAAGTAGGCTGCCTCTCCCGAGACTTCTTCTCCTCACTGCCTTTGTTTTGTTGGATATCTCGCCAAACCTCATCAACTGTCTTCTTGCTCAGTGCACTGGTTAATGACAGGCTAGCTTGACGCTGAAGAGCAGTTTGACTAGCTTGTGCTGTGCCTTCAATGTCCATACACATTGACTGGTTTGCCTCAGCAGTCCACACATTTTTTAGAAGCTCATCAAGGTTCATACTGCTTAATGGCTTTCCTAAGTCACCCAATTGATTCTGAACCTCATCAAGCGTGAGACTGTACATTGAATTTTGCCGTACCAAAGGCTGGAATTGTGACTGTTTTCCATTTGAGTCACCACCGCCTTGAGACCCCATAGTGTGGATACCCATTCGCCAATTCTGAGTGTCCCACTCAGACTTTTAGTGCTAAAAGATTTCAGGCAAGTGATCTAAAATTTCCATCCTGCCCCAGAAAGTCATAACCTAATACATAAAACTCAAAACTAAGACTCACTTTTGCAAAGATGGTTCAAAATTAAGATATCGTGTAGGCATAAAGAGGAACCACTGTTTCCTTTGACAATAAAATTTTCAACATAAAACCAAAGGATTAAAACCATTCCAGAAGCAAGATGACGAAGCAGGCCATCCTTTCAGAAGAAGGAACCAAAACAACGGTCAAGCCAGAGAGAAGAATCATATAAATATGTCTTTTTTTTTTTTTTTTTTTTTTTTTTTTTTTAATTTTGCCCCCATTACAAACTCGAAAAAAAATAAACTTACAAAAAAATCTCAGAACATGGAAGGGAGGGTAACTTTCTAAAGGAAAAAGGCACTGGTAAGCATGTCAAACAAACAATTCACTGAGACTAAAAAATTAAGCGAGGATCAATAACCTTAAAGATATCCTTCTTAATACAAAATAAGGACTCAAATTTTCCCCAGATATGCAACGAAATGGATTTTGAAAATTTGGATCACTTGCATGCAGGTTAAACTGGCAATAAATTATTTTCCCAAAATCCAAAAAACTTCCAGAAAAATCAAATGAGTAATAGGGGAGACAAACAGAAAGAAAAACCGTTTGCATGCGAAAAATTCAGCCTCACTGTCCCAAAAAACACACAAATATCCAAAAAAAAAAAAATACCCCCGAGAAAATGCCAGGAAATGAGATCAACTCACCACAACCACAACCCCAGTCCAAGTCCTTGTCGCGGAAATGCAGTGGCAAATTTCATATTTAGAAAGCACATAATCATAACATTAACAAGTGAAGAGTGGGCTTTAACGGAAAATCACAAACAATAAATGAAAATAGCCAAGAAGCACCTTTTATTCCTGAACCAGAACAACCGATCTGAAACTATTCACTGAGTGATCAAAGAAATGACTCTCAGCGAAATGTTTATGCGAAGCAGGATGATGAAAAAACCCTCCACAACAGTATATGCACAATGTCCTTTTTGGTTTCGCAAAGACAAATTCCAGGTGGGTGAGGGAGAGGGGGAGAGAGAAGGATTGAGATTTACCCTAAGTTTTATATACGAAGAAAATAATAAAAGTTTACTGCTTTGTGTTAGATTTTCGATTTTGTCTACAAATAGGGAAACTTTACCATGTGGGCGACCTCACGTGGTAATCATGATCTATTTCTGTTTTATTGGCTGCCATGGCTTCTGCTGCCCAATCGCGTAACTCCCAAGTACTTAAATTTAGGTTCCACTTACAATGATGATTTCACAGACTTTTTGTGCTTATTTGTTTATACATTCTCTGTAAACTTTCAAATCTTATAATCTATGACGTATCAGTATGCTTCATTATTATTTTTTATTTGTACATAATGAGAATTTTTTTTAAAAAAAAAAAAAAGAAGAAGATAAAACTTACTCAAGTTCATTTGGTATTATCACACGAATAAGGCAAGAAAATGTACTATTACATGAAGCTCATGAGTGTGTCGAAGCCGATCAATATCCTCCGGACCCATGACGTACTAAATTCAAATACTCTCTTACTTGTGATTATAGATATAAGACAAACCACAATAATAACTCACTTTATAACTCACTGTGAAGTATTATTAATTTTATCTTTTAAGATTCTTCTGTTTTAAGGTTTGATGTAATTTTTTTTTTTTTTCACTATTCAATTTATAGCTTTGAACCTTCTCTAAGGGTGCTCTAGCATTGTCTAGTCTTAATAAATTTGTTTTCTACTTATATGTTAATCTAAATGTTTGTTTGGACTAGCATTGAAGCTTTCAATAGCTGTTTTTCAATCATGATTTTTAGTATATGAGGATTTTTTTTTTTTTTTTTTTTTATTATAAACGATCAACTAATAAATATATTTAATCCTTTTTTATAAGGTGTTTGATTGTTCTCATGGATCATTAATTATCTTTTTCCATGTATACCCATAATTAATAAGGATAGTGGATAAAAGTAATTATTAATATGATATTAGGGTTTAGTGTAATTAGTAGGGGTAATATTATAAATTACTTATATTTTATGATAACTTTATTGACTTTAATTGTTTTATTGATTTGTGAGAATTGTTATTTTTTTTTGATATATTTAAGATTTGTTAGTTGGTGTCTTATAATAAAGACCAAGAGAATAATTATGTAAGAAAAAATTCATCTCAATTTGCATGAATAAACATTTTTAAGGTGCCTAAAAATGACCTCAAACAATTAGTTTATCTAGTTGACTTTACTCTTGTAATGGTGTACTCATCTTTTTTCTGCAATATATTTATTAAAAAAAAAAGAAGAAGAAGCACTCTCAAATTGCATTCACACACATTATCATAGTTTTCTAAGATTTGTAGATTTAAAGAGATATATTTGTATATAAAATGAAAGTTAAATAATTTTATAAAAAAATTACAGATGGTTAATATATATATATATATATATATAAAATTGAATACTAATGAAAAAAGATAATACTTTCCTGAAGGGATGAAATGTTGAATAATAAAAAAGGGGGAAAAAGAGAGAATATTGGAGTGACGTTTTTGTCTGGATTATTAGTGATTAGAAAGAAGGGAAAGAAAGATGGGGTCCATGCAACCCAATCCTAATTGACTAACTTTTGTCGTAAGGTGGCAAGTATTAATATATACCAGTAATAGTAACTAGTAATTTTCAATCCTACTTTAAATAGCAAATTAACATTAATGGGCTCCAAATATATATCATAAACAACTAGTGTGAGGAAGTCTAAAGGTGAGACAAAGAACTTCTCTGTAATAATTATTATATTAAGGATTAGCCTTGAGCTCTTATTTATTTAATTTGGTCTTAGACATTCTAATTAAGCTTATACTCGAAGAAATCCCCAAGTACAAGTTTTTTGAAGAGGATATTGTTCTTGTGGATTGCAGCCGAGTCAAGAGAAAGAATTAATTCTAAACTTAAGATATGGAGAAGAACTTTAGAGTGGAAGAACTTTCAATTGAATAGGAGTAAGATATAAAATATTCATTGCACTTGAAAAAAAAAAAAAAAAAAAAAAAGGAGAGTAAGAAGCAATTTGAAGGTCAAAATGGGAGATCATGTTATTCCACAAGTGACAAAATTCAAATATTTAAATAAATCCTACAAAAAGATAGTAAAATTGATGGAGATATTAATCATAGAATTTAAGTTGAGTGGTTTAAATGGAAAAAAGCTACCAATTATTTGTATTAAAAAAATTCCTAATAAAGTAAAAGAAAGATTTTATTATACTACTATTAAACAAACAATGCTTTATAGTAGTGAATGTCGAGTGTGAATAGGCTTCATGATCACAAAGTGAGGTAATTGAGATGAAATTTGTCGAGACTCGAGATAGATACTTGAAAGATAAGATTCGTAATGAATTTATATGAAGAAAGTTGAAGTGGCACATCTTGAAGAAAAAATAGTAGAAAATTGTTTAAGGTGGAGGGACACATACATAAAAAAGCCATTGGATATGCCGGTAAGGAAGATTTGTTTGGATTCCAATTAAGAGGAATAGAGGATGACAAAAGAGATCGCTCAATGACATTATAAAGTAAGATCTCTTAGTTAACAATTTATTCATTAGGTTTAGTTTTTAATTGGGCTCAATGGATAAGAAAATAAGGCTTTGTTGTTGTTGTATAATCACAAACAGGATAATTTATTTTTTAAAGCTTTAATTCAAATTTCTTTAATTTCAATTAGAGTTAGCATTGTGTGGAACAAAAATTTTTAAGATTCAATTCACTGCCCACATGCAAAAGTTCTTTTTCTTTTTTGCCATCCCAAAAGTCCCTTTTCGCCTGAATTAATAGCGGAACTTGGTTGGCTCAAATCAATATTTCAAGATATAATATAAAATTCAATATAAATTGTATCATTCAATATATAATTCTCACTATTAAGCACCGTTCATAAAATATGTATATTTTAATGAGATATATGCTTTTTTAAGTATGATTATAAGTATTTGTTTAAAAAAAAAAAAAAGAGTATGATTATAAGAATTATTATTTCCCGGAAGATGGGGGAAAACCAATTGACCTTTAATGTGATCCAAATCTGAAAATATCACTTTTTCAAATCCAATATCAATATAGCCAACATTAAAAATCACTTATCATTGTAATATTTTAAATACAAAAATGATATTTCCAAACATTGACTGGCTGTCTTCATTGCAAGGAGTGCATATCGGAATTTCTCCTTTATGTGGGAGGAAAGAAGCTAAAGAAAGTGATAATAAATGAAATATGCACACTGGTGGAAAATGAAGAACATTTGAAATTTTTTATGACAAACTACAATTTGATAGTTGATTACAACTTGTAGCCTAAAGAATCAGAACTACAATACAACCAACCACCTCTACAAGATCTTTAACGCTAAACCATTTTACCATTTATTAACAAGATCTATTATATAATAAACAACGTATATTCTATATTATGTTACATATCCTCATGCATGTCTTGATGGGTCCTCGTGTAACTGTGTCGGTCTTACGTTTTGATCATCCTACCACAAGGAGCAAGCCATCACCATAGTGTCAGTCATGGAGTATATACTCCCTTCATTCTTAAATATAAAATAAAGTTGACTTTTTTAGAAATATTAAGAAATCTAATTAAGTTACTTTAATATATTTATATTTGTCATTTGTTTTTCCCAAACTATTTTACCTAACTTATAAACTGATATATAATCTAAGGATAACAACATATCATATGATTAAGTAATTTATTTAGCTTTCTTAATTTCTTTAAAAAAAGTCAATTGTCTTATATTTAGGAGCGGATGGAGTACTATTTGTAACATGTCTTATCCTACTAGACAAAATAAGCTACATAGATCCGATGGTGTTCTATCAACGACCAACAAAGTAACTTGATTTACAAAACTCACCCGAATGCCATAAGTGAAATTTGTCGATGCCCGGAAAAAATCAAGCTGTGCCTGCAAATTTTTGGAACAATTATAGAGTTCAGAATAAATATTACAATGGCAAGAGAAACTCATGCTCAGGGTAAGCAAACCTTACCAGACCAGGCATGCTTTGAGGAGCACCATAGTAACCATCGTGACTCGTTGGTATGGAACTTAATTGTCCCTGTATTCAAATAACAGAGTTTCTAAAGTTTTGCACTTGCACTAAATACTTTCGATAATTAATCACAAATTCAAAGACGCACCAGCCCCTGAATTGTCTGTTGATTCCCATAATAGTTATCCCGTGTTGGTCCCATCAAGTTCAACTGAATGATCAAATAAACAAATACATAAGTCCAGAAAACAATATGAAACAACCAAAGATAAGAACTGAAGTGTATCACATTCTTACCATTCCCTGAACACTCTGTTGTGAACCATAATAACCATCAAGGGTTACTGTCCTTGCATTGAATTTGTCCTACAAAACAAAAATTCCCAATTATCTGAAGACACTTAAATTAAGCAGACAAATGCATCCATTTAACTAAGATGGAGCTTCTATTTTAAGCTTCAAAACAAAAATTCTATTTTTGTTTGCTTAAATCCCCCCATGTAGCCTGACTTTCTCTTCTGCACACACCACAACTTAAAATATAGTAAAATTGAACACTTTTTGAGATTAACAATCATAGGAGGACAAACCATTTGCTGCATGTTATCTTGTGCCCCAACAGTCATGACTTCAGGCTCGGAGTTCAGCTGCAATTCAAAGAGGTTATAATATGAACTCAACAACATAGATTGTACATGTACTGAAGTAAACAAAAAGAGAAAAGAAAACCTTTTTCTTCTTAGTCGGATTCTTCTTTTTGTTTGACTTGCCTATATTTCTACTTAGGGTGTCTTCTTCAGTAGAGAGCTGACTCTGACTAGCTGATATGACAGCTTCGGCAGGACTCTTACTAGAAATGTTAGCACTCACACAACTTTTGTATGCTTCACGTAACGCATGGAATGCAATACTATAACTGTCTTGAGATAGAGATCCCTCTTCACTCAACTTCATTGCTCGCTGACATAAATCATTGTATCGTTGGACCCTAGCCAGCATATGTTCTGATTCTTCTCCCATTATTTGTCCACTTTTTGCATTTCTTGTCCACCGTTTCAAGATATATTGGGGTGGTATTACCGAAAGGCCAGAATATTGAAGAACAATCAATGCATGTCGACAAAGAAAACCTCTATATTCAAATAACCGACAAATGCATGAAACTTCAGATTTAATTTCATTCCACACAACAATGAAGTCTTGATTCTTTTCCATATCATGAACCTTGTAACTAATGCCTGCATCATCCTGTCTTTCAGCTTTAGGATGACAAGCAACTGCACCAATAACCTCAACTTGAATCTTCCTGAACAATGCATGAGTGTAACTCCCTGCAACACTCTTCTCCAATGGTGAAGGAGTTTTTAATGTCGCCACTTTATTCCATGTCTCAGAATCACCTTTTGCTTCCTCTTCATACCTGTCTTGCAAGATTGCTTCATACTGCTTGACAAAATCTTGCACAGAGGTCTTCTTATGAACATATTTATCAAAGAAGGAATTCACACTTTCTGATCGCTGGACAGTGGACAAACCACCTAAGAAAATATCCTTCATGAATGTTGGCACCCATAACTTGCGATCTTCATACAATGACTGCATGCATTCATCCTCTCGGAGCTCAAATCTATCAACAATTTTGACCACCTCTTCTCAAACTCATCATTTGTCCATGACCTATAGATGCATTTTTCAAATTTTGCCATAAAATTCTCATGTCGCTTAATTACATGAGCCAGATTTTCAGACACCTTCCCTATTACATGCCATAAGCACATGGAGTGATGAGCATTAGGAAAAACATCTACAATAACTGACTTTAACGTCTTGTCATGGTCAATGATGATCACTTTTGGAGTTTGGCCACCAACTGCTTTCAGCCACGTCCGCATTAGCCAAGAATAAGTAGCAGCACTTTCATCTGATATTAAGGCACACCCAAGCAGCATAAATTGATAATGCTGATTTACTCCAACAAAAAGCGCAAGAGGCAACTTATATTTGTTTCTAACATAGAAGGTGTCAAAAGAAACTACATCACAGAAGTTCACATAGTCATGCCTACTTTTAGCGTCAATCCATAAAAGATTTTTCAGACGTTGATCCTCACCAATATCTACTGCATAAAAGAAGTTAGAATTCATACTATGCATCTGCACCATAAAATCAAGTAGAAGCTTGGCATCCCCAGACTCCAGGCCCAAATTCCGGCCTTTGTCAAATGGACTTTTCTCATTCTTGAGACCAACCACAGTTTTGTATTCAGCGAACTGTCTAGCCATTGCAGCATACATTTTTCTTGTTTGCTCACTGACAGCTTGAGCTGGTAAAAGCTCATGATTATGCTCCTTCACAAAACTATGTATTACCCATTTTCCATCAGGCCTTCTTTTTACATGCATGCTTGCTTTACAATCAGTCTTTGAACAAGATCTTCGACCAGTTGAATTTTCAGCATCTTGCTTGTTCTGTCTGGCACGGGGTCGATTGAATGATTTGTCATGCTCTCTTTTTGTTCCATACCTGGAACAAGCAAATTTTGCATCTATAAATTCTCTTGATGTTTTTGAACGGCGACTATTTTGTATTGCAGTGCTGAATCCCATTGACCTTGCATATTCTTGGTAGAAAGAATAAGCTTCCCCATGAGACTCAAATTCCATGCCAGAAAGGGGCTCAAGATTTGAATCTTCTTTAAATATTGTCATATCCACTGTCGATGAATTCAAATCTCCATTATCTAGAGCATGTACATCAACACTAGCACCAACCATATTCTGCCCCTCTAGATCTCCAGGATGAAATTTTTCTTCATCTTCCAATATGTCAGCAATAGAATTTTGTTCTTCATCCTTCTCATGGTCGCCAGAAGGTAACCTTAGATCTATGTCCATGATGAGAAAAGCTTTCAGCCTGATGATTTTCAGCAGTACCTAAAAAGTCAAAATAACAGTACCAATGTCAAGCATGGAAAAAGTAAAAAAGAAAAGCTAGCTGTAGAAAAACAGGAGGAGGAGAGCCATAGAGAGGAACAAAGAGACCAAAGCTTAAGGTTGCTTCTGGGTCTTTGTTTTATTGCTTGCATCCATCACAGATTACAGCAACAATTATATAGAATAGTTGTGGTTAGCCCAGACCCTTTGTCTTCAATAGATGATGGATATTGTCACTTTTTCCTCTAGTCAAGATATGTGAGTTTGGAATCTGTAATTCTTATGGCAAGTCCTATTTTCAGTTCCCAACTCATTCTTATACAAAGTAATGTTTTGTTCATAATGAAAAAATTTAGAAACATGAGCTCCCCCAAAGATCAAAACCTTAGTAGTGCAGTACTCAAAAACAAAAAACAATAACGAATTGTTGCAGGTTTGATGACCCATATATCCTTTGCCCTAAGGGTGTTAGATGATGATCTGAACCTGATTCAGAAAATCTGGTCCGCCAACATTTTCATTTCCCAGTGGAGTTGCATGTGGAGAAGGCTCTTGGGTATTTCTGGAGAGCATTAGGTGTATACTACATTCCTACTATCTTGGATGAGATACTCCAGATTTATTTTGATGATTTGTTAAACCGAAGAAAAACAACATTTTGAGGTCTGTTTGGTTTGCTTGGAGAGGAATGCTAGCATCTTCAATCGCTTTTTCTTATATTAAATTTGTAATGGAATGTAATTGCAGCTTCTCTATCATGTAATCTTTATTTCTATATAAAAAAAGAAATTAGTACAGAAAGAAAAAGAGACCAAAATTTAAGAAAAATGAATGAAAAATTACACTTATGGAAAGATAAAAATCACAGTGAATACAGAAATATGTCAAGATACCAAAGCTCAAGGTCCCCCTGCATGTATGCTAAAAAGACACTCTGAAAGAACACCCAGGTCAGGTTATGAAAATAATTCTGTCCCAAACCAAGTCCAGGGGCAATGCCTCTATGTTAAAGATCCAGCCCCAAACAAAAGACAACAAAGAACAGCATGCAATACAATGCAAAAGCAATTTTCCCTCCATACTCATATGAGGAAGTTAACTAAGAGAAAACGCTATATAAACAGTGAGAAAACTGAAAATTTGCCAAACACCAATGCCAACTAAAATGTAGCAGAAATTGACAAATGGGCAATGAAAAAATAATGGTGATTGAGTGTTTCTCTTTCTGGATTAGGGCAACACATCAAAAGATAAGCATCATTGGACAATGCTAGCAGTGACACTCTACGGCACTTTACTTGGATTTACTGTAGTTAGAACCTTTCCTAGGGAGGCCTTTCTTAAGGTCGCCAATAACCAAATTCTAATACCAATATGAATAGTCAAGTGTGAAGAGAAATCCAACCTCAAAAGCAAACTATTGAGGTAGGAGTATCAACACCTTAAACACTCAATAGAGCATCCCATACTTCTCAATGTGAGATTTAAGTATCCCATACTACCTTAGCATCCATTGCAGTCAAAAAATGAGCCAACAATTAACAAAAACCCATGATTGCCAAATGGAACGTAGAACTTGGAAGTTCTAAACTTCTATAGTAAGTTCACTAGACAATGCTTACCAACACTAAAATATAACAGTACCAGATTGGCAGATTTTCTTTCCTTACCACTCATATCATGTTACTGGGGAAAAAAATTAATGATATATGCTGGATTCCCGGATTATATCATGTTTTTGAAGCTATTGCACTAAATTTTCCCAGACCTATATAAAAGCAAAACACACTTAAGACATCAAACAAAAATAGATTTTTCATACCAGCACTAACAGATTACAGTGCCAGATTTTTCTGTCCTTGTCACTAATATCTTATCCCAAGTTATTGAAAAATCATCACTGACATATGCTAATTTCCCACATAGCCTCATGTTCATGTCTTTAAAGCAGTATGCAATCATTTCTAAGACCCGGAGTATAAAAACAAAATATATTTAAGACGTCGAACCAAATATATTTAAGACGTGAACCATAAACCGAAGAACGAAAGATATTAGAGAAAACGGAGGGAGAGTAGTACCTTTGGTTACATGAAAGAAGGGTTCCTCCTCAAGTTGATCAGAGTCTGGAATCTCACGCGAGAGACCAGGCGAGTGGACGAACCCCGCTCTTCAACTAGTCAAATTTTTTTCCTAGGGTTTGCAAAGGCGCCTCCTCGGCCCCAATCCAACTGTCATAGTTCCTCACTCGCGCCATGGTAGGGCGCGTGTCATCCAATCTCGCGCTATCCTGAGAAATCGAAGAGATGCTTCTGATATCTCCCGCTCTTCGAATTTCAAGCTTTAACCTAGCTCTAACAGGAAACTCTAGCTGGATTTATCTTCAGCTTCCCAATTCTACACCCAGAAGGGGAAAAACACACTATCAAATTAACGCAGCAACGACTAGATACATCAGTATATTCAGCAATGTAGTTATTAAACAAATAATGAATTTTTCTTACAGAAAGAAATCAATTAAGGGAACAAAAAGTCAACTTCATCAGCATGTTCAACTGCATTAGGTTAAATCAAGAGATATAAAAAAGGCCAGAGCACCCTGCGAACATCGCCAAGTGTATTAAGAATTCGTAATCGCCCGAAACACCAGTTGTGAACTTTTGAAAGAAAAAGGAAAGAGAACTAACCAGTTGATAATCTATCTATGAACCAACACTTGGCCGCCGCCGGAAAAGAAGCCGAGACGAAGGGAACAAATACGGTGGAAGAATAATTAAAAGGAGTCAGGAACGAAAGGAATTACACAAGAACATCGGCTTGGCCCCTGCAAAGCTTTTTTTGGGTCCTTGAAAAGAAAGAAGACGACCCAAACGGATCAAACCGGGTTACCGGATTAACCATGAATTTATATCCGCTTCTCGTGTCATTTTCTTCTCATTTACATTACATCCTTCTCATCATGATCCAATTACAATCTTCTTATCATCATAACTGGAAATCGTTCCGTTATGAGTTACCCAAATCGAATTGATAGGTTGGAAATCATCATCCTGTTTAGCCAAGTTATCATTTTTTTTCATTTTAAAATATCTCTCTCATGCTACGAAAAGGTAGCTGAGGAGTGAGGAGTAAGAATGAAATAGGTTTGGAAAAAAAAGGGAAAAAAAGGGTGCTACTCTACATTTGAAAATTAGCTTCCTAATGCTTGCATTGCTGTCTACTTTCTTTTTGTTACAACCATACAATGAAGAGATTCAGTAATGAAAAGATTCTATAAGGTTATCAAAAAAAGTAATAGAAACACATGAGACTGATATTTAATGTAAGACCTACATTTATCTAGTTATATGATATGTTTTTTCTAAAATACACTAACCATCTTTTTTAATTCCTCTTATCTCTCTCCTATATGAATATTGTTAAGAGGACTTAATAAAGGCTTATTAGTAAAAGATTAACAAATTTGAGAAATAAATTTTATATTCAAAAATAAAATCAACTCCCTAGTTAGATCCTATATCAAAGATTGGAAGGAGTATGATTTAACTTTAAGACCTTTCACTTCCTAGCTCTATGCTACTAACCTACAATGGAGATGTTTTCTACGTCCTCTCTTTGAGGGATCCTGTTTCCTGCCTATCTAAAGGATAGTGGGAGCTCATTCACTATAGATCATCCAGGACTCTTATTAGTAAAAGATGGACAGATTTAATTTATTTATCCAATGATTTTTAAATAAAAAATCATTTTTTTAATAAATTATTAGTTGATAAATTATCTTTATTTTAAATTCTTTACCTATTAAAATAATTTTTTTAAAAAAATAAATATGTAAAACAAAATAAATCTGGACCATCAAATCTCACCTGGATGGTCTATAATGGATAAGCTCCCCTACCTATCAAAAAATAAGTAAGGAAACTGGATTCCTCTTTAAGGCTATTTTAACTCACTAATTGTGTAGGGAATCTTTTCCTGTGGATGATACATATTAGCTCAGTTTCGTTTTTGGATTCTAGCCTAGAAAGCCCAAATTATTTTTAGTCATGTGAAGTTTGGAATATAACCACATTTGGGTGCAATTCTTATAATTACTTCCACCAGAACCATGTTACTATTCTGTTTAAAACATGTTCCGAACACATCATATAACAACTTGTGAAATCTGTTTCGCTGTTCAATGTTTTTCAAATTAAACACTTCTAATCATAATTGATTTAATTTTTGCATAATTGTGTTTTGTATCCGTGTATGTTTTATATAATTAGTCAGATGCTCGCCTGCCAAGCCTTTGCAACGATCTTCAGGCGAAGCAGTTGTGGTTAGTATTTTTGCGAAGAAATTTGCTTATGCCTGGCGAAGCAGTTGTGGTTAGTATTTTTGCGAAGAAATTTGCTTATGCCTGCGGGGCTAGGTGGTTGATTCATAATTGGCCTTAAAATGAACGGTTTTGGTGATTTGATGGTAGAATTGCTGATATGGGGCTATGGTTGAAAATTACTGTAAAAAATGATCAGCGAACTGGTTGAGGTTGAAGATAAGAAGATTGAAGATGAGATTGGAGGATGCAGGAAAGAAGGAAATAACAAAATAAGTCGTTTTGGGGAGATCATTGAGTAGTGAAAGGAGCTTATTAAGATTTGAAGAAGGTAAAAGGGAAGATTTAGGATCATTTCGGCAAGTTGTTTTGTTAGTTTCTGACGCAGAATGAGATTATTTCTGTTTTATCTTTCAGTTTGTGTTGTTCTGAAGCCGAAAAGAGCCGCCTATAGTCCCACATCGTTTACAACAAAAAGTCCTGTGCGGGAAATGGGGTATAAAAGGGAAGCCTAAGACGACTTGCAACATACTTACCTGGACGGGGTTAATGGGTGATCAAGAAGGCCCATGGCCTAGGACAGTGACCTCCATTGCACTTTGGAGGGGTGCTGCCCTAAGGTCTGCCCAAGTGGCAGAGCCTACGTCATAATTTGTGGTAGTGGGGGCCTGCGTTCGCGCGGCCCCTCCTCCAGTCTAGTTTCAGGTTTTTTGGTTCATTGTGTGAGTCCAACTAAGTTGGGTAACTTTGTGGGTCCTTGACTTTTATTTTCATTATGGTGGTGTAATTATCTGATTTAATTTTTTGCCTAATGCGAGATACTTGGGCCAAATATTGTTTTTGTCTTTCTGAAAAGTTTGGCTAGAGAACTTTATGGATCTTCCTACTTTGATTGCTTTATACTGGTTTAATTATCTGCTTTTCGTATCAAAAAAAATATATATATATATCTGCTTCTTTTACCAGGGAGAGGTTACCTAGCTACGGAATAGGATGGGATGGGAGTGGCAGAGGACGCAAGCTATTCCCCTTCTACCAACGGGTTGAATTTATCAAAAGATTTTATAGCAGAGGCGTCAATATGGATAGAAACACATATTAAGAAATTAGATCAGACATATTTTACACAAGTTCTCTCAATATAATACCAGTGATTCCAAGGTTTTAGGAAGTATTACTAGAATTTGGAAAAACTATTTACCAAAATGAGGAGAAAGATTTAAAGTTAAATTAATTATAATTATAATTTTCAAAAGTACCCTGCTTTTTTTTTTTTTTTTTTTTTATAAGAAAAAGTTTAGTAAAGGAATTAGGTTTACATCCAAGGGCGGGGTAAAATCTCATTTCCTCCTAAGTTATATCGATGTTGGGTAAGAAGGCTGGCTGTTTATTACCCTTAAGTATTTACCTAGGTAGGTAAAAATTAGGATGCTATTGTTTCTTATTGGGAGAGAGGTGTCCATATTTAGTGAGTGAGTGGAGGGGGCTAGTCTTTTAATAAGAGGATAGCCATACTTAGCAAAAAATAAATAAATATATTTATGTGTGTGTATGCGGGCTGCCTTTTTTGGGGGGAAATTCCTAATAAAAACCTATAAAAATCCTAAAAAAACAAAAAGATATTTTGAAACGAATATTCATAATCTAGATAGCCTTAAATTGTTTTGTTAAAATTACAAATAAATGAGTTAATTGCCTTTAATTTTTTTAAAAAAAAACAAAATTACCTGGCCACCCCTGTTGAAGGTCGGAGTTTTTCGGTAGCCAGCTACCAATCACCCATGCTCCAACACAAATATTCCGGTGGGAATGATTTCAATATATATTATGCAAGCAAATATATATAAGCTAACTCTTTACTTTTGACTTTAACTCATTCACAAATTTTGTTAAAAATTCGCAACATTTTATTAGGTTTTATCAATTTACGTTTACCAAGTAAAAAAGTTAACATTATCGGCTCATTCACAAATTTATTTAAGGAATTCACAACATTCATTAGGTTTTAACAACTTCCGTTCCGTTCACCCAGTAAAAATTCACAGAATGAGGTCATTCACAAGTTTTGTTAAGAATTCATGAAATTTCATTAGGTTTTAACAAAATGAAAATTTTTACTGGGTGAACAAAAGTTGTTAAAACCTAATAAAATTTGGTGAATTCCTTCATAAAATTTGTGAATGAGCTGATAGGGTAAAAATTTTACTGTGTAAACACAAATTGGTAAATCTAATAAATTTTTGTGAATTCCTTAAAAACATTCGTGAATGTGCTAACAATGTAAACTTTGTTACTTGATAAACGAAAATTGGAAAAACCTAATGAAATATTGTAAATTCTTTAATATAACTTGTAAATGAGTTAGAGGTAAAGCTAAAGGGTTAGCTTATATATATTTACTTGCGCAGTTACAAACCAAGTGGTGTGGTGGTTCAAATCCCACCCTTGGCACTCTGAGAATATTTATTCTCACCGGAATATTCCCTCCAATGCACCGGTGACCTGCAGCCGGCCACTGGAAACTCTAGCTGCTAGCAGGGGGTGGTGGCTGGCGGCGACTGGTCGATGGGGGTAATGTTTTTTCTGAAAATATATATATATATATATATATATATTTAAGGGCAATTTGGTCATTTTTTTTTGTAATTTTAATAAAGACAATTTAAGTTTAACATCCTTGGATTATGAATATTTGAAACATCTTTTTGTCTTTTAGGATTTTTAAAGTTTTTTTTTATTAGGGATTATCCCCTTTTTTCAGATGAATAGTTCTTATTGTTTTTCCTTCCCTAACTCGTGATGGAACTACTAGTTATGATATACTCTCTCCGGACCTAATTATAGGAACACATTTTGGAGTTGGTTTGGTCCTAATTATAAGAACATATTTTAACTTTTATCAATTTTTTCCTATGACACCCCTATTTATACTTTTTCAATAATAATTAAAGACAATAATAATTTAATAATACACCTATATAATTTATGAAGTAAATAATGTTTGCAACTCATTAATGTTATATACACCTCAATTATACTTTTTTTTTATAAAATATTTGAGCAATTTTTGTCATATTTTTTTCCATATGACTCCTACTAATACTTCTTCCACAATAATTAATTTAACAACACACTTATATTCTATCAAGTGAGAGATTCTACTTTATTTTTTTTAAAATAAAATAATTTAAATATTCCTTTAAAAATATTTGTGATAGAAAAAATAAACTTACATTTGTATTATGCCCAATTAAATATATACTGTCTTGTTTTACCAAAAAAAAAAAAAAAAAGATATTGTCTTGATAGAAAAAAATTTCTTTGAATATGACTACTGATTGTGCGGTACCAATTTTTATTATCCATAAGTTTTTCTTCCATTTGTACTAATTGAGCGGGGCTATAGATTTAGCTAATTTTGTCTTGATGTAATTTTCAATTTTAACCAGGGGTACCTCGTGTCCTTAGGCTCAATTGGCAAAGGGATAAGAGCATCAAAGGGAGGAGGTTCGATCCTGGAGTTGGTCAAGGCGCTGGGAGAGGCATCCTAGCTTCTAGGTGCCTAGGTAAACGCCTGAGGGTAATAAACGGCTCGCCCTGCCCAATATTGGTATGATCTAGGAGGAAAGGATATTTTACCTTGCCCTTGGATCGTAGTGAACCCAACCCCTTTCCTAAAATTTTTCTTATAAAAAAAATTAAGTAGGGATACTTTTGGAAAATAATTATAATTAACTAATTTAATTTCTCTCTTTAATCTCTCCAAATTTTAGTAAATAGTTCCTATAATTAGGACGGAGAGAGTACTCCTTAAAACTCTGGAATCACTGGTATATATTGAGAGAACTTGTGTAAAATATGTCTGATCTAATTTCTCAATATGTGTTTCTATTCATATTGACGCCTCTGCTATAAAGATCTTTTGATAAATCTTATAAAGATTTTTTGATAAATCTTTTGTTGGCCTCTGAACAAAGTATTGCATATAAATATATACTCCATCCGAAAAGGATTTATCAATAACTTTGCATAGACAAATGGGTCATATATATTAAAAATAATAGGAAAGACTGAAGAGAGTAATATATATTGGTTTATATAATCACGAATGATATGCTCCCTCCAACTATATTTATAAGAGCTTAATAACCGAAATATACAATTGAAGAAAATAGTTAAAAATAATAAGTATGTTTAAAATAAATTTTTTTTAAATATATTTTAAATAAACTTTATTTTCTAAGTATGCCCTCATTTTTTAGGGGCAAAGAAGAGAGAAAAATAAAATAAATATAAGTATTATCAACTCTTAATTAATGCAATACATATAATTAATGAAGGATAAAAATAGAAAAAAATCATTAATTGTTCAGATAAATTTTGTCAAGCTCTTATATAAAAGGACCAAAAACAAATTCTTATAAAAATCTTTAGCTCTTATAAAAAACATTAAAGGGAGTATTTAACAACCTCTAAAGATACTATAGAGCCTTGAATGGGAATAGAGTTGGCCAAACCACAATAAATAGTCCATACATGATGATTCTTGCTCACTTAATGGCCAAGCTTCTTTCTCTGACTTAGTCCACAGAACTTTTTTTTTTTTTTTTTTTTTTTTTTTTTTTTTTTGGTATTGAACTACTATTTTGGTGTAACTGGAAATCATGTTCCATTACGAGTTACACAAATCGAATTGATAGGTTGGAAATCATCATCCTATTTAGCCCAGTTATCTTTTTTTTTTTTTTTTTTAAAAATATCTCTCTCATGCTACGAAAAGGTAGCTGAGGAGTGAGGACTAAGAATGAAACAGGAGCAACTCTACCTTTGAATTTCGTCGCATTGCTGTCTCCTTCTTTTTTGTTACAACTATACAATGAACATGTTTAGTACCACTCAGTACCCATTTATAAATCTGAAAAAGTTTAAAAATTTCATACTTTCTTTAGTTTTGAAAATATGGTACAAGTGACTTGTAAATAGGTACCGATTGATAATGAAAAGATTTTACAAGGTTACAAAAAAAGTAATGAAAGATTTATAAAGTCTATTTATTGAATTTGATTAGATTAAAGATACTAGTTAGTTTAATTAATAGGATAAAATATTTTTTCTAAAACACCCAAATTATCTTTATTAATTCTTTTTATCACAAATATGGATAAATTGCCAAAATTTTTTTTTTTGATAAATATAAGAAATAAGTCTTACATTTAGAATTAAAATAAATCATTCTAACTAGGTTCTATATTAGAGGTTGCGAAGTAAGTTTTAACCTAAGATCATCCCCTAACTGCCGCCGTACTATTAAGCTCCAATGAAATGTTTTTTTTTTTTTTTGGATACAAGGCGAGGGGAGGGGGAATCGAACTAAGGACCTAAGCGGGGGATACACATCTCAATACCATTGCACTACAAGGAGTGCTGATAATGAAATGTTTTTTATATCCTCTCTTTGAGGCTCTTTTTACCCAATAAATGTGTAGGGAATCTTTTCATTGTGGTTAATACTCATTAGCTTAGTTTCATTTTTGGATTCTAGCCAAGAAAGCCCAGATGATTTTAGTTATGTGAATCTTGGAATATAACCTTATTTTTGTGCTACTCTTACTATTACTTCCACCAGAACCAAGTTATTCTCTTTAAAACACGTTTCCGGATATATCATATAACAACGTGTGAAATCTGTTCCACTCTTAAATGTTTTCAAATCAAACACGTTTACGCAGAATGAGATTATTTGAGTGCTTTTTATATTTAAATTTGTTACATGTATTTATGTTTTATCATTCAGTTTGTGTTCTTCTTCAGCCAATGAGGCCTTGGAGAGCTAATATTTCCTTTGAATGCGTGCCCGAAAGAGCTGCCATTAGTCCCACATTGCTTATAACAAAAAGCTTGTGCAGGTCACGAGATATAAATAAGAAACCTGAATTTCATTCCAACATACTTACCTGGACGGGGTCAATGGATGATCAAGAAGGCCCATGGCCTAGGACAGTGACCTCCATTGCACTTGGGAGGGGTGCTGCCCTAAGGTCTGCCCAAGTGGCAGAGCCTACGTCATAATTTGTGGTAGTGGGGGCCTGCGTTCGCGCGGCCCCTCCCCAATTTAGTTTCAATCTTTTATGGCCCAATGGGTGAGTTACTTAGGCCCAATCTACTGTTAACAAAGGAATTCGCTTTGAGTCATTTAGGCCCAATCAACTGTTGAGATAGAAAGTCGCTGTGACATGGTTGGCAATTATCAATTGATGCACAATATTGGTATAAATGGTAATGGATTTGTTTGGGATGTGTGTTCGATCTACGTTGCCGTTGCTGGGACTCCTTTGGTAGACGATATCGTAAGTCCCCATTAAGTGCTCAAAGAGCCCAGGGCCGTGCCCTAACATTAGTGGGGGACTGATGTCGAACCTTCCGAAACTTTTTTCCTATCAAAAAAAAAAAAATCGGTTATGTTATATAGCTATCCTACAGAATAGACACTTGTGGTCTTTTTTTTTTTTCTATTTTGTAAAGAAGTTAGTCATATGTGTTTTGTTATAGGTAGAGTCAGTCAATCGGACCGACCCGTGAAGGCGGTCGGGCCCTCCAGGGTCCGAGTAAGAAAAACACTGTTTTGCAAAAGCCCTACCGAGAGCACGGGTCGTGGGGCCGGCCCAGCAGGCCGGAAATTACTATTCCAAATTTTAACTATTTTTCCTCCACTTTTTTTTTTTTAAAAAATATAATTAGTAAATTACAACACGAATCATCCAATAAATAAGCAGTCACTAATTCATAATCAAAAGCAAACCATATCCACAAATAACTCATATAAAACATAAAAAACATATCACTTAGCGACATTAGTACGATGACTATTATTGTCGTCATCTTTGTCACTATCATCAATTTTAACGACATTTAATTGTTCTTCACTTTGAGTAATAGCCTACGGCTCATGAGTAAAAATATCATGAAATTCTTCTCCCGCATCATGAACACATCCATAATCTTTATTTGCAACAAATAATAAATCAAATCATAAAATTAGAATCTAGTTATTATGTATTTGTAGTTAAATGGATAAATAACTCTATAACAAATACAATATATATATATATATATATAAATTAATAAATTTAAAAAGGAAAAAAAGAAAAAGTTGTGGTCTTTTTTTCTAGTTTGTAAAGAAATTAGTCATATGCGTTTTGTTATAGGGTTTTGGGGAAGAACTCAACTCTTTTTCTTGTCGGCTCAAAGACTGAATCTTTTTGCTTTGGATTTGGATGGGTTTATAACTTATTTTCTCTCCTTTTTTATCTGTCTTCTTTCTTTAGATTGGAATCAGACGTCAACTTGCTTAATGCGTACAGTTGATACCAGAGAATAGTGGAAATGTGAGTTATCGCTTCTAATCTAACTCCACTCTATTCACTCTTTTAGATCTGTGCTTCACTTTTTTTCCCCTTGTATACTTGACTGTAGGTCTTTACTTGGTATGGTGCGCCGTTTATAACTTATGAAAGTTCTACTTTTTATATACTTTATCATATATACTATTAATATATTTGTGGATTTGATCTTGATCTTAAATATAATACATAACATTCATATTTGTCAATCTTTTCCTAATTTACCCTTATTGATACTTATTTAATAAAATTAAGGAGGCGAATGAATGAAAGAATCAAGGAAGATGACTAAAGTATTTTATTAGAAAAATCATATGTCATATTAACTGATTTAACTAATAACTTTTTAATCTAATTAAATTAAATAAATATGTCTTATATTAACAACTAACAAACACTATTTTGGTTTGGAGAAGAAGCTACTATACTTTTATTTAAAAGTCACATTTTACACTGATTTCAAACCTACTCTCCTCCAATTTTCTCCGGAAGCACCTAGAGATTCGATTACAAAATTCATTCCAATTAACGAGGTGAGAGATATTCGTTATATTTCTGTAGCAGTTTCAGTGAAAACATATATTTTATTCTTATATACGTATGAGTGATTAGGGTCTAATGGGTTTGAATGGAATTATAAATCTGAGGGAGAGTGGAATCCTAAGTGAAGCCAGCCAACCATGTGTCTTTAAGTCACATGATAATATCAGAGATAACAATGAATCTCTGCTGATTTTGCTTTGGAACTTGGAAGCTCTTACATTAGTCAAATGTATTGTCACATGACTCACCTGCAATTCCTTTATTATATATATATGCAAAGATATATTTATTATAATCTAACCATCTGTACAAAGACATCACACTTCCTCAAATTTTGGTTTTAGTGCATATAATTTTATAAAGATTTGGTATGAGTTTATATATAGGGATCAATATCAAAACCGTTAAAGATATAGAGATTGATTATTAAACTCATATCAAATTTTTATAAAATTATAGGGACTAAAATTAACAATATAAAACTACCGGACTAAAACCAAATTTGATGAAATATAAATTAAGGACTAGTAATACTATTAACCCACGTTATTGTTCTATTTTTGTATTGTCTTCCAGTGGTGCGTGATTGTAGTTGGCTACTTCATTAAGATTTCTCAAAGTTTTCTCCTTATTATTATATATAAATGGTCTTATTGATCAACTCATCATGATTACAAGAAGCAAAGGGCAAGTAAAGGACATCCTCTAAGTCAGCAGATCAAGACCATGAAATTCTTCAGCAGCAGCAACTCAATCATTGTCCTTATCTTCTCCATTGCAACACTCATGCTTTGCCTTTGTGTCAATGTGTCCTTAGCTAGAACCCTTCCTCACACACACCCACCTTCTTCTCCATCTTCTTCTTTGGATCAAAACAATATGACTTCATCTTCATCATCTTCTCAAGCTTTCTCATATAGCAATCAAGGGCCAGCTACTGTTGCTGCTAGCCTCAGAAGTATTCCACCAAGCAGACCAAACCCTACTCAGAACAAGTAAATTTTTTATTTTTTTATTTATTTTTTCTTCAGTTAAGTGTCCTCTGGTGCTTTTTGCATATGAAAAATAGGATCATCTAAAGTAACTTTAAGTGAGACGGAGAGAGAGACAAAGAGGAGCAGCTAGAGCTCAAGTAACAAAGTTGCAGATCCCCCTCTCTGTATCTTTACTTCAGTTAAAGTTTACTTTAGAGAGATCTTAGTTTTCGTATTGATCAATTTCTTTATAAATGGACACAAGATTAAAAAGTGTTTGTTAATTAATTACCAGGTTAAGGCCTGGGGTAAGAGTTTAGAGTGAGGAACTTTGATGAAGCTCGTGAAGATGTTTCAGACAAATGAGCAAAGTTGCAGCAGGAATATTATATTACATATGAACTGTTTGTTGCTTCAGTTTTGGTGTGTTGATTTTAAGTTTGATCGTGTCGTATAGTGATATAGAATTTTGTATTTATAGGTGTAAAAGAAGTGGTAGATGAGGTAAGAATGTTTCATTATTAGGTCGTTTATTTTTTATTTTTTAAATTCAGTGATAGTTTGATGCTTTAGGCCATAGATTATAGTAGGAATAGGATCACTAGAATGTAAAGGAGTATGTACTTCAATTCCAAAGTTGTCACAGTCTTGTAGCTCTCCCTCCTAATTCTATGATATGAAGACTATATTTTTTTATTTTGATTCATATATATATTTTGTGTTTCATTATGGGCGTATGTAAATTCGTCCAATACTAAATTATAATGTACTTAACTTTCAGTTATATTAAAACGCCATCAGTAGAATGGTTGTTGAAATTTGAAAGTAATACAATGGATCTTGTGGTGCATAATATGAAGTTTGACTGGATGTTATTTTCTCTCATTACTCTTTATTAAGAATCTTCTAATGAATTGAAATATATTTTTTTTTTTGCACAATTTGACCAAAAAAAAAGAAATATTTGAGTATGGAGGCAAAATTTCATTTAAAGCCATTTTTGCAAAATTTGACTGAAAAAGAACCCCAAACAATTGTGACAGAAAAGACTTGTATATGGAAAAAAAAAAAGAAAGAAAATTATTGAGCTCCTTTTTGGCCAATTTGAATATGGGCCCTTTGAATTTAGTGGACCATAACAAAATTAATTATAATTGTTGGATCAAGACCTTTTTGAATCAAGTTTTGAATCCTAACCGCTCGTCTAAATAAGCACCTTTTTTATATAATAAATAAATAAATATCTAGGGTTTAATAATATTTCACAAAAGATGTATACTAAGTATGTTGAGATATTTCGAATAAAATTGTCTTCGATAAATTCACAACAAATATATACTAAGTCTGTTGAGATTGGGGCCTATTATGTGTTTATGTAATATTCTTCCAGTCCTAAATATATAATATAGTTTGTATTACAATCACTATGATGCAAAGTAATTTTGATTTTGATTTTTTTTTGGATAAAGAATGAGGGTTTTCTTATAGAAATGATTGAGTTGGAACTTACGTTTCAAAAGTTACAAGAATGGATGAGACAGAGTCTAAATAACTTCCACTCTCAATAGATTCATTGATTGATTTGAACAAAAAAAACTCCCAAATCTATTCCCAGAGTCATCATCACACTAAGAAAGAGTTACAAAATAATCTACTTGAATTTGGGTTCGGTTAACTCATTTTTCACTTTCTGTCCTTTTTCCGATGAATCTCATATATATCCACGTTTAAATTAAAAAAATGATGGTTATAATTTAATATTTTATAAATATAAATAAATGTAAGAACTTGCAGAGCGGTTTATTTTAATTATAAATGTAAAATCTTAATATAGTTTGTCTCTTAGATTTATAATTACTTCCTAAACTTCTCCTATTCAACGAACATATTAAGAGGGTTTTCAATCAAGAAAGAAATGCAAATGATTTAAATTACCTAACTTGTATATTTAAAAACAAGGAATATCATTCAACACAAGCTTTTTGTTTTTTGAATTAAAGGGTATGCACTAAAGAAGCTTGCATACTATTATTAGGGTACAAGACATTGCCTTCAACAAAAGCTTTAAAATGTCATCATTTCATTAGCTAATTGTCGGATGAAAAAGAACAATTGACGAAGTTGATGTTTTTAACGAGGTTCGAACTGAAAATTCTACAAACTATATTAAAAGAATATTTTTTTTTTTTTTTTTATATGTATGATGCCTTTATTTGTTTCTGCTCTAACGTGTTCACTTTAGTCTAATTTCACTTTCCCATGCAACAATTTTATAAGTTTCTTTTCTTCTTTGGATTTACCATTTTGTCCCTCCCTCTCTTTCTCACTCTACTAATACATTTCTTCCCACCAATTACCAAACCCGATCGCAAATAATGACTCCTTTTCTTGCCCTTGTTTTCAAGTTTTATAAACAAAACCAAATAGTTCAATTTTATTATTAACGCATAGCCAAGGGTATTTCTGTAAACATATAAAAAATATTAGAAGTTCTATAAATGGATCCATGCATGTCACTCTCCTTGAGCACAACTAGTACTAAACTTGAAGCAAGTTCTCTCATTCTCTCACTTTGTCAGCAATAATGGAAGAAGAAGTGATTGATCTTACCAAGGCTCCTCCATCTTCTCCCAAAAAGCCTCACAAATCCTCAAGAATCCTCAAATTCACAGCTTATATTTATCACAAGAAAATTAGATTTAAGGTCGAGAAATCTTGCCTGCCCTCCTTGTGGACCTTCAACCCTAACCCTACCCATTTGGGAACTTCCTTATTTTCTCAAGCAACTCATCAGCCTATCAATAAGGAGCCTTGGACTCCTAAGGAGCATGATGAGTATGTTTTCTCTTCATCATAATCTTTTGCATTTTTTTGTCTTTGCGTCCAAATTCTAAACTTTCATATCAATAGCTTGTTCTGTGGTTTTCATAACCTGGGCCTGTTACAATTGTACTCCGATCCTGATTCGAGTATAGGTTTTTTTTCTCCCAACTTAGTATGATTCAAAATACAAGTCAGCATTTAATATTTTGCCCTTCTATATAATTAAAATTTGTAAGGAATTAATTCATTATAATTAATGTAGTATTGACTTTTGTCAAGGGCATATTTGGAAATATCTACAGTTTCTTTATATATTTAATATTATAACTACCTTTTAACTAATGTTTTTGGTCTACGCGATGTGGTTAAAACCATATTCATATGACAGGAAGAGCCAGTAATATTTATTTATTGTGCATATGTTAGTTCATATGATTAAATGTGAAAATTTTGTTTAAGCACTAAGAACTACTGATTAAAATTTTCATGTAGCATCTACACACACATCAGTAGCTACACTACAAGGCGTTATGGTGAGTTTTGTAACGGGGACCAGTTATGATGGTAATCTAGATGATGATATATAGATCAACATCTAGTCATCACCACAATATCATCCTTGCGTTGAATAATATATGTACACATACGTTCTTATCCTTAATATAGGATATTCTTAGAGAACTAATCTTAGTCCTAAATATTAGACATTTTTTTAAAAAAAATTTGTTAATCTTTTCTTAATTTATCTTTATTGATAGAGGAAATAAAGGAATTAAAGAAGATGATTGTGATGTTTTAAAAAATATATATTATATTAACAAACTTCTTTAATATAATCAAATTGGTAAATATATTTCGGGGTTTAAACTTCTCATGTTGCATGAGAAGAAGAAGATTGCTACACACATATGAAATGGTGGGACCTACATATATATATAATAGTATATATATATATATGTGGGTTCCACCATTTCATGTGTGTGTTATATGAGAATACACTTATCTTATAACATGAGAAATGTTTTTCCCATATATTTCTTATAGATATTAAAAACCGGGGGGAGTATTTCATATATATTTATGTGAGAGACAATTTTTGATGGGGCTGATGAAATATGGAGGAGGTCGATGGAACAAAATCGCAAAGAGCTTCGTGAAGAACAAGACAGCAAGGCAAGTTGAGAGACATGCCACAAGTTTCTTCATGAACTTCCTCGAAACACATGTTTCATCTAGAGCCGCCAAAGCTAGTAACTCTGATAATATTGTTGTTTCTAATGTATTGAGTAGGTATGAATTGAATATACAATAAACAGAATATCATAACAAGAATCTATATTAACTAAATAGAGCATACAGAGAACATTTAACAGATCTGTATAATATGGAAAATTATAAAACGAACTCACAAGACCGCCGTATTACGAATGAACAATGCAGAAATCCGGGCCCAACTTTCATTGTGTCCTTAAGACAATTTTGCTCCCTCACTACGGATGCTGAAGGTTGTCTGAGCAATTGTCTCCCAGGATAGAGCGGATTGTTCGTCTCTCCGTAAAGATGGCTCTGTCATCCGAAGCCCAAGCGAATCCAACGAGTCTACTTTTAACGCACGTAATGTATATGCGAGAATGTAGAGAGAGAGTGTGCAGAAAAAACGTAATCTAATCTACGATTAGGGCGCCCTAGTTATAGACTCTGAAAAAACACGATCAGATGGACTTGTCTGCTGCTGCGAACTGGTGCGTTGTGCAAACAGACGCACCAGACAGGAACGAACAGAGGCAACCCGCGTCTGTTCATAGGGACCTGGTGCGTCGTACGAACAGACGCACCAGAACGAAGCGAACGATCCGAATGGATCACAAAACGCAGCTGTTGGTTGGAACGGAGAGGCACAACGGAAATATCTAAACGTTCGGAAATTCAAAAAATAATTTAATAATTTTTTTAAATCCAAAAAATAATTTAATAAAAAATTAATATTTTATTTCACATGCGCGACCGGACCGGGCGGGCGGCGTGCGACCGAACCGGCCAAACGGGCGGCGGCGCGTGTGTGTGTGTGGTGGACCAAGGGTCACCTAAGTCTTCACCCCTCCACAAAAGTGGGTTGGCCTAAGGGCCCAATTAGTAGGAGTCAAGTTGGGGCTTATATACCCTCCAACTTTTTCTCCAACTAAGCAATGTGGGACTATTTTCTCACACATTCCTTCTTCCTTTTTCCTCTTCTTTTCCATCCTTCTTCTTATTCATAACTCATGGGATTTTCTCCTAAAATTCCAACAATCCCCCACATGGATAAGAAGTTAGTCCATCATGACCAAATGCAAATGATCATGTATGCAAAGTGCGGTTCCTCTACAAGAAACAACGCATCGAGAAAGGTAGGGGTTACCTTTGAACCTTCTCTAGTAAAAACCTATCGGATATACTGGTCAATCGGTGGACACACTGTCTTAAACCGTTGACCTTTTAGTGTATACCAAGACAATAGGAGTTACACAGTTGCTCCTCTAGCATCGTTGGTTCTCATCCGTGTCCATTTTGGCCCCGGACACCGCTTCGATTCCGTGAGTGTTCTAGAGAATCGGTCGTTTTAAATTCTCATAGAAGCGGCCCGCACTTCACACTCACATAGGTGATTCCTTGTGATGTAAGTAATCATACATCATCTGAACACATCAGATTAAGAAACCATTAAAAGCTTAGAAGGTTACCCTTATATATATGCACTGTCTTGTTTAGGAATGAGTATGAGTTTAAAACTCCACAGTGTTAACAGTCGATCATCACTTAGTTGTCTCTTTGAACCTAGTTCATGGGATCTCTACTCTCCTACGTAGAGTTACCGCAATAATCAACAATGGATCGGCCTTAAACTCATTCCTTTGGACAATTTTCTAACTAACTTTCTAGGAATCCCTTTAGTCAATGGATCCGCTATATTCTCTTTTGATTTCACATAATCAATTGAGATGATTCCATTCGAAAGTAGTTGTCTAATCGGTATCATGTCTACGACGTATATGTCTAGACTTGCCGTTGTACATGACATTCTTGGCTCTACCAATAGCTGCTTGACTATCACAGTGTATACACACTGCTGGTACCGGTTTTGCCAACTAGGAATGTCTTCAAGAAAATTATGAAGCCACTCGACTTCCTCACTAGCTTTATCTAACGCAATGAATTCTGCTTCCATAGTAGATCTTGCAATGCAAGTCTGCTTAGATGACTTCTAAGACACAGCACCCCTACCAAATGTGAATACATATCCACTTGTGGATCTTGTGTCATTAGAGCTAGTGATCCAATGAAACTCATTTGGATTACTTGTAAAGTGACTCAACATACTTACTGCATAGGCAATATCAGGTCTAGTGCAGTTCATAACATACATAAGACTGCCTAGCACTTGAGCATACTTTTTTTTTTGTTTAATAGCTTCACCAGTGTTTTTTAACATTCGAAGATTAGTTTCTATAGGGGTCGACACAGGAGCTATGTTTAAACTCTTGAATTTCTCCAAAATTTTAGAAACATAGTGTGCTTGCGATAAAGCTAACCCATCAGAAGTTCTATGGATTTTAACTCCTAGAATGACATCTGCTAGACCCATATCTTTCATGTCAAACTTACTTCGGTAAGCAATCGCTTAGTAGCTTTAATCATTTGATTATTGCTACCGTTATCAACATGTCATCTACATAAAGACGTACTATGGCAAACTCGTTTTCAGTATTTCGAATGTAGACACACTTGTCACATTCATTAATACTAAAGCCATTTGAAAACATAACTTCATCGAATTTCGCATGTCATTGTTTTGGGGCTTGTTTAAGTCCATAAAGGGACTTTCTTAAACGACAAACTTTCCATTCTTGTCCTGAGACAACAAATCCCTCAGGTTGTTCTAGATAAATTTCTTCCTCTAATTCACCATTCAAGAAGGTCTTTACATCCATTTGATGTAACTCCAATCCATTTAGTGCTGCTAATGCGATTAACATTCGAATAGATGTAATTCTTGTAACGGGTGAATAAGTATCAAATTAGTCTAGGCCTTCACGTTATCGTAGCCTTTTACTACTAGCCTAGCTTTGTACTTATCAATAGTGCCATCTCGCTTTCATCTTCTTTTTGAAGATCCAATTAGTTCCTAGAGGCTTATTGCCGGAGGAAGGTCAACCAATTCTAGGTGTGGTTTGACATAATGGATTCAACTTCACTATTGATAGCCTCTTCCCAAAATGATGCTTCAGGGGAACCCATAGCCTTTCCAAATGTTCGAGGCTCATTTTCTAGTAGATAAGTCATAAAATCAGGACCAAAGGATTTTAAAGTCCTTTGCCTAGTACTTCATCTAGGTTCCTCTTGTTCAAGGTTATCGTTTGTCTCAGTATCCTGAGATATCACTGTGTTGTTGTTATCATTTTTTTTATTGTACGGAAATACGTTTTCAAAGAACCTAGCGTTCCTTGACTCAATAACCGTGTTAACATGGATATATGATACATCGGACTTATAAACTAGGAAACGATATGCACTACTATTATGAGCATAGCCAATAAACACATAGTCTACTGTCTTTGGTCCGATTCTTAACCGTTTAGGTTTGGGAATCTCAACCTTTGCCAAACACCCCCACACTTTCAAATAATTCAAGGAATGTTTCTTTCATTTCCATATTTCATATGGTATGTTTTTTTATCATTTTATGAGGCACTCTGTTGATTAGAAAGTTAGCCGTTAGTATGGTTTCCCCCCACAAATTTGTGGTAAACCGGATGCAATTAACAATGCATTCATCATTTCTTTCAATGTTCGATTTTTCATCTAATATGCAATATTAAACTATAACGATGCTATAAATATTTCACATAATTTGGTAGTGATGCATACTTCAACTAAAAATATTTATCATCTTTGGATATCTAAATAAAACTACCAACATTTATATTTAATAATTATAAAGACAAATAACAAAGCGCATTATTAAAACTAATAATAACAAACTTTAATTCACCCACAATACAACCATAGCATCAAGGTTATGGGCAATTGAAAAATCACCGTAATATTTGGAATTAATAATAATAATAAATTTGGCTACTTTGGTGACTAACACATCCACCATACTTAATTCAAAACTTAAATATTTAAATTATCATAATATTTGGAATTAAAACAATTCATAAAGAATTGACCACTTTGGTGACTAATAAATCCACCATATTTAATTCCAAAACTTAAATATTTAACATTCATTTAAATGTTTTCACAACATTTAAGCAACAAAAAATCATAGCCACAAAATAATCCATAATTATAAAATTAAGGCTATAATAACATTTCTACCAATATCGTGCAAGTAAATTTTATTATATTTAGATATTTCATGATATCATGCATGCTTGTACCAAGAGAAATAATAATACTAAGAAAATTAAAGCACATTTATCTCTACACTTGATAAATGATTAAATTTTCATACCACCACAAATATTTAATAATTTTACTACATTTACTTCCAAAAGAAAATAAGTAATCCTTCTTAATGAATTAAATAATGGCTAAGATATTCATCAGATATTATCATTTTTTATTTAGCCATTATTAATTCAAAAAGCTTCACAAGATTTTAGGAGACATTATATGAGATTAGAAATTATCAAACAAATTAATAATAAATCCTTAAACGGGACTAAATTCCCTTCATTCTAATTAATTAAATTAGAATTTGTACAAAAACATAACATCCTAACATTTAGGAATTTTAATAAAACTCATTATTTAATTTTTAAATATATATTTAATTTATGCAACTAGAAGCATGAAATTAAATCATATCCGTACAATATCTAATAAACTAATAAAATCTCCTAATGAAATCAAGACATATTATCTTCAGTTTATGAATTTAATATTCATTAAATCCTCATTAAACTAAGGAGAGATAGTAGGAGATTTATTTTATTAAAAATTAATTAAATAATATATTTATTTAAATAATATATTTATTTCTATAGACACGTCCATACTAAAACTTCCAAAGCACGTTAAAACGCGAGGATTATGAGAAACACATAGTTTAAAACAAACGACTTGTCCTTTTAGCGCTTAACACAAACGACGCTTAACACAAACGACGTATCTTTTGTGTCAATCCCTAACCTCTAGCCTAGTCACACAGATCCGGCGGAGCGACAATGGTTTCTCATAATCTCTACTATATTTCAAGATCTTTATCCATGAAGCCAATTTCATGCCTTTTTAAATTAGTTTTCTTGGTTGCCCAATCTTTATCCATCAAATATATTATTTAATCATTCTAGAAAGAAAATATATCTCACCGATTTAATATTCAAAAATCTAACCCATCAAACAAAATAGATATACATCGAATTCTGAGATCTTTTCTATATACACATATGACTTCTAGTTCCATCAATTGATAAAGTTTCAATTTTCAAATAATCGCTATATCTAACATAGGCATAAAGCGACTAGTAAATGCAAAACTTTAATACATATCTATATCAGAAACAAATAGACAGATATATATACCCACAGAAATCATAATATTAGAAACTCTAACTTTTCAAAGTTAGAAATCCAAAATTTAAAACTAACACAGATTCAAACCAAAATTATTTAATATCAACTTTATTTAATATAGATTAATCTAAGTTGATTTTAATAAACCAAAAATTGTCTTAAGATTGTTGTTTCTAATATATTGAGTAGGTAGGAATTGAATATACAATAAACAGAATATCATAACAAGAATCTATATTAACTAAATAGAGCATACAGAGAAAATTTAACAGATCTGTATAATATGGAAAATTATAAAACGAACTCACAAGAACGTCGTATTACGAATGAACAATGCGAAACCGGCCCAACTTTCATTGTGTCCTTAAGACAATTTTGCTCCTCACTACGGATCTTGAAGGTTGTCCGAGCAATTGTCTCCCGGGATAGAGCGGATTGTTCATCTCCGGAAAGATGGCTCGTCTGCATGTCTAAAGCCCAAGCGAATCCAACGAGTCCGCTTTCGGAACGCACGAGAATGTATATGCAGAATGCGAGAGAGAGAGTGTGCAGAAAAAACATAATCTAATATGTGACTAGGGCGCCCTATTTATAGACTCTGAAAAAACACGATCAGATGGACTTGTCTGCTGCTGCGAATTGGTGCGTTGTGGAAACAGACGCACCAGACCGGAATGAACAGAGGCAACCCACGTCTGTTCATGGGGAACTGGTGCGTCGTATGAACAGACGCACCAGAACAAAGCGTACGATCCAAACGGATCACAAAACGCAGCTTGTTGGTTGGAACGGAGAGGCACTGTGACGAAATATCTAAATGTTCAAAAATTCAAAAAATAATTTAATAATTTTTTTTTAATCCAAAAAATAATTTAATAAAAAATTAATATTTTATTTCACACGCGTGGACCGGACGGCGCGCATGTGTGGTGGACCAAGGGTCACCTAAGTCCTCACCCCTCCACAAAAAGTGGGTTGGCCCAAGGGCCCAATTAGTAGGTGCCAAGTTGAGGTTTATATACTCTCCAACTTCTCTCCAACTAAGCAATGTGAGACTATTCTCTCACACACATTCCTTCTTCCTTTTTCCTCTTCTTTTCCATCCTTCTTCTTATTCATAACTCATGGGATTTTCTCCTAAAATTCCAACAAATATTGCTCTGAATTCAAACCCTAAAAATGATAATAAGATGAAGGAAGGAGAAGAAGACATGGGCCCACCACGAACCCTTGTGCTCTTCTCAAATGGAGAAACTAGCAGCAGCAGCAACAATAATGAGATCTTTGGGATGAACACAACAAGAACATGTGTTGCTGATAATGATGACGACAATGATGATGATGATGAGCTTGATTTAGAGCTACGTTTGGGTTCAAACAGATACTCCTATTAAAAGAGGGTTTTGTTAATTAGTTTGGGTCTGTTTGATTGTTGTTTATGAATAAAGACTCAATTATAAAGTGTTATTGTTGGAAAACCCTACCAGTCTAATATGGATAAGCCCAAGTCTATTTATTATATATAAGTGGGGCACAAATAAGAATAAAGAAAAATATGGGATCCAAATAACGTGAGAATCTCAAATCTATTGAAAATCCGTTTGGATCCATTTACATGTACTCATATGTTATCAATAGCACATAAGGGGGGAAATAACATAAACATGAAAAATGTTTAATTTATTCAAAATCAATTATCTCTTTTGATATGGCATGCAAAATTTTATAATTTTTTAAATAATAAAAATATATTAGGATTGAATTTTGAAATGGCATTGAGTACATAAATCAAATAATTAACTGAAGAAGACAGTAAATTTGGGTGAATCTATCATATGAAGGTGAACGAGGATAAAAATCGCAATTAGAAGTTGAACAAAATTCCATTAATGTCTCTTCTTCATTACTAGAAATTTTCTAGTATCATCAATATATCAATTAATGTCATAAATGAATGTATGTCAACAAAGCAAAGCAACAGTAATAGCCAGAAAAGAGGTCTCTCGGCAAAATTGGTTTAGTTATATATAGTAAGAAATCAATGCCAAGTATGTTTTCCAATCTTGTGGCCAGTATAAATAACTTATTAATGGGTAATTAATCTATAAATCTGCCTATCTGTAATTGCACCTTTAAGTTATGAATCACATGTTGACCGTAGTGTGGACTTTGATACTACCTTTGGTCCTAATTATAAGACATATTTGACTTTTTTTGGAGAGACTAAGGAAGCTAAATAAGTTATTTAATCATTTTATATGTTGTGTATTCTTAAATTATATATTAGTTTAGTAGTTAAACTAATTAGTTTGAAGGAAAAAACAAAAAATAAAAATACTCTAAAGTAATTTAATTAGTTTCCTTAATCTTTCCAAAAAAGTCAAATATGTTTTATAATTAGGACCATAGAATACTCTATTCGGTCCATAATATAAGACACTTAACCTATATCACGAGAAGCAAGAAATGACAGTTAAATCATTTAATATGTTTTAAAATATTTTTTTTCACTTTTATCCTTATTGAGAAATGTGTTTAATTGTATTGAGAATATATTTTAAAAAGATAGAGGATATAATGAGAGAATACAGTTGAAAAGTGAGTGTTGATCACATAACAGGAGCAAAAAAAAAAAAAAAAAAAGAAGCATTAATTAAACTGGAGGTGATTTATATTCTAGATCATGTCTTCCTTTTAGAAGAACCCTATATTGTCTTGGAGGGAGTATAACCTTTTTACAAATAAAAAATTATTATGAAAGAAACATTTGAGTAAAAGAAATTGAAAAGGAGCAAATATATGAAAAAGACTGGGGGACCTTAATGCTTTAGAAATTTAGATCAAGGTGGGGCTACTGTGTACTTGCCAATAATTCATGATTAATGAAGCTAATAATAATACTCCTATCAATATCAATTATTGAACTCAAACGGTGATAACCAATATTATGTTATCACTCCGATCCCTCTAATTCTATAGGTAGGAGCTATATAACTAGTTTATATGAATTAAAAACACTAGTTAAAAGTTAATTATTTATAATAAACGTGTATTAGTTTCCTTATAATATCCATTTTATCAGAATATATAGGTTGTGAAAAATTATAAATTTATTAAACAAAAGAGATTAAGATCTTATATTTATCATTAAAGCATATCCCTTAACTAGTTCCTAGACTTAGGACTAGATAAATATTAGAAAATTATGGAAATGATGAAAAAAAAGAAAAAGGAATGGAACAGGATATAGTGGAGTGTCCTCTGTTTAATGGCCATTGGGGCTACACTTTGTAGGTGCCTTCCCCCTGTAGACGCACATGGTTTTGCTTTAATATTATGCAACTCTAGAACCATCCACCCACAACGTTTGACTAAACATTCCATAATATGATAAATATCTTCATGAATTTTTCTTTTATTTCCTTTTTTTTTATAGTAAAGATTTGATCTTTTGTGGGATTTCAAAAGTGGGTAGCACAACAGAGCAATATAGAGTTTATTTTGAAACAAACTTGTGGGAAGTGTTTGGTGTGAACACATGAAATGTTTTTCTATGAAAGCTGCAAGTGACAGGAAATAATGATCATCCATACATAATATTATTGTACAATATTGGGACAATTTGGCCCATGTCTTGAGAAAATGTACCGGCAATTATATACCCTTTAATCAATTTGGTGGAGGAAATTAAATGAGACAATTTACTATATGACTGACTCCAATTTATTAATATCATAGGTTTAAAAAAAGAGCTGACTAGCCTATTATTACAAGAATATGTGTTTTTGGAACTTTTATATATATAAATCTTACTTCTCTTGTAATGTTTCCTATATGAAAGTCGTAATAATAGTTAAGTATTGTTCTTTTGGATTGAGGCTTTTTTCCAATATATCATGAGGTTTGAAGTATGGAATGTAATAAACAAAAAGTTTCAATAATAAGTGAGTAGCATATATGTGTTGTTCTTACACTGGAACTTTTCATTTCATACTACTTTTCACATTAGCTTGTTATGAGATTCTTTTGTCATCACATTCCATCTTTAGGACCTCATTGTAATTTTCCAAATTTTTTTTTACTCCATTAGATTTTGTAAATATATTTCTTCTGTTCCTAAATATAAGTCATATTTAACTTTATTTAGAGGATTAAAGAAGTTAAATAAGTTACTTAATTATATTATATGTTAGATATGACTAAATTATATATCAGTTTATAAGTCAAACAAATTAATTTGGAGAAAAATAATAAATATAAATACTTTAAAGTAATTTAATTAGTCTTCTTAATTTCTCAAAATAAGTCAAGTGAGTCATATAGTTAAGATCCGAGATAGTATAAGTAATGGATGATGATGTTATGTATATAATTTATGTATGAAAAGAATTTTGTCTTCCCCCTATAGATATGGGGTATAGACTACAAAGCCTTTTTGGATGAACATTGCAATGGATTTTATCCCAATTAAACTAAATTAAATGCATTAATAAAAAGAAAGGGGTAAAATGTGAGAGGAATATTGAAATGGTTGGTAGAATTAGTAGATGGAAAGTGAAAGGGCAGAGAGGGATGTATGAAGCCGAAGCTGAAGCTATAGAATCAAATGCATGAAATAATGATAAGAATTATTTAAGTACCTAAAAATTGGTTCGAGAGAGAGTCTTTGCTTGCACGTCCCTTTTGTCCCACCATGCATTCATTGTGCGCCCCCACCTCTTGTTGAAGCCCACAATACCTATCTTCACGCGTATTCCTTTCGGTTAGGTTTTTTCATCATTCATTTTCTTATCATCTATCATAATCTTTAAATCATTTTCGTTCAATTAATCTAAAATATCATATCATCAAGTTATACTCCTTGAATTTTTCTCTTCTCTTCCCAATCAACAGCTTAAATAGATTTATGAGAAAATAAATAATGGAGGATATTTTTCCTATTCCTTCCTAGTTACTCCCTCTCTTTATTACTAATATTCTCTCCGGTCCTAAATATCTGACATAATTTATAATGTAATTTGCACTATAAACTATGTCATATATTTAAAATCGGAGCTAGTAGTATTTTTTAAAGTAAATATATCCAACCAAATGCGAGTAATTTAATCCCAAGTTTGTTCATCTATATACTCTATGATTAAATCAAATCTTGGGTGAGTCTCACCATGGATCTGATATATCTCCTTACTCAAAAAGCGCTTACAAACAAAATCTTCACACCGGCGGTATTAATTTAATCTGTTTTGGAGAGTGTGAAATATATATTGTCTTTAAGACATTTTGGTTGAAGTGGCTTTGAAATGTAGATAAATTTTTCCTATAAATTCCCCACTAGTTACTTCATCACACACCATCTTCAATTCCTCCTCGTCCTCGAAATCCATTATTCTCACAACCCCACGCAACTATAATGTCGGCGTTTTCAAATCTCCCTCTTCTCTTCATCTTCTTTTTCCTCTTCTTCAATTCCTCTCTTCCATTATTACTCCTCCAAGCCCAACCTCCTCCTCCTCCTCCTTCTCCTTCGGCTCTTGCAAGTTCACATTGTACCCTAAACTATGTCGTTCCATGCTCTCCGTCATCTCCTCCACCCCCTCCGACCCCTACAATGCAGGCAAGTTCTCCGTCAAACAGAGCCTCAAGCAAGCCAAGAAGCTCCTCAAGGTCTTCGACGACTTCCTCCGCAGCAACCGCCATTCTCAATCCTCCCCGGAGGTTCGCGCCCTGGATGACTGCCATGACCTCTACCTCCTCAACCTCGACTATCTGGAAACCGTCGCTGCCGACCTCCAAGCCGCTGTGACGCCCTCCGCCGAGCTGACAGACAAGGTTGAGAGCTACCTGAGTGCCGTGGCGACCAACCACTACACGTGCTACGACGGGCTTGTGGCGGTGAACAGTAATATAGGGAAGGTGGTGGGGGTGGTGTTGAGGAATGTGACGGAGATGTACAGTGTGTCGTTAGGATTGGTGAGTGAAGCTTTGAATCAGAATGTGAAGAACAAGTTCAAGACTCGCAAACATGGACTTCCTTCTCAGTCTTACAAAGTCAGACAGCCTCTTCAGAAGCTCATTCAGGTACGTCATTTTATATACAGTGCTTATCACTCGTCACTAATAATAATAAATATAGGAGATAGTTTATATGTACATTATACTACTTACATTTAGAACCGGATATAGTATATATAAGGAATCAAATAAAAAAAAGGATTAAATTTATCCTAAAATCTAATCAAATTAATTTTTAATATTATCTTTAATAATTACACGAAACTTTAATATTATCTTAATTATTACTTTATCCTATTATCCTTATTAAATATGGGTAAATATGAGAAAATTATTTAATGCTCTTTGAAAACTAGTAAATATTTTATAAAAAGGATCCAATAAAGATACTGGATGAAATAAATATATATACTGTATATATAAATGTGTGTGTATTAATTATGGGACTGGGATCACTTAGATGTGGGCGTGAGTTTGAAGATCGACGTAATGATAATAAATTTGAGTGAATATGAAAAATGGACAGTAAAGTAAATTTGAAGTTACAATAAGAGTAAATTGGTAATATACATCTGAATGTCCCGCATATTACTATAATATCAGTATTTGGATTTGGAAGTACTCCTCCTTTTGTCCTAGATGTAAAATCATTTTCATTGAAACTTTTTTAAAGATGAAAATTCCTTTTCTTAAAAAATATTTATAGTTTAAAATTATAAATATATAATTTAATATCTAGCATGTTCTCCAAGTCTTCTGGCAAAAAAAAAAAAAAAAAAAAAATAAAAAAATTCTCCAGGTGAATATCGGAGGCAACAAATGAATAAAAAGAAAATGGAGTGGTCAGTGAACGTTAGGCTTGGTCACCGAGATGCAGAGATGGTATCAAGTAAATTATATTTTATTGATAATTCTATCAAATACCAGTTCCGAGCAAAAAAAATCAAATACCAGTAGTAAAATTTTATTGATTTTTTTTTTTTTTTTGGTTGGTTTTCGGGAAGCAAACCTGGTGAGCAAGCTGGCTGTTTGGTTTCATATTTAATAGATTAGGTGGAACTTTAAATTGCCCTCCTAAGCTCATAATAATGTTGATCTGAGTAGGTTCAGCAGCAGCCTTCCCACACCAATAAATGTAAATAAAAGAAACAAGTGGCCATTAATTAGCACAGTTGTGGGGAATAACTCATTTAAAATTGAAAATACAGATTAGAGAGAATTATGAAAAGATAATTATAAATTATAAATTTTACATTAGTACTTATCTCTTTAATTATTGGATTAATTAAAAAAAAATATGTTCAAGGGTGAAGTAGCGTCCAACCAACGTCATAACGTTACTACTACTAGTAACACCCAACACACTAATCTTACTTATAATGGGTCTGTTTGGGGAGAGTGTTAGTGAGTTTTAAATTAGAAAAAAGTCAAGAAAAAGCTCCAGTAGAAAAAAATCCAGTGGAAAGTGTTTTGGTTGGCTTTTATCCTATTGGACTTTTTTTTTTAAAAAAATTCCTTTAAGCAGAAGCTCCATGGGGAGCTTTTAGGAAAAAGCTCTTAGCTTTTTGATGTAGGCCCCACCACTTCTATAACCATCAATCTAAACACAAATCATATTTAAAACTTGACTTTTTCTCTATTGGGTTTTACAAACAAATAGAAAATAAGTCACCGCTCTCACCGCCAATCCGAACAAGCAGGTCCAATATGACTTTGGATGCTACTTTACCCTATTTTAATTTTTAAAATTTTTCATAAGCAATAAGTTCAACTTTCTGTTATAAGTAGGTTTTTTTTTTTTTTTTTTTTTTAAATGCTAGCCAATTAGGCATGTCAACCTCTGGATGGTTGCAGGTCAATGAAGTCACAAGAAGCTGTCATTTAGGTATCCAATCCAACTTCTAACTACTTGATGATCATATCAGATTACAAGTCACGTGGGACACGTGTCAATGTCACATGATCAGCTATATGATAATTTAGATAACTGATGCAACTGTTAGCGGTACCAGTAGGAGCATCACAAACTGTAGTTGAAACCACAAATTACGTGCTTAATTAATTAATTAAAACACAAAATTAGAAGAAAATGAAGGGCTAATTAAGAAATTGTGTTGGTGCAGGTTCTTCATGAGAAGTACAGTTGCAACAAGACATCATCATCATCAAACTGCAGAAGCAGGAGTGAGAGGATTATTGAGAGAGAGGGTGACAGCAAAGGGATTCTATTAAACAAGTATGCAACTGTGAGCCATTATGGGAATGATAACTTCACCTCCATTGGAGAAGCCATTGCTGCTGCACCCACAAACCTGAGACCAGAAGATGGTTACTTCCTTATCTATGTCAGAGAAGGATACTATGAAGAATATGTGATTGTTCCTAAACACAAGAAGAACATCCTGCTCATTGGTGATGGTATCAACCAGACTATTATCACAGGCAATCACAGTGTCATTGATGGTTGGACCACCTTCAATTCTTCCACCTTTGGTAAGACTTATATATATATATATACACTTATCTTATCTTACTTATACGGAACTTTTAACGTATTTAACTGGAATCAAGAAAAATCTTAAAACTCATTAAAGATATTCTAAAATTTAAGAATATTTCAATTTTACCATAAAAACGATACATTGGGTTTAAAATTGTATATACATATAATAAATAATAAAGTGACTTAAATTAAGGACAAAAAGATACTCCACATGGTCCAAAATATAAGTCATTTTTAACCACCTCATCATACCCAAAAAAGAATGTATAACTCATTAAGTTTGTTTTAAATTGAATTTTTTTTCCAATTTTACCCTATAATGAGGTTTTCATTAAAACATTAATTATAGGGATAAAATTAGCAAATAAACATTAATAATTCTTTAAGTGACTTGTAGACGAAAGAATTCTTCTAAAAAGTGACTTATATTTTGGATTGGAAATAATAAGACTAGATAAATACATGGTATGTTGTTACCTTGTTTTTCATGAACAAAAAACTGCAATTTTTCTTAATAAAAAATTTAAAGCCATATACTGTGTATGTTTCAGCTGTTTCTGGAGAAAGGTTCATAGCAGTGGATATCACATTCAGGAACACAGCAGGTCCAGAGAAGCATCAGGCAGTAGCAGTGAGGAACAACGCTGATCTCTCAACCTTTTATCGATGCAGCTTTGAAGGATACCAAGACACACTCTATGCTCACTCCCTGAGGCAGTTCTACAGAGAATGTGAAATTTATGGCACAGTAGACTTCATATTTGGCAATGCAGCTGTTGTATTCCAAAACTGCAAGATCTATGCCAGGAAGCCACTTCCATTCCAGAAGAATGCCGTCACAGCACAAGGCAGAACCGACCCGTATCAGAACACTGGAATCTCAATCCAGAATTGCACCATTGAAGCAGCACAAGATTTGGCTTCAGATATGAATTCAACTAATAATTCTTCTTTCTTGACATACTTGGGAAGGCCATGGAAGTTATATTCTAGAACTGTGTTCATGGAGTCTTATATTGGGGATGTGATTGAGCCTTCTGGTTGGTTGGAGTGGAATGGGACTGTAGGGTTGGACACTTTGTTTTTTGGTGAGTTCCATAATTATGGACCTAGGGCTAGTACTATCAATAGGGTTCAATGGCCTGGTTTTAGTCTTCTGAATGCTACTCAGGCTTTCAACTTTACTGTCCTGAATTTTACACTGGGAGATACATGGCTTCCTGACACAGATATACCCTACTCTGCAGGATTACTAGGAAATTAGCAAGTGAAATTTTGCAGGGAAGTAATAATAAATTTGATTCATTGTAGCTAGAAAGTTAGATAAAGAATGTAACTACTCGTTTTTGAAAAAGGATATGAAAGGCATGAATATTGTGATGTAATTCAGAAACAGAGTATATGCAGATGAAGTTTATATTAATTTCTCTTATCTGTGCTGCAAATTTAGCATACAATACCAATTTTGTGATGTAATTTAAAAAGTGTTGTCACAGAGAGAGTCACTTATAGAGTTTACCAATTTCACTTTTGCATACTTCAAATTATACATTTCTCTGTAATTTAGACAATAAATGAAAATTTTAATCATTCACTCTACAAGTCTGACAATAATTAACATAGAGTCTCTGGTTTGAAGTATGAAGAGTCCCATAATAAAGGTGATCAAGCTACATTATACTACTAGCAATTTCCCAAGAATGGTAATGGAAGTATTGAATCAAATTAATCAATAGAGTGTGAAAAGTTATCAACACAAAGGAAAATCATGGTGGCAAAGGAAAAAAAAAAAAAAAAAAAAAAAGAAAAAACCAAAAGAATTCTCATAAAAGAAGATTTGCATTATATGTGTATGAAAGAAACTTGTCACAGAGAAGACTTGTAAGGGGTGCTTGTAACTGGAATCCATCGGTCTCCCTGGAGAAAGGCCTTCACAGTGTATCTATTTGCTTGTTTAGCAGAAATTGTTCTTAAACCCTTCCATTTGACCCTTTTGTTTGTTGAAGCACCAGGTCCAAAGTTCTGAAACTCAGCATAGAAAATGGTGTCTGGTGCTGAGTTTCCAACCCATGGCAGCCAGCCACCTGCATTGATTAAGTCTCCCATTGAACATTGTATGAACACAGTGGTTGAGTAGTTCTTCCATGGCCTCCCAAGATATGTTTGCACAGAACTCAAGTTCCCAAATGGTGAGATGCTGCAATTCTGAATTGAAATCCCTGTGTTCATATTAGGGTCTATCTTCCCTTGTGCTGTGATTGTGTTCTGCTGGCCCCACATCGGTACCTTTAAACATAACAAAGCCGTTATAGAAAGTAACCAAACACATACTCCATCCATTCCATAATACAAGTTACTTGCAGAATAATTAATATTATTTGCCAATTTCGTCCCTGTAATTAATACTTAAATGTGACTTCTTGTATTTTTTTTCTCTTTCCTTCAGAAACTCATTCAATATAGGTAAAATTGGAAGAAGAAAAAAAATCAATTTAAGACACACTTAGCGGGTTATCTGTTATTTCTTGGTTCCAATCAATTAGTTGAAAGTAATTTATATTGTGAACTGGAAGGAGTACAAAATCTGAGGAATGAGCCATGTTATTCATACCTTTGGGAAGATGTTGGAGTTTTGGATGACAACTGCAGAGTTGCCAAAGATGAAATCAACGGTACCATAAATGTCACATTCTCTGTAGAACTGGCGTAGCGAATGAGCATAGAGAGTGTCCTGAAATGCATCAATGAGGCATCTGTAGAACACAGCCTGATCTGCACTTGCCATCAGTGCCACTGCTTGGTGCTTCTGTGGTCCGGCAGTGTTGCGAAATCCCATGCCCTTCGCCATAAAGTTGTTCCCAAAAACAGCTGAACCACGCACAGAGTCACTAGTTATGAGAATTTAACGATATCCAGTCCTTAATAGAAGATGCACTTTCATGAAAAAATTGAACTATTAAGTGGGTTTTATACTAAGAACCGGAGGCACAATTACATTGATTAAAAAAATGATGTAAAGATGAGATAATGTTTGAATACCAAATGTTGCAGAAGAGAAAGTGGGCGTGCCATCGACAAAGTTGAGACGACCAGACACAATTGTTGTGTTCATTCCATCACCAATCATCACGACATTCCATTTATTCTTCTTCACTCTTACATTCTCATAGTAAACTCCTTTCTTCACATAGATCACAGTTCTCTCCTTGCTCTTTTCAGGGACATGCTTGAGTGCTTCAGAGATTGTTCTGTACTTTCCAGAGCCATCTTTTGCCACAACTATGTCTGCTTTCTGCTTCAAGTCCTTGTCTGATGCAAGCAGCTTTCTGTCTTTCTCATGAAGCCATGCCGGTGCTTCATTGTGATTTGGTAGGGTTAATAATAAGCGTCGTCTCAAGTTTAGTGTGCTTGTAGCCTGCTGAATCCAAGTGATAATGGCGAGACTGTTGCTGGTAAATTCTGTAGAGTTCTTTAGGTAGCTTCTAACCCTGTTGTTTAATGATTCTTTTGCTTCCTCTAAGCCATCTATGCATGTTTGTTGGTATGTTCCTGTAGCATCACACAAAGCAAACAAATTGTGGGACATATATAAAATCATTAGTTAGTTAAATTCTCAATGAGGTAGTTAATCATTGTAAAACCCTATAAAATAGATGTCTAATTGTATGGATCAAAGTGTGAAGGATGATAGGATCCTTACCCAAAATGAGGGAGATTAACTTGGTCCTCACCTCTTATTAATCTTAGAGTTTAGGGTTAATAGTAGAATATGATCAAAGAAGGGTTTGTTGTAATGCCGTTGTGGCTTGTAATTCTCAAGAAAATATTAGTATATTTCTCCAAATTCTAGGTTTGTTAACACAAATGATTATCATAGTATTCTAAACTGTGGTCAATGACCTTGTAACCTAGTGGCATGAAAATCCTCTTGTAATGGATGGTCGTGGATTTGAACCCACTTACAACCTCATGTTGTTAGGGACTACTCCTTTAATTCAAAAATATATATTCTTAACCATGTATCTCAATTATTGTCAAGTAACAAATACTTTAAGTGATGGAATTAACCAAATGATTTATAACCTAGTGACATGAAAGCTTCCCTGTAAGTAAGAGATCACGGATTCGATCACACTTGTAATCTTATGCTATTAGTGTCTACCCCTTTAATTTAAACAAAAATTAAGAAAAGAGTGATGGAGTTAAGAATAGTACCTGAAGCACTCAACCATGTTTGAATATCTTCAAAAAGCTCAAGAACAGAAGAAGAATTCTGCCCAGAAGACAAGGAGGCATTCAGATGATCAACAGCAAGATCCAAAAGCTCCTTGCAATTACTGAAAGCTTCCATGGTCCTATTATCATTACCAATCAAATCCTCAAAACCTCCCTTTTCACCATAAAAATACTTAGCAGCAGCACCAGAAACTTCATCAAGTGCAACTTGAAGAGACAGCCTGAACAAATCATCAGGCTTAATCACCTGTCCTGGCTGAACCACACGTCCGAGGCTGGCATAACAAGCATCCTTAAACAATGTCACATCACACACAGCTTTCACCGAAGCCGAAACATCAACATTATCGCTGCTGCTACTGTTGTTGCTGTCCTTGTCATTGTTGTGGGCAAGACTTGTTCCTAAGACAGCTGCCACAACAATGCCAACCAGGACAACAGCTGACAAGCTCATGATGGCGATTCGCCTTCGGGTTTTCCGGCGATCTACAAGCTTTTCTTGCTCAGATTCATCGAGCTTGCCGTAGGGAGACATGGTAGAGAGTTGATTTGTTGCTGTTGCTGTTGTTGTGTGTGTGAGTTATATAGCGACGCTGTTCCAGGAGACTTTATTTGTATGAATGAGCAAGAGTGGTTACGTGCGTGACACTATGTCTTTGTATTATAGAGAGTGCCTCCCATGTTACATATATTTATGTAATATGGTTGACAAGAAAATCTAATAATGACAACATGATCGTGTCAAGAGGTTCACACTTCGCTCCTCGGACATAATTTCTAGGGAGGCCCAAGAGATTTGAAATTCCAGTTTACTTTTTTTAGCCCAAAATGAAATCAAGTTGGTAGGAAAGTTGATAGAATTGAAATGATCCTGGTGATTGAAATTCAAGGTTGGTTTATAAATGTGCATACATATTTTAACACTAACAAGTTTTCAGATGAAAAATTCACAAGTCCAAAAGTTTAAATTATGAATCCTCATATTTCATGTTTTGACAATCAGCACCCCTACTATCGCAAAATTACAATTAGAGTCAACAGCTAATGGCATGTGAGAATTTTTGTAGTTTTTTATTACATGGCATGCGATCTTGAAAAAACGCTTGGTATCCAGCATTTATATATTATTACTCGTTTTTATTATTCCGCAATTGCAGCAACACCGTATTTTGATTTAAAAAAGCTCTCCATCTAACAAGATATTGGGGTTGGGGCCTATTTGTGTTAGCGGTAGGAACGGTGGCTTAAAAGTTATTTGACTTTTACAAAAGCCCGATAAGAAAAAGTCAGATTATAACGTGATTTGTGTTTGGATTACCCATTTGGCTTTTGCAGAAATGACTTTTTTCTAAATTGGTGAGTATTTAGATTATTATTTGAAAAATCAGTTAAAATGAAAAATGACTGAAAGGGGTATGAATCATATTGAATACTATATATACATTTTAGTTGTATTGTATATATTGAGATAATAAAAATTTTAATTAAAAAAAATAAATGATTATTAAAAAAATAATAAATAATAAATTCCTTAATTAAATATATTTAATGGGTAAAATTATTTATAAAGTTCTTTTTAGGGATTTCCCTTATTTTCCATTCAAAATTTGGAATACTTGATCTGATACTTGAGATTTAAATGTACTAAAACACATTCATAAATTCTTCTTCTCATAAAGCAACCCAATTATGAGAACAAAAATAAAGCAACTCAATGAATCACTGAATTAAACAATACATATATACAGCTCGATAACCGTGCAACTTCAATTGCTTGACTTGTTTGTTCTTTTGCCAAACCAAGTTTTGCATAATAGGGTCTATTAGAATGAAGACTTGTTCCGTGTGTCAGGAGAAAAGCTCTATTTTGGAGCGTCCAATTAAGTCCATTAGCGTTGAGCTTTTTTAATAAGCCCAGTGGATGCAACAGGCAAGTCTAACACTTCACATCAAACTTTTTTTCTCTGATCCATTTTTCTAGCTTTTTTTAACTTAAAGTTGATTCCAAACAAGCCCATTGTAAAATTGTATATCTAAAGGATAGCTATTGACCAAAAGACACTTGAAAATTTGTCACGCATCATTTAGTCCCCCACCTTTACACAAAACATCAATAAGTATGGCATGTGTGCTTGGTAGGCCGAATTCCTAGGTGAACAATTTGCTGAAATATTGTAACAGCTTGATCAAGATGGTGATTTTTGCACAATCCATCTAACAAGATATTGTAAAATTGGATATCTGGAGCATGACCATTATCATACATCTCATAAATAATGTCTTGGATATACGACATTTTACCTGATTTGCACAAACCGTCAATAAGAGAGCTATATGTCACGGATCGCAAGGAACGCAAGATATTTTGTGCACAAGACACTCTACTGGAGGTTTCTAGAGAACTCCAGACTATGGTAGATACTTGTACATAAGTGTAGAATTGTATAGAAATCTCTAGAATTCTCATGAAATATGTAAATATCTAGATATTTTATGAGAAGGTTTTGGAGAACCAATCTCCACCGTCGAATGTAATTAATCTTAGCCGTTCATTGAGGAGGTGGTAGGCTATAAATAGAGGTGCCCACCTCATTTGTAAACGATTCGAAAGCAATACAAGTTCTTTACCATTCCAGAGCTTCTCTCTCTAAGTTTGCTTCTCTCTCTAAAAGTTTTCTTTACCTTTGTGCTCATTGCCTACTTGTGAGGGTTGGTGATTTAGCCAAGATCAAGGGAGTGATCAAGTTAAGGTCGGCACGATTTTGGGTGGAACTTGTCTAAGACCGTGACATATAGATGACAAGATGGAGAATCATGTTTTTGCGTTGCATTTCTTTAAAGAGATCGTTACCGCCATTTTGATTTTACAGAGTCCATTAATAAAAAATGCTATAACTAACAAAATCAGTTGCCAAACCACTTTTGACCATCTTATTGAATACTTCTCTTGACTCACCGACTTTATTCACCAAACAGTACCCATCCATTAATAATTAAGGGAATGACAACTTTAATATGCAAGATAATCCAAAGAGAAAAACAACTTTCTTATCTTACATTTCACCCTATTATCTATCACTAATGTTTGGTGAAAAAAATAATAATAATCATCCCCATAGGAAGAAGGAAGAAGGAAGAAGGTGATTGGGCACCTGATCTTAATTTTACTCCTTTTCAACCTTTCAATTTTTTTCCCTACATCTCGCTAGAATTTCTTTAATGTTTTCTGATTTTAGTAGGCGTGTTTGCATTTGTCCAAGTCAAAATAAATCAATACTAATTCATAATTTATAAACAGGTTGATCATACAGTTTTTATACCCCTTCAACTCTAAATATAAGACTCTTTTTTTTTTTTTGGAAGATTTAAGAAGCTAATTAAATTACTTAAAGTATTAGGGTGTAAGCGATATTAGTGTATATTTTAGTTACATGTTGAAAGTAATGAAAATTATGACCCACAATAATTTTATATACATAGAAAATTATATATGAATTTATGGGAAGAAGATCCTCTCATTATCTCAATTTCTCATAATCTTCATAAACCTATAATCTCAATTTCGAATAATCCTCATAAGTTTATAAAGATCGTTGATTGGGAAGATGAGCTAATCTGGACCGTTGATTGGGAAGAGAGAGAAAAGTCAAAAGGAATGATAACTTGATGATGTATCTCATTTTTTACCTTTCAAATTTAATTAGAATTGAATGACGTGATTTAGAGATTATGAGGAATGATGATAAAAAAGACAATGGGAGAAAATCACACCCAAAATCTTGGTAGTTTTCAAAATGAAATGAAACGCAACCTTAATAGCTTTCATAAACTAAATAACCGTTAGATTTCCTTTGCAGGGCAATATTATTAAAACCCCTCTCGCTCTCCCTCTAGTGTGGGAAGAAGCCATGGAATAAATATATTTCAGGAACCGGAAGGATCAGATATTTTACTTCTTATTTGTCCTTTAATGAAAAAAAAAAAAAAAAAAAAAAAAAAAAAAAAAAAAAAGATAACTTCTTCTCAATACTTACCTCCAGACTCCCACATCTGTTTGACAGAGACTTTCAACTCTTATATTGATTTCTTTGGAAGACAAATAATTTAGTTAATAAAACTAAGCTCTATAACATACATACACTTTTACAAGATTGAATAATCACCACCACAATAAATAGGCGTCCTTTTAGAGATAGATGCTGGAGGAGCCTTACTTTGCCCATATAATGAAACCTGAAAGGTTTACTCTTCATATGCCCTCCTCTCCAACATTTCAATTCACCATTGCAAGCACAGCCACCAAAAACATGTCCATTGTACTCCCAAATGCTACTTTGTTTTCCACTGACTTTGTCTGCTTTTCAAACTGCTCTTGGGGCGATGCAGATCAAGGCTTTGCAGGAGTCATTCTACCATCTTCTTCATCTCTCGCACATAATGCTATAATTCCTTCTTCTGATTTAGTAAACCCAGTAATGCTGGTAACAATCATGGCTGATGCTGATATACAAGAAAATTAATGTGAAAACAATGTTAGCATTCAAGAACACTAGGATATAATATGATGAGGGAAAAAGTGAAGGCCAGGGAAATCAATGCAGTTGCTTTTCAATCCCAATTTGGATTTACTTATCACAGACTCCAAAATGTTAAGAACAAGAAGTTCGTATCCCACTGATATGCTATGCAAACCTTTCTTCTTATAAGGATCTCTTCCATGGTTTTCGTCAAGGGAAAATCTTAAATATGACAAGAAAAATTGCAGAAGCGTGTGTATGGGGAAGGTACAACAAAGCATGCTTTACTCGAGTACACATGAAAATGTAAAACTCAAGCAAAACATCTTAATTGCGATCAGCCACTACAGCCAAACAATTTTTTACTTTAAAAACAATTCATTTGTCTCCTTTTTCCATCGTGAACACAAACATCACATAAAAATTGGAGTAGAGTGACTAACCTTCTTTCATCATTTCAGGAGACTGGTGAATATTTCGCCAACAAGATTCTTTGCCTCATCATTGTCACCTTTTTCCAGAAGAGGTATAAGTGTATCAAAAGTTACAACATCAGGTACGCACCCATTCTCTTTCATGTTATAGAGCAAGGCCTTTGCCTCATCGTACAAACCCTCCTTACAAAATCCTTTGATCATGGCGGTATATGCCTGCACATTCAAAGGATGACCATTGACCAAAAGATGCTGGAAAATCTGCCGTGCATCATTTAATCGGTTACCCTCGCACAAACCATCAATAAGTATGGTATATGTGTAAGTATCAGGCTGAATTCCTTGGTTAACAATTTGCTTAAATAGTGTAATTGCCTGGTCAAGGTGGTGACTTTTGCACAATCCATCTAATAAGATACTATAAAATATTATATCTGGAGCATGGCCACTATCATGCATCTCATAAATAACATCTTGCACATCAGAGATTCTACCTGTCTTGCACAAACCATCAATGAGCGAACTGTAGGTGACAACATGGGGAGTCAAGCTTTTGCGGCGCATTTCTTTAAAGAGGTCCATGGCATCGTCCACCATCTTGATTTTACATAGTCCATTAATCAAAATGCTGTAGCTAAAAATATCAGGAGCCAAACCACTGTTGACCATCTTATTGAATAATTTTCTTGACTCACCAACATTATTCATCAAACAGTAACCATCCATTAAAGAGTTGTAAGTAACATGATTAGGCTTTGTACCACACTTCATCATCATGCCAACAATAGCCTCAGCTCTGACGACACTTCCTTCCTTACAAAATGCATCAACTAAAATACTAAAAGTATGAACATTAGGGTTGATGCCTTCAAGTCTCATTTCATTAAAAAAATTTGTGGCCTCCGACCATTTATTCGTGACACAAAAACCATGTATTAGAGAGCTGTAGGTGACAACATCAGGAGATATTCCGTGATCGATCATTTCATGAAATAAATCACATGCTTCAGTTATGAGCCTTTCTCTGCAAAAGCCATCAATAATCGTATTATACATAACTAAATTAGGCTTAACTGGCCCTCTCGCCGTCTTTTGGAGCAATTTAACCGCAGCACTTGTTTTTCCAGTCTTACATAGTCCATTGATCAATGTGCCATAACTAAAAGCATTTAACTGAAAACCTTTTGCAATCAGATCATCATGAAAATCTAAGGCCTTCCCAACATTATTATTGAGGCAGAGGCCCTTCATTAGTGTAGTCAAAGTAATCGAATTTGGCTGACAGCCTATCTTATGAATCTTGCCTAAGGCAGAGAAAGCAAAAGTCATTTGACCCACATGGCAGTAACAGTTAATCAAGATGCTCAGTGTAACCAAAGTAGGTGTGAATCCCTTAGATTCGGCTTGTGCCAGAAGGGAGATGACAGTTCGATGATGTTTCAACTTTGCAAGAGATCCTAAGATCTTATTAATTTGGATTATAGAAGGTTGGGGGCGCGCATGAAGCAAGCGATTAAAAGAAGAGAGGACCTCTTCGATATTATGAGGATTTGTGGAATTGGAATGGAAACTGAAGTGGAGAGTGAGGGCACATGGAAGGGAAAGAAGGAAGGGAGACGTAGAAAACAGAGGAACTTGGGAGAAGACGTACCGTGAAGGAGCTCTCCAAAACGACATCTTTCAGTTAGATTCAGAAATTGAGATCCTTCAACAAAGAGGTCACCTGACCTGAGAATTTGGCGTTGGATAAGTCGGGAAGACGAAATAGTCCTCGCCACTTGAGACGCTCCAAACTCTCTTTCCGACTAGGTTCTAGTCCGGTGAAATTTTGTCGGGAATAATTTTATGATGGCATTTATTATTCACGATTTTAAGTTGATCAAAATTCAAATACGTTATAAACTAAGTACAGACACATGGACTGTCAGGACTAGCGATTAAAATTAACTAGGATAAAATAAAATTGTTTTCTTTTTTACACCAGAGTACAATAGGCTCTAAAAAACTTTTGGGGTAAAATTGTCTCGCGTCTCCAGCTCCCGGGCTGACACTTGAGCAAACAAGCAACGGCTTGAGTGCAAAAGCCAACAAGGAATGGCCTGAGCTAGTGTGAAAGACCACTTTCAAAGCAAAATTACCAGTTAACCCTTGATTTTCCTTTTTTAAAAAAATTATTTTGGTCCAAAATGTGTGACAAAAGAGTTTTTTTTTTTCTTTTTTAAAAAACCTCATCATATTTTCCATTACAAGGCTATTTTTAGATAAGCAACAACAAACAAAGACTTGAATTATGTCATATAAGGCTACTAAGCCACACGTTAAGACAGTCAATGTGGGTTTGATCAACTCGCAAAGATATGGCTTATCCGGAATGAGGATTATATTGGAGTCCTTCAAATAAAAATAGCTTTTTAATTATGATTATCTTGACTTGTAAGAGTACACTTACACAATAAACAGTTTCAAATAAGCATATACTACCTCTGATCCTAATTATAAGAACACTTTTATAATATAATTTGTATTATAAAAATATTCTTATAATTAGAATTGGAGGCAGTGATTCACATCTAAACCAAATGTAACTCAACCCATGCAGAAGAACAAAAGGTGATTGTTCTGATAAGCAAATTGGTCACAACTGGAATAATGCATTCATAGTGTTCAACAATTTAGATCAGCATCTCCAAATAAACTGAACAATACGAGGTTGCGTTCTAATCTTCCATAGTTTGACCCAAAACTCCTTAGAATGGGTGATGCTGATATAAAAGAAAAATAAGGCGAAAACAATGTTAGTATTCAAGAACACCACTATTATGATATTAATAAAATGGGTGAAGAGAGGGAAATCAATGCAGTTGCTTTTCAATCCCAATTTGTATTTACTTATCACAGATTCAAAATTGTTGAGAGGAAATGTCAAGATAACAAAAAGAACAAAACCTTCGTATCAAATCCTCACAAGCGTATTTGTTGGAAGAGTTTTAATCTTTGTACTCTTTTTTAAAAGTGGGAAGATAAAATCCCACCAAAATTGGTGGAAACTCAAGTTCCTATATGAACAAAACCTTCGTGACGCTTTTAGACATATTTATTTCTTAATTTTTTTTTTTTATAATGTAAGAAAATATAATTGAATTCAAATTTATGCGATAAGTTTGAATTTGGCGGGGAGAATATTTTAGACAAATTCGGAGAACTTGATAAGAGGATATTTGTTTAAAAATATATTTTAGAAAAATTTATATTTTTCATTTTCATTTTGAATTAATTGCTTTTAATAGCAAAATATGTATTTCTTGATTCTTTACCAACGGTCACTTTTTCATTTTCTTTCCACCAAATAACTCATCTTCCCTCATCCTTCAAAATCTTCCTTGTATCAAACATGCCTTAAAGGCCTGTTGGTAAGCACAAGAGGAGGGAAGGGAATAAGAAAAAATTTTCTTGTTTAGTACATTTTTAGCATCTAATTTTTTCAGAAACTTAAGTTCCCGGCCCATCGTCTTTCTTTAAAAGTGAGAAGATAAAATCCTATCAAAATTTGTGGGAACCTAAGGTCCCTATTAAGAGTGAAGCTTTGGGACATATTTACTCCTCATAAAACATTTATTTTTTATAAGGTAAGAAAATAAGATTACATTCAAATTGATGCAACAAATTTATATTTGATAAGAGAAGATTTTAAATTGACCTGTTTGACTTTTAATTATCATAATTTTATGCAGTCTTAGCAATAAACTTTACAACCTATGTATGAAGGAAATGGAAACTATTCTATTGCATTATATCTGAAAGCATTCATGGTATGAATGCTCTAGGCGGGTAGGACCATCTTATCGAAAGCATTCGATACACCTGCATGCAGAGGAGCCTCCTTTTGTTTCTTTAGCTGTGTGTTGTAGTTTTTGGATCTGTTTTGTTTCTTGACCTGTTTGGCTTTTAATTATCATAATTGTATGCAATCTTAGCAATATACTTTATAGCCTTCGTATGAAGGAAATGGAAACTATTCAATTGCATTATATCTGAAAGCATTCATGGTATGAACGCTCTAGGCATGGTAGGACCATCTTAGTTGTTGTCGACACAACAAAGTTACTTTGGATCACTGTTTTCATTGGAAAGGAAACTATTTTGTTTCATTTGTTTGTTTTCGTGGTAGGACCATCTTCATTTGTTTTCATGGCGTCCTGATGTGGTACTCTATGCTAATGCATCCCCCCTGTGGGTTTTCTGGTCCTTTTCATTTTGTTTTCCAGCTCTATGTCTATAATAAAAGATAGGTGTGGTTGCATTTATGGTTTTCCTGTTAAGTCTGCGTGCTTCATGTTGTTTATAAAAGGATTTTTCACAACCTAGAACCATTGTGCCATGTAGCTTTAATAACCTACAATCATGCTCCATCGCAATGATTGGAAGTAATTATTTCTTCTTCCAGCCTGTGTTTCCTTTTGCCAACCGTGCAAGTCTTATATACTTCTCATTATAGGCATTAATTTTTCTCCATTGGCATTAAGACTACTTCAGCTGATTACGTACCTGGTGTTTTAACTGAAATTCAACATTTTGGGAGAATGACTGTGTCATTAAAAGTTTACATATGAAGAATTGATGGTTGGTCACAATTTCCTTTCTAAATTTTATCAATTGTAAAAATTTTAATGGTATTTATTTTTTCTCATCTCAGTCACTTTATAGTTTATAGATTATTATGTATAGATAGATATTGCAGTTGAATATGCTGCCATTCTTACAGTTAATAGTAGTTGATTTTGTTATCATTTCTCTTCAACTTATTGTGACTCACCACTGTAGTGTGTTGGAGTATCCTGAAAGGTGTGCTGTAAAATTTATATTACATTATTGGTGACTCTAACTATAGCAGCCTTCTGCAAAACAAGGTCAGCATCAATATCCTTGGTTGTAATTATTACTCATTCATACATGCAATTGTCATAGCCCCTATAGCTCTCTATATCATATGTAAAGGTCAGTATCAATAACAAAGTATGCTGAAAGGTGAACTGTATATTTTATTCAATCATGCAATTGTCTTAGCCCCTATAGTTCTGTATATTGTAGAAAAAATGATATCATGTAGAGATAAGTAAGAGGTTCACAACCATCAATTCTTGAAAGTCTTCTCCATGTTCGGCCGCGCTAACCTCATTTGTTTTAGTCTCATTATAAATATGCTTTTTGACTTGCTGTTTTATCTTTTAATAAAGATGGCAGAAAATTTTGTATATCGGCAGAAAGTATATATCAATTTTTTGTATATCAGCAGAAAGCATATATTACTCAATTCAACTCTTTTTGACTTGCTGATTTATCTTGTCAATTAATTTCTTCAATGGTCATATATCGGCAGAAAGATAAAGAACAATAAGCTTGAGGAAGGAAAAAAAGCACAGGAAAAGGCACAAAAGCGTAAATGAAGAAAGAGACAAGGCTATAGTCAAATTCTGCAATTGATAACTTTGCCCATATGGTAAAGACAAGAAGAAAGATCCCCGCATGAAAGAAGCAACAAAAGTTTTAATTACCAAATGCATAAGACTTGGAATTGAAACACTATTGTGAGTAATTTTTTATTGATGGAAAGTTAGAGAAATTACCTTTCCCGCATGTCAATATTGTTGGATTATGGAATCGGTTTGAGTGCATTAGGCATGATGTTGACAAATTTATTATTGGTATTTTCTGCTAGCAACCAAACGATTTTGAAATGAAAAGTAATTTATTTATCTTCTGCCCTTTTTTTAGGCTGCGGGATGTCATGATCCATAGCCCTAATATGTTTTCATGCCACCATAAGAGTAAGGTGAATGATAAGGTTTTGGACATTTAGGCAAAATTTTAGGTGTATGTAAAGCAAATGTCAGTCAATACTATCAAGGAAGAAATTTTTAGTAGGGCATTAAGAACTCTCCGTCTCTGTGAGTTTTAGCATTTTAGTATCTTTTTGAGATTTCCCTAAAAAAGAATGTACATTGGATGCCAAAGTCACGAGCATACATAAACAAATAAAGGAAAGCTATGACAGTAGCAGTGTCAAACCGAAAGAAAGATAAGCCATATTAGTACTTTTACTCATTTATACGAAGAACCCAAGTTGAACAACTTGAGCCCTGGACTAACACAGGTTGCTTGATATGGAATATATAAATAACATGCATTTAAAGAATTTGCGAAATAAAATGCCAGCTTGCATTGCGATTTGTGAAAGACGAAGCCCATCTTTTCACCTTTGAAAGCATTCTCTCTCTCACTTCTTTTCACCTCTAAAAACGTTTCATCTTCTAGATAAGCTACATCGGTAACAGTTGTATAAAAGTCATGGCCCAAAATATTGCAATTTAAATGAAGAAACGAAAAGCTTCCGTGTAATTTGATGAATCCCCTATGACAAAGAACTTTTCCCACTTTATTCTCGAAAGGGAAGCTCAAGCCCTTTCATTCCCAAGTGTTCGGCTACTGTTGGAGAGTAGAAAGAAGAGGGAGGGCTCTCGTAGATCTCATTGTTGAAGTTAACGGTGGGCTTGAACCTCAAAAGCATAAGCGGGTAAATATTAAAAACGGAAAAGGGCTGAGAAATAGTATTGATTAAAATAAGGTACTGATTAAAATCATGACAATTTTCTTCTAAACAATAGTATTTTGAAATATATTGATAAACATTTGTCTTATAATTAATATGTTTATTATTTCTATATATCTTTCCTTTTACCATTTAATCAAATAAATATAACAGAATAGATGACATATTTTTTAAAGATGTAAATTAATAAAAATCTTCATAAGAAATATATCGAAATTTTGAAATCACATGATTAAAATGTTTAAATAAGCGAATAATTATTGCTACTGAAGGCCATCATGTAAGAAGCAAAATATGTTTAAGTAACCATGAAGTATTATCACCGTGCGCCTGCACGGGAGAAGTATAGGCTCGTTTTTCGAAACTTAAGTTCCGGCCCATCAGTCTTTCTTTAAAAGTGAGAAGATAAAATCCTATCAAAATTTGTGGGAACCTAAGGTCCCCTATTAAGAGTGAAGCTTTGGGACATATTTACTCCTCATAAAACATTTATTTTTTATAAGGTAAGAAAATAAGATTACATTCAAATTGATGCAACAAATTTAAATTTGATAAGAGAAGATTTTAAATAAATTCGATTTTTTTTTTCACAAAATAAATGTTTCATCATAAAGTTCAAATTTAACTCATAACTTCGACTTTAATGCAAACAAATTCCAATTATTAAAAAAAAAATTACTTTACATTTTGAATTAATTACTTGAGAGTATTTTTTTTTTTTTTAATTCTTTCCCAATTGCCACAACTCGGCTTCTCTCCTTTTGTTTGGATCAAATAAAATCAAGGGAGGGAAAAGGAAAATTCAAATTTTCCGTGGCGGCGGTTGTTTGGTTCAAATTTTCCTACGAAAATATTTTCCCGCGCCGCTCCATTTTCCCATGTTCAAATGAAAATGGGTTCCCACCAAAAATGGTGGGAAGCCATTTTCCAGCCGCCCGCAAATGTACCAAAGTCCAATTTGCCCCCGAACATAGCTACCTCTATAAAAGGGGACACGAGCCTGGAAAACAGAGACCTGTGGAGAACGTAGAGGGATAGTAGAATTTCAACGACGACGACTGTGCATCTCGCACAACAGGTTCGTTGGTTCTTCTCCATCTATCTTCTCTTTCTTTACTTTCAGCCTCTTTTGGTTTTTGTCTTCAGTTAGCCCATGGATAGCGAAATCCATGAATGTCTAGTTGAGGTGTTGGCCGCATGTTTAGCTATAGTTTTAGCACTAAGAAAAGTGGTTGTGACAATGTTTGTCGTAGCCACAAGTAGGCGTATGAGAGAAATCCCTTATAGCTCATTTAGGCTAGATTTCCACTCTAAGAGAGCGAACCTCAGAGCAATGGTTTATACTAGCGACACCACTTGCTTCAATCAGATTAGGATGAACCGTGCAACATTTGATGCCCTGTGCCACATGCTGGACACAATCGGAGGGCTCCGACCTACGAGGCATATGTTAGTTGATGAGCAAGTTGCCATGTTCTTACATATTTTAGCCCATCATGTGAAGAACCGAGTAGTTCAATTTGAGTTTGGAAGGTCAGGTGAAACAATAAGTAGATATTTCAAGCTCGTTTTGAATGCCACCTTGAAACTACAAGATCGGCTATTGAAGACACCGCAGATCCTATTAGAGACGATTGCACGGAGGATCGTTGGAAATTGTTTAAGGTAAATACTCTAGACTTTTGTTATGTCAATCTGCATTGCAAAAATTATTTTCATCTTCATATACGTTGTTAATGGCAGGGGTGTTTGGGGGCTTTGGATGGTACCCATATACGAGTACAAGTGGCAGCCCACCAGAAGGGTCGATATCGGAAATTAAAAGGAGATATAACTACTAATGTTCTTGGAGTATGCTCACCGGATGGACAATTTATATTTGTGTTGCCTGGATGGGAAGGATCTGTCTGCGGATGGAAGGGTCCCGAGGGACGCGATAAGGAGGAGACATGGTTTGAAAGTTCCATTTGGTGTGTTTTTTGTTCTATCAATATTTGTATTGAGTCTCTTATAAAGTTTGGCTTTGAGAAATGGACTGTTGTTGATGTGCGGGGAAAGTACTACTTAGTAGATGTTGGTTACACTAAAGTGATGGATTCCTTGCACCGCATCGTGGCCAGCGTTACCACCTTAATGAGTGGAGAGGGCCACCAACCCCAGACTCCAGCTGAATGTTTTAACATGCGACATTCATGTGCGCGTAATATCATTGAAAGATGCTTTGGTATTCTGAAGTTAAGATGGGGAATCCTTCGAACTCCTTCATCATATCCGATAAACATTCAGAATAGATATATTGTGGCATGTTGCCTTCTCCATAACCTTATTCGAAGATCAACTGTGCGTGACCCATTAGATGAACAACTGGACTCACTGGAACCCCCAAACCCAAGTCAAGAAATTCCTCCAATTTCTACGATGGAAACTTCTGCTACATGGAATAATTTCAGGGATAACCTAGCTATTGACATTTTCAATACTTATTTGGCTAATAGATCCTGATGACGATTAGCATTAGTGTATTAATTGATAAACATCTCGTTGTAAAACCTTTGTTTGTTTACTCTAAAATAAAATGATATTGTGAATGTGTTTGTTCCTTTAACTGAAGTTGCAGGGGTTAAACTGTTACTCATGTATTTAATTACTTGTTATGGACTAACTACTTTTGATTTGTGTAGTGGTAGAATGGAAGACTCACAAAAACAAAAGTTTCACATGTGGCCAGCTGATGAAGACAAACTACTGGTCGAGTGCCTTATGCAACTGAGGACAAAACAAAGGTTTATGGAAGATAATGGGTTCAAGTCGGGGTATGCCAACCGATTGGAAGAATTGATCTTTGGAGCGCCAACCTAATTCAGAAATCAAAGGAAATCCTCACATAATATCGCGCATCAAAACGATGAAATTGGCCTGGCAAGTGGTATACGATATGGTGTATGGCTCGAACACGTCCGGATTTGGATGGGATCCGGATAGACAATGTGTTGTTGCGGACAAGGAAGTGTGGGATGAGTACATCAAGGTTGGCGACCATTTCCCATTTCCTATACATTACTTGCCAAACACATTATTACTAATTACACATTCACTTGTTTGTTAGGTACACAAGAGTTTGGAAACGTAAAACAAGTGCCTACCCCATTTCCAAGATATGTGTTTCGTTTGGTCCAAAGATAGGGCGGTCGGTGACTACGTAAATCACCAAAAGGCATGGTAGAAGAAATTTTTGAAGAAGAAGAAGTGATCCCCGAGTCCCCAATACATGTGGAGGCCACCCCGCAGTTCCACGTCCCACCTTGTTGGTAATTATGCCCATGGAGTTTGGCGGTGAGTGCTCGGTAGCGCAAGGAAGAGGAGGAAAATGGGGAAGAATGATACGGTTGTGGATGTTTTGAAGGAAACCATGTCCTCCCTTGATGGCACAATAGAGAGAGTTTTTGACAATCTGGGAGCACGTTTATCTCGAGCTTCGCATCATGCTAAGATGCAAGTCAAGGAAGCCGAGAAATGTTTCAACATTTGTTGGAAGTTCTGGTCTTCTTGTGGAGGAGCCGACCACCGCCCATATTAAGATTGTCTCTTCACAACAAGTTTGCTAAATTCCTTTGAGCAGATTCCTATCGCATTCAAGGAAGCATGGATTCGGTCATTGCTAGGGACATAGATTTCCGTGGGTTAACTTGAATTTTTTGAGAAAGTCTGTCAGATCTTATTTTGAATTTTTGGGAAGTTCCATGGCTGGGCTTTTTTGGGTGCCCATGTATATTTATAATTTTGTCAAACGCAAAGGCAACTGTAAGCGTGCAATTGACACCAAACGACAGACAAATATATTGTATGGAACTACGTTTAATATATATAAAGTTCTAAAGTTATGTACCTAAGTTGTGTTTCCTCCTTCATATGTTGTGCGGATGCTCTGTTCTGTGTTAGAATTACAGAGTGTAATAGAGGATGATAATTCTCAAGTATGATTTTATCATACTTGAGAATGGTGTATCATTTTCCCTCAATTCATTGCAATTTTTAAACACATTCTCGAGAATTGACAATGAGTTCTCGAGAAATATCGGGATTTGATGAGTTTCTTCAAGTATCTCGGAATTGACTTACGATCACCATTCTCGAGAATTACTAAGGAATTCTCGAGAATTATCGAGGAGGAGTCCAATGCACAATATCTTTCATCTGGAATTCTCGAGAATCACCAAGGAATTCTCGAGAATTGTCGAGACAAACTCATGGAGAAGTTCTTCTAAATGAGGATTCTCGAGAATCATCAAGGGATTCTCGAGAATTGACGAAGATTAAAGACTACCCAGAATTCATTTTAATTGACCATTCTCGAGTATCACTAAATAATTCTCGAGAATTGGCGAGACAGAAACTAAACGAAGTCTCTTTAACTACGCATTCTCAAGAATCATCACGGCATTCTCGAGAATTGGCAAGGGATTCTCGAGAACTGACGAGGCGAGGTAATATTTTTGACCATTCTCGAGTATCACTTCGGGATTCTCGAGAATTGGCGAGACAACCGAAGTGGAGCGCACATAGCACTACTAAACGGTGGAGCGCACATAGCACTAGCATAATCAACTAATGTTTGGTTTTTATTAGAATCGCTTCTCGGGTTCAAATTCGATCCGTGAATTCGAAAGAGTTTTCTTTTTACCTTTTTTAATGTTCTCAATGAAAAAAGTAATGACTTGGATCTTTGATGAGAGCCACCAGACTCCAGAAGCTAAAATCACCTACAGTATACTCTATATCCGTTGAAAATTTGGATAAGCATGTAATAATAATGGATCGGCCAATTCATTAATGAGAGAATATGGGGATTTAAAGGCAAAAAACAGTCTGCTCCCATTTTCCCACAAAATTATGGGTCAAAGGGTAACACAGAGCAATTTTGAGAAGCTTTTCTTTCACACTTAAGAGTTGCTGACGAGCAAGAGAAAGGAAGAGATCTTTTTTAAAAAAAAAAAAAAACAAGTGAAAAAGTAAGCTTTTTTATACGAACAAGTTAAACTATACATGTCTTCAAATATGAGTATATGTATCAAAAGACAAGAAAAAGCTGGTGGTGAAGAGGCAATAATGCAAAGGAGTACTAGCTTATCTTCTAACTTGTAAAGAAGAAAACAACGTTTTTTTAAAAAAAAAAAAATAATATAATAAGCCAATTCTCGAGAATTGGCTTGCCAATTCTCGAGAATTGGTAATGCAGCCAATTCTCTAGAATTGGCAATGCTTGCCAATTCTCGAGAATTGGCAGGTATTCTCGAGAATACCTTGTTTGAGAATTGGTAAGGTCTCGTACGTGGTTGATTTTATGTGATATAAAAAAAATATTTTCTCTCGTAAGGGTAAAATGGTATTTTATCTCATTTTCCTACCTTATTTTTTTCCAACCAAACAAAAATTTTCCTATCAACCCATTTTCTTTCCAACGCCAACCAAACGCATCGAAAGCAAAATATTTTCCATTCCATTCATTTCTTTTCATTTCCATTCCTTTCCATTCCCACCTTTTCTTTGATCCAAACGGGCCTTATCCTTCGAAACCTTCACTTTCCTCCCTTCTCTTTCTCTAAATTCATTTTCCTCCTCAAATAGTGAATTCTTCCCGTCACCAAACGGGCCTTCAACTTGAGCACCCAGCTGCCGTTCTCTCTGTTACTCCATTCTTCAGCCGTCATCCCCATCCTCGCCGGCGCTGCTGCCTACCGTTCTCGTCCTTCACTCATCTCTCCTTCCTCGTTCCGCTTGTTTGATCAATTTACCCTTTTCAGGGCCATTCGTCAGTGCTCAAACATGGACAAGAGCATGTTAGGAGATCTGGACAACCTTCCAGAGGAAGATAAGCTCAAAATGGCTGCCATGATCGATCAGCTCCAAATCCGAGACAGGTTCCTCCACTCGTACAAATATTTTGTGTTTTTACTCCTTACAATTTCATTTATACTGTTCTTGTAAGTCCATTCTGCTAATTGAGTTTTTGGCTCTCATATTCTGCGAAGATGGAGTAGCCTTAAGGTTGAAGTCTTTGCCAGTTTGGCGGGATAGTTATTGTGCATATATTTGCATAGAAGGTTCAATGACCGTCCTATTTTGACTGACATTCCGATTCTGGGGCTTCACAGTAACTTAAGTAGTTCATGAGTATCTCAAATGCTTTAACTCATGTGGTTCTCTTCCTGTGAAGCCAGAGTGAAGTTCTCCTTAAAACCAGTCCAACAAGTCCATGTTGCATCTGGACGTTTTGGGAACAACATTTTGTCAGAGTCTTTTCTTTTCTTTTATTGATCTTAGCTCTTATCAACCAGCTTTTGTTAGCAGTTGTCTTAAAATGAAATTCTAATCCAATGTGCTTGGTAGTTGCCTTTTCAGTGCGCAGAAGGTACCCCTGTGTTGATCCATGGAATGTACTTTTTGGCTCATGCCTTGTTATTTTACAGGACCTCAGATCAAAGGAAAAGATTAGATATTTAAACTTAGTTTACCAGTATTTCTGTCTCGTAGTCACGTAGGCCATGGTTTTGGTTCAGGTTTGAACCCCTATACGTTTCTATTTGTAGCACTTCTTTATGTGTGTTCATTTCTATTAGTTTGATTCGACTTCTCTATGAGAAATGCAATTAGTCAAATGTATAAATAATTAGCATCCATAACGAAGGGCAATGGTATAAACATGCTTTGGTAGTTTTGATGCTGCCATTACGAAGTTACTCTCTCAATCTCTTGGCTGTTCTTGTTGAACCCTTTTTCTTGGTTTGAGCTTGGAGTCTGATTCCTAATAATGCAATTGCAGTCTTAGAATGTACAATGCACTGGTGGAGAGATGCTTCAATGATTGTGTTGACACGTTCAAGCATAAATCCCTGCAAAAGCAAGAGGAAAGCTGTGTTCGAAGATGTGCAGAGAAGTTTTTGAAGCACTCTATGCGTGTTGGCATGAGGTTTGCAGAGCTCAATCAAGGAGCAGCCACACAAGATTGAGAACTGTAATTAGCTAGCATCTTATCAGACATGGATCACATTCACAGGCCCCTTTGAATTTACAAAAAGTTAGAAACTCAGCCTTGCCTGTGATATGCTTTTTTATAAAACGGTTTTCTTTTTTCCAGTATATTGTTTAATTGTTCTGGTCTGTAATTTTGGTTGTTCAATTGTATGTTTTTTATCTTTAGGAATGAGGATACATTGTGGCTATTGGAATCTCAGGGTCGCAATGTGCACTGAAAAAACTCTTAATGAATAAATTTTGGTTTTATGACCATTGTGTCTCACTCAGGGAGGCTTGTAGTTAACCCTTCCATGTGAGTTTCTGTCAATGCTTGCTTGTAGAACTCAAGGTCAGCTCCACAGTGTGTGACATTGATTTGAAAAAAGGGGGCCAAAAAAAGAGAGAAAACTGTCCTACAATATGGCTCTGTTTGGGTAAGCATTGGGTGGCAAAAAAGCCCAGTTGAATATGTTTGGGTAAGCTTTTCAATCACTGGGCTTCTCCCAAAAAAAACTCCTTATTTCAAAAGCTCAAATCCTAAGCGTTGGTGAGCATTGGTTTTGCTTCTATGGAAGCATCTTCAGGTGGCAACACCCCATGCATTTGCTTCATCTCTCTCCTTATCCGTGTCACTCCCTTATTTCCTTCTGCACCTCCCCTATCCTCTCTTCCTCACATAACAACCCATGCCACAATCTTATCAATATCAAAATTAATTAAATAACTAAATTTAAAAATAAATCATTGTTGTAACACCCCAATTTCGAACAGTTATGATAACGTAAAATTTAAATGATTTTCATAAATGAATATTTAAAATTCGAAATAAACAACCTCGGGGAGTCTACCGCCGCACTTGTCTTGAGACAAGTGCAAGGCTACACTTATTACATTAATCATAAATCGAACTTAAATAAGTGTGTTTTATTCAAAACAAAGAAAATAAAATAAAAAGAAAAACTAGCTAGAATCTTGAATGATCTTCCTCACTTCTCTTCTAGCCCCAACACTTGACACCTGTTTTCACGGAAAAAATCTGCTCCCAAAGGATCATCGTTGGCTCATGAACACACGCATCGGCAAAAGCTGGTAATCCTAATAAACACACTTTATATGACTCAATTATATTAATAAAATCAAATACGTAATCACATAGTGATTTAATCAATTAACAAATCCAATATTCGCCATATATATACATATATTCACACTGAATCAAATATCCTTATTTATCTTTATTAATTTCGTATAGACCCGGAAACCCGCCTAGGTCTATTTAGTTTAGTAGGAAGAGAACCATGGTAGACCAGGAAACACCGCCGGTCACAATCATCAATTGGCCATAAACATATCTTCCTAGTGTGCACACCTCTTCCCAAAGTTGCTACTAGTGTCCTAAAACCCACCGGACACCACTTTGGGAAGAACGGATACTATCTTTTCACATCGAGTGGCATAAAGCCCAAAAGTTGTGTTCATCACTTTGGGAGGTACCATCCCAAAGCTATCCTCCCACTCTTAAATTGTTTTAAAACACACACATAATAAACTCCTAAAATTACCTCTATTATTCACTTATCTTATATATATTTTTATATTATTTTAATTAAATATAAATACAAGGATAATTTGACCTAAAATCTGTTCATGTCTTATTTCATTATGCTGAAATTATTATATAAAGAAAAGAAAATCAAATAATAAATAAATAAATAAAGGGACATGGACCCCACAAAGCAATTGTGTTTAATCTTCAAAAAGATGATGCACAGGTGCATATATATGTTAATCAAAGCACGCTGGCCGAAACAATGTAATTGTATATATATATATATATATATATTTTTGTTCAACCCAAGAAAAACGGCACAGGAAAATTCCTAATTCAATCATTCACAAATTGCAATTTCACCACGAAAGTCGAGGAACATTATTCAATATAAAAAAACGTACGGGTATATGTATAGTATAATTGGAGCGCGCATGCCGAGACTAAAGCAATTGTAATCAATTCGGGGACGCACGGGCATATGGGTATAGTTTACACACAAGTCGAGGGAACACAATTATATTCATTATGTACAGATATATCTCTCTTTATACGAAAATCAAGCAACAATCAGTCTCTATAATCTATAGATCAGGGTTATTTATTAAGATATAAAATTAACCTAAGACTCATGGGAATTAAGATTACCCATCAACATTTACATAAAACTAACCTAAGACTCATGGGGATTAAATTACAGTCTCCGTGTTGCTAACCTCCTAAGAGAACAATTGACGAGAGTACGGACGAGGGTGTAGTAGCGGAGAAGAGTTTAGCGGCAAATAAAATATCGAGTCTTTCTAGGTTTAAGCGGCTAGACCTAATTTTTATAATTAAAACTAGGGTTTTAGCTATTGGGTTGGGCTACTTACTTATTCCCGATAAACTGAATTAAAAGAAATTGTAGAGTTTTATTATTAGATATATTTTGATTAGATGATGAATTCAAAAAAATTTAAAATATAATCTAATCTAACTAACTCCTAGATTCTTGGATCTAATCTTGACTAATCTAATAATACTATTTACAAAATAATATGATTGCTACGTAACAATACAACATTATTATTTTATTAGTATTAGTTTAATCTAATATTATCATTACTATTTCTATTATTGCTCGGGGTATTACAATCTACCCTCCTAAAAATAAGTTTCGTCCCCGAAACTCTCTTAATTTTTTTTTTTGGGTCATTACAATTGTCCACTCACGCTAACCCTCCTTCCCTTCTTTTTTTCACAACATAAAACCTCTCATTATAAGAACAACATAGAGCATTAATTTTTTTTATTATCAAATTTAAATTTTTATCTTCAATTATCACAATATACACAACTAATATATATATAATATTTAATAAGATTTATGCCCCTTTCAGTTATTTTTCATCTCAATGGACTTTTCAAATAATAATTTAAACAAATTTTGGTTTGGAAGAAAGTCACTTTTGCCACTGTCAATTCAAACACAAATCACGTCGCAATCTGACTTTTATTCTAACTTACATTTGGAAAAATCATATTAAAAATAAGTTACTTTTGCCACCGCTAGTACAACCGCTAGTACAAACGGACCTACCTCAATGGTGCTTCTACTATCATATAAGGCCCGTTTGGGATAGCGGCGGTAGAAGTGACTTTTATTTCTAATGGATTTTTTTGCTGATGTGATTTGTGTTTGCAATAGCGGTAACAAAAATGAATTTTTTTTTCCCGATGGGCACTTGTTTAGCATGGCTCTTGAAAAGATAGACGAGATAGAAAATAACCGAAAAAAGCATAATTATATGTGTGTGTATTGTATAAAATGTGATAATTTGGATAAAAATTAAAAATAAATATAAATTTGTTGAATAAAATAGTAAAATTACCATTAAAAAAATTACAACACAATGACGTGCTTAAATAAACCTATTCCCTACAAGTTGGTTTCTAATTTGATCACAAAGTCACTGTGAAGCAGTAGAAGCTCCAACAATCAACTTCAACAAAAAAAACCCACATCAATCCCAAAAACCTATCAAATAGTGATGCCATCCTAAACACTCAATTATCAGTTTTCCCTCTTGATAGACATTTTTTCCCATCAAATGCCATCCCAAACACACCCATAAACTAACATTTACTCCTCTTGTGCTGTGTATTGGATGAACATAATTCAATGGATGTAAAATGGAAGAAATTATATTTATTTATTACAAAAATTACTCACAATATCACTTTTTTGAAGAAAAAAAAAAAGTCAATACCATTAAATAAAAATAGATTGCATACAATGTTTCTACAATCATGATGATTGCAGAGAATTTGGATTTTTTTTCCCACCCGAACGAAATTCTTGAGTGAGAAAAGGACATATATCAGCACACAAAATATTAGAAGAATGTTGCTTTATTCCCTCCTTCGGTAATAGCTGTTTCTTAATGAAGATCACCTGAAGATTCTTGTTGTCTGATGAAAAGAACAATGGCATATAAATATCCAATGAAGAGACGCCCTAAAACACGTTAGAGCAAGGAAAACTTGCCCATGGGATTTCTTCCATATGAGAGATTGGACCGACAGACCTTAAAAGCAGATTCATGATTGACAATAAGAAAAAATGACCACTCTTTTTATTTTTTTTCAAGAATATAATTCACCATCGTTATGAATATCACCAATAACTTGAATTCTTTGGGATGCAGAAGAATGAGATACCTCATGTGAAAGATCTGATGAAAAAGCTAAGCAGTATAAGGGTGCAGAATGTTCTATTTCTTCGATTACTACTACAGGGTTAACAGACAGACCCTTAGGAAATACCAAGTTTCTCTTCATCCAAATCACTGAAATAATCTTCACATTTTTGTAATAATCAATTCTTGTCTGTCCTTGAATATAATATCACTTACCATCAGGCATCAGTGAATGTAATAATGTAATGTAAAATACAATGACGAAGATAGAAAGCTCAAAAAAGTAATAAGAATGTGGAATCAAATAAACATGAAATTATAATAAACACTATTCTTATTTTTCAAACTCATGTTTCCACATTAATTTTTTTTTTTTTCCAACTTAATGTCACTTGTCATGTGGATTTCCTAAATGAACTTTGAAAATACAATGGACACAATGCTCTTATACAAGATATACAAGGATTGTTTCCAAACTTGCTTTACTCTGGATTTCACGCTATGCTGATTCAATTCTTACTCAATGGCTCTGTGTTCTTCAAGCTTGTCTGCTAATAATGGGCATATTATTTCCTTGTCCAATCTTTCCAATGCAGAAGCTAATGAAATTATCTTTTAAGTTTCTTTTGTTGTTGCATTTTTTGTATATATGTATATGACTTAACTTCTTCCCCCTCACAAAAAGACTCGACAAAGAAAATCCAATTGCCGATGAAGCACTAATGGAGAAGAAGTGTAACTATGATGCAAAACAGAGTATAGGTTGTCTGCTTTTCAAAAAATCAATTCATGCCTTCTTCTTCGATTGCTAATTGTCTTTGTTCTTTGTTCTTTTTAAGAATTACAGGGCAGGTAAAAACTATATTATTTGTTTGATAAATTCTGCAAAATACTCTTTTCTTTTCTTTTTTTCATATAAACACAAATACTAGGGATGCCGGATGACTGCTTTTAAATAAAAACCGATGGAGGAGATGATGAATTAGTTTGATTTCTAATTTGATATTAAAAAAAAAAAAAATGAAAATGCAAATAACTATGGAAGGTACACTTTTTGTCGTTATAGATTTGATTCATATTTAACTTAGGGAACTTAATCCCTAAATTTTGACTCTGTGCAAGTCATTACTTTTATTTTTGACTCAGGTTAAAAGTATTTGGACTAAATTAAGGTGAAAGTTCAAAGAATGAGTTGTAATCAAATAAAGACTTACAACCACTGAATCAAAATATGGGGATCAAAAGATTAATTTTTACCTTTTTTGAAAGCAAAATTATTTTCTTTTTTTTTTTTTTTTTTTAAGAGGCTCAGTGATCCAATTATGTTAATTGTTAGGCTCGTTTCCTTTTAAAATCAAAGATTAGATGAACAAAACAAAATACGTTAAATGGGCGTAAAAACCATCGGTTTAAGAAACTGGGGGAAAAAATTGGAACGAAATTAGAGTATCATGGGAAAAAAGGCAGCTCTCATATTCAAGGAAAACTTGTCAAGAATAAAACAAAAATAAGAAACTCCAGAAGGACTGCTTAATTTAAATTGCCATATATTACGTCTCAATTATCAACGAGGAACAAGGATGTTGCTTACGCTATTCTAGCGCTACTACTCTCTCACTCAACACTCAATGTGAAGAATAATCAAGCTCAAAATTTTGGTATAGAATTAAAAAGAAAATACTAAGAAGAATCCAAAATCAGGAGAAATGTATACCAGCTTTGTTGAATAAAGAAAGCAAATACAGGAATTCCTGCAGGCTGAGCTTGGATGACCTCTTCTCTTCAAAATCTCCCTCTTTTAGAACAGCCATAACTTTGTCCTTAAATTCAGATTGCACCTCCTCCCCATCACCGTCCCCACCCTCGATCTCCATTTCATCACCTTCATCTAATCCATCATCCATTCCCATGCCTTGATCTTCCATGGAGTTGCCAAAACCAGAGAAGTCCATTTTCATATTGGTTTCCTCTGCTAAACCTTCTGGTGAGAGTTTTAGTGATTGCAAAGTCTTGAAGTTCTTTTCCAGCAGGGAGATCACATTCTTCTGCTTAAAAATTGAACCAAGTGTCTTGTTCTTTCTATTAAAACAAATACGCAAAAATCCTTCCCATTCCTTCTGCTTAACTTCAATGCGAGGTTTCCTTGGCTCAATTCGCACTACAGAGGAATCAACCTTCGGGGGAGGTCGGAAATTGTTTTTCCCAACTTTGAGGAGGTGGGAAACTCGAGCAAGAAGTTGAGTGTTCACAGTGAGACGACAATAGAGTTTGTCACCAGGCTGAGCAACCAGTCTCATGGCAAATTCTCTCTGAAACATAATGATTGCACACCTAAATGCAGGTTGGTGGTTGAGTAACTTGAATGTGAGTGGCGAGGATATTTGATATGGAATGTTTGCCACACATATGTCAAAATATGGAAGCTCAGTCTTAAGCACGTCACCTTGAATAACCTAAATCATAGAACACAGAAAGGAAATAAATACAAGATGCCTATTCACACCAAATACAAAACAGATACTATGTCCCATTCTCAGCATTTGTTATGGTTAGAGGGAAGTGATAAGTTCTTCACAGTCAAACATCATTTCCCTTTCTTATTTTCCATTTTTATTATAGTTTATTTATTTCCTTTTTTTCTATAATGGGAAGTTGTTATTATCTCTTGAAGCAAAGACTTAGGGCCTAGGGCCTATATTGAAATCCCCACCCCTTTCAACTTCTTGAGCTATAAGTATATAGGCCTGTAAAACATGACTTCATGAAGGCAACAGAAGTAAACTACTCAATAAGACAATTTCTTCATACTATAGTTGATAGCTAGGTTGTAGAAAATTAAGAAAGCTGAGGGTTAAGGGACAGAAATCAGAGGGAGTGAGAAGAGAAACAAGAGGGGGAGAGATTCGAAACAAGTGTTGTTGCACTGTTCATTCCATCATACACAATCTGAATCAATACATGCCTTTCCTTAGGAGCCTCTTGTATATATAGGCAAGGGTTAGATTCTCAAGGCCCAACAGCCCTTACTCACTAATCAGATGCTAATAGATAGCTATACATATAAACATGCTGAATTACATTCCTATGGCCTTATAGAAATAGTATTATGCAAATGCTACCCTTTACTACTTATTATAATTCCTAATCAGTCCTAAGTCAGTCCTAAGGCCTCATAGGATTAATATTGTGCCTCCTAATCAGTCCTAAGTCTATTATTCATGACTAACATATCAATAGTCTATTAAGGTCATTTGAGGAATGCAATGCAAGTATATTATAAAAACTTGCCACTTGTTGCAAAATTACATCAAAAGGAAAAATGAGCATAAAGATGCATGTATCGCTAGAATCATGGTTATCTCCTCCTTCCCTAGTATGGCATTGAGAGAAAAAACCTTAACACTCAGGGCTCAGGCATTGTATTAGTGGTAGTGCTGTGACGAATCATGAGCATCGACAACTACATATCTTAGACTTTAAAAGAGTTATAGCACACAAAATAAAGAACCAAACGAATGTTTTGCAACTCATGAAGGAATATTTATGTAGTCATGGAGCCTCTAGCTCTAGATATAACTATAGCCATGTTTTGCATGGAGTCGGATGTCATCTTATTCAAGTGCAATTTCCTATAAATTTTATATTATCCATAGATATATAGGTAAACCGTAAACCTATGGTTTTCTACCTAGAGTAACAACCAACAACATGGACAGATTCTAGACAACCAAACATATAAACTATGTTTCAAGTGACCTATCCACAAATTTCAATCAGAGAAAGGTAAAGCTCTCAGATTCTTATGTCCAACAATGTTTAAACCAAGGCCTAACAATACAGCAAATATTTTTAAGAATGACTATAACACAGATAACCCAGAAAGCTATTCTCTCTTGAGATTTCTCAGAACTCTCTAATCATATAAACAACAGAGGGCAATAACCTAACCTTAAGGCGGCTGGAGTAAGGGGTACTCTGGAATCGTCTTTGAAGCTCGAGAACCATACGAGGGTCAATTTCAACAGCAATGACCATCTTTCCAGCTTCCAGTAGCTTCTTAGTAAGATTTCCAGTACCGGGACCGATCTCGAGGATAACATCGGTGCTTTTGATGCCAGATTTCTGAACTATGGAATCGACGAGCAAAGGGTTCTTGAGGATATGCTGACCCTTCGATTTGTGAAACGATATGCCTCCTTGGTATGGCGTGTGTTGCTGCTGTGGCTTGCTCTTCTCCTTCTTAATTTTACCTCCCGCCATTGATGGGAGAGAGAGAGGACCCAGCAACGACAGGTAGAGCAGGAAGAGAACCTAGGTTAGGCCTGGTCTGGATTAAAACGGTAAATTTGAAAACATAACCCTACTTTTTATTCAATCAACGATATTTTTAGAAAGTATCGCGAAATACCGTCTCTTCTCCTCCTCCTTTTCAAATACTTAATTGTGTAGGCGGTGATGAATCGAATGTATATAATCAAACTATGAAAGATGTAATACAGATTTGTTGATATTATCTCAATAAAAAAATTTATGCATAATATTTTTTATACAAGATTCAATTTTGTAAAATAATATATTAGAATAAATTGAAATTTATTGTGACGGTAAATCTACTTATCCACATGGAAATATATTACCTTCTTTTGATATCTGAGATTAAATTTTGAATCATGTGTGTGTATGTATCTTGAAAATATAATCCTTGATTATTTTCTTTATAAAAAGAGAAAATCCAATATAAAGATATTTGTAAAAGATTGGAATAGTTTCGGTTTCAATTATATACACCCCAACTTTCTTAGAAAATTTAACATTGTATATAAAAATATATATATATATTGTGGATAATTAATATTTAAAAATAAGTCAAAACACAGTCATTCATTCAGTACTACCCAAAAAATTAATTGAGGAAGTCCACAACGAGAGGCGTATGGGCTTTTTTTTTCTAAATTACTCCTTATTAAATAACTAATTACTGAAATGTTTCTGTTTCTAAACTATTTTCTAATCTACTTGTTTAGTCGACTAACCCTAAGTTTAGTCAACTAAAACATGGGATGTTGAATTTTTTGATTTTCCTCGTGATTTAGTCGATTAAGACCGTGGTTTAGTCGACTAAATTGACGGAGAGATTTTTTTAAACTCTTATCACATTAAACACCATGATTTTCCACCTTTATTCACCATATTAATTAAAATATTAACAATATTATAGGAGAGATTATAGAAGATTATAAATTATCAAATAAATTAGTATGATAAATTCCCTTTCATTCTAATTAATTAAATTAGAGTTTTTCAAATATATAACATCCTATAATTTAGGACTCTATACTATCATTTTTAAATAAAGCTCATCATTTAATTATTAAATATATTTGCTTTCTAGAAAACAAGCATGTACCCAATAATAATCTTATCAAAATTTGATTTCCCTATGATGAATAATTTAATTCAAGATATTTACTAATAAAACCAATAAAATCTTTTGATGAATTTAAGGACATAAGATATACATTATCTTCCCTTTATTAATTTAATATTCATCAAATCCTCAATAAAATAAGGAGATATACTAGGAGATTTATTAACTACCATATCAATCAAATCTAATATATTTATTAACTAAAGATATCCAAAACTTCAATGAAAATAAATTCATCGGAAAGTAATCTATAATTAAATAAAATATTGATTTCTATGGGCACATACATCAATACTTGAGAAATCGGGACATCCAATATTGAAAGCAATAATCACATAATTGAATTTTTAATAAATGCCCACTAATATTCCAATTATTATTAAATTGAACACATACCGGAAAGAGCGAATAACAAAGGGGAGTGAAGCCGGTAAGAACTTTCTTTCATGTACGGTTGTAAGCGTTATGGATGGATACAATGGAGATACTATCTAATATATTTATTAACTAAAGATATCCAAAACTTCAATGAAAATAAATTCATCGGAAAGTAATCAATAATTAAATAAAATATTGATTTATCGAGAAATGGACATCCAATATTGAAAGCAATAAATAATTGAATTTTTAATAAATGCCCACCAATATTCCAGTTATTATTAAATTGAACACATACCGGAAAAGAGCGAACTAAATGGTAGCGTTATGTTATATAATTTAGTAATAAATGCCCACCAATACTAAATGGTAGGATGTTATATATTTGAAAAATTCTAATTTAATTAATTAGAATGAAAAGGGAATTTATCAATGGAAATACTAATTTATTTGATAATTTATAATCTCCTATAATCTCTCCTATAATATTGTTAATATTTTAATTAATATGGCTGAATAAAAGTGGAAATCTGTGGTATTTAACGTGATAAGAGTTTAAAAAACCCCCTATGTCGCGATTTAGTCTACTAAGCCATAGTGCTTAGTTGACTTAATCGAGGGGAAAGTCAAAAAATTCAACACCCTGCGTTTTAGTCGACTAAACTTAGGGTTAGTCGACTAAATAGGGGCAGATTGGAAAATAGTTTAGAAACATGGGATATTTCGGTAATTAGTTGTTTAATAAGGAGTAATTTGAAAAAAAAAAAAAGCCGAGGTGTATGACTTATGAAGGATTCATACACTTTGAAGTATCTTGAAATATTTTTGTAATAACATTTACAGTATCTCAAATTAATTAATTTTTAATATGCCCAATATTATGGAGTATTTTCCTTGTAGCACCAAGTGTCTAACAATGTCTCAAATAGAATTATCTTCAATAAGAGAATATATATGTTTAACAGAAAAATATTTTAAAAATAACTTAGGATATGGATGCTTGAGGATGATAGTGGTTCAATGATAGACCACTTAAATTTTGTTTCGAGAATTCTTAATCAACGTTCTTTTTTATATGGGAATTAAATTTGATGAAGAAATTCAAGGTTTTTGTTTCTTTGGCACCTTACCTCTAACTCTTAAGAGACTTTAAGAATGTCTCCAACTAATGATGCACTTCATGGAATCATCTCTATCGATATTACTAAGAGTGGTGTATTAAATGAAGAGACAATAAGAAAATCACAAGGCTCTTCTTTACATTGTGGAAAGAAATGGCAAGAAAAAACCATACTCGTAAAACTTTTGAGTGTTATCATTGTGGAAAGAAATGACACATCAAAAGATTTTGTTATAAGTGGAAGAAAGAGAACAAGGAGAAGAAGGGAAAGGATGAGAAAATAAATCCAAGTACCAAAGAAGAAAGAATACAAATAACTCTAGAAAATATTCTGTTAGTTCAGAAATATGACTCCGCAAATCTTTACTTAAGATGTAATTACTTGGGTGGCCAATAGTGGTGCTTCAATTCTTATGTCTCTATTTATTATTTTGTTGTTAATTTTATTTTCTACTTTTATTGACTCCATAAAGGTTTAATATTTGCTGTGCTATTTCTAACACTATCCTTATCACCATCATTCTCTAACAATTTGGTCTCTTGGTTTCAAATTTCTCGATCCAACAAGACTCTCAAGTGCATCATAGTGTATACCCTTACTTCAGATATTTGCTTTTTATCCAGAGTTTATTTTCTATTTTTTCATTATATTTTCTTATGGGGTTCCCTCCATGCAACCCTCTTCTTGAACTTATATTTTGAAATTTTTATCTTTATCCTTATAATATAATTGTTTTTATTCAAAAATAAGTAAATAATTGCAAAGTCAACTGGCAAAAAATTAAGGCAGTGAAATAATATAACCTAACAACTTGTAAAGAATGAAATTTGTGCATTATTATTAGGGAAAAAGATAAGAAAATATCACTTAAACTTCAAAATCCTAAATTAGTTTTGTTGCCTATAAGAGTATTGGTATTGATTACAAGAATATAGCAATTAAGTATTCATTTTAGTAGAAAATCAATTATTTGAGATTTTAAAGTTGTAGTATTTTTTTGTCTTTTTCCCTTAATATTATAGCAATAATTTAGAGTTGATACTGGGAATTGACGCTAGCAAAAAAAAAAAAAAAAAAAAAAGATAATGGGAATTGACAACAATAATTGCATTAATAGATTTGTTAAGAAATGGTTCAAGTTAATACTCAATTGTTCAATTTGTGATCCTCCAAACTTCAATCAACAACTCTTAATTTGGGGCCTAGGAGTAATCTATGCAAATGAATAGCTTGTGTGAGCCCTAAGCAAACCACACAACATTCCCTTCATTAAACGTTAAGACACATACTACTATTATTTTCCCGTTAAATTTAATACTACATTTAAGGACTGAAATTGATTGTCAACCTATTTCTCTGGTTACAAGCTACAAGAAGGATGGTAATGATTGCTTGAGCTTTGGTGATATTTCTATCTTCAAAAAACTGAATATAAGACTCTAAATGTTAGGGTTAATGCCTCTTGTGTCATTTCGGTTGTGTTTGGTTTGAAAAGTCAGATATGACCATGAGTCCATGATCTGAAATTTTGTACAGAAAATGATGTGAATTTATGGTCATATCTGACTTTTCACACTAAGGAGGGAAGTTCCCCCCCTTCAAACCAAATACAGCCTTTAGTTACAGTTGATAAGTTTGGTGGCTTCGGGATATTGCTCTCATTTAAACAAACCAAATATTAGCTATGAGAAAAGAAAAAAAAAAAAAGTCATCAGGAGATAATTCCTTTTGTTTCCTCCTTTTTTGTTTTCTCAATACGCAAGATAAACTGGACATTTGAAATTGCAAGCAGGATTGATAATCTTCATGCCAGCAAATCATAAGGCTATTGAATGATTCTAGGTGATTGATCCAACGACTTGCATCATCCAGATCAAAATTAAAGTTTTCTTGTAAATTTTACCTAAAAGAACAACTCGGTAAACAGGACATACCCGTTACTTAAGAATTTGGGTTGTCTACTATTCTGCTGTTTTCACATAGCAATGAACATCCGAAAGCCTAGTAACATCATGATCTAGCCAAAATCCAGAATTACAACATTTGATGAGAAAGACACCAAAGACAATTACCTTAGAAGTTGACTGTAGAACCTGCTTAAGAAGCTTTGCTTGGTACCCCTGCACAACATCATTGACTAGAAACAACAAATAAAAATATGCATGGACTACTGAGTTTTCTTGTAGTAGGCCAGCTCAAATACATTTGTTACAACAACAACAACAACAACAATAAAGCCTTATCCTACTGGTTAAGGTCAGCTACATGGATTACACAATGTCATTATACTCTATCAAGTATCAAAAACTAAATCTTTAGATAGGTTGTTAATCAAAAAATCTTGCTTAATAACTTCATTGGGCACTCTCGTTTTTAGAGGACTCTATCCTGCTTGAGTTCACTATTTTCTTTTTAGTTCAAGACATCAGTGGTTGCTTGTTCAAGAGGGAAAGGAGTAACTCAAAGCAGTACATTTCTTGGAACTTCTTTTCCTTTATTTACTGCTAATGCATTTCTTGTAATACAAACTTAAAAACTACCCTTAATGGCCTGTGACTAGGTAACAAAATAACCATTATCTCAAAAGCTATCTTCCCATGGCAACATAAGGGGGCCATAATTCTAACTTCAACTATCTCGTTCCAACTAAGAGACAGACAACATTATAGCAAAATATATATTTTGAACAGTAACAATAATACATAAGGCTCAATCCATTTTTCACATAATGGTCCAACAATATATGAAACTGCTGTATTGGAAATCATCATGATGTCCAGACATAGGAAACTTTACAGGGTAGCTTTCTCTGAATTTTTTATAAACATCATCACAGTGCATGTCAGTAGCTTCAACAAACTTAATTTAAATTTCCTAATTACGTGAAAAGGAAGGCGAAAATTTATATGTTTCAGAACTATGACATCTGTATATCAATCAAATACATGTTAATCTATGCCTTCCCCAACAAAGTCAACCTTTTAATAGGAAAACTTACATCTCACTTGTTCCTTGTAATGAAAAAAAGGTTGGGAAATGTTGTAATTTCAAAAATTTAATCCTCAAAAAAGTTAAGCATCTTAGTTGAAGAGAATAGAAAGAACTATGAATCAGAAGAGTTCAGGACTGAAACCCTCTGGCTTAGAAGAACAAAAACTATGCAAACTATGGTAGAAAATAATACAAATTTAGACTTGTCCTGTTAACAATTTGATTGAGTGTCATCTTAATGTTACAAAATTGATTGATCAACAAGATGAAACGTCTCAACGAGGAGGAGGAATATACTCCTGCTCAATTACTGGCGTCGTTCGAGTCCCAGATGCTGTAGGAGCCCTGACATGACCAACCATTGAAACCTGAAGTGCTTCCTCTTCATATGCCCTCCTCTCCAAAGCTTCCATTCTTGATCTCTTCTTCACTCTAACAAGCATGGCCACCAGAAGCAAACCAAGAAGAAAAGCGCCCAGTGCAGCGCCAATGGTACTCCCAACCGCCACTTTCCACTGACTAATCCGCTTTTTGAACTGCTCTGGAGGCGATGCAATAACCAAACCAAAATGACCATGCCTCTTTGCAACACAAACATGTGATGGTGATGATGATGGTGGTTTTGCCAATGTCATCCTTCCATCTCCTTCAAAACTGGCACACAATGGTATGATTCCATCAGCTATTGTAAACCTTGTAATGTTGGTAAAATCAATTGTGAGGGGCTTTTCTCCAGCAACAATTCCAAGTTGAAAAGGGTTCATGGATTTTACATCTTCATCAGTATTGTAAGCTAGGAGACCCACAACTGGTGAAACAAGCTCATATCCAGAGAGATCATAGTTAGCATAATATATAGCAGACCAGTTATACCCCAGATTTTGCCTTATCAGCAAGACCCTCTCAATACATGGATGCACAATCACACCTGCACTCAGATGGAATTCCTTTAAGTGGGCACCATATCTCGTCAAACTGCCACACCGTAGCCTTACTGTATCGACTCGGATGCCAGAAAGATTTGCAGGTAAATTCACTGATTGTACTATGCCTGTCCTGAAGTGTTTGTCCAATGACTTGAAGGTGTAATCTCTAATGTAGAGGTCAAGAAGATGAGCTGATTTGATACTCTGAGCTATAGATCCCAGCAATGTTGATGACCCCAAGGTAAATACTAATATGAAAATCAGAGAAAATATGGAGTCCATGAGATAAAGAAATCAGCCTAGCCCACAAGAAATAATCAAACAATGTGTCAAATTAAATGGCCTTTTTTGGTATTCCAAGGCTGCAACATCAAAAGAAGAACCGTAGTTTCTAAATATTCAAGGGAAAGAGACCAAATCATGAAACCATAAACCTTATTCTCCAATGGAATTGTGGTATCAAACAAGATTTTTGAAACTCTAAGACACTTAACAGATAAGAAAAGTCTGGGTACACACCAGATCAAGGAATTAGTTAAAAGGGGCAAAGAGGGTTCTTGTTTTGGTTCTGCTGATTAACTGCTCCTTTCAAAAGGGATAGTTAACGGTTGTAGAGGAGGCATCAAACATTAAACAGTGAATGAAAAAAAGAAGAAGAAACTGAAGCTTAAAGACAAGGGCAAGAAAGAACCTTTTTTCTTTACCTCTCCCACCGAACGGAGAAAACTGAGGTGGCAAAAGGGCTCGTTACTCCATAAAGAACAATGAGGTGGAAGAAATGATTTTGGAGCGTGGACTGATGATGACACTTCATGGTGAAAGCTGAGTGAAAAAGAAAAGAGAAAGCGCTTAAGCGTGCCTGGGAGAAGAAAAAAATGAAAGAGAGAAAGCATTTTCTTTTCGAATGGGGCCCAATATTACTAATTGTGTTTGTCATCTTAGGCCAATTTATCAAAAAAATTACAGTATGTTCCCCACTTGAGCTACTCATAAGAGGTTACCAGCATGCATGACTTTCCCTTTAGGCTTCGGTTACACCAAAATAAATAAAAAATGATAATGGATTAAGAAACACATCAAAGACATTAACTTTACCTCAAAAGTCACAAATTGGCATGGAACCTTCCGACATCGCATCATCGACCATAAACGGCGAAAGATCAGGGCATTGAACTGTCTTCTAGGTCAAAAGGTAAGCTCTTCTCTTCTGATTCGATTTTTCTAATACCAGAGAGGAAATATCTTGATTGGTTTTTTGAAGATTTGAATCGGAAAGAAGTCATATATAGGAATTACCTATTCGCAAGTTAAACCGAATTGGTTTGCCGCGAAATCCATTCGCGCTATGAGAAGCAGATATACAGCATCATTATTGAAATATTAATCTAAGTACAGTATATATTTATTACCTCAGTCCTTGAAACATGAGACTTTTTCCTTCTTCCAACTTGAAACATGAGAGTGTGAGACTAACTACCAGGCAATCAAGCAAAAGTTCAGGTCAAAAAAAAAAAAAAAAAATTGAATGAATGAAATCATAGTCATGCCATGCAAAATTATAACACTCCAGCGACAAAGTTGGGATCCTTTGCCGCCAACTTTTAAGTGGGACAATTTTTTTGTTAAATTATACCTAACCCTGGCAAAAATTTTAACTTTTTTTATAAGCATAAATATCCTTATATTAAAGGTGATAATCATATTCAAAATATTGTCGGGCACTAAATATAGGCATATCTCTCAGTAAAGATTTGAACATTGATTCGCCACATTTTGAGAGACTAGCCCCTTCCATTATATCCAACCTTATTGGTGGCATAAACTTTAACCTATGTACAAATAAACTCAATAATTTTTAAAATTTTACAATGAACCCTTTAAACTTTTATATACGTAGGTAATCTCAATCTCATACAATTAAATTTGTATATTTATCATCGGCCCATAACTTCAAAATTTGGAGAAATATCTAAATATCAATCAAAGATTGAGAACTATCAGTTAACTAAAGCGTCAGGATTTTTCTTATAGGCATTACCAAGTGTATTGTGGCCTTGTTATAGATTTTTTTATATAGCTTATGTAGTTTTTTTTTTTTTTTTTTAAATACTATATATGGCTTATGTAGTTGTGAATGTTACACAATATATATTTGGCAAGAATGAATAAATATAAGATTGACCCATTGTGTCAAAAACAAAAAAACAATGACCCCGTGGCCCAATGGTATTAGGATAACTCTTTGCATATGAGAAGTCACGGCCCCCTAGGCGTCAAAATGGCCTCTGTTTGTCCATTGTATTGTATTAGAAATAAGAATGAAAATAAGCGCGTTGCTTCATACCGAAAATTGACACATTAATTCATGGGAAAATCTTATCAAAAAAATTCATGGGAAAATCTCACTCTAGTCATAAGGATCAGAAAAAATATCAAAATAGTTCTAGTGTAGGTTTCTCTAAAAAAAAGTCCTTAGAGACTTTAATGAGATAGATTCTAAATGTGTTGACAAAAAAAAAAAAAGATAGATTCTAAATGTGAATTTGCCTTATTGGCAAATGTATGTTACTATATTGACAAGTCATGAAATGACAATTGATAACCTCATATATATTAACTAAAGCAGCTTCTGTCGACAAATGTATGTAACTATATTTACAAATCATAGAGTAGTGGCTAATGACAAACTCATTTATGTTAATAAATCAAATCTCGTTAACAAGTATATGTCACTATATTGACAAGTCGAGTGACTATTGATAAGCCCGAAAATTTATAAGCTGGAGATATATTGTTGAGTGATGGTGAGTGAGAAGATCTTATTACAATGAGTGAATCATCGTCTGAACTTGTTGGCCTCAGCTCCACCTTATCTTTAGAATGTATGCCTTATTCTATCTGTCATACCTTTTCTAACCAGATAGTAAATGTTGTTGAATTTACTCACATTCTAATGATACTCACATCCGAAATACTAATCTCCCACGTCTTGATCCATATTCCTTATATCACTGCTAGCTATGTTCCTCCTGTAACATTCATACCCTTATTTCTAGATCTACCCTCCCTGTCAAAGAAATTGTCCAAAGCTCAAAACCCGATCAGTGTGGATTTCCAGTTGCTGATGCTGAGTAATATGTCACCCTCAAAATCCCACAGAATCTCATTAATTTTCACATCAATGAGGGTTACACTCATCTCCACCTTAGAGCATTTCGTCTTGTGCTTACACTTCATGGCCAAATATGTCTCCATATTTCTGTCAAAGTAGCTTTATTGGACTCATCCTTTAGAGCTTATCATCATGCTCTAGTTGGAGCCTTAGTTTCCACTCCCAACAATGGGAGTGTCATTCTAACCATTGCCCCATGCTTAAATATAAAACTATCTGATGAGACCCTCTCTGAGAGACTAAAAGTCCAAATTCATATCATTGGTGCTGAACAAGACCCCAAAGCCATTATGGCCACCCTCCATCATTAGCTCATTTATAGAGTTCAGAATCATTCCTTAGATCTCCATTTTCCAAACTTCACTAGAGATTCCCTCTCCATGTTTACTGATAGAGATCATGGCCCTGCTATTGTTAATATTCCCAAGCGGATTTCTAATGAAGAGCTTACCCAAATTATCCATTGGATTGTATCACTAACTATGAAAGGGAATTCAACTATACTCCCACTCAAGGTTGTCCATGGACCAGGCCAGACCGGGTTGGAGGTCAACCCGAAGTCTAGCCGATAGGACCTCGGACTAGAAAAGTCAGCCTAAGGTCCAGTCGGTCTAGTACTAGCTTGAGGTTAAGCTGGACCGAACTAGACAAGCGGACTTCTTGGACCAATCCAGGTAGTCCATTTTTTTTCCAGTTCTTTTGTTTTTTGTCTTCTTGGGAGGCAATATTTTAGCTATGGTTTCATATAACTTCCAAAAGTAATAAAAAGTGATTGAATGAAAAGTTATTCCTATAAGTTAAAAAGCACATTAGGATATCCAGATTCCAATGAGTGGCTTAGGATATCCAGATTCCAATGAGTGGCTGAGTGCTGTGATGATTTACAAAAATAAAAAATAAAATCGAGTCAACCGGACCAATCCAATGGATCTAAGCCCCTGGACCAAAGTCTGGTTCAACCCGAGCAGTCTGGTCTGGTTTGTCCGGTGAAATTGTCTTCGACCAAATTTTTTTTGCCCGACCGGACCAACCAGACCGCCAGGTTTTTTGGAAAACCCTACTCCCACTAATGTTCACACAACTGCTCTGCCCATTGTTTCACGCCCATTGTTTCAGACTATTTTCCAAAACCTGGCATTGAGGATTAACACCTACCAGAAGAAATGCGACTATATCTCCTGCCTACACAAGCAAGGAGAAACCTCTCGTCCATCATTTGACCAAGGAAGCTCAGCCTATCTTCGTGTCACATGTTAATGGTCATTTTATTTGGGATTTGGATCCTAGCATATGTGAGTGTAATTGTGATTGTCAATATCCTGATTTCTGGTACAATTCTGACGATGATCTTGTTGATTTTAGCTCCAAAAAAAGAGAGAGAGAGAGAGAGAAGAAGAAGAAACCCTAGTCTTCTTGTTATCCTTATCTAAAAGAGCATCATGATGATGTTGATCACGATCCTATGCAAAAAGTTCTTACACTTATACCTAAATTTCCTTCTAAGAACCTCTCCATCTGGGATCTCCTTAAAGAATAGGTTATGATGATCTTATTGCTGAAGTTTTTTTTTTTTTCTCCAAAAACAACCACCAAATCCATAGCCAATAACTCCCCTGCGACCTAAAGTTCCTTTTCTTCCTCAAACATAGCCTTTAAGGGGTATTGCCATGATGCGGTCTGGCACATATGAAGAGGAATTTCCAGCCCTTGAGGTTCAAACCAGTGAAAATACCAAAGTGATCAGGCGACCATATATCGCCTCCACAAAAGGTCACCTCAAGGACATAATTCAACTTCCCATATAGAAGAAGTTCTTAATTGGTATACAGATAATGTTGCAAGTCAAAACAAACCTTCACAGGATTGACTTTACTAGACAGTCTCATTGCAAAAACTAAGGACTTAACTACTCAACTTGATACTATTGCGGAGGAAATCAATAAGTTATACCTTCAACTTTCCTCACAAACATAACAGCTAGATACTGAACTCAGACAATATATCAAAGAAGAGCTTAAACAAATTGAAGCAGAGCCGCCTCTCCTTCTATAGATCCTTTATCCCTGTGTCTTCCACAGTAACCGTAATATTCCCCACCTACTGTTTCTACTCGTTATGATAAGGTCTTCCTATCTACCTATGATTTACCCAGACAAATCAATCCTCCTAAAAAATCGTCAGGTTAAAAATGAACCTAACTCTATTCTATGTTGTATTCTATGTTGTTTTTTTTTTTTTTTTGCTCAGAATTCTATGTTATAGTTAACTTATGAAGTTTTTTTTTTTTTTTTTTTTTTATGAAGAATAAAAAAAAAAAAATCATGTTAAGTTTGTACGGTCCAAATTTTCCAAAACCTCCATAGGCCCAATGGGCTCCCCAAATTTATATGACAAATTCACTTCCAATTAAGGGAAAATGCATTTAAGGACCCTTTTAGAAAAAAATCTCAAAAAAGACCCTAAGATTATGAAAATCCCAGAAAAGGCCAGAATCTAGTGAGTTGTTAATGAAACTGATATAGTTGTTGACCGGGGCTCATATTTTTGTTAATGTGACTAATTTAGTTGTTAAAATATTGTTGTTAATTTGGTTAATTTAGTTGTTAACGGGAATTAATTTTGTTGTTAATTTGGCTAATTTTGTTGTTAAAGTTTAATGAATTTATACAAGAAAATGCCTTGACCTTTTTTGGGATTTTCAGAATCTTGGGGCCCTTTTTAGGATTTTTTTTCCTCTAAAAATGGCCCCCATATGGATCTTCCCTCCAATTAAACCAATGTTCCCATTAATTTTGCTGCTTAGAGAGGTGCCACACTGAGTATATGATAATACCTCAAACAAAAATGTCTCCAATAAAAATATACGCAGACATTCACATTTATATAAAAAGAAAACTTCAAATCTCCCACGCACGAATGGTTAGCCTCAAATCTCAACAAAAGAAGTGCTCGTGCCTCATAGTGAGGGGTAAGGAGAGTGATTAATATTTTATTTTAAAACTTATAAGAATTAATATTTTAAATAGTTAAAACTGTAGTAATTAAGTTCTACGAATATAAATTCAACAAATGAGTATCAATTGAATCAAAATTATAGTTGTTTAGATGCCAAAAAAAAAAAAAAAACTATTGAATTAATTTCTTATTATTTAATACTCCTCGATCTTTAATATAAGACATATTTACCTAATTTGATTAGGTTAAGGAAGTTAGTTGAGTTAGTTAATATGATATATATTTTCCAAAATACTTTAGTCATCTTCTTTAATTCCTTCATTTAGTCATCTTCCTTAATTTATTCATTTTCTCTCCTTCTTAATTATTGTTGAGTGAACATTAATAGGAATAAATTAAAAAAAATGATAAATATAAAATTATAATAAGTCTTATATTTAAAATTAAGATTAATCCTCTAAATATATCTTATATTAAAAATGGTAGGTTAGTGCGGAAATGATTTCAAAGTTCTGCCCCATCAATACTTCTCTATTTTTTTGGTCAACCATCAATGCTTCTCATGTGCACTGTGGGGACCAATTACTGTGCTCGTCCTTTGGATGCCAAGGGACGAAGGACTCACTCATTTCCTACAGACAGGTAGACTCAAGGGTTTGGAAGTTTATTTAGTCCGGATCTTATTAATGGGTAGAGAAACTAAAATAAAGATAATCTCTCAACTAACATTTTTGGAAAACAAAAAAAATGATTTTTTTCATGTAAAAATAAAAAAAAATAAGAAAATAATTTTTTTTTTTCTCAAAAAGGATTTAGACGGTTAGGAGCTTGTCCGTACAGACAACAAGCAGGCAAACTAATTCCCGCTTACTGGTAGTTGAGAATTTAGATCTGAAGATTGTCTGTTGCTAACGATTGTCCTTTTTCATGTCAAATTCCACCATTGTAATCATTGAAACACAACAGATCTGGATTTCATGAGAAGCAAAATTCTCAACGTCCGTCCCTCAGTAGGCATTAATTTTCAGCCATTGAGATTAATCTAGCATCTTATAATGTACCACACAATCATACTTTTTAAATTTTAAAAAATTAAAAAATCTGAACCATTTTTAGATAATTATGACGTAAATATTATTACCTCTAGAATGAATAATCTAAAATAAAGATAATCTTTCAATTAATACATTTTTAAAAAATATTTTTTATTTAAAAAGAGATAGTTAAAAAAATAAATTTGGACGGTCACAGATGGGAAAAGCTTTTGGATGAGTAGGAAAACTAATTCCTAGGAAACATGTTATTTGATTTTTTTTTTACTTATTTTTATTGTTAAAATATGCTTCTTTTTTTTAAAAAAAAGTTTCATTTTTTTCCTTTAAATTTTAAAAATGTATTTTTAATCTTTTAAAGTTAATATCATTGACTTCACTAACGAACGTCAGCAAATTTATAATGCCGACTTAACAAATTTAAATGCCCACATGTCTTTGTAAAGGAATTATTTTAAAATTAAAATGTAAAAATAATTATATTAAAGAATTAAAATTTGGAGATGTCAGCATTTTACATTTGTTGACTTGTCGTTTTCAGTTTATAAAGTTAACTGTGTCATCTAAAACAACAAAGGACACACTTTTTTAAAGTTAAATGACTAAAATGAAATTTCCTCCAAACTTGGCATATTCTTTTATTCTTTAAATGTGCTTTGAACTACTTTTTCACCATTAGATCAGAATCTCATATATTTTTATCATTTCTCTCCACTATATGTGATTTTGATGTAAGATGAAAAAGTGGTAGTGATATTAGTAGTATTAAAATTAATAGTGACAATATCTTATCCTTTTTTTATTTACAAAATATAGACGTTTGTATCATTAAAAGTATTTGTTGACAAATTTGTTATTAAAATTTTGGTGGTTTAATTTAAAATTTCTAAAATTATACATGTAATTTGTTCAATTTCGAATGATAATTAAATTAAACATCAAATTTATTCACAATAGAATGATTTTAGTCAATATGATTGCTAAAGAAGTTTATTATGATATTGAAATTTAAAAGTACCAATCAAATTATATTAAGCTCTAAATTTTATTTTTATTCAGAATAGTCTTTTGATATAATTCGGTTAGGTTCTACAATTTTAAATAATTTTGATTGCTTTAATCTTTATAAGTCTTTATTATAATTTACACATAAATTAGAATTAGAATTATAAGTGTGAGTAATATTTAAATGTTGAAGCAAGGTAGCTGTCACAAATCGGAAAGAATCTAGGGAAAATCCTTTTTAAGGCCCATATTACTAAAAGAATACCGAAAAAGGCCCTAACATTCTGAAAATACCCAAAAAGGCCTAAGATTCTGAAAATTCTCAAAAAGACCCCAAGATTCTGAAAATTCCTAAAAAGGCCCAAGGTATTTTTAACAACTAAATCATTGCATTAACAACTGATCAATTTCCATTAACAACTTCGTAAGTAAATTCTGAAGGGCTTTTTCCTGAATTGTCAGAATCCTTAGGCCTTTTTGGGTATTTTCAGAATGTTAGGGCCTTTTTCGATATTCTTTTGATAATATGGGCCTTGAAAAGGATTTTCCCAAGAATCTATTTAGACCACACAAAGGAAAGCACCAAATAGCCCCCGTCTCAGTAGCTCCGTTATCCGCCAGGTCGGCACAATATGAATCAATGAGGACAGTTTCAAGTAAATAATTAAGAAATGTAGTATTTTTAGAAAATCTAACACAAACTAATTTTTATAATTTATATAAATTGATTATTTAATTCTCATATTTAGGACAGTATAATATCAATGACGTCACCCCAAGAAGCCAAATCAATAGTATAGTCCTTTTATATTGCGTTTATTATATAATGCTTTATTACATTACGTAATAAGGCACGGTTTTGAACACACACACACAAAAGCAACGGGGCCAATTTTTATATATTTTATCTTGTCCTATTCATTTTGTTGTGGAATATTGAATTTATTAGGTAATATTTTGATTATTAAACAATGTTAGAAGATACTATACATCTGAATTAATTATATAATATTACTGGGAATAATAATATTTTGAGATTGGGTAAATATTTTCAAATATATGATAAATCATAGTCTTATTTAATTCTTACTAGGTAAGAAAAAGTATATTAAAAAATTCTGTGGTGCATAATTTTTTTTTTTTTGAATGTCGGAAGAAAATCTAGTGGATGAATTTTATGGATGTGACTTTTGTCCTACACATATTTCCTCTGCTGCATTCCCATGCACTCAAAACAACAACATTTTTTTTGCTTAAAAAAACAACAACATTTGGTGCATAATCACATCGTTCCTTCTTTTCTTTTTCCTAGAAAATAATATTCACCATCCTCTAGTATTTTTTAAGTATCGGTTAGTTAAAAATATTTTTAAAATATTTTTTACATACCATTCAAGATCTGTTATATCTTTTTTATCGGCCAAGATTATCCCTAAAATATTTTTTAAGTACCATTCAGTATCTTGTAGTATCTTATAATACCAGTCAATACCCTAAAATATACTACTGGATACTGAATGGTATTTAAAAAATATTTCAGAATACTGACCGGTACTTAAAAAATACTACAAGATGTGAATGCTATTTTTTTTTTCAAGATTGCAAAATAATTTTTAGAGATCATAAAGTATTTTTAAATATTAGTCAATCTTTTCCGAAATATTTTTTACATCTAATCAATATCCCGAAATATTTTTTTCAAAATCCTAAAATTTAAGATGTTGAAAAAATATTTCAAAGTATCAATCGATACTTAAAAATTGTTACAGGATGGTAAATACTATTTTTCTTTTTTTAGAAAAGAAAGAACAATGTGAACAATGTAATTTTGCACCAAACAATGTCATTTTAAATGCATAAGAGCACAACAGAGGAAATATGTTGAGGACGAAAGCAGCGTCCGAATTTTATTGGGCCACTTAAGAGGCAGCTCTCACACAGTCACACCATCACCATCAATTCTTCCTTCTATATATCCATTCCTTCAATGTCCACACACCTCAATCCCTCATTGGACCACAAACTATCAAAACCACAATCTTTTTCATAATATACTCGTTTAGAATAATAATTGAAGTTTTTTAAAATAATTTTTTTTATGACTTACAATATATGACATAAATATGTAAAATGAGTTTTATCTCGATTTATTTAAATAAACACTTTTAAAACCCTACAAGTATTTTGGTGAGACATCCTTAATATAGGAGTAGCTATGTTTATTTTCAGCCTTAATATATACTACCTTCCCGGTCTTAATTATAGGAACTTTTTATACTACAAAAATATTATAAAATTATTCTTATAAGGAGAAAAGTAATAAATATGAATACTTTTAGAATGTCTTTGATTTTGATTTATGATCAAAAGTTCGTAAACTCTTCGCATCTCTTGCCGAGTTGCCTGGGAATAAGAGGGCGTATTTGACCCCTATCTCACCATCTTGTTTGATCAAGTGGTGGCCAAAAGCATTTTTTATTCTGAATTGTCGAAAATATGATTGCCACATGAATATTATTATTATTATTATTTTAAAAGAGGCAGATGCATTATTGGATTCCGAAATCCAACCAAGGCAATCAATCGTGACAGGAAGGGAGGGACTGGACCCAATCAGCAACACATGTAAAAAGCACTCGACCAAAAAAAAAAAAAAAAAAAAACACACACACACACACATGTAAAAAACACGTGAGCCTCCTTCTATACATTCTCGTCGTCTTGTCTTGTACGTTAATATTAACTTCTTTTTTTTTTTTTTTTTTTTTTTTTATGACCAAAGCATGCATCAACTTTTTTTTTTTTTTTACCTGGATGCATCAACTATTGAATACTCGTTGTTTATTATTAAAGGGGTTTGGGTAATTCTAAAACCTCATTTCATAAGCTTTTTCTTACAAGTTAAGAAAAACTCTTCTTATATATTTACTTTATAAGTCGTAAAATTTAGAGTTAAGTTGCAAATTTGCCAATGAACTATTACCCGAAGAGCATCTGACACAAAAAACAATTGAGGGTATCAAATTGGCCAACAAACTATTAAAAAGTGAAAAAAAAGTACCAAATAACTATTAAAAAAAACAACTATCACAATTACGTTAAAATATGAGGCATTAGCGTAAGACGGTGGCGGAGACGTTGGAGAAAATAGCGGTTAAGTTTTCTTGTTGGATAAGGCAGACACCAACAGAGATGGGACCCATGCGAGCAGACACTGTAGTAGCGGCGGTTGCTGCTTATGGCATCAGAGGGACACAACCAGGGTGCAAGGTGCATGTCGGTCGAAAGCTATGGACTGCTGGATGAGTTCAAGAGGGTGAATGGAACACCCAGTAACAATGGAAGCTTTGGAGACGCCGACGTCGCCAACACTGTGACGATCCAATGGAAGACGGAGATACTAAGACGGTGACGGGGTAAAAGTTCGTTGGCGAATCTGCACAAAATTGTTTGTTTTTTGTTTGTTTTTTTTTTTTTTTTAATAGTTCGTTGGCCAATTTGATACCCTCAATTGTGTTTTGTGCCAGATGCTCCTCGGGTAATAGTTCGTTGGCAAATCTATGCCTTAACCCTTAAAAATTTATTCTTAAAAACTAATCCGAACACATACTAAAAATGATAGGAGTAACGTTACCCTAATATTAAAAGGGAAAATTAATCTTTTGGTTCCTATGATTAAGTTTTAACTTAGTTCATTGGCTCGGTGGAATTTAATCCCTATAGTTTTGACTTGATTTGTAACTCAGTCCATCAATTTTGACCCACTTCAACTCAATCTCTATATTTTAAACATTTTATAATCTAGTCCTTGACTTTTATTCTAAAACACACGGACTAAATTATAAAATGGTTAAAGTATACGGACTGAGTTGGAATGACTCAAAGTTGAGGGATTGAATAATCAAGTTAATACTATAAGAACCCTATTGTATTGCATCGAGTCAAAGTATGAGAACTGAGTTTTAATACAATCAAAATTATAGGAACCAATAGATTAATTTTCCCCCCAAAAAAAAATCACCAATATGATTCTTATAGCAAATCTAGTCTGTGAAAAACTTGTAGCCCTAAATATAAGTCCAACTTGAAAGTTATTAATGAATGGTTTTAAATTTATCCTTATTGAGAATGCAGGTGAACGAGTTTGAATTGAATTTACATAAAAATCATTTTCACTCAAAACTTTCAAAATTAAAAAATAAAGTCATCTTGTATTAGTTTTTACTTACAATATGTAAACTCCTCACAAATGATTTTTTAGTTGTTAAACGTCATTATACAGATCTTAATGTGGTGGATATAACATGATAAGTAAAACAAGTAGATTTTTTGGTCAACCATCAATGCTTCTCATGTGCACTGGGGACCAATTACTTTGCTCGTCCTTTGGATGCCAACGGACGAAGGACTCACTCATTTCCTACAGACAGGGAGACTCAAGGGTTTGGAAGTTTATTTAGTCCGGATCTTATTAATGGGTAGAGAAACTAAAATAAAAATAATCGTTCAACTAACATTTTTAGAAAAAATGATTTTTTCATGTAAAAATAAAAAAGATAAGAAAATAATTTTTTAAAAAAAAATTTAGACGGTCGGGAGCTCGTTGTACAGACGACAAACAGGGAATCTAATTCCCGCTCATTGGTAGTTGAGAATTAGATCTGAAGATTGTCTGTTGCTAACGATTGTCCTTTTTCATGTCAAATTCCACCATAGTAATCATTGAAACACAATAGATCTGGATTTCATGAGATGCAAAATTCTCAACGTCCGTCCCTCAGTAGCATTAATTTTCAGCCATTCAGATTAATCTAACATCTTATAATGTACCACACAATCATACTTTTTAAATTTTAAAAAATTAAAAAATCTGAACCATTTTTAGATAATTATGAAGTAAATATTATTACCTCTAGGGTGAATAATCTAAAATAAAGATAATCTTTCAACTAATACATTTTTAAAAATATTTTTTTATTTAAAAATCGATAGTTAAAAAAATAAATGGACGGTCTAGTAGGAAAACTGATTCCTAGAAAACATGTTATTTGATTTTTTTTTTTTTTTTTACTTATTTTTATTGTTAAAATATGCATTTTTTTTAAGTTTCATTTTTTCCTTTAAATTTGAAAAATGTATTTTTAATCTTTTTAAGTTAATATCATTGACTTCACTAACGAACGTCAGCAAATTTATAATGCCGACTTAACAAATTTAAAATGCCCACATGTCTTTGTAAAGGAATTATTTTGAAATTAAAATGTAAAAATAATTATATTAAAGAATTAAAATTTGGAGATGTCAGCATTTTACATTTGTTGACTTGTCATTTTCCGTTTATAAAGTTAACTGTGTCATCTAAAACAAAAAAGGACACACTTTTTTAAAGTTAAATGACTAAAATGAAATTTCCTCCAAACTTGGCATATTCTTTTATTCTTTAGATGTCTTTTGAACTATTTTTTAGTTAGATCGAATCTCATATACTTTTATTATTTCTCTCTCCTATATGTGATTTTGATCTAATATGAAAAAGTGATAGTAATATTATTAGTGACAAAATTGGTAGTGACAATATCCTATCCTTTTTTATTATTTACAAAATACAGATAGTATCATTAAAAGTATTTGTTGACAAATTTGTTATTAAAAATTTGGTGGTTTAATTTAAAATTTCTAAAATTATACATGTAATTTATTCAATTTCGAATGATAATTAAATCAAACATCAAATTTATTCACAATAGAATGATTTTAGTCAATATGATTGCTAATGAAGTTTATTATGATATTGAAATTTAAAAGTACCAATCAAATTATATTAAGCTCTAAATTTTATTTTTATTCAGAATAGTCTTTTGAGATAATTCGGTTAGGTTCTACAATTTTAAATAATTTTGATTGCTTGAATCTTTATAAGTCTTTATTATAATTTACACATAAATTAGAATTAGAATTAGAATTATAAGTGTGAGTAATATTTAAATGTTGAAGCAAGCTGGCTGTCACAAATCGGAAAGAATCTATTTAGACTACACAAAGGAAAGCACCACACAGATGTAAGATGCTCCTTTGGTCGCTAGCTCGTAAGTGCACGCTCACGAATGCAAATCGAATGAGACGGAGAATGACGAATGACGAGTTGTGCCCTATGTGGTGCATGGTGCGAAGATATTATTCATGTATTTAGGGATTGTACGCACTCACGTTCCTTATGGAAAAAAGTGGTGCCCCCGGACAAGTGGCGTACATTCTGTAATAAACCTTTATTAGAGTGGATATGGTGGAACATCAATGGTAGAAGCAATGCGAATAAGGAATGGGCGTCCGATTCACTATACTATCTTTGGTGGATCGGGAAGCGGAGAAACTTATTTGTGTTTGAGAAGCAATTCACCCATAATAGTAACATCATTGCTAGCACGAATGCGATGTTGGAGAGTAGGAATAGTATGAATAATCGTCTAGGGTATGCCACTTAACGACATTACTCTTACTACTAGTCGTGGGTTTTGGCATCCGGGCTTGATTGGGTAAAGGTGAATGTGGATGGTGCCTATTCTAGAACTACAAATAAGGAGCTTTGTGGAGGGATCATTCGAAGTTCTTTCGGCTCCTTTCTTAGGGGATTCTTTCACTCTATTGAAAGGGGCGATGAGTTGACTATTTGAAGCGTGGGCTTGCCTATTGGGCCTCAAAACCGCTTGGGCAATGGACTTTCGGAAGGTTTGGTTGGAATCGATTCTATGGAGTGTATTACATTACTTTCGCATGCACGGGGAGGTTCTCAACGTGACTCGACATTTTGGATGAGGTGAAGCAACTCCCCGAGATGGAGTGGGAAACTAAGGTGTTGCATGTGCCTCGGTCAGGGAACAAAGCGGTGACTTTCTAGCATTAAAGGGACTAGAATCGGGATGGGGGTTCCATGAAGTGTATCGACCTTCGGAGGCTGCTTGAGGTTATCCTTCGTCGGGATTGTAACGGGTGTAATACCCTAGTAGGAGGTAGTTGAGGTATCCCAATCTTATCCAAAAAAAAAAAAAAAAAAGGAAAGCACCTGGCCAAATAGCCCCCGTCTCAGTAGCTCTGTTATCCGCCAGGTCGGCACAATATTAATCAATGAGGACAGTTTCAAGTAAATAATTAAGAAATGTAGTATTTTTAGAAAATCTAACACAAACTAATTTTTATAAATTGATTATTTAATTCTCATATTTAGGACAGTATAATAGTATAGTCCTTTTATATTGCGTTTATTATATAATGCTTTATTACATTACGTAATAAGGCACGGTTTTGAACACACATACACACAAAAAAAAAAAAAAAAAAAAAAAAGCAACAAGGCCAATTTTTATATATTTTATCTTGTCCTATTCATTTTGTTGTGGAATATTGAATTTATTAGGTAATATTTTGATTATTAAACAATGTTAGAAGATACTATAGATCTGAATTAATTATATAATATTACTGGGAATAATAATATTTTGAGATTGGGTAAATATTTTCAAATATATGATAAATCATAGTCTTATTCAATTCTTACAAGGCAAGAAAAAGTATATTAAAAAATTTCTGTGGTGCATAAATTTTTTTCTTTTTTTTTGGAATGTCGGAACAAAATCTAGTGGATGAATTTTAGGGATGTGACTTTTGTCCTACACATATTTCCTCTGCTGCATTCCTATGCACTCAAAACAACAACATTTTTTTTTTTGCTAAAAAAAACAACTACACTTGGTGCATAATCACATCGTTCCTTCTTTTCTTTTTCTTAGAAAATAATATTCAACATCCTGTAGTATTTTTTAAGTATCAGTTAATACTTTAAAATATTTTTTTACGTACCATTCGGTATCCTATTGCATCTTCTTAGTACTAGTTAATACCTTGAAATATGTTTTAAGTACCATTTAGTGTCATGTAGTATCTTCTAGTACTAGTCAGTACCCTGAAATATATTACGGGATACTGAATGGTACTTAAAAAATATTTTACGATACTCACTGATATTTAAAAAATATTACAAGATAGTGAATGCTCTTTAAAGATCATAAAGTATTTTTAAGTATAGTCAATCTGCGAAGTAGTTTTTTTTGATCTTAGATCAATATCTTGAAATATTTTTTTCAAGATCCTAAAATTTAAGATGTTGAAAAAATATTTCAAAATACTAACTGATACTTAAAAATTGTTACAGGATGGTAAATACTATTTTTCTTTTCTAAAAAAAAGAAAGAACAATGTGATTTTACACCAAACAGTGTCATTTTAAATACATATATAAGAGCGCAACAGAAGAAATATGTAGAGGACGAAAGCAACGTCCGAATTTTATTGGGCCACTTTAAGAGGCAGCTCTCTCACCATCACCATCAATTCTTTCGAGAAGCGGATATCCTCAGAAGCGTCACTCTCAGTATCCTTCAGAAGCAAATCTGAGCCGTCCAAAAATGAATCTAACGGATGGAGAAGGATTTTTAAAATTTTTATATGAAACACGCGTGCGGTTTTGCATTGATAATTGAGTCTTAGATCAATTTTTGATGGACAGATCAAAAGATTCGAAGGATGAGGAGGGAAGTGATACTGAAAGCATCCGGACTCCAATTCTTCCTTCTATATATCTCACCATCTTGTTTGATCAAGTGGTGGCCAAAAGCTTTTTTTCTTCTGAATTGTCGAAAATATGATTGCCACATGAATATTATTATTATTATTTTAAAAGAGGCAGATGCATTATTGGATTCCGAAATCCAACCAAGGCAATCAACCGTGACAGGAAGGGTGGGACTGGAGCCAATCAGCAACACATGTAAAAAACACTCGACCAAAAAAACAAAAAAAACACATGTAAAAAACACGTGAGCCTCTTATACATTCTCGTCCTCTTGTGCGTTAATATTAACTTTTTTTTTTTTTTTTTTTTTTTTAATGACCAAAGCATGCATCAACTTTTTTTTTTTTTTTTTTTTTTACCTGGATGCATCAACTATTGAATACTCGTTGTTTATTATTAAAGGGGTTTGGGTAATTCTAAAACCTGATTTCATAAGCTTTTTCCTACGAGTCGAGAAAAACTCCTTTTATATATTTACTTTGTAAGTCATAAAATTTAGGGTTAAGGTATAGATTTACCAATAAACTATTACATGAAGAAGCAGCGTCGATACAAAAAACAATTGAGAGTACCAAATTGACCAACGAATTATTAAAAAGTGAAAAAAAGTACCAAAAAACTATATATATATAAAAAAAAAACAATTATCACAATTACGTTAAAATATGAGGCACTGGCGTAGGACGGTGACAGAGACGCTGGAGAAAATAGCGGTTAGGTCTTCTTGTTGGATAAGGCAGACACCAACAAAGATGAGACCCATGCGGCGGTTTCTTGTAAGTAGTAAGTTCTTCTTGTGGCATCGAAGGGACACAACCAGGGTGCAAAGGCGCGTGTCGGTCGAAAGCGTGGAGATTTCTTGGATGAGTTCAAGAGGGTGAATGGAACACCCCAAGTAACAATGGAAGCTTTAGAGACGCCGACGTCACCGACACGTGATGTGATCAATGAAGACGGAGACATCAAGACCGTGACGGGGTAATAGTTCGTTGGCGAATCTACACAAAATTGTTTTTTTTTTTTTCACTTTTTAATAGTTCGTTGGCCAATTTGATACCCTCAACTGTGTTTTGTGCCAGATGCTCCTCGTGTAATAGTTCATTGACAAATCTATACCTTAACCCTTAAAAATTTATTCTCAAAAGCTAATCCGAACACATACTAAAAATGATAGGAGTAACGTTACCCTAATATTAAAAGGAAAAAATAATCTTTTAGTTCCTATGATTAAGTTTTAACTTAGTTCATTGACTCGGTGGAATTTAATCCCTATAGTTTTGACTTGATTTGTAACTTAGTCCATCAATTTTGACCCACTTCAACTCAATCTCTATATTTTAAACATTTTATAATCCAGTCCTTGACTTTTATTCTAAAACACAAGGACTAAATCATAAAATGGTTAAAGTATAGGGACCGAGTTGGAATGACTCAAAGTTGAGGGATTGAATAATCAAGTTAATACTATAAGAACCGTGTTGTGTTGCATCGAGTCAAAGTATGAAAACTGAGTTTCAATACAATCAAAATTATAGGAACCAATAGATTAGTTTTCCAAAAAAAAAAAAAATTACCAATATGAATCTTATAGCAAATCTAGTCTGTGAAAAACTTGCAGCCCTAAATATAAGTCCAACTTGAAAGTTATTAATGAATGGTTTTAAATTTATCCTTATTGAGAATGCAGGTGAACGAGTTTGAATTTACATAAAAATCATTTTCACTCAAAACTTTCAAAATTAAAAAATAAAGTCATTCTATCTTGTATATTTTTTTACTTACAATATGTAAACTCCTCACAAATGATTTTTTAGTTATTAAACATCATTATACAGATCTTAATGTGGTGGATATAACATGATAAGTAAAACAAGTAGATGAAGGAGATAATTTGAATTTGTCAAAAAAAAAAGAGAGAAAATTCAAAGAATGGGGGAAGGAGGAGGAGGTGGGACCCATGAAAATGGGGAAGAGAGAAGAACAGGATTGACGTATTGGAGAGGAACTAAAATCATTCTTGGTTCAAAAACCATGAAGGAGAGACGTAATTGGAGGTGAACCTTATAAACTTGGCTTGCAACTTGCGATTAAAATACTCATAAATTTTTTAATATGTGCACATGGTACTTAGGTAGGAGTATAAAAATGCCCATGATAAAAATGTCACATCTGTTAACTTGTACAAACTGCCGTTTTGTGGGCTCCACTCCAGAAAAGAAAGAGAGTTGGGAAAGATAGGGAACCGGTTTTGGTGCCTATCCAACTTGGCCCATCTGGATTTATTGAGATCTGCAATCTGACGATCCAAATTTTATTTTTTAAAACTGTTACTTTTTGAATAAAAAATTATTTTTTTGAAAAAATGTTAGTTGAGAGATTATTTTTATATTAAATTCTGTTCTCATTAAAATAATTTTTTGAAAAAATAAAAAAAAATAAAAAATAAGATCTGAATTTATCGGTCTAGAGGGAGGATAGACAGGGAATCCAATTCCGGAAAGATAGAGGCGTGAAGAGTTTTTTTATTAATTAAATAATCGATTAAAATAATAAAGTAGGGCCCACAAAATGAAAGCATGGATCGGCTAAGGGAGTGACATCTTTGTCCCCTTTTAAGAACTTCATGAGCACTTTTACAGCTAAGAACTTTTTTACTTCGCTTTTGGCAAACATTTGAAGAGATTCGACAGTGCTCTTTGTATTCCTATTCGCTACTGCTGTCAGTTATTTGCATTCAATTTGATATTTGATGATTTCATGTCAGGCCTGTCGACTATAGAAAAAAATACATACAATTTGATTAACAATGCAATGAATGCAGTGGCGGAGTCATATTATCGCCAGTTGGCCCTGACTTGGTCTTTTATTATCTTATATATTTATATAATATTTTTTTAGCTAATAATTTAATCCCAACTAATTTCTTATTTTTTCTATAATTATATTTTTTTTACTAGAATAATGTTTGATTCATTACTTATTGAGATGTGAAGGGAAAATAAATTTCTTGTTTGAGATACTTTACCGAAAAGGTTAGTATCATCTCATATTCAATGTTATGCATCTTCATTTTAAGGATTAAATAGCTACTCAAAACCACTTCTTTTTACCTAACTCTTTTTATGGAAGTTATTCTACGTATTTCTATCGTTCTAATGAGGATAATATTGTGCTGATTAGTGAAAATTGTGGGGTTATGATTTTGGAAGAGTCTTGAGTTTTGACAATAGATGATTATATATATATGTAGAGGATGATTGATGGCTAATTTTAATCAGTCTAGATTTATTATTTAGTTGTCTTATCATTTTATAATGAAATTCTTTTTAAAAATAGATTATAATAGGTTATGTGCTTAACTGAAATTAAATCAGATTTGTATGTTTTTTTAAAAAATATTTTTTGGGTTCATATTATATTTCTTTTATTTTATCCAATTTTTTTTTAGGTAGGTGGAATGCGCATTTAAATGTTAGTTTTGTGGATTGAGTAGTACTATAAGAATTAATGTTTAGTAACGCAATATACTAATTAACATTGACATCAATATATATTCTAGGTCACCAAATTTGTTGTAGGTTGAAAAAGATGAGTAAGGATAAACGAGAAAAGTATATATATGTTCTTTAAGGAAAAAAAGGACTTGAAAGTGATATTTCTAAGAAAATAATTTCTAAAAATGATGCACCTTGTAATGAGTCTCCTTCCAAACGTCATAGAATTTTTGTTTATTAATGTTATCTTTTAATTTATAATTTTCAGTTATTATTTATTTGTATTTTTAATGTTATACAATATTATTTAGTAAATAGTTCAATATGTTTATTTTTTGGCCGGGCTAAAATAATTTCCTGAAATAAATAAGATTTACGCCATTGAATGAATGCATACCACTCTGGTCTTATTTTTAAGTCCCTTTCAAGGTAATAAATAAGATTGTTTGTAGCTGAAATAAAATTTCATAAATATTTGCCCATATTAATTATACTAATATAAATAGAGAGAGAATAAAAAGTTGAAAGATATTTATTCATAAACGACGGCAAAGTTAAAAATTTACCCTATAATCATTGAACTAATTACCTCTCTTTGGTATGTGTGATTTAGTTAAAATGGATTTATAAATAGAACCAAAGTGTTACTCCCTCCGGTCCTAATTATATGACAACATTTAGGAGTTGATTTTGGTCCTATTTACAGGAAAACTTTCTATTTTTTTTGTCAATTTCTTCCTAAAATACCCCTATTGATACTTTCTCAATAATAATTAAACACAATGATAATTTAATTATACCCCTATATATTCTATAAAGTAAGTAATATTTACAACTTATTAATGTCCCTTACACCTCAGTTCTACTATTTTCTGTGACAGCTCAGAGAAGTCTAAGATGTCAGATTATGTGAGAGCTTGAAAAAGTCTACAATATATGTGTGTGTGTGTGTACATATGTATGTGTGTATATAGGTATATACATGTGTGTGTGTATGTCTATATATTTGTGTGTACATATATGTATATGCGTGTGTGTGTGTGTGTCAATACATATGTACGTGTACATGTATATAGATAAACATACATACATACATATTTGTGTGTGTGTCTGTCTATATATATATATATATATGTGTAGATACACACACACATATATATATGTATGTATATCTATATGTATACCATATAACAAGACCATTATTTCAATTAGAAAGCGTGTAGAAAGGAAAATTATTGGTCGGAGAGGTATGTGACAGAAAGACTGTTGATTCACTTTTACTTATGTCATTTTAAATTTATATAAGGACATTTTAGGAAAATGAGTAAAATTAATCTCCCTAAAATCGGTTAAATATATCCTATAATTATGATTAGAGGAAGTATTAATTATGATTTCTCGTGGGTTCAAATTTGTTAGCATTGTGAGTGTTTTCTTTTTCAACCAATATTTCTTGTGATGTTCATGTATGTAAATTGTGGGTGGTGTAATAAATATTTGAGTTTTGTCTTTGTTTCCATTCTTAGCTAGCTATGCTTCTCTCTCCTTTCACGTTTTAGGGAAACTACAGTAGACTCTATGTATAAAGCATCCTAATATGTATACAGGTATATGGAATTTTTTTCCTACATTCTTATTTGCACATCCTCCAACTAAATCCAAATGGGGGATTCGATTCTCTTGAAGCTATTTGACTAGATCTCTTTGATGTCTTACTTTAAGTTCTCCACGTATATCAATTGTTTTTTATAAATGGTATAGCTCTGAAATTCAATTTCAAATTCGCTCCATGCTTAATCTCCAAATTCTACCTAATATATATACATCTTGTGTTTCAAGATTTCCCCGCATCAAGTGTTTGATAGTAATGTTTTAATATTCGTTAAAAGTAAGAAAGTTGCATCGCTTATGAAATAAAATATGGTTAAATATCTCGTGAAATACTATCATTTCATGGATCGCATGGGGACGTACAAGCTCATTGATAATATTAATAATAACAATAACAATAATAATAATAAATTACTTTTGAAAACTCTAACGGCTGTTTCAATTAACAATTTCATCTTCAATGTTTATCTCATTTTTTCCCCCTCAATTCTCTCTATTCTTTCCCACACCTAAATGCTGTTTTACTTCATGACGTGTGCGCTGATGTTCACCGGTAGCGGCGTCTTCATCCTTTTTATTATAAGGCCCCAAATCCAGCTGTGTGTTGTTCAATCTTTCTTCATTAGAAGTTGCCAGCTCTACCTCCGGTAGGCACACATGACTTTTTCAAGTGCCATTCGTCTTCTAGGTTAACTCACCCTTGGTGACGGTGTAGTCATCGCCGGCAGCCCCAACATTGCAACCGATTCGATATGATCTCAGAAAACCTCCATAGGCTTAGGCAGCTGGGCGGTGAGTCACTGAGATGATAATTTCATATCTCTCTTCTCTTCTTCACGCTTGCCTTTTTTCATCTCTTGTGCCTGCAACACTTACACTTCTCCTATTTTGTTCTTCGAGTGTTGAATTAACTCTCACACCAGAGAGCCACGGGTTAGATGTCATTTATCTGTGAATAAATGCATTAATTTTCCTAAAACATGTTTCATAATAAGGATTTGCATTCGAAAGACTATGAAATGCCATTTAAGGGGGAAAAAATTAAATTTATAAAATAAAGGGGCTTTAAGTGTTATATTTATGGTTAAATCAAAACAAATTTTATGATTATATTCTATATTTTAAATCAGAAGAACTTGGTTTTGAATTTAATTTGATGACAGAGACTACGTGCTTTCATTATATGAGAGGCTGTAGATTTGTGGTCCTTTCATGACTTCACCTTTTGGCATGCGCTTTCACATGTCTGTTTCACCCCTATCTCACCATCTTCTTTGATCAAGCGTTGGCCAAAAGTTTTTTTTTTTTTTCTTCCTCAATTGTGGAAAATAAGATTGCCACATGAATATTATTATTATTATCATCATTATGTTAGGGGTTAAGTAGTAAACTTGCTCGAAATAAATGCGTCAAGAAGCGATTTTGTCCTAAAAGGTTTTTTAGGCTTAATGTAACCGAAGCATAAAAACATATAATTTTACCATTTTTTGTCAAAAAGTTAGCGGCCAACGTTACTTTTTTAATGATCAACGTTAGTTTTTTAACCGAAAATGATAAGATTGTTACGTTTTTTAACTTTCAGAACTACATTGAGCATAAAAACTTCTAGATAAAATTACTCTGTCCAAAATAAATTTGCTACTTAAACCTTATTACTCCCTCCGGTCCTAATTATAGGACATATTTAACTAATTTTGGGGAGATTAAGGAAAGAAGTTAAATTAGTTAATTTTACTCATTTTCCTAAAATGCCCTTATATAAATTTAAAATGACATAAATAAAAGTGAATTAACAACTTCTACCATATACTTCTCTAACTTAGAATTTTTCTTTCCACACGTTTTTTAATTGAAATAATGTTCTTACTATATATACATATATGTTGTATACATACATACATACATACACACACACACACATAGTATATATGTATACATATAGAAATAGATATAGATACACACACAGATACATACATATATGATATATCTACACACATACATATGAACACACACACACACACTCACAAATATATATAGATATACACACATATATGTATATATATGTGTGTTTATATATGTACACACATAGATATATCTACACACATATATATTGATAGGCGCACACACACACATACAAACACACACAAATATACATATATGTACACACACACACTCTCACATATATATATATGTGTGTGTGTGTATGTGTGTATTTATATATGTGTGCATCTATATATATGCATTTGTGTATATATGTATTTGTATATAGACACCCATACATATGTAATCACAAAAAACCAAACACATTTGAGAGATAAAATAATGGCATTTTAGGAAAAAGTTGACAAAAATTAGAATGTTGTCCTATAATTAGGACCAAAACCAACTCTCAAATGTTGTCTTATAATTAGGACCAGGAGGGAGTATTATGGAAGAGGCAAATGCATTATTGGATACCGAAATCCGAATCAACCAAGGCAATCAATCGTGCTAGAAGAGGGTGGGACCGGAGTCAATCAACCAAACATGAAAAAAAGCACGTGAGGCTCCTATACATTCTTGTCATCTTGCACGTTACTATGGGGAAAAACGAGTTTCTATCATTTTTTCCATTTAATCGTTCTATTTTAAAATAAAGGTCAATGATTGTATTATAAAATGGTTAAAGTAAGATGATTGAGTTATAGTAAGTTAAAATTAATAAAATGAGTTACAACCAAATTAAAACTATTGGCATTGAGTTCCATCGAGTCAACGGAGTGAGTCAAAATTATTGGGACAAAAATATTATTTTTTTCCATTCTAATATTTGCGTAACATTACTATCATTTTTTTACCTTTATTCTAAAATATAAAAATTAAATTATAAAATGGTTAAAATTATATCAACCAAGTTACAATGAGTCAAAATTTACAAAATGAATAATCGAGTTAAAATTATAGGGATTGTATTACATCGAGTCAAAGTAGGACGATTGACTTATAATTGAGACCAAAAGATTGATCTTTTCTATTAAAAAAAAAATTTTCCAATATGATTCTTATAACAAATTTAGTCAGTCAAAAACTTCTAGCCCTAAATATAAATCCAACCTGAAAGTTATTAATGAATGATTTTTAAATTTATCCTTGTTGAGAATGCAGGAGAACGAGTTCGAATTTGCATATAAATCATTTTCACTCAAAGCTTTCAAAATTAAAAACTAACGTCATTCTATCTTGTATTTTTCTTACTTACAATATGTAAACTCCTCACAAATGATTTTTTAGTTGTTAAACGTCATTATACCGATCTTGATGTGGCGACTGGGGGTGAACATGTGGCGACTTGGGGGTGAACCTTTAATCTTGGGTTACGACCTGCGATTAAAATACTCATAAATGTTTCAACTATGTGCATATGGCACTTAGGTATGAATGTCACATCATCTGTAATAGTTAGAGAGACAAATAACAGAGAGAGTAAGTAGAGAGAGAGAGTGGTGGGATTGGCCTTCTCTTCCTCTGGTCACGAGTGTGTCTCACTCGACTCTCCGACATGCATATTGCAAATAATATAATACAATTTGGATTCAGATGCATCTGGCTATTTGGATTGTGACCTCTCGACTTCCCGACAAACCTGTAAGCTTCGGCTTCAAATTTAATAAAGTCGCCATCTTTGAACCTCATTTCGCCACCACCTCCTTCTTTACTCCACCTTTTCTTCTTACTTGTTCTGAATCATGCTTGAGGTTACGTACGTAAATCACTATCAGAAACTCACTTTTAAATATTACAATTATTATTTCAAACAAACACTTCATCTTCCATGCTTATCTCATCTTTTTCTTTTCACACACTATATTTTCCTCCCCACAAATTCTGTGTTGGGAAAATTTGCTTTTAAGGTAGCTACGTGAAAGAAATTTCATTATTATATGTTATTCTAACTTTGTAGCACTATATTACCAAAATAACCCGTACGAAGTTTCCTATTGTCTTTCTTGCCCCACACACCTAAATGCCGTTTTACTTTATGACGTGTGCGCTGATGTTCTCTGCCTCTGGTAGCGTCGTCTTCATCCTTTTATAAGGCCCCTGAATCCAGCTGTGTGTCCTTCAATCTTTCTCCATATTTTCTGCTTCTCTCACCCTCAAAGATTTTCTCCAGGAATCGGATCGTAAGTTTGTGTGTCTGCCTCGGGTTTTGATATTTTTTCCCCTTCTGGGTTTTCAAAAAGGAAAAAAAAAAAAAAAGTTCTGGTCTTTTATCTCTGATTCTGATTTTATTTTCTGGGTTGTGTGTTTTCTGAACGGAAAAACGTAAAGGGTTCATTAGGGAGGAGAATCTTGGGGTAAACAAACATGGCGGACGACAACAGCAACAACAACAACAACGTCGATAATAATGAGGATACTAAGGACAACGGCATTGGAGAGCCGTTGCTGAAGAAACATTACTATGAGAACTGTCCTGGATGTAAGGTGGATCGAGCCAAAGAAACGACCCAAGGGATACCTATAAAGCATCTTGTCAACATATGGTTGATAACATTGTGCAGCTGTAAGTTTTTTTTTTTTACTTTCTTCTCATGGTTTTTTGAGTAGTAATTCAGGAAACTTGTAATGGTTTCTTTTATTTTCAAAGTATTTGGATGATTAGTTTTGTGAAATTCGTGCTAAACTGAGAACTCAATTTGGATGAAAAAAATTCAGGAACTAATATGTGTTTCGCAACTTTCTCTAGTTCTTGTTCTTGTGGGCCTTTTTTCGTTTGAACTTTTCGAATAAACCATCGAATTTTTGACATAATATTTTGTTTTGGTACCAGACAGAGATAGGTTCTTATGGAAATGAATAAGCCAACTTGCCTTTGTTATTTGGTGAACAAAAGTAAAATAGTTTGCCCCTAAAAGATTAATCATTCTTTAAGGTACTTAGGATTGTCTTTAAGGTACTTAGGATTGTCAAAGATTGTTTCACGCCAGTTCAAGGATTGTCAAAGATTGTTTCACGCCAGTTCAACATGCCCTTTCTTGCTTTGGCTGGATTATAGCCGGAAAACCCAAAATTAATCTAAATTACCGTTCTTTATTCTTTCTTTTCTGGGGAGAAGAGCCTTAGTTGGTGAATGATTTAGTCAAAGTTTCAAAAAAAAAAAAAAAAAAAAAAAAAACATAAACTTTATGTGGTCATTACCAAATTTTGGTATTACTTTTTGTTGTTTGTTTTTGGAAAGTATCTGATTTGTATTTTCTCGTGGTTTGTGCAGCGCTGCCTATATCATCTCTCTTTCCATTCCTCTATTTCATGGTGAGTTTGGCTTTTCACTTGCCTTTACTGATACCTTCTTCTTGATGCATTTTTTGATATCCATATCTGAGGGAATGATTTTTTTTTTTTTTGATATTCGAAGTTATTAATTTCAAAATCATACTTTTGTTGGAAATAAAAAGCACCCGGTTCTTTTTAATGTACGCATCTTTTCTTGAAAGCGGCTTCCACTTGACTCAAGATGAGAACTGAAATAATATGGAGTTGGTTAAATTAATTTTCTTTAGGTTTATATATATTTTTTATTTTCCTAATTAATTTGTGCTCTTAATTAATGAATTTGAGTGACAATTTACAGGTATATATTCTTTTCTTTAAAATATATTTTTTTTGAAAAATGGTTCTGTTTTGTAGATCTACAGTTGAAGAGACTTGTGCGTATAATACTTGTTTCAACGTTGAAGTAATTTCTTTTCCAAAAAATAATGAACTCTAAGTAGTAGACATGGTGACAGTGTGAGTGTCTTAACGTTATGGTAGTTAAAAACTTTTTTATCACTCTTTCTTCTTTTTTTCGTTTTTTAGCAAGATGAAAATTTTTTTCAATTAAAACGATTTTACTAATTTTCCAAAGTTTTAAGTTGAATGGAAAGGAAAGGAAAGGAAGATTTGAAAGATGAGGGAAGATTTTTCATTCTCTAGGAAGAAAATCCGTTTTTAATTAGAAAAAATTTTCTCAAAAGAAATTAATTCAAAATAAAAAAGAAAAATATTTTTTTTGCTAAAATATATTTTTAAAAAATAATGTCTTTTAAATTTACATTCCCACTCTTTCTTCTTTTTCCTTCGTTTCCTCTGTAGCAAGATGAAAATTGAAAAAGTTTTATGCAATCAGGATGCATTTTTCTTTTCAAATGAGAAGACTTCTACACATCTCAATTCAGGCATACTAAATAGTTAACAATCCGACTAATCACTTTAACATGAAAGATTATTGTTTTACCTTATGCTCTCTCATTCGTTATGAAATAACTCAAGAAATAAAACCTTTGGTCAATCTTCACCTTTATTACTGCTTTCTTGCTTTAGCATGTAGGAGCACCATCAATAATGCAAGCTTGTAAAATGACCTATTAATATGCGTCTACTTGCAGGTTAGAGATTTTGGTATTGCAAAAACAGAAGCAGATATAAGTTCCTATGCTGGTTATGTGGGTAAGGTTCCTTTATTCCTTCCATTCGATGTACATGAGCACAATTTATAGACTTTCAAATTTTAAATTAAATTACTGATCCCCAATGAAATGTTGTGCAGGATCTGCCTTCATGTTTGGCAGAGGATTGACATCTATACCATGGGGAATGGTGGCTGATCGATATGGTCGAAAGCCTGTTGCAATTTTGGGAATAATTGCAGTGTAAGCAAGACTGCCACTGATTTGGATAGTTTCTTCTAAGCCTTAAGATAAGGGTTTTGATACTGATATTGCTTCTTATTTGACTTCAGCATTGTGTTCAACACTCTATTTGGCCTTAGCACAAGTTTTTGGATGGCTATTGCCACAAGATTTCTTCTTGGGGCCTTAAATGGAATGCTTGGACCAATGAAGGTACCGTTTACAGACGCACCACATGGTAGTTATTCGAAACTAAGTGAACTGATTTTGTGGTCTATAAAAAGTAACTCTCAATTTGGTTCTCCAAAGTTTTAATGTCAAGTTTTAGATTTTCAAAGAATATTTGTCTTCAATAATGTTTTTATGGAAGCCTTTTCATAGAAAATTCATTTATACTGGTGAAATGGCTTAATGTAAAGTTGATGTTATCACTAAGACTGTTCATAGAAAATTCATATAGACTGTTGAAATGACTTGATGTAAAGTTGATGTTACACTAACATATCCACATCCACTTCCACTAGGCTTATGCTGTTGAAATTTTTCGAGACGAATACCAAGCTATAGGACTCTCAACTGTAAGTCTAATTTACTATGATATACACTAGGTGTTTAGTAGCTCATTTTTTTCATGTTAATTTATTACTGTGATTAATTTTCAGATCAGTGCAGCTTGGGGAATTGGTTTAGTTGTTGGCCCAGCATTGGGAGGCTATTTGGCTCAGGTATTTTTTTCTTTGCATTGTGCAGTAAACTACATTTTTGGAATAAGCTTTGGCATTTGCATGACTTAAGATAATTTGTGTCATCCTCCTGAGAAAGCCATCTGAGAGGAACTCCTTATGGATGAGGTGTTTATCTTTATCTAGAGTCTTACTCATCGTTTGGCATACAAAATGTAGTAAAATAAAAGGAACGAGCAAATGATTTTGAGGATGAAAATGGTGTATGCACCCTTGAAAAAAATAATAAACTTGACCCTTTTGCCCTATCTAGAATGGAATGAGGAAATTTCAGGATCTACCTGACTAATTTGGGGAATTTTGTATTGCAGCCAGTAGAAAAATTTCCACACATATTCTCAGAAGGTTCATTTTTTGACAAGTAAGCGCACTTTTCCTACTTTTTGATAATAATAATATAAAGCGTTAGAATTTTGGCTTCCATTGTTTTTTTTTCCCCTCTATTTGTTTTTGTTGAGGTGCTTCATTTGTGAAAACACACAACCTGCAGGTTTCCATACTCCTTGCCCAGCATAATAATATCAGTCTTTTCGGTTGCTGTATTAATTTCCTGCGTTTGGCTCCCGGTATGTATACCAAGCAACCTGTGTATCTATCTGTAACTGTAAACTGTATATATACTAAGGGGATCACAATTCCAACCCCAAATTAATTAATTCTTATCTCATTTATTTTAACTTTACTATCACAAATTCACTTTTCCGATATATACTAGGCCCCAAAATTTCTAGATCTTCCTTATTTAACTCTGTTCTGTTTTGAGACTACTATTGTCCTTCAACTAAGAAATATAGTTCCTACCTGGGTAGTGGGTATAATGTTTCTTTTTAAGGGAATTAGTGAATCTGTTGAGATCTCTGTGTATAGAGCCTTATAGTTGTTAAAACCTTGAAATCTGTGGATAGATTTTAGCCTTTTCTATCCTTGATTCATTTCATAGGTCTTCACGTGATCTACTATATTATTGTAGAGAATTACGTATGCTTCATTTTAACCTGTTTCTTACCTTCAGATATTATAATAGTGTTTTATAAAATTGCAGGAAACATTGCACAAACACCATGATAGCAATGAGTCCCATCAGGATATCGAAGCTGTAGAAAATGAAAGCACTCTAAAGAGCGATCAGAAAGATGAAAACCTCTTATTGAATTGGCCCTTGATGTCATCCATTATTGTTTATTGTATTTTTGCACTACATGATATGGCTTATCAAGAGGTATGCTCCCTACTTAATGATGACATATCTAGTTTTTATGCATTTCCTATTACATGTGTGTTGTTTTGGGCTCTTTTTTGCTTTCTATCTTGTTAACTATACCTATTCCCTATTTTGATAATCGAACAATGCCGTATTTAAACATAAAATTTCATGCACTGATGAATTTTTTTGTGACTTTGGTTGCTCTCTTATTTCATCCTTCCTGAGGTAGTGTCATACTTAAACAATACTGTCCAATATTTCAAGGATCAAATATGCTCTAGGGCTTAGGTACTAAGGTGATACAAAACATTCTTGGAGGATTGAGTTGAACCTGTTTCATGGAATAACATAAGGTTTCTGTTGCTTCTTTCTTCTTGTATGCTGTGAGTTACCGTTGTTTTACTTTCTGCAGGTTTTCTCACTCTGGGCTGTCAGTCCTCGAAGGTTGGGGGGTTTGAGCTATACAACCAATGATGTTGGTAATGTTCTGTCAATATCAGGTATGTTCTGTAAATTTGACTGCATCACATTAGGTCATATACTAACTTCCTCTCAAGCTTATTCTGTAAATCATTCTTGTTAAGTAAATTCCAGTCATTTGGGTTTCCAAATTTGGGCAAAACTCTTGCTAGGCATCTAAAGGATTGCCATAACTTGGTTTTGTATTGGGGAAACTTAGATGAAGTCCCCTTAGTGTTTGTTTTCAGTTAGTTTAAGCGAAATACATGTGCATGGCATAGGTACAGCATTTTGTCATTTTCTATGCATCGATTTATTTCTTTGTACTTAGCAATTATGCTGATTATAATACTGACTCTTGCTCAATTGGTCAGGTTTTGCTCTCTTGATCTACCAACTTTCCCTTTATCCTTTGGCGGAGAAGGCTTGTGGACCTATTAGACTCTCTCACATTTCAGGGGTCAGCTTTTGCTCTCATGCAACAGTACTATGATTTGGCATTTTCAGTGTTTGTTATATTAACTGTTCTCTTTTTTTGGTTGCGATTTGCAGGCTATCTCCATACCCCTCTTGCAAAGTTACCCTTTCATAGCATTATTATCTGGCTTCTCTCTGCATCTATTGATAAATGGTGCTTCTGTCCTCAAATATTGTCTCTCTGTGAGTGCATCTGTTTTTCACTCTTTCCATGTGCCATAGTAATAATGATGTGTTAGGTTAAGGTGAAGTAGAATAGCTGGAACTGTGATTTTTATTGGTATCTTCATCTGTTAAATGCTATGAATAGCAGCAATTGTCCCCATAACCAAAGTAAATGCAATTTGCCGAATGTTCTTGTTTAAGTGCTTGTTGGGTGCCACATAAAAGCTCTTTTGCACTTTACGAAACAAAACTCTCTCATATATTTACTTCATAGAACGCAAAATCATTTAAAATGAATGGAACCAAACTAGCACTTTAAATTTTGAGAAAGCATGGATATTGACATAGACACAGGGACACAATTTCATCTTACAACATGTTTGGTTTGAGGGGAGGGGAGGAAGGATATTGACCAAATTTCCATTAATGAGAAGAATATTCCTTTTTCTTGAGATGTATTTTTGGAATATTGAAAATTTTCCATTAAGCAATTTGGTCAATATGAGGTAAAAAATTTCTCCCCTCCCTCCCTCCCCCTCAAACCAAACACACCCTTAGTGTATGCTTGTGAATCCTTTTGACACTGCTCAAATGTTTGTTATTTATCAATAGACCAACAAACATGCTTTTCTGTTTTCTTGCATTGGCATGTGTGTAGATGGAAAACCAAATTTAAATGCTGGAAACAGTAAACTTCATCTGCTTCATGCATCATGAGCTTGCCTGATTGGAATTTTTTTTTTTTTTTGGCTGGACCCAGGCAACCATTATTACTGGACTATTCCTTCTGCAAAACAAAGCAGTGGTAATTTGTTTTTTTTAGTTCAGTTCATTTTTGTTAATTTTGTTTTCAAATTTTGACTTTTAAGAATATTAGTATTGGTATGGATTAATATGGCACTCTGGTTTGATAAAAAACAGAAACAGCATCAAAGAGGAGCAGCTAATGGTATTGCCATGACTGCTATGTCAATATTCAAAGCAGTTGGCCCTGCTGGAGGTGGTGCATTGTAAGTGTACCTATGATTTTTTTTTCGTTAAAAAAATTATCTTTTTCCTTGACTTGTCATTTTTAGTGAAAAATATTGCCAGACTTTCACCAAAAAAAGAAAAATATTGCTAGATAAACGGTCTGTGATTTGTTTAGCACAAATGATTTAATTGACCTTCATTGGGCAAATAGTCTTTGGTTCAATTTCTGCCAATGATTTGTGATATGTGATCCTTTGTTGGTAGCGTTCTACCAAATCTTGAAGCTAGAATAACTCATCTAACTCCTAACTTATTTTTTGTTTTTTTTTTTTTTTTTTGTATTCTAGTAAAGAAAAAATTCACAAGGTGCACAGGGTGTAAACATGCCATGGTTTAACATGCTTGCTTAGAAGTAATATTTCAAAACTTATACGCAGTTCACTGATTACGAACTTGATGAATGCAGGTTAACTTGGTCCCAGAAGCGGTTACATGCTTCTTTCCTCCCAGGTATGATGCACTGTGAATTTGTTTGTGTTAAATTCTTTTTATATTAAGGGTCGCAACAAAATAGTTCCTTTCAAATTTATGATGGAGCCAAGCATTAGTATGATGAAGAACCTAAACATAAATCAGAACATCAACAAGATGAATTTTTGTTCAATATACAGAGTTTGATGAATAAATTGAACAGTTCATGACGTGTGAAAAATGTGACTTGACTATATATATATATATATATATATGTATGTATCTTATATTTTACTGTACAACCTCGCTAACTACGGAGAATGTAACTGCAGGATCTCACCTTGTGTTCTTCGTCCTGAACCTAGTAGAAGCACTTGGAGTGTTGTTGATGTTCAAGCCATTTCTGGCCGAGAAAAAGACAACCCCATCAGAACAGTTACAGTGATATCATAATGTTGCTGCTGAAACCTCAAGTGATGATGATGTGTGAAGCAGCATTCATTAGTTTTTGAGATGTTTGTGGTGAAGATGACGACGACGACGACAATGATGCTGCTGCTTTGGCTGATTGATGTTGCCTGCAAGATAAGTTAAGGAACATAACCTTGTCTTTCTCAGCCACAGCCTGCAAGTCAAATAAAGCCTTTCTTCCTGCCCTTCATGGACTTCTCTCCCAGGAACAGAGAACAAGAAAACTAGCCAGAGAGAGAGAAGTGGAAAGATAAAGAAAATTGTATTCTTTATTTGGATGCTTGTGTTAGAGTGGAATCATGGCGACTCACAAGTGTTTTGTCATATGTTAATTGTATTGTAGTATAATAATGTAAGTTTTTTGGGGCTAGGTAATGGTTATTAATTATTGAAACAAGTTAGTCAATTGTAGTATTAATTATCATTTTAATATTATATTCAATGAAATTTGAGTCCCAGTATTGCAACCTCCTTCTCAAAACTAGGTTATTTACGGGTGAAGTTAGTGTGTGTGTGTGTGTGTGTGTGTGTGGGTCAAATGCGTATTTCAATCCATATATTGGTAGTGCATTTACTGGGCTTCATGTAAACTTTTGAGAATTCGTATCAGATATTCAACATTCTGTTAAAGAAGATGAATAGCCTTTGGAAAAAGGAGATTACACGCTCATAATAAAAGCCTTTATTGCATTATAGTGTTCATGTTATAATTAGTCGTCTTCTACTTTTTTGGTCAACATGTATTGGGAGTGCATTTACTGGGCTTCATGTAAACTTTTGAGAATTCGTATCAGATATTCAACATTCAGTTAAAGAAGATGAATAGCCTTTGGAAAAAGGAGATTTAAAAGCCTTTATTGCATTATAGTGTTCATGTTATAATTAGTCGTCTTCTACTTTTTTGGTCAACATGTTATAATCAGTCTTCACTTTTTACTTATTAGCACTGTCTCAGATGATAAACTGAAATTCTGAACTTTTGGAGGGTTGGGTTTAGAATGAAAAACCAATAACTCTGGTCCCATGAAAAACTAATTTGAGTCTTGAAAGGCAATAAAATATCTATATGAAATAAAAGTCACCAGCATTTAAAACAAAGAAATAGATGGCAACAAAAGGAATTATGCCATAAACGTAAAAAATGCATAATCCTTGGCCATTTTAAAAAATTATTAACACTCATAATTTTCGAAAGGAAATTTTCATACCCGATACCCTTCATAGATATCCCACAACTTGCATACAAGCAAATACATACAGTTACAAGCTCCAGTTCCATATTACATGACATCTTTTATATGGTGTTTCGGTCATTTTTATAATAAGTAAATATTTTCTCTTGATGTATGCCTATATTTAATAAGGGTTGAAACTGAGATTATAAATTAATGGTTGTGGAGTTTGATATAACTGATAAGAGTAACATTGAAAGTTGATTGGAGGTCAAAAGGAATATCAAAAGTTAATCAAATTTTATGATTTGAATTTTGAAATGCGTATGAATTAAAATAACTTATATTTAGGATTAGCAAGAATACAAAACTACAACAATAAGAATGAAATGAGGGACCAACAGAACTAGGCTAGTCTTTAATAACGTGGCGACTCAAAATTCAAATCCCCGCATTACCTTCCTGTTGTTCATTAGTCGAGAGTCCAGACATCAAAATGGTGATAAATAAGTTGGTATAGATTGCCCAAAGACAGAAATACCAGCACTCAGATCACAGCCATCTTGCTTTAGTTCTACATCACATTTAGTATTCATCTGAGGCTTTTCAAAATCCAAACCAAATGATGAATTGCCACATAGAACCTATGATCATGTTTGCGTTGTCTATGGTAGATAAGTAGCATCTTCAATTCAACTGATGATTTTTTATTTAGACACTAAAAATCAAACTATACCCACCTATTTTTGGCCAACAGACTGTTATCTCCTTGAAAATCCATATTTTATAACAATATTACTCACGCCCTATAAGACCACAATGCATCATGCGACTAAGAAATTCTTTATCCACTCTCTTCAATCCAAAACAGGGGCACGGGTCCGTTCATATTCATTATAAGATCATGAAGATATGAACACAAAGCTTCAAAACAAAATGCCTGATCTTACAGACCAGAAGAAAGATTAGCATCCATCTTTAGATTGTTACTGATTAGATTGTTTAAACACAGGACTTCATCCCATGAAGTGGTTCTTCATTTGGAAGGAATAGATAGAAGTTTTCATCAGCAGCCAAGTATAAATCAAACACAATCAAAGTTGAAGGTATGCGAGTTCACACAAATTAATGACAATATCTTTCGACTCAACTCTCAAAAATGGAGAGAAACTGCATCCAACGTTTTAATTGTTCAAAATTGGAAGTATTCAAAAACATGAAAATTTCTACTAGGTTATACAACTCATTACCCTTTTAAGTACTCTAAGCAGTGAGGACAACAGCTCCTCCAGCCTCCTTGATCTTCTTCTCGGCATTCTTGGAGATAAGCTTGGCCTTCACAACGACAGGCTTATTCTCAGGCAAAACCCCTTTGCCCAAAACCTTGAAGTACCCAAATTGAGTGACATCGATCAATGGAGCGTTATCCTTGGAAGCCTTATCCTTCACTTCTTGGGGAAGGAGGGACCAAAGCTTGTCGATATTGACGATGGGGGAATAGAATTTGTTGCGAAGCTTATGAAAGTATCGCATACCGACCTTGCCGAAATAACCAGGATGGTATTTATCGAAGAGGATTCGGTGGTGGTGCATACCTCCGGCGTTACCTCGACCTCCCGGATGCTTCCGGTGCTTTCCGATACGACCATGGCCGGCGCTCACGTGACCTCGCTTCTTTCTGTTCTTCTTGAATCTCGTTGTCATCTTCTCTGCTTCCCTCCCTCTTTTCTTCCTGTCTGGCGACCACGGAGCTGCAGCGATGTGCAGGCTAGGGTTTCGATGTTTATAGCGAATTCTTTGCTTTTTTTTTTTTTCCCAAACCCCCCCCCCCCAAAGTACGGAAATTCTTGCTTTTCTCTCTCTCTCTCTCTCTCTTTTTTTTTTTTTTTTTTTTTTTAGGCAGGCTTTTAATATGGTTATGAGACCCTATCCATATTCGGTTTAAAATAACCCAACGCTAGGCCTGTGATTATAGCGAATTCTTTCTGATTTTACTTTGTTTTTTGTAACTATTCAAATATTGGGCCCATTCACACGTTTTCTTTTAAACATTTTGCATGTCCGTGATTCAATTAGGATTAACCTTTTATTAAAAAAAAAAAAAAAAAAGGATTAACTTGAATATCAAAAAAAAAAAAAAAAAAAATATTAACGGGCGCATTTTTTTTTTTTATTTCCTTCTTCTTTTTTATTTCTCTTTGGGAAATTTAATTATTTAATCCTTATGGTTTTTTCAACTCAATCTTTATAGTTTAACTCTTGAGACTCAATCCCTAAAGCTTCCTATATGGCCCTAAAAGTTGCTTATTTGGCACCCTTATCAACACCACATCAGGAAACATTATTACAGATTCATGCATTTATAACGCTTAATATATAACGATTACAACTTATAAACATAATGTATGTCGTTGCAGAGGTATGACAAAGATATATAATGTTTAAAAATAATGGTTAATTATGCGTACTGTCATGTATTGAGAGGCAGAATTCGCAAAAACACAAAAATAACAAGTGTAGTTAATAACCGATTTAAAAAGTTCTTTGTATTTACAAAATTGTCATCGATCATACTTTTTAGACCTAATCTTCTATAACTGATTTAAATGTGTTGGTCTAAAAGGCCTATTTTGTACTATTGTATGTTGAGTATGTGGCAGATAGCCCCAACTAACATATAGTAACTACAGTCCACAACTTATAAGGGGAGAACATGATTTACAATTTGCCTCTTGCTTAGAATCATGTTAGCCTATAAAGCTAAAGGCCACCATCAATCTAAGTTTGTTCTTCTAGTGTCTAACACAGATGTTAGTAGGAGGAGTGTTGTGCTTGTATTGTGTGCTTGGACTTGTTACTTGGCCTGACCACCTTATTTTCATACGGTATACCATTGTCTTCTCTCTCTCTCTCTCACACACACACACTCTCTCCCCCCTCTCCCTCTATCTCTCTCTCTCTCTCTCTCTCTATATATATATATAAAGCTTATGTTTTTGCTTTGCTTATTAGATTTGAATGTATAATAGAACATGAGCTCATACATCAAATATAGCCATCCAATTTGGGAAGGATTAAGACATTCCGGATTTGTGGCTCGGCTAAATAGAACTCCCTACCATAAAAGGGCTCAATGGGTATATAGCATTGATCAAGACTTGATAGGGAATGAGAGATTAGATCTATAGAATGTCATATGCAACCTAACGAGAAGGAGCAGATGGCGAGAAGGAGCAGATGGCGTAATATAGATCTAACCCCTCATTCTCTATCAACTTGTGCTCGAGGCTACATACCCCTTGAGCCCTTTACGGTAGAGAGTTTCATTGTCTTGATTCATTCTAAATTGCATGGCTATATCGATGTGTAAACTTCTGTGATATACAAATTTGTGTACAATTTCGTTCTATATGCATGCAAAGAGATTTTGAAAGGAGAATCCCCACTTTTTTGAGGAAAAAAATTGCCTAAAAAATTAGCGGTTTTTACATGAAAACCGTTATATATTTATACACTATATATAATGTTTGTTTCATTAAACAAATTAATATTTGTAACAAATAAATAACGGTTGTGAACGACCATGTTATGTATGCTAAACTTGGTATAATGTTTATTGTGAAAGTTCCATTATGTATGTTACAGAGTTTATAACTATTATTTACTTGAGAAAGTTATTTATTATGCCAATATTAGAGTATACATAACGGTTGTTTACGTGAGCCCTTTTTTTTTTTTAATTATGACAACACTACATACAGTAAGGGTGGTCATAAAGCCCAAGAGCCTAGTGTGCTGCGCCGAGCCTAGAGACAAAGTGCCTCCCCTAGCCTAAAAGAAAGCCTGAAAAAATTGGGCACAATCAGGTTGGACATTTTTGCAGGGAGAACTGGGCATCAGGCAATGTATGCAGCTCTGCCTGGTAAGTATATATATATATATATATTATTGTATCTTATATAAATTTTTCCTATAAATCTAGTAATATGTTTCTTCGGCCCTTCCTTTCTCTCATTTTCTCTTTAATTACAATCATTTTGTTGCCTTATTTATTATGGATTATGGATGTTGTTTAATTCTTGAAGTATGGATATTTGTTAAGACATATGATAGTTTTGTAAATTTCAAGACTTAAGTTGTAGACTTATTTTGAAATATCTCAAGATGTGGAATCATTGAATGTATTTGAAGCTTATATTACTTAGATCGAAGTTGAGACATATGTTAACTACATGAATGTTTATAAAATTTAAATAGAATTATTTTTTTCACATGTGGACAAGGCAAGAGGTTACCATTTGGGCAAGGAAGCCCACCCTTGCCCAACCTGAAACGATTAGAGCTTTTGCCTGGCAGAGCCGAGCATTGAGCTACAAAATGTAGCATGTTCATCTTTTGAGTTGGGCATCGGGCATGGGTCTTGCCCTGCCTAGCCTTGTCAGGGCGGAATAGGGGGGCTAGGGGTGGCCCCCTAAAATCACACAATGGGACCCAAAATTTTCAAAAATTATGCTTTAGCCTCATAAAAATTTAAATGTTTTCACTTTAGTCTCTATCAAAAAGTCTCATGGAGGGACTAAAGTGAAAACATTGAAATTTTTATGAGGCTAAATCATAATTTACGAAAATTTTGGGTCCAATTCTATAATTTTCACCCCTTGATTTTCATTCCTGGCTTCGCCCCTGGCCCTGCCCATGCTTACCCCTAACACACAACATGGCTTTACCACATCTAAATATATAACGGGTGTTATATTAGAACCGTTATGATTTGGAATAGTAATATATCTGCTAGGCTTTTATAACACCCGCCTATATAACGATTGTAAAGCTGACACACGTTCTTCGGTGAACTCAAATCCTCAATCAATTGTTGGCAAAGAAAAACGAAGACCTCAATCAATAGGAGCTTAACCCCACAATCATTTTGCAAATCCAGCCATCCATCGTCCCACATGGTTCCTCACTGCTCTCATACAGCCTCCATTGAATGCACTGTATGCTACTCTTTTCAGTTTTCCTGACACCAGAAGCTTTATATTCTTCCCACTCCACATTTCCTCCACCAGCGCATTGATGGTATAATCAAATTAGGCCCCATGAAAGAGCAGGAAATAGACCCTAGAACCAAGCAATTAATCAGATGTCACCATGTGGATTGATGAACCATTTGATATATTAGATAGTCCATTGGTAGCTATGTGCATGTAATGTATTTCACAACTATCTTTCGAGCCCCATTAAGGGCATAATCAGCACAACTATATTTCAAGTTGCACTGGTAGTTGTGGTGTGGGCATGTGGTGTTTCTAATCATATGCTTTAAATAATGTATTTATGTTTATCGAGATAAAATTAGTTAAAAGCAATAAATACTTTTTTTTTTCCAACTATACCTTTATTAGTAAAGATGATAAGTAAAAAGGAGATAAATGAGTAACAATAATAAATGCTAACATTAAAAATTACACACACTACTCCTCATTAAATCAAAAAAAATTGGAAATGGAAAAAAGTCAAAAATAAAATTAATCAAAATAAAATGAGTAAAAATGAGAAACAAAATTGAAACAAAGCCTACATTTTGGGATGGATCCATTCTCAAATTTGAAACTTATAATTAGCGACAGAGGGAGTACTTACTAGTTATTTTAGTTACATTGATAGTTTTCAAAGAGAATTAAATATTTTTTTCCTTATAAGCTCATATTTAATAAAAGTGGTGGAAGAGAACAATAATTAATACTCCTTTCGATCCTTTTTATAAAAACACAAAATTTGAAGTGCCTTGATCCTTTTATAAGAGCCTTAATTCTTTTTATAAGAGCTCGACAAGAGTCGTCTTAATAAATTGCATTGATATTTAAAATCACTTTAATTTTATCACAAATTTAATATATTTAACCGTTTTTATTATCAGTACATAAAAAAATTATATATTATACAACTATTTTAATTTTACCAACTCTGTATCTCCATAAATAAAAGTATTTTTAGAGAATAAATTATATTTTTCTTTTCCTTTATTTTACTTTTAATTAATTTTAACCTATATTCAACTAATGTAAATTAGATATTTGTATCTCATAAAAAAAAAACAGATGGGAGGAAAGCATAAAAATGCAGTAGGTGTTAGGTAAGTTGGGTGGATTAAAAAAGTTGGTCAAAAAACAGCTGAAACTCTTAATTGTCTTTAAATAAAATTTATTTTTTAAATAATATCCTTATGTAACAATTTCACCCAACGGCATAAAATAAAATAAAGGAAATATCTCACAAAAGAACTTTAAAAATAGGAAAGAATAAACATAATATCAGCAAGGTGTGACTATGTGAGTATCTGATTTGTTATTTTTAAAATTAAAAAGAAATGACACAAATGCTTTCAAAGATTTTTTTTTTTTTCAGAAAAAAGAAGTAACCCCCACCTTGAACTAGACAGGTGATCGCCGGTTACATATCCCTACGAGCACCGAAGCTCTAGCAAGAATAATTATTAGTAAAGTAATAAATTTTGTTAAGGAATTCATGACATATGATTAGATTTTAACAATTTTCATTTACCAAGTGACAAATCTCATTACTTTGCCAATAATTATTCTTGCCGAGCTTTGGTGCCAACAGAGGTATGTCACTGGCAGGATTGGGTTACTTTTTTTTTTTTTCCCAAAAAATTATCTTTGAGGGCATTTATGTCATTTTTTTAATTTAAAAAAAGGAAAAATCATATACTAACTTTTTTTATGATATTATTAATATTCAAAATACTATTTGCTTTTCTATTTTGAAAGGTTTTTTATGGGATTTTGTCCCCTCCTATTTTTAATGGACGGAGAATTAGAATGCGAGTAATTGACAACTGATGCACTGCATGCTTGCTTCTTCTATTTAAGACAAACCCAAACCAATGAAAACGGAGAGAACATACTCCTTCTAATTTTCATTATAAAATATCAACTAATAAATATATTTAATCTTTTTTATAAAGCACTTGCTTGTTTGTAAAGAACATTAAATATTCTTTTTCATGTATGCCCATAATTAATAAAGGGAGTATGATATTAGAGTTTATTGAAATTAGTAGGGGGATTTAACGACTTTAATTGTTTTTATTAGTTTGTGATAATAGTTAATTGATATTTTATAATAAGGATCATTTCTCAAACTCAAAACAAATATATAAGGGAAAATTCCAATTAAATACCATTTGAATTTGAAAAACCTTTAGAAGTCTCCCGAATTTGTAAAAAGATTGAGAGGTACCAAAGACCTATGAGGGATATGCAAATTCGGGTGATATTACCATTTTGCCCTTACTTTTAAATAAATCAAAAAAATAAAAATACTCACCTGGAGGGCTTCTTGGCCATTTGGCGCGGTAAATCGGCGGCAGCCACCCGTGTGGGGGTGGAGGTTTTTTTTTGGGGGGTGGGGTTTTTTTTTTTAAAAAAAAAATTATATTCTTGAAAGTGTGGGGAGTGGGGTTCGAACCCCAACCCCTCATACATCCATAAGGCCAAGTGGCCCCCGGTTCCTTTAAAATATATATATACACATTAATAAATATATATATTATTCTTAAAAAATTTTCAATGGTATTTACAAATCCTGAAACGTCATTTACAACTTTTTTTCAAGTTTACATTTTTTTTCCTCTTTAATGCTTGTGAGCTGAAAAAAAAAAAGCACTATTACAAATCCGAAATGCCAATTACAAATCCTAAAATGCCAATTACAAATCCTGAAACGCCATTTACAACGTTTTTTTACAAGATCCTTTTTTTACTTTTAATGCCAGTGAGTGAAAAAAAAATGCACTACCATAAATCTTGAAACGCTAATTACAAATCATAAAACACCAATTACAAATCCTAAAACGCCATTTACAATTTTTTTTCAAGTTTACATTTTTTTCCTCTTTACAAATTTACAAATTTTAAAAAAAGTTGTAAATGGCGTTTCAGGATTTGTAATTGGCGTTTCGAGATTTGTAATTGACGTTTCGAGATTTGTGATAGTGCATTTTTTTTTTTTTGTTTTTCACCCACGGCATTAAAGAGTTAAAAAAAAAAACGTTGTAAATGGCGTTTTAGGATTTGTAATTAACGTTTTAAGATTTGTAATTGGCGTTTCAGAATTTGTGATAGTGAATTTTTTTTATTTTATTTTCACTCACAGTCATTAAAGAGGAAAAAAAATGTAATCTTGAAAAAAATTTGAAAATGGTGTTTCGGGATTTGTAATTGGCGTTTCATGATTTTGTGATAGTGCATTTTTTTTTCACTCACGAGGCATTAAAGAGGACAAATGTAAACTTGAAAAAAATTTGTAAATGGCGTTTCAAGATTTGTAAGTAGCGTTTTAAGATTTGTAATTGGCGTTTCAGGATTTATAAATACCATTGAGTTATGAATGTGTAAAAATGTATCAATATCATTTAGTTTAAGCCTCCCTCATGCCATTTTATTTTATTTTTATTTTGAGTTATGAAACTCGAATTTTTTAAATATTTTAACTTCAATCTCGCGTCTTTGACATTTTATTTTTTATTTTGAGTTACAACGATTGTTTTTTCAAACCAGTGGTAGGAATTCGAATTTTTTAGATATTTCAACTTCAATTTCGCGCCTTTCGACATTTTACTGTTCCCTCTCTTCCATAAAAATATAAAGTGTTCTCTTTAAAACCCAATAGTGCATAACGTCTCCCTCAAATCTATCCTAAATGCAACCTTTCACTAAGAGTCTTGGGACCCACCCATCTCCGTCGCCACACCCAACGGCCCTACCCTTGCCACAAAGGAGGTTTGCTATCGCGGCGTGAGCGACTTCGACTTTGGCACGTCCTTTGTCGTGAACTACGAGCGTGTTGCAAAGCCTCCAGATTAGCGTTTGTCGTTGGTTTAAGATCTCAATTGCAGATCTGCATCTCTCTCTCCCTCCTCACTAAACAATATGTCGAGCAACGATCCCGAGCATCGTAAAGAGGAGCAAGCCCCAACAGGCGATGATGAAGATATCGAAGCTCTATTTCTTGGTGCTTTCTTTTGTTGAAAATTTTGAATGGATAGTTCCATTGTAGTGTTTTTTCTCGCTTCTATTTTTTAGTTCTTTCTCTTATTTGTCTTTTGTTTCATTCGGTTATGACTTGAGATGTTTTATTTATTTTTTATTTTTCTTCTTATTTTGTGTTTTGTTGGACACGAAACATGTTATTTCTTGTGTCAAATCTTGAATAGTGTTGTTTATCATCCATTTTCAATCCACTCTTTGTTGGACATGAAACGCGTTATGACTTGAGGCTTTAGCTTGTTCAAATTACGCCTTATATTGTGTTTTATATGGTTCTATGGACTACCTAGCATGTGTGCGTGTTGTGGATTTGTAGACATACAACGACTGTTATTTAAATAACAGTTGTTGAAATTCAACGATGTTTTAAGAAAAAGCAGTCATTGTATGTCATAAACTTTCAACGACTCTTTTTTTTTTTTTTTTTTTTTTTTACGATCCTTGAAAACAGTCATCTAATGATCTTAAAAACAGACGTTAAAAGTGTTTTTGTAGTAGTGAAAGCGGGGCCTAGTCAATACATAAGATTTAATTATGAGGTGATTGAATAAGGAATGAATAGGTAAAAATAAGATTTTATGCACATATATAAAAAATACTCATTTATAAAAATGATTAAGAAGACTTTTAGAAAGCTAGGGACTAGAGATCATTGTTGTTAAACTCGTGGGTTAATCCTACGAGCTTACCATTTTTACATTTATAGCTTATAAAATTGTGTTAAATCACTCTTAAATTTGTATTTGTTATAAACTTAGTTAAACTTACGAGTTCACACATCTAGTTTATCGGTTTTATGTTTTCACACTATAAAAACGTGTTAATTCACTTTTAAACTTGTGCTAAATTTTTCGATTTAATCACAACCGGTGGCTTTATATGAGTTTTATAGAAATTTTGTTGTTGATTATGATAAATTATTAATGTGGATGGATTTAATTTCAATCATTTAAATTTAAAATATATTTAAATAAAATTTTTGTCATTTTTATACTTTAATTATTTAATTATGCACTTTTAATAATTATTTATTTTAAAAAATAATCATTATAAGCTTATGATCTAAGCTCATGGTATTAATTTACATCGAGTGAGTTTGAAAACCTTACCAAAAGTATTTTTTTGAAGCATGCTTTCTTTCTTTGGAAAAATATAGAAAAAGAACTTTGAAATTACAAAATTTTAATTTAAGTATTTCTTAAGAAATTTTTTTTGAGTGTTGAATTACTTATCAAGTTTCGTCATTCGCTTATCGACTCTTGGACACAAACTTGATTTGAGATTTTGTTATTTAAAAGTTTTTTTTCTACCTTTTTCCCTTCTTTCTTCTTCTTCTTTCCATATTGAATTGTTATTATTTGGGAAAATTGCATGTAGGTCCCGAACAAGGGAAAATACGACAAAATAGTTCCTTAAAATCTCAAATTTACAATGAGGTCTCGTGTGATTTTTTTGGAATATATTTCAAAAGTCAAAAGTCCAAAATACCTCCATTGAATTCCTAAAAAAGAACTTCCTCATATTTTTCCCTTCCATCACTCTACTTTGATGTTCTCCTTGTTTGCTAGTGGCGTGTGCCTGTGTGATCATCTTTCTCCGTCGGTCGTTGCTATGTGTGCCATAATCGCCAGATTCTCTTCTTTGTCTTTTGTTTTATGTGTCGTGGGAGGCAGGGTGAGTTGAGTTTGTTTATTCCTTTGGAGTCCTCTCTATTCCATCTATGTATGTGGGTGTAAGCTTCAATCTATCATTTGTTTTCTAGTGCCGAATAGTTCTAGACTTTTGATCCTTCATCGCCAGAACCTATCTCTATCTCTCTCTGCTCCGCTGCTATGGGTGGGTTTTCACTAACTTCAAACCTTCCTCATATATAAAGGAAACATAGTAGATTCTTCTCAAACATGCTAGCCATCACCATTGTCTACATGCACAATATAGTTGTCATTAACAAGTTTATCACCTATATTAACAACTGAAAGTGGAGCTTAATACCCAAGAGGGGGGGTGAATTGGGTATTCTAAAATTTTTTGAAAACCACTCTGTTTTCAAGTGATAAAAACAGAGGTGAGTAGAGCAAAGGGAAGAGCAAATTTGGACACAATGATTTATACTTGGTTCGGTCCTAACAACTTGACCTACATCCGGTCCCCGGTCTACGTGGGATTTTTCACTATCTCAAAGATTACACACTCGCACTTAAGAAGCAGTTCTCTCTCTAGAACTCACTCCCCCTTACAAGTTGTAATCAATGAACCCAACCACCAAGTCCCCTGACCTGTGGTTCTTTACAATAAATGATTTACAAGAGAGAAACTCTCACACAGAGTAGTTAAAGATAAACACTGAAGCTCTTATATCAAGTGATACTACATAGATGAAAAACTGTATAAATATGAGACTTGAATGATTTTTGTTTTCAGCAGATGTAGTAGTTGGTAAGACTTGAATGCAGCTCTATTTATACTCAGAGATCATCAAATGACCGTTGCTAACCCAATAGATCCGTTGGAGAAATTCACCCAAGGTTAGGAAGTGGTTCGAGGCATCTTCTCTCTAATCTCGGCTTAATCCAAATTTGTCCAAGTGTTCGAGTTGACTTCCTCTCGAATTAATCCGTTGGAGAAGCAGTTTCTTGTTGTGGTAATCATTCATTAATGCTCACAATCGTGTGCAGATGGATTACCCAAAAGCATGCAACTTTCTGGTCATAGCATTTAATGAGCTGAACTACTTTTTGCCTTTTCCTTTAACCCTTCAAAAACATTCTCTAAACCATCTGAGATTCACTAATAAAGTCATAAAAACATAGTTAGGAATATCAGAGAATAGTATTACAGAGTATTAAGATCAAACAAGAATGTTTTCCAAATTTGTCAGATTTGAATTTCTGGATCAGCGTCCACGAACTCGAGTTCGGTTCATGCGGACTCGAGTTTGAAGCTTCAAAGTGTAAAAAACGTTTCAAGTTCAAAACTTCTAAACTGGAGGTTTGCAACACAGAACCTGAGGTTTTCGAGGCATTAAAACTTCTTTGCTCTCAGGTTGGTTTAAACTCAAGTTTGGACATAGTGAACTCGAGTTTCCTCCATCCAGAGAGGAAGTCGCGATTTTGGCTTTTTGAAAACCTTTGAGCAAAAGCATGAACTCGAGTCTATTAGTAGGTAGGCTCGAGTTTGACACTGTTTAAACTAAAACTTGGATTTTGTTTTCAAGAACAAACCCGAGGTTCCCAATGCAAACTCTAGAGTTTTTCTCAAGATAAGAAGTCATTGCTTTCTGTAAGGTTTAAACTCGAGTTCAAGTCTTAGGCTCGAGTTTGTTCAACTTTGAAAAACTCTGAGTGCTCTCGGCCTAAAATAAACCCGAGGTTTAAGGAACTAGACTCGAGTTTACTTGGTTGAAAAACTTTTAAGAGTTCTCTGCCTGAGGTAAACCTGAGGTTCGAGAAAGACAGGCTCGAGTTTAGTTTGATTAAAAGTCCTTAAGAACTTTTCAAATTTGAAAATCTTTACTTGTAATGAAACAAGTATAGAGTATGCAAAAGCCTTAGATTTTTGAAAAAGTCTTCCTTGAGTTAAACTCGAGTTTGACATAACAGCTCGAGTTTAATGGTTATGTATATCAACCAGGACTTTCTCTGGAGGTCCAAACCTGAGGTTTAAAACTAATAGGCTCGAGCTTAAAAGTATTTTAAGATTAGAATGCTCTCGGCCTCTTACAAACCTGAGGTTTCCATGTGTAAGCTCGAGTTTACACAAAACATGCAAAGACTTAGAGCGACACTCAAAAACAAACCTCGGTTTGGTGTAAAGTTCAAAGTGCCAATTGACAAGTTTGGCCCTTAGTTAGAGGCAAACCTTAGGTTTTAAAATGCAGGCTCGAGTTTGGCGATGTCAGAGTATTTTGGATTGAAATCAACACGTTCCAACTATATTTAATCTTGTTTACAATTGTCAGTTATCATCAAAACCCTTAGAGAACTAACAACAACTATCGTGGCCCCTATTAACAAGACATTCTCACTTCATAATCAACATTTCCAACCACACAACTTTCACCCCCATCTTAATTAATTCCTACTTTTAATGAGCAAAAAGAGCACAAAATACCCAAAAACATAGAAAACATGTGAAACTCTTCCCAAACACCTTCAAACCATAACTAAATCATTTAAATATGACCTACGGTTGTCATTAACAAGTTCATCACATATATTAACAACTATCGTTGCACCAATTAACGTTCATCACATATATTAGCAACTATCGTTGCACCAATTAACAACACATTTTCCCCTTTTTAAACTAGGTGTTGTAAACACAAAACTTTGAGCCTCATCTTTATTCCTTAGCCCTTGCAATACAGATACAAAGCATATTAAAACAAAAAATAAAGCATATTAAACCTTACCCAAAAACATTGAAACCACAACCCAAAACCTACCCATAGCAGTAGAGTAGAATGGGACAAAGATAGGTTCGGCAATGAAGGATTAGAAGTCTAAAACCTGCTCGACACAAGAAAACAAATGATAGAGGGAAGCTTACGCCCACATACATAGATGGAATAGAGAGGACTCTAAGGCTATGTTTGCAAGTTTGGAGGGGAAGGGAAGGAAGGGGATGCAAGGAGAAAAGAGGGAAGGGAAGGAAGGAAATGGAGGATATTTCCTCCCCTTGTTTGGGAGTTAAAAAAATAGCAAGGGAGGAAGATGGAGGATTAATGAGTTACTTTTACCATTTTGTCCCTTTCTTTAATAATTAATATAATTATTATACTTTACAAATAAATTTAAATTTAAATCTTCTAAAAAAATTATTTATGTAATTTTTATATTCAAAAAATTATTTATGTGGCGGCGGTGGTGGTGGCGGCGGTAGTGGCGGCGGTGGTGGGGTTGTGGCGGTGGTGGTGAATGAGGGTAAAGAAGTAATAAACATATTTCTCCTCTTAAAACCCCCCATATTGGGGGAACTTTATTTTTTAGAAGGAGGAGGATTTTGGAGGATTTGTAAAAATCCTTGATTCCCTCCCCTCCTATTTTTAAAACTCGCAAACAAGGGAAGGGACTACCAAAACCCTCCCTTCCCTTTCCTTTCCCTCCAAAATAGAACTCACAAACATAGCCTAAAGGAATAAACAAACTCAACTCACCTTGCCTCCCACGACACACAAAACGAAAGACAAAGAAGATAATCCAAAGATTATGGCACACATAGCAACGACTGATGGAGAAAGATGATCACACACACACACACACTACCGGCAAACAAGGAGAACAACGGAGTAGAGCGATGAAAAGGAAAATATGAGGAAGTTTTTTTTTTTTTTTGGGAATTCAATGGGGGTATTTTGGACTTTTGACATTTGGAATATTTCCAAAAAAATCACGGGACTTCACTATAAATTTTAGATTTCAAGGAACCATTTTGTCTTTTTTTTTTTTTTTTTTTTTTGCTTGGGACCTAGGTACAATTTCCTTAATATTTAGATAGTCGATTGATAGCTATGTGCACGTAATGCATTTCACACCTATCTTTCAAGCCCCATGCGGGCATAGTTCGAATTGCTCCTCTAAGGGGAAATCAGCCCAACTATCAAGTTGCATTGGTAGTTGTTGTGTGGGCATGTGATGTTTCCAATCATATGCTTTAAATAACTTATTTATACTTATCATGATAAAATTCGTTATTTTGAGTGAAAAATAATAAAATTAGTTAAAAGCAATAAATATATATATATTTCCAACTATGTCCTTATTAGTAAAGTGAAAGATATTTGCCGTGTCTCCCAAAATAACCAAGTTCAAAAATGATTTGCAGAAATAGGGAACCTGGGTCGTTTCCCGAATGAACTTGCAGCGGGTTAATTGGCAGTAACATCGAAAGTGAAATAGAACAGTAAAAATGGGGGTTTTGGTTCAAACAGAATAAAAACAAAAATAAAACAGACTGAAAATAAATGAAAGCAGTGGATTAAACAAAAGCATTAAAATTGATCAACCTAACATTCAGATTCGAAAACTTCCATCATTGAATGAAATATGAACGAACTCACGTTTGGTTCTGGACGAACCGAAATCTCTGCGTTCGTTAAGAAAATCCCTCGACTAGACAATCGCCTAGCATTTGTCCGAACAGTGGCGTCTCATTGTGCAATCGCACAGCAACACTGTAACCTAGTTTGAACTCAGTCCTTGGGATGAACCAAACCGAATATTAAATCTAATATTCGAACTATTTTCAAAAATTGAATTCGATAAGATGAAAACGAAATGAGTAAAGTTATCAATTAAGCACAAGCTCTGCGGACGAATCACAGAATCCTCAATGTTGGGTTAATCACAGAAATTTAGCCGAGCATGGCTAGAAAAAATGAAGAATAGACGAAGAACGCGAAGAACATTTGAGAGAACTTGAAACTTCTGTGTTTAATCCGAAAAATATCAAAAAACGTGAATGACCAAAGTGTTGTAGCCACCATCGACTTAAAGTTAACCTAAAATGGAAATGGGCTCCAATGGTTTAGTCCAAAACGGAAATAAAATAAAAGTGGGCTTTAATTACAAAATTCGAGCCCAAATAAAATCCAGAAATATACATCTAGCTTCGGCTCCAAAATCGACCACCCTCTTGTCCGAATTTGCCCTTCATGTCTTCATAATAATTGTAACTCTTTGAATCATCTGAAATATGAAAAAAAAGAGAGGCAAATCCGATGTCTGGTTCAAGAGTTATGGTAAAAATAGTGAAACAATGTAAAACTGGAATTTTATTATTAAAAATGGCTAAAATATAATCAAAGGCCCAAAGCCCAAATAAGTATAAAAGTCATTATTTATTAACTAAAGAGTCACAAATTATTAATCAAGAGATAAAAAGAAGTGTATAAAATATTGAATTATCATAAAGATGGTAAGTAAGTGAGATAATAAATGCAACAAATACAATCAAAGAGTAAAATTGAAGAAAAAAAAGGTTAAGGAGCAAAAATATACATGAGCTTTTACCCAAGGTGCGTCCAGTGCCATATGCTTTTCGGAGGAGCAAAAAGACACATGAGCTTTTAAAACTAGAGCAAAAATACCATCAGGGGTTAAATTATTTTAACAGAGACGTTAACTACATTATGAAAACACCAAAATGCCCCTAAAAAAAAAAAAAAAAAAAAAAATCCCCATCTCCCTCTCCTCTGCAACTCTTTTCCATCGAAGAACAGTGAAGATAACATAGACCAAAGAAATAGTTGCCAAAGCCTACCTAAGGAATTAGATACAACAAAATTCTAGAATTCTCCAATGCTCCATGACTCAGTGACAAAATGCATAAATCAAAATTAAGTTACTACGGGCGCGCACTTGTGGATTGCCCAAAATCATCCGTTTAAATCAGGCCAAAAAAAATTCAAAGCCTCTTCTTCTTCATCCTCCTATTTCCAGGCATTAACTTCTCCCATTAAATCAAGGCAAGAAATTGAACTCAAATGCATAAATCAATCTCAAAACAAACTTAAATGCATTGACCCACACATCGCGAAAATTGGATCGTTTCTGGAATATCCCAGATTCTTAAAATCCTCTGTGGCTCCCCTGAAAAGCTCGAGCACGAAGCAACCATCAAGAACCAACGTTTCCACGAACTCGTTGCTACTTAAACTGTAGGTCCTTTAGAATCTGGTGACTCTTCTTCTTCTTCTTCTTCTTCTTTATCGTCTTTGTTGATGGGAATTTGTAATGATTACGAGGTTTTTCGCTTTAGGTCTCGGAACTCAATGGATCGGGTACCCAAAGTTGGACAAGATGGGTTTCCGGGTCTTATGGTTTCTTTGAGCTGGAGCGTGATAAGGTACCAGCTTAAGAGATCTTTGGTGAATACAGCCACCATCTTTGACAGTGGCTTGAAGGGTTTAGTTTCAGATGATGAAGATGAAGGGTTTAGCTGCGAGGGGGTGGTCAGATCGAAGAGGGGGGTTCAAATCGAAGGGGGTGGTCCGGTCGAGAGAATGGAGGAAGGGCAAAATAGGAATTTATTAATTGTAGGCATTTTTATTTTTTTTATATTGTGGGTCCTACTAACAGAGTTTTGCCACTTTTAATGACATGGGCATTTTTGCTCTGGTTTTAAAATCTCATATGTATTTTTGCTCCTCCAAAAAGCAAATAGCACTGGGCGCACCTTGGATAAAAGCTCATATGTATTTTTACTCCTTAAAAAAAAAAGTAATAAATGTTGAGACAAAACTAAAACAAAGCCTATATTTTAGGATGAACTCATTCTCATATTTGAAGCTTATAATTAAGGTTGTAGGGAGTACTTACTAGGTTTTTTAGTTACATTGATAGTTTTCAAGGATAATTATTAATTTTCTTATAAGCTAATATTTTTTTTGGTAAAAATAAGCTCATATTTAATAAAGGTAGTGGGAGACAACAATAATTACTACTCCTTGCAATCCTTTTTATCAGAGCCCGACAAGAGTTGTCTCAATAATTAATGATTTTTTTTTTAAAAAAAATAATTTTAGCCCCTCATTGTTTGTGTAAATTGCATTCATTAAAATGTTGTTAATACCTATATTTACTCCATTTCTCTCTTACTAATTACCCCTCATAAATAAGTGTACACTTGAAAAAAAAAGTTTATTTTAGATATATTTACTTGTTTTTAGCTATTTTTAATCACTTTCTTAAACCACGTAATTCGATTATTAGGCTCTTATAAATAGAACCGGAGAGAGTATGATATTTGAATTTTGTGTTATTAATAGGGGTAATATTAAAATTCAGCTTATTTTTATAATAGATTTATTGCATTTAACTGTTTTTTATTGGTATATGATAATTAATAGACGCCTTATAATAGAAACTAGGGTTAGTATTTACAATTTGTTCATGCAGGAGAAGCCTCATTTGTTGATAAATATTCTCTCTCATCCTCCTTTTGTTGGGGCGTTTCGATATCTTTAGGGTCTGTTTGGTTTGAGGGGATCGGAGGGAAGGGGAGGAGGATGGAGGGATTTTAGCCCCTCCCATCGTTTGGCTAATGATATTTTTTAGAATGGGAGGGGAAATTTTTAAAATTTCCCCCTCTTTCCCCTAAAAAACGTCACCCCCAAATCGGACGGATTCGGAGGGATTATTAAAATGGGTGTGTGAGTGGACAAAAATGTCCCTAGTCTTTTGTTGTTATTCCCAAAATAACGTGAAACCTATAAGTACAACTCCATGCAGCTCAGCCTCACAGTCACACAAACCCTGTTTGCCTATTAAAGTCGCGTACACGAAAATTCTTCGAGACCCATTTGAGGTAGCAGGATGAGAGGCTTCCTAGCATCTTGCCTTTGTATTTTTGGTGGGATTATTTGCGGCGATAAGAATAATAAAGTGAAATTTGGACCGATGTGTCTATCGCTTGCGGAATTGAAAGAAATTTTGTCAAATTTCATAACCAATTATATATTTGTTGGTTAATTTTGCCTATTACATGACTTTCATGCAAAGTTTCATGAGGTTGAAAACAAAAATTTGTTTAATCAATGCGGAAACTCGTAACACTTTACGGTCCTCATGAATTATTAATAATTATTAACTAATTAGCGTAATGAGTTAAGGTTAATAATTTATGAGGACCGTAAAGTGTAACGGGTTTACGCATCGATTAAACAAATTTTTGTTTTCAACCTCATGAAACTTTGCATGAAAGTCATGTAATAGGCAAAATTAACCAACAAGTAGGACGCGTTTTGATGAGCTAGGCCCAATCGAAAACAAAACCGTGAGGCCTTGTGTGCGAAGCGGACATCGAGCGCTTGAGATGTTACAAGTGGTATCGAGCCGGGCTCGTTACCAAAAACATATGGGGTAATATTATTGAATTCGATTCAATAATAAGTTAGGATTTGAAAAAAATATGTGCATGTGTTTTTTCTAACCTTTTGTAGGTATACGAAAAGGGATGGTCATGGTTCTTCGAATGAATAATTTAAATTATTATTTAAATTTTATTTCTTTTGGAAACCCATAACACTTTACAAATCCTCATGAATTATTAACCTTAACTCATTACGCTAATTAATTAATAATTATTAATCCGTAACTCTTTACGTTACTCATGAGAATTCATAACAATTTATAATACTCATGAGTTTTAGGATTACTCGTTAAAACAACTATGGGGTTTAGGATAATTTGATGAAATGATTATTGGAGATTAGAATACCTTAGATCACTCGAAGACTTCAAGGTTGTTGATGTCCTCTAACGTTGATCCACACTGACTATCCCCCCGATTGCAATGAGAACTCCTTCTCTTGAAACCTCCCACTCATTGGATGCTTGCTAGGCGAAGACAAGGTTGAGTTGTGGTTTCCTTGGGTTTTTATCTTTTCAAGAAGATGATGGTTTCTTAGGATCGGGTTAAAGATAGGAGGAGCAAGATTATTGGAACCTTGCCTTTTCGTGGATGATGCATTTTCTCTCTAAACCTTTGGTAAAGACCAAAATTTAGAGAGCATAAGGATCTTGTTTTTCTCTTAAAAAAACGTGCAGAAAAAAAAGCACACCAAAAATCAGCACTGTATAAGAGTCTAACCCTAATTTAAGTGCTCACAAGAAAAGCTCAATCCAAGCTTGAATTGGAAAATCCAAATCACAATGAATTGAATTCATATCTTGATTGATTGATTGAATTTAAGATGATGAATCACATTCATATCTTGATCGACTGATTGAATCAATCATTTAAGATGATGGATTATATTTATTTCATTTTTCCTTCTAAAAACGTCCATAAAAAGGGCACATAAAAAAATCAGCACTTTATAAACGTCTAACCTTAATTTAAGTGTTCACAAGAAAGGCCCAATCCAAACTTGATTTGGAAAATCCAAATCATAATGAATCAAATTCATATTTTGATTGAATAATAATTTAAGATGATGAATCACATTCATCTCTTAAACTAAAATTCAAAATCATTTCAATCAATCCTCATTTATTATTTCTCCTAGCTTCATCCAATCATTATTGGATCTTAATATATATATTAGATAATTCAGAATTATCTTTTATAACCTAATCTCTTGAATTTAAATTCAAATTTAAAATTCAAACTTAAATTCAAAATTCGAATTCCAAATTCAACTTGGCCTAAGACCTCGTTGGGTCTTCCAACACATTTGGGCCCTTTTGTGGAGAAACCGATTTCCCACTAGGGACACCATATATGACGCCATTTTCTCCTCATGGGCTTGAAGTCCCACTCCACTCCAACCCAAATACACATATACTCTTGATAAAGCTCAATAACAATTATTGTCCCAAGTTTGCTAATTTTAAACAATCAGGAATAACCTTTTGTGTGTGACCCATTAGGCCCAATTAGTCACTGACATAAATAAACTCCGACCAATTAAAAACCCTTTTAACGAGCCCAATTTATCTAATGACCTCATAAGACACTAGCAATGCTCTCGTGGCCCCGAGAACTAATTGAGTTGATCAAGTGATCTACCTTTCATATTTGGATACCGTGCAGGCATCATCCCTCACATCGTCATTCACATTTAGTCGAGAGTAAAGATAGAGTATCATCTCTCTTAATTGACTAAATGTAGCTATTTCACAGAACCAAGAATCTTCTTATATTAACTCTGTAAGGGATCATAACTCTTCATGATCATTTTTGCGCATTGCACTCTCGAGTTAATTAAAAGCTATCCAAGCTCTACCGGGTCTTGTGAATGACTAATCCCTTGTAGGGATCTGTGAGTCCTCTCAAGCATGTCCATCTATACTCATGCATTCGAGTTACACCCAAGAGTACACTGTTCTCCCCATTTCCAAAGTGGATAGAGTTGTACGGTCAAAGTATAACCCTAGGACATAGTGTTCGATGATATCCTTAAGTCCAAGACGATCCGCACCACCAAACGATGAGAGACTTTATGTAACATCCTCAAAAGTTAACTTAACATAATAACTAATTAAGGGTTCATTAACAATAAGTAATGCCCAACAGTAACCAAAATATACAAAAGTAAATCGAGTATGCGAGAATGAGCCCTATAATGTGGCAATATACAACCATCCCACATAAACCAAAAAGACAAACACTACTTTTGGTAGAAGTAGCCTAAGCTTCTGGGGTCTTCCCTGATGGACCTGCACGGGAGCTATTACCTGAAAATGTGGTAACCATCAATCCAACTTATTACGAATACTAATATGTGCTGGTGAGGTGCCAAGTGGAACAATTTATATAACAAAATATTAAAAATAATATAATTTACCAATATCCACATCGTAAAATTTCATATCATAAATTCTGTATAAGAAATTATATATCAGAGTTTTCATTAACACAATTCCCAAGATGCCTCTCACCAATCCAACCGAACCGCCTTATTTCCTCCGACTAGACCCATGGGCTAAGTTACACCATGTTACTGGTTACTCAAAAGCTCACCGGTCATGTGATGGGACCGGCCAAAATCCTCGAGCACATGTCCGGACCATGGGCCTTTTCCCCTCATTGAAAGTGTGGGGTGTCGTATGCCCTCATTGAACATGTGGGGTCCCTCATTGAACAAGTGAGACAATAGAAAGCCAACCATCGTGCACGATGGAGGCCTCACCACGTGGTGGAATAAACTACTCTATCTTCCCAAGTCACCCTTACCATTATTATCACAATAAATATTATAATATCAAAACTCTCAATTCTCATACATAAATAAATATGTATAAATTCATAATTTAAATCATAAGGTTCCGCAGGCAATTTATATTAAAAATATTCATAATGATTTCACAAAATACTCACAAACAACATATCAATACACATAACAAGTGGAAAGTGGTTACCTCGCCAAAGCTAATTATTATCCCACTTCTCCTAATTCAAGAGCTTAAACACGCCAAAATCAATCTACCACAAAGAATTTACTAATTATTAATAACTCTTCTAAAACTCTACATAAATAAAATTATAACTTATGATCTTATTAAAATTAAAATGTACCAATTTTAATAATAAATTAGAATGCTTGAAGTGGGTGAACTATGATTGTACTAAAAAAATTCAGGAGACCTTGTAAATATTAATTCCCCCTTTTTATTATTATTTAATATTTATTCCTTTTTTTTACTAAAAATAATAATAATAATTATTTATTCCTATTTTTAAACAATAATATTATTATTATTTATTATTATTATTATTATTATTGTTCTACTATTTCTTTTATTATTTAATCCCTTTTCTTAATAATCAAAACTATCTATTTATTTATCTATTTTATTTTGTAAAAGATATTATAAGTGAGATAATATAAGAATTAGTTAGGTTAGATCCCATTATATAGGAGTAAGTTGGATCATATTCTATTTTTTTGATTTTATGATATTATGTTAATAAAACAACTTCCAAAATATAATTAGATTCCTATTTCCATGTGCTATATATTTATATATACCAAAAATCCTCAAAACCCACGCACCAAAGCCTCCATTGCAACTTAATATACCTATAGGAACAATAATAAAAACCGATGCAAGACATGCATTATGAAAACAACAATTAACTTTTGGTTCATTATGCAGCCATGTATGTGTGTGAATATAGATATTTATTATTTTATTATTCTCCTCCTCTTTTTTTTTTTTTTTTTTGTATCTAATATATATATATATATTAAATGCTCATGTACGTCTCCATATAAATGCAAGTGTACAACAACTTAAAAAAAATAAACTCTTAAGGCTTGAGCTCCAAAAAAAAAACGTTAATATATGAAGCAAGAAGTGGCAACATTAAAAGAGAAAACCACGCTTATATATATATATATATATATATATTAGTTACATGACAAAAAGCTTTTTCCCCTTTTTTTTAATTTTTTTTTTCTTTCCAAGCTCAGAGACACACACACACACGTCTTCCTTGTATTTCCAGCGACCTAACTATTTATACGCACATACAGTAGCATCTCCTTCTCCTACACTTTCCACGTATAGCGTTTTTTAACACATGTATATATATTAAACAAGCTTTTCCCAATATAAGCCAGTAAAGTTTAGTTTTGTTTCCCCTTCTGTTTTTTTTTTTTATATATACAACGCACTACATTTATATATGCACAAAGTGTACATGATGCATCGAGAACCAAAACCCAAGACTTCAAACTCGAATATAGACACTGGAAAATTAGAGGGAAGAAGGACCTGAAGCTTACCTATAGTTTAGCTTGCACGACGAGAATTCTCGTTGAAAACCAAACCCCCCTGTTTCGGTGTTGTTTTGCAGAGAATTAAGCCTACCGAATACTCTCTCCCTCTCTCTGTTGTCTCACATTCTCGCCTCTGTTTGTGATATTTAAAATAGAGGAATAGTAGCAGTTGAACGTTGAACTCTCTCTCTCGGTCTCTCTCTCTCTCTCTCCAAGTTACAACTCTCAACTCTCACTCACTTTCTCGGCTATGTCTCTCTAGCTGAAACAGTTGAGGGATGAATGAAGGAGAAAGGAGTAAATATAAAGACCTAGGGAGTCCGGTTCAAGCAGCACAGACCAATGGAAAAAGAAGGACTGAAGGTTTTAGGTGTGGTTGAGGGCTCGAGAGGTATGGTTGTTCTGTTCTTGCGTTTGGCGTAAACCATGCTGAAATTTTCTTGCGTGCTCTTGTTTTACCGTGTTTAACTAATTTAAATCAGAGGAATGGGTACTGTGCAGAAAACAGCTTTTCTTCTCTCGTGCTGCAGTTCGGACGTGTGAGCAGTGGAGAAACTGATTGTTTTTATTAAAAAAAACAAAACGTAAAAGAGAATGGAGTGGTGTGTTGATAAAATAAATAAATGTGGAGGGGGTATAGGTCACGTGAGCTGAATGAAAATCAATGGGAATTTGTTTACATGAGATTATAAAATTATCCCCCTTAATTCTCTTCAAGACTTTTATTTGAAATTATTGGAATAAATATTAAAATTTACTTCTTAATTTCATTTAAGGATTTCTTCCTCAATTAAATTTCTTTAAGTGTTAAAATATAATTTCCATAATTTTAGGTATAATTTTATTATTATTATTATTATTATTATATATTTATTTTATTATTATTATTATTTAATCCTAACAAAAATTAATTAGGATATTACACTTTACATATCCAATGATACTCTCTACAATGAATCTTTGTGGAGTCTCTCGGTCGGGTCGGTTGGTACTATCTCGTTCTCTAACATCTACCCACGACATCGCCTAAGGCATCTCCATGCCTCGCATTCCATGAGGTCCCTACCTTGTATCTCTATACAAATAAACGATGTCGTACTAGTCTTATTGAAATCACCAATGCCCTTTCTTGGTGATTCAAGACTAGGAATAAGTTTTAGGCAATAGATATCCAGTGTTCTCGAGTCCTCATGATCATGATCTCTATCATTGATCCTCAAGAATAACACATGTTCTATTCCTAGGGCTTTTATCTTCAAACACATATGTACCTTAAAATAAAGCGAGACATAAATATGATAAAGATAAAATATGCTCATTTATTAATAATGAAATACTATAACGTAGAAATGGTCTTGATTGTCCCTTACAGTTGTCTCTAGGACACCTAAATACTAACAATATTTACAGACTGAGTTTATGTACCAACAAACTACTTGAGAACTATGAAATAGTTAACACGTCAGCTAATTTGGTTCTAACATAGAAACTAATTTCAGTTGGCTATCGAAGCTTATTTGGAGCGAGTTGCGGGAGAGCTTGGCGGAGCGGCGGAAAAGCTCAAATGAGGAAAAAAATGCAGCTTTGAACTGTTTAGACTGCCTCTTTAGACTTGTTTACAAATTAAAAATAATATTATGGATGCGTACATTTTTATGGAGCCCAAACTTAGTTGTATATGGATCCAAGCTATGTACAAATATAAAACATGGGAAATTTTATGTGCAATTTTGCAGCTTCATGAGCATCCATGAGCAACTTTTATGATTATTCTTTTGGTCTTTCCTCACCCAAGTAACATTAAAATCTCTCTTATAATATAAGGGTAAGGTTGTCAATGTCAAAAAAATTTCCTCCCCCCCTCCCTCCCGAACCAAACAAAATAACATTAAAATCTTTCCTCTCCCCTTCCTTCTGATAAATTCAAACAAAGTAATATTCAAATCTCTCCTATCCCCTCCCCGCATTAAAATCTCCCCCCTTCCCTTCCCCTCCGTCGAACCAAACAGACCCTTAGAGTTTAGAATAATAGTGTGGACCCCACCATAAAACAAATAATGTTTGGTTAGATTTAAAAATTATGATTCCTTTTACCCTAATTTTCAAAGTCCATAATTACATTAGATTTTTTCTTGGTATTAGCCGCACTTTATTTGTACCCCTTACGTTAATAATTTAATCACTACAAAATTTTCCAATAAATAAAGAACATATACTAATAATACTCTCTCTGATTTTTATTATAAGGTATAAACTAACAATTCTTACAAATCAATAAAAACAGTTAAAGTCAATAAATTTGTCCTAAAATTTAACTAACTTTCCATATTACACATAGTAATTGCACTAAACTTTATTATGATATTATTAATTACTCTTACCTACCACCCTTATTAATTATGGGTATACATAGAAAAAATAATTAATACGTTTTGGAAACAAAGAAATGCTTTATAAAAATGACCAAATACAATTGTTAGTTGGTGTCTTATAATAAAAATCAGAAAGATTAGAAGGAAACGCTTAAATAATGATGACAAATATTTGATTTCCTCATACTTTTTGTTGTTGTTAAATACCATTTTTATTACGGAAGTATTGGTCGGGAGTATTCGGCTCCCAAAATTTTTTTGGTATCATTTTTATTCGAACTTTATAAAAAAGAGCAAATATGCCCAAGAAGGTCTTTTAGGAGCAAATTTGTCCGAGAAGTTGTTTTTAGGAGCAAATTTGCCCGAAAGTTTATAAAGAAGATAAAAAATTCAACGGTCAAGATCAATAGATGGGTTGATTGTTATGTTTGTAATTTTTTTGGGTAAAAATGATATCAAAAAAACTTTCGAGTGTTAAATACTCCCTAATCAATACTTTTATAACAAAATTGATATTTATTTATTTTATTTTGGACAAACATACTTGCTGGTTAATTAAAAAAGAAGTCACGTGTTTTTCCCTTAATATCACATGTGTTTGGTTATCGGGTACTGACAGCTACATTGACACGCCTCGAAAATGGTGTGCTAATCCCTCCAACACATATGGTAACGTTAAAACTTAAACCTCCCATCCCTGCCTGCGCCTCTGTGGCGCAGTGGCCGAGGAGTCAGCTTTAGCAGGTCTTTACTATTTATGGTTAACGAAAGGAGGGAAGATATTTAATTTTTTTCGACAAAAAAAATATACATTTAATCTTAAAATAAAAAACTACAAATTGTTTTTTTAATGGGTAAAGGTGCGCTCGGTACCACGAAGTTTCTCCGAGCGCCCGGCAATACGAAGTTTTTTCTTGGAGGCGTCCAACACCATGAAGTTACATTTTGGAGCGTCAGTCTTCTGGTGTTAGTTGACCAGTTACGGCGGCGTGGACGACATGGGGTCTGATACATGACGACATGGTCGACACGTGGGACCGACATGCGACGTAGGCGACGGGAATAAAAATTCAAAAAATTAGGGAACAAATAAAATAATTAGGAAAAAATTTAAAAAAATTAGAAAAAAATCAAATAATGACCGAAAAAAAATTAGGAAAAAAATTAGAAAGAAATTCAAAAACTTAGGAAAAAATTCAAAAACTTAGGAAAAAAATTAAAATAATTAGAAAAAAAAATTAAAATAACTAGATAAAATTCAAAAAAATAGGAAAATTAGAAAAAAAAATTCAAAAAATTAGGAAAATGCCCTTATATAAATTTTGTACCTCAACTACCCTATTGATTTCACATAATCCCTCATTTATATCAATAAGCATCTTTTAGGAAAAAGCTGGCAAGTATGAAGGTACGGTTATATGAGTAAGTTTATTTACGGAAGTATGAAGGTACGGTTGTGTGCATATAACTCCGTCTATCCCGTGTCGTGGAAGTTCATACTCGCAATCTAAAGAAAGATTATGGGCAATGTACACTAGAGCTAACCAAGGGTTAGTTACACCTAGAAGAAAGAAAGAAGAGAGACTCTTTCTTCTCATAGGGAATGATTGAAGTATGATAGTTGTGGTACATAATGTCCCCTTACAAGATGCTATGTACAGAGGTATACGCCTATCTTCTATGCGGGTCTTTCCTCGTTTGTTAGTCGCTTAGTGCAACTTCCCTTGTTCTTGATGACCAAGGGGGATTCTTGTTGGCTAACGAAATGGGAAAGGTGGCTTATATAGAGAAAGTTACAAATGAGGGATTATGTGAAATCAATAAGGTAGTTGAGGTACAAAATTTATATAAGGGCATTTTCCTAATTTTTTTCTAATTTTTTTAAAAAATTTCCTATTTTTTTGAATTTTTTTTCTAGTTATTTTAATTTTTTCTAATTATTTTAATTTTTTTCCTAATTATTTTAATTTTTTTCGTCATTATTTGATTTTTTTCTAATTTTTTTTTTCCTAATTATTTTATTTTTTCCCTAATTTTTTGAATTTTTTATTCCCGTCTGGGCGCCTTACGTCAAGATATGTCCATCGTGTCGGTCGGCGTCACACCACGTCGGTGTGTCGGTCCATGTCGGCGCCACGTCAGCGTTAATGGTCAACTGCTGTAGCCGCAGCGGCTTGGACCCTCCAAAAATGTAACTTCGTGGTACTAAACGCTCCAAGAAAAACTTTGTGGTCTTGGCGCTCTTGGAAAACTTCGTAGTCTTGGCGCACCATGCAGTTACCCTTTTTTAATTAATAGGGTTTAAAATATTAATTTATCAAAATATTAACATATAAGCATATTTGGTCAACATTTAATTGCATGATCATTCTTAAAATTGTTGAGTTAGTATTTTTCGTTAAGTCAAACTAACGGTGTTAACGTTAAAAGACGGCAAACGCCTTCTTATTTTACGTTTCTTATCTTCAAAATTTTATCCAGGTGAGTTTGCATCTCTGATTCTGAAACTTAGAGGGTTTATCAGGAAGGACAATCTTAATTGGGGGTAAACAAACATGGCTGTCCACAACAACATCACCGTCATGAATAATGATGAGGATAATAAGGAGAAGGGCAATAGAGAGCCGTTGCTGAAGAAACATTACTATGAGAACTGTCCTGGGTGTAAGGTGGATCGAGCTAAAGAAATGACCCAAGGCCCTCCTATAAAGCATCTCTTCAACATATGGTTGATCATATTTTGCAGCTGTAAGTTTCTCCCTTTTTACTTTCTCATGATTTTTCAGTAAATTCAACAAATTTTTTTTTTTTTTTTTTTTTTTTAACGTTTTCTTATTTTTTTTTTTTTTTTTTGTTGGTTGGTTTGAACTTTTCAAATAAACCATCGAAATTTTGACCTTACATGTAAGTATCAGACAGAAAAGGGTGCTTATGTAAATAAATGACTAACTTGCAATGATTGTACAGCAAAAAATTTAAGAAATTTTTTTCCCTCCCTAAGATTAATCATTCTTAAAAAATATCTTAGGATTGTAAAAATACTCGTATTGTTTCTTTAAGTTCTAAAACTAGTACTGTTCTTTAAATGAGTGGTTATTGCCAAATTTTGGTACTGTTTTTTAGTTTTTCCTTTTTTTGGGAAGTATCTTACTTGTAACTTCTTGTGCTTTGTTCAGCGCTGCCTATATCATCTCTCTTTCCGTTCCTTTATTTCATGGTGAGTTTGGATTTCCTCTTGCCTTCTTCTTGATGCATTTTTCATACCCATAAAAAAGGGAAATTTTTCTCCGGGTATTCCAGATCATCATTTCAACACCATGCCTTCTTCTTGGTGCACAATTGGTCTTGAAAGCGAACGCCACTTGATTCAAGATGGGAATTCAAACTAATACATATAGTTGGTTTAATTAATTTTTTCTGGTTGATATTCTTTTATATTCCTTGTTAATTTGAGCACTTTGTTAAATGAATTTGTGTGACAATTTACAGTTATATTCTCTTTTCTTCAATATATATTTTTGAAAAATTGGTTTCATTTTGTATGTCTGTAGTTGAGGAAGCTTCTGCATTTGGTCCTTGTTTTAAAGTTGAAGTATTTTCTTTCCCAAAAAATAATGAACTATAACTACACATAATAACAGCATTAACGTTGTCTATTAAGCTACATTTCCCACTCTTTCTTCTTTTTCCTTCATTTCCCTTGTTACAAGAAAAAAGGTTTGTTTTTTTGGTGCAAGTAAAAAGTAATCACTTCAACAAATCTCAATCCAAGCTTAAAAATAGTCTGACTAATCACTTTAACATTAAAGATTATTGTTTTACTTCTGCTTTCTCATTTATTATGAGATAACTCAAGAAATAAAACCTTTGGTTTACACCATAAAAAAAACCTTGGTAAATCTTCACCTTTATTACTGCTTTCTTGCTTAGCATGTAAGAGCATCATCAATAATGCAAGCTTGTAAGATGACCTATTAATATGTGTCTACTTGCAGGTTAGAGATTTTGGTATTGCAAAAACAGAGGCAGATATAAGTTCCTATGCTGGTTATGTGGGTAAGGTGCCTTTTAGTCCTTCCATTCCATTGATGTACATGACCATAATTTATACTGTACAATTTTAAAGTTTAAATTGTTACTGATCCCCAATGAAATTTTCTTGCAGGATCTGCATTCATGTTTGGCAGAGGATTGACATCTATACCATGGGGAATAGTGGCTGATCGATATGGTCGAAAACCTGTTGCAATTTCTGGAATTCTTGCAGTGTAAGCAAGCCTGCCACTGATTTGGATGGTTTCTTTCTAAGCCTTAAGTTCAAGGTTTTCAATACTAATATTGCTTCTTATTTGACTTCAGCATTGTGTTCAACACACTATTTGGCCTTAGCTCTAGTTTTTGGATGGCTGTTACTACAAGATTTCTTCTTGGGGCCTTAAATGGATTGCTTGGACCAATGAAGGTATCATTTATTGACGCACTAGCTGGTTGTTATTTAAAATTGAGTGAATTGATATTTTGGTCTTTAAAAAGTACACCTTGGCTCAATTTGATACTCCAAAGTTTTAATGTCTCATCTTATATTTTCAAAGAATATGTGTCTTCAATACCTTTCTATGTAAAGTGTGTTCATAGGAAATTCATATAGAAGGGTGAAATGGCTTAATGTGAAGTGATGTGATCGCTAAGTGCCCAGTGGTTATAATAAGCTTTGCCATGACAGGGCACCATTTTGTTCTAGTGTTTTGCCCCAGCAAATTTAAATGATCAAGGGGGCATATATATATATATATGCCCTATTAACTTTGTATTAGGCCATATGATCCATTTTAAATTGTTATTTATTAATGGGTTTAAGTCGAGGAAGATCTTGAAGATGAAATACTCTTTGGAAGACTTACAATGAGACATCCATCCCAACTTAAGAGATCAAACTGAGACAGGGTATTTTTAATGGTCTAAAATATCAATTCCTTTTATAAAATTTTCATCTAACAGCACTGAGGCACAATTAGAAGTTTGAATTGGTTTGCTCATCGATCCATCTTTGTTTTTGGTGCTTCCCTAGACATGTTTTATTTGATTGTAACCTCCATTAACAAATCAGCATCCATTTTCACTAGGCTTATGCTATTGAAATTGTTCCGGAAGAATACCAAGCTATAGGAATCTCAACTGTAAGTCTAATTTACTTTGATCTGCAATCAGTTCTTAGTAGCCCATTTTCTTCATTGTAATTTGTTAGTGTGATCTGTTTTCAGGTCAGTGCAGCTTGGGGCATTGGTTTAGTTGTTGGCCCAGCAATGGGAGGCTATTTGGCTCAGGTACTTTCTTCAGTGCCTTTTGCAGTAAGCTATATTCTTCGAATATTGACATTTACAAATGGTCATAAGATAACTTGTTTCATCAGTAGAACTCCTTATAGGTTAAGTGTTTTTCTTTATCTAGAGCCTTATGTATCTAGAGCCTTATGTGTCGTTTGGCATACAAAATGGAATAAACAAATGAATTTGAGGATGAAAATGACTTATGTGCCAGTACCTTAAACAGCGGACTCTTGAGCCCTATCTAGAATACAACAACAACAACAACAAAACCTTAATCCCACTAGGTGGGGGTGCCCTATCTAGAATGGAATGAGAAAAAGATTTTGAGGATGAAACTGAATCTTCTTTAAATTTTACATTTTGGAAGTCTTTTTGTTGTCATTCCATGTAAGTAGGCATATTGAGACATCTCCTACATGTCCTACTTATTTCTAAAATTGAAGCTGTCATTCCTATGTGTGTAAAAGCATGCTCATAAACATGCTTATCAATTGTTTTTCTACTAATTTGAGGAATTTTGTATTGCAGCCTGTAGAGAAATATCCACATATATTCTCTAAAGGTTCATTTTTTGACAAGTAAGTCCCCTTGTCCTACTTTTAAATAATAATAATAAATAGAAAAGGTATTACAATTCGGGCTTCCCTTGTTTTGTGTGTGTGTGTGTGTGTGTGTGTGTGGGTATTTTCATGTTTCATTTCCCTTTACTTGTTGAGGTACTTGTATTCATTTTTGAAAACACATGACCTGCAGGTTTCCATACTCCTTGCCCAGCTTAATGATCTCAGTCTTAGCGCTTGCTGTATTAGTTTCCTGCATGTGGCTCCCGGTATGAATAGCCAAACAAACTGTATTAGTTTCCTTATATATGACTCTGTCCTCTTGATGTTTCGAGACTACTAATTATCCTTCAATTAAAAAATATAATTCATATCTGGGTTGTTGGAGTTTCCTTTTAAGGGAATTAGTTAATTCATTGAGTTATCTTTTTTGTGTATTGAGCCTCATACTTGTTAAATATATTGATAGATTTTAGCTTTCCTACCTTCTATTCATTTTATTCTATATTCAAGAAGAGAGTTATATATATATATTAGACTGTTTCTTTTTGACAAATAAGGACCACCTTCAGATATTAGAATAATGAATAATGTGAGTAATGTTTTATAAAATCTGTGTTGCTGCAGGAAACATTGCACAAGCACAATGGTAGCAGTGAGTCCCATCAGGATATAGAAGTTTCAGATAACAGTAACATAGGAAAGATAGTTCAGAAAGATGAAAATCTCTTATTGAATTGGCCCTTGATGTCATCCATTATTGCTTATTGTGTATTCGCGCTACATAATATTGCTTATCAAGAGGTATGCTTCCTACTTTATAATGAACAACAAGTCTTTATGCATTTCCTATTATTTGTGTTCTGTTTCAGGCTCTCTTATGCTTTCTTTCTTGTTTTCCATACCTGTATTTCATTTTGTTCCTTGAACAATGCTTTGTTTAAATATCAAGTTCATACACTAATGATTTTGTGTGACTTTAGTTCATGAAAGTATGATGTTGTTCTTATTTCATCCTACCAGATGTAGTAGTAGTATCATACTAAAATGGTACTACCTCATGTCTTTAATATAAGAGCTAATTGACTAATTTTGTAGATTAAGGAAGTTAGTTACTTTAGTTAATCATAACAAATATAGGTTGGCTTTTCTAAAATACAGTTTTCATCATGACTACCCTTGGATAGAAACTCCTTAATGAGTTAATATGTGCAATCAATATGAATACTTTGGGAACAAATTATGAATTTGGGAGAAAGTGGATGGAGATCTTATATTTAGAACCAAATTTAATCTCAACTAGCTCTTATATTAAGGACCGGAGGTAATACTATAGAATATTTCAAGGATCAAATATGCTATAGGGTTGAAATAAATCATATTCTTAGGTACTAAAGTGATACAAAACATTCTTGGAGTATTAAATTGAATATCTTTCTGCAGGTTTTCTCATTATGGGCTGTCAGTCCTCTAAGTTTGGGGGTTTGAACTTTACAACCGACGATGTTGGCAATGTTCTTTCAATATCAGGTGTGTTCTTTGAAGGCTACAAATTTCTAGTATAGGATTAATGTTATAAATTATGTGTTTCCTTTCTAACCTTTTACCCCTAATTATCACATAAACTTGACTGCATTACATGATGAGTTCATGTACTAACTTCCTCCCTAGCTCATTCTGTAACCAGCCTTGATGAGGAAAAACTCTTGATAGGCATCTAGAATAATCTAATAGATGTGCATGGCAAAGACATACTACCTTTGTTCCTTAATATAAGAGCCAATTGACTAATTTGGGAAGATTAAGAAAGCTAACTAAATTACTTTAAAATATTTATATTTGTTGTTTTTCTCTAAAATAATTTACCTCTAATGATACACATAAGTATTTTAGAGAGATGATGTAACATATGCTATAATTAAGTAATTTATTTAGCTTCATTAATTTCCACAAATTAGTCAACTGGCTCTCATGTTAAGGACCGGAGGTAGTAGTGTGTTTTTTGTTTTCTATGCATTGATCTGTCTTTGTACTTAGCAGATTATGCTGATTAATACAGACTCTTGCTCAATTTGTTAGGTTTTGTCCTCTTGTTTTACCAACTTTTCCTTTTTCCTAAAGTGGAGAAAGCTTGTGGACCTATTAGACTTTCTCGCATTTCGGGGGTAAGCTTTTGCTCTCATGAACTAGTGCTATGATTTGGCATTTTCAGTGTTCGTTATTTTAACTGTACTTTATTTTTTGGGTTCCATAAGCAGATTATCACCATACCTCTCTTGCAAAGCTACCCTTTCATAGCATTGTTTTCTGGCTTCACACTGCATCTATTGATAACTAGTGCTTCTGTCCTCAAGTATTGTCTCTCTGTAAGTACATTTGTTTTTTTAATCTTACCAAGAAAAGTAGTAATAATGAGGGGTTGAGGCTAAGTAGAATAGCTGAAATGGATTATTTTTATAAGTATATTCATTCTGTTAAATATGACTAGTAGCAATTCTGTATTGTTGTCCCTATAGTTCAATCATTAGAGTAAATTGGTGTTTGTTTGCCTCCAGTTTTAAATAATCTCTTTGTGTTTTACAAGACAAAACTACTCTCACTTATTTAAGCCTACAATTTAAATTAAGCCTACAACTTATTTAAATGCTGAAAACATAAAACTCCATCTCTTTCATGCATCATGAGCTTGCCTGATTGTAATGTTTTTTTGTTTTTGTCTGGACCCAGCAAACCATTATTACGGGAATGTTGCTTCTGCAAAACAGGGCAGTGGTAATTGTTTTTTCTTTTCATTTTTTTTTTTTTTTTTTTATTTTCAAGTTTAGAGATTATCAGTGTTGGGTTGAGCTAATATGGCATATTGATTTGATCAATGTATATGTACTATGAATATTTTTTAAACAAAAAAAAAACAGGAACAACATCAAAGAGGAGCAGCTAATGGAATTTCTATGACTGGTATGTCAATATTCAAAGCAGTTGGCCCTGCTGGAGGTGGTGCAATGTAAGTGTACTATGAGGGGTATTTGGCTTTTTTATAACCATTTTTGTTATCAGTTAAAAAATAAATTTATCTTTCTTAGTGAAAAATATTGCATGATCTCAAATGGTTGGATTAAAACTCCAATGACCAATGATCTTTGGCTTGATTGCTGATAATGATCTGTGATTTCTTATCCTTTCTTAGTAGCAGTTTACCAAGCATCAAGCTAGAATAACTTATCTAACTCATAAAATTTTTACTTATTTAAAAAAAAAAATTTACATTGAGAAGTCGTAAATCTGGATTGGTTAAAGGATTTCATCTATTAACTGAAACTGCACAGGGGATTTTAACTCCACAAGTGTCTACATATGAGCTTTCCTGTTCTCTGTATCTTCTGTTATGATGTAGATTAATGTTGTAACTATGCCTCAGTTTAACATGCTTGTTTATGTGCAATATAATATTTTGAAACCCATCTGCAGTTCGCTGATTATAAACTTGATTAATGCAGATTAGCCTGGTCCCAAAAGCGGTTAGATGCTTCTTTCCTTCCAGGTACGATGATCAGTGAAATCTGTTTGTGTTGGATTCGAGCTGGCTTATAAAGAACACATCTTATTATAGGTTCTTATTTTTTCTGTAACCTCACTAACTGTGGGAAATGCCACAACAGGTTCTCACTTGGTGTTCTTCTTTCTCAACCTAGTAGAAGCACTTGGAGTGGTGATGATGTTCAAACCGTTCCTGGCTGAGAAAAAGACAACCCCATCACAACAATCCCAGTGATACCAATAGTACCATAATGTTGCTGCAGTTAAAGAACAAGCTTAATCAAATCTCTCCTTGATCCATTCAATGCGAAAGCATTAACTCACACCAATGTTTTATAATGATTCTAATAAAACCATTTCATAAAACATTGGCCTAAATAAAGCGCTCAACTTAATTTAATAGCGCGTGAGTCATTTCATCAATTGTGAGAACCTATGACCATGTCCTCTATGAAAGTATTCATATGATCATATACTCCACAATTGATCCGACCTTAGAGTTTGTAACAAGTTTAAGTGCAAAATAAATGAAAAAGAATACCATTTATTAACATTCGTAAAAGAAATGCAATGTCATAACGTCATGCTCAAAAGACAAAATAACAAAGTAAAATAACAACCGCGTAAAGCTATAAACAAATCCTGAATCCTCCTAAGACCCATAGATGAAACATGCCTCTCGAACACATGCTCGTGCAAACTCTTAGTAAAAGGGTCGTCGAGATTCTCGTCTCGATGCTATCTTTGCAACCACCGTATCTCCTCTTTTAATTATTTCTGACCGGGCGGTATTTCCTCTACGTGCTTCCGTTCTCTTATGACACCTCGTTCCTTGGATCGCGCTCGCCGCCCCACCGTTGTCACGTAGAAATGTGATAGGAAAATTTACACTGTATCACCTCAAGGTCCGTTAGAACTTTTTTTAACTACGTGGCCTTCCTTTCGTCTCGGCGCCTACATACGCGCCGCGTGGCAGCCGCCCACACATGTTTGTTTTACACTTTCCAACAAATGGCACCGCCATTAAGGGTGTACACATATCCCGAGGTGGATTTTCTTGAGTCAATATCTCCTTGGAAATCTCGAGTCCGTATAACCAATGGTTTCAAGACTCCCACTCGAGTGCACCAACATATAATCTCGTTCTCCGTAGGTACTTGAGTATATGTTTAACCGCTACCCTGCTAAGGTTTCCCGTGGTCCGATTGGTACCGGCTTACTACTCCCACCGCATAGCGTATATCCGGGTCCGGGTACATAAGATAGCATACATTAGACTACCTACACGCCGAAGCATAAGGTATCCTACTCATGCGTTCTCTTCCGCTTCAGAGTTTCCGAGGAGATTGCTTCTCGTGAGAGATGAATCCCATGCTCGAAGGGTATAATTCCCTCTTTGAATTCTCCATGCTAAACCCGGCAAGTATTTTGTCAATGTATCGAGCCCGGATAATGCCAAACCCCGCTTCTTCCGCCTTCCGAAGAGTTTAATACCAAGAACATAATTGGCTTCCCCGTGTCCTTCATATCAAAATGTTTGCTCACCAGGTTTTTATGCCCAACAATACCTCTCGTATCATTTCCGATAAGGGAGTATATCATCCACATAAAGTACCGTAAAGGATACCGCATTACCTTGGATCCTTTTATACACACACGCTCATCGCACTTTTCTCAAAGCCATAAGACTCAATGGCTTGATCAAATCGATGTTCCATGATCTCGGATGCTTGCTTAAGTCCATAAATGGACCTCTCGAACTTGCATACCATTTCTTCTTGCCCTTTGGCTGTAAACCCTTTTGTTGCCGCATATAGATTTCCTTCCAAATTTCCATTTAGAAAAGCGCTTTTGACATCCATCTCGCCAAATCTCATAATCAAGATTGGTCAACAAATTAAGAGAATCCGAATAGACTCGAGCATGGCAACCGGTGAAAAGGTTTCATCATAATCTACTCCTTCTCTTTGGGAGTACCCGCCACCAATCTAGCTTTCAAGGTTTCAACCTTCCCGTCCGATCTTCTCTTTCTCTTGTAAATCCACTTACACCCAATGGGTCTTACCCTTTAGGCGCATCTACAAGAGACCAAACCGAGTTGGAATACATAGAATCCATTTCACGATTCATAGCCTCGAGCCATTCCCTCGAGCATCAACATCTCCTAAGCCATAACTAGTGGGATCACCATCTTCTCGCGATGATGTCATCCCGATTTGACTCACCCAACAAGAGATATCTTGCAGTTTACATTTAATCAATCTCCCACTACGACTTTGTCGCACTTGATGTCGCGCATCTACAAGGGGGTCCACATTTTGTGGGTTGACAACTTCTAGATGAGGACCCTCATTAACGGACGAGGACCCTCATTAAGCTGATCAACTAATTCATGATTTTGTTCTTCATTTAGTTGAACATCAACATCATGCTGAACTTCGTCGGTTCGTCTCCTCGTTCCCGTATGTTCGATACATTTTCCCCTCTTTGAACAACCACAAGAACAAAAGCCGGAACCCTCGAGGTCGAGGTGAAACTTGGATCTCGAGACTAACTCATCAAGAATAACCTTACTTCTTGGTTTATAGTTTGTCATATAGTCCTCCTCTAAGAAAGTCGCGTGAGTGCTCACTATGACCTTCTTTCTTTGGACTATAAAACAACCAACCTCTCGGTTCCTTTAGGATAGCCTACAAACATGCATACTTCAAGACGCGAGTCCATCTTGTCCTGGCTTTCGCTTTCAAGACATGTGCCGAGCACCCCAAAATTGAATAGATTCATGGTGGGCTTACACCCTTTCCACAATTCTATCAGCGCTTTGAAACCGACTTGGACGGAGCTAAGTTCAATAGATACATAGTCGCTTTCTAAGGCATATCCCTTAATGAATCAGAAAGTGATGAATAACCGAGCATAGATCTTGTCATTTCTAAAAGGGTTCTATTTCTCCTTTCAAGAACTCCATTCTCGCATTGGGTGTCCCGGAGAAGATAATTGTGAAACTATCCTCGGGTCGTAAGACCCGAACTCTCCGCATAGGTATTCACCCCCTCGATTAGATCGAAGAGTCTTGATTTGAACACCTAGATGCTTTTTCGCCCACTTTGAACTCTTGGAATTTTCCAAAAGCTTCTAATTCTGACGCATCGTGTACACATGTTCAAATCTAGAGTAATCATCAAGAATGTGATGAAATATCGATACCCTCTCGGCATGGACATTTATTGGTCCACATACATCAAGATGTACCAATTCCAACCGGGTTCAAGTGTGGCACGCTTTTCCTTTTCGCCTTGAAAGATCTCTGGTCATTTTACCCTCTAAACAAGGATTCACACACCGGTATCGCTTAAAGTTCGCGGATTTTAAAATCCCACTTTTGACCAAACCTCGATCCTAGGAGTTAATATGACCCAATCTCAAATGCCAAAGATAAGTTTCATTGGAAACTTTTCTTTTCTTTTGACGAATTGATATGCTCAACATTTTTTAATTCAACATGATTAACTTCACAGGTATGTGACTAAGGAAATAAAGGCCATTGAACTTTACACCGTAACAAATAAAAGAAGATGAACTTCTTATTGAAACCGAGGAACCAAACCGAACCGTCAAAACATGTTTATCTAAACAACTAACGTAAATTAAATTCCTCTTAAAAACTGGAATAAACAAACAAACTCTTTCTAAAACCAAAGTTCTATAATTATTAAAAGATAAACAACTTGTCCCACCGCAGCGCATAATAAGCGCGCCCGTTTCAAGCTTCAAATCTCGTTGTCCTTTACTCATCGCAAGCTTTGTTTGAACCACTCGCAAAGAGTAGCAAACATGGTTAGGGCTCCCGAATCAACGATCCACTGTCATCGTGATTCTCCACTAAACAAGCCTCAATCACATTTAAATCACCCATACCGGGTTTTTTATTTGTGGGCAATCTTTCTTCCAATGCCCTTTGTCCGCACTGAAGCACTTGCCTTTGGCCGCTATCATTGCAACTGCTTTGGCAACCGGAGTACCCGAATTCTTCTTTTCTTGTTCTTGTTCTTTCCTTGGGTTTCCCCTTAGGTTTCTTCATGTAACTTTCACTAACAAACAATGCACTTCCTGTTTGACTAGAGTCCTGCTCAAGACTCTCAAGCTCATGCATCGGGGCTGAGCGAGGTCAAGATTCATTTTGTTCATATTATAATTCATCTTGAATTGGTTGAAGTATTCGTGCAGTGATGTAAAGAAGGTCAACTTTCACTTCTTTGTTCAAACTTGATACCATGGTCATCGCCCTCTTTGAAGTTTGCCATCATCATAGGACAACGATCCCAAGACACTTCCTCCGCACATGACCGTCTTCGGGTGACCGACCCGCCGCATTTTGCCGAGCGTAACCGTAGGTGTAGCAAACATGGCATCGAGAGTCCGGAGCATTGTTGCTCCACTCCCGAATTATGTTCATTTGCTCCCGAAGGCGATCGGCGAGATCGTCAAAATGTAGCAAAATAACCGACACATTCGCTTTCTCCCATTTTTCCTTCTCCCGCCGAAAACGAGTCCGACCGCATCGACGCATTCGCAGCAGCCGCGCCGGCATGTGGGTAGCGAGAACAAAGTTGAGCTTTTCATATCAAGAACAATATCTAAATGGTTCTCCATTGTCTCGTAGTTTGTACCATCCATAGGTTTTTACCAAGATTGTAAAAGGATGAACGAAGACATTTTTTTCTCGAAATTAATGAAAAAGCACACTAATTACAAAACATAATTAACAACAAACATATATAGAGTAAGTAGCATTCTAATAACTACTATTCGTTTATTGTTTAACAATCCGTTAGTTATCTTTACAAGGCTTACGGGCAAGATTCTTGCAAAACTAATATTGTTAATTTGGGCCTTCGGGCCCACGCCGTAGCCTCGATGGGAGGGTTAACAATTTTACCAAAGTTGAATGTAATTAACCATTGTTTACTTTCAAAATTATCTTTAGTATCCAAGGCTACGACGATACGGGCCGTACAAAACTTTACTAAAATTTTGAAAATATTAGGGTTTAATCTAGTGAAATCCGATCATCCTTATCCGATGGGGCTTCAGCGACAACCATTTCACTAATAAACCCACACGGGGCCCGTAGGTTTTTAAAATTAAAAGCTTAATTTAAAACCTTCACCCATTCAATATTTTAAGTTTAGAATTTTTAATTTCCAAGCAATTTGTTCATTTTTTAGATTTCATGAGATCAACATCTTAATTGAAATCATCGTGTACTTTAAAATCCAAGCCATGATTTAGAATGAGCTACATGATCATTTTAAATAACCCAAAAGATATTCTCAAAATACAATTTCTTGGGAAATTTGTTAGATTATTTATCTCGGGATAACCAAATAATCTCTCATAATAACTATATCATGCATTTATGACATGTGATTATGCAACAATAAGATCTTCCCATTCTATACGGCATGTTATTTCAAAACATCACGTTAACCGTACATATAATTCATACAATTTAATAAAAGTATTAAATTAAGAAAGCAAATAACTTTAATCCATGGTTTTCCTAAAAAAAAAATTTAAAAATTTAAAAAATTTTACAACTTTGGAATTTCTCAGGCCGCCCATAGGATTTATCTCGAAGCCCCTTCGTGGTATCCACGAGCCCAAAAGCCCAAAACCCAATCCTTGGCTAAAACCCCAGACACAAAAAGAGGAACCCTAGCCTTCGCCGCCACGAAGCGCACGAAGTCATCTCAAAGACGAAACCTGTGGGAAGCACCGGACGGAGAGGCGATCAAAATCCTCCGAAACACCCCAAAAGCGGTGTCCCACGCGCCCTCACGCGCCGGTCCCGTTTGCTACGGCCAAGGGTGCTACGTGCGCCCACTTGCGGGGCGGCGCGTGGCGGCGCGTGGTCGGCCCTTTCTTTGGCGGTGTGTTCCGACCGCCAAAATCTTCGTTCTTCCGTCCTCTTTCCATCGATATGTGGTTTGCCTAAATCCGAGATCCGAAGTCCACGAAAAGTGTCGTACAAATGTTGCTTTCTTGCTCATATTCTTGCGTTTCTTGATCTCCAATTTTTGGCTGTGACCCGAAAAAATACATAGAAATCTCGAAAGTTTTAAAATCATAAAACAAGAAGGAGGAAACCTAATCATATGGATTAGCCTCCTTGTTACAAATCAAGAATTACACGAGAGAATCTAACCATGGATTTAAAGTATTCATATGATTTATAAACGATAACTACTATGATTCAAATAACAAATATAGAAACAAACATGCCATCCTTTCAAAAAT